>CM063520.1:9275833-10542500 GCA_032199755.1 Ambrosia artemisiifolia | reverse complement strand
AATACCGGTCTGTAGCGCTCCTCCATTAGTTTATCCATTTTCTCTTATCGCACCTAAGACTGTCAAGATGTGCAAAGGTAAGATGGTTAAGCTAATGGGGGAATGTTAGAAGACTGTTGTTATTTTTGTTAGACGTACAACATACTAACCTTGTGGCAACACAACGTTGTGTTCATCAACCATGCTAAGTCAAAATTAGTTTATTGCGCATTTAACAAACAAATAATACCGGTCTGTAGCGCTCCTCCATTAGCTTATCCATCTTCTCTTAACGCACCTAAGACTGTCAAGATGTGCAAAGGTAAGATGGTTACGCTAACGGAGGAACGTTAGAAGACTGTTGTTATTTTTGTTAGACGTACAACATACTAACCTTGTGGCAACACAACGTTGTGTTCATCAACCATGCTAAGTCAAAATTAGTTTATTGCGGATTTAACAAACAAATAATACTGGTCTGTAGCGCTCCTCCATGAGTTTGTCCATCTTCTCTTAACGCACCTTAGACTGTCAAGATGTGCAAAGGTAGGATGGACAAGCTAATGGAGGAACGTTAGAAGACTGTTGTTATTTTTGTTAGACGTACAACATACTAACATTGTGGCAACACCCTGAATACCGAAACCAAAAAGTATTTATTATTATTGTTAATAATAAAAGGGTCCTAATAAAATTATTTATTATTATTATTATTATTATTATTATTATTATTATTACTGTTATTATCATTATTAATTAAAAATTATTGTTTTCATAGATATGGAGCCAGCTTTTTCAGATCCAGGTTTTGGTGGTGGAGATGACGCTGGGTCGTCTGCACCGGCGCCTCCGCCGAAGAGGAGTCGACGGGCTCCACCACCGGACCCCTTACTGGACCACGATTACCTGTACTTTGAGGAGGGGTTTGACCATGCGCAGCGCAGCTGCAAGAAGCTGCGTCATATGGCTGTTGACCCTCAGATGTACATCAGTTGGAAGCTTCTGGAGAAGGTCGGCGAAACCACCAGGGCGAACGACTTTGTGGGGTTTGACACCCCCTGGCGTCGTCTCTTTGACATAGCCCAGGTGCCTTCTTACCGGGCTTTGACGATAGAGTTTCTGTCGTCGTTCCAGGTACTGGATCCGGACCAGAACCCGAACCCGGCTGAGACTTTTCGCCCCATCCGATTTCGGGTGGCGAGGCAGTGGCAGAAGATGACCTATGAGGTATGTTATTTCAATTATCTGTCATTTTATTATTATGTTACCAAAGTTGTTAATATTTACAATTATTTTTTGCAGGAGTTTGCTGTTATTTCGGGGTTGTACACAGCCCCGGAGATTGATTCTTCATTGTACCGGGACGCTCTCCATACGGTGGATAGGCCGACCCTGGTCAGGTTTTGGAGGTTCATCGCCAAATCGCACTTTGGCAAGAATTGGGCGAAGGCGACGTCGATTAGGGACCCCCTGTACTACTACTTTCAGCATGCGATCGCCACCTCTATCGCAGCACGGGGGAACAGTCGGGAAAAGGTCAACCAGAGTGACCTTTTCTTTTTGTACTGTTTGATTATGCGGCAGCCGTGCAACCTGGCCTCGTCCCTGGTCGAGTACTTTAAGTGCTGCCACACCCGCCAGGCTCGGTCACATCTCCATGGCGGGGCGTTCATCACTCAGATTGCGCGTAATCTGGGGCTCTCGCTAGATACTGACCCTCGGTTGTCGCCCTCGATCCCATCGGTAGTGCTTGGTGACGCCAATGCCCGGAGCATGGGGATCCTCTTCGAGGTCTCGAAGGGTGTGCAGCGGTTTCGAGCTATCGGAACCACCAGGGCTTTTGAGCCGGCCCCCCTTCCTACCTTCGATGATATGCCGGCCTACGCTGAGGTGCGTCCGGGATATCCTCTCCTGGTCTCCATGGCGGGTCAGGTCGACGAGCCTGAGGACGGTGACGCCCCCCCACCTCCTCCTCCGCCGCCACCACAGCAGCAGTACCCCCGCCATATATATGATGACCTCACTCCTGCTGCGCGTTTCGTGGCGGAGGACATCGATCGCCGCATCGGTGAGCTGCGGGATATTCAGGAGTGGACGGTCGACTCGATGGAGGCGATGGCGACGCATTGGCAGGTACAGTTACGCACACCACCACACCGTGGACCAGCACAGGGGGCCCCACCACCACCGCCGCAGTAGACTTTTTTTAGTTGTATTTTTTTTTGTATGGACAAATTATTACTATTATTATTATTGTTATGCAGTTGATCTTTTGTTTATATATATATATATATATATATATATGTTGTCTGTTTTGAATGTTCAATTGTCTAATAAATATGGTCCATATTAAACCCATAAATAATAAATGAACTAACACCAAATTATAAATTGCAAGCCGGTAAAAACAATGACCGACACGTTTACAAACCGAAACAGTTCGACCCGACCGGCACGTGAACGATTATTACGATTATTATTTTTCCTTATTATTACTATTACTATTATTATTATTATTATTATTATTGTTACTATTAGTATTATTAATAATAATATTATTACTAATATTATTAATATTACCGACACGTTTACGAACCGAAACAGTCCGACCCGACCGGCACGTGAACGATTATTATTTTTCCTTATTATTACTATTATTATTATTATTATTATTGTTACTATTAGTATTATTAATAATAATATTATTACTAATATTATTATTATGACCGACACGTTTACGAACCAAAACAGTCCGACCCGACCGGCACGTGAACGAACCGGACTTTTCCGACCTGATCGGCACGTTAACGAACCGTACTGTTCCGACCCGACAAGCCCGTTAGAAGACATAAACATAACCAAAACGATTTTTAAGAACATAAACAATGTTTAAATATTTTTACAAATTTCACATATCTAATCTAAATCTAGTATTTCGGGACTTTGATTGGGGTCCCGTTTCGGGAAAACTAATTCTTTGTACATATTGATTTGATTTTCAAACATAGTTGCTCATTCCTCACCACCTTTAGTTTTAAAAGCACTCCAAACTCTATTCGGGGGAGGCATTGGATATGATCCTTCAAGCGTTATGTTGACGTAATGTCGGTCCACGAACAAAACTGCTACCGTCAGAATAGGCGGTAGAGAAGCACTTGGGCCTAAAAATAGAGGGAAAACTGTATCAGAACCTCTAATGTCGAGTGTATGAAAAACACAACCAAACTTCTGTGCAATGATAAATCCCGCTTCCGGCGTCGTCATCCACTTCTCTTCTGGGGCTGCTGCCACCCCTCTAAAAGAAATGCTATCGCAGAGACGCTGATAACGTCCTTCGTCATTCGGATCAAACATTGACCTATACAAGGCTTCGTTATTGCGCAACTCGAGTAGCATTTGGGATCGGACCAACATATGTTCATCTTTACTTAGGCCTAACCCCACAGCTACCGCTCGAAAACCGCAATGACCATCAGGTTTCACATCGGTTATTTTAGATATATATGGGTTAAACACAGATGGAATTCTATCCCCATATTTCCTTACTAAGTTCTCAAACTTTTTTGTCCGCGAAAGCAACGGGAAATTGAATTTATCCCAAATGCCGCCCCCCTGAGACGATGACGGTATGTAAGAGCTGTGACGGTGAAGCTCGTAAGGAGGGAATGGCTGGGACTGGGAAGGTCGTAGGAGGTCCTCCTGTGATGGTACGAAAGAGCTGTGCCGGGGAAATTCAAACTCCTCGTCGGACCCACTTTCTTCAGCAGGCATATGCAAGCTCTTTCTTGCAGATTGTTCTCTATTTTGTTCTTGCTGCTTCTTGGTTGGACGACCACGGGTTTTCTTTTGCACAACAGGCGGTTTATTGGGGGAGTACTTGCCTGTGACGATTTGTGCAAATTTGTCCAGGTAGTTTAATTGGGTAAAAACTGGTTTCGTATCAACCGTTTGCTTTAATTCTGCCCAGAAATTATCTACATTTATAGCTTCGCAACCAGTCGTCGCAGGTTTGAAGTCAAGCTTCCTCCAGAACACGTCTATCGATAACAAATGGATTTCCTCACCTGAATAAATAACATACGTTATAAAGTTAAATCATGTAATAAATTATGTAGTAATATCATATGGACAATAGTAATAAGTACCATTAAGATGTAACTGCTCGAGCCGACAGGCACATGGCAAAGCACAACTATTATAAAGCTGGCATCCACAAGTGTTATTGTAAAGGCGCATGGGCGTTCGAAGACGTTCGATCTCTTCGTATATCAACTGAATAGCATGTTTGCTAACCTTCCGAAGTAACTTATTAAGCAATGGCTGCCTCTTGTGGTGGTTCATTGTTTTTCTTAGGCTTTCTTCAAAACCTTTTTTAATGTCCCTGTATTGCTTATCAACCATTTGATCAACGGACCTCACAATTGTCGACAACGAGTTGCGATTGCCTGGAAGGTGACTTTTAATTTTGGCATGCATGCCCTCAACTCTGTTGGTAGTGGTCTGGCGGAAGTTCAGCGTTTAGTTAGTCCACGCAGACACAAACTTTTGACGGAACCGGTCCAACCAGTTATTCTTCGTATAGGAAAAAACGTCTGAAAAATATAACCAAAACTTGTCAGGCGTGTGTATGTAAACAAGTACGTATGTAATTATGTAAAACTACTTACCCAGACGATCCATCTTTTCCAGATATGACTGAAATTGCCCCAAATTGTATTCGTATAGGGTTTCCGTCGTAGAGTCACACAGCCACCAAAACATTCGAACAAAATCCTTCCACTCCCTATCCGTGAACTCCTTCTTGCTGTTCCTGTTGATATTCTGCGAGATATGAAACCGACATAGATACTTGTACGCCTTTGGGAAAACCACATCACACGCGTTCATCAGCGCAAGGTCCCTGTCTGTCACAATCACTCGCGGCTCCATACAGCTGTCCAACATAGACTTTATCCTCTCCAACAGCCAAGTGTAGTTACCAATCCTCTCAGAAGAAATAAACGCATGGGCAATCGAAAACGACTGGTTTGTCGACGGCATACCCACTACCTGAACAAGCGCCATATTGTACATGTTTGTATTGTAGGTGGCGTCAATCATCAGCACATGCGGGAATGCGCACCACATAGTATGTGAAAGTTTGTGAACGAAGAAAATATCCGTGAGAGCCTTCGTGGTTTCATCCGCACGCGTGTAGTAGGTGAATCCTCTCTCCGTCAGAAAGTATTCGAGGTGCTCCATGTCACCTTTGGGAATGACTCCCTTTCCAGCATTCATCATCTGAGCAGCATTGTGTATATCTTTCAGGGTAGTCTTTCTCTCCGGGTTCTTTGAAAGCATCATTCTCCAGATGCTACGCTTGGGAACATCATTCTCTGTCATCTCTCCCACAAATTGCTTGTCATCCACAGAAAGCCTTCTGGCATACGGGTGACCCTCTAAGTGTTCAAAGGGAGTGTGGTTGTGCGTCGGGTTTTTCACCTTTAACCTCCAAACCCGTGACCGAGTTTCAAACACCCCTGCCAACTTAAACGGGCAGCCAATTTTTTTGCTACCCGTCTTCCTCACCAAAGCCACACTCTTATGCTCCCCCCCAAGAGTGCATTGAAATACAACCTTAACAAAAATAAGTTTATTAGAAAATAAGTTTTTTTTTATAATTTTTTTAAATAATAAATTATAAAAAAGTTTGTTAATTAAAAATTAACAATACTCTTAGCAAAGGAGAAACGTAATCCTAAAGGTGTGTGGCCCAAAAACCACTGGTGCACCCGTAGGGAATTCACCTTGACCAACGATAAAACACGTGTTTTTAGTAACTAATTTATAAGTTAAGTTTATTGTTGCTTTTTAAATAACAATTTAAAAAATACGCATTTGTTAATAACTTAAAAACAACAGTGACTGAAATATATACCTTCACGAAATGTTCTCCTCTTTTCTTCGATCTTTTTATAACTATGACGTCACCATTTGCCATTCCCGTATCATGTACCCAATCGATCAACTCATCGCGTGTCGAAAATGTCCGGTTAGTCTCGAACCAAGGGTTGATCGGGTTAGGTCCTTCCTCCTGATCTTCTACCCGCTTCTCATCGACAGTTCTGTCTTCATAGTGCGTATAGTCTTGTTCTTCAGATGTGTCATCACCACGGTTAGCGTCGTAAGTATAACCGTAGGCAGGTTGACTAGGCTCGTCTTCAAATTCATACGGGTCCTTCCACTGTGTATTCAAGTCCAGTTGTACCGCATTGTCACGGTAACGAATGCCAGACTGACCCTCCTCGACATTACTACTAGACGGACCCTCCCCGACATTATATGACGGACCCACCGAAACATTATATGACGGACCCTCCGAAACATTACATGACGGACCCTGCCCGACATTATATGACGGACCCTGCCCGACATTATATGACGGACCCTCCTCGACATTATATGAATTATAGTCGTAAGAATCACCGAAAATTAAGTCGTAAAACGACATGTTATATATGTTTGTGGACAAAGAATTCAAATCGAACGAGTTTATAATGAAAAACTATGAAATCGATTGAATTTATAGCCAAAATCTGATGGAACCAAGCGCCTCGCTTAGGCCAAAGCGAGGCGCCTGGGGTAATTAATTCGAGGGAATATCAGGCTTTATGTTGAATCAAGGTTAATCAAACTCTCAAGCGCCTCGCTTAGGCCTAAGCGAGGCGCCTGGGGTTAATCGTTTTCAGAGAATCTTAAGCCTTATGTCTAATCAGGCAGTCAAGCGCCTCGCTTTGGCCAAAGCGAGGCGCCTGACTGCCTGATTAGACATAAAGCTTAAGATTCCTGAAAACGATTAACCCAGGCGCCTCGCTTAGGCCTAAGCGAGGCGCTTGGATTAAGGGGTTGATTTAGAAGTTGGGGGGTTTAATTAGCACGGTCCTTAATGAAAGCAAAGGAAAGAGAAAGTGTTTTGTAGGCAACGTCAATTTTTGTGAGCAAAAATGCATCCAAAGATGAAAGACGACCCTGCGTGGCTGCTTGGTTTACCACTAAAGAGTATCAAGTATACCCATTACTAATGTCTTTTTTGCACTCTTTTTCTAAATTCACAACCACTAAATAAGGTTGCTATGCAAAAAAATAATATAACAAATTGCATACTCTGTCCAGTTATATGCAATGAAAACACGTCATCAAGTTCTACAAAAAGACTATCTTCAATGAGCCCTTGAGGATCAAATCCTTGAAGGCTCTTAGATGCCTTTACCATTGGAGGTCATCCATCCTAAAAAGCCCTTAAATGATGAGCCCTTGCATAAGGGCATGTGTAGTGGAGGGGCGTTATGGAGCTTTATTGGGAATAAAATATTATAAAGCAATAGAATGAGCTTTATGGGGCGTTATGGGGAAAGAAGGTGTAGTAGGAAGGGACGTTATGAGGCTTTATAAACGATTGGGTAATCATTGCTTAATTATTGTTTTCTTATTTAAATAATAATATTAATAGTAGTAATAATAATAATAATAATAAAAATATTAAAAGAAAATTTATTAATTAAAATTAATAATAAAAAATAATATTTAATATTAAAAATAATATTTATTAAAATAAAAAATAATAATATTCAAACGTTTGAATTTTAAACGGTTACTGTTCCAAACGTTTGAAATTCAAACGTTTGGAACAGTAACTGTTAAAAATTTCTAACCCTACAAATACAAGACCAAAACCTCCTTCTCAGTCACAATTATCATTCAAACCCATGAAAGATATGGGTGGCGGTTATCCTAACGAAGCTGGCGGACCTTTCGATCTCCGGCGATACTCTCGTCGAAGACGTCGTCTACCATTAAACATTAAAACTAATAATTAAACATTAAAACATTATATTAAACATTACACATTAAAATACTAAAATAAAACATTAAACTACTAACACTAAACAATAAAGATTAAACACTAAACAATAAAAAAACGCATCAATTGCCACGACAGAAGATTGATGATGTTGAAGTCGCTTCCGTAGCGCTGCCGATAAGCGTCGTGTGTGAGTTGAATTCCCATCTGTTCGCTAGCGCCAAGGTGCGCCTCCATCGTCGCTTCATAGACGGCGTGCCATATTGTACAGTTATTTTGTATGACAGACCAGTTACTGGCGATCTGATCAACGTTAAGGTTGTTCGTTTCGCTAATTCGGTTATACTCCGCCAACAAATTGTGCCAAAAATCCTCCCTATTGTTTGGCGGATTCCCGTTAGTGTTGACCCACGCCGTCACCAACTGGATTTGATCCTGATTAGTCCACCATGCCATACTTTCGGTTTGTGTTTGGGTTTAGGTTTGTGTTTGTGTTAAAAGTATATGTGTTTGTGTTAATATGTGTATGTATATATATGTGTGTGTTTGTGTAAAAATTATGGAAACAAAAAAAATAGCCGTTGCCCCCAATATGCCGCCAACGTTCGAATTTTTCCACTTTCCAACGGTTACATCCATCCATAACGCTCGCTATACTCGTAACCCTCTCAACCAAAACGCCCCCATAACGCTCGAGGAGGCGGTGTTCCCTGGCGCTATGGGGGTCATAACGCCACCAAAGCGCCACCACTACACACACACTAAGGATATGGGTTTGTCTAGGTTCTTGCAATGAGGTGTGTCCAATGTAAAAAAAGAAAAGTTTTATTTAAATATTGTGTGTAATGGATATGCGATGAGTTGGAAACTAAGAAGGGTAAGGATATTTGTAGGGTTGAAGATGAAATTGGGTTTTTTAAGGATTTGTAAGGATACGATGTGGCAGATGACGTGGCAGCTAAGAACGCCGAAGGGCTCACGTAGCATTAAAGATAGTCAAAGAGCCTTTCTTCTTCAAAGTAATTGCAACATCATTTTTGTTTTTGTTGGAGGCACCAGTTTATATTAGTCAACCATATATATTAAGTAAATATATTGTATTTATTCTAGATTTATCTCTTGTATTATTGTCTATATCTTTTTCTTGTTCTCCTCATAGTTGGTTAGGGCTATAGCATGTATTTATACCCATTGGTATTGTGAATAAAAATCAAGCATTATCAATATTTACATGGTATCAGAACAAAACGCTCTAAGCCCTAACCTACCTCCTTTCCTTTTCGGTTGAGGCTACGGTCTCACCATCACCTCCGGTTGAGGCTTCGGTCTCGCTACCACCTCCCCACATTATTTTTTCTTTTTGAGGCTATGATATCCTTCTCTTTCATACCACCATTTTTCCCATGGCTGACAAACCTAAATCTGTAGGCTCGGCCACCCCCATTCATTTGTTACATCCAGTATACACTGTTACCAACATACAACACAAGGTCCGGATTATGGATGGCTCGAAAGTGACCAATTCTTCGTGGTTCAAGCTGTTTCAATTGAATGCTCGTGGTTACAAGGTCCTTGACCATATTGATGGTACACTCCCACCAGCCAAAGACGTCCTGATCATGACTCTTGGTTGGAGATTGATGCGATAGTTCTATTCTATGGTTTCTGACGAACTTTTGGTCAGTATTTTGGAGACGGTTGATTGCTCTTAAAGTAGGGAATAGACTCAAGAAACTCTTTCTGAATAATAAGGGTACTCGCGTAGCCGCACTTGAAAAAGCCGTTACCAATCTGACTCTAAAATCCATGCCTTCGCTTCAAGCTTATTGTTAGAGGCTTCGTGAATTGGCTGCACAACTTGCGGATGTGGATCATCCAGTTACTATGAGTCACCTCATCATTCAGCTAGTAAGCAGCCTTCCACCAGAATATGATGTTATCGATGCACATCTAAGCCAATACCTCCCTCCTTGGGAGGACGCAATAAATCTTCTAGATGCCGAGGAGCGAAGATAACTTGCTCGCCAAACCAATGACCCGGTTATTGTTGCTGCTACTGTCCCTGAACCGCCTCCCACCACTGAACCACCTTCTCCTTGCAGGGCAACTATAACTAGAACAACCCAAAGTGGACCCCAAAAAGTTTTCGAATTATTATTTGTATATAACGAGTAAACCATCGAAATAAATAATAAAAACTTGTCACCCGGATCTGGTCCACTTCAGAAGCCATTGCTTAGAATCCGTTTTGGATATCAGATACCAGAAGGATTCTTCTGACTATTGGTTTCCTTGCCTTGGATCTAGCTTGGGACTACCAGAAGCCGTACGAACCCCATGATTAGTTTTTAGATAAGTTAAGTGTTGGTTGATTTTAGGATTGTTAAGTTAACCACTAATTGAACTTGTCACAAAAGATACACAAATAAGAATTAGTTAAGAAGATACACAAATCAAGTAACTAAAAATAGCCTACTAAGAATAGAAAAAGTCGAACGAATCGAACAGGTTTGGAGAATACTGGATGGATACAACCATCTAAAGATTACATAAGAAACATGAAGATCTTCCACTTATAGACAAGCTTCCAATCATCTTGATCCTATGCGTCTGATGTGATTCTCGCAACTCTCGACTTTATTGCATGTAAACTACTCCTACGGTGCCAGTCTTGATCGAGAACCTAAGATAGGAAAGCTCCTAACCTTGGAGAGGTTTCTGGTCGGCCCTAAGGCCTCCGATGGGGCCCAAAGAAGGCTCAAGAGAGGTAAAAATTGGCATACAAATGGCTGGGTTGAAGCTGCTATTTATAGGTAAAATTTAGGCGGGGCACGGTCGTGCCAAAGGGTGGCACGCCTGTGCTTGCTGTCCCACGTACGTTCTGTTGCTGCAGGGTCAGTCTGTTTGTATGATGTGCTAAGCACGCCCGTGCCAAAGAGTGGGCATGACCATGCACCTGACCAGGTGATGTTTTCTTGTCTCCCAAGCTGGTTGCTTTGTCTTTTAATGTGCAGGCCGTCGTACAAATGTGCAGGGTCGTGCTTGTTGGTGTTTATGTGTGAATGTGAGTTTGTCTTGTCCCACATTGGTTGGGGAAGAAAACTTGGATGGGTTTATAAGTTGAAACCATATTGGAAGAAATAAAATATTAAGTTACATTATACTTGGGCACCTACCCGCGCACGCAAGGGGGTGCAAAAATGGGTTCTGGTTCGAGAAAAATTCCTGAACCAACGCGACGCCTGCACGACCTGCAGACACGAATGCAGATCCAAAAATCCGGCTCCGTGTGACACTGGTTTTTTGCAACTCGTTTTAATATTTTGTTGTGACTGGAAGAAGTTTCCAGAACCTTCCTTCGGTTTCAAGTCTTTTGATATTATGCTGCAATTAATCTAGTATTATTACAACACTAAGCCCTTTTAATTAGCACCATTAATCGAGTTTAATGGAGATCGTTATAACGATCATTATTTTGAGTCTATTATAGACTGCACAAGACAGTGCAGAATTCATACGAATACAACACAAAAACATGCACTTGCAAACAACAGCAGCCACCTTCGATTATCTTTCAGGCAAGTGGGATAGTCCGGCAGTGCACCATCAATGTTTTCAAACCGGTGTACCCTAGGAACAGACAACGAATTTGTTTAAGAGAATTGTGTCAAACACGAGCCCGGTTCGTGTTGATGATTTTGTCTTAAATTTCAATGTAAGTTTTCTAACATAAAAAAGACCAGTTTAAGCTTTATCTAGTGTAACATATAGAATTGGGTGAAAAAGCATTATAAACAATGACAACTATATGGCAGCCAGATTGAAAGGGCCAAATGGGTCGAAAGCAATCCCAAACACCCATTGATCCAACTGCTTGGACTGTTTTTTTGGCTATTCTATCAAAGTTGTTTCCTGCTTATGCTTATTTCATCGGTGATGTTGAATTGTTCAAAAAAAAATGGCGTATGAAGGTGATTTGGCATCATTTGGCATCCTCACAAATGAGGAGTAATGATCCCGGATGGAAGTATAATATATTAAAAGATAAAAATGATAAAAATTATGTGACTTGGATTTTCTCCAACAAAGTAACTTGAGCATCGACACATTGATTCAAAGTAAAACAGTCAGCGATGATACATTGATTCGAAGTTGGAGTATACAGTCAGCGTTCGACACATTGATTTAGTGTCAGAGACGTCATCGTTCCTCTTCATTATTAGCACTATAAAAATCAAAGGATTGTTTCGAAGTCAGAGAGGTCAGCTTTGATTGATTCGAAGGTTTCTCCGGTGAACGATGATTCGAAGTGTTTTGTTCCCCGGCGAACGATGACGTCATGACGGAGGCGTCTCACGTGCAAATGTTTAGGAATTGGATCGAGACGTCGCTGAGACTGTTTAGTGGGCACGTGAGATGGGGACGTTTGGAAGGTGGTGAGAGGTGGAGACATCTCGGCAGTGCTCAAACGTCTTCAAGACGCTTGACACGTTGGTTGGCCACGTGTCGATCATCTGTTGGTTCATCGTTGAAGCCTCACGGGAGACACCTTAGCTGCTTCATGTACCGTGAGGCTTCTCTAAAAAGAGATGAGAGGTAACATTTTGGTAAGATGCAGAAGTGAATGACTATGGACTTTTCTAATTAAACCCCCTTACTTCTAATTCAACTACCTAAGCAAAGCGCCTCGCTTTGGCCAAAGCGAGGCGCCTGGGTAAATTTTTTCAAAAAATCTAAGGCTTTATGTCTAATCACATAGTCGGGCGCCTCGCTTTGGCCAAAGCGAGGCGCCTAGGTTAATTTTTTTTAGGGAATCTAAGACTTTGTGTCTAATCATACTGCAAAGCTCCTCGCTTTGGCCAAAGCGAGGCGCCTGAAAGTTTGATTAAACATAAAGCCTTAGATTCTCTGAAAAAATTTACCCAGGCGCCTCGCTTTGGTCAAAGCGAGGCGCCTGACCCCATCAGATTTTGGCTATAAATTCGTTCGATTTCATTATAAACTCATTCGATTTCAATTCTTTATCCACAACATATAACATGTCGTATTACGACTTAATTTTCGGTGATTCTTACGAGTGTAATTCATATAATGTCGAGGAGGTTTGGTCATATAATGTCGAGGAGGGTCGGTCTAGTAATGTCGAGGAGGGTCAGTCTGGCATTCGTTACCATGACAATACGATACAATTGGACTTGAATACACACTAGAAGGACCCGTATGAATTTGAAGACGAGCCTAGTCAACCCGCCTACGGTTATACTTACGACGCTTACGGTGGTGATGACACATTTGAAGAACAAGACTATACGCACCATGAAGACAGTGCTGTCGAGGAGAAGTAGGTAGAAGATTAGGAGGAAGGATCTAACCCGATCAACTTTTTGTTCGAGACTGACCGGACATTTTCCACACGTGATGAGTCGATCAACTCGTACAAGATACGGGAATGGAAAATGGTGACGTCATAGTTATAAAAAGATCGAAGAAAAGAGGAGAAAATTTCGTGAAGGTATATATTTCAGTCACTATTGTTTTTAAGATATTAACAAATACGTATTTTATAAATTGTTATTTAAAAAGCCACAAAAAAACTTAACTTATAAATTAGTTACTAAAAACACGTGTTTTATCATTGGTGAATGTTTATTCCCTACGGGTGCACCAGTGGTTTTCGGGTTACACACCTTTAGGATTACGCTTCTCCTTTGCTAAGAGTATTGTTAATTTTTAATTAATAAACTTTTTTTATAATTTATTATTTAAAAAGTTATAAAAAAAACTTATTTTCTAATAAACTTATTTTGGTGAAGGTTGTATTTCAATGCACTCTTGGGGGGGGGGGGGGGGAGCATAAGAGTGTGGCTTTGGTGAAGAAGACGTGTAGCAAAAAAATTGGCTGCCCGTTTAAGATGGCAGGGGTGTTTGAAACTAGGACACGGGTTTGGAGGTTAAAGGTGAAAAACCCGGCGCACAACCACACTCTCTTTGAACACTTAGAGGGTCACCCGTATGCCAGAAGGCTTTCTGTATATGACAGACAACTGGTCGGGCAGATGACAGAGAATGATATTCCCAAGCGTAGCATCTGGAGAATGATCATTTCAGAGAACCCGGAGAAAAAGACTACCCTGAAAGATATACACAATGCGGCTCAGATGATGAATGCAAGGAAGTCAGTTCCATAGGTGCAATGCAACATATCGAATACTTTCTGACGGAGAGAGAATTCACCTACTACACGCGTGCAAATGACACCACGAAGGCTTTCACGGATATTTTCTTCGTTCACAAACATTCATTTACTATGTGGTGCGTATTCCCGCATGTGCTGATGATTGACGCCACCTACAATACAAACATGTACAATATGGTGTTTGTTCAGGTTGTGGGTATGGCGTCGATAAACCAATCGTTTTCGGTTGGCCATGCGTTTATTTCTTCTGAGAAGATTGGTAACGTTTGGTTGTTGGAGAGGATAAAGTCCATGCTGGACCGCTGTATGGAACCGCGAGTGATTGTGACTGACAGGGACTTTGCGCTTAGGAACGTGTGTGATCAAATTTTCCCAAATGCGTACAAGAATCTCTGCCGGTTTCATATTTCGCAGAATATCAACAGGAACAGCAAGAACCAGTTCACGGATAAGGAGTGGAAGGAATTTGTTCGAATGTTTTGGTGGCTGTGTGACTCTACGACAGAAGACCTATACGTACACAATTTGGGGAAATTTCAGTCATATCTGGAAAAGATTGGTCGTCTAGGTAAGTAGTTTTACATAATTACATACGTAATTATTTACATACACAAGCCTCACAAGTCTTGGTTATATGTTTCAGACATTTTTTACTACATGAAGAATAACAGGTTGGACCGGTACCGTCAAAAGTTTGGACCGGGTCGAAATAGTCCGGTTCGTTAACGGGCTGATCGGGTCGAAACAGTCCGTTTTGTTAACGGGCCAGTCGGTTTGAAACATTCCGGTTCGATAACGGGCCGTTCGGGTCAAAACCGGGCCGGTCAGTTTGAAACCGGGCCAGTTGGGTCGAAACAGTCCGGTTTGTTAACGGGCAGGTCGGTTCGAAACAGTCCGGTTTGATAACTGGCCGATCGGGTCGAAACCGGGCCAGTTCGTTAACGGGCCGGTCAGTTCGAAACCGAGCTGGTTGGGTCGAAACAGTCTGGTTCATTAACGGGCCGGTCGGGTCGAAACAGTCTGGTTCGATAACGAGCCGCTCGGTTTGAAACAGTCTGGTTCGATAACGGGCCGATCGGGTCGAAACCGGGCCGGTTCGTTAACGGGCCGATCGGGTCGAAACAGTACGGTTCGATACCGGGCCGATCGGGTCGAAACAGGGCCGGTTCATTAACGGGCCGGTCAGTTCGTAACCGGGCCGGTCGGGTCGAAACAGTCCGGTTCGTAGAATGATAAACCGGTATCGACTGTATAGATCGTGTATCGTACAATGAGTTATGAATGTTGTTCAAACTCGGATGTTTGAACCGAAAACCACAAAAGAGCAAGAAACGAACCGAAACTCGTAAAACGAATTTTTTTTAATTGGAATCAACATAAAACTCTTAAATTTGTATTTTTTTAAAACAAGTATAGACTTTATATTCCGTGTATGACGTACAATGATTTATGATTGGTGTTCAAACTCAGATGTTTCAACCGAAAACCACAAATGAGCAAGAAACGAACCGAAACTCGTAAAACGAATTTTTTTTGGATTGGAAACAACATAAAACTCTTAAATTTGTATTTTTTTTTAAAAACGGGTATAGACTGTATAGTCCGTGTATGATGTACAATGATTTATGATTGTTGTTAAAACTCGGATGTTTCAACCGAAAACACAAACGAGCAAGAAACGAACCGAAACTCGCAAAATGAATTTTTTTTGGATTGGAAATAAGATAAAACTCTTAAAAATGAATTAATAGTTTTTTTATCGATCAAAACCATTTAAAACGAATTATTTTTTTTTAAAAAAAAAAAACCTAGGCGCCTCGATTTGGCCTTAGCGAGGCGCTCAGCTTTTTATTTAAAAGCCAAAGCGAGACAGCAGCCGTCTCGCTTGGCTCTTCACACACACACACAGACGGTTCTAAGCAACGATTTCTCGGACAAAGGTTAGTATTTCGACCCATTTCAACTATATTATGTCAAAACCATGTTATTATTGATTATGTGTTTGATTTGGGGCTGGACTGGGCTATGGCCGGTTGGTTTGTTTTGGAGATGATGAACAAAGCGCCTCGCCGAGGCCTAAGCGAGACGCTTTGTTGGTGTTTTTTTAATTTTTTTTTATTATTATTGTTATTATTATTGTTATTATTATTATTATTAATCATTATTATTAATTACAAATTATTGTTTACAAAGATATGGACCCACGTTTTTTTAAGGCGCGTTTGGTACTGGGGATGACGTTGGGTCATTGGCGCCAGTGGTGGGACCGTCGTAGAGGCGTCGACGGGAGCCGGTGAACACTCTAGAGGGCCACCCTTACCTGGATTTTGAGGAGGGGTTTAAGGATGCGCAGCCAAGTGCAAGAAGCTACGTCAAATGGTTGCCGACCCTCAGATGTACATCAGCTAGAATCTTCTGGAGAGGGTCGGCGCCACTGGGAGGGCGAACGACTTTGTGGGGTTTGACACTCCATGGCGTCGTCTCTTTGACATAGCCAAGGAGGATTCTTACTGGGAGTTGACGATCGAGTTTTTGTCGTTGTTCGAGGTACTGGATCCGCCCGAGATGCAGAACGCTTTTTCGCCCCATCTGATTTCGGTTGGCGAGGAATTGGTAGGAGATGACATATGAGATATGTTATTTCAATTATCTGTCATTTGATTATTATGTTACCAAAAGTTGTTAATATTTACAATTATTTTTTGCAGGAGTTTGTTGTTGTTTCGGGGTTGTACCTACCCGCCGGGATTGATACTTGTTTGTACCGAGATGCTGTCAAGAGGGTAGATAGGCCGACCCTGGTCAGTTTTTGGAGGTAAATCGCCACTTCCCACTTTGGGAAGCATATGGCGAAGGCGACGTCGATTAGGGACCCCCTTTATTATTATTTGCAGCATGCGATCGCCACCTCTATCGCCGCACGGGGGAACAGCCGGGAGAAGGTCAACCAAAGTGACCTTTTCTTTTTATATTGTTTGATTATGCGGCGGCCGTGCAACCTAGCCGCATCCCTGGTGGAGTACTATCAGTGAGTGCACAAGCGCCAGGCTCGCGCACATCTCGATGGCGGGGCGTTCATCACCGTCATCGCGCGTGCTCTGCGCCTCTCGCTAGAGACTGACCCTCAGCTTTCGGCCAAGATCCCATCGCATAAGATTGGTGAGGCCAATGTCCGAAGCATGGGGATCCTGATGGAGGTCGAGTAGGGAGTACATCGGTTTCGATCTCTCGGCACAAGGAGGCCTTTTGAGCCGGCCCCCTTCCTACGCCCGATGATATATCGGTCTACCATGAGTTGCGTCCAGGAGTACCTCTGCTGGCGGACCAAGCGGGTGACGACGGCGATGATGATGACGGCCCCCCACCTCCGCCGCCTCCACGACAGCAGTACCCCCGGCATATATATGATGACCTCACTCTTGCTGCGCGTTTCGTGGCTGAGGACATGGATCGCCGCATCGGTGAGATACAGGATTTTCAACTGTGGACGGTCGAGGTGATACAGGCAATGACACAGCAGATGAGGGTACAGCTACGCCAACCACCAGGGCGTGGACCACCACTGGGGGGCCACCACCGCCACAGTGATTATGTTTCTATCTTACTTTCAGTAGACTTTTTTGCAGTTGTATTTTTTTGGGCATGTACAAACTGATTAAGTGATTATTATTATGCACATGATCTTTTGTTTATATGTTGTCTGTTTTGATTGTTTATAATGCTTGTTTCGAAGGTGTATCACCCGTTTGAATGTTTAATTGTCTAATAAATATTTAACCCATAAATAATAAATGAACTAACACCAAATTATAAATTGCAAGCCAGTAAAACCAATGAGATCCAAACAGTAAATATCCGATTATAAACGTTAAAAAATCACTCAACCCCTTCAATCCCAAACCAAATAAAACTTGCATGTTATGAACCAAAACGACGTCACCTTGACCATCAACCACCATATTCGTATCAATTTTCGTGAATTTGTTCAATCTTTCTCGACGAGGTGTTATCTGTGAATAATTTATCCACTCACATTAACAATTGAACACTTTATTAATAGGTTGAAGTTAGGATTACTTGATTAATTATAGTTTGATTAGGGTTACTACGTTGTTTTTTAAATTAAAAAAATAAATTACAATAATTAAAGGGTTAATTAAATTTAATAAAAAAATTAAAAAAAAAACACTTCAAAACAAACACAAAAAACCAAACCAAAACCTTCCCAACACCAAAATGTCCAGGTTCATCCCCCTCTGTTACCAAGCTCCTCGCTATGGCCATAACGAGGCACTTGGCCCCATTTTTTTTCAAACTCCCATGCAACCTCGTGCTGAGTTTAACCTTGATGTGACTGAAGCGCCTCGCTTTGGTCAAAGCGAGGCGCTTCACATGGGAGTTGAATTAGAAAACAAGGGAGTGCCAATAGACGTACTCATGACTATTTTGGTTAGGGAAAATGGCGAATCTAGCCATTGACCGAGTGGTTTTACCAAAATAGCCCCTCAGCCGTCTTCGGAAAGACGGTTCCTAGTTCCCGAAGCGTCTCAAACGTCTTTAGATTCTGAGTTACTACGGACCAATTAAATTCCGCCACGTGTCCAACAACCTACGAGCCGTCTCCGAGACGTCAGCGCACTGTCAAGAGAGCTCCGGATACATTGGAGACAGCTCCCTGGTCCTCAGCTCATGGCTCAAGCCGTTTCGTACATGACTCGGCTCAAGTTCTAGGAAATGACTTTAGCCGTTGATTTTTTTTCCTTCAAATTGTGGGTATAAATATGGGTAGACCCACTCATGGATATTCATTTTTTCCTTCAAAGTATTGGTATAAATATGTGGAGTTTTCAAACTTGGGTGAGTTGTGATGTTTTCAAACTATGGATATTCATTTTTTTATAGAGATTTTTTTTGTCATTATGTATTCACACTTCCGTGATATTCAGTTTCTTTATAAAGTTAAAAAAGGTTTGGATCATTGTTACATTTGTGTGGAAATACTAGGATCATTGTTACAGTTGCGCGTGGAATAACATGTGTAAAATGTAACTTCGGTTTGGTAATCTACAATATGGGAGTGATCATCCACCTCCCATATCTACGTCATGCCGTTGTTGAAACATTTTTCTCCCAGGCAGAAAGGACGTCGGTCGAAGCGGTAGTAATGGTGGACGCCGACGACTTCTAGGGACAGACGTAGAGTAGTGAGATGCCTTTATTGTTGTTGATAAGGTATTTCCAAGGTTCACTTGAGTTGTAACTCCCTTGCCATAACTAAGCTATCAGATATAGGGAAAGGGAAATGGGAATTTCAGGAATAATGAGCGAGAAAAAAGGAAACCGGTTCCTAGTTCAAAGCTATCAGATATAGGGAAATTAGAGAACTCGTCTTTTGTCGTTTCAGAACCATGTCAAATGTATTTATTATTTTTTTGTCTATGTAACGATACCGAGTATTTTGTATGTTTGAGTATATGTTGTATGATATGTAGTATTTTGTAAGTAACGAAACCGAGTATTTTGTACTTGCCATTTTGAATGTAAATTTCTCCAACCCAATTACAATGTTTTATTATTTTAAAACTAATAATTGCCTTTAAAAGAAATAATGGTTATGTTGATAGAAAATCAGAAATATTCAGGGTTTGATTCACTTTCATTTAAAATTGGTTAACAAAGACACATTAAACATAAACAAAACCATACTGAATAATCAGTTAACCATATTCACTTAACCATAACGGATCAATTTTTTCAACTACGGTTATAACTAATAATTGCCGTTAAAAAATAGAATAAATATAAATAACCATAAGATAACTTTTCATTCGATTAAAAAAATCATAAACAAACATACAAACATTTATTACAAATACGCAACAACCATTAAAACAAAGACAACAACCATCAAAACAACCCAACGCGAAAGCTACTCGTTAAGCCTATCCCTCATCATTTGCCAAGCAGAGATGTGTTTAAATTCTTTGTACTGCTTGCACTCATACTCGATTTGGGTTACTACGATGGCCACGTCTTCGGAAGTGTCCGGTTCAACCTCTCGTAGTGTTTGATTGTGGTACGCATTGAAGATTTGACACTTGGCGTTCCATTCGGAAGTGTCCGGTTCAACCTCTCGTAGTGTTTGATTGTGGTACGCATTGAAGATTTGACACTTGGCGTTCAAATCGATCCATTTACGATTTAGTGAATCGATTGTTCTGTTGGAACCCCCTACCAAGCGATTGAACTCATTGAGGATTCGGTACCACTTGTTAGAAGCATTGAGGCTGTCTTCGACATGCTGCCAAGCGGCTACCAAGGCGATTTCTTCCTCCTCCCTCCGACGAGATGGTGCCATTTGTTTAGTCTTCGGAGTTTAAGTGGAATTCGGACGGATTGATGTACGGAAAGGTGACGGTGGTTTGGGGGCGGGGAAGGGGGTATTGTTTTGTTAGAGAAGGATTTTAACCGAAACAGGATTATACGATCATACAAGTTGCAAAACCAGGTGCGGAAACCCTAGCTTTGAACAAACTGATAGAATCTCAAATCAAAACACAATCAAAGTCATTTTCAAAGGTTTTCATAGATTAACTTTTCAATAAACTTGTTTACAATCAGTTTTAGGTTAATCTAGAACATTCACACACTATCTCAAACTATCCTGGAACCTCACCTCAAAACACACACAACTAATAACTCTCTTAACATTACAAAATCACAATTTCTATATATAGAGACTGCACATTCGCCCATTAGCATAGGTCGAATGTGGTCTTGTTCTACATTCGCCCACATGCAGTGGTCGAATGTATTCTTCTGTGAAGCTCCAATCTACCTACGCCCATTTCTATCCTTCCTTCGCCCACTTCTTCTTACCTTCGCCCAAATCAGCATTCTAACATATGTTAATTATCCAATCACTAGTCGCAAAACGCATCTACAAACTCCCCCTCGACTATTGATTGGATCGTTTTCTGTCTTCGTCCATGGCTTTGTTCAACAACATAATTCTGAGCTGTTTCTTCTGCTCTTTTGTCATTTCAGGCTCTAACCTTCTCTTCACCGGTTTCGACACATTTGCCATCTTCACCATCTTGCCAAGTTTGCCATCTAAATTGCTCCCAGCATTTATATCATATGCAAAACACACACCAACCACTTGAGTGTATTTCTTTGCCTGATCAGCGTCATTCGGCTCATGATGAATCGGATTGTAAAAGAGCATGATGATGTCTTCAAAAGTACAGTTTATCAACCACATCGGATCAAATACATGAACATGCTTGTATTTATCCTTCCCGTCTCTCAACACTATCACCGCTTCTGCCTTTCTCCAATCATAATACCAGAAGATAAAGTCAGCACTGAAATGTTGTGGCATGGGCATCAAAGGTATTTTTCTCATCACTTCAGGTGCCTTATATATCAAAGTAACCCGCTTCAGCTTGGTTCTGGGATCAATATCCATATGCACTTTCCTTCGGGGATATTGTGGCTTGAATCTATTCCACTTCGTCCTACTTTCCCAAACCAGCTTGTCTGCACACCAACCGACATGTGAATTATTAACTGAAGCACCCGACATTGGGAATCTGCATAAATCTCTAACCGCCCAGTACGGTAGAATTAGCAAATCAATGAATCTATAAAAGTATAGAATTCCCGATTCCCATTTGGCAGCTAGACACTTCAGCCTGCCTAAATATGTCCACCCGAGAGCTCTGCCTTTAAACTTAGCATTGTGAAATCTATAGAAGTTTCCTTGAGCTTCAGGCTTCGGTCGATTCTCATCCATTTCTCTCAATCTCTTCAAATAACTCTTCAATTCATCAGATTTATTTGAAGATTCTGGCTTATCAGCTCCAAATACTTTCTCCACAAATTCTGCACTTCTTATCTTAGCTTTCTTCTTCGCCGAAGTGTTTGGAATTTCAGTAAAATCAGGAAATATCACATCTTCATCAGTTTGTCTGAAGTACTGTGGATATTCCTCATGCGTTATGTCTTCAATTTCAACTTCTTCAAACTCAGGAGTATTCTTATCATCTGAGTGACTTCCAATATCCTTTTCAGGAATATGTGGAATCGACTCATCTACAATGAACTCCTCAAATGTTTTCCCTACCCTCTGTGCAAGACCATCTAGAATCTCCTTTGCCACAGATACAGGTACTTCACCTTCTTCTAAATCAGGATCGTTGTATTCCAATTCCTATCTCATGTCATCTGTTTGGAATATTTCAGCAAAACGACCTGTGAACTCTATCGTCCATTCTCTTCTTTCTAACATATCTTTGTACACTTGTTTAGCATCATCAGTTAAAGACCTCACCTTTTCATTCCAGAAAATACTTTCATCTGAATCAACATTCTCACCTTTCTTTTTCTTCGAACTTGATTCTCCAGTATCTTTCTTCTTTGAAGGTAGTCTCTTCTCAAATGTAAACTTTGATGAATCATCTCCTCCATCATTATCATCATCACTACTACTATCATCTTCCTTCTGACTTCCCGATCCTTCTGCATCATCATCATCATTATCATTATCATCGTCATCATCACTCTTCTCCGATTCCTCATCATCCTCATCATCATCATCTTTCTCCTTATCTGATTCAGATGGTTCAAAATCAACCAGTTCTTCTTCTTTTTCTTTATCTTCTTCACCCTCCTTCAACTTGGGTGCAACATTATACAAGTTATCAATCAAATCACTAAGGCGTTTGTTCTCAGCCTTTAGTTCTTTGTTGTCTTCTTTGATAGCTTTAAATCTGTTCTTGTTTCTGAAACACTTACCCTCAAGCTTCTTGTTCTTTGCTTCAAGCTTCTTTACTTTCTCGTCAATCTCATCTTGATTCGACTTTGAAGCTACTACAATCTGAAGCATCTTTTCTTCATTCTGCTTGAACTTGGCTATTTCAGCTTGCTGAGCCACTATCATCTTCATCATGTCATCCATCTTCTTGTTCACCTGCTTCATAACATCATCATCCACAGTGACTTTCTTTGACTTGGATCTAGATGGCTCAACTTCAACTTCCTTCTCTTTCTGAGGCTTTCTAAACATGTCAAGTACATTATCCAGTGCAACATTAAATTCATCAACTGGTAATGTTTCTGCCTCTTTAGATTTCTTCTGTTTCTTAGTGACCGGTGAAGATAACTTCGATGACGTACCAACATCGGGTACTCTTTTTCCTCTCAAGAGTTGAGCTAACTCTTTCTCTTTCAGCTGCTTGGTACTTGCTTTCTTAGCCATGGTCTTGTGCTTAGGCTTGGGCAAGTTAACTACCACAGTCTCTCCTTCATTCAACTCATCCATATTCACACCTAAACCTTCATCTTCAGCACCAACAGACTTCTTGCTTTTCTCAGCTTCTGCAATTGATCTGTTTAATGATTCAGACTCACCAACCATAGTGGCCTTACGTTTGGTGGTCTTGACATTCTCAGCATCAGAATCCCACTGTTCCCCCTCCTCAGTTTCTTCTGAATCCACTGATTCTTCATCTACCAAACCAATACCTTTCTTAGCAGTTGTTTTCTTTCTAACTACCTGTTGCTTTGAACTTCCCTGATCAGTCTTTCCCTTACCCTTCCCTTTGGCTCCGGGATTGACCACTTGTCTCTTTCTCTTCGTGCTAGCATCAGCATAAACCAACGGATCGTCATTATCAGAATCACTTCCAGGATGCCTAGCCGTATTCTTTCCAGGATCAGTGTAATCCTCTCTAGCTAAGGCTCCAAACAACCTTCTGTATGGTGGCCTTTCATTGTCTGGCACACCCTTGTAGCCCTTCATTCTAACCAATGTACGAATATTCATATGATCTTGAACAAGTATCTGTGTTGGATCCTTCTTCAAATGAGGATACTTGTGATCAAAAATCATCATAAGGAATCTAGGGTATAACATGAAATACTTCTTTTTCAACCCCTTGAGCATCTCCAACATGTGATCCAATATCATTCCAGAAACGTTAAATGGTTTGTTGAGGGTCAACGCAACCATTAACGAACTCAGACTCTTCCTCATCACGTCATAGCCTCCACTAACACATCCAAACACATGGATTATGACGTGTGCAAAGTATTTAAACTGCACGCTCAGCTTCCCTTTGTACATTGAACCATCAGTTATAGCCCCTTTGTATTTCATTCTGAGAAAACATGCTTTCTGCTCAGTCCATGAAAGTTCTCTCGGATCCTCACTCACTTCAAACTTTATCTGGAGTGCCTCTCTGATATCAGACTCTGTAATAAACATTTCCATATCTTGTATCTTGCTCTTTATTATTGTCTGATTATCCCAGTAATCATACTTGGCATTCTTGTAAAATTCTTCAATGATGTCTTTGTAAACAATAGTTGGAGTTGCCAAAGCATATACCACTCTGCTTCTCTTCAAAAACTTTATAATATCAGCAAACTCAACATTCTTCTCTACATCTCCCAGGTAAGCACAGCAATTATGATTTTTCTCGAATGGCCAATTGCTTCCACTTGATGATTCTCCTTCCTGAACGGTTTCTGGAACAGGATCTGTGACAACAGTCTCTACTGGAATCTCAACATTCTCAGTCTGGTCAGCCATCTGTACACACAAAATCAGAAACAATCGTCAAAACACAAAATCGACAAAATTCAAAATTTTAAAGTTTAAACAGTTTCTACATTCGCCCACTTAGAACAGGTCGAATGTAGATTTTCAAGCCCGAATGTAAAATTTTATGGTCGAATGTAAATGTATTTTGAAGAAAAAGTTCATTCGTCCATTTTAGTGTACATTCGCCCAACAAATTCCACCTTCGTCCAAACGCTTAACCGAAGGTGAAACTGTTCCTTTTCAAAAATTTAAAAATTTTGCAACTGTGTTTTTATCACTTGATTTTGATTCAGACATGTACTATTATGGCCGATTAAGACTCGTGACTAACCAATTGCCCCTAAAATTCAATCTACATCAGTTTTCAACTAGAATTAGGGTTCTTATTGTTTCAATTGATCAATCAAACATCTATTGATGGAATTACCCTAATTCGTTATACCATCTCCCCCTAAAACTGATGTGGAGTGAATGTAAATCAAAAACAAACTCAAACAAACACTCGAAATCACTAATATTGAAAACCCTAGGTCCGTATATAAAAACAATGATTCTGCACTCGTTTCTGCTCCATTACCTGTAAATTTGGTATGGAAATGATCAGGAAAATGTAGGTAATCAAACGCACAAACAAGAAAAATCAAAGCAACAAGGTGTGGTTAACCGAAAGAAAATTTTGAAAAACTGAATGAGGGTTCGAACCTGTGAATGTTTTATATAGGAGAGCCACCTTCGACCGGTTTGGTGGTCGAATGTGAGTATATTCCACATTCGCCCACAACTGAATGTGACCGAATGTAAAATTGTTTACCCGAATGTAAAAATAAAATAAACAACCCACATTTGCCCAGTTTAAGCAACCCGAAGGTGGAGATTTTTGCACATTCGACCCATTTAAGGGGCGAATGTGAAATGGAAAAGTCTGAAAATTTTGCCAAATCACGAATTCGAATCCCGTTCAACATTTTTCAATCTGTTAAGCTTCCAAAATACATATTTTCACTTTTTGAATAATACAAAGCCCAGATGGTGTTATCAAATCTCAGAAATTGACTATCAAGCATCCCCGGTTATCAAAAATAAAGCAGAAATGCAAAAATTTTGGGTTTTTCTGAAATTTTATCAAAACACACTTAAAATCTTTTTGGATTTTGTATCTTTTTGACAATAAAAGTAAAATGCAACAAAGTAAAATGCATTAAAGTAAATGAAAGCAGTAAACATTTTGAGATGTCCGGTAAGAGGATCATATCAGTTTTCTGAGAAATCTGATCACAGCGTTGATCTTTTTGTTTAATATTATCATTAGAAACAGTATATGACACGGCAATTGCTGATATTGTGGTCCACGTAAGCTCACATGCAGACAATTACGCAATGCTTTAAAATGATACGAGTTAGGTGTATTAGACTAACACGATGTGGTGCCCACACACACGACATACTCCCGTATCAAGTAATTGCACAAAGCTTCGTCGTAACGCGTGATTATGCCAGAGTTATCCGTAAAAGTTACAAAGTATATAGCACAGAGGTGTACAGGTCAGCAATTGAATGCAGCAGAGTAACATATGCGTATACACTAGGTTGGGGCTGATATTAACCACTGATTTGCATCAGATGATCAATACGATGTAATAATGATCTTTGATCAATTAAAACATAAAGTTCCTCAATTCGGTAACTTCCGGTTTTGGCAATTAAGCTCTTTTTAGCAAATATTCTGATAAAACTAGGTCCGTAAATCAATACGACAAAAGTTTATCAGAATATCCCGGATAACCATAACATAACGACCCGAAACCTCAGATTTTGGCAATCCTATCAAACGAAATTACGGTACTAAGACCATATGCCCATGAGATGTTCAGCCACGAACGCGTAGTTCGTTATGTTTGTATCACTAATGCACGCAATATTTAGTCTACGAAGCCTATCAGCATATCACACGTAGTCAACATACGCCTCATTATACTATACAATTCTTTAGCCTGTGTCAGATCCCCACTGATGTACTATCATTTCCTCTTTTTATCCAGGAAATCATTTTTGATTTTCTAATTTTTAGGTTTTTTTTAACCGAGGTGCCGATTAGTCCTGTTTTTCCTTTATGTTGTTTACTTTTAAAAGATATTCAAAGCGGGATCTATCAAAAGCTTTAGTAAACAAATCTGCACGTTGATAGTCAGTATGGATTTTGACCATATCTATCAATTCTTTAGCGTAACAGTCACGGATAAAATGATATTTGATCCGTATATGTTTCGCTTTAGAATGATTTTCAGTATTTTTAGTTAATGCAATTGCGGCTTCGTTGTCGCAGTGTATAGGGGTTTTAAGAAACTGCAAACCGTAATCCACCATCTGCTGTTGGATCCAGAGTACTTGCGAACAGCAACTCGAGGCTGCAATGTACTCGGCTTCACAGGTAGATAGCGCCACGGAAGTCTGCTTCTTGCATTGCCAGGTGATTAACCTGCTCCCTAAAAACTGGCAAACAGCTGTAGTAGATTTGCTATCTTTGTCACAGCCGCCCCAATCTGCATCACTAAAAGCAATAAAATCAAAATCATCATCATTAGGGTACCAAAGTCCTTTTGAGGGACAACCCTTCAGATATCTAAGGATACGCTTGACCGCCGTCAGATGACTTTGTTTCGGCTTTGATTGATAACGGGCACAGAGACACATTGCATACATAATATCTGGTCGAGACGCCGTCAAATACATCAGAGATCCGATGATTGCTCTGTATGTAAATGGGTCCGTCAGCTCCCCCTTAGCGTCCACTCCAATCCCGTGATTGGGTTGAATCGGGGTATCCATCGGCTTGGAGTCCTCCATCTGGAACCGGCTCAAGATGTCAGAGACATATTTTATCTGATGAATGAAGATCCCGTCGGGTCTTTGGTCCACCTGCAAGCTTAGGAAAAACTGCATCTCCCCCATTGCGCTCATCTCGAACTTTTCCTGCATGACAGTTTCGAACTCCCTGCATAAAAGCTCGTTAGTTGAACCAAATATTATATCATCAACGTAAATCTGCACTAGAAGCAAATCATCTCCCGTCTTTTTCGTGAAGAGGGTGCAATCGACGAGGCCGCGCTTAAATCCTTTGGAGATGAGGTATGTACTTAGCTCCTCGTACCACTGTCTCGGAGCCTGGTGCAAACCATATAGAGCTTTGTTCAGCACGTAGACCTTATCCCGGTGGATTGGGTCCTCAAAGCCTGGTGGCTGCCCGACATAAACCTCTTCTTTGACTTTCCCGTACAGAAATGCACTTTTAACGTCCATTTGATAAACTTTGAATTTCTTGTATGAAGCAAACGCAAGGAACATCCGAATAGCTTCAATTCGTGCTACCGGTGCATAGATTTCGTTATAATCAATCCCTTCGATTTGATGAAAACCTTGCACGACCAATCTGGCTTTGTTACGAACAATAACCCCACGATCATCCTTCTTGCACTTAAACACCCATTTAGTGCCTATTTTCTTTCTCTCCGGCGGCAAATCCGTGAGCGTCCAAACTCCCAATTTCTGGAATTGTAATAACTCCTCCTGCATAGCTTCCACCCAGGCATCATCCTTCAAAGCGTCCTTGTATGTCCTTGGCTCTACCTGCGACACATAACACGCAAACGACCAATCATTTTGACTACCAGATTGTTGAATTTTGGCATATAAAGCTAAAGCACCAAAACTCTCTGGCGAGTTAACGCTTCTCAGCTGCCCTCTGGTCATAACACTGCTTCCAGGATCACCAATAACTTGCTCCAGCGGGTGAATACGATGAATCCGAGATTCCGGATAATGAGGTACAATAACTCCCGTCTGAGCAGTTAAGTTCTCTACAGCATCCAGATCATGACCCGTATTTGATGATGAAGCAACATCTGGAGTTGGAGTTGGGTTCACTGGCGGTGCCTCCTGATCTTCTGCATGTTCAAGAATGACTTCTTCAAATTGTTCATCTTCAGATTCTGAAGAGTCTAATGAAGTTGAAGCCTCTTGAAACACTTCTTCTTCTTGTATAGGAGCGTTGGTATCATTAGAAGCTGGTAGGGGGTTCACGGTGATCGGACGCACCAATGGTGAAGTCGCCGCGTTTTCACACTCGTAAAGTAATCTGATAACAGCTTCTTCAACCAAGCTATCTAGATTGAATGATTCAAAGAAATCTTTGTAATCAAACATCCAATCAGGACCCGTGCCTTGTAGATTTTGAGTATATCGTTGAACTTCCACGTTAGCCCAATCCTCCACTCGACGAGTTCGCTTGTTGTATACCCGTTTGAGCGGGGTTGCATATCCAACAAAGTATCCCTCCTCGGCTTTAGGACTAAACTTCTCGCTTGGATTCAACATCGTGCATGGCGCCCCAAAAGGTTCTAGATACTCTAAGTTCGGCTTTCTTCGGTGTAACAGTTCATAAGATGTTTTACCAAACTTCTTCACTGTCAGAACCCGATTTAGTGTATAGTTTGCTGCATAAATCGCCTCGTTCCAGAACATTACCGGAAGATTTGAATCAGCAAGCATTGTTCTAGCCGCTTCAATTAGAGTCCTATTCTTTCGTTCAGCAACACCGTTCTGTTGTGGGGTGTACGGAGCCGAATATTCATGATGTATCCCTTTGCTTTCACAAAGTTCATCCATCTTGGCATTTTTGAACTCCGTCCCATTGTCACTCCGAATTCTCTTAATCTTCACATTGTAGAGATTTTCCAATCGAGTGAACAGAACTTTCAGGTTGTTGAAGGTGTCACTTTTGTTCTGCAAACACATCACCCATGAAAATCTTGAGTAGTCATCAGTGACGACTAAACAATAAAGCTCTCCAAGATGACTTTTGCGCTTGACCGGTCCGAATAGATCCATGTGCAATCGCTCAAGTGGCATCTCTACAGAGTTAACTTTCTTCACTTTGTGGGACTGTTTGTGTTGCTTCCCCTTCTTACAACTTACACACTTGTCATTCAGATGGAAATGTTTCACGTTTACTCCATCGACAAGCCCATTTCTCACAAGTTGATTCATTTTCCTCAGATGAATGTGCCCCATTCTTCGGTGCCACATTATCGATTCTTTCTCTGTCGCTTTTGATAGAAAACAAGTTATTTGCCCCTGTGATGTCATCGCCTTGGACATATCAAGAATGTATAGATTGTTGACGCGAGGTGCCTTCAACATTATCCACTCTTTAGGAATTTTAAAGCCCGGTTTCAGAATATAGCAGGATTTGTCATCAAAATGCACAGTAAATTGTTTATCACAGATTTGACTGACACTCAACAGATTATAATCGATCTGTTTCACATAAGAAATCCGCTCGAAGCTCACTATCCCATTGCTCACACTTCTTTCCATTGTGATATATCCTCCTTTATTACCCACGAAAGCTACATACCCTCCATTGATGTTCTTCACGTCGAACAGCAACGCAAGATCCCCTGTCATGTTGCCTGAAGCTCCACTATCAACAATCCAAAGACTGCTAATAGGGCCAGCTGAAGCTCCCTGCACACAAAAAGTAAATCATTTAGTTCTTTCGGGGGACCCAAGCCTGAGTCTTGGGTCTTGGAACATCGGTTTTCACAGAAACATTTTCACAAAAATTTTCAACAACTTTTTGATCAATCTTTTTCTGATTGTTCAAAACAGTTTCCTTTTTCTCATTAACCTTTGAAGTAGAGGCTCCTGGAGTACCATTAGGTGACCAAGATTGTTCAGACCTTTTCAAGATGCGAATCTGAGACTTTGGGTTCTCAGTCGGTTTCTGAACATTGTTAGCAAATGTAACTTTCTTGGTTACCTTATCTGATTTAACAGACTTAGGTCCAACACTTGATTTGACAATCGGTTTCGGTGGAACCTTTTGCCTATCAAATGTTGCGTTCACCACAGGCTTTCTCCATGATTGTTCCATAGCAAGCCGATTCCTTCGATCATATTGAATTGGACGATTGTTCCTCATTTGATAAAAATTGTTTTGATTGTAAAACTGTTGTTGTTGAGGAACAACTCGCCTATGTGGTGGAACATAATGATCAATCGGTTTTCTCATGGAATTCCTTACTTCAACCTCGTGCCTTTTATGCCTTACATATAGGCACTGAGCAAGTAAATGCCCTCGTTCCCCACATTTAAAGCATGCACGGTACTCTTCAAAAACATTCGGAGCATTTGGTTGAGCAAATGATCTAACAGGGTATTGATCATTATACTGTTGCTTCCTTAAACTCTCAGGGAGTGGCCCTTTTGAGTAAGTAGGCTCATGAAAACCATTAGCTCTGTTTTTGGGTCGAATAAACTCTGTGACATGGACCTTTGGTTCTTGAGGAACATCCAAGTACAATTTCTTTAAAATTGCTGGTGGAATCTCATTTGTTCTCTCATGTTTTGGAAACCAAATGGTGCTTTCTTGCCAAATCTTTTCTATTTTAGCATAGTTAGCATTTTTGATTGGAAATTCCTCGTCAGAAATGATCTTATCGGATCCTTCCATCCGATAGAACACCTTGACAGGTTTGTCACATTGTTCATTCTTAACACTCTTTTCAAGATCTTTCTTAATCACATTCTTCTCAAGATCTTTCTTAACAACATTCTTTTCAGACTTTTTCTCACGATGAACATTTGCCATCGGAATCACAATCTGAGATGGTGAAACTGGTTCATTTGTAATGATGTGATTTTCTTTTGGAATTTCACATGTATTAATAGTTTGATTACAACCAGTGTCATCACTCTCAGTGTCTGAATCTGCACTCTCAGCAGTAACACCCTCATCATTGAAGCCTAAAATCGGTCTCACATCGGAATGTGGATCACCAATACTCGAGGTATTAGATTCATTTTCCGATGATGTGTCTGATTTTACCGAACTCTCCGGTGTCACTTGGTGACAATTATGGTTTTCAAAAAGAACCGGAGATGGTACAGACCGATAATTAGTGGTTTGATCATCAATGATGTGGTCTACCACGTAAGCAATGTGCTTATAGCTTTCCAGCTTTTTGTTTACTTTCTCAGCAAAGCATTTGATGGCGGCCATTTCCAACTTGGTATTTTCAATTTCATTTATGTAGTTGTTAATTGCCAATTGTTTTAGAGACAAAGTATTTTTCAAGTCGGAAATGTCCTTTTTATAGCCATCTAATACCTTGTTGAAAGCATTCAACTCTTTGCGAGTAGATTGACTGTTCATGATAGCACTATCACGTTGAACACGGAGTTGTTTGTTCTCCTCAGTCAATCTATCACATGTACCACAATATTTATCACTTTTATTATCAGTGCTACACTCAGAACTTACAGATTTTGGCGGATCAGTCATGGCCATCAATGCGAAATGAGCTTCCTTTCCAGCAAAGAATCTGGAATAGTCAATCTTGGTGAAAGCATCATCTGCAATGCACGACTTCCTCGTCATTAGAAAATCCGCTTCTGCTAGCAACTGCTCAATGTCATCATCTAGAGAAGTAACACTTGCTTCCGTCTCCGATTCACTGTCTGAATCAGAATAAACCGATTCACACTCCTCAGGAACATCAGAAACAGTGTTAATTACCACTCCAGAATTAGCTTCCTTAGCATTAACCTCAATAGGTTCATTCTCCACATCCATTTCAGCCTCAGACTCATCACTTTCAACCTCAGTTTCAATCTTCTCATCTACTGTCACCGAATCTTCAATATCAACCTGATATGCAACACAAGCCACATTTCCACCAGTAGTAATTTCCTCAACACCTATTTGCATACTCGACCAATCAAACCTCTCATCTTGCTGAGTCACCAATGCTTGATTCTGATTGGTGTTCTGGTGTGTCTCATTAGGTGTAGTAATTGGTATGACTGTTCGGTTGGCATTGTTAGGTGATTGGTTTTGTGTCTGGTTTGATGTGTTTGGTTGTCTGTTTTGGTTGTTATTAAAGTTGTTTTGACGGTTTTGGTAGTTGTTGTTGTTTTGGTAAGAAACTTGGTTTTGGTTTTGTTGTTGACGATTCTGGTAGCTTGCATTGAATGGGTTTCTATTACCTTGTTTTGGTGGCTGGGTACATTCTCTTTTAAAGTGACCTTTTCCTCCACAGTTAAAACAAGTAACTTTCTCCTTATTGAACCCGTAGGTTGTGTTAGGAGAAGTTCCCAAATCTGTTCTACCTGTTTTCTCAATAAACTCTGTAGCTCTTCTCATGATGCTTGCAAAAGCCCATTGGATGTCAATGAGTTCCATCTCTTCCTTGTCAATTTGTGCGTAGTCTTCATTGGTTAAGTTGTTGTTTCCAATTTGACTAGCAACCAAACCATTATAAGATGAAACCATTGCAGAGACTAGTGCAATGTGTTGCTGAGCAACTTCAACTGTCACATTTCCCAAGTTAGATGTCTCCAAAACCACCGGTTGTTGATTAGGTTGAGGAATTTGATTCATTGGTTGTTGAGATTGACTAGCAGTATAAAAAGCTGCTTGTTGCATTGGGGAAAATGGTGGAATGTATGAATTGTTGTATTGTTGTTGTGGTGGTGGGTTTGATGGTTGTGAAAAGGATGATGTTTATTGATGGTAGTTGATTGTAGGTGATTCCATAACATTGGAAATACATGCAACATGTGGTGCCACTAGCCCTCCTGAGCTTGAGTTACTAGCTGACACTGGAGTACCTCCAAAATACAAGTTGGGATTCTGAGGAATCTGTGATCTTCTAGTTTTCCTCTTTTCTTCCAATTCTTTGTTTTCCAGCTTCTCTATAAACTCTTGAATAGACCAGAATTGGTATGCATCCTTTTCCCTGAGAACTTCCACATGCTGATCCCAGTTTGGTGGTAAGGCATCTGCAAACTTATCCACCTGCTTTGTCATAGGAATCTGTATACCATAACTAGACAATTCAGATAACAAATGACTATATCTAGGAGTTAATTCTTTCAAAGTTTCATTGCCAATATAAGAAAAATTCTCAAACTCCTTTCTCAATTCTTCCATCCTTAGACCTCTAGTCTTCTCATTACCATCATGCCTTCTTTTAAGTGCTTCCCATAGCGCCTTGGATGTTGTGCAAGTCCCAAACTGATGCAAAAGATCATTTGTGATTGCCTGTGTCAATTGGGAAAACGCCTTCTTCTCCACAGCAAACTTCTTTTTCTCATCCTCAGCCATACTTTCCAATGGAACTGGTTCACCTGTATTCTCCAAGACTGGTGCTGTGTAACCTCTAGCAATCATATTCCATGCCTCTGCACCCTCTACTCCCATGCCTTCCAAATGTATCTTGAACTTTTTCTGCCACTGATTGTATTCTTGTATCTCCATGAGCTTCGGTGGCCGATTCCCGCTACCTGAAGACAAATCATTAATCAGTGTGGAAATAGCATTTGTAGTTTGAGTATTTACCACCGCTGCTGCTACTCCCCAGTAGTCAGATTGTGGTGCTGGAGGTGCACTTTGAGTCATGTAGTTAATCGGTTGCGAAGACTGTGTGCTCGTCTTCTGTGCTGCCACCGTCCATGGGTCCATCACTTGCTGTTGTGGTTGAGTTGGAGTTGTCGGAAAATTCCACATGATCACGAACTTCGAAAAATTCAACACTTAGAAAATTTTCCAAATCTTAAGTCTAGGTTCGCCCGTTTCTTTTCAGATTCGACCCTTTCTGATGCAGGTTCGCCCAAACAGTAACACTCGAAGGTAAAATCTCACCAGAATGTAAAACCACACTAACACTTTCCACGTTCGCCCGAAATTCTCTACGTTCGACCGTTTCTATTCCAGGTTCGACCGCCCGATCACTCGAAGGTGGAAAATGTGACCCGAAGGTGAAAAATTCAGCAGAAACTATTCAGATTCGCCCAAAAATACCTAGGTTCGACCGAAAATCACTCAGGTTCGCCCAAAAACTCTCACTTTCGACCACTCAGGTTCCAGGTTCGCCCATTTTCAGTTTGAAAAACGGTTACACTTTGAAAAACGGTTATTTTGATCTCTGATTTTCAAAAGTTTGTGGATTTGAATGATCTTAATCAGGTTTTGATTCGGAGATGATTTGGAACAACTCTAATTCTTGGAATTTTGAATTTTAACCACAAAATCAACTCTAAATCTTTCAAAAACACTTAAAAACCATTTTCATTGAAAAACAGATGTGAATTGATCAAAATTAGGTCCAAATAAGCTCTGAGTTTATCAAGTTTGTTGTTGTATGATCCTCTATGCTCTGATACCACTTTGTTAGAGAAGGATTTTAACCGAAACAGGATTATATGATCATACAAGTTGCAAAACCAGGTGCGGAAACCCTAGCTTTGAACAAACTGATAGAATCTCAAATCAAAACACAATCAAAGTCATTTTCAAAGGTTTTCATAGATTAACTTTTCAATAAACTTGTTTACAATCAGTTTTAGGTTAATCTAGAACATTCACACACTATCTCAAACTATCCTGGAACCTCACCTCAAAACACACACAACTAATAACTCTCTTAACATTACAAAATCACAATTTCTATATATAGAGACTGCACATTCGCCCATTAGCATAGGTCGAATGTGGTCTTGTTCTACATTCGCCCACATGCAGTGGTCGAATGTATTCTTCTGTGAAGCTCCAATCTACCTTCGCCTATTTCTATCCTTCCTTCGCCCACTTCTTCTTACCTTCGCCCAAATCAGCATTCTAACATATGTTAATTATCCAATCACTAGTCGCAAAACGCATCTACATGTTTTATGGAACTGGTGAGACGACTTTAAGCATCTCGGGATAAGCGAAGCGGCACAGGGGCAAGTGTAAGGGGACGTCTTTAAGTCGTCTCGGGATGTGGGTAGTCTCAAAGCCGTATCGGGAAATGGGATGAGTGAGCCGTCTTTTTGCAACAGGTGCCGTCTTTAAGTCGTCTTATTTTTGGAGCCGTCTTCAAAGTCTTTTGGAGCCGTCTTCAAGCCGTCTTTTTTGCAACGGGTGCCGTCTTTAAGTCGGCTCAATTCTCGGAATTATACCGTTTATAAAGGGGCACCACCATTCACAAAAATTTAGTTATGAAATTTTAATTAAGCTATGTTTTCACGAAAATTTTCAAAATTCTTACAAACTTATTTAAAATTTTTTTATAAAATTGTCAAACATTTATATCTTTTCGGTTCAAACATTTATATCTTTTGGATCATTGTTACATCTGCAAAAAACTACTTGGATCATTATTGTACACCGATTGTAAACCTCCGTCTGTACTTCCTTTCAAACAATGTTTAAAAATTCAAACAATGAAAACAAAAACAGTGTTCAAACAATGTTTAAAAATTCACTTTCTTATACACCGATTGTAAACCTCCGTCTGTACTTCCTTTCAAAAACGCAACAGTTAGGTTCAAATGGTGTGAAGGAGGGAATCTTTTCAAACTTGAGTTATAGTCTCCGTCGTGGCCAGTTGCAACCAAGTCATGAGGTAAGGCGTCATATAATCCGGTATACCATTCCAGTTGGAACTAGGTCATATTTTTTTTTTGTCTACTCTTAAATTTGGGCCAATGTTACATCTGCAAAAAAACTAGTATATGGACGTGGTGGTTTGCAGTAGGAGACGGCGTCGCCTACAGCCTAGGGAAAACAATTCGTGGAACAAGCGCATAGCCTAGGGAAAACAATTCGTGGAACAAGCGCATTTTTGTTTTCATTATTGTAATAGCATATGAGTTGTAACATTTTTCATTTAAAAAATAATGTAACATGTATGTATGTATATTGTATTGTATATTGTATGATACCCTTTATTTGGCAATAAGAAAATTTTATTTATAAAGTCTGTTAGCAAGTTTATTTGTGAATTTATTTAAAAGTACAAAACATTACAGGAATAATAATCTAACGAATAACATAAGAGTCCCATAATATAAGTTAACATTACATTACAATAAAAATTATTTAACGTTTGGACGGGGTAAACACCGCCAAAAATACAATTTCTCGGCCATAAACCGTCTGTATGACACACATGCTTGATTTAGATCACCATTCACCGCAATGGGTTTATCAGTCACTAGATGTTCCATTAGCATACAAAGATACACCGCTTCATTACAAGATAAAGAACCAGTTGGCACAACATAGTCTTCATTAAGGTTATATGTCATACATTTTTCCTGATGACCTGACTTTTTCCAGTATCGTATGTTCACTAATGTAGCTCCTAAATAAATTTGTAACTTCGTCAACCTTGGGTGAATAATGTTTCTGTATTTTTCGCCGATTCTGTTGGGTCTGCTGACCTGGAGAACAGATGATTGAAAAGCCAAAATATTCTATCTTTTGATCCTTGAATAAAAACAGTTATTATAAAGAAGCTTTCCCTAAAAGACTGTTGACCCTAACAACTGCTGCTTCAAACAACTGATAAAGACAACTGCTGCTGCTGTAAAGTCTGCTGAACAAACGTCTGATGAATAAAGGTCTGATGAGGAAACAACTGCTGAGCAAGTACTGAAGAACAAAGGTTTGTTGAACCAACAGCACTTTGGTTCAACAGATGATAGAGACCATCAGAGTTTTACTTTAACAGTGTTTTGTATATCAGAGTTTTCAATGTAACAGTAGTTATGTTTAGCAGATGTTAGAAGTTGTTAGTCAGTTAGAGGTCGCTGTCTTAGGTGACGTCAGCACTGATCATCAGAGGTTTAGTGTTAGTCTATAAATAGAACAGTGGATGTACTGTTCTATTCATCACTCGTCATTCTCTAAGACAAACATTCTCTGAGTGATCAGGCTGAAGGGGAGTTTACTTGTACAATTGTAATCTTTCAATTAATGAAAGCATTCGATTAAAAACAATTATTCTCCATGTTTTGATTTATAGTTTATTCCGCTGCACTTTCCATTTATATTTCACTTCATTCATTTATAATTATCTAAACAATCAAAACAATCAGAACTCAGATCCTAACAATTGGTATCAGAGCTTGGTCAATTAAATTCGATCTAACCAATCAATTTAATATAAACAGATCAGCTCACAATTATTGATATCGTTTGTTTGTTGGATTTAAAATAGAGTAATAGTTTATTTTCGTTTCAACAGTTAGTAAACAGACTTTGTTTTTGAAAAATCAAGAGAATGACTTCACTAAATCAAGATCCACACAACACTGGCACTAGCAACAAGCCTCCGATGCTTGTCAGGTCAGAATACAACATCTGGCAGCGTCGGGTGGCTCATGTGTTAGCACAACAGAACACAGGGTGCTGGAAATCGGTAGTATTTGGACCACATGTTCCAATGGTATCGAGTGCCGAGGATCCAAAGATCCAAGTACCAAAGAGTGTTGAGAACTACTCAGAGCAAGATTTTCAAAAAATCGAGCTAAATGCCAAGGTTTTCAGCATAGTAGCCATGGCACTGCCGATTGATATCTATGCCGGACTCTTGCACTGCAATAGTGCTAAAGAACTGTGGGATGCTCTTAAAGAGCAGTTCGGGGGAACTGAAGATGTGATTGAAAACAACCGTGAAATACTTAACCAACAATATGAAACGTTTAGTCACATAAAAGGGGAGTCGTTAACACAACAGTTTGAAAGGTTTAATTGTCTGATTAGTGAACTAAAACTGGTTGGTCTAACTTTTCCTAATTCAACACTGAATCATAGGTTTCTTAGATCACTTCAGGACAAATGGGACACTATAGCTATAGTCATGAGAAACTCTATCGGATTCAAAGACCTGACCCTGACCCAGCTTCATGGTAAGCTCTTGACTTATGAAAGGGAGCTTAACCAGAAAAAGAAGCTCCAAGACTCTAGAAAAGTGTCAGATGACTATGTATTTGGGAATACTGCACTTTTGGGCCAAGAGGAAGGTTCTGGAAGTAGTAAGGATCAGAGTTATGATCATTACATTGACATAACCACTGGTTTTAACAATGATCCTTACTCATCACCCAACTATGCTTTTGCAGCTAGTGGTGATATCCAGGCTTCTGATAATTCATCTTTTGTGTACAATGACCTTCAATATATTGACCCTTTGGACTTAGAAGAAATGGACATCTTGCATCAGGTTGCCCTGCTCAGTATTAGAACCAATAACTTCTATAAGAAAACTGGCAGAAGGTACCCAGGTTTACATGGTGGGTCAAAGGTGGGGTTGGATAAATCAAAGATAAAGTGTTACAAGTGTCATAGAATGGGTCACTTTGCTAGGGAATGTAGGACTCAAAATGGTACACCTATGATCATCTATCCAAACCAAAGGCCTCAGACCAACACTTATCAAACCATCCTTGTACCAAATGTGCAAAACACTGCTCACTTTGCACAAACCCAAACCACTGTTCCTGTGCACTATGTTCAAACCACTGTTCCTCAGTATCACTATGTCCAAACACCTGTTACTCAGGCACAAGTGCCAATGACTGCTGCTCCACCCTCTGCTCTAGCAGAGACTAGTCAACCAGGTCAACAGAGTTTCTTTACTCAAGGCTTTGTTGATTGGAGCAGTCTACCAGATGAGATAACAGATGACAACATTGCTTTAGTTGCCAATTCTGAAAATAACTTTTGTTTTATGGCACTAGAAACAATTGTTGAAGAGACTGATTCTGAGGGTGTGGTGTCTGTGTCTGAAAATGTGACTAATGGTGTTGTTGATGAAGTTGTTTCAGCTGAAGAATCTGAAGTGGAGGTTGTGAATCTATCAGACCCCTGGGGTAGTGATGATTGTGATTGCCAGTGTAACTGTGTCTTGATGGCTGCTGCTAAGGTATCTCCTCAAATCTTAAATGACTTATGCTCAGACGAATGTATTGTGGCATTTGCTAAGATAAAAGAGGTGAATGAAAACTTTAGAAAGAAAATTTTGGAAGATGAAATTCAGTTTGAAAAACTCACTAAAGAGTTAAAATAAAAAATAACTGAAAAAGAATCTGAAATCAGCAGTTTAAAGCATGAAGCAAGCATAACCAGAGACCAGCTTCAGACTATGATAACAAAATATCATAGTTGTAAAAAGGAGCTTGAGTCCACCCAAGTTGAATGTAAGAAATGGGTGGAATCATCAAAAGGTTTTGAGATGATTGTCAACCAACAATCTAAAAGTCATGTGAAATTTGGGTTAGGTTTTCAAGAAACCACTTCTCAGAGTTCACAAACCACTGACAAAAAGGAACCACAGTTGGTTGAAGTCATCCCCACAAATTCAAAAGGTCAAGAAATCAAGGTTACTGAACCCAATGGCAAGAAAATCATTCTTGAAAAGTTGGAAGGTACACCCTCATTTGATGAAATTGAGAAATATCAGTTCAAACCAACCTTGTCAGATGAGTGTGAAGTCCTTGAGAATTTTAAACCAATGACCTTCAAAACCCCTGATGGTAAATTGGCACCACAGGCAAAAGTCATCCCCTTAAGAGATCTTCCAACAGATGATCAAACATCTGTTGAAAAGAAGAAAGAAAAGGGGAAAGCCAAAAACAACTTGTTTTGTGATTTTTGTGAAAAGAAGAACCATGTCACCAAAAACTGTTTTCTTCTAAAAGCATATGATATCAACAAAGCAACAAGTTTAAATGATTCTAAAACAAATGAATGTTCAATTTGTAAGAAAAAGAATCACAAAACAAAAGAGTGTCTGTATCTCAAAAATTTTGATGAAAAGATAAAAGAGTACAAGACTAAAACTCTTGAAAGTCAATTGGTGAGTACTTCAAAAGGAAAACCCAAACAGACTTTTGAATCAGTCCAAACAGCTGTTACCAAAGGTCTGAACAAAAACTCTGCTCCCAGAGATGTTCATGTAACAGATGTTCCACCAGCCAATAGACTACCAAGAGGTTATGGACAACCCACTTGTCATCGTCTGCCACATGTTTATGAAGAGCCCAAAAGGCCTTCAAAACCAAAAGTGAACAGACATCCTCATGGTTTTCAGCATCTGACAGGAAATGATCAAACATCTGTTGGACCAAGTGTTGATATCCAAGCACTGGAAAATGGTCAATTACAGCTGTTGAACCTAGTCCAAAAGCTAGTTCAAACCACTGATCATTCTCCTCAACTTAAGGCTGAGACATCTAAGAACCCATCCAAAGCCAATTTGGCTTTGGACACTCACCAAAACTAAAATCTTTACTGATGTGCCGGGAGCTTCTGCTTGCCTAGATAGTTTATGGTATGTAGATAGTGGAGGCTCCAGGCACATGACAGGATGTAGAGCCCTTCTTCTGGACTTTCTTGCACATGGAGGGGGTGATATATCCTTTGGTAATGATTCTAAAGGTAAAGTGTTGGGTTCTGGAACTGTCAAAGCAGGGAGGCTTAAGTTTGAAAATGTTAATCTGATAGACAATCTAAAATTTAATTTACTTAGTTTGTCTCAAATGAGTGACAAAGGATATGGGTCATTCTCCACTAAGCAAACATGTAAGATTGTTGGCCCAGAGGCTGTTGAAAAGATTAACACCATCATTGCTGAGAGCAAAGCACAACTTGTTGCTCATAGAAGTGGCAATGTGTATGTAGTTGATATGTTGAAGGATAACCCTATGGCAAATGTCTGTCTGTTCTCTGCTGCCTCAACCAAAGAGACAGAATTGTGGCATAGGAGGCTTGGTCACACCAACCTTCAAACTATCAACTCTCTCTCCAAACAAAACCTTGTCAGAGGTTTGCCATCAAAAGAATTCAAATGTGATGAGCATTGTGTTTCCTGTCTAAAAGGTAAACAACATAAAAGCTCTTACAAATCAATTGATGAGTCCAAAACTAGTCAGTGTTTACAATTGTTGCAAATGGACTTGTTTGGCCCAGTTAAAATCATGAGTCTAAGAAGAAAGAGATTTTGTCTTGTCATAGTTGATGATTTTTCTAGGTTTACATGGACTTACTTTTTACACTCTAAGTATGAGACTGCAGGTATTTTGAAGGACTTTGTCACCAAAGTTGAAAAACAATATGACTTGCCAGTAAAAGTCTTTAGAAGTGACAATGGAACAGAGTTTAAGAATAAGGAGTTGGATGATTTCTGTGTGTCAAAAGGGATTGTAAGGCAGTACAGTATCCCAAGAACACTAGAGCAAAATGGGGTGGTTGAGAGAAAGAACAGAACTCTCATTGAAGCTGCAAGAACAATGCTAGCAGATTCTGGTTTGCCACTGTCCTTTTGGGCAAAAGCTGTAAAAACTGCTTGCTATGTTCAAAACAGAGTTTTAATCAACCCAAGACATCAAAAGACTGCTTATGAAATTTTTTCAAAATCAAACCACTGATATCATTTTTCAAAGTCTTTGGCTGCCCATGTTTCATTTTAAATCTTAAAGATTCCATTTCAAAATTTGCAGCCAAAGTAGATTGTGGATATTTTCTGGGGTATTCTTCTACTGCCAAGGCCTATAAAGTGTTTAACACAAGGACCAAAACAATAGAAGAAACTCTGAATGTGAAGTTCAATGAACTTTCATCTTTAAAAATCCCAGCAAACCCTGCTGATTTATTTGATTTGGATAAATTCAAATTTGAAGATATTACTATCAAAACTAACAGTGCAGGTACTCCACAGTCTCCACAAAAAGACTACAGAATGGATGTTGTGATTCCAGATCACTACAAAGTCTATCCTGTATCAGAGGAAGCAGTAGTTCAAAACAACTGTCAAAACTCTGTCACAGCTGAGTCAGCCACTGTTGGCCAGTCTTATCCCCAAACCATTGCTTCACCCATCCAATCTACTGCTCAATCATCTGTTGACAAAAGTCAATCATCTGTTGACCAGAGTCAAACATCTGTTGACAAAAGTCAGTCCAACTTTACAACACTTGGACCCATTCCTCCACCTCCATTCCAAACATCTGTTGACACTACAAAAGTGCAAACAGATGTTATGTCAACAGAGTCTCCAAACCTCTGTCCTTCACCTCAAAATGCCATCATACCATATCAAGGAGATCTAATCTACCTAAGAGCTCATCCACCAGATCAAATCATTGGCAACATCAGAGAAGGTGTGCTCACAAGGAGCCAATCTTCAAATATCTGTCTTTTTGCAGGCTTTCTATCCCTCACACAACCTGTCAAGTACCAAGAGGCACTGAAAGACAACAGTTGGGTGGAAGCCATGCAAGAAGAGCTCTTTCAGTTCAAAAGACAACAAGTATGGGAACTTGTACCACTGCCTAAGGATGTTTGTCCAATTGGCACAAAGTGGGTCTTCAAAAACAAAACTGATGAAAGGGGTATAGTTGTCAAGAACAAGGCCAGGTTAGTGGTTCAAGGCTTCAGACAAGAAGAAGGAATAGACTATGATGAAACCTTTGCCCCTGTAGCAAGGTTAGAAGCTATCAGACTGTTTCTAGCCTTTGCTGTCAACCACAACATCAAGGTGTATCAGATGGACATCAAATGTGCCTTCCTATATGGCAAAATTCAGGAGGAAGTCTATGTATGTCAACCACCTGGTTTTGAAGACACATTCCATCCTGATCATGTCTACAAGCTTAATAAAGCCTTGTATGGACTGAAACAAGCACCAAGAGCCTGGTATGAAACTCTCTCCACTTTTCTTTTATCTATTGGTTTCACAAGAGGTAAAATTGATAAAACCTTATTTTTAAAATGGAAAGTAAAAGATTTAATGATTGTTCAAATATATGTGGATGATATCATTTTTGGATCCACATGTAACAAAATGTGTGAGGAGTTTAGGGAACTCATGACAGCAGAGTTTGAAATGAGTGCTATGGGTGAACTTCAGTGCTTCCTTGGTCTCAAAGTGAAGCAGCTGCAAAATGGCACATTCATTCATCAAAACAAATATGTGAAAAACTTGTTAACAAAATTTGAGATGAATGATTGTAAGCCATGTAGTACACCCATGAGCACAGTCAAGCCACTCACTGATGATGACAAGGATGAACTGGTTGATCAAACACACTACAGATGCATGATTGGGTCTTTATTGTACTTAACAGCATCCAAGCCAGACATTATGTTTGCAACCTGTGTTTGTGCAAGATCCCAGGCTTCACCTAGTAAGTCAAACCTTATTGCTGTGAAAAGGATATTCAAATACCTAAAAGGTGCTCCCACACTTGGTATCTGGTATCCTGCTAATGGAAACATTGAGCTTTCAGGTTATTCAGACAGTGATTTTGCTGGCTGCCACACAACAAGGAAGTCCACATCTGGAGGGTGCCAGTTTCTAGGGAATGCCTTAGTCTCCTGGCAAAGCAAAAAGCAAGCAGTTGTTTCAACTTCAACAGCTGAGGCTGAGTACATTGTTGCTGCAAGCTGTACAGCCCAACTCATGTGGCTTCAAAATCAACTACTGGATTTTGGGATAACTGCACTAAGGACTCCACTCATGTTGGATAGCCAAGCTGCTGAAAATATCATCAAGAATCCAGTCTCTCATTCAACCACCAAGCACATAGATATCAGACATCATTTTGTCAGAAATAGCTATGATAAAGGTTTGATTACTCTGCACCATGTTCCAACAGAGGATCAGTTAATAGATGTGTTGACAAAAGCTTTAGACACATCTACCTTCACAAATCTGATTTCTCAAATTGGTATGTTAAACATGGATTAAAACAACAAAAATCTTTTCAATAAAAACATTAAAATGTTTTCAGAAAATCAAACTTGCTTAAAATAACACCTTTGGTTGAAAAATCTGTTTTAAACCACTGATCAGATAAAACAACCACTGTTTCATTTTAAACCACTGTTGGTTGAAAAATCTATTTCAAACATCTGATCAGATAAAACAACCACTGTTTCATTTAAACCACTGTTGGTTGAAAAATCTGTTTCAAACATCTGATCAGATAAAACAACCACTGTTTCATTTAAACCACTGTTTGTTGAAAAATCTGTTTCAAACATCTGATCAGATAAAACAACTGTTATTCCATCAGTCTTTTGGTTAAACAACAAAGGTTGGCAACAGATGTTTACCAAAACAGCTGTATGCCACCAGATGTTTAAACCATCAGATGTTTGCCACGTCTGCTCTCAAAAGCAGAGTTTTGCCACATCAGCGGTTTCACTAGAGGCTATAAAACCCTGTTTTTCCCCCAACAGCAGTTTTACTGTCTCATTGTATTCAAAATACTAAAACCGCCTTCGTCTTCCTCAAAACCCTTCATCAAAGTTCAGTACTTTCATACTCGAAATCCATTACAATGTATCTTCAAACAAAAGCCACCCACAATTTCCTTCCATATCTGGTTAAAACAGAGGATAACGTACCATTCCATTCCACCATTGACATCATTACCAATTCCAAATACAAAAACATCCTCATTGCTGATGCTCCCATCCATTTAGAAACACTCCAAGAATTTTGGGCTAATGCTGAAGTCTTATTCCAAGACAAAAAGCCTACTTCCATAATTTCAAAAATTGGAGCCACCAGCATCGCCATTACACCCAAACTCATATCCACAACCTTGTCACTCAATGATCTGTCAGGTATGGAATCTTTTCCTAAAACAGAGCTTCACACAGAGTTTCAGGAAAGAGGGTATGATGCTCAGGTGACTGGATCAACATTAAACAAAAAGTTTTTTCCTCCAGTCATGAAATTTTTCTTCCATACTCTCCTTCTCTGTGCCTCGGCTAAGACCACATCCTTTAATGAAATCCCATTAAGGATCCAATACTTGGGGTATGCTATGTTGTCAGATTCTGACTTCAATCTTTCCCAGGGATTGTTTGTGGACTTGGTTTCAAATGTGAAAGCCATAAAATCTGGCTCAAACAATGCTTTTCTACTCTACCCAAGAATCTTAAGTGTAATTTTTCAAAAGATTTTACCAGAAAATGATTTCCAAAAGAGAGAGTCTTTTAAAATGAAAAGTTTAACTGATGAAACTTTCACAAGAATGCTGGGTTCTTCAACCCAAGAAAAAGTGTCAAAAGTGTCAAAAGTTTCTAAAACACAAACAAGGAGGTCAAAGAGAACAACTGTTGTTCAAACCTCTATTGTTGAGCCTACTGCTCCTGGTGATCATGGCACTTCATCCAGTGCTGTGAAACCCACACCAGCCACCAAAAGAAAACGTCCATCCTCAAAAACCACCTCCACACCCAAAAAGGGACTTCTGGAAGATGAGATACCAGAAGCTTACCCTGTTGCATCACCAAAGCAACCTGAAACCACTGTTGTTACTTCCTCACAACAGTTGGAGATATCTCAACCCAAGCAAACTCCTCAAGATTCCTCATAAAAGGATCTTGTTGTAAGCCAAAGGGAACCCCATACTGAGGCATATGAGTCACTTGACCATATGTTTACAAGTACATCTCCCAGGGCTAACTCTCTTCTTACTCCACCAACATCACCACCACAAATTCCACAAACCATGCAACCTCTGTTTGAGGCAATTGACAAAACTCAGGATAATCCCAGTACCTCTCCTTCACCTGTCACAGAGAGTATACCTCCACAAGTGACTGGGCCTGAGAAAAGTCAATCTGTCAACCCACAAACAGAAGAGGAGGCTACACTCCCAGAGTTCAATGTAACTCTTGGTGAGTTTTCAAGTGAAGCAGCCACTACTGATGTAGAGACCATTGTCTCACAACAGGACAGTGGTTACATAGCTAGGACTTCCTTGAAGGCAACAACTGATGAGGCCACCATTGTGTCCCCAAAATCAGTTGGAAGTCCCCAGAACAAAGACCAAGGGGCAGCTGGTTCTCATTCCATGGACTCACCTCCTAGGACTGAACCAGTTAAAACTACCACTGGTGGGAATTCAGATGATCCTATTAACTTAGGTGATGGATTAAAACTACAAGAATTGACGGCTAGAGTTCAAACCATTGAAACCTCTGTTGCTGACATCAAAACTGATGTCAAGTCAATATTGGAAACTTTGGCTAACTTTACAAAGAGTCAACCATCCACTGCTGATGTTGCTAATGAGCTATGGAAATCTGTTTCCCCCATCATCATAGCTCACAGAAAATTAGCAGATCAGACACAAGAGACCTACATGAACTTGATCAGAAATATGGTGAATGCCAGGTTTAATGACATAAAGGCTGACATCAAGGTGATCAAAGACCATCTGCTGAAGACTACTAGCTCTGCCCCTACCACAATTCTCAGAGATGAAAATGATGATGAATTCACTGCTGATGATGCCAAAAAGGGGGAGACTGGCAGAGATAGGCTGCCAAAACTAAATCCATTTGGTGCACCACCCTCTCAAAAGGGTAAGCCAACTGCTGATAAACCAGAGTCTACCAAATCAGCTCCACAAAAACAACAACAACCAAGTGTTCAAACCCCTGTTACTGAACCAGCTAAAACCAGCAAGGCAAAGGAAGTTGATACCTCTACCAATGAAAAAGCTGATAAGGCTGCTGAGGATAAGTTGAAACGGGCTGACACTTTGGAAGTTAAAGCAGAGAGGTTGATTCAGCTCAAGAAAGAACAACAGCAAGAAGTGGAAGATGTGAGTTCCTCTAAAAGAAAGAAAATGCCAGTAAAACATACAAGGAAACCACCATCTAAACTATCTTCTGAAACCACTGATGCTGAAACCCCTGTTACCACAACCACTACCACCAAAACCACTGCCACCAAAACACCTGTACCAACCAAACCAATCACCACACCATCAACTGCCAAACCAACCACTACACAATCAACAACCAAACCTACCACAACACAACCAAAAACCCAAACATCTGCTGGTTCTACAAAAGGACCAACAGAGGTTAACCCAACCACTGCTGCACAATCTCCTTCACCTAAAATCTTGTACAGTAGAAAAAGGAAATCCACCTTTGTTGTACAAGATGAAAACATTCACACCACACCACCTAACACCCCAATCAGACAATCCACACCTGTCCCAGCCATTCCACTCTCATCATACTCACCACACACTTCACAATTCAGATCACACAGACCACCACCAACCATCACACCATTGGCTGAGAAGTATCCTCTTGAACTTGATTTACTCAAGGGGGAACTTCAATCCTTCTATAATACTGATCAACCATAAGAAAGATCCTTCCCTTCTCTTAAAAATTTCCCTGTTCCTCCTAACATTGATATATATTTGAAGTACAAGAGTGAACAGGCAGATGCCATCATTAAAGAGAAGTGTAAAGGGAAGGATGACAGGAGTGCTCAGGGCATCCATTCAGCAGAACTTAGCAAATTGAGAAGGATTGAGGATTTTGCTAAGACCCTAAGCAACTCCATGTCTTCCATGCCTCTCAGCAAAGATATGGAGAAGGAGGTTAGGGATTCTCTTCTAGAACAGATCTTGGCCACCAAGCCTTATAAAGCAAAAAAAACCAATTTATAGGCTGGACCACACATGCTCTTAGAGAAGAATTAATCAGGATTGAGAGCATGGCCAAGAATCCTCCATCAAAGGTCTCTGCCCCTAATTTCAGCAAAGGGAGAGATCAAGCTAGAGCTCTCAAGTTCAGAAGAATGAGACAAGAGATAGTAGCTGCTAAATATGGAGAGATGAGATCTGTGGCTAGATGGTCTGAAGTCAGGTTGATTGAAACCTACAAGAAACTAGAAGAGAATAGGAAGACAGACCCTACATTACCAAGAAAACCTATCTATGATGATGAGCCAAAGAGACCTCTACAGGCCTTTACACTTGACAGTCTACTGGAAACTTCTGATCTCTCTATTGCTGCAAGAAGACAATTCAAGAAGCAGAAGGAGATGACAGAAGAAGAACAAAAACAGTTTGCTGACACATTTGTAAAAGAGGGTCTCATAAACCAGATTCGATCTTTCACTGATCCTGTCTCAGACAGACTCAGAGAACTCATAGGAAGACCTCCATCACCAAACTCATCAAGAATAAAGATGCATCCCAGCCATACCTCTAATTCTAAAATTGTAAAATGGAAGTCAAACAAAGACACCCATGAATTGACATTGCTCAGATCAGATGGAAGAATTCAAAAGCTCAGCATGGATGATGCACCTGGCCTATGTGCTGAAGATCTTCAAACTCTTCTGAATTTAGAGCTGGAAAGAGATGCTGAAGACCTCTACTCTTTGAGCTTTGAGTTACAACTCAAAGGCCAAATAAGAGAAAGTCTGATGAGGAATAAAGATCAAGAATAAAGCTGAGTTTTGGCATCATCTGTTCTAGGGGGAGATTGTTGGGTCTGCTGACCTGGAGAAGAACAGATGATTGAAAAGCCAAAATATTCTATCTTTTGATCCTTATATAAAAGCAGTTGTTATAAAGAAGCTTTCCCCAAAAGACTGTTGACCCTAACAACTGCTGCTTCAAACAACTGATAAAGACAACTGCTGCTGCTGTAAAGTCTGCTGATCAAACATCTGATGAATAAAGGTCTGATGAGGAAACAACTGCTGAGCAAGTACTGAAGAACAAAGGTCTGTTGAACCAACAACACTTTGGTTCAACAGATGATAGAGACCATCAGAGTTTTACTTTAACAGTGTTTTGTATATCAGAGTTTTCAATGTAACAGTAGTTATGTTTAGCAGATGTTAGAAGTTGTTAGTCAGTTAGAGGTCGCTGTCTTAGGTGAAGTCAGCACTGATCATCAGAGGTTTAGTGTTAGTCTATAAATAGAACAGTGGATGTACTGTTCTATTCATCACTCGTCATTCTCTAAGACAAACATTCTCTGAGTGATCAGGCTGAGGGGGAGTTTACTTGTACAATTGTAATCTTTCAATTAATGAAAGCATTCGATTAAAAACAATTATTCTCCATGTTTTGATTTATAGTTTATTCCGCCGCACTTTCCATTTATATTTCACTTCATTCATTTATAATTATCTAAACAATCAAAACAATCAGAACTCAGATCCTAACAGATTCAAACATCTTGATGAGCATACATGACCAGCTCTTGGGACACCAATTCCAGTCGCACGAGTAACCATTCACTATTTTCAAGTGGAAGCGGGAAAAAGACGTAATCGACGTCAAAAAAAGACGGGAACGGTTTTAGTTTACCATTGCAATAGTTGAACACGTTTTTAGGAACAGATTCCAATAAACAATCATAAAATTGTGGTAGCAGAATCGTCCACCGCATATTTAGCAAAGAATTTTGTTGAATCTTTCTACTCCTCGAGTTCATTAGTCTTCCAACTCATCCTTCTATATGCTGTTAAGAAACATGATCAACATAATATTAAATTACGAAAATATAAACAATAGAAAAATACATTAAACACATTTAATAATTAACTGATACTGAGAGCGTTCCGGTAAAATGGACGCCTAAAAAAGTTCCCCAAAAGGTTTTATCCAACTCCACAGTTCGTGAAAAAACTGCAGAATAACAAAACGCTGCGTCCCCTCTACGGTAAAAGTCAACAACATCTTTCGGCCCGTTATCAGTTTCATCGTCTGGAATAGCCCATTTCCCAGTATTGTGCTGGTGTAAGCTTTGTCGATTGTGTAGATATTCGCTTTCTTAAGTATTATGTGCGGAGGTAGAAGTTTCTGTCTTATTTCTCGGTTGCCTCCATTTTTTTAAGATCCAATTTGATGATTTCTCTGCTGGTTGAGAACAGTATTCCGTAGGCACTAAATTCTTATTTTGACTATTAGACATTTTTTATGTGAAACTTTTTATAAAACACTTGTTTCCAAGTAAAGGATGTATGTGGAAAAACAAACAAGTCCGTGATATTTAATACCTTAACGCATGAGGAGGCAAATTTTTGTCCCTTAACTCGATTAATGGAGACGGCTTCCATAAAAGGAGAGGTCAAAGACACGTCCGGAGACGTCACGAGCAACCGGAGACGTCATTTATCAACCGGAGACGTCATTTATCAACCGGAGACGTCATTTAGCAACCCGAGACGTCATTTAGCAACCAGAGACGTCATTTAGCAATTCCCGAGACGTCTTTCAGTATCCCAGACGTCTTTGAAATTCCCGATACGACTTTGAAACTTTCGAGGCGTCTTTGAAAATAAGGAGACGACTTTGAATTATATGACCGAATTAAAAATGGAAATTTGATTCGTATTCCAAAAGACGTCACGGAGACATCTTATACAACCCCAACCGACTTTGAAGTCGTATCCGTATATTTTGTTTGAAGTCGTTTCCCATCTCGGGACCACAACTCCGACAACCCACATTGACTACATCGGCAAATCCCCACTCCAACCACTTTTTCCGGCAACCCACTTGCAGCTCCGGCACTCTAAGCACATTTCCGGCAACCAGTTCGAAAAGGGTAGACGGTCCCACAAGCAAGGACCACAACACATTTCGGGTAAGTGGATCCAACAACATTACGACCCGACCCACTTTACACACTGTAACCCGATACGTTTGACAAAATGAATCCAAGTCAACCGTTTGACCCGAATAATGAAGACCAACTTAACTACATTTTCCAGAATCTTGAAAGCTTTTCCTTTTCCAATCTTTTTAGTGACGATCCAATACTGGTCCCCAATTTTAACCAACAAATTCCTAATCTGACCAACCCAGTTCCAACTCACCATCTTGCTCCAGTTTCTCCAGTTCATCTAGTTCCTCCAGTTCCTCCAGTTCTTGCTCCAGTTGTAAGTTTTTATTTTAGTTTTTTCATTTTTCATTTTCTGCATTTTTAAAATTTTTATGTTCGGTGGTTTTGTTGATTTATTTTGTGTTTGCCTACTTCATAAGAGGTTAAGGTCCGAATTGCTTGGACAAATTTAACAACCATGAAATCTAAAATGATACAATCCATAGAGTCCAAATTTAGGCTTACATGTTTCGGCCATTTTCTTGATGTGAAGACCCTTGTATGCGAGAGCAACATGTTATACGGTATTGCTCAACTTCAGGTTGATAGAAAGAACCCACAAAATGGTCTTGCTTATAGAATAGGGCAACAAGAAATAGTGTTTACGCCTCAACAGTTTTGTTCGTTTACCGGGCTCCGTTTCAGGGTATCTAACTGGGTGCCGAATCACCATCCTCAATCTTTTAGGAGAAGATTCTTTGGAGCTAACGATCTGCGTAAAGTTAAACTTGATAAAGTTGATAACCTTTTTAAAGATTATTGGAGTAACATTGATGATGATGATTGTGTTAGGATTTGTATTTTGATGTTGATAGAGACGTGCTTTAAAGGAACACAGAAGGGTACCGCTTATGTTGATAGCAAAATCATAGATTTACTTGATGATTTTGAAGCTTTTAACAACTATCCATGGGGCAGTTATCTTTGGGCCGATTTGTGGCCAAATTTGTACAATATGCATGAACGGAAAAAGCCAGATAAAAAGGGTTTCTGCTTAAACGGGTTTGTTTGGGCATTCAAGGTAGGTATTGTCTTTCAATATTTATTTCGTTTATTCAAATTGGATTGTATGTCTTACATGTATCCTTTATGCAGATTTGGATCTTTGAAATGTTTCCTGAATTCAAAACCAGACGTAATTGGTTTATTGAAGAAGCTATTCCTAGATTTCTAAGCTGGGGAACATGTAAAAGATTTTGTAGGAATACTGCTGAGCTTATTCTATCGGATGCATCTAAGGTAACTTTTGATGCTCACGGTTTACAAAGTTATTTAGTTCTTTTTACCGAAATATTAAATATGAATGGCAAATTTATGTATCAGGATGTTAAATATAAACCGCTGCCAACTTTGATGCCGACCCCGGCGAAGATGCTTTGCGATTGGTACATTTCAAGTACCAAGTTTTTAGATGCTCAAATGGCAGCAAGTCTAGTTGCAGACGCCATGCAAAATCAACCACCTGCACTTAATGAGGTTACACAGAATTACCAGCACAATCCTGCAGGTTATATGCATCCTATTAATGATGTGCATTATGGTTATGACCAGTCGGGTTATGATATGGCTGTTAAAGGGCGCTACATGAAGAAACATAAGTTGTCCGCGGCCAGCCCTTCTAGGACGTCCTTTGTGCATGGAGAGGATGATTCAGAGAGTAGTTTAAAATCAACAATTAGAGAGTTGTTGGAAGAAAATAACAAAAAGTTGGCTCGGCTATTTATCGAGGTTATATCATCTTATTTTATATACTTTAGTTAACGGTTTTAAATAATTTTACAATCTATCCTCTCAGGCACAACAATCTGTGTATTCGAACTTGTCCAAACCAGAAGAAGATGTGGTTTTCAATTTTGATAATTGTTACCAACCCAAGAGCATCGACTTAGAACAAGAAGATGAGAAAGCAGATGTTGTAAGTTCCGCTACAGTATAGTTTGTCTCTACATTTTTTTATTGTTTTAACGTGAAAATTAATATATTAATTAAATATTTTTGTTACTTAAAGAGTGATAAGGCTCAGGTTGTTGGGTTGAGACGGTCAGAACGGGTGACAAAGCCAGCACCTTGTATGCTTTCCCCGTTTACAGTCTTAAAAAGAATCCCAAAAATAAGTTGATTTCTGAAGATGAAGATGATAAAATTATAAAAGAAATTAGAGCCTGGTATCTAAAAAATCCATATCGAAAATGTGCCCTGACTGGGGGAAACATATTGCCCCGTGATTTTTGGAGTTCTTTGCTTGCTGATGATGGGAGTGGTTGGCTTTTGACTGAGGTAACGAATATTGGTTATAATATTTTTATACATTTTTATTGTTTAACAACATATTTCTAGCTGGGGACTTCATCTGTACAAGTCGACGGTACCAACCGATCGATGGAGCATTTTATCTCCATTTTTCAGCTTGGTTTGATTAACCCGCAATCAACAAGGACGTATGAGGACATGTATCATGGCTCTTCTTCTGAACCTTTTCCACCTATCCGAGATGTTGACGAGTTATTCTAAATAATTATTAATTTTTTTAATTTAAATTTTATTACTCAAAAATTCGTATCTAATTTTTTCCTTGAACTAAACTTTTTGCAGGTTTACGTTTCTTTACATGTTCACAATTTGCATTAGTTACTTGGTGTTATCAACCTTCCAGGACAGGTATGTGACGTTTTCAAATTTGGTATTGTTGATGTTATATACGTCCATTTTGTAATGTATTATATTTTGGTAATTTCAGTTTGGGGAGATCACCTGAAATGGCAGTGGAATCTCAAAAGATTATCTGATATAAATTTTGCATTTGACACATGGTTACGGGTGCACAAATATTACGGAGGGGACCAAAATCCGAATCACTTCTCCTACCCGTTCCAAAATGTTTACCCGCCTAATGTACCTCAACAGAGAGGAGTGTTGGTGATTGTGGGATTTGGGTGTGCATTTTTATGGAAAGGTTGATTAATAAACAACCAATTGATCAAGACGAAGACACCTTTCAAACTGCACAGGACATGAGACGTAGGCTTGCAAAGTTATTCTATGAAAACATTTTGATTGAAGATGTACCGGTGCGCTCTATTGTAAAAGAGTCTAAAGATGATGATGTTGAAATGTTGTAAACATTTATTAAATTAAAGCATCTAATTTAAATATTATTTTTAATATCTCTCTTCCGTTCCATACACAACTACACATAGTAATATTAAAAAGATAAACCAACTAAATACTAAAAGTAACTTCAATCGTCTCGCTTCCAAACTTTTAGCTTTAGTTAATTCCTTTTGGTCGTTAAACGCTCGCAACAAAGTAGGAAACAAACTTTCGCACTAATAACAACTTGAAGTTTCCACCCATTTGAGAAACCCACAATCTACCATCTATGAAAAAAAGGAAGAAAATTATTAGATGATTGTGTAAACTTGGCCCATATAAATTTTTATTTATTTTATGTTACAGTATGTGCGTGCGTGGTGTAACCATTTGATGTCTTTAAGAGATACTGACAGAGGAAGACAAACGTCTTTATCTACTAATCATCGTTGGTGTGTACTAAAATCCAATTTTTATACTCTATTACTTGAACAAGATCATTATGTTTATGGATATGCGGATGGTTCAAGAAGAATCTATCCTCCCTTTTGGGAAGTTTATACAGTATATATACCAGTCTCCATAGACACAAAAAACTGGTTTATTTTAAAGATTGACATGGCGTCGATGCAAGTAACTGTATATTTCCCAAATACTTGTAGTGCGAGTAACTATGGTGACACATTCTGTGTTCACAGAAAAATTCACCAAATTCTTATAAAATTTGAGTCTGCGTTCTTATGGTTACTTGGAGCAATAATGTACTGGCAAAAATAGGCTACTGACCAGATCCATTTGTTAGAAATTTGCAGAGAAGTTGTCTGGCCTGGCAACGATCAGCGAATTGGTCACCATTCAGGGGTCATAATTTGTATGCTGCTGCAAAATTTGGTTCAAAACAGCTCAATGACATGGGAAGAAACAAATTTTCATGATGCATGTATTAGATACCGTCGTTTGATGGCAGATGAAATATATGCCGCCCGTTTCACCCCATCAAATATTTCAACTTAGCGTAAAAGAATATATGGTCCATAAACGTAAAAACTACTCCACATCGTTACAAAATACCTGTCGAGACCACGCAGATACACCGGGAAGTGGGATGATTGAGACGACTTTAAGTCTGCTCGGGAAGTGGGATGAGTGAGACGACTTTAAGTCGCCTCTTTCCAAACGGGCCAAAGTCGTCTCCAAGTGGCTCAAAGTCGTCTCACAGGGAGCGGTCTTCAAAGTCGTCTCAAATAAAATAATATTTTATGTTTATGTTTTTAGTAGTATTATTATGTAGGTGCTCATTATTAAAATAAATAATGTTTATGTTTATAGTAGTATTATTATGTAGGTGCTCATTAAAGTAAATAAAAAAAGCCAAATAAACTAAAAACATAATATATTTAATAACAAAACAAACAAACACGTCTAGTCATCACCCAAGTTAAATGTCGAACACGTATTTTGAACAACAGAATCTTCAAAGTCTTCTGGTTCGATGCAAGTAGGAGACGGTGTTTGACGAACAATTTTGTTCTTGCCCGAATCACGCCTTGAGGAGACTGGTGCTGCTGAACATCGGTCTCGATGATGGCCGTAAGTTTTACAACGACTACAGTACACTGGTGTGGGTTGCTCACCTCGCGATAAGATTCGACTGTTTTCACGAGGACGACCTATTGTCGTTTTGTAATATGTGGTGGTTGTAAATGTATTATTTATTATTTAATTGGGTATCTCCCATTCAGACTTGTGCGGTAGTGGATAAATCGCTTCTTCATATGTTTTCTTGTATAGCTCATTGCTGTACCAATGAGAAGTATAATGACTACAGTCATTTTATTTTAAAAATCTTGATACCGCAATCATGTGCCCACAGGGGAAACCAGATACCTGTGGCACCCGAAAACTGCATGTTTGATTCAACATATCAACAAAACCATTTTTCTTACCATCTTCAACATGAAAACTGTTAAGCGCAATACCAGAAACACTCCACGTCCTAGACCCTTTAATTTTTTTCTGAATTTTTCTCACCGCGTACGGAGTAAGTACGTGTGTGTTATCGATATCCACCATTTGACGCTCATAATACCATCCCTGAAGTTTTTATCTAAAGAATTCCATAAGCTGGGTTATCGGATTTTTCCTTGCATGCTTGCATAATGCGTTTATTGACTCCGCACTGTTAGATGACATATAATGATATCTTTTACCCGTGGAATGTGCTCTTGTCCACTTGTCCAGTCCGATATTTAACAGAGTATTCCTTATTCGTTGGACCACTGCACACAAGGAATTGAAGTTATCCTCAAAATCAGATAGGCGATAAGCTTACAAGTTGCCCACCATAGTGTCTTTAATTCCTTCTTTGTATCTGAAGGTAAGTTTAAGTTCACCATAAGAGGAAGACAACACAACCCGTGAAATGCACAAGAAAAAACAGTCCATATCGCCAAGTCTATTGAATTCGCGCGATCAGAAATGATTGCCAGATCTGGATGTTCACCAATACACTCTTTAAGCCTAGACAAGAACCATATCCAACTCTCACCATCTTCATATTTCCCGATACCATAGGCAACCGGTAAGATTTGGTTGTTACCGTCTATTCCAACAGCCAGAAACAACGTTCCTTTAAACTCACCTCGCAAGTGTGTCGCGTCTATAATAATCACTGGTCTTAAAGTATGAATAAAACTCCTAATCTATAACACATTGAAAAAACAAAAACAAATCGTTAGTTTTATAAAAAGAAAACTTATAACAAATTGTAAAAGGTTTTATACTAATAGCAGCACCAATGGCAACAAAAAGAATTTCAAAGCGGCTCTCTTCATCAGTACAGATGTGAGTAATTGACCCGGGATTCGTCCTTTGCAAATTGTAGCAATAAAGCGAGAGCTCAGCAAAAGAATCTTTGTTATTTCCTTGCAAGAGTTCGAGTGCGTGACACTTCCCACGCCATGCTTGGTGGTAACTTATGTCGACGTGAAATCTTTTTCCAAAATCTTGGACTATTTCCTTACCACGGTATACACGACCACTATCTCTCAATTGGTCTTTTAATATGTTACCAACAACTTTTGGGTTAGTTTGAGGAAGATGAGGGTGATTTTGAGTCTTGGAACATGTGTGATTATCATTAAAATATTTAACATAAAACATTTTACAACCTGAGTAGGCACGTGCTCTAAAACACCAAGCACAATCCTTAACTACACATCATGTTTCATAACGTGCTTTAGATGATCCTTCTACTTTATAAGAGAAACATTCGGATAAAGACAATTTCCCTAACTCCAGTTTCACTTCCTCTTTGTCGCTAAATACATGACCTGGCGGAAATTGACATGAAAATAGCCATGAAAATTTTCAAAAGGCGCATTTAAATCAGGAATTTTATAATCATTTGAAGGAACACAATTAGATGAACCGACACCACACTCAGAAACAATATATAACTTAGATTTCACCAGGATTTTGCTCAGCAGTTTTAAAAAGAAACGATACATCACGATCACTAAATATGTCGATTGTATCATCAAACAAAGACATTTATATGATAAACGTGTAATTGGCGAAATTTGAAACATATCCGAGAGATAACCTAATAGACGAAGATAAGACATATTTGATTCGATTTCCATACCACACCTTCTACTTTTTGAATCAACGACATATTCAAGCCTCCCATTCACAACATCCCACTTCCTATCCAAGTAGACGACAAATCGAACCATTAGCTTTATATTCGAAAATTTGAACTTTATACATACAAGTAACAAACAACAAACAACTTGCTCCACTTAAAATACAAAATTCCTCCACTTAAAATATAAAATTTCGGATAGTACGCATTAAAATTGTCACATCGGTCAATGTCATATCGATAAAGACGTTTCCGGTGGCACAGTCGGTTTCTGCCCGTCTTTGGATCGCCTGAGACGTCTTGGGAGCATCATCTCGTACGGACAGTACGTGTGTGACATCTCACAAAGTCGTCTCCGGAATCGTCTTTGCCAGGTCATGAGACGTCACGGAGACGGCTCACTTTCACACGCCTGAAGAAAATGCAAACGGATTGAGCCATGAGCCGAGGACCAGGGAGCCGTCTCCAATGTATCCGGAGCTCTCTTGACGACGCGCAGACGTCTCAGAGACGGCTTGCAGGTTGTCGGACACGTGGCGGAATTTAATTGGTCCGTAGTAACTCAGAATCTAAAGACGTCTAAGACGCCTCGAAAACTGAGAACCGTCTTTCCGAAGACGGCTGAGGGGGCTACTTTGATAAAACTACTCGGTCAATGGCTTTTTTTTTTTGAAAGATAACTTTTATTAAACCACCAAACAACGGCAAACTATCCCCAAGGCGGAGAAAGAAGCCGAAAACCACAATACAAGAAAACCAACATTACAAAATCTCGAATCTATTCCATCTATCCCAATCGACTACCCCATTTTTGTGTCTATTCTTGTACCACAAAAACCCCAAAATCTTGATATCTGCGGCAACGTCCATAATCTTCAACTCTTTGTTCTCGAAAATCTTCTTGTTCCTCGCTTTCCATATCCTCCAACAAGCGATAATCAAAATACCATGAACCACCATCCTTTTGTTCCCAACCAAACCGTAATATTCATGCATCTCCACTATGTCCTTGACGTGAAAAACATAGAACCCCGGAATCTTACACCAACTAGTAATCACATTCCACACCCCGGTAGCAAACCAACACCCTGTAAGAATGTGTTCAACAGTCTCGTTAACACAATCACACCAAACGCACATCGGGTTATCAACCGGAATGCCTCTACGATTGAGCGCCACCTTAGTAGGAAGACGATCTAAAAAGGCCCTCCACATAAAAATATTACATTTCTTCGGAACCCACTTACTCCAAGAGAAACCAAAACGATCTCCCGAATTAACCGCACCTAGCATCCATTTCTTAACCGCTCCAACCGAGAACCCCTCTCCCTTCCCATCGTCCCACCTCCACTCGTCAACAGTATCACTTACAGAAACCTGCGCTAACTGGCCCTCGAGCTGCTGTCTTTGAAACGTTTCCAGCGCTGAGGATGGCGCACGAATCCAATCCCATCTTATTCTGCGAATCCCTCCTATCACATCAAACCGGTCCTTCACCATCACACGTTTATGCCGATCAAGGCTAAATAACTCCGGGTAAACATCCTTTAGTGGTTGGGATCCCATCCAAGAGTCTAGCCAGAATCGCACTATACTCCCATTCCCCACTTTAGCCGTAATCAAACTATTTAAACCCATCCCCTCAATCTTGTGCGTGTTCCAAAACTTAGCCAAGTTCTTCCATACTCCCGTAAATGACATGTTAACCGGAACCAAACCCCATCCACGGCTAGACCCATGAAAAGAAACTATCACCTTATGCCACATAGCTAATCTCTCATTTAAGTAACGCCATATCCATTTAGCTAACATCGCGTTATTATTCACCTCCAATCTAGCTATTCCCAAACCGCCATGCTTAATATCTTTTGTTACATTCTCCCAAGACACCCAACTCATCTTTCTAACCTCATCGGAACCACCCCATAAAAATCGCCTCATCAACCCTTCTAGTGTTTGGATAACCACCTTAGGTGCCTTGAAAAGAGAAAAATAATACGTGGGTAAACTATCAAGCACTGATTTGATCAACGTTAACCGTCCGGCCATCGATAACGTATTTTCTTTCCACTTCGTTAGTCTCTTCTTAAAAGTATTAACAACCGGCTCCCAATTTGCAACTCTATTCATGTTGGCACCCACCTTAATTCCCAAGTACACAAACGGAATAGCACCGGGTTTTGTAGATGCACGAAGTGCGACTAGTGATTGGATTAGCTAGATTAACATGTGTTAGTTGTGTTCTGATGGACCAAAGGTAGGCATAAGGGGCGAAGGAGAGAAGAAGATGGGCGAAGGTAGAGATTGACAAGCTGAAGATCACATTCGTACCAAAGGAATGGGCGAATGTGGACATAGTCCACATTCGCACCTTCATAGTGGGCGAACGTGCAGATAGTATAAATAGATTTTGATGTTTTCTAAGTTAGAGAGAGTTTTCAGTTTGTGTGTGTTTGAGGGTCAGGTTCGTGTGGATTTTGTAAAAGTGTTAGAAAGGTCTAGATTAACGTGTGAGTGATTGTAATCAAGTATTTGTGAAAGTTAATCTATGAAAAAGTCTTTGAAATGATGTTTTACGTGTTTTGATCCGAGTATTATCATTTTGTTCATATCTAGGGTTTCCGCACCTAGATTTGTGACTTGTATGATCATATTTTCCTGTTTTAGCTAAATTCTAGGCGAACGTAGATCTAAGTTTGGAAAATTTTCTAAGTGTTGTGATTTTCGAAGTTCGTGAAAATCATGTGGAATTTTCCGACTACCCCGAGACCAGCAACGACTCAACCACAACAGCAAGTGATGGACCCATGGACAGTGGCAGCCCAAAAGACGAGCACACAGTCTTCGCAACCGATCAATTACATAGCGATGACTAGCTCGATGCCTCAGAGTGTTGCACCTCCAGCACCACAACCTGACTATTGGGGAGTAGCAGCAGCGGTGGTAAATACTCAAACTACCAATGCTATTTCTACACTAATAAATGACTTATCTTCAGGTAGCGGGAATTGTCCACCTAAGCTCATGGAGATGCAAGAATATAATCAGTGGCAGAAAAAGTTTAAGATCCATTTGGAAGGCATGGGAGTGGAGGGTGCAGAGGTATGGAGGATGATAGCTAGAGGTTACACTGCACCGGTTTTGGAGAACACCGGTGAACCAATTCCATTGGAGAGTATGTCAAAGGAGGAGAAAAAGAAGTTTGTTGTGGAGAAGAAAGCTTATTCCCAGTTGACTCAGGCTATCACAAACGATCTACTACATCAGTTTGGGACTTGCACTACGTCTAAGCAACTATTGGATGTGTTAAAGAATAGGCATGATGGGAATGAGAAGACGAGAAGGTTGAGGATGGAGGAGTTGAGAAAAGAGTTTGAGAATTTTACTTATGTTGGAAATGAAACTCTAAAAGAATTAACTCCTAGATGTTGTCATTTACTAACTGAGTTGTCTAGTTATGGTATACAGATTCCTATGACAGATTTGGTGGACAAGTTTGCAGATGCTCTACCACCATACTGGGATCAGCATGTGGAAGTTCTCAAAGAGAAGGATGCTTACAAATTCTGGACTATTAATGAGTTTGTGCAGAAGCTGGAGAACAAAGAGCTAGAGGAAAAGAGGAAAGCTAAAAGATCACAGATTCCTCAGAATCCAGGTTTATATTTTGGAGGTACTTCAGCACCAGTTGGAAACTCGAATTCAGGAGGAGTAGTGGCACCACATATTGCTTGTATTTCAAATGTCATGGAACCACCAAAACCAACCATCAACTACATTGCACAAACCTCATCCTACTCACAACCATCATACACACCACCACAACCACAACAATACAATAATTCATACATTTCACCATTCTCTCCAATGCAGCAAGCAGCATTCTATACTGCTAGCCAGTCACAACAACCACCTCAACAAACACAGTACATGAATCCAATGACCCAACCCAGTCAACAACCGGTGGTTTTGGAGACTTCTAATTTGGGCAATGTAACTGTTGAAGTTGCTCAGCAACATATTGCACTAGTCTCTGCAATGGTTTCATCTTATAACGGGTTGGTTGCAAGTCAAATTGGTAACAATAACTTGACCAATGAAGACTATGCACAGATTGATAAGGAAGAGATGGAACTAATTAACATCCAGTGTGCTTTTGCGAGTTAATGAGAAGGGCAACGGAGTTTATTGAAAAGACAGGTAGAACTGATTTGGGAACTTCTCCAAATACAACCTACGGGTTCAACAAGGAGAAGGTGACTTGTTTTAATTGTGGAGGGAAAGGTCACTTTAAACGGGAATGCACCCAGCCACCAAAACAAGGTAACAGAAACCCTTTCAATGCTAGCTACCAAAACCGTCAACAACAAAACCAAAACCAAGTTTCTTACCAAAGTAACAACAACTATCAAAACCAAAATAACTACCAAACCCGACAAAACAACTCTAACAACAACCAGAACAGACAACCAAACACAACAAACCAGACTCAAAACCAATCACCAACCAACACCAACAGAACAGTCATACCGATTACTACACCAAATGAAACTCAACAAAATACAAATCAGAATCAAGCATTGGTGATCCAACAGGATGAACGGTTTGACTGGTCTGGGATGCAAATAGGTGTTGAGGAGATCACAACTGGTGGAAATGTGGCTTGTGTTGCCAGACAGGTTGAAACTGGGGAGTCGGTGATAGTTGATAAGAAAGAAGAAACTGAGGTTGAAGTTGTTGAATCTGAGGTAGAAGTGGAAGTGGAGACTGAACCTGTTGAGGTTAAAGCTGAGGAAGCAAATTCTGGAGTGGCGATTGACACAGTGTCTGATATTCCTGAGGAGTGTGAATCAGTTTATTCAGATTCAGACAGTGAGTCAGATGCAGAAGCGAGTGTTACATCTTTGGATGATTGATATACGTTAAATTACACATATAAAAGTCCCCGATTCACTCCCATTTTTATATGTTTTTGGCCTTATACATGATGAATTGGTACTTATTTGGTATCTTTATGATTTCAGGTCTTAAACGATGTCCCGGACGCAAACCCGAAGAAAAACAAGGATTTCGGCCCTTTATCGGGAGAACTTTTGCGCAGCAGCTGTTCGGATCGTTTTTACCCCTTCTAAAACCCAAAATCCGACTTCGACTTTCAAACAAGAATTGTTCTACGCTCCGAGAGCTTTCCAGGCATATAAAGAACACCTCCTAACGATTTTTCTACGATTTTATATGCAATTTTAAAGATCGTGCTGTCGTGCTGTTCTCTGTGAGCGGCCGCTCACTCTCTGTGAGCGGCCGCTCGCTCCTCCAGATCTTTTCAGAAACGTTCTAGAAGGCCTACGTCAGCTTGAAAAGTGAGCGGCCGCTCACAGGCTTCGAGCGGCCGCTCACAGGCCCTGTTCTGCTATAAAATGCCCATTTCAGCCATTGGGTGATTATTGGATCTTTGGGGGGCGATTTCTGGCGATTTTCGGGGCTAACGAAGTGCTGCATATGCGTGGAACAAGCTCGGGAATCCATCCGATCCATCCTTCATCATCCAAACCATCTCTTTAGCAATCTTATGGTTTGATCCTTTAAGCTTTCTTAGATCCAAATCTGATTTTGTTTGCTATTTTGATGTTATTTTAGTTAATCGTACGCCTACGGGCAAGAACATTAGTATTAGTTAGTAGTTAAAACAATCGTTTGTATGAAATCATGTTTTGTATGAATTTGGCGTTTTTCATGTTTGAATCTTGATGATCATAGCGCAACCTTGTTTCGTTGTTGTTAGATTTGTGATTATGTTTAAGTGACTTTGATGATTGTCGGATGCGTTAGGCGGATTACTTGTTGAAGAAACCGTTCGTTTAATCGTCCGATAGTAGACTAGTTAACTTGTTAATAAAGTTTACACCATGAAACTGTAACCGGGTATTGGTTTGGTTAAAGTCACTTGAATAACGATTATGAATGTTTACCGGCACGTAAAAGAGTTTTAAAAGCTTAATGGTGTTGTTACCAATCTTTGACACGGTTAATGATCTTTGTTAGTTGTTTTGGTGAAAATGGCGATCTTAGTAGATTTGTGTTCAAAGTTGGTAAAATGGAATAGGTTGTGAAATGATCTACTTTATGCTAGTCTAGGTGGTCGTATTGTGTATTCGATATTGCTTTCCCGAACTAGTGCGGTTGAGGACTCCCGAAAGGTGATACTAACCTTTATTTAAAGATCCACATGAGATTATATCAGCTGCTCGCTAATGAACAACTTGAAGTGGTTAGCGTGTGTATTCGTGTTAGCTTTCTGTATAGTTGTCATGTTAGGATGCCTGAGAAGGACACTAACTGTTGGAAAATGGGAATGTTGATCACACGCCTGTGTTTTATATGATTTGTAGATGACATGCTAGGGTTGTGTTTATAGTTATATTTTCTATTTTGGAGTCTTATATATGTTATTTACATGTTTTAGAATTAATTTAGTTTTTAAACAAAAACCCAAACTTATCTTTTACCTACTGGTGAATCGGGGATAGAGTTTTAGTACCATTGCTCCGCGCGCGTCCATGGATCGATACTTGGTTCTTATCTGTACTTACTACATATATGACAGGGTACACTTGCCCTAGTGTGTGTGTTTTAATATGAAGGTCGAAACCATTTTTATAAATATTAAAGCAAAACGTGTGTTAAAATCCATTGTAAAATATGTATAGTTACGCACACGTCAAGTTTTTGGCGCCGTTGCCGGGGACGCGACGAGCTTTAGGAACGAACTGAGTCAACTTTTTACCAGTGTACATGTTTGTGAATACTTGTTTATACTTCGTTGATTCGTAATTTCATTCATTTATTTGCATATATGATTCTTTGATTGTTTATTTGATTTATCTGTCTGTTGATATTTTGGATTGATTTTAGATTGGTTCATAGGTTTGCACATATATTCGTTCATTTATCTGCTTATAGGATTGTTTGATTGATTATTCGTTCATTAGGATGTTGATAGATTTAATTGATTGATTATTGGATTTATTGGTTTATTTATGAATTTGATTTATTGTTTATTTGATTGATTAGATTTATTTGTTCGTATTTGAACTAATTATTAATTTCATGCTTTGAATAGTTTTATGCGTTGTCTGTTTGTTTCTGTTCATTTTATTGATTCTATTGGTTTTTATTTGATTGTTATGTATATATATATACTTTTTATTTTACTTAAATATACAATGGAAGTCTGGGTATGTTACGTTTAAATTTGATGGTTCGGATGCTTTTATAATAGGTTTGGGTTAAGAAAAATTGGGAAATTCATTTAATATAAAAGTGGTGTTAATAAAAATAATTTTCTGTGAAAAAAGTTTCCTTGCGATTCGCAAAGAAGCTGGGCTTATGGTTCCGCTTTAAGCGAGTTCCTAATTACCCCGGATTTTATCTTTTATTGTTCGCGATACGCGAACAGGATCACCAGAGTCCTTCGCGTGACGTGAATAGGCGCTATCTTCCGTTTTTAACTCATTTCATTCGCATCCATCATCGTTTCTATCTGTCAACTTCCGTTATATTATTTTTCGGTCAAAAAGGTTGTTTTCGCGCAAGCAAAAGACGGTCTTTATCTTATTGCAACGCGCGAGCGCCTTGAGTCATTGTAGTCACTTGCGCCACGCGAGAAGCGGTCTATACTTCTTCGCGATGCGCGAGCGACTCAGATTTCGCTGAAAATATTGTATATTTTCATATTTTATATATTATCATAATTTAAGTTTAGTGTATAGTTTTTAGTATGTTTATCTGTGTATATTCCTTCCGTTTTTCTTAGATCGAGTCTGTAATTATTTCGTACATTGCGTCAGTTTAAGTGTGGGGATGGCCGATGTCTGTTCATTGCTTGATCGATCTTCTCGCCCGTACTCAATCTCCATTCGGGCGAAAGCGATCTTTAAGAAAATCTTTTATGAAAACGGCCATTCCAATAAGTTAAAGTCCAAGTTGGACTGCGTTTAAAAGTCAACGGGCAGCAACTAAAAATATAAAATTAAAACCCGTATGACCCGCATGTGGAAAAACTTGAATTCCACGACCGCGCACCTAAACGCGCGGGGAAAACCGAGTCCAGCTATCGACTCACTCACTCGAGCAAAATGTAGCGATGTGCAAGGGCAGAAATGTCCTATAACTTCATAAAGTTTTTAGCCAGGATTGATTTGCGCCAGATGATTGTGTGGAAAGTCGCTTCAAAACCGTGTTATTTTACTAAGAAGCGTAGCAAAACAGGTAAGTTGGTTGTTTGTGTCGAAACAGAGCGAGCACTTGCAACTTCTACTCAAGAACACACACACAAACACCTTTCAATTCCACATCAATTCTTCAAATCAAGGTATGGGTCTTCCTCTTTCTTGTTATTTTTCTTGTTCTAGTGTAGATTAGTTTAAATTTTTGCAATCTTTTCATGATTTTAGGGTCCCTTCATAATGTTTAACAAACCCTAGTGTTCTTGAATGGATTGTATGCTTTGATAGTTTAGATTAGAGGTTATTGTTGTCCAAATCTTTGAGTTTTTGAGGTTTTCTTCATAATGTTTAAACTAAATCCGAAAAAATTTTAAAGATTTGTGTGATTTTGTAACCTTATGTTTAGTGTAGTTTAGTATAAATGTAGATTAATTTCATAATAGGGTTGTATGTTAGTGTAATTTAGGTTTGTTTTTGGAATTTTGAGGATTCTTCATAAATGTTTAAACATCCCCAAATTCCTCATGTTTTAGGTTATAATTTGTTGTTCATGATCTTGATTTCTTGGAGTTTCCTTCATAAATGTTTAACAAAACCCCAAAACTTTAAGATTGTTAGTGTTTTGATAGTAGTTTAGATAGTTTTGTTCGTAAAACTTTGGGGCGTTCTTCATAATTAAACAAACGCGCCCCAAGTTCTATGATACTTCATAATAATTTGGTTTTTAAAACACCTTTCGCGGGATAACTTGAATTTAAAACGATTTTGCAAAAATCATAGCGCGTAGGTGTTCAAAATCCCAAATTTGTTTGAAAACTTCATAAGTGTGATGATGAATGGATGTGTTTGATGTATTTTGCTTTTGGCAAGAATGGTGATAGTGCAGGAAAAGGCGAGCACCGGTATGGATGCTCAATGCAGTCACCATACTTTTCGGGTTATCACCACCAGGGGAGTATTATTCTCCTTTTTCACACAATAGTTAGCTAATTCATAAACGCTTTCTATTTTTCACATTGGGGACAATGTGACGTTTAAGTGTGGGGAGGGATTATATAATGTTCTAGTTTGTCCTCTTGTGTTTTTACTTATATATATCAAAAAAAAAAAAAAACCTTTATAAGTACATATATGTATATATTTATAATAAACATCAAGCCTGACAAATTTTTGATAAAAATAACTTGAGGCGCGACAAACGGACGTGAAACTAGCATACTAAATCTGTACATTTGCACCCATTTCCTTCCGGTTACGTGAGCATTTGAGCCTATTAGTATAGATTTCATTTCTTTGACATGCTTATCGAGTGAGCCGGATGTTTTGTGCCATTTAGAACTTGTCATTAGCATGCTTGTTTAGACCAGATTCATGTGAGATTGTATGAAAATGATTGAGGCATTTAGGATACCCTTTTGATTTAGCCTTTTCTTTTCGTTCTATCTGTTTCCCGCACCCAAAAAAAAATTATCCCCTAGTTAACCATGTTGAGCCTAATCCCGTGTTTTTTCTTATTCACCACACCATTTCACCACTAAACCAAATTTGGCCTTTTTCTTTTAAACCTTTTGTGTTAAAACTCGGTTTAGGTTAATGTTTGGCTCGTTTTTGCGTTGTAAATATTCGTGCTCGGGTTTGTATATTTAGAGCCCGTATTTTGATTATATTCGTGTTTTAATATCAGTTATATCATAGATATATATGTTGAAAAAAAAGAAGGAAAAGAAAAAAAAGAAAAAAAAAAGGAAAAAAGAAAAAAAAAATCCAGAAAATTCCAGAAAAATAGAACACCCTAAAATATGGTGAATTAGCAGTGTTCGAGCAGTTTTCGGGGCAATAAAGTTAGAAGTTATATGTTTAGCTCGATGTAAATAAAATTCGGGTATATTTGCGTGTGTTTTGTATAGTAGTATTTATTTCTGTTTAGTTAGACTTAACCGCCGAGTTTTAGCCGTTTCGTCACTGTAAATATCCCTTCCACACCTTTACCTTTGCCTGACATTACAACCCTTATAAGACCTCTTGATTTATACTTTTTCACACGATAGTTGGTGAAGATTAGATCTTTTGACAAGCTTATGATATTGCACGATTCATTGTCTTGGCAATGGAGCGATTTACACATACACATTACACGTATGTTTCATAAATAAAACCGAGTGTGTGTGAACATTGTGAGTCGTGTACGGGTTTGCCTGCTATGTTGATCGAAAGTGAATCGCCGCCTTGTAGTTGTTTTGTCACCTGCTTTATACTTGTTAGCTTGAATATTATTTGTACAGGTTATTTTGCCTGTGTTGCCATTTGGCTTGTTTTGCGTTTATTTTCTGTTTAATGTTTGCTTGAGGACAAGCAAAGTTCAAGTGTGGGGAGGTTTGATATACGTTAAATTACACATATAAAAGTCCCCGATTCACTCCCATTTTTATATGTTTTTGGCCTTATACATGATGAATTGGTACTTATTTGGTATCTTTATGATTTCAGGTCTTAAACGATGTCCCGGACGCAAACCCGAAGAAAAACAAGGATTTCGGCCCTTTATCGGGAGAACTTTTGCGCAGCAGCTGTTCGGATCGTTTTTACCCCTTCTAAAACCCAAAATCCGACTTCGACTTTCAAACAAGAATTGTTCTACGCTCCGAGAGCTTTCCAGGCATATAAAGAACACCTCCTAACGATTTTTCTACGATTTTATATGCAATTTTAAAGATCGTGCTGTCGTGCTGTTCTCTGTGAGCGGCCGCTCACTCTCTGTGAGCGGCCGCTCGCTCCTCCAGATCTTTTCAGAAACGTTCTAGAAGGCCTACGTCAGCTTGAAAAGTGAGCGGCCGCTCACAGGCTTCGAGCGGCCGCTCACAGGCCCTGTTCTGCTATAAAATGCCCATTTCAGCCATTGGGTGATTATTGGATCTTTGGGGGGCGATTTCTGGCGATTTTCGGGGCTAACGAAGTGCTGCATATGCGTGGAACAAGCTCGGGAATCCATCCGATCCATCCTTCATCATCCAATCCATCTCTTTAGCAATCTTATGGTTTGATCCTTTAAGCTTTCTTAGATCCAAATCTGATTTTGTTTGCTATTTTGATGTTATTTTAGTTAATCGTACGCCTACGGGCAAGAACATTAGTATTAGTTAGTAGTTAAAACAATCGTTTGTATGAAATCATGTTTTGTATGAATTTGGCGTTTTTCATGTTTGAATCTTGATGATCATAGCGCAACCTTGTTTCGTTGTTGTTAGATTTGTGATTATGTTTAAGTGACTTTGATGATTGTCGGATGCGTTAGGCGGATTACTTGTTGAAGAAACCGTTCGTTTAATCGTCCGATAGTAGACTAGTTAACTTGTTAATAAAGTTTACACCATGAAACTGTAACCGGGTATTGGTTTGGTTAAAGTCACTTGAATAACGATTATGAATGTTTACCGGCACGTAAAAGAGTTTTAAAAGCTTAATGGTGTTGTTACCAATCTTTGACACGGTTAATGATCTTTGTTAGTTGTTTTGGTGAAAATGGCGATCTTAGTAGATTTGTGTTCAAAGTTGGTAAAATGGAATAGGTTGTGAAATGATCTACTTTATGCTAGTCTAGGTGGTCGTATTGTGTATTCGATATTGCTTTCCCGAACTAGTGCGGTTGAGGACTCCCGAAAGGTGATACTAACCTTTATTTAAAGATCCACATGAGATTATATCAGCTGCTCGCTAATGAACAACTTGAAGTGGTTAGCGTGTGTATTCGTGTTAGCTTTCTGTATAGTTGTCATGTTAGGATGCCTGAGAAGGACACTAACTGTTGGAAAATGGGAATGTTGATCACACGCCTGTGTTTTATATGATTTGTAGATGACATGCTAGGGTTGTGTTTATAGTTATATTTTCTATTTTGGAGTCTTATATATGTTATTTACATGTTTTAGAATTAATGTAGTTTTAAACAAAAACCCAAACTTATCTTTTACCTACTGGTGAATCGGGGATAGAGTTTTAGTACCATTGCTCCGCGCGCGTCCATGGATCGATACTTGGTTCTTATCTGTACTTACTACATATATGACAGGGTACACTTGCCCTAGTGTGTGTGTTTTAATATGAAGGTCGAAACCATTTTTATAAATATTAAAGCAAAACGTGTGTTAAAATCCATTGTAAAATATGTATAGTTACGCACACGTCAATGATGATATTGACCAGCTGCTAGCAGAAGCAGATTTTCTGAAGACGAGGAAGTCGTGCATTGCTGATGATGCTTTCACCAGAATTGATTATTCCAAGTTTTTCGCTGGAAAGGAAGCTCATTTTGCTTTGATGGCCATGACAGATCCTCCTAAACTTGTAAGTTCTGAATCTAGCACTGATGTTACTAGTGATAAATACTGTGGAACTTGTGATAGATTGACAGAGGAAAACAAAGAACTTCGCGTTCAACGTGATAGTGCTATCATCAACTGTCAATCTACTCGCAAAGAATTGATTGCCTTCAATAAGGTACTTGATGGATACAAAAAGGACATTTCTGACCTTAAAAATACTCTTTCATTAAAACAACTTGCCATTAATAACTATATCAATGAAATTGAGAACACTAAGTTGGAAATGGCCGCCATTAAGTGCTTTGCTGAAAAAGTCAATAAGAAGTTAGAAAGTTATAAGCACATTGCTTATGTTGTAGACCACATCATTGATGATCAAACCACTAACTATAAGTCTGTGCCATCTCCGGTGCTTTTTGAAAATCACAACTGTCATCAAGTGACACCGGAGAGCTCGGTAAAATCAGACTCATCATCGGAAAATGAATCTAATACCTCGAGTATTGGTGATCCACATTCCGATGTGAGGCCGATTTTAGGTTTGAATGATGAGGGTGTTACAGTTGAGAGTGTTGATTCAGACTCTGAGAGTGATGACTCTGGTAGTTTCCAAAGTACTAATGCATGTGAAATTCCAAAAGAAAATCACATTATTACCAATGAACCAGTGTCATCATCTCAGCATGTGCATCCGATGGCAAACTCACATCGTGAGAAAAAGTCTGAAAAGAATGTGATTAAGAAAGAAATTGAGAAAAATGTTAAGAATGAACCTTGTGACAAACCAGTCAAGGTGTTTTATCGGATGGAAGGATCCGATAAGATCATCTCTGACGAGGAATTTCCAATTAAAAATGCTAACTATGCTAAAATTGATAAAATTTGGCAAGAAAGCACCATTTGGTTCCCAAAACATGAGAGAACAAATGAAATTCCACCGGCCATTTTAAAGAAATTGTTTTTGGATGTTCCTCAAGAACCAAAAGTTCATGTCACAGAGTTCATTAAACCCAAAAACAAAGCAAACGGTTTTCATGAGCCTACTTACTCAAAAGGGCCACTCCCTGAGAGTTTGAGGAACAAACAGTATAATGATCAATATCCTGTTCGATCATTTGCTAAACCGAATGCTCCTAATGTTTTTGAGGAATACCGTGCATGCTTTAAATGCGGGGAGAGAGGGCATTTACTTGCTCAATGCCCGTATGTAAGGCATAAGAGGCACGAAGTTGAAGTGAGGAATTCCATGAGGAAACCGATTGATCATTACATTCCACCACATAGACGTGTTGTTCCTCAACAACAACAATTTTACAATCAAAACAATTTTTATCAAACGAGGAACAATCGTCCAGTTCAGTATGATCGCAGAAATCGGATTGCTATGGAACATTCATGGAGAAAACCAGTGGTGAACACAACAAATGATAGGCAAAGGGTTCCACCAAAACCTATTGTCAAGTCAAATGTTGGACCTAAGTCTGTTAAGTCAGATAAGGTAACCAAGAAAGTTTCTTTTGCAAACAATGTTCAGAAACCGACTGAGACCCCAAAATCTCAGATTCGTATCTTGAAAAGAACTGAACAATCTTGGACACCAAATGGTTCTCCAGGTGCCTCAACTTCAAAATCCAATGAGAAAAAGGAAAATGTTTTGAATAATCCAAAAAAGATTGATCCAAAACAAAATGATGATGAGAATGTTTCTTTGAAAAATGATATTCCAAGACCCAAGACTCAGGCTTGGGTCCCCCGAAAGAACTAACTGCTTTATTTGACGTGTGCAGGGAGCTTCAGCTGGCCCTATTAGCAGTCTTTGGATTGTTGATAGTGGAGCTTCAGGCCACATGACCGGGGATCTTGCGTTATTGTTCGACGTGAAGAATATTAATGGTGGATATGTTGCATTTGCTGGGAATAAAGGTGGATATATCACTATGGAAGGGAGTGTGAGTAATGGGATTGTGAGCTTTGAACGGATATCATATGTGAAACAGATAGACTATAATCTGTTGAGCGTCAGTCAAATCTGTGATAAACAATTCACTATTCATTTTGATGACAAATCCTGCTACATACTCAAACCAGGCTTCAAAATTCCAAAGGAGTGGGTAATGTTGAAGGCACCTCGCGTCAACAACCTTTATATTCTTGATATGTCCAACGCAATGACATCCCAAGGGCAAATAACATGTTTTCTATCCAAGGCGACCGAGAAGGAATCGATAATGTGGCACCGAAGAATGGGACACATTCACTTGAGAAAAATGAATCATCTTTTGAAGAATGGACTTGTCGATGGAGTAAACGTGAAACATTTCCATCTGAATGACAAGTGTGTAAGTTGTAAGAAGGGGAAGCAACACAGACAGTCCCACAAAGTGAAGAAAGTTAACTCTGTTGAGATGCCACTTGAGCGATTGCATATGGACCTATTCGGACCTGTCAAGCGCAAAAGTCATCTTGGGGAGCTTTATTGTTTAGTTGTCACAAAAGGATTTAAGCGCGGACTCGTCGACTGCACCCTATTCACGAAGAAATCAGGGGATGATTTGCTTCTGGTGCAGATTTACGTTGATGATATAATATTTGGGTCAACTAACGAACTTTTATGCAGGGAGTTTGAAACTGTCATGCAGGAAAAGTTTGAGATGAGCGCAATGGGGGAGATGCAGTTTTTCCTAGGCTTGCAGGTGGACCAAAGACCCACGGGGATCTTCATTCATCAGACGAAATACGTATCCGAAGTCTTGAGCCGGTTCCAGATGGAGGATTCCAAGCCAATGGATACCCTGATTCAACCCAATCACGGGATTGGAGTGGACGCTAAGGGGGAGCTGACGGACCCATTTACATACAGAGCAATCATCGGATCTCTGATGTATTTGACAGCATCTCAACCAGATATTATGTTTGCAACGTGTCTCTGTGCCCGCTATCAATTGAAGCCGAAACAAAGTCATCTGACGGCGGTCAAGCATATCCTTAGATATCTGAAGGGTTGTCCCTCGAAAGGACTTTGGTACCCTAATGATGATGATTTTGATTTCATTGCTTTTAGTGATGCAGATTGGGGCGGCTGTGACAAGGATAGCAAATCTACTATAGCTGGTTGCCAGTTTTTATGGAGCAGGTTAGTCACCTGGCAATGTAAGAAGCAGACTTCCGTGGCGCTGTCTACCTGTGAAGCCGAGTACATTGCAGCCTCGAGTTGCTGTTCGCAAGTGCTCTGGATCCAACAGCAGATGGTGGATTACGGTTTGCAGTTTCTTAAAACCCCTATACACTGTGACAATGAAGCCGCTATCGCATTAACTAAAGATACCGGAAATCATTCTAAAGCGAAACATATCCGGATCAAATACCATTTTATCCATGATTGTTATGCTAAAGAATTGATAGATATGGTCAAAATCCATACTGACTATCAACGTGCAGATCTGTTTACAAAAGCTTTTGACAGATCCCGATTTGAGTATCTTTTAAAAGTCAACAACATAAAGGAAAAACATGACTAATCAGCACCTCGGTTTATCGCTTTTTAGTTTTTAAAATTTTTGTTACAGTTTTTATTATTTTTCAGAAAAATTAAAAAAAAAACCCAAAAATATGTTCTTTATTTTAGGGGGAGTCATTTTATCAGAAAAACCAAAAACATTGAAAAATTCAAAAAGACCTAAAAATTAGAAAAACCAAAAATGATTTCCAGGATAAAAAGAGGAAATGATAGTACATCAGTGGGGATCTGACACAGGCTAAAGAATTGTATAGAAATATGAGGCGTGTGTTGATTATGTGTGATGTGCTGATAGGCTTCGTAGACTAAAAATTGCGTGCATTAGTGATACAAACATAACGAACTACGCGTTCGTGGCTGAACACCTCATGGGCATATGGTCTTAGTACCGTAATTTCGTTTGATAGGATTGCCAAAATCTGAGGTTTCGGGTCGTTATGTTATGGTTATCCGGGATATTCTGATTAAACTTTTGTCGTAGTGATTTACGGACCTAGTTTCATCAGAATATTTGCTAAAAGAGCTTAAATGCCAAAACCGAAAGTTACCGAATTGAGGAACTTCATGTTTTATTGGTCAAAGATCATTATTACATCGTATTGACTTACTGATGCAAATCAGTAGTTGATATCAGCCTCAACCTAGTATATATGCACATGTTACTCTGCTGCATTCGTTTGCTGACCTGTACACCTCTGTGATATATACTTTGTAACTTTAACGGATAACTCTGGCATAATCACGCGTTACGACGAAGCTTTGTGCAATTACTTGATACGGGAGTATGTCGGGTGTGTGGGCACCACAATGTGTTAGTTTAATACACGTAACTCGTATCATTTTAAAGCATTGCGTAATAGTCTGCATGTGAGCTTAAGTGGATCACAATATCAGCAATTGCCGTGTCACATACTGTTTCTAATGATAATATTAAACAAAAAGATCAACGTTGTGATCATATTTCTCAGAAAACTGATATGATCCTCTTGCCAAATATCACAAAATGTTTCCTGCTTTGTTTACTTTGATGCATTTTACTTTTATTGTCAAAAAGATACAAAATCCAAAAAGATTTTAGGTGTCTTTTGATAAAATTTCAGAAAAACCAAAAGTTTTTGCATTTCTGCTTTATTTTAGATAACCGATGGTGTTTGATGGTCAATTTCTGAGATTTGATGAAACCATCTGGGCTTTGTATCATTCGAAAAGTGAAATTATGAGTTTTTGAGATTTAACGGATTGAAAAATATTGAACGGGATTCGAATTCGTGATTTGGCAAAATTTTCAGATTTTTCCATTTCACATTCGCCCCTTAATTGGGTCGAATGTGGAAAAATCTTTACATTCGGGTGTTTAGGGTTGGGCGAATGTGGGATTTTTAAACAAACTCCACTTTCGGGTGAACAGGATTCACCTTCGTGCCATTCAATTGGGGCGAATGTGGAATTCACTCACATTCGACCACCACAAACGGGCGAATGTGGCAGTCTATATATAGCTGATCTCAGATTCGACCAGTTCATTATAAGTTTTTCAAAATTTTTCTAAGTAGCCAAACCTTGTTGCTGAGATTTTCTTTGATTGTGTTTATTGTTCCTCTTCGATTGCTGATCATTTTACCCTATAATACACAGGTAATGGCTTTGGAAATAGATCAGAATTCGAGTTTTTTACTACGAACCTAGGGTTTTCAATTCTGTGATTATTGGACGGTTTTTGTTGATTGTTTTTTATACCATTTCAATCTCCATTAGTTTTAGGGGGAGATATATTAAGGAATTAGGTTAATAACAATGTTTAGATGATTGATTGATCAATTGAAGCTAATAAACCCTAATTCCACTTTAAAACTAATGAAAATTGAATAATCTTTGCAATTGATGGTACACGAGTGTTGATCGGCCATTTTAGGTTACAAACCAATCAAAATCTGGGTCAAAATACAACTTTGGCAAATTTTTGAAATTTTGGGATGAACATGTTCACATTCGTCCACGATAAACGGGTGAATGTAGAATGATTAGGGCGAATATAGATAATTTTGGGCGAATATAATTTTTAAGCATAAGTTTTTCACATTCGTACCATATTGTGTACATTCGTACTTTAAATTTCACTTTCGACCTTGTAAAATGGGGCGAATGTGGAACCTGAAAAACTTAAAATTTTCAAATTTTGTCGTTTTCATATTTTGATGTACTTTCTGATTTTGATGTGCAGATGGCTGAGCAACCAGAACATGTTGAAGCTCCAGTGGAGAACATTATACCAAATCCTGTTCAGGAAGCTGAAGCTGCTCCACGTGGTTGGCCGTTCGAACCGACACATAATTGTTGTGCTTTTCTTGGAGATGTCAAGAAGAATACTGAGTTTGCTGGAATTGTTGAGTTTTTAAGACGAAGCAGAGTTGTTCATGCCTTAGCTACACCAACAATCATTTACAAAGATATAGTTGAAGATTTTTACAAGAATGCTAAGTATGATTTCTGGGAAAATCAAACTATTATCAAGAGCAAGATTCAGGGGATGGAGATGTTTCTGACAGAATCAGATATCAGGGAAGCACTGCAGATAAAGTTTGAAGTTAGTGATGATCCCAGAGAGCTGTCTTGGACCGAGCAGAAAGCGTGCTTTTTGAGGATGAAGTACAAGGGTCCGATTACTGATGGTTCAATGCATAAAGGGAAACTAAGTGTGCAGTTCAAGTATCTTGCACATGTTATTATTCATGTTTTCGGGTGTGTGAGCGGTGGATACGATGTCATGAGGAGAAGTTTAAGTTCATTAATGGTTGCGTTAACATTTAACAAACCATTCAATGTATCTGGTATGATCTTAGACCACATGCTCGAGATGTTGAAGGGTTTGAAGAAGAAGCAATTTATGTTGTATCCGAGGTTTCTCATGATGATCTTTGACCATAAGTATCCGGAATTGAAGAAGGATCCAACTATGATCCTAGGTCAAGATCACATGAACATTCGTACACTTGTGAGGATGAAAGGATATAAAGGTGTGCCAGACAATGAAAAGCCACCTCACAGAAGATTATTTGGGGCTTTGGCTAGTCAGGATTACACTGATCCTGGCAAGAACAAAGCAAGACATGATAATAGTGACTCTGACAATGATGATCCATTAGTGTATGCTGATGCAAACACTAAGAGGAAGAGGCAAGTAGTCAATGTTGGAGCCAAAGGGAAGGGTAAAGCAAAGACTGATCAGGGAAGTTCGAAGCAACAGGTTACTAGGAAGAAAACTACAGCAAAGAAGGGAACTAGTTTGGTTGATGAAGAATCAGTTGATTCAGAGGAGACTGAAGTAGATGAACAATGGGATTCTGAAGAAGAAAGAGTTAAGACCACCAAACGTAAGGCCACTATGGTTGGTGAGTCTGAATCTTTAAACAAGACGATTGAAGAGGTTTGTCAGAAGAAGACTGTAGATGTTGATACAGGTCTGAGTATAAACCTGGATGAGCTGGAAACAGGTGAGACTGTGGTAGTGAATTTGCCTAAACCGAAGCATAAGTCTATGGCAAAGAAGTCTGGTACTAAGCAGTTGAGAGAGAAGGAGATTGCTCAGTTGCTCAAAGGGAAAAGGATACCTGATGCGGGTACATCATCGAAGCTATCTTCACCAGTAGCTAAGAAACAGAAGAGGAGTAAAGAAACAGAAGCATTACCAGTTGATGATTTTAATGTTGCACTGGATAATGTTTTGGACATGTTTAAGAATCCTCAGAAGCAGAAGGCAAAAGAAGCTGAGCCATCCAAATCGAAGAAAGTTACTGTTTCAGATGATGTTATGAAACAGGTTAACAAACGGATGGATGAGATGATGAAGATGATTGTAGCTCAGCAGGCAGAGATTGCTAAGTTTAAACAGAATGAAGAAAAGATGTTACAGATTGTGGTTGCTTCTAAGACTAACCTAGATGAGATCGAGCAGAAACTGAAGAAACTTGAAGCAGATAATAAAGATCTTGAGGTTAAGTGTAGCAGGAATCGAAGTATGATTAGAGTTATTAAAGCTGACAACAAAGAACTTAAGACTGAAAACAAACGTCTTAGTGATTTGTTGGATAAGCTTTACAATGAAGCACCAAAGTTGAAAGAAGGTGAGGAAGATGAAGAAAAAGAGGAGGAACAAGTTGATTTTGAGCCTTCTGATGATGAAGAGGAAAAGGATGATGAATCTGATAAGAGTTCTGATGAAGGAAGCAAGAAAAGTGATAAAGACGATGATGATGATGCTGAGGGATCAGGCAATGATGATGATGATGGTAGTGATGAAAGTGATGATGATGATGGGGGAGATGATACTAGCAAGTTTACATTTGAGAAGAGAACACCTCAGAAGGATGCTGGAGAGTCTAGTTCAAAGAAAAAGAAAGGTGGGAATGTGACTCAGATGAAAGCATATTCTGGAACGAAAAGGTGAGGTCTCTGAATGATGATGCTAAGAAGGTGTATAGAGATATGTTAGAGAAAAGAGAATGGGCCATTGAGTTCACGGGCAGGTTTGCTGAGATCTTTCAGACTGATGATATGAGGTATGAGCTCGAGTATAATGATCCTGACTTAGAGGAGGGTGAAGTACCTGCTGCTGTTGCCAAATAAATTTTGGATGGAGTTGCACAACGAGTAGGGAAATCATTGGAAGAGATCATGATGGATCAGGCGATTCCAGATATTCCTGAAAAGGATATTGGAAATCACTCTGATGATAAACAAACTCCTGAGATGGATGAAGTAGAGATTGAGGATATTACTCACGAGGAATATCCACAATACTTTAGACAGAATGATGAAGATGTGGTTTTCCCAAACTTCACAGAGATACCAAACAGGTTGGCTAGAAAGAAAGCTGAGAAAAGAAGTGAAGAGTTTGTTGAGACTGTGTTTGGTACTGATAAGCAACAATCTTCAAGTCAGAATGATGAATTGAAGACATATTTACAGAAGTTGAAGGAAATGGATGATAAACGACCAAAGCCTGAAGCTCAAGGTAGTTTTTACAGATATCACAACGAGAAGTTCAAAGGCAGAGCTCTCGGTTGGACATATCTGGGAAGATTGAAGTGCTTAGCTGTTAAATGGGAATCAGGAATCTTGTACTTTTACAGATTCATTGATTTACTAACTCTACCGTATTGGGCGGTCAGAGACATTTGCAGATTTCCTATGTCTGGAGCTTCAGTGAACAGTACAGCTGTTGGTTGGTTTGCTGACAAGTTGGTTTGGGAGAGCAGGACGAAATGGAATAGGTTTAAGCCTCAATATCCGAGAAGAAAAGTTCACATGGATATTGATCCTAAAATTGGAAGGAAGAGGGTGACACTGATATACAAGGCACCTGAAGTGATGAAGAAGATACCATTGATGCCTTTACCTCAACACTTCAGTGATGATTTCATCTTCTGGTACTATGATTGGAGGAAGGCAGAAGCAGTGATAGTGCCGAGAGATGGAAAGGATAAATACAAGCATGTTCATGTATTTGATCCTATGTGGTTGATAAATTGCACGTTTGAAGACATCATCATGCTTTTCTACAATCCGATTCATTACGATCCCAATGATGCAGAACAGGCAAAGAAGTATACACAAGTTGTCGGAGTTTGCTTTGCTTATGATATAAACTCCGGTAGCAACTTGGATGCTAAACTTGGTAAGATGGTGAAGATGGCCGATGTGCCTAAACCGGTGAAACGAAAGTTGGAGCCTGAAATGTCAAAAGAACAGAAGAAGCAACTGAGGATTAAGCTGATGAACAAGGTTAAGGACGAAGATCGTAGACAATCCAATCAATAGTCGAGGGGGAGTTTGTAGATGCACGAAGTGCGACTAGTGATTGGATTAGCTAGATTAACATGTGTTAGTTGTGTTCTGATGGACCAAAGGTAGGCATAAGGGGCGAAGGAGAGAAGAAGATGGGCGAAGGTAGAGATTGACAAGCTGAAGATCACATTCGTACCAAAGGAATGGGCGAATGTGGACATAGTCCACATTCGCACCTTCATAGTGGGCGAACGTGCAGATAGTATAAATAGATTTTGATGTTTTCTAAGTTAGAGAGAGTTTTCAGTTTGTGTGTGTTTGAGGGTCAGGTTCGTGTGGATTTTGTAAAAGTGTTAGAAAGGTCTAGATTAACGTGTGAGTGATTGTAATCAAGTATTTGTGAAAGTTAATCTATGAAAAAGTCTTTGAAATGATGTTTTACGTGTTTTGATCCGAGTATTATCATTTTGTTCATATCTAGGGTTTCCGCACCTAGATTTGTGACTTGTATGATCATATTTTCCTGTTTTAGCTAAATTCTTTCAACTACAGGTTTGAACCCCAACACCTCCGCCTCGCTAACTACTTCTTCATTACTCACACCTATACCAAATAGAGTCGACTTATGTAAATTTATTTTCAACCCGGAGCATAGATAAAATATCCTTAGGATCCGCTTCATATTCTTAAAATTAAAAGAAGACCATTCCCCCATCAACATCGCGTCGTCAGCGTACAATAAGTGGGATAGAATCGGCCCACCATTAGGGAGCCTTAATCCCTCGAATGCACCGATATCACAAGCCTTTTTCATTAACCCGGAAAATGCCTCCATCACAATAATAAAGAGAAAAGGCGAAATTGGGTCCCCCTGTCTAACTCCTTTTTGACACCCAAACTCAAAGGTAGGAGAACCATTCACAAGGACTAATGATCTCGCAGACACCAAAGTACCACGAATCCACTCACACCACAAAGGGGGAAACTCCATTTGGTTCATAACCGATAGTAGGAATTCCCAATTGACATTATCATAAGCTTTATCGAAGTCAATTTTAAAAAGAAACAATTTTTTACCTCTCTTTTTAGCCCAAGTGATAATCTCGTTCGTCATTAAAGGCCCGTCTAGAATGTACCTCCCTAACAAAAAAGCGGATTGATGCTCGGAGACGATGTTACCCATAACCAACCTCAGCCGATTAGCTAAGGTCTTAGAGACAACCTTACTAATGCAACCAATGAGATTAATCGGCCTGAAATCACTTAGCTTCGCCGGATCCCCCACCTTAGGAATTAGCGCAATAAACGACGAAGCTACCCCCGAATTGAACCGGCCCGTCTCGTGAAACCTGCACAGAATATCCACAAAGTCTGATTCGAACACATCCCAAAAGTCACGAAGGAACCGAAAATTAAAACCGTCCGGCCCTAGCGCTTTATCCACTCCTCAATCAAAGACCGCCCTTTTAACTTCCTGAACCGAAAAAACTTCCACGAGCTTGGAGGCTTCACCTTAACCCGTAACAAATCAACTTCGGTCTAACCTTCACATGCTCTTTAAACTTGTTCCTGAAAAAACGAAGAACTTCCCTTTTAATCACATGCGGCTTGTATTCCCAAACCCGTTAACCATCAAACCCGGAAGATAATTGGCCGCCCTCCTCTTGTTAATGCAGCCGTTAAAAAACTTTGTGTTATCATCCCCATATGAAGCCCAATTACAACGCACTTTTTGCTTCAAATCACTTTAGCGAAATAAATCAAGTTCCTTTAGCCGCTTCTTAATTTCTGTTAATGACCACACCTCGTTCTCCGAAAGGTCACGATCTTCCAGAGAATCTTCTAACTCCTTGCATTCTTGCTCTAAAACATTTTGTTCCTCCATCTCTTTTTTCTTGCACTCGTCCACCCACGTTTTGATCCGATCCCTGAGAAACTTGAACTTTGGAAGCAGAATAACATCCGGTTCCCCTTCAAACATCCTCGAGACCACCGCTTGCTTCACCATATCTCCAAAACCTTCTCGACCGAGCCAAGAGTTGTAAAACCTAAAAGGTTTCGAACCAAAATTCCTCGACACCGTCTTCAACATTAAGGGACAATGATCAGATATGTGTCTTTCCAAAGCCATGTACTCGGCATTCGGCCAGGACATGAAGAAGCTCCAATTGACAAAAATCCGATCGATGCGGCTCAACTTTGTACCTGCAACAAAAGTAAAACGTCTCCCTTTCAAGGAGTATTCATGCAGATTAGTCTCGTCAATAAAACTCTTGAACTCATTTGCATCCGCCGGAGAAAAAACTGAATTTCTTCTATCGCCTTCACTGCTAACCGAATTAAAATCCCCTGCCACCAACCACAACCCCTCCCCGTCACCCACTAGACTCCCAATCTCCGACTACAGCACCCTCTTATTCACTAGTGTTTGAGGAGCATAAACATTAAGCACATGAGCCACCTCCCCACAGCCTTTAAATCTACCCGAGACAAGCATCCAATTTTGCGACTTAACCACTCCCTCCCTGTTAAAAACTCTAGGATCCCACATAGAAAGTAACCCACCCGATCTACCATCCGAAGGAACCCAGTCGTACATGAAATCATTATTACCCCAAAACTTGCTTAAATCCACTGAATCCAGAGACAAGAATTGAGTCTCCTGAAACATCATAAAGTTCACCTCATTTTTCATCCTAATGCCACGAATCCAGTCTGCCTTACTAACAATCCCTAACCCACGAATATTCCAAGACACAAAATTCACAAGTCACCCACTTGATAACCTTCGGATCTCAAGACCTGTTTAACATTTGGAACAAAGCTAGCCAAATCCTTTGCACCTAAGGCAAGACCCAACGCTACTGTTTCATTAGTCTCATCCACTTCCACAACAATTTCCTTTTGAACCTCTTATACTTGTACTGGAAATCCTTCAACCGATTGCGTTAAAGCCTCTTCCACCTCAATGTTATCAACTGCCTCTCTTGAACCCTCAACCCCCAAGTTAACCATGCAAATGTTTTGCACAGGTGTAACGAAAGACTCGTCCTCCAACTCTTGCATCTGTTGTGTAGTATTATCACTTTGAGACAATATCCCGATCAACTTATCCAACCCAAACATGTCGTTCTCCTCCCTACACCGTTTCTTAGGACGTCCTTGCGAACCCGTAGAACCACTCCACTTCTGAAATAGGGACTTCCTTCGAAACTACTTTCGCTTAACCGATTGCACCATATCCTGAATTGGCGTGAAGTTAACCCCAGCCTCCTTCGTACTATGTCCACCTTCGTTTCTTTGCCCATTTCCTTCCTTATTAACCAACTCCTCCACTCTAACCTCCCCTTCCTCAAGTTGAACATCTATTCTCTCCTCCTCAACATGCGTCCCATCCCCTTCGCTATACGCCTCTTGTTCCGAAGAAACGTTCTCAACCAACCCCTCTTCTACACAATCCGGCACCCACTCTCTCACATCCTCATCAATCCACACATTGAATGTAACTCCTCTCCAAGAAATATCCACACGGTCGACAATTCTACCACAATTCTTGCAAAGGACTCCAATGTAGGCATACGAAAAATCTTTATCATCAACCGACAAACTTTCCGATCTTACCACTTTTCCATATCTCCCTCCCACCATTGAAAAGACTTGATCAATAGCCAAAGGCACTGGAATACCATGAATCTGCAACCAAGCTAAGCGCTCCTCACCATTTTTCATAGTCCCCTCCCAACCTCGTAGATCATCAAACCAAGGAGACCACCCATCCTTGTCTCCCAAGAACCTGGATGCCTCCTCCTTCGACTAGAAAATAAGAATCACATGAAACCCTCCCAAATATTTGATGCTCTCCACAAACCATCCCTGCCTCAATGCTATTTTGTTCAACGAAATCAACGTAGAGAAATCCACCACTTTACCCCTCAATGCTACACCATGCCACTGATCAAACTCGAAAGCCTTAACATCATCATCCACCTTGATCACATCCACCTTATTCCTGTTCAGCAACGAGTCCAAAAACGATCGACCTCCTCCCACCTCTTTCGCTCCTGTTGCACCACCGTTACCTCCTGCGCCACCCTCAGCTCCCCCTACGTTAGGGTTTGCATGGGCATGATTAGTATTGTTCTTTTTCTTTCCTTTCCTATCATCTACCGGAATATCGATCACGTTTCCATCCACAAACCTTGCCATCGCTACAAAGAGTTTATACGATCTGGTCCATACATCACCCATCTCAGATTCCAAACGTTTCACATCAACCACATCTCTAAACGACACAAAAGCAAACCTTTTCCCCATTTGTCCAGTTTTCTTGCGATGTAGGAACCCTCAAATAACCCGAACCCAGCAAACGTCTCTTTAAGATCCGCTGAAGAACACTTCGGAGGAACATTAGAGACGAAGAACTTCGAGATTACCTTAGCGTTGTTATCCTGTTGATTCGATCCTTTTCTCCCTTTCCTTATAGGTGCATCCTGCCATTCTTCCTTGATCCGCCGTTGGTCGTCCGACATTCTCGGAGCAACTACTCGGTCAATGGCTAGATTCGCCATTTTCCTTTCCGGTTATTTTGAGTTAAAAGAAGGGTCGTGGCAAGAAATCAACGATTCTCGAAGATTCCGGGCCTTGGCGTGCGGCAACAAACACCAACTCCATCTACGTGTCACGTTCCCATTACTTATTTTCAGCCGCCTCTCTTTCCTACCCATTGAAGACTTCCGTTTCTTACCCTATAAATCCAACCCTAAATCCATCCCCTTTTCCTTCACAAAACAATCTTCTCTCTATTTCTTTTCTTAATAACCGCCTCAAAGAATTAACAAATCTCTCAAGGTATTTTGCTTTTACATCTTCGTGTTTTATTATCTTTATTCTATCAATTAGCTATTTTCATTAAGTTATAATACAATTGTGGTTTTAAATCTCTTTTGATCGATTTGTTCTGTAAGTTTAATTGATGGGAATTCACTAATATGGACGTCATCAACAGATATTTGATTTTTGACAAGAAATAGTAATTTAAGATCGTCGTGTTTTTGTTAGTTATTCTGTTTATAGCTTTATATGAAATCTTGTCGTTGGCTTGCTTTATAAAAGTTTATTATTGATTTTTATTTTTTATGTCTAATTTTGTTTAGGATTGTTGAATTCTGAAACTTCTTATTTATTTTTTGTCATTGGAACAAGGATTTGTTTTATTAGTCCATGTTTATATATTAAAATTCGAATCATGATTAGGTTTAATTGCTATATAATCAATTTATTATGAATTTGTATATGTAATTAATGATGGATATTTTGGTTAGTATTTTGCTCTCAATCAAATAAAATTGAATTGTAAGAAGTTTTTTTTTTTTTTTTTTTAATTTGTTACCACCAATATACTAAAATCGATCGAAAGGATATGATTTTCGATGATTGATTAGTATGTGTCAGGGGGTTGATTTGAGTTGATCTGTTATAATTAAGTTTTTCTGATCAGCTTGTGAGTTTATTCATGTAATTTGGCTATTGTACAAGCATTTGATGTTTAACATTTGTTGTTGATTAGGTTTCTAATGGTGTAATTTCTTAGAGGAACCGTTTATGCATACGATTTTCTGCTAATCTGTTTATGAGATGCCTGGTTAATTGTTTTCTTATGACATATTTGATTTTGGTTATACAGATGCAGATCTTCGTTAAGACTCTCACCGGAAAGACAATCACTCTCGAAGTCGAGAGTTCAGACACCATCGACAACGTCAAGGCCAAAATCCAAGACAAGGAAGGCATCCCACCAGACCAGCAAAGGCTTATCTTTGCTGGAAAACAACTTGAAGACGGTAGAACCCTAGCTGACTACAACATCCAAAAGGAGTCTACTCTTCATTTGGTTCTCCGTCTTCGTGGTGGGATGCAAATATTTGTGAAGACATTGACTGGTAAAACGATCACTTTGGAGGTTGAAAGTTCAGACACCATCGATAATGTCAAAGCCAAGATTCAGGATAAGGAAGGGATCCCACCGGACCAGCAGAGGCTGATCTTTGCTGGCAAACAGTTGGAAGACGGGCGGACATTGGCGGATTACAACATACAGAAGGAGTCTACACTTCATCTGGTGCTGAGGTTGAGAGGAGGGATGCAGATATTTGTCAAGACTTTGACTGGGAAGACCATCACTTTGGAGGTAGAGAGTTCTGATACAATTGATAATGTGAAGGCGAAGATTCAGGATAAGGAGGGTATCCCACCGGACCAGCAGAGGTTGATCTTTGCCGGCAAGCAGTTGGAAGATGGTCGTACGCTTGCTGACTACAACATTCAGAAGGAATCGACCCTGCATCTTGTGCTTCGTCTTCGTGGTGGGTTTTAAGGACCTTTAGTTGCTGATCAGTTGTGTTCCATCAATATGGTGTTTCTTGTGTGATGTATTGAACAATATTTGGTGATTGAATAATAGTTCTTTTGTGGTGTTTATCTACTGTGTTTAAAAAAAAAATATGAATTGAATCCGTTGCAAGTAAAGTTTCAATGCAAGTGTTGGATGTGTTTAAACACATCCATTGACCATTGTATGTAACCATTACATGTAATCCTGAGACCTAAGTTGGGCTTAAACGAAAATGTGGCATTATTGGTAGCAATCTCAGTCTAGAGGTATCTATATTTAAAAGATTATTACATACATGCTATAAAGGTGTAACTTTAGGACCATTTCTTGTCAAACAAGAAATGACTCGTTTGGTTTTATATACGAATCAAAGGAGGAAACAACGAAATGGACTTTGATGTTTATCTATAATATACGAAAATGTAAAGAACACAAGAACACAATCAAAACACGCGGATTTGATTACGCTTACGCAAAGCAAAGATTATAGGGAAAACTCTCTAGCATCTATAGGACACACCTTTTAAAACCAATCACCTGTTTGGTGAGAAACTAATACCAAAAAAATAGGCAAAATTGATTTTTTTTTTTTTTTAACTTCAAAATATCATATACAAAACGGCCCAAAGCGGAAAGGTTTGCGTGTGAGCGTAGAGCGCGCATTTGTGAGGTGGGGCCGTGGGGGCAAAAAATCCCAAATCTAAATAATGATGCAACTATGCAAGCATAAATCTAAAATCTACACTTTCAAGATTCAAAATCGGTTAACAATGTGCGAAACATAGTTTTATAAGCAACGGATTTTTTTTTATAAAATATAACTAATCAAACACGTTGACTTGAACTTAGATAGTACAAACCCACACGGCTACACTCGTCTTTTGTACAATACTTTTAAGTTTTATAAAATAAATATTATTTTCTAGCTTTAAATAACTATGCGAAAAACTCGGAACAACAATTAATTATTCTAACAACTCAAACAACAATTAAATTATTCTAACTGAACCATGTATCGTTAGGATCGATTCCTTGCAACCTAAGTAACCCTAATCCTTATCAATATTTTGTTTCCTAATTCTAACGCCTTTTTTTTCCTGTTTCCATATAATCCACTACGTATCTAATTAACCCTCATTATAAATACTACTACTACGTACTTCCTTCTACATCCACAACACACGCATACATACATACAAACACAACTACAACAACTACACAAACAACTGCAGTTCTCTACAGCCATGGCCATAGAGACCAAGAAACGAAGCAGAAGCGAGAGTCATCTAAGCGGGTACGAATGCAAAACATGCAAAAAGAGATTCGAAACTTTTCAAGCACTCGGAGGGCACCAGGGAATCCATAAAAAGATTAAATTCGACGACGAAAGTAATGATGTATGCGCATTAACTCTTGGCATGGTTGTTCACAAGTCTAGGGGGTTGCATCGATGTAAAACGTGCATGAAAGAGTTTGAGACTGGACAGGCGTTGGGTGGGCACATGAGGCGGCATAGGCTGGAAAAAGCTTTGGTTTTGATGGAGAAAGAGCGTCTGTGGCGGCTACAATCGGTGGACAAGGCAGAGAATGATTTGATATTGGCCGCGGTTGAACTACAGCGGCTGAAGTCAGAGGAAGATAAAGGGCATGAGGCGAATAGCGAGTTGGTTTTGGCAGCAAAAGAATGGCGACTATCTGTTTGATTGATATTTAGGGTACAGTAAAAGAAAGATTTGATTCATTCGTTTTTTTGTTAAGGATTGTTGAGGAATTTAATGTTAGATTACTTACAGTAAAATGGAGACCGATAAGATTCTGCAAAAGAAACAAACAGAAAGAAACAAACGATTAACAGAACCGGGCTTGTGTTTGACACAATTCCCTTAAACAGATTCGTCGTCTGTTCCCAGGGTACACCGGTTCAACAGTGATGGTGCACTGCGGATAATGTAACTTTAACAATTTAAATCTCCCTCTCAAGCTTCTCCTTATAAAGCCTTCCAATTTCCATCTCCCCACCAATGTGGGACACAACTAACTCACATTCACCACTTCTTATAAAATCCAACATTTAACTTCTTGTAATTCTATAGCTAATTCGTTGATATACATATTCATATGCGTATATGTGAATAACTGATATGGATAATATGTTACTCATGGTATTTTAAAAAAATATCAAGAGCCTGAATTATATCAACAAATATGGCTTCAAATAACTATAGCAGGCCACTGAGAGTATGACAATGACATATTGTTATTACTTCTGTAGTTTTCATAAAAATATGCTTCAAGCCCAGATCAATATCAGTTTCTACAAGGGTGTTTGGATGTGCGATATGAAAGTAAACATCTGATCATTTCAACTGCAAGTCACAATAATCACTTACTAGTATCTGGGCAACCTAATTATGTTTATGATTATATGATATTTAGGTGTCATAATCTAATTATTCCAAGCAAGATAAAATTACTTACATTTAAGTGTTTGAATTCATAGGCCATAAAGGAAGCATCAAATTTCTGTTGACAGTTGCAAAGAAAAAAAAACAGTGATCTATTTCAAAACAACTGTAACTGATGTTAAAGTCGATCTGTATATTCTGAAATCACCCAAAGTCTAATATTGATAACTAGAATTTTTTTTTTAAATTATGATTATCATTGTTATATTATAAGATTCATCATCAAATGTAACTTATTAATTACCGATACTATATGACCAGTTTCTACTAAAACAATTTTGACCTGTAAGCTAACCCGCGGCCATCTCGACCCTTCTTTGCTTTTGCGAATGCAGATAACGCAACAATTGCCTTCAAATATGAAGTATAACATACAAATAACTAAATTACATGAAAGTCAATGGAGTTGAATTAAAAAAAAAAAAAAATGATACCTCTATCCATGTTGCTAATGTTGGCTATTCTCAAGTAATAAAATATTTGTATACCTGAGAATATTGTTAATATCTGAAACCTTTATACAAAAGGAATGCAAGCATAGTCCACCTGCAATCCACAAGTTTGTAGGAATAAGACAATAACTAACTTTTTAGTATTATATTCTATCTCTTGTTAAAGGACTGATGTGAAATAATTTATCAGTTGAGTTAAAGATTGTCCAAGCAACAACTCATGTGAACGATTGAACTGATTGAATCCAAAAGAATTGTTGGATTCAATAAGTCGTTCTACATCAATCATTCACAACAATTGTTGCTCAATTAGTCTTTTCCATCAGTCCTTAACTTAACTGATCAGTTCTTTCTCATCCGTTCTTTTGCATAAGTTTTTGTACTAGTGATCAGTAATTTAAAGATGCGCAAGTTTAAGTCATTCTTTTGAGTTGGCCTTTAGATCAATTGGGGTTTGTATGAAAATCGGTGACATTATAATTCAATTAACACTTTTTTTTTTTAAATAGAAGTAACTACTTTATTGTCGCATAACCGCAAAAGATTACATCAAGATAGCAGGCAGGCGGGCAACAAGCTGCGTTTTCGAAAAAACAAGCTAGTATAAACAAAAAAAAACTCAAGGTATGTAAATGTTGAAATATTGTATTTTTTATGATTATCGGTGCCAGAGAGAATCTTGACAAGGAAGTGTGATAAGGTAGGGAGTTTAAAAAAGCTACATGTTTGAACGCTCCCACTACTTGTTACACAAGAATTAGAGAGGAAAACAGAAGAATTCGAGGAGATATTTCTACTATTTATTCAACACTATAGACTCAAAAACACCTAAGGCTATTTATATAGCCATCCCAATAGAAATAACTGACCCATCATGCTCCTAACATGATCCAAATAACTACCCATTGAAGGCATAAACAATATAACTTTACTGACCAAAGACTACTGCTACGTCAATGTTAAATGCACAACTACTACTACTATGAACGTGTCAAAGTGGTCATGATGGTGATTGTAGCGTGTAATTCAATAATCCGATTCAAGGTGTGGACATAGCGTTTAAGAAAAAATTAAGTATGCAACAAAATTTTCTTTCAGAGTTAAGTATTCACTATTTAATATTGTTGTGTATGTATACCGATAACACGATTTAGTGATATATGCCAATTTGACTATGCAAATGACCATTTTGTCCTTCATATATACTTATTAATATAGTATAGATTGAAAGTGACAAAAAGTGTTGTGGTTAAATATAAAATATAAAAACTATAAGGGTTAAAAGTAAAAAGAATTAAAGGAAAAAAATAAGAAAAAACAAAGTAAGGTAACAAAATATTATATACAACACACTTCTTATGCATGATGTATAACACCATGAAGCACAAACAACTTTTAAATTAATACTATATAAATATCCTGCTTTTGACGCCCTCTCTCGAGGTTGAGAGATAGAAATAGGTTAATGACAGTGTAAGTTATTTAATTATACGATTATAAATACGAGATTATGAATGAAGTGAATTAGTCTTGAATTTCTTTCTATATTCTTCTACCTTCTCTCTATTTTCTTTTTGGCAATTGAGTCCAATTGATACATATGAAAACCATGGTGGCGGATATTAACAAAAATGTTGAATCAATGGAGATCAGTTTGAATGATAAAGGGGAAATGATGATAGAGTTATAATCTTATAATAAAATAACTTTTAATTGTTTTTAAATGAATACGACATACTTTTGATGGATCTTACGTACATACAAGCTTAGTTGCGTGATAACACCATCTCCTTTATATAAACTAGATGTTAGGCTTAATCTCTTAAAATCAACTCTTAATGCATGGTTTACAACTCATGAAGCATAACCATTGAAATGTTTGAAGCTGGCGGCGGCAATTGAGGTTAGTTCAAAATTTTTGAAATTTTTTGAAATTTGAATCTCCACCTTATACGTGGATTTCACCACATATCTGCTCTCAAAAGTTATCCCTAACCTAGGCCCTCACTTCCTGCTCCTACTAACTTCTCTTCCACCTTCCTTCACACATATGTTTACCATTATCTATCTCTGATATATTTCTTCCCAGCTGTTGAGGTATAACTCCGACTCATTTTCGTTTTTGCTTTTGTTGGTTTTTGCACGTTCTAGGGTTATCAATCTGCACAGATGATGAAAAAGACGAAGATGACGATGATATATGCGGCTTGTATAATTCTAGGGTTTTAGGTTCGCTACTGCCATGATTGTGCTTACAACCTCTTTCGCTTATTTTCTGTTCATAATTTCACATGGCTTCTTAACCGGGTATTGTTTCTATAATTTTGTTATTAGTTTCGCAAATTAAAGTTTAGCTATGTTTTTTAATTTAAGTGTGCGGTTTGATTTTGTGCATTACAATTTCAATGTTACGATTGGGTTTTTCAATTGGGGATTTAAAGATTTAGGGTTCTAACACGTTTAATGAACGCATTTGGTGATTGTTTCTGAATTTTATCAGTCATAGATGGACTGGAAGACATTATGCACATTTATGGGATAACAACTGCAAGAAAGATGGCTGAAATATGAAGTGGAAACAATGTTTTGATTATAATTTAAAAATTATTACACCATTTTATGTTTTTATTTGTCTGTCAGTTTAGAGCTTATGATTTTGCACCACATAAGTATTGGGGTACCATTTTATGAGCTAACATAATGTTAATATTCTATATCGTGTAGGTTTGTAGAACATGTGAACACTACGGTATCCAAGCTGTACCAGATTCAGTCACCAAGCAGAGAAAAGTTAAGGTTGAGTTTGATTTTATAACCATTCTCACGTTCTATGGTTCGTGTTAAAGCCAATGCCCCTAAGCTAAGGTTAACTAAGTTTTAGGTAACTCTGCTATAGATGATACTTGATTTAGTTTTCAGACTAAACTTGTTATTTTTGTAAAAAAAAAAATTATAATTACTTAACTATCACCAAATAGGGCATGAGAAAAGGTGTTTTCACCACACTAATTGTAATAAAAAAATTTGCCCACCACACTGTTATGTACGGTTACTTTAATAGAATACTTCGTTGTGCAGATACGAGCATTTGTAGACATGTTAATCAAGAGGCATATGGCTATGATGATAGACGTCAAATCTGGATGATCATGAAGACCAGGATTCACTTGCTCCAACTTATAAGTATGTATCTTAGTCAATGTTTATACGATACAGACTTTATTTTGCAGGTTTGTGTGTCTATTTGAAACTATTTTAGTGTTATCTGCTTAGCGCTTCAAAGTATTTTGAGACCAAACTAAAGTTTTTCTTAACTTGTAGAAGGGTGGCTCACAAATCATGTAACATTTAGCTACCTTTTTCATTTTACTATTAGCATTTCTATGTATCCAATATGCCAATATCCATCCCAAGTTCTTTAGGCTGGAATTTGCGGCACCGTTCAGATGTTCCTAGGTATGACTACAAAGCCATTTCACTATTCGAGATACTTAAATATACATAATATTTTTATAAGGATGGAATTTCCATCACCGTTCAGATGTTCATGGTTATTCTATTTATTAAATAGCAAAAAAGAGCATGCATTTTTTATAAAATAAATTATTCTTTGTATGCAAATCTTCTTGTATACCGAATGATAAAGAAATGGGAGGCAAGTACGGAACCCTTTTGAAATATGTTGTACTTTACAGAGTGGAATGTTTTTCATGATAATTCAGTTATACACACTATGTGTTTAGAAACCTTTTTGGAGGGTTCAAAAGGCGATCCATTTCGTTACATAATTGTCACAACACCATATATGTTAGTGGACTATGAGATTTTAATGAAACACCATTTGGAATCATATGTGATTGGAGGTGATTCTTTTATAGTAAGCTACCTTTTTCTATTTTTTTCTACCTATCGATGATATTTCTCACCATTCAAATTCCTCAAATATGATATGACCCCATAGGTTTTGGAGTATCCATGATTCCATTCCGAATATATTTTATGGAAACATGTGGCTGCATCTGGAAATATGTGGCTGCATCATAAAGGTACTTACCAGCTTTTTAATCTTTTCTTTGTGGCCAAGTGCAGGAAAACACATAAAGGGTTTCAACAGTAAAAAGTCAATGTGCTAGAATAAGTACAGCGAGTGTTATCAGGTTTGTTCTCATCTTGGTGTTAGGTGGATATGTTGTTGGTTACTACAATTACAACGTATAACTCTTGTATTTTTTTACTTATTTTCATCGATCTTTTTCAGTTTGCAGTGGGCAGAAGTTTTATGTTCATATGCTTTTTTCAGCATTTGAGGATGCTTAATTAAATGATGATAAGGTATGATTGTGTTCATAAAAATCTACTTACAATTGCATTCTTACCCTCCTTTTAAGTAACTCAGTTAAAAAAGAAAATACAAATCCGACTTCTAACAATGTCATTTCTTTAGTTCCGGACCGGTTGAAAACCCGACTTCTAAAAATGACCCATACTGAGACCGAGTTTTATAAACTCAAGAAATGACTATTGAAGTGTATGTAACGGGTTGTTTTATTGTTTTTGGCAGATTGGCCCTGCGCGATTTTGCACTCTTGAATTAGGGGTATAATGGGTCGTCTGCACGGGTAGGCAGGTGTCAGGTTGAGAACCTGAACACTACACTAATTAGAAAACCATCTCAAGACACATGAACCCGAATATGAGCGAATTTTCGTAGGTTGACACGAACATGATCCTCTCAATCAGAATATTTTAACTAAATATTAATGTTGTTACAATAAGATAAATGCATATACAATAACTATGTAAACTATAAAACCTGAATATTAGTGTTGTTTTATTTACTAAATGTTTTGCACTTTGTGCATCTAATGTTGTACATTGAGATGAGGCTTTGATACTTGTACGTTGATCATTTAGAGTTGATTTTAGTTTCGATAATTTGTTCAGGGAAATAGTTTTGTTGGGCTGTGAAATTTCTCATGAGGGCCACATTTGTTAAATTTGCATATATGCTATACATGTACCCTGATTAGAAAAAAGATGTTTTGGCAGACAATGGACAAAATATGGGACCCTCCTATTGAATAAAAAAAGGATGTATAAGTTCAACAAGTAGTCTTTGTTGCACTTTGTGCTTCAGTGGTTCATCAAATTTTGAGGGGTTGTGCTTGGTTGACTTGACTATTTTGGGGTCGCCCTTTTTTTTCACACCTTATATTCCATAGATCTTTTTATTTTTTGGAAGTTAACTTTCATTAAAACAGTCCGAGACCTCAAATCGAGGACCGCCCTCAACAAACTACAACATATACAAAGGCGAAAGACGCCAATTCTCCCGCTTTAAATCCTTAAATTTCGAAATATTTTTTAACCAAAAAAACGAAAAGCTTTTAACATTGGCAACTATACTTCTCCCTATTAACGGTTTGTTGTTGAAAATCTTGTCGTTTCGAGCAAGCCAGATGCACCAGTAGGAAACGATGCTGATACCTTGCACAATGCGTTTGCCCCATTCTCCTCCAGAAGCTCCTTAATTTATAAAGAGTTAAACAGTCCCGAGCCCCAAATACAAAAATGTTTCCTAACCCACACCATTAACCAATTGAAGACCATAACTCCAAAGCTATAGGACAACTTGATAGCAGATGATCCATAGATTCATTTCCCCACTTGCAGCAGCATAGAGGGTTATCTACCTGCACATTTCTTTTTAGGCGTTCGACTTTAACTGGATGGCGACCCATTTCCGCACGCCACAACATAATATTACATTTAAAAGGCACCCAACTAACCCTCTTAAGAACAAATCAGTCCTGATTCCTTTTGTCCTTTCTGATAAGCTCCTTCACTTCTTTGACTTCAAGCTCCGCACAGCTCCGGTCGCCCCATTTTCATTTATCCGGACCAGTTTTGTATCCCAAATAAGCCACTAACCCCATGAATTCATTAAATTCATTAGTGCATTCCTCCTTCATTGGTTCAGTAAAACAAGTCTGAGTAACATGCGATTTATTATCCGAAATATTCAACCTTTCTGCCACAAGGCAGAAATTTTTTTTTTTCATATCAACACGTGTTCATTCCATTTGCCTTCGACACATTTGGATCCCTAGCTCTTGAGGCGGTTATTCATAAGTATTCACTATTCAGTTATTCAATAATTGTTGCACACTTAAATTGGTTATAAAATCTTTGGGGTTTGATTGTTTATTTGATGATCTTCATTTTTTTTTTGAACGGTGTAGATCAACTGGTTCCTCACTGACTTGCTAACATCCCTGTTAAGCGGTTAGGCAAGCCACGCAAGTTCGAAACGGTCCTACTGAGCCTTCAGACCGCTGAAGGGTAAAACCCACCTCTATCACCCATGGTAATTATGTCCATGGCAGGAATCGAACTTGCAACCCCGGGCAGGAAACCCCCTAAGGGGTGAAAACATTCCCACCTCACTTGTAACCACTAGGCTACAAGGTCATTGGTTTTGATGATCTTCATTGACTTATGATTGTTGCACACTTAAATTGGTTATAAACTCTTTTGCAGGACATGGGATTCAGTTTGTTTGACTGAGGACAATGGAATCAAGCATTTTCCTTAATCATCTGTATTAATTTTTTTGGTAGTTATTTTCTTATTGTTGTGCCTTAATGTTGATTTTTTTTAAAAAGATTATGCAATGGTTTCTAATGGCTTTTTATTTACGTAATTATATTGAAATTCTTCTTGCTAGGTTTATCAGGATGTTTTGTGTATTTTGTTATTGTGATAATGTATTAGACTATTAGGATGACACCCAAGTATTTTAACCTTTTTCATCAAGGTCACACAATTGATTGTGTTTTAGGCCGCTTATCTAAAAAGGGCTTTTTCTATTTCACAATTATGTGAGGAATATTTTTTATTTTGCATAATATTTATTATACTTTCCTACGAGGTGAAATGTGTCTAGGGCCACTTACACACTTCCTCAAAATTACAACTAATCATTCATATACTATACATAACATATTGGATAATAAGAGTTAGAAATAAATAACTAAACTCGATATTATAGAACTTATTAAAAACTGTGGATTGAGTATATTTATTTACTGTTCCTTCTCAAGGCTTGCTATTTATTTATTTGTTTAATGTTAAAGTTCATGTGTAAACAAAGTTCTTACTATAAAAAACAAGTGTCAAAAAAATATTTTAAGCTATCATACGGCAATCAATGATTTACGTAAATACACATCTAAAATATTCAAAATGTTTATAAGCCCATTCAACCGGTCATGTCGAGTGCTTTTGAATTGTATTCATGTCGGCTATTATTTTACCGGTCAAACATAATTACGTGTTAAGTGACCGTAAGCCATGTATAGACCACACCTATGATACGAATAAGAAAACTAACGAAAGTACTTTACAATATATCACGAGAGAAATGATAAACTAATGAAAAGCGAGTATCACGTTGTAAGTTGTTGTTGCCGCCGCATCGCGCGGGTTTCCTACTAGTATATTCTATATATTGTTTGTGTTTAACAAATTTTTAGTTTTACGTTTCGGTATAAATTTTCGAGTTAACACGCGCCACAATGTGTGTATATGGTTCGACGTTTTTATCTCTTTTTTCCATCTAAAGACCTCATTGTGTATTGCGTTTCGGTCTAACTTTATGCTCATTAACACGTCACAACAGGCGTGCAAGGTTCAATGTTGTTACCTCCACATTTCGTTCGCTTATATTTTCTTAGTTTTTTTTATTTCTTTTATGTTTTTTTCAGCGTTCTTGGTTGTTGACGACGTGCGACGATAAAAGAAAGGTCTAGGCAAGAAGCTAACGTCACCTTACTAGAAAAGAAAAACCAATACTTCTCGAAATTCCCTTCCTTGGCGTGCGGCAACAAACAACACAACACCAACTCCATCGATGGAACCACGTGGCACGTTCCCATTGGCTATTACCAACCGCCTCTCTTTCCTACCATTGCCCTTTGAATGAAGACTTCCCTTCCTTGCCCCCCTATAAATAAAACCCTAAATCCTTCCCCTTTCATTCACAAAACAATCTTCTCTCTTATTATTCATCATAATCATAATAATATCATCGCCATCAAGAATTCAACAAGTTTCTCAAGGTATATATTTTGCTTTTACATATTATTCTTCCTGATGTTATTTTATTAAATTTGTTAATAGCTAATTATCTAGTTTCTTTCGAATAAAATTCACTTAGGGCTTTAATTTTGCTTCCATCGATTGGTTGTGTTTGATGAATCCTTTTGATTTTTGATCCATATATCTAGATTCGTTATAGTCAGTTTTTCTTGCAACCGAATCGATGCCTTTGATTTTTGACGATAAATGGTTAATTTCTAATCATCGTGTTGTTGTTCGATTGCTGTCTAATGTTGATTCTGGAACACGGATTTGCTTTGTTAGTCCATGTTTGTTTATTAAATTCGAGATTTGGTTAGGGTTTAGTAATCAGTATATGAAATTATTTATGTAATTGACGATCGGAGAAGAACAAGCATTTGATTGAATGTTTACTTGACTATTTGGCTATCAATCGAATAAAACAAGACTAAGTTTTGGTTAGCGTTTTAAAATCAGTCGGAAGGATATGATGGTTTTGCTGATGAGTTTATGAATTTATTCATGTAATACGGATAATCTACAAGCATTTGGTCGTTGTCGATATTTGCTGTTGATTAGGTTTCTTACGGTGTAATTTCTTAGAGGAATTGTTTTTACATACAATCGATCAATAGGATATGCGATTTTGATGCTTCATTAGTTTGTATGTTTATGGATGGAATTGAAATTTCTGATTACGATTTTCTGCTAATCGGTTTATGAATTTGTTTATGTGATTGATCTGCCTTTGTGCTAACGTTTGACCTGTTTAATTGGTTTCTGAAAATTTTTATTTGATTTTGCAATTTGCTAACTAATTTATGATTGAGCAACAGTTTCTTATGATGTTTTTGGTTTCTGTTATACAGATGCAGATCTTTGTTAAGACACTCACCGGAAAGACAATCACTCTCGAAGTTGAGAGCTCCGACACAATCGACAACGTCAAGGCCAAAATCCAGGACAAAGAAGGAATTCCTCCTGACCAGCAGAGGCTTATCTTCGCTGGAAAACAACTCGAAGACGGCCGAACCCTTGCCGACTACAACATCCAGAAAGAGTCAACTCTTCACTTGGTCCTCCGTCTCCGTGGTGGTATGCAGATTTTCGTCAAGACGTTGACAGGAAAGACAATCACTCTTGAAGTTGAGAGCTCTGACACTATTGACAACGTCAAGGCCAAAATCCAAGACAAGGAAGGAATCCCACCAGACCAGCAAAGGCTTATCTTTGCCGGAAAACAGCTGGAGGATGGCAGAACCCTAGCTGACTACAACATCCAGAAGGAATCCACACTGCACCTGGTTCTCCGATTGAGGGGAGGGATGCAGATCTTTGTCAAAACTCTCACCGGTAAAACCATCACTCTAGAAGTTGAAAGCTCTGACACAATTGACAATGTCAAAGCTAAAATTCAAGATAAGGAAGGTATTCCACCAGACCAGCAAAGACTCATCTTTGCCGGAAAGCAGCTTGAAGATGGTAGAACCCTCGCCGACTACAACATCCAGAAGGAGTCCACTCTTCATCTGGTCCTCCGTCTTCGTGGTGGTATGCAGATCTTTGTGAAAACATTGACTGGTAAAACCATTACTTTGGAGGTTGAGAGTTCAGACACCATCGATAATGTCAAAGCCAAGATTCAGGATAAGGAAGGGATCCCACCGGACCAGCAGAGGTTGATCTTTGCTGGCAAACAGTTGGAAGATGGGCGGACATTGGCAGATTACAACATTCAGAAAGAGTCTACACTTCATCTGGTGTTGAGGTTGAGAGGAGGGATGCAGATATTTGTCAAGACTTTGACTGGCAAGACCATCACTTTGGAGGTGGAGAGTTCTGATACAATTGACAATGTAAAGGCGAAGATCCAGGATAAGGAGGGTATCCCGCCAGACCAGCAGAGGTTGATCTTTGCTGGTAAACAGTTGGAAGACGGTCGAACGCTTGCTGATTATAATATTCAGAAGGAATCAACTCTGCATCTTGTTCTTCGTCTCCGAGGTGGCATGCAGATCTTTGTCAAGACGTTGACCGGGAAAACTATCACTTTGGAAGTTGAGAGTTCTGACACCATTGACAACGTGAAGGCGAAGATCCAGGATAAGGAGGGTATCCCACCGGATCAGCAGAGATTGATCTTTGCCGGCAAGCAGTTGGAAGATGGGCGTACCTTGGCGGACTACAACATTCAAAAGGAATCGACTCTTCACCTTGTTCTTCGTCTCCGCGGTGGTTGTTAAGGGTCTTTGATTTGGAATGTGTTGAACTGTGATGTTTTCAAGGGTTGGTGTTTTTTGAATTGTGATGTGGTTTGGTGTTATGGAATGAACAATACTTGGGTTATGAATAATTTTACTCTGTGGGTAATTTTAGTATTATTTTACTGTTTGGTTAAAGATGAATAGTTAAGACTTTGTGTGGACTATTTGAATGGTAGTATGTTTGTATGTTTTGATGATTTGGATTAACCAACTTTAACAAACAAAAAGTTTTATCTATTAGTTTGACAATACAATTAAGAAGTTATTTCGCACTAGCACTGTTACACGTAGAACTTTTTGTTGGTTCTTATGGTCATTGTGAAAGTTTTTTCAAAGCTTAGTTGATCAATTTTGTCTAGGTGACAAACTGCTATGAACATGGCTGATCACTTGGTATAGAGTGACTAACTAGCTGACAATAATATTTCGGCTATGCTAAACAAATGAAATTGAAGTTATAAATATATAACCGTATTTGATGGCACATACTATTTTGTGACTTCATATGTGAATGATATTTCTTTTTGGTAAAGCATTATTCATGTGATCAACAATCACCCCTCCCGAGTTATTGGTTGGGCAGATCATTTTCATTCACGAGAATCAACAATCAGTCCTCCCGTGTTATTCAGTTTGTATGTACAGCTATATCTACTAGAAGGGACAACGGAACACATCGAATGAAATTACATAATAATAATAAACCTTCTTATTTGAACAGTAAATTTGCCATTTTTGTGATTGTTTGGGCATTTAAGTCATTTGCAATTTTACACAGCTGGGTTTATGATACGTGCTTCCTTCCCGTTGTGTTTTGTGATACGTGTTTCCTTCTAAACCCCCTAGCATCTTCTTCCATTTCATCTTCATCTTGTGCCTCTTTTATTGTGATCTGATTTTTACTATGTTTTCTCTTTCTCGATCATGGCAGATCCACCGCCAAAGGTGGATGGGGATGTTGTGGGCTCTGGTATTGGATTTTTATGGGCGGTGCTGTCCTGTTCTGGCTCTTGACGGTCTCTGACCCATTTCAGGTTTGCGATATGTGCCTGATTCTTTTAAGGTATGGCGAAATCTATATGTGGTCTTTTTTAATTTATTTAGGGTTTGCATTTCAATTGTTTGTTGTTTTATGTTGTTGCATGTTATGATGCATGTAATCAAGAAACCCAAGCTTTTGTGCTGTTAGGGTTTCGGCTAGGCTGGCTATGATGAGCTGAATCACCTGAGTAAAATACTGTGACGATTTCGCTTTGGCTTGGCAAGGTTGGAGGAAGGCAGGTGTTTAACTGCAACCCCCCTTGCAGCCATGGTGGTATATCCTTTGAGTAGCTCTGAGCCTATGTGAAAGTAATTTGATAAGTCTTGTCAAAATATTATCATACTGATTTAACATTTGTAGGAAACTAATGCAAATGTGGATGATTTTTCTTAATATGTAAGTTTAAAGAAAAAAATTGACGAAAACCCCATTTTTTCCCTTCATTTTGTAAGTTTAGGGAAATAAAATGACAAACAAAGTGAGATTTAGTTCAAGGAATGAGATGCTGACGACGGCTTTACCGGAGAGGAGACATTGGTATCTAATGGTGGCAGTTGCGACAGGTTTGCGAACTCAAATTTGGTCTCCAATTATGTTGTTAGTCATGTACCATGTTCTAATTTGGTCTTAATTCAAGAATATGTATGTTTGATTTTGTTGAACTTGTGAATGTTGAAAGTTGTGATGGTGGTCTGCAATGGTGCCACCGACGACGGGCGACATGGATTCACCTCTATATTTTTTGTTGGAACTTTTTATTTTGTGGATTAAGTCAATTCAAAGTTCAATGTTATAAGAAAAAAACTTATTCCATACAATTTAATATAGCAAGCAATTTATTTTTTATGTTCGTTTCGTGTTTACTTTTGATGTTCAAAACTTAATTGTTAGGAACATGATATGTTGAGGATTGAATTGGGAAAAAGTTATGGCAAAAATTTATTGAATTGGGAAAAAGTTATGGCAACATTATAGTCAATGTTGTTAAAGAAAAAACATTAGTCAATTACATTAAAAGTTCCTGGCTTTTGAGGAATTAAATCATGGCAAAAATGGTGTCCATACGTAAATGGAAATATATTCACAGGTAGAGTGGTGAAGGGTAAACACTAAACTGATCGGGCAATGAGGTTGGTAGGCATGGGAAGGTTGAAGGATACATTATACCCTCTACATAAACCTAAAGGAGCTACATCACGGTTAATGTGATTACAACTTAAATTCTTAAATCACATCGGCTTTCATTTTAGGCTGTGATGTTAGTGTTATAAAGTCATAATAGATATATGTGGAGCCAAATTTGGTGTTATTTTGTTATTTAGTGCTAATGCGTTTTTTGGACTGTAGAGTCGCGGTTACCAGCGGAGTCAAGCCGGCAAGGGGTGGTGCTACCACAAGTGGTGACGGCAATTTTCAGTGCATTGGCCGATTTTTTTTTTTGTGTGTGTATATATAAGAAATTATAAAGACGAGTGGTGTGGTAGGTTTGTTTTAAACTATGCAGATTTATGACAATTTTTTTTGGTATAATTAGGATGTCTGCATTTGAACAAGTAGCCATGCCAGATGCTTGAATCCTATATGTGGTACCGCCAAGTAAGAGGAATGTCTCTTTAACTCCAAACTATTTAGTTGCGCACTTTTGTGCATCCAGAATATGGCCCTTTGGTATAAATAAGTTGTCGATATCGGGTATCGTAGACAAGTCATGAAGGAAAGGTTGTATTCCAATGAGACTAGACAACGAAGATGGAGTCGTGCGACCTCGGTTGTGACTCGGAAATTGAAAACGACCAACATTCTTATGAGGTAAATCCTTTAGTCTGATATACAACATTATTATATTTTTATGTTTATGCGCAGGGAAAGGGTTCGGTTAGTGTAAAATTTTATAGATCAAACAACTATAACAATAAGCTGAGCCAACATAAACTCAATATTCAACCACAAGATGAACAACGGGAGAATTAGGCGACAAAACAAGCGACAAAATCTTATTATTAACCAAACCAAAAAACTCCCCCCAAAACCCTGAATCTTCCTCAATCAAGGAAGATTCTAAAGATCAATAGCTACAACTGGTTGTTTAGACCAGTTGTCTCTAAATCACAGAAACAATAACAAGAGTACAACTTACAGACTCGATCAAGACGATGACCAGATCAAACAGATGATCTACACAGGATTACAGACAAGTAATCCACCACACCAGACTATCTTCTCTTCTTACAGATCAAGAAGACGAAGACTCAATACAGAGAAAACCCTAACAATAATACAGAGATAATAAAATGTGTGTGAGAGAATGAGAACAGTGAACGAATAATAATCTATATATAGCAGCTCTCGAAGCTTCCAACAAGTTGCAACGAACACAATCCTCAGCCCTTGATCAATTATAATCCAACGGCTACGAATAATCCCTGAAACAAACTCGTAACAACTTTGTGGGCTCAAGTAAATGAACACACCAAACTAGCCCAATAATTTGTTATCAGACATGGGCTAACCACAACCAGCCCATATAAAGAACAGTTTATCAGGCCCAATAAATATTCTCAACACATTTGAATTAGATATAGAATGTTACATTTTAACACGCCCCCTTAATTCAAATGTTTGAACATGTCAACCAACTTTAAGTCAACACAAAACTTCTTGTGTTGAACTACACTTAGTCCCTTAGTCAAGCCATCAGCAACTTGATTTTCAGAACTAACCTTGACAGTTTCAATTAAACCATCAGCTATTTTTTCTCTTAGAAAATGAATGTCCAACTCAAAGTGCTTAACTCTTTCATGAAAAACAGGATTGGCTGCAATAGAGATTGCAGCCTTGCTATCACACAACAATTTAATAGGCACTTTTACATCAACATGTAACTCAGTTAACAAATTCTTAAGCCACATCAACTCACAGGTCGCAGAGCACATAGCCCTATACTCAGCTTCTGCTGATGACCTGGAGACTGTTCCTTGTTTTTTACTTTTCCAGGAAACTAAGCAGTTTCCCAGAAAAACACAGTATCCAGTTACAGATTTTCGAGTAACCAGACACTTGGCCCAGTCTGCATCAACATGCCCTATTAACTGGAAGTTTTCACTTTTTGAGAATGAAATTCCCTTTCCAGGTGACTCCTTCAAGTACCTTAACAGTCTTAAGGCAACTTGAAGATGTCCTTTAGTGGGTTGATGCATATATTGACTAAGGCACTGCACAGCATAACTGATGTCAGGCCTGGTCAAAGACAGGTAAATTAACTTTCCAATTAACTTTTGGAAACCAGTAATGTTATCTAAAATACTATCATTCTTTCCATTCTTAGTGTTAATGACATAGTTTGGTTCAATTGGATTGTTCACAGGTTTACAACCAAGATAACCAAACTCACTAAGAAGTTCCAGACAGTACTTCCTTTGAGATAGACAAATAACTTGATCCCCATATAAAACTTCTATCCCAAGAAAGTACTTTAACTTCCCTAAATCTTTAATGAGAAAATTAGTACTAAGAAACCTTTTTACACCTTCAATTTCAGACACATTATTACCAGTTATGATGATATCATCAACATAGACTAGTAATACAAGAAAAACATCATCCTTAACTAACACAAACATAGAATGATCACAGACACTTTGTACAAACCCAATTTCTGTTAGAACTTTGGTTAATTTCTCATTCCATTTTCTTGGTGCCTGTTTTAGCCCATACAAAGATTTAACTAATTTACACACTTTAGTTTCATCTTTAGGATAATAACCCTCTGGTAAAGACATGTACACATCTTCTGTTATAGTACCATACAAAAATGCATTATTAATATCTAACTGATACATTGTCCAACTATTTTGGACAGCTAGACTTATAACACTCCTAACTGTTACCATTTTAACAACAGGGGAGAAGGTCTCTCCAAAGTCAAGACCTTCTCTTTGATTGTACCCCTTTGCTACAAGTCTAGCTTTATATCTTTCTACTTCACCATTAGACTTATACTTTATTTTGAATACCCACTTACAACCTATGGGTTTCCTACCAACAGGTAAATCAGTTAACACCCAAGTATTATTTCTATACAATGCTTCCATCTCACTATTCATTGCCTCAACCCATCTTGGATCTTTGGAAGCTTCATAGTAAGATGAAGGCTCTACAGTTTTATTTAATACAGAAATAAAACTCTTGTTTTCAAAGGACAAATTTGCATAATTTACAACTTTTTCAACTCCATACTTAACTTTCCCTTCAACAACATATTCATTAAATTTTCTAGGAAAGTTTGATACTCTACTAGACTTTCTAAAACTACTTCCCTCAGGTGGAATAGACTCTTCATCTGTTGACCCTTCATCCTGGCCAGCCTTACCAGGTTCACTACAACCTGGGTTAGACTGATGACCAAGATCACAGCCTGTGTCAGCCCTGGGAGTGACCCCTGGTTGCTGACTAGAAGGTTCAACATGAGTACTAGTGCTTCCCCCTTCATCATCGGGAAGATTAGACCCCTCAGTCACTTTAGAAACTTCAGTGTTTATTATTTCAACATTATCAAAAAAATTTAAATGATTTATGTTTTGATTTTCTTTGTTAGGTTCTATATTATCAAGAGTAGTTTTAAAAGGAAATATTTCTTCATAGAACCTAACATCCCTAGAATATTCTACTTGTTTTGACTCAAGATTCCAAAGTTTATACCCTTTTTTATAATTAGAATATCCTATTAAGACACATTTTTCAGCACAACTAGACATTTTTTCAGACTCATTCAAGACAGTGCTAAAACATAAACAACCAAAACTTTTTAAGTGACTGAGAGTGGGGGGGAAACCATACACAATCTCATAAGGACTCTTTCCTAGTAACACAGAAGAAGGAAGCCTGTTTATCACATAAGTTGCAGTTAATACACATTCAGACCAAAACCTTAACGGTAACCCACTCTGGAATAACAGAGCCCTAGCCATATTTAAAAGATGCCTATGTTTTCTTTCAACCACACCATTCTGTTGTGGTGTATATACACATGTTGTCTGGTGAATTATCCCTTTTTCTTTACAAAAGTTACTCATTTGGTTATTTACAAATTCTGAACCATTATCACTCCTAAAAATTTTTACACACTTTTTAAATTGAGTTTTTAACAGTTCATAAAACTCAGCTACACTATCAAACACTTCACCTTTACCTTTTAACATAAAACACCAGACAGTTCTTGAAAAATCATCTACCACAGTTAAAAAATATCTAAATCCTTCTTTACTAGTTACCCTATATGGACCCCAGACATCTAAATGAATTATATCTCCTAATTCCTTTGTTTTGTGGTCACTTAATGGAAAAGGTAATCTAGTTTGTTTAGCCTTGTGACATATTTCACAAGGCTTTGTATTACTTTTATCAATACCTAGGCTATCTTTTAAAATGGCTAAGACCTGATCAGATGGGTGACCAAGTCTATTGTGCCACAAATCTGTGTCACAAGTACTATTAAAACATACATTAGAAACACTCACATTTTCTCCTACAAAGTACAGGCCATCACTCTGCCTACCAGTCACCAGGATTCTCTTGCACTTGGAATCCTGGATATAACAGTTTTGTTCATCAAAAAGAACAGACAATTTGCTATCTTTAGCAAGTTTATGAACTGACATTAAGCTAACACAATAGTCAGGTACAAGAAAGACATCATACAAGACAACACCATTTGCTAGATTAATATCACCTATCTTAGATACTTTAGCACTTGTTCCATTTGGGTGCTTCACCTTTAAGTCATAACTGGACACATCAACACAATTATACATATCTTTTTCATTATTAGTCATGTGCTGATTAGCACCAGAATCAGATATCCAGCTATGACTTATCAGGTTTTTTACAAAAGTTGAACAACTAGAAAAGTTTTTAAAGATGTTTTCTAACTTAGACAAACATGACATGCTAGAAAAACCATTAACACTAACACTCTTACCTCCAACATTGGAGGGTTGAGTCTCAGACACACTTTTCTCACTTATCAGATGCAAAAGTTTAGAAACTTGTTCTGCTGAAAAAGGCAAAGCAGAACCAGAAACAGTAGCAGCAGAAGAACTACCCTGCTTACTACTAGAAACATTGTTAGATAAACCACCCTTAGAAACTTGTCCGCCAGGTTTCTTTTTAAACCCTGGTGGATAACCAACCAATTCAAAGCACCTGTCAACTGTATGTCCAAGCATATTACAGTGAGTGCACTTTAGATTAGGGTTAGGACCTCTATTAGTTCTCTTTTTATTATCAAAGTTTTGATTAGACTTAGTAAAGAATGAAACATTTTGTCCCTTTGAAGTTCCAACAGAACCCCTATGAGACTCTTCCCTAGAGACTATTGAAAAAGCAGCTTTAATGCTTGGTAAAGGTTCTCTAGTTAACAAGGTGGTTCTAACTGGTTGGTATGCATCATCAAGACCCATCAAAAATTGCATTAATTTTATCAAAGCACTAAAATCATTAAAATCCTTAGATGCATTACAAGTGCAAGTAGGCAATTGTAAAATAGCATCTAATTGTTTCCACATAGTGTTAAGCTTATGGTAATACTCAGAAACAGTGCTACCATTTTGTTTAACACTATTTATTTTTTGATACAGATTAAAAACCACAGAACCATCTACTTTATCATAGGTTTCTTTTAGATCAGACCACACCTCACTAGCATATTTAGAGAACACTTGTCCTAAGTACAATTCTTCACTCACAGAATTCAACAACCAAGATAATACCACAGAGTTGCACCTATCCCACTGTCTAGATAACATCTCATCAGTTTCAGATCTAACACAAGAGCCATCAATAAAACCAAATTTATTTTTTGCTTCTAATGCCAATTTCATAGAACTAGACCAGACATTATAGTTATCAGTTCCTTTTAGTTTTATGCTAGTAATGGACAAACTACTTGTATCACTTGGATGCAAGTATAGTGGATCACTGATATCTAACTTACTGATCAGTGTACCAGTTTGTCCAGAAGAATCAGAAGGACTAGGTCCTTGAGGACCTTGTGGTCCTTCTGGCCCTTGTGGACCAATAATGGGACCAGTCATGATAGGTAACCAACACCAAGTAAAATATCACACACAAGAAAACAGAGAACCAACCAAAAAATAACCAAAAAAACACACAAGACCAGAACAAGAATAAGAGCAAACAGATAATAAAGACCTAATAGGACGAAGCTGTGTCAGTGTTCAGATGGTAGGTTCATCACTCATAGGTGCCTACCCAGCTCTTAACACAGGAGTCCCTTATTACCTACTATATATATACTTATATAGAATAGTAATCCAGGACAAACACACAAAAAACAAGAAGATCAACAGATAATCAAGCAACAGACCACAATAGACCAGTTATTGAGCCTACTCCGGTCCACCCTAACCCGGACAATGCTCCTAGACTCAATAGACAAACACAATAACAACAATGGAACAATCTCACCAAGATGACCCAAGTTAGGGTTTCTCCAACAACTCGTAGTTCGTAACCTTCACTTAGGGTTACAAACCAGAGAGCAAAGCCAGCTAAAATCAAGTCCAATCAAGTAGCCAACAATCCGTTGACACCAGATCCACCACTTGTAAAACAACAACAACAAACAAATCAGTAACAACAGATCTGAGATCTACTATTCAAGATCTCAGATCAATAGACACAACACCTCAAATAATACAGCGGAAGAACCAAGACCAGGATCTTTTTATTAAGAAAGCCTTTATGATATGAGAGCCAACCTGGCTCTGATACCATGTAAAATTTTATAGATCAAACAACTATAACAATAAGCTGAGCCAACATAAACTCAATATTCAACCACAAGATGAACAACGGGAGAATTAGGCGACAAAACAAGCGACAAAATCTTATTATTAACCAAACCAAAAAACTCCCCCCAAAACCCTGAATCTTCCTCAATCAAGGAAGATTCTAAAGATCAATAGCTACAACTGGTTGTTTAGACCAGTTGTCTCTAAATCACAGAAACAATAACAAGAGTACAACTTACAGACTCGATCAAGACGATGACCAGATCAAACAGATGATCTACACAGGATTACAGACAAGTAATCCACCACACCAGACTATCTTCTCTTCTTACAGATCAAGAAGACGAAGACTCAATACAGAGAAAACCCTAACAATAATACAGAGATAATAAAATGTGTGTGAGAGAATGAGAACAGTGAACGAATAATAATCTATATATAGCAGCTCTCGAAGCTTCCAACAAGTTGCAACGAACACAATCCTCAGCCCTTGATCAATTATAATCCAACGGCTACGAATAATCCCTGAAACAAACTCGTAACAACTTTGTGGGCTCAAGTAAATGAACACACCAAACTAGCCCAATAATTTGTTATCAGACATGGGCTAACCACAACCAGCCCATATAAAGAACAGTTTATCAGGCCCAATAAATATTCTCAACACATTTGAATTAGATATAGAATGTTACATTTTAACAGTTAGTCAGACCAACAAGTGATGGTTGCTGCAGGGGAGATTTAAAACTGAGATAAGTGTCTGTAAGTGATAAGCTAGAGGAGTTCCGGGCAGCGAAGGAGGTAAACATGTTTTATTGAATTCTCATGCCGTTTTTTTATTACTTTGTGGTGGTTAAAATTAATGTTGTATTCTAACTGTATTAAGTTTTATTGTTATATTACTTTTAGCATTTCAGAGGATTGAGCTTTCCAACTATCTCATCGGTTGGGCCGAACGGTGCAATTATTCATTTTGAACCAGAAGCTAAAACATGTGCTGAACTTGATCCAGATAGCATGTATCTTTGTGATTCTGGAGCTCAGGTTTTCTCACAATTCATGCAGTTTGCTTACATTTTATATATTTACTCAAATAACTCACTACATTTTATGGTGTTCTTATTTGAAGTATCTCGATGGTACAACAGATATAACTCGAACCGTTCATTTTGGAAAGCCTTCTGGACATGAAAAAAGATGTTACGCTGCGGTATGTGGGGCTTACACTTTTTTTTCTACTGCGGATATACTTCGAACCGTTCATTTTGTGTTATTGTCCTTCTTCTAAACTGTTTATGGATGCCCTTTACTATCACTGTCTGCTTTCACTTTTGGGACAAAAAAGCGTTTCACTTTTTAAAAAGGGTAAAATGGTCATTTCTAAAATTCATATCCTTGGAATTAAGCCAATCAAACAGAAAGACGGTATTGATGTCATAATTATGAAAATGTATATATTTGATATTATTGAAGTTTTTTAGTATTGCATAAGAATATTGAGTTTTGGTGGTCATTTTGGGTTTTTTAGTATTGTATAAGAATATGCCTACAATCATGTAAGATTATTAGTAATAACATCAAAAATCCTTAATAATTTTACAAGAATGATACATGTCTTTTTATGAGGTGAGCATATAATTTAATAGAAATGATATTTGTCTGCAACAGTAATTGTAATTCCATGAGAATACAATAGATGAACTTCAGTGGAACTCCTTAAGCTCCGATAATGATGGGCTGATCAATGTTCTTGGGATACGATTTTGGTTTGGTCGATGATGTTTGGCGATGGGAGGCGGATGGATCAGGGATCTTCTCGGTTAAAAGCACTCGGGAATTGCCTCAAAGAAAGTTGTTCGTGAACAGGGGGCTGGAGTTTGAGTGGAATAATTGGGTGCCCTTAAAGGTGAATTTTATGGTTTGGAGGCTCGTGCAAGATCGGCTACTTACTGTGTCGTCACTGGTTTCTAGAGGCGTTATGGTTCCGAATCAGTTGTGTTGTTTCTGCAGAAAAGAGACGGAGTCAGTGCTGCATCTTTTTCCTGCGTGCAGAGTGGCTACGCAGACCTGGGAATTCATCAAAAGCTGGTGCAGGCTGACGCCGTTATACTTATCGGAGCTGAAGGATTTTGCATCTCTACACAAGCGGCTCAATGGTTCCTGCAAATAGAGGAAAATAGTCTTTGTGATCATTCAAACGGCATTGTGGGTCATGTGGAAATGGCGAAACGAACTAATCTTTAATGGAAGACAACTGAACATGTGGAGGTTAAATGAAGACATTAAGGGTCTTAGCTTCTTATGGGTCAAAAATAGGGCGAATAAGGGGGGTATAACGTGGGAGGATTGGTGTAGCTTTAGACCCGTTATGTTTATGTAATTGAAATGTTGTTTTGGTGGATGTATTTCTTGGTGCTCTGTCTAACGGTTAGTCAGATTGTTAATGGTTCATAATCATGCTTATCGCAAATAAGAGGTATGATTGAACTTTTTGTTTTTTTTGTCATTATCATATCAATACACATCACCTTACGGGCAATCGCTATTCTACATATCTTGGAATGCATGGATGACAATGTTATTTTCAAACCAATTATGTCCTAATTATGTCCTTTTAAGTTAATTTGGACATGAAATGTTAGGCTTTAGTTACACACACATATATATGGACTTTGTTGAAAACATAATCAATTTCACATGAGACTATGAGAGCCCATTTGGACCCTTTAATGAGGTTAATTTCCTATTTTAACTATTAAACTAATCCCACTTGATGAATAAATAAATATATATAATGAGGCAAGTTGACACATTCTGATACATAGGATTTCACTTTGTTTATGAGAAAATCACAGCAATTATCATAAAAATATATATAACCGTTTATATATTACAAAAATTTCATGGATAGATAAAAAAGTAAATGCGAACGTCTCATGCGTGAGTATTTCGCCTTATGCATGTACAGTTGCATAATACAAGTTGAAAATCTTGATTAATAAAGTAATCAGAAGGTTCATGCACTTAATTATATAGTTAATTACTTCTAAGTCATGCATTTGTTTTTTGCCACTTGTGAATTGAGATCACCTGACCAATTGCCAATGTCTAAGACCAATTAAGATAGTGGTATGAAAATTGATATAGGATTGATTTGGAATTTGAAATGTCGCAACGCTATGTCATTACCTAACTATTTTCTAGATCAGATTGACGCCGCCGCAACGCGCGGCCGGATGAAAACCTAGTTTAAATAGAAGTGTAGATAAAACAATAATAATAAACTAATAAAAAACCTAAAACTAAAATATTACAAAACAAAAAAGAAAGAAAGTGAAAAATGTTTTAATTTTCCTAACCCCGATCAGTTCTAGGAAGTTTAGTTTATTTTTGGAGCATCCGGATTCTAGCCGGTATCGATTTGGCTAAACCAGTTGTAGTCCTTAAAAAAACTTGAACCGATTTTTGAATCCATACCACTTTGAGAAAAAACGGGTTATCTCTAGGCTAACTAATGTAGTACACATTTTTTGGGCCATTTTTTAATTTTGTTGTCAAATAAGTTAGGGGCTATTTGGTTAATTAAGTGCTGAATCATTAAGAGGCCTGAATGATTAAGAGGTCTGAATGGTTAAGTGTTGAATCATTAAGTTGGACCTCTTAATGGTTAATTTTCTTGTTCCACATTGGTAATAAAGTCTCATTAAGGTTCAACGTAGTTTAGTGCTTAATGGTTCAGCAACATCCCAGATCTTAATGGTTCAGCCTTAACCATTCCATTCAGAAGCTGAAACAAACGTGTTGAATGCTGAATCATTCAACACTTAATGATTCAGAGCCTCATTAAGAGGCTTACCAAACAGCCCCTTAAAATATAAGTTTTTTAACACACCACTTTAATATCCATTTAATCTCAACAATTACATGTATACGAAAACACGAATAGAAACTTGAACCAACATGAATATCAAGTAGTTAGAAAACCAAGAGAAGTAAGATCGACTTACCCCTTGGTGATGACATAAATGGTATAAACAACACAGTAGATCCATCCAAATAGAGTCACCAACATGCATATACAAAACTTTATCTATAACCAAGATACACCATATACATCTGTCACTCAGCATGTTCCAAAAATATCTTATGCAAATCCTTCTAAGAATCGGGAAAAACTTACATTATAGCCGAACTTGACGAAAACGCCTAAAGGAGGAAGGATGATCATGAGTATAATGTTGATGCTGTTTAAAATACCTTTCGATGACATCTTACAAACTATTACACGTTTTGTACCTGTGTTTTTTTGATATTGCATTAAGATGTTTGGGTGTTACCATTTATAGTCCTTAACATGAGGGGCAGAAGAAGAAATGTGCTTCCTATATATAAGAAAAAAAAACAATGCTTGTTAATAACTATAAATTTAATGTATGATTTAATGAAAGAAAACCAAAAGGTCAAAAAGAAAGAGTAAGTACTATATGATATTAAAAAGGGATATTGGATTTTAACAATCCAAAGTTTCAGCCATTGGCCGATAATAATCCCTACTTCAAAATTTCCCAATAACAATCCCAACTTTTGAACATTTTAGCTCTGGTAAACCCTTTTTAACTAAGCACTAACTGGGTTGGTTTGTGCTGACGTGGAATCTGAGTTAGAACGCTGACGTGTACAACTTAATCTGACGTGACATTTTATATTATTATATCATTCTTATATGTCATATATGTTTCATATTAATCTTAATAATAATAATAATAATTAAACATAATAAGTAAAATCAAATCCACATTCTTTTTAAACATAATCGATCAACAAAATGGGACCTAAATTTTTTTAAACTCCAATGATCTCGACTTATATTTATTGACAGGAGAACGCTTCGGTGGTATTATTTGATGGACAAATAATGAGAAAACACTTATGAAAGCAGTAGCTTACCAGCATGTTGTTATGCCATTGATGTTATAGTTCCAGATTTTTAGTTCGAGAGGTAACACACCATGTTTTGATACTTGAAAAGACTAACTCAATTGTTTAAACTAATGTGAAGGCATAGTAATTTAACAAATCTTGGTCGTCCATGCTTTGAGCCACTATATTTATTTATACCTTTAAAAGCCATAACAATGATTATTTTACTTTATCGACGCACGTCAAACCACTTACTTCCCTTTCATGAAGCATCGTGCAGCCTTTTCGCTTCTTTGGCCGATTATGCTTCTCCATTGGTGTAAATCTAAATCGATCCCTAATTTTGCTTACTTTATTTTGCTTTAGCTCTTAGGGCCTGTTTGGTAGACTCTTAATGACCATTTAGAGGCTACCTCTTAATGGTCCATAACCTCTGAATGGTTAAGAGGTAACCTTAAGTCTGAATGGTTAAGAGACAACCATTAAGATGCCTCATCTTAACTATTCATACTTAAGATTACATTGTGACAACTCGGGTAAATCTCTCTCTTGGTTTCTATCTTTTGTCTGTTCTTTTGTTATTCCTTTTGGTACTTGTGCAAATTTTCGGGACGAAAATTCTTTTAACGTGGGGATGATGTGACACCCGGCAAATTCAGGTTAACAACGTTGTCTAGATTAAAGTCTACCTTAGCGAGTCACGCGTATATCATACTTAACTGGGTTAGTTGAGTCGTGTTATGGTTCGGGAAATGTTATTTTAGTCTAGAGGATCGTTAGATATCAGTCTAGAGAATCATTAGATGTCAGTCCTTAACCAAGTGTACAAGGGGTGACGATTCGTAGAATCGTCAAAGCATTGGGAACATACAAGTCTTGAGTCCCGGGAATTGGTGAACGAGTGTGAATGTGTTTGTTTGCAAGTATTACGTGTTTACAATCATTATGTGACTTGTCGGTATGTGAAAATGTGTTAACATATGTTAAAACGGGGTTTAACGCGCAAAATACGTAGAACCAACCCCTATAGGCGATTAGGGAGGGCTAATCGCCTATAGGTTGGCGATTAGCTGAGTATGTTAGGCGACTGGGGCATTCTCCTTAGGCGATTATGGGCTAATCGCCTATAGGGGTGGCGATTAGCAGCCCTAATCGCCTGCAAAAGCTGCATAATCGCCTGCAACGTACCTGGCGACTAAAAACGACTATAAATACAATACTTGACCTCCTAAACTTCATTATAACAACCCTAGTCGTCCCACAACTCGCCCCAACACACACACAACCTCTGGAACATGATTTTGGATCAAAACACACGATTTCAAGCCTATTACATCAATCTATCATAAACCTAAGGTGTGGTTTTCATTCATGCAACTTTAATGATGTTTTTATTGAATCCCTAATGGTCCAGACCTGTTTATATACGTATGTGTCTTCTGAAATTCGTCAATAATCGTTGTTAATTGGATTCTAGCTATTATGCATGTTGTATGTGTGTTTATAATTAAAAGATAGGGTTTTTGTGATTCAAGAAGGATTGTTAACATGATATTAAGGTAGTTACAGATTAATGATGATAGCATGTTGATGAAATCTGAGTAATTGTTCATTAGGGTTACGGTTATGCATGTTAATATGATGTTTCATGCTATGCGTATTGTTTTTGGAATACATGGTTGCATTCAGGGCTGATAGAACGAGGTTAATCGAAGGATTTTGATTGAAATATGTTTGATATGGTTGTTTGATTGATATTTGATGTTTACACACGTTCTGGGTTTGATTTGGAGTGTTAAACGCGCGAAAAACCGGAACAGCTGGGTTAATGGCGATTAGCAACCCTAATCGCCTATGCTATAGGCGATTAGGAGGCTAATCGCCTGCTATGACACCCTAATCGCCTATAGCATAGGTGATTGGGGGCTAATTGCCTTCGTTGCATGCAATTGTGATCCTAATTGCTAGCTAAGTCCTGAAATGCATGTCTTATGACCCTAATCGCCTATAAATGCATGTCTTATGACCCTAATCGCCTATAAACTCCTGATTTGCATACCACATGACCCTAATTGCCTATAGTATAGGCGATTAGCATTCCTAATTGCATGTTGACCAACGTAATTGCTAGTTGACTTTTCCTAATCGCCTGTACTGCTGCTGTAAGTGTATTTTAGCATTCCGGGACCCGATTTGATACCTAGGAACATGCTAGGAACCCCGTAACATACCTAATAACTTAGTAACATGTGCTCGGACTTATTTATGTGATACGTGAATTATGTGCTAGAACTTGTTGGACTTTAACGTATGTTAAGTGTGATTGCATGATTGTATGTTTGAGAGTACAAGTACAACACGGGGAGTCTCGGGTCACCAATGGGATGTCGGGTCTTGTACATTGGGTTAGTTTAACAGTCACAGTGTTTTCAAACGAACTTGGTTATGGTCTGGACATCTAGGGACTAACTAACCTACGGGTTATTAGTCTAAGTACTTGTAACTGTCATATGTTAGGTCGCCGCTTTACGGGGCTAGCATAGCTTGCTGATCTTATTCGTATTACGAAGTAACGCAACCTAAGGTGAGTTCACGGCCCCACTTTTAACTGGTTTCACTTTTGGGGGAGAAAACATGTGTTAAACTAATGTTTTGGTAACAACTGTCATACTATGGGTTTTCTATGGTTTACTATACGATCCTTGGAAGTCCCGGGGGGAACCATGAATGTGCGGGTTTGCACAACGGGGAAATGTGAATAGCGCTATTGGGAGTGACCAACCCCACTCGTCGGCTTGGAGGGCCGGGCGGGTGCATATTGTCTCAAACAGGAACAGGTTTACTATTCGGGCACAACATCTGGTTTGCGAGTTAGTAATGGTTTTCCAATCGTAGTAGTAACAAAACATACGCCTAGCTAGCGTACTTTGGTTTACAATTGTTTATAGTATGGACAGGTTGAACTTGGTACTTTGATTACAAACCTGTGAACTCACCAGCATTTTTGTGCTGACGTAACTCTTACATGTTTTCTCAGGTCGCTAAGGTAGCACAATGGAACTAGGGCGCACGCGTCTGCACGGCGTCTAGTTAGGGTTGCATGGTTTTCGAACATTGAATAATTTGGTTTACTTTTGGATTATGTTTTGAGAATAAGCTTCCGCTGTAATTGGGGATTTTAAACTATGTTTTTGAAATTGCATATGTTCATTTAGATTTGTTTATTGTGATCGTTGACTTGGATCCTGGTTTGTCATGCGCCTCGCGGTAAGACTCCGCAAGTGGATTTGAGGGTGTGACAGATTGGTATCAGAGCCAATGGTTATAGTGAACTAGGACTGCATGTAGAGTCTAGTCTATAGCCGAGTCTCACACACTAGACGATCACATAGTACTAAACATTATGGTGGGTTACGTATGGGCTTGTCGGGGTGTCTCTAAATCATCTGACCTTCCTGTGTTACATCATCCGTTCTCTCTTATGTCGGGTTACTTGCTTTCTAGGCAGTGTGGTATATTGGGGTAAATCGTGTACTCTTGAGATTTGTCCAAGGCTCGGACATCTCCCTTCCATACTCCAATAGAAACACTTGCCAAAAACTACCGTAGCATTACGGTGTATAGCTAAGAGTCTATGTCCGGTGATTTGAACTTTGAACTAGGAGAACACTTGGAGGACCATGTAGAGCGGTTTATCATTTTGGGTGCACACAAAATCATAAACCGAAATGCATGAAAGCCCTAGTGAGCTCTGGGTTTGAATGGATAGTCCTGGGTTGGATCTAGCTTTGATCTTGTGAACGCTAGTGGTTATCATTAGCTGTGAAACTAAATTTTCTCGTCCTTTTTGTCAGAATCATGTCTGGAGTACGGGGAGGACGTGGAGGTGCCCGCGCTGGTGGGAGTGGTGGTGGTGGTCGTGGAGGTGTAAACCTAACACAAGAAGATCTGAACAACTTGCTGCAAGCTGCCTTTCAGGTAGGGCACAATGGTGGTGGTAAGTTGACTTATCAACTTTTGCCTCATTGGTGAACTTTGTTTACATCCTTCGTGGTTTCTCATGTGTTTCATTTCAGGTGGTCCTATTAACCCACCCCCACCTATGTGTACCTACAAGATGTTTCGGGACTGTAAGCCCCAGGAATTCTCTGGCACTGAGGGTGCGGTGAGCTTGCTTAGGTGGCTGGAAAAGGTGGAGTCAGTGTTTCTGATGTGCAACTGTCTCCCAGAGGATCGAGTCAAGTATTCTGCTGCATTATTCCAGGATGTTGCTTTGACCTGGTGGAACAATATCACCCAGAATATGGGTATAGGGGAGGCTTATGCTATGCCTTGGGAAAATTTTGTTCAACTACTGAAGCGAGAGTACTGTCCAAGAGAAGAAATTCAGAAGCTAGAGCATGAGGTGTGGAACCTCAAGATGACCGGGTCAGAGATTGAAAAGTATACGGTGAGGCGGAATGAGTTGGCAGTGCTGTGTCCTGATCTGCATGTGCCAGAATACAGGAGGATTGAACACTACATCTCGGGGCTAGTACCAGAGATCGCAGGGTTGGTGGCTGCGGGGAATCTTCCTACATACACAGAGGTGGTCCGATCGGCTCACAGGATCACAAACTTGAAGGTGAATGAGGGTATCTTGCCTGCTAAGGGTTCGACTGTCAAGGCCCCGGAGAGTAACAAGCGTAAATGGGATAATGAGGGGAAAGGATCTGTGCCAGCACCAACTCAGCAGGGTAAGAGGTTTGATAGTGGGGGTTCATCTTCGTCGGGTTCTAAACCGGGTGGTGGTTATGCGGGGAAGTTACCTAAGTGCAACAAGTGTGGGCGTCATCATCAAGGGGACTGTGACCGTAATCGTTGCCATCGCTGCCAGAGATTGGGACATTTTGCTAAAGACTGTCGGGCGACACTTCCATCGACCCAGGCCCCAACTACTACTCCGACTCCTGCCGTTCAAGGGACTTCGGGAAAGCAGGGTTGCTATCACTGTGGAGAGACTGGGCATTACAAGAAGGAGTGTCCGAAGCTGAAACAGGGCGGGAATGGGAATGGTAATGGAAATGGTAATGGGAACAACGGGGGCGGTGGCAGGAATGCACGCGCCTTCGTCATTGGAACCGCAGAACCAAGACAGGATCCTGACACAGTTACCGGTACGTTCCTTCTCAATAATCGCTCTGTTAGTGTTTTGTTTGATTCTGGTGCCGATAAGAGTTTCATATATCTGGAAGTTAGTCGTTTGCTAGATGTAGTGCCCGTACCTCTAGAGGCTAAGTATATTATTGAGTTGGCTGACGGTAAAAAGATTGAAGCTACTTGTATTCTTCGGGAATGTCAACTAGAGTTGTCGGGTTTGTCTTTCCCCATCGACCTTATGCCAGTACCTTTGGGTAGTTTTGACGTTGTTGTAGGCATGGATTGGTTGTCTTTGTATCGCGCTGAGATCGTTTGTTACGACAAGATTATTCGGATTCCTCTCCCTGATGGAGAATTTCTTTCTGTGTACGGTATCAAGGGCGGTGCTCCGCTAAATCTCATCTCCAGCATGAAAGCCCTTAAGTATCTTCGAAAGGGTTATTCGGCCGTTTTGGCACTTTTATCTGTTTCCTCTACCGACGAGAAGAAGATCGACGATATTCCTGTTGTACGCGAGTTTCCTGATGTTTTTCCCGATGATTTATCTGGTCTTCCTCCCCATCGTCAGGTTGAGTTTAGTATTGATCTTGTACCGGGGGCTGCTCCTATTGCTCGGGCCCCCTACCGTCTTGCACCTCCCGAGATGCAGGAATTGTCCAGTCAGTTACAGGAACTCTTGGACAAGGGTTTCATCAGACCAAGTTCTTCCCCTTGGGGAGCCCCGATTCTGTTCGTTAAGAAGAAGGATGGAAGTTTTCGTTTGTGTGTGGATTACAGAGAATTGAACAAAGTGACCATCAAGAACCGTTATCCTCTTCCACGTATTGATGACCTATTCGACCAACTCCATGGTTCTAGCTACTACTCTAAGATTGATTTGAGGTCCGGTTATCACCAGTTGCGCGTAAGGGAAGCTGACGTTGCAAAGACTGCCTTTCGTACCCGTTATGGCCATTTTGAGTTCTTGGTCATGCCTTTCCTCACCAACGCACCGGCGGTTTTCATGGATTTGATGAACCGCGTTTGCAAACCGTATCTTGACAAGTTCGTCATCGTGTTTATTGATGACATCCTGATTTACTCCAAGAACAAGACCGAACACGAGGAACACCTGCGTTTGGTTTTGGAACTTTTGCGACGGGAACAACTCTATGCTAAGTTCTCAAAGTGTGACTTTTGGTTACGCGAAGTTCAGTTCCTAGGACATGTGGTTAATGAACTAGGAATTCATGTCGATCCAGCTAAGATCGAAGCGATCAAGGACTGGGAAGCACCAAAGACGCCAACTGAGGTGCGGCAATTCCTAGGCCTTGCGGGCTATTATCGTCGTTTCATTAAGGGGTTCTCGAAGATCGCTCAACCCCTCACCACTCTTACTCAGAAGGATAGAAAATTCGACTGGGGTGAACCACAAGAGTCAGCATTCCAAAAACTGAAGACTAAACTTTGTTCTGCTCCTATTTTGTCCTTGCCTGAAGGCACTGATGATTTCGTTGTTTACTGTGATGCTTCTATCCATGGTCTCGGTTGCGTGTTGATGCAACGCGAGAAAGTGATTGCGTATGCTTCTCGTCAACTCAAGGTGCACGAGAGGAACTACACCACCCATGACTTGGAGTTGGGTGCAGTGGTTTTCGCGTTGAAAATTTGGAGACATTACTTGTACGGTACCAAATGCACCATCTACACCGATTACAAGAGTCTCCAACATATTTTCGACCAACAACATCTGAACATACGACAGCGTCGTTGGGTTGAACTCCTGAACGACTATGATTGCGCCATTAAGTACCATCCTGGCAAGGCGAATGTTGTAGCAGACGCCTTGAGCAGGAAGGAAACACCAAACCCTCGCCGCGTTCGGGCGTTGCAGCTCACCATTCATTCCTCTCTACCTGACCAACTCCGTTCTGCTCAGTTAGAAGCTTTGAAGGAGGAAAACCTTAAAGCGGAGACTATGCACGGCGCCGACAAACACCTCGAACGAAGGCCTGATGGCCTGCACTACTTCGCAGAACGCTTATGGGTTCCTTTATTCGGGGGACTTCGGGAGCTTGTCTTAGATGAGGCTCACAAGTCCCGTTATTCTATTCATCCTGGTTCGGATAAGATGTACCAAGATCTAAAGGTGCTCTACTGGTGGCCAAACATGAGGTCGGATATAGCCTCATACGTGAGCAAATGCTTGACCTGTGCTAAGGTCAAGGTGGAATACCAGAAACCGTCGGGTCTCTTGCAACAACCTGAAATTCCAGAGTGGAAATGGGAATGGATTACGATGGACTTTGTCACACAACTACCTAAGTCACCGAGCGGGAATGATAAGATATGGGTGATTGTTGATCGGTTGACGAAATCAGCCCATTTTCTCGCTATTAAGGAGACCGACACCATGGATCGTCTGGCTCGTCTTTATCTGAAGGAAGTTGTTTCTAAGCACGGGGTGCCGGTTTCTATTATCTCAGATCGTGACTCCCACTTCACTTCTCACTTCTGGAAGTCTTTACACAAGGCTTTGGGTACACAGCTAGACATGAGTACGGCTTATCACCCACAGACTGACGGTCAGAGTGAACGCACGATTCAAACCTTAGAAGACATGCTTCGGGCATGTGTGATCGATTTTGGCAAGGGTTGGGAAGCTCATCTACCGTTAGTAGAATTCTCTTACAACAACAGTTACCACACGAGCATCAAGGCAGCTCCGTTCGAGGCATTGTACGGGCGGAAATGCCGGTCTCCTCTTTGTTGGGCTGAGGTGGGTGAGAGTCAACTCACTGGGCCTGAGCTAGTGTACGAAACTTCGAAAAAGATCGTACAGATTCGTAACCGGTTGGCAGCGGCACGGGATCGGCAAAAGAGTTATGCCGATCAGCGTCGCAAGCCATTGGAATTCCAAGTTGATGACAAAGTACTTCTGAAAGTTTCACCGTGGAAGGGCGTCATACGCTTTGGGAAGCGTGGCAAACTCAACCCTCGGTATGTCGGACCATTTACGATCCTGAAACGGATTGGACCGGTGGCATATCGTCTTGATTTACCGACGGAGCTCGGCAACGTACATAACGTCTTCCATGTGTCCAACTTAAAGAAGTGTCTGGCTGACGAGTCTCTTATTGTTCCACTGGAAGAGATCAAGGTTGATGATCGTCTTCGAATTGTGGAGGAACCTGTCGAGATTCTTGATTACAAGATTCGTAGCCTACGTCATAGCAAGATTCGCATTGTTAAGGTTCGCTGGAACTCGAACCGGGGACCAGAGTACACTTGGGAACGGGAGGATCAGATGAAGTCTAAGTATCCTCATCTCTTTCCTAAGGAAGCGTTCGAATCGAGATATGTTTCCACTGCAGCTGAATGAATCTCGGGGCGAGATTCCTTTTTAACGTGGGGATGATGTGACAACTCGGGTAAATCTCTCTCTTGGATTCTATCTTTTGTCTGTTCTTTTGTTATTCCTTTTGGTACTTGTGCAAATTTTCGGGACGAAAATTCTTTTAACGTGGGGATGATGTGACACCCGGCAAATTCAGGCTAACAACGTTGTCTAGATTAAAGTCTACCTTAGCGAGTCACGCGTATATCATACTTAACTGGGTTAGTTGAGTCGTGTTATGGTTCGGGAACTGTTATTTTAGTCTAGAGGATCGTTAGATATCAGTCTAGAGAATCATTAGATGTCAGTCCTTAACCAAGTGTACAAGGGGTGACGATTCGTAGAATCGTCAAAGCATTGGGAACATACAAGTCTTGAGTCCCGGGAATTGGTGAACGAGTGTGAATGTGTTTGTTTGCAAGTATTACGTGTTTACAATCATTATGTGACTTGTCGGTATGTGAAAATGTGTTAACATATGTTAAAACGGGGTTTAACGCGCAAAATACGTAGAACCAACCCCTATAGGCGATTAGGGAGGGCTAATCGCCTATAGGGTGGCGATTAGCTGAGTATGTTAGGCGACTGGGGCATTCTCCTTAGGCGATTATGGGCTAATCGCCTATAGGGGTGGCGATTAGCAGTCCTAATCGCCTGCAAAAGCTGCATAATCGCCTGCAACGTACCTGGCGACTAAAACTGACTATAAATACAATACTTGACCTCCTAAACTTCATTATAACAACCCTAGTCGTCCCACAACTCGCCCCAACACACACACAACCTCTGGAACACGATTTTGGATCAAAACACACGATTTCAAGCCTATTACATCAATCTATCATAAACCTAAGGTGTGGTTTTCATTCATGCAACTTTAATAATGTTTTTATTGAATCCCTAATGGTCCAGACCTGTTTATATACGTATGTGTCTTCTGAAATTCGTCAATAATCGTTGTTAATTGGATTCTAGCTATTATGCATGTTGTATGTGTGTTTATAATTAAAAGATAGGGTTTTTGTGATTCAAGAAGGATTGTTAACATGATATTAAGGTAGTTACAGATTAATGATGATAGCATGTTGATGAAATCTGAGTAATTGTTCATTAGGGTTACGGTTATGCATGTTAATGTGATGTTTCATGCTATGCGTATTGTTTTTGGAATACATGGTTGCATTCAGGGCTGATAGAACGAGGTTAATCAAAGGATTTTGATTGAAATATGTTTGATATGGTTGTTTGATTGATATTTGATGTTTACACACGTTCTGGGTTTGATTTGGAGTGTTAAACGCGCGAAAAACCGGAACAGCTGGGTTAATGGCGATTAGCAACCCTAATCGCCTATGCTATAGGCGATTAGGAGGCTAATCGCCTGCTATGACACCCTAATCGCCTATAGCATAGGTGATTGGGGGCTAATTGCCTTCGTTGCATGCAATTGTGATCCTAATTGCTAGCTAAGTCCTGAAATGCATGTCTTATGACCCTAATCGCCTATAAATGCATGTCTTATGACCCTAATCGCCTATAAACTCCTGATTTGCATACCACATGACCCTAATTGCCTATAGTATAGGCGATTAGCATTCCTAATTGCCTGTTGACCAACGTAATTGCTAGTTGACTTTTCCTAATCGCCTGTACTGCTGTTGTAAGTGTATTTTAGCATTCCGGGACCCGATTTGACACCTAGGAACATGCTAGGAACCCCGTAACATACCTAATAACTTAGTAACATGTGCTCGGACTTATTTATGTGATACGTGAATTATGTGCTAGAACTTGTTGGACTTTAACGTATGTTAAGTGTGATTGCATGATTGTATGTTTGAGAGTACAAGTACAACACGGGGAGTCTCGGGTCACCAATGGGATGTCGGGTCTTGTATATTGGGTTAGTTTAACAGTCACAGTGTTTTCAAACGAACTTGGTTATGGTCTGGACATCTAGGGACTAACTAACCTACGGGTTATTAGTCTAAGTACTTGTAACTGTCATATGTTAGGTCGACGCTTTACGGGGCTAGCATAGCTTGCTGATCTTATTCGTATTACGAAGTAACGCAACCTAAGGTGAGTTCACGGCCCCACTTTTAACTGGTTTCACTTTTGGGGGAGAAAACATGTGTTAAACTAATGTTTTGGTAACAACTGTCATACTATGGGTTTTCTATGGTTTACTATACGATCCTTGGAAGTCCCGGGGGGAACCATGAATGTGCGGGTTTGCACAACGGGGAAATGTGAATAGCGCTATTGGGAGTGACCAACCCCACTCGTCGGCTTGGAGGGCCGGGCGGGTGCATATTGTCTCAAACAGGAACAGGTTTACTATTCGGGCACAACATCTGGTTTGCGAGTTAGTAATGGTTTTCCAATCGTAGTAGTAACAAAACATACGCCTAGCTAGCGTACTTTGGTTTACAATTGTTTATAGTATGGACAAGTTGAACTTGGTACTTTGATTACAAACCTGTGAACTCACCAGCATTTTTGTGCTGACGTAACTCTTACATGTTTTCTCAGGTCGCTAAGGTAGCACAATGGAACTAGGGCGCATGCGTCTGCACGGCGTCTAGTTAGGGTTGCATGGTTTTCGAACATTGAATAATTTGGTTTACTTTTGGATTATGTTTTGAGAATAAGCTTCCGCTGTAATTGGGGATTTTAAACTATGTTTTTGAAATTGCATATGTTCATTTAGATTTGTTTATTGTGATCGTTGACTTGGATCCTGGTTTGTCATGCGCCTCGCGGTAAGACTCCGCAAGTGGATTTGAGGGTGTGACAGATTGGTATCAGAGCCAATGGTTATAATGAACTAGGACTGCATGTAGAGTCTAGTCTATAGCCGAGTCTCACACACTAGACGATCACATAGTACTAAACATTATGGTGGGTTACGTATGGGCTTGTCGGGGTGTCTCTAACGCAGAGCTATGATTTTTATAGTGCCTTTAATGATTGAACACCGGATTTCATGTGTTTTTTCGGCTACACGATTTGTTTGATTTTTCACTTCTCATTGCGTTTTGGTTTCTGGTGATGATAGCACATCGATTCAATATACATGCCTAAAATTTTTCCCAGCATACAGATTCAATGTGCACAATTAGGGGCATCTACCTCTCGCCATTGCGCGTTTTATGGTATATGTGGGGATAACTTTTGTTTATTTTTGTTTTTTATGAAGCTTAGGTTACGGTCTTTATACCGAGTTGATACCATTGATCGACTGGACACGAAAATTGAGGTTAGAGATTAGTCAGAAGGACCAATATTTTGCCGAACACATCTCATTCCTGGGTTTCTGTCATTCAACTTCTTCATCTGTTCGTTGGCAATGTGTAAGGCTGGTTTTCGGTTATCTCTTCATCTTCTCTTTATTTGTTATTGCCTTTAATTTGCTGATTTTAGTAACTTGATTTAGGTGCTTTACGGCTTCTTGGTGCTTTGTTTGCCGAAGTTTATGGTTCTTTTCCGTTGCTCTGCTTTATTGTTATGTGTAAACATTGATTAACTTGTCTATGAATGTGTATGAGTATTTGTTGCATCTGTATTTTTGCAGTTGTTATGATTTCCCGGTGTCGGTCGTTATGGTGAGTTCTTAATAGTATTATTAGTTGTATCTTTGTCTATTTTGATTGTTTGCATACTATAAATGGGTTTGGTTAATTGAGGCTGTTTCATTTTGTGGATTTGTTTGCTTGGTGTGTTTATAAGTAAGTATGTCTACGAGGTGTTTGACAAAATGTTTTAAATGTTTGCATGACTATTTTGTACATAAATATTGGTGTTACCTTTGGTCAAGGGTGGTGGGATTTATTCATAATTATATTTTTTATATAATAAGTTGATGGTTGTGATTTATTTTCAAATAATGGTAAGTATGATAGTTCAATTGTTGTTGCTTGGCTGCTTTGACATATTCCTTTTTTCAGGTTTGTCATTGGTGGTCTGGTGGTTTTCCAATCCAAATATTAGGCTTGCTGAATAGAGTAATCTATGTTTTGGATGATATTTTATAGATTCTACATTGTTTGTGCTTTGCTGCATATGTAAGAGACTTTTGTTTTTTTTGTTTTGATGTCATGTGTGTTGTTTTGGAATAAATGGACTCCATATTGTTTGTTGTTGGGTGCATATGTATGGGTTTACAATTTTAACTTTGTTGCTTTTATGGTCCGAGGACCAGTGGCGAAGCTTGACCCGAAGGTTCGGGGGGTCGGAAGTCACCGGGGGTCAGAAGTCACTAGTTTCGGGGGGTCGAAACCCTATATTTTCAAAATTTTCTATACGAATACTATATAATCGGAACTTCTGCGCGAAAATTCGGGGGGGTCGGCCGCCCCCTCCCGCCCCAACTAAGCATCGCCCCTGCCGAGGACTCACTTTTCATGGAGTTTGTTTTTCATTTGGCTTGTCTGAATATTTATGCATTGATAAGTTGTCCTTCCTTACTTTTTTTATAAGGTGATATGTGTTGTGTGGTTGTTGAGGTGTTGGATCTTTAGTCTTTTTGCTTACCGATAAACTAATCTAGGGTTTCAATTGCTTTGACGAAGCCTCCAACAATGCGGAAGAGAGTGGAAATCATGCCACAACGGAGGAGGAGGCGGCGGAAGATGAGTCAAAAGCCGCGAGGCCACTATGGTGTTGCTCTCTTTTATCGTTGTTTACTTCCTTTATCTTCATCGCTTATATTCCTTTTGGATTCTGGCGAGTTATTTGATTTTTGTGTTTAGTTTTGGTCATTACGCTATTCTCTAACCTTTGATTTCGTTTCAGTTCTGGCCTTTGATAAATATTTCTTTGTTCGAAGATTTTTAACTTTTCCTTTTTGAGATTTATATTTATCGAGTCATCAAAAATAGGGAGTTGTCTAGTTGTTTGATTATTTTTGTTACAGTTGTTATTAAATTGTTACTAACAAAATTTGAAATAGTTATAGGTTATAACTATTTATTTAAGTTATTAATGAAAAAATTAATAGGTTTGAGATTAGTTTTTCATATTCTCAAAATATATGCGACTTCAGAACTAATTCACCCGCGTAACAGTTTTATAGGCTAACTAAATGAAACGTTTTTGCTATAGTTTAAAAACGTCTTATAATTTTAAAGTTATGAAAGTGTTTTACATTTACATGTTCAGTTATTGCGCCTGACGCGATCCTCTTCTTTGATTTGTCGACATGTTAAGACATGTTGCTTTAACTAATTTGTTTACAACTATATGTTCGTTTACACATATATCTTAATTGGATGTTTGAATTGTTAATTTGCGGCATCACAGTATCAAGGTATTCCAATTGCAATTGCAGCAAGAAAACAAATTAATATGTTTATCAATATGCATTCATTAGTCCTTAGTCTTGGTTATTCCCATGGATACTTTTGACCATTTATGATGAAACATGCCGAAAACTATAAGGGGGAAGGGGCACTACCCATGAGGATTTTTAACTTCACTGGTTTCAACCAATCCTGCACTGCCACATCACTTTACTGATTTCCTTCACTGAAACCGTTTTTTAGAGGCAACACTCCACTGGTTTTTTACCCAATACTTAATTATTTTCACACATATATAATAATAATAATAATAATAATAATAATAATATTAATAATTCCTTTTTCACTCTCTCTCCTCTAAACTCACATACACCACTAATTTTTTTTAATAATACCTTTCCCACCCCCTCTCTCTTCTAGAACCAGCATGGTAAGAAGATCCCGTATTTGGTTCACGAGACCCCTACCAGCACTGGTGGCGGCGGTGTTACCGTGCTGGTAGTGGGGTACCCGTGACCTTTTCTGGTGACGCCCCGTCCCCCCTTAGTTGCGGTTTGTCACCTTAATCAATTGCATTCAACATTATCTAAATTACATTATAAAAGGGAGGCATGTGAAATTATGTCCATATTGTCTAAGTTAAGATGGCATCCCAAGAGTCTCAAGTGTAATCCCCAAATTTTTACACCATTTCTTCCATTTATACCCTTGTGTACCATCTTTGAGATTACATTTCTAATGTTAAGTGAGATTAGTTTACATTTCATTAATTTGTTGTAGGACATTCAAATTTGAGGTGTTTATCGAAATGAGAAAAATATACGTATGGCCAATATGTACCCAAACTCTAGACTTTATCTGACCTATCGGCACTCACTGAGAGTAAGCCTTTCTACTTTATAGTTGCTAATAATTCTATCTAATGAATTCAGTTCATGTGGATTCTCTTGGTTATTATCATTAGAGATGGTAAAATGGGCTTCTTAGGTGTCGGGCAAGTGTAACGGGTCAAAACGGTTTGGTCAGAACGGGTAATTTGTAAGGAGTTAAATTCCTTTTTTCTTGAGTTTTAAAAATAATTAAGGATTTAAATTCTTTTTTTCTTGAGTTTTAAAAATAATTAATGTATAAAATATCATTAAAATATAATTAGTCTAAATAAGGCAATTTAAGAGGTTGTAAATACTTCCAACACCATTTTTTTGTTAAAAAGCATATTATTTCAACTCCAATCTATTCATAAAATTGTTAGACTGGTTTTTCTACACTTTATACTTTAGATTTATACATTAGTATGTTACAGTAAAGTTGTATGATTTATAATAAATAGTTATAATTTTATTTTATATTTCTTAGATTTTTAGGAAATTAATTCTTTAATTAACTGATGAATAACCGTTACTTATGAGTTACAAAAATAACTCAAAAGATCATATTCTTTATAATATAATTATTAAAAATTTGTGCACCTTGATAATGTTTTAATCATGCATCTTTTATACATTTTCTTTCAGAGTTATGCATCAATTCTTTATTTAAGAATTCCTCCTGAATTCCGGATGATTCTTCGTGGAAAAGATATTCAGCATCATAATATGGTAAATGATATGATGATAGTGAACGAGCTTACATATCGGTCGTAGCCTGGTGCTGATAAGAGTTTCTATGGATTCAAATGTGATGTCTTTATTAAGTTTGTTACTTATATACAATTTTAAATTTTATAATCATCTTTTAGGTATTTTAATTAACAAATAGTTGCAGTTGTTACTATGGGATTCGTCGAGGATGCGAAAGCTCATATCGACGTTCAAGGATAAAATGTTTATCATAAAAACCGACTCATTAAGGTTTGAATGCTTTTTACATGGTGATCCTTGAGGCATTTTACTTGATGGGTCATTTTGGGGTAAAATATTTCTCTAATAGGTCAAAGGGGTCAAATAAAAAAAATTATTCAAGTTGGTCAAATGGGTTGGAAGTGCCCGTGTTGTATCTTTAGTGCTTACAAGCTTATAGCCGACTAAATTGTTTTATTTATAAACTAAAATAGATTATTATTGTGATAACATAATTTTTGTAATCATATTTTGACATTGACTATTTGTAAAAGTATGGGGCGAGTCGGCCGACATGAACCAATTTGCCCGCACTAAAGACAACCCGTTTTAACCCATTACCCAACACGTCCATTTGACCATTTCCACTTTTGACACATGAAGTTTTATTTTTCCGCTTGTTATTTGACGTATTCCTTTAATCAAATAGAGTTACGACACTTCTTATTTTGCAACCATTTTAGGGACTTTGAAATGCTGTATCATATGCAAACAATTTGAATTTGTCATGTTAATTAGTTTCATAGTTGACCATAAAAGTCTAACTATTTTAATCTTTTGCCCGCCACAACGCACGGTGAGAAAACTGCTAGCGTACTACAAGTTTTTTTGGATCCCGCCGCAACGCGCGGGTAAACCCGCTAGTTTTCTTATTGTGGAACTTTAATTTACAAATGAAATTGTTCTGTTGCAGGTTTGGTGCAGCGCTCGCGTTTGAAGATCCAAAGTGCTCGCGTTTGAAAATCCAATACACATACACAACATCGGAGCATAAATAGGAAAAAGAAAGGCGCCGCAACGCGCGACGGGAAAAAACCTAGTTTCCATTAATTTTTTAAAACAATTTAATTAAGAATTAACTTCAAGGGTAAAATAGACAATTCATATGCACTTAACTAAGTAATCTAACATATGTTAGAGATAAGGATCACACGAGTGCAAATTTATTAATTCAAGAATAAACGATGTAAATAGTGAAGCCTTAGGAGCAACAGTGCAGTATTGGAAAAACACACGGACCAACTATTCAATTCTCTTGAAATTATATGGAAAATGGAAAGTGGATAACAACTGTTGATGCGAATTTACCTCTATACCCTTAGCGTAGAAAGCGGCCGTACGTTACAAAGCAACCTCCCTTTACGTTTGCGTATATACAACGCTTCTTATCCCTAATTTCTCATATCTCTCCTTGATTTCGTAATTTACCTCTACAACCGATCCATTCAGGTAAACTTTTTTTTTTCTTTCAATTATTTCCATTTAATGATGAAACTTAATACCGATTACGAATATGTTTAGATCCATTGTGTCTTTATTCGATCCAATTAAGATTTTTAGTTGTTTTCTATTCGTATGCGTTTTTCCGTGTTTATTAAATTATTAGGCCTAATATTTTGTTCCATTTTAATATTATCTTTTAGGGTTACATATTGCCTTTGTTTGTTGATAGGGTCTAGCTGAATTTAAACATATTGTTTACTGTTTAGGGTTTAGGTTTGCCTTTCTTTCATTCTTGTTCTTGCAATGATCTTTTTACAATTTTTAGGCTTGTTAAGGTTGAAGATTTTATGAGGATATCTTGGTTTTAAAATCGCGCCTTAGGCGCAATGGCAATCGCTTTTTCACTCAGCGCCTAGAGTAAAACCAAAAGCGCAGTAAAAAAGCGCATGTTTTTGGGGCTTTCTTGGCCTAAGGCTCGCTCCTCTTGTTTGTTTGGTGTTTTTATGCTGCAAACTGGTTTACGTTGGGTTTTTTTGGCTTGTCCATTTAGGTAAAATCATATAAAAACCTTATTTTCAGCCGTATTTTGGGTAGGAGAAGCTAAAATCCTATAAGATATATAAAAAAATTGTATATTTGTCTTGTGCCTTGGTACGAAAAGCTCGCCGCTTTCCCACTTTGCGCCTCGGTTTTGTACCTTGTCGCTTTTGTGGGCTTTGTGCTTTTTAAAAACAAGGTTAGGGTGTAAGGACAATCTTCATTGGAGAAAATAGCATTTTGCATTGTCAAATTCATAAGCTTTGTCTCAGTTTTGGGGTTTGAACAATTTTTTTAAAGGCACACTCGGGGCAGCAATAACGCCTTACGTCCATCAACGCTCACATTTACAAATTCCAGCCAAATTTTGCAAAAAAATAAATAAATAAAAAATATCATGTCTGAAACATTTAAAGTTGGCTTGGAACCAGCCTAAAACATGTTTACAATGCCTAAAAATGGTTTATCTATAATGTGCCTCTTGCATTAAAATGTCTTTGCGTTTTCAAAGCCTTCCATCTAGGCATCAGGCTCACCTTAGCGCTTTGAGTATGGCTAGCACCTTTGACTAACTATGTTGATTCTACTTATTTTCTTTTTTTTCCCATCGTCGTCTACAATATTCCTTATTTTGTGATTTGTCACACTATTTGTTGGAAATTCTAGACATCTTACATGTATTTCTTAAAGTGATCAAATTTTATATGCTTTTACTAGCTACAAGCTGATTGTGTTAACCTTCCATTTCACTTTTTGCTCTATTCTGAAGGACAAAGAAGAACGCTACTTGTTCGTTTGTTTGTTGCTTCAAATCCTAGTACTCAAATTTCATGTCTGAGATCGACCTCCAGATTCCAAGCGCCTTTGGTATGTTTTCTAGTGCTTTATTTTTATTTTTAAAGATACTGTAGTGGTTCTTAAATTCATGCAAACGTCTATATGATTTTGGGATTTTTGCACAGATCCATTCGCTGAGGCAAATGCAGAGGACTCAAGTGCAGGGTCCAAAGAATACGTTCATATACGTATACAACAGCGAAATGGCAGGAAAAGCTTGACAACAGTTCAAGGGTTGAAGAAAGAATTCAGCTACAATAAGATACTCAAGGACCTTAAAAAAGAATTTTGCTGCAATGGTACTGTTGTTCAAGATCCAGAGCTTGGTCAAGTAAGTAAACTTTTCGTATAATATATTCTTTTTGTGATAATTATGGGTGTAAGCGAGCTGAATCGAGCCCGGTAGGCTAGTGCTCTGCTTGCTTTAATCTTTATGTCTAAGGCTTGAGCTTGGCTTATGAGTGAATTCTAAAGCTCGAGCTCGGTTTGCGAGTAGTTTTTCAAGTTTAAGCTTGGCTTGTGATTTATTTGTCAAGTTTGAGTTGGAACGGGGCTCGGCATGTATATTATTTGATTATTTTGTTGTTATACGTGTATAATTATTTTTGTACATATTTTAATTGTAAATTTAATATTTATCGTAATGTATATTATTTAGGTTTTTTAATCATGGTTATATCTTTAACAATTTTTATTGTATATTCATAAATTTATTATGTTAAATAAAAAAGTTATTGTATTATGTTAAATAGCTCGGTATAAGAAGCTTGGGCTCGAGCTCGTCTAACCTATGCTTGACTCGAGCGTTTTAGCAATTTGATCTTGACTAGCGCATGAGTGAATCAGCTTGTTCATACTCCTAGTAATAATGTCTTATACCCTGCATATCGTATAAACATAGTCTTGTGGGCTTAATCATATTTGGTTTGATGATTTGAATCCTGGTTATAATGCAGGTCATCCAGCTTCAAGGTGATCAGAGGAAAAACGTGTCCACCTTTCTTGTTCAGGTAATGATTCTCAGCATTCGTTACTATATCACATAGAATTGTCTTCATTTCTCATTTTCCTTTCTCTAAAACAGGCTGGAATCGTGAAGAAAGACCGCATCAAGATTCATGGTTTTTAAATGGTGATTGTCATCTGATCACTCTATCGTTGGTTGGGACTTGTGTCGTCAAATTGTGCTCTGTTGCTTGTGGTGTCTGTTTTTCCTTCTGATAATTTATGGTTGTTTTCCAGCTTTACAAACCTTGTAGAATCTTTCATTATTGTGACTTCATGGTGCTTAATCATAATTTATCAAGTATGATCTTTGCTTTTGTATCTTATTATGTTTGCTTGGAACACTGCTGATCTTGTTTTCTGACCCGAGAATATAAGCATCTGTAATCAGGTTTGAAACCGTGGTGCTTGTTTTTGTATGCAGACCAATTATAGTTTGGTGACCCATATCTTTAAAAAGTTGGTTGATTCGGGTCATTTTACTCCACATGGGTTTGTTTATATCCGCGCAACCTCTACAATAGATCAAAGTGGCTAGTGTTGAGCCGAAAGGTTGCTTGCGCACATTACAGCCACTTCTTTAAGAAATTGGTTGACTTAGGTCAGTTTTTGTGTGTTCGGCTTTATTTAGGTCTCTTCAAAGAAACTGGTTATTTTGTATAAAACTTTCTTACTGTTAGAACATGTTGAAATGAGCTAGCACCATCTACAAGTTGCCACAACCACCTGCACGTGGTCACACACCGCCTCTACCATCCATCGTCACTACTCATCAAAAGCCAGAAGTAGTTGGTGAAACTAGTTTGATATCTGTTTCTTTTTAAAATGACCCGTTTCAACCCTGAGCTAATTTTGACAGCATAACCCGGACAAAACTTTTCGCGTACATATCAGGAACAAAAGACTTAAGTAGTTAAGTGTATAAACAACTTTCTTTAAAACATATTCTTAGTGTTTTCAAACAAAAAATAGAATTATAACCATGAATAATACAACAAAAATTGAATCAAATTATAACTATAAACTCAAAAAATGGAAGAATCTAATCCCAAGGGCTCAAAGAACACTCTTCAGGCAATTTAGGAAACCTCTCAGTGTCTTTGCAGTAGTCATATATCACCAAGTTCCTTTGAACCCAAGCGAAATCCAGTTTCTGGTCTTTTGTAAGATGCCATGCTTCATATTGATCCCACCAATGTTCAGTGGTGGTTGAAACACATTCAGGGTAAGGGTCTTTCCATTGACACCCATCAACAGTGAAATCCTTATACGACGAAACAAATGGCGCCTTTTTCCAGTCGGTTTTCTCAAGACCACCTCTTGTTGCCCAGTCGTCGGCATTCCATATGCTTGAGAACAAGTACATTGGTTTTTGATTTGGGAAGAAGTTGTTCTCGTAGTCAGCGTTCTTGTATACTCTCACTGGGACTCTATCTACAAAGAATCTGTATCGGGTTGAGAAACAGATAGTTAGACATGTTTAATCAAAACGGGTCAACCCGAAAATGGTCCTGTTTAATATGGGCTAGATATAACAACCCAAGATGCGTTTATTGAATAGGTCGATTTGAGTTATTGAACAAGCATTCGGCAACTTACACAATTTGATGGGAGTTCCATAAGATTGAATAAGTGTGGTAATCAAGAGTTGGATCAAACCAAAGCTTGTGTCTCATCTCCCTGTTGCCGGTCCCATTTTTGTAGACATTTGTCTGGATCAAATACGGTTCACCGGTTCGGTTCCCAAGAAACTCGAAATCAAGCTCATCTCTTGTTGGCCCCGCACCATCCTCCGTACACATCTACATAATGCACAAAACAAAACACCTGTTAAAACACCAAATTTATGCTAAAAATGGTACATATATTTAGTTTAAAAAATCAATAGTTAATAAGCATTCCTGATCGAAACCCATTAAAAACGACCGAACCATCCAAATGGAAACAAGTTTTTTTTTTTGAACGGCTAATTTCTTCTCCTTTTTATTACACCTTTTTTTGCCTCTTATGAGGCTTGAACTCCCAACCTCCCCTTTATAACCCCAACACCTTTACCACCACACCACAAGGGGTGGGGCCAAATGGAAACAAGTTGGTCGGTTTGAAATCCAAAAGGTTCGGTTCATAGTTCAATTTTCACGGTTTGATGGTTTAACGGTTTGGTCTAGTATAAAACCTAGAACTAGGCGTTTAAATTTTATTCTTTTATATACATTTTTTCATTTTTAAAATATGTACGTAGTTAAAAAAAACGTAGTTATGTATTAACTACAAAAGTATATAATATGCTCATGATGCATCTTTTATACTTTAGAAGTTTTTAGTACAAACTAGCGATTTTGAAAAATTAGCCTGTCCTGCCACCAGCCAACACAACGTAGCCGGTTTAGTTTGTTGTTTTCCTAAACCGTAGTTAGTGGTTCGGCTAAAATTTTATCAAAACCAGCCGAACCACCAGACCATGAAGAACATCCTCCCTCGAACAATCAATAACGAATACTAATTTTGACCATAAAAAATCAAAGATCCTGAAAGAAAGAAACACATACATAGTAAGCTGTGACAACTCCAGCAGAATCACCTCCCACCAACTTCAGCTTCATACTGAACCACCCAAATCTGTACTTTTGTTTTGTCTGAAACCCACAACCTGTTTAGATTCATACTTTCATTAGTCAAACGTTGACTATTCAACATAAATTTTTAACTAGATCCTTTAAATTTTAAGACAAAATTACCAAAATAATCATTTGATCAGTCAAAATTACTAAAATTAAATAGACAAACACTGGCTTAACCTACAAACTTAAAGGCTAAGCCAGGGTTTTTGCCCACAAATATGCTGGCTTAGCAGACATTTTCTAAGCCTGCAAATTGGTGGGCAAAAACGCTAGCTAGCAGACATTTTCTAAGCCGGCGTTTTTGCCAGCAAATTTGTCAGTTTAGCCAGCGTTTGTCTATTTTGGCAATAAACATTGATGACATCAATGTACATTTTTGTAATTTTGTTGAAATATAAACTATAAGAATGTAGTACAATACTAAAACTAAAATCCTTCAAACAAACATTCATATCAACTGTGGATTTGGAAAAGAATAGTATTGAAATATGAAAGTCAAAGGGTGGGGATGATGATCACCTGTGTCTTTATCCAGGGAAAGATACCAGATCTGACCATCTTCAGAGGTTTTGAAGTGATTTTCAGACCACATGATGCTGAAGTTGTCATCAAATGAAGACTTAGGTGCAGCTGATGCAGCCATAGCTAAATACACAAGCATGCACCAGATCACAACCATTGAATTCTTCTTCTCCATTAATGTGTTCATGGATGGAGATCAAGACTTGTAAGAACCAAGTGAAAGGAAGCCTTCTCTCATGACATTTATATATACACACACATACATACATACATACATACATTATTATTATATTATATGTGATAAGAATATAATTGCGGTGATTCTTTAAGAAAGTACAGCTGACTAAGTTCTATTTTTGTTATTTGGGCAATAGTTTTTTTTAACATTTTTAGTAGTGGAGTAAATGAACAAATCAGTTAACATTCACTTGAGTGAGTTGAGCTTAAATGAACTCAAGTTTAAACTCGGATTTATACCGGATCTCATTTTACAAATTTATTTGGGCCAGGGTCGATTAAGTTTGAAAGTTTAAACGAGTCTATTATTTATATAAAAAAATTCATTACTTTGGACATATATTTACATAATAATTAGTATATATAAGGTTATAATAACAATGACGAAATAATATATTATTTTAGTTTTATATAAAATTATTATTATTATTATAAATAATTTGATCAAACAAAATCCGTGCTAAGCTTGATTGCTTAAACTTAAAAAACTACTTACAAACTGGATTCGTGTTGTAGAAAAAAGCTCAAGACAAGCTGAGTTCGAGCTCTTTTAAGTTATACGAATCGATGTTACACCCTTATAATTGCGAGCCATTAAAAATTGCTTCTAAACTAACACGTATAAGAAAAATTTTAATGCGCAGAACCTATTGTGCATACTAATTAACAGTTTTTAATCTTTATTATTTTGTTTCTAAAACATGCAATCGTATTAATAATTTTACCTATTATGGAATAATCCCTTCTTTATAGATAAACATACATCTTTTTGTGTTATTTGCCTGAAAATTATATATAATTTATGATATAAAATTAGAAGAAAATTGACATAGAAAGATGGAAGATCCAGGCTGCCTCTGGTTGGAGGTGGTAAGCCTGTAGGTCACATGTTACATACAAGAACGTGACATTGTTGGGCCTTATTCTTTTTAATAATGTCAATTTAATATTTTACTATAATTACTATTTTCTAAATAGATTTAACTCATTGTTTTATCTCTTTATACATTTTTCCAAAACTAATAATAAGTTAAGGACTAAGTTATGTATTTATGTTATATATATGAATCCATATGTATACAACTGGTTTTTACCCGTCCCGCGTTGCGGGGCGCAACTCGAATATATGCTATCTAATAATAACGTATTATATTCGACTGACTCATTTTAAAAAGAGTTTACGTCGAAACGTATACGTAAGACAAAAAGAAGGCGCAACTTGAATTTATTTTGTGTGATAATAACGTATTATATTCAACCGACTCATTTAAAAAACGTAAGCCAATTTGAATTTTTACCGACATGCACGTATATAAAGACTTCCCCGTGTTGCGAGACGCAACTCGAATTTATGCCGTCTAATAATAACTAATAATAACGTATTGTACTCAACTGACTAAGCCCCGTGCGTTGCGGTGAGAATTAAGTCTACCCCGGTTCGATTTATTACGGTATCCGCATTCGATATAAAAACACACGTACGTATATAAAGACTTCCCCGCATTGCGAGGCGCAACTCGAATTTATGCCGTCTAATAATAACGTATTATACTCAACCGACTAACCCCAACGCGTTGTGGCGAGAATTTAGTCTACCCCGGTTTGATTTATTACAGTACCCGCTTTCAACATAAAAACAAAAGATAAAGCCTATAAAAAAGACACACACATATATATATATATAAAGACAAATACACATAAAGACACGAGGCGCAACTCGAATTTATGCCGTCTAATAATAACGTATTATACTCAACCGACTAACCCCAGCGCGTTGTGGCGAGAATTTAGTCTACCCCGGTTTGAATTATTACAATACCCGCGTTCAACATAAAAACAAAAGATAAAGCCTATAAAAAAAGACAAATACACATAAAGACAAAAAAAAAGAAAAAGAAATGAAAGTGGTACTTTACTTAAGAGTCTATTATGACTGATGTTAACTTTTGTAAATAACATAAAAATGGAGGGTACTTTGTCTACTGTAGACAAGCAACCTATTGATAATGTAAGATAGGATAATTATTCTGAAATGACCAGATAACTATAGCAAATTAGAAAACTTTGACTATATTTTTGTTTTGTAATTTTTAAATATTTTTGTTCAGTTTCTTGTTTAATTATTATTACACATCTCAACTGAGAGGTAGTAAACATTTATTCAGCATGAATTATGGTAATAATACATATATTTAATATATGAATTTTCAACTTGAAGTTGACATTTGATGAAATCACTAAACATAAGATTAAAAAATGATTATAATAATAAGTAAAATTGTTTTTCTCTAAAAGAAACATGAGCATGTTAATGTTACCAAAATTCTCCTTCTAATCCACATGCATCCCTCACGTGCTCCACCTTCTGTAGTGTCGGTGTAATACCTAATAATTGACACGCACTTCAAAATCCAGCTGGTTTATTATATATAAAGGCTCGGTCTATTCTCATCCTTCTATTTCAACCCCCTTAAAGCGCCTCGCTTTGGCCAAAAACTGAATTTTGGCAGAAAAAACTGAATTTTTATTTTGGGGCGTTTTTTGATGTTTTGAATTGGTTTTTCAATTTATTTTATTTTTTTAATATAATAATTTAAAAAGTTAATAAAATTTTAAAAAACAAAGTAATAACCCTAATCAAACGTCTATATAGGCGTTTTCGATTTCCAAATGAATCAACGATTTAAACTTGACATCATCAACCACGTATAGTCAAAGATTTTAACACAAAACAAAGTAATAACCCTAATTATACTATCATTAATAACTCTAAAAGTGGTTTTTTTATTCATTACTTCCGGAAAAGATACAACGTTAATCTTCGTTATCCTGTATCATCTCTTAACATGCTTGGTAACAGAGAGGAATACTTTCTTCTTTTGTTGTACAATCTTTGTTAGTTATTGTTTACCTAACAATCGATTTCAAGTATATTGTACTGGTTGTGGAAAGAAATCAACAGTCGGATCGGTGTGACTAGGTTTTACATCACCATAATGTGAAGAACTTGATCTTCGAATGCGGTATGCGCGTTAAATTTCATTAAATAAATGAAAAATGCGAATTAGTCAAACTTTGTAGTGGCCTATGTTCTACGGGAGGTGAGTTGGCAATGAAGGGATCCGCTTGGAGTCTAAAGCTTCGCGTGTCATCTTGGTCGAATTCATGTTGCAACATTCGTCTCATGTGTGTTAGGATCAGAAATTTTAGGGCTTTTTAGTGGGTTTTTCCAAGACTTCATCCTTGTGCTTTTTAGTGGATTTTTCCAATGCTCAAACAACACAGTCAAGTTCTCGTATGATCCACAAAACAAAACAAAACAAAACTATAATCTTGAAGTGTTTTACTATAGCCATTTTTCCCTGGTTTATAAGGAATGGGTTGAAGGTGTGTGTTGCAAATATAATAAACAAAGATAATAGGAAGAAGATCAGAGCTCCAAAAGCAAGTGTGAAGATCAAGAGAAAGAAATTAGAAGAAGATGATGAAAAGTGCTCCAACATAACTTGCACCGGCTTGAGATATGAGTTTGATTAGCTCAAATCTCTCTGATCCATGGTATCCACTTTCACTTGAAGCATTCTTTTCCTACCCCTGTTTTGCATTAGTATACGGAGAGCAAATAGACGAACATCATTCAAAATTTCAACTTCCCGTTCAGGTGCTTAAGTCCACCAACCTACTTGATCGTTGACAGATATCTCTCCGATAATAAAAGAGTTATCTTCAATGATTCTACGAAACTTGAAAGAAGAGGTACCTTGAAGACTAGATTCGGTGCAATCGGAATCTGAATATTATATGGGTATTACAATAATATTACGTTGAGCAAAAAGTTGTGTTTGAAGCCTAGTTCTTTTGACCACAGGTACAGAAAGGTTATAAATGTTCATGTCGTTTCAGGTTGCCTTCATCGTTGACAGATGTCTCTCCGATAACAGAAGACTTATCTTCAAATTGATGTATAAGTTTTAGAGTCAGTACGCATTTAAAGAATTTAATCAGATATGCTCTATATCAACCGAAAATGAGTATCATCAATATGGTATTAGTGGTTTGGAAACTCTGATGACAAAGCTTGTGTTGAGGGATAAACCATTCGGAATGGTTTGAAGGTGTGTGTTGAAACAAGGTATGGATATGGAGAACATGGAATGAGATGATTTCGATTTTCGTATAAAGATTCCATAACTAAAATTCAGTTGTTATCGGATAGATATCAGTCAACGATAAAGGCAACATACTTGAAATCAATAGGAAGGTAAACAATTCCTGCTCATCATGAGGAATATCTAGTCGATCCGACTGTTGATTTCTTTTTGCAACCAGTACAACGAACTTTATATGGGTTGCGTGTTAGCACCGATCCGATTGTTAAAACTATCAAGAATCTGAAATTAGTAAAACAACTGTTCAGGCAAGCAAGTAAAATTCAGTTGTTATCGGAGAGATATCTGTCAACAATGAAGACAATCTGATAAAGGTTGAACACGAGTATAATCAAACAAGGGTTGCTCTAAAACCCACCAACGATCAATTAAAGATTTCGAAACGCGCCAAACAGAGTCCGGAAGTCGAGCATATCGATTAGACATGCAAAAATTGTATTCTAAAAAATATGGGTATCGAATGTATAGTCGGAGCACCACGTACAATGATTCATCAAAGTTGTACGAAGCTGGATGTTTCTATTGAAAAACGCAAACGAGCAATAACCGAACCGAAACGCCTCAAACGAATTTTCTTGGCTTGGAAACAACTTAAAAGAACTAAAAATGAATTAAAATTATTTTTTAGCCAATAACAAATACTTTTAAAGAATTAAAAGAAATGTATTTTCTTTTTTAAAAAAGGCCAAAGCGTCTGGCTTTGGTTAAAGCTAGGCGCTTGAGAGGCTTGATTAGACCTCAATTATATAGTGGCCATAACAATAAAAATCATAATTTATAGTGACCATAACAATATAGATATGAATGCCAAAGCGCCTGGCTCGTTTGTGTTTTTCAATATAGTGACCATAACAATATAGATATGAATGCTGCAATTTGTGCTTATTTTCAAGTTTTCATAATTTATATTTTTATTATTGAAGCTTTAACATTAGACGTCTTGGTCTTTGGGAAGATGGAAGAGGCGAGGCAACTTATAAGTGTGTTTATAAATGGGATGACCGGTTTGTTACCGCACTCGTTCACTATATTTATACCTTTTTTCATTTTTCTAACAGGTGAAACAACATAAGCTATAAAAATAGCAGCTACTAAGCCTAAAGATGCACCATACCCCATTAAAATAAGAGTTATTAGAAATTGGGTGTCCTATGCCAACAAAGATGCATGTTGGTATCTTTTTCTTATAAGAGTGTGTGTAATGGAGCGCTATAATTCATGCCCTCCAGTTTTGTGATTGGCTGAGAAAAAAGAACCATCTTTAGTGCTTCCCCTCTATGTGAAAATTTTCACGCCACAAGCAAAAAACCACCTTTAGCGCCCCTAGGGGCCGTGTTCACAGCGCTAAAGGGCGCTAAACTGAGATTTAAGGCCACAATTAGCGCCCTATTACACCCGGTCTAAGGGATGTGCATATCGTTGTCCTTTAAACACACCCATTTCCTTTTCCATTGAAATGTTAGATTCTATTTTATTTTTTGACAAGTGTGAACTCATTTTAGTCAGTCAATATCCTGAATTGGCTACAACTATACGATCTCAAAAATGTCAATGCTCCTTAAATGGCCAAAGTAGCAAAGCTGATACCTTTAAGAGTGGATGTTGCCTCAATTTTATTTCTCTCACAGTTTAATATACAAACTGTAAGGTTATATTATGATTAGGCATCTACCATTCATATTGGGTCCTAATGATAAAGGCTTATGTATGAACAAATTATTTGTTTATTTTGGGTGTGAGTTGTGATAGTAAACTAGGTTCATGGTTTGTATGTGTAATGGGTCGTAGACCATATGGGCCGAGAACTAAAATACCCTATATAAGTTTGTAAAGGCTTAGAATAGTTTTCTTAGTTCTTAGTTTGACAAATGAACCAAATTATATATACTTAGCCTATATATATATATATATATATATACACTATATTAATAAGCATATAGGAAGGGCAAAAATGGTCATTTGCCACTTTACAATACTTTAAAGCTTGTTTTACAAGCCCTTGATGCACAAAAACTTTAAAACTCTTAATTGGTACAAGCTTAATTGCATGTTGTACAATCATTCAAAGCACAACACACATCCTGCACTAAAAAACATAGATATCTTACTTCAAATTAGGGTTTGTCAATCTATCCCTCATTATCCGCCCCCATCTCCCATATGGTTTCTCTCTCTGGAAAAATCTAGATCTACTACATTTCAAAATTTGAATCAGATCCTTTATCCCTTCTACTCAATCGTCTTCTTCTTCTGAATCAAGATCGTTGCCCTCTTCTGCTTTCCTATTTCGTATAGTGGCGTTTCATTTTGTCGCTTGATTTGTGTTTTTCATTGGGCCCGGTTTGATTCATTTGATTCACAAGTTCGTGGCTTGGCTTTGGTCCAGGTTTTATTTCTTTAGGGAAATTACTGCTACATTATTGATTTCAATGTCCTCCAACACCTCCCCCCTTCGTCCATCTCCAAAGGTAAATTTATTATTATTATTATTATTATTATTATTACTATTATTATTATTATTATATATGTATAGGTATGTTTCGTATATGTACTAATAATTTGTGTGAATTTGAATGGTGAATCAGGAGTTTCTTGGTTCGATTTTGAGGCAAAAGTTTCTTTGTCGTGAATGATTATCTCAAGTGGCGCAGTTATTATGACCGAAGCTGTGGATCAAAGTTCGTAAGTGATTTGTTTTTATGAAGCATACTTGGAGTAGTCGCTTACCGCTGTTTCAAGTGTTTCTTACTTTGAAGGTATAGATCTTTAATCTTGAGTCATTAACTGTAAACTTTGATCCCTAATTTGGGTTTTCATTTGAAGTCATTAAAGTAGTTTGAATTTAAAATTTTTCATTAATTTGTTTTTGTTTCTCGAATTTATTATGAAGGAAACGAAAACGCCAAGTTAGTGCTTCAAAAAGTGGAAGTTTGCTGGTTTAATTTGATGGGTTGGTGTTAAACCTCAGTTTTTCTTTGATCCTAACATATGTTTTGTACTCCTGATGTTGTTTGCGGCTCTAAAATGCAGATCTGGGGAACATTTAACTTATTCTGGTTGGTTTTCTTATATTTTCTTTTTATTAATTTTTGTTTTAGATACATAAATATATTTAATGTACATTCAGCTTTTCTTTTTCTTTAAAATTTAATATATGTATATGTATATATAGCTAATTCATTTACTATGTTTAAACTTCCTTTTAAATCGTATCATGGAAATGGGAATATTTATGTTTCAATCGTATGAGGAATGGACATCTTGAGACGGGTTCTCTACATAATGACTCCCATTTCAGTAAATGTTCTGGAGGATGTTGATGTTCTACTGCAAGGGATCATTCAGATTCCCACTTGCTTGCTGTCGTTGCACCACTTACATCTCTCATTCTCATATCATTAACTGATGCCCTTGTAACAAGTGCAATAGAGGACTAATTGGTGTTTGTTTTTGGTTTCAATAAGTGCGCCTGGGCGTAAGACGCGCAAGGCTGGTCGTTTTTACCTTGAAAAGGCATGGTGCATAAAAGAGGCACACGTAAAAGGGCTGTAGAGTTTGTTGCAGTAAAGCATATTGATTAAGAAAAAAAGTAAGTTTATTAATTTTGTTACTTTAAAGGCTGAATTTGTTTTTGATCTTTTTTATCTTATGATGTTCATGCCAAAAATGGATTAAAATTACTTATTATGTTTATATTTTGTTACTTTAAAGGTATGTTGGCATCAATCAAACAATTGTTATGGAATATTGTTGGAAGAGAGCTACTCGGCAATGCATGGCGCTTCACTTAGGTGTGAGCGTTATTGTCGTTTGGTACATAGTATTTTTGTTTATTATGTGTGTGAGGTGTGGCCGCCTTAGTTTTCACCTGCAGAAGAGTTGCTGCTCTGGCTGCGCTTATCTTATTGCCTGCATCAGGAAATGTAAGTTTTTCTAAACCTGTTTTTGCGCTTATGCTGCCCCTTGCATTGGTATGCTCAAAATTGGCATGGAGAAACAGATTGAGGTGGAGGGATGTTTCGGGTTGCTTGCATTGATAAGAGGTGGGTTATGAATAAAGCCAATATATATACAAAAATAACATATTGGTTGGTATAGTCACTTGTGTTTGTGTCAAGCTTTAATTTAGAAGGTAATTAGTCAGCATTGTAGCTTCCTGTTGACTCCAAGCTGGATTATGTATAACTATAACCTGTTTTTTTTAACCATAATCTTAAGGTCTATCTGTCTGGATGTAATTGTGGTTTGATGAATTTAAATATCTCAGGTTAGGACCATGGACTACTGGGAATTTGTGTTGGGAGGAGCGTAAGTTGAGGATAATATCCCAGGTAATCTTTTGCTTATCTTTTGTGCTTTCCTTGTTTGTAAATTACACCAATTTGTCTTATCCTCACAAATATCTTTGATCACCATTTTTAATCACACGTGAATTGGTAGCCTCTTATAGTTATATGTTGTTTTTAATCACACCTAACCCCCACCAAAAAACCTAACCCCCTACCCAAAAACCTAAACCCACCCTACCCACCCCCACCCCACCCCCAAAAACCTAAACCTTACAAACTAAACTAAAAAAAACTAACCCTAAAAGCTAAACTAAACCCAAAAACTAAACCCTAAAGCTAACCGGACATTTACTACACAGGTGCATTAGAAGTCGCCCATTTTTTATTTTTTTTATTTATTTTTATTTTTTTCTGAACCGGGATGACGTGGGAAAGAGAAGCTCCGAACCATATTTTTGGTTTTTGACTTAAATTTTGAGTTATGATTTTTTTTTATTTTTTTCTTAATTTAAGTAGGAGTTCTCGAGTTCTCTCCCTAACTATTAGTTCTCAATTGAACTTTCCCCTATATATATATATATATATGATGGGGTTCCTGTACAAAGGAGGTGTTTTGTGAGAAAGCTAAGACTGAATTGTGACTATTAGATGAGTGTAATCTAAGGTGGAGATTAATTGGATGGCAATCTTGTAATTAGTGTAATAATTATAATAAGTGATTAATGTTTTAGGGATATAATGGTAAAATACTCATTTTTTAATAACAAAAAACAAGCAACCGTGAAATAATCTCCATGATTCATGCACCTTTCCAAAATAAACTTCTCTAAATTTGGCAACAATAATCTTGACAATCATGGAATTTGATTAAAGATTTGGGTTGACAAACGTAAGTAAAAACAATGTTATTTTTTTTTCAGTTAGGGATGACGATTGAATTGTATAAGGTTTGTAAGGGATTGATGAATAAAACACATTTAAAAATAGAACACTCTAGTTTCAAAGACAAACTTACTGGTAAAAAACTTTTGTGGGTGTTGGTATTGATTGTGTTTTAACATCATAGTGTGTTTGTTACTCTGTTTTAACATCATGACTTACTATGTTTTATCAATGTCAACAATACAAAACACACCAACAAGCAAACTTCGAAGAAAATAACAAAAGAAATATAAGTTTTTCTTTTTCCTTTTACGAGTGTGAAGAATATAAGCATAAGGAGATTATTGAAATGCATATATTTGATGAAATAGGTTGTGTAATTAATCCCTAAAATTTCTCAATAATTATAACTAGTTGATCCTTTCATTAAATGAATTAGAATGTAATTTACAATAATACCCATTGAATTAATATTAAAGGTTGCCACGTGTCACGTCCAGGAGCCTTCTTATCCTTCTCACACTTTTGGTCATTTGTACAGGAACCCAAACCTATATATATATATATTAATTATAATTAGTTTTGTATTGAAAAAAAAATGATTTTGATTGGTTTTCTCATTTGTTCTCACTGTTCTCCCGATATTTAGTGTTCTTAAGATAACCCTCTATATATATAATACACACACACACAATAATTATTTGTTAGTTAGGGGGTGTTTGTGGTTACATTTTGAAATGGAAATTTAGATTATTGTGTTTTGAAAACGCAAATAATCAGTTTTTAGTGTTTGGGGTTGAGTTTTGAAATGAATTTTTAGGCTAACAAAACACAATAATTTAAAAGCAGTAGCACCCTGCTTTTCCAAAACAGCTTCTTTTCCAAAACGCAGAAGTTGTTTTGAAAAATCAATCCCAAACAGCCTCTTATTTGGGTATAAAGTTTTTAAGATTTTAATTAGGTTATATAGGGTTAATTAGGTTAAATGAAAGTTTAGTTTAAATAGGTCAAAACTATACATCTAAACGGGTTTAAAAATTATATTAAATTGTAAATATTATTGGGTTTTAAATTTCATAGACACATATTTTTAATATATAACTAGGTTTATTTTCTACGCTTCGCGGCAGATTGTTTGCTTTACTGGGTTATGTCGCACAGAATAGATATGTCAACCAAAAGATACATGCCATGTTTGCCTAACATGTTAAAAGATGACATATAAAAGGACTACTCTTGAGTTCTAAATCATGTTGTGTTCATCAATAACATTATATTAACCTAAACATGCCAAAAGCTGGAATACAAAAGGACCATTGTTCACTTCCAAAGCATGTTGTGGTGATGATCATTGTTTTCAATTTAACATGGCAAAAGATGGCACGCAAAAGGGTTTCTGTTTCTTTGTTGCTTGTTCAGTCCGGGTATCTAGTACACTTGTTCTCGCTAACTGGGTCTATGAGAAAAAGTTGTGAATTAGTAGATGATAGAGCTGATTTAATGTGTTACTTGAGTGATCATATGTATTACCTGGTTCTTCAAATGTTAGTTGCCTTTTGCTTGTAGAGGTCATTGTTTCAGTGTTCTTTTGCGTGGTACCCAGTAATCGGAGGCTTTCTGGTGGAGTGGTTGCCAGTTGTTTTGAGCTCTTGTTCACCGCCAAAAGGTTTCATGTAGGGCTTGCAGTTCTGGTGTACTGAACATGCATTGTGTGATCCTGTTTCATGGCATCCAATAGTGGTTTGGGTATTTGAAATCAATATGTGAAACCTTCTTTGATGACTACATCTCTACATGACATTCCTACGATGGTGCATAATGCCTCATCAAAAATCGTTGTGGTTGTTGTGCCTGTCTTGTATTTTATTTTTGTGAAGGCAATATAAGCAAACCTAGGTTCTTTCTGATCGTCGTGAGTTCCGCATGACCATCCTGTGGGCGTTTCAAAAATCTTTCTGGGGCATTGTGAGCAGCTTGTGTAATACCAGGGTTTATCACTCAAATAGTAGACAATTTTTGCGGTACAGATGAATGTCTTCCCATGTCCATAAATGTGTGTAGTTTTTTTTTAAATGAGTATGGTTATTCTATTTATGGGGAAGACAGAAAACATACCCGATTTCGATCAATGTTTTGGTGTAGGAGTTCTAAAATGGTTTTTTTGTTTCTTTCGTCTACAGTTGCATGTATCACATGTGGTCATGTGCTACGTCTGGCTGTTGCTGCTCAATGAATTTGATGGAGTGGTCGTTTGGTTAGATGACTATTTGGGTGTGTATAAAGCTTTTTTGTTTGTGGCCAAAAAGTCATTCATCAAAAGCCAAAAGGTATCTATCTAATGACACAATGTGTTGCAAGGACAAATGTACATGATATATTATCATTCAAGGACTATCATAGAACAAATTGACATGGGCGACAGAAGACCACCAGGAGGAAGACCAACCGATCAAAAACTAGGCAAGACAACTGAAGATTGTATCAAGTATTTCATAACCAACCTTCCGGATGGTTGTAGCGGGGGAGATCTGGAAACATTAATCAAAGACTATGGTGACATTCAAAAGGTTTACATTGCTAGGAAGAGGGACAAAACGGGTAGACGTTTCGGTTTTGTAACAATCAAGATTCACAGAAACAAGGATGATTTCGATGATCATATGCAGAATCTGTGGATAGGATCATATAAACTCCGGGCCAATGTGGCGAGGTTTACAGAATCTAACGAAGAGGAGGACGGTTACGTTAATAAAGAGAAGAATTATCCATCAAAGAAGGTAGACACTGTTCCATTGCCTCCTAAACCGGCGTTGAATCATCTCTATCAAAACACTTCGGCTAGTAGCTCTTTCAAGGAGATGCTGACCGGGGTTAAGGACGATAATAAAGAAGAAGTAGTAGTGGTTGTTCCTGACGTTGTTAATGAGTTTAGTGACCAACATGGGAGAGCTCTTATTGTTACAGTGTTTGGCGTTGAAGGGTTAATGAAGATTCCAACGATTATGAAAGACTTAGGTCATGAAAGAGTTTCTTTGCAGTACATGGGAGGATTAACAGTCCTATTCACGTGCGCCAATAGGGAAGAAGCAGATAATTTGAGATCAGTTGCTGTTGAAGACAGATGTTTTTCTTTCGGTAGATGTCTGGAAAGGGCAGTCCCTACCCTTCGAACGAGTTGCCTGGCTTAAGGTTTAAGGGATCCCACTGAATGTGCTGTCTAATGACACTTTAAACTCGATTGGGGAACGATTTGGAAAAGTTGTTCACAAAGCTAATGTCAAGAAAGACTTCCATGATTTGTCGGTAGAATACATTGCAGTGTTGGCTGGGGACGGGAGAAGGATTATGGACGAAATTACGTTACAATGGAGGCGGCGGAAATTCAAGGTTTGGGTGAGGGAGGAAATAGGTGACTGGATACCGGATTTTCTTTTCAAAAAAAGAAATGTTGAGGAAATTCCGGCGAATGATGATGTTTCCGACGCTCTCCGATGGAGGAAGCCGACGGCGAAATTAATGATAATTTTTTGGAAGGAGCTACTTTGGCGGCTGAGAATATGGAAACTGTTAAGGATTTAAATGTGGAGTCAACCAAGTCTTTATTGCCCAATGATTGTGGGATATTTTCCAAAAATATCTCTTTTGAACCTTTATCTGACAAATTTCAATTCGCTGAAGATTATCACCCGGATATAGAAGTGGGCCAGGGGACGGTTGTGGGGAATTTAATGGGCCTTGGTTCGCAGCCCGTTATTTTAAAACAAAAAAAGGGGAAGAAAGCCCAGCATAGGTCCAAGATGGTTTCCATTGATGAAAGACCCAATCCTCTAAAACGGACCAGGCTTGATTTCGACCCAACAGGCCTGGATCCTTTTGTCCTGGATGTTTTATTAGGCTTATCCAAGGATGGTAGAGGGGGACAAGTAAAGGAAGGGATAACTGGTGTACAGGATAGCAGACCTAGCGTACAGGAGTATTCTGAAAATTCTAACAGGAGACCAGACCTCAACTCTCAACCAGTCAATAGTGGGGATTTGATGGTGGGAGACTTCGAAGATGCTGGTGGTAATCCCGAGCCTAACGAAGGTACCTTTTTTCAACAGGAGGTCAATGAAACTGTTAAATTGGGAGATAAGTTAGGTGTTAACCTGGATGCTTTTCAAAACTTGGTTCGAGAATCGGTCAAGAATGAAGGATTACAACAAGGTATTCAATGAACTTTCTTTCCATTAATGTTAAAGGGTTCGGGGCGGAAGGGAAGGTTGGTTGGGTTTACGGTTTGAAATCTAAATTTGACGTCTCTTTTCTGGCGCTCCAAGAGACTCAATTAGCTGATGTTAATTCAATTAATGTTGAACGGGTTTGGGGCTGTAAAGGTTTTGGGTGTGACATTGTTAAAGCAGAAGGGAGGTCGGGGGTTTAATAAACGTTTGGGATGAAAAAGTCTTTACTAAAAGGGAGTCGATCCTGAAGCACATATTTTTAGTTATGAGTGGAAATCTGGTTTCGGACAATACTCCTTTAAACATTGTTAACGTTTACGGATCACAAACAGTGACTCTTAAGCGGCGGTTATGGGGCAATTGTTGGGGATTATGCAGTCTTTAGACGGTCTTTGGATTTTGCTTGGAGACTTCAATGTGGTTAGATTCCCAGAAGAACGTAACAATTCTGCTTTTAACGTGGTTAGTGCTGGGGATTTTAATGAATTTATTGATTGGGGGGGGGGGGGGGGGGCTTCAAGAGTATAAAATGAAGGGGGGCAAGTTCACTTTTATGGTTGGGAATGAAAAAGGTTTCAAGTTTAGCAAGATAGATCGGGTTCTTGTTTGTCATGACTTTTTGAATAAATGGCCTAATGCGGTTTTTCGGGCTTTACCGAGAGAGAAATCAGATCATTGCCCTCTATTATTATCGTTGGTTGACTCTAATTTCGGTCCCAAACCTTTTCGATGGTTTAATTCGTGGTTGGAAAGGGATGGGTGCGAAAAAATCATAGTTTATACCTTGGATAGCGAATTTACCGAAGGAACCCCTGATGTTTTGATTGCTAACAAATTTAAAAGGGTTAGAGATGCTTTGAAAAAATGGTGGGTAGATAGGTGTGATAAAGAAAAGGCCGATTATATTGAGATGTCTTATGATATTACAAGTTTGGAACTTAAATTGGAAGACTCGGATCTTGATGAGGAGGAGTTGTGGGTTTATGAAGAAAGTAAAAAAGGTGTGACGTGGATAGATCATCTTCGCTCTTTGGATATTAAACAAAAGTCTCGGGTCCGTTGGGCGAGTAGTGGCGATGAGAATTCGGCTTTCTTCCATTGTGTTGTGAATGGGAGGAAGGCTAAAAACAATATTCCGGGGCTTTTGGTTGATGGGGAATGGGTTTCTAAACCGAGTCTGGTTATGAAACATATTTTTCAGTTTTTTCGCAATCTTTTTTCCTCTAACATTCCAGGTAGGCCGAAGATGCTATGCGGGAATCTGAAAACTCTGGAAGCGGAATCTAAAGAGTTTTTAGTTGCTATGTTCTCGAAGGATGAAGTTAAGCAAGTGGTTTTTGAATGTGGTGGTGATCGTGCTCCGGGTCCGGATGTTTTTAATTTCACTTTTCTGAAGAAAATTTGGGCCTTTTTTGAAGATGATTTTGTTAACTTGATGGAGCATTTTTATAATACGGGATCTATTAACCATGGGTATAGTGCTGCTTTTATTACTCTTATTCCCAAGGTTAAAAATCCGGTTGGCTTAAAGGATTATAGACCAATCACTTTGATTGGCATTATTTCTAAAGTCATCTCGAAGATTTTGGCGAATCGTATTAAAAAGGTTATGAAGTTTATTATTTCTGAAAACCAAAGTGGTTTTTTGTCGGATCGGTTTATTTTAAACGTCCCTTTAATCATCAATGAAGTTATGGCTTGGTTGAAGAAAAAAGAGGGAAAGCGTTTATGTTCAAGATCGATTTCCAGAAAGCTTATGATAATGTAGATTGGGGTCTTTGATATCTATATTGCAACAAATGGAATTTCCGGATCGGTGGTGTCTTTGGATAGAAGGGATTCTCAAATCGGACCGTTCTTTGGTTTTAGTTAACGGGTCTCCCACGTATATCTTCCAATGTGAAAAAGGCTTGAGACAAGGTGATCCTTTGTCTCCTTTCCTTTTTCTTATTGTTATGGAGGCTTTCACAAGCCTCATAGTCAAGTCTTCAAATAGTGGCGGCTTTGAAGGTTTAAAAATTGATGATAATGGGCCTATTCTCTCTCATCTCCTCTACGCGGATGACGCCTTCATTGTGGGGAAGTGGTCCATGGAAAATTGCAGGAATATGATCCGGATTCTTAGAATCTTTCACCTTTGTTCCGGGTTAAAAATTAATTTGCAAAAGTCGAATATCTTTGGCATCAATGCTGAGGACGAGGAGGTTAAGGTTTTGGCCAATTCATGTGGTTGCAATCATGGCTCCTTACCCTTCGACTACCTTGGTATTAAAGTTGGTGCAAATATGAACCGCATCCATAATTGAGACCCGGTTATTGAAAAATGCAAATCCCGTTTGAAGTTGTGGAAGGCTAGGTCCCTTTCTATTGGTGGGCGTCTTATCCTTATTAAGTCGGTTTTGTCAAGTCTTCCGATATATTATATGTCTATTTATAAGGCCCCGGTCAAAGTTCTTGAAGACATTGAAGGGTTAATGAAGCGCTTTCTTTGGGCGAGGGATAATAATGTTAAAAATAGGGCTGTAAACGAACCAAACGAACACGAAAAAGGCCTTGTTCATGTTCGTTTGTTAAGGAATTAACGTGTTTGCGAACTGTTCACGAACACTTACCGAACGAGATTTTTTTGTTCGTGTTCGTTTGTTAAGAAAATAACGTGTTCACGAACTGTTCATGAACACTTACCGAACGGGATTTTTGTTCGTGTTCGCTTTTATTTATTTGCTAAATTTAGGTGTCAGCCAAAAACGAACACAAACAAACACAAATGAATGTAAACGAACACAAATAGGCATTACTGAGCAAAATCGAGCACAAACTAGCACATTAAATTATGAAAATTCGCATTTTTCATCGCTAACATTCTCTGCCCAGAATATACTAACCAAATTACCCAAATATACGTGACATAATCTTGATCACATAATGTCTTATAAAAACACAGAGGTACCACATTAAACTTGAAATCCTCGTTTAATCCACAAAAAATAACAGTTAATCAAAATAGTTAAAGTAATATTAAATGTGATACACTATTATATGTTAAATAATCTACCACTGTGAAATTTGAAATACTTAAATTAAATATAAAAATTAAAAACTCTAATGAACTATCGAACAAGAACAAACATACACGAACACGCTACCGAACGTTCACGAACATAAACGAACGAACATAAACGAACGAACACGGGGGATTAGGAATTACCAAGCTGGCCGAAGTTAATTTATCCCTCCTTACGAAATGGGTTTGGAGGTACAAAACGGAAGGGTCGTGTTTGTGGCGTCGAGTTATTGAGGTTTGTCACCATAGCCGCAAAAATTGGGAAATCCTTCCTTTGAATCGTTCAATGACTAGTGGATGGAAAGCCTTGGCTACTCATATTATTAAGTTAGAGATGCAGGCTAGTAAAGTGACTTCCATGTTCAGAGCTGTTATAGGCAATGGCATGGAGGTGCGCTTTTGGACTGATAAATGGAGAGGTACTAATTCATTTAAAGAAGATTTTCCCAACCTTTTTAGGTTGGCCGTTGATAAGCAAGCCTCTGTTAAGGACTCTTGGAATGCTGCTACCTCTGAGCTGAATTGCAGATGGAAACGTGACCTGCTTTCCGACTCAGAAAGGCATGATCTGGATCTTCTGAAGACTCGGCTTACTGGAACAGTGTTACTTGAAGGCCCTGACCGCTGGATATGGAACGGTAACAGTGAAGGTACTTTCAAAGTGGCAGATTTTAAGAAATCCCTTTTTGAGTGATAGAAGTCAGAATCGGCAGCATGTTCTTCGGAACATTTTGTGGGTTCCTTTGAAGGTCAGAATTTTCGTTTGGCATCTTGAGTTGAATCAGCTTCCTACTAAAGACGAGTTACGTAAGAGGCAGGTGCAGAGGCCAAATGATCTCTGCGTCCTTTGTGATGTTGAAGCAGAGTCAATCCTGCATATTTTCACAGGGTGTGGCTGCTCGTTTGGAGTTTGGTTGGCTATCAGGGCTTGGTGCAAGTTGGATCTGATTTATGCCTTTGATGTTACAGATTTGCTCCATCTGGGTTCGGGTCATCGGAATAAAAACACTTCGAAGATTACTCAAGGTATCATTATGGTCGCTATGTGGCTTTTGTGGAACGCCCGAAATGATAAGATTTTCAAAGGCAAAGAGGTTCGGGTTGTAGAATTAGTCGCTAAAGTAAAGTCCTTATCTGCTAAGGTCTAGGTCCAAGTTTAAAAGTTTGGTTTGGAAAGATTGGGCTTTGTCTCCTTTGTATATGATGTAATTGTTTTGCTTCGGTCCTTGTTTTGAGGACCGGTAGCGGTGTTTTAATGAAGTTCACTTTTCAAAAAAAAAAAAAAGAATTCAAGGACTATCATTTATTTGATATATTTCTTTCTTTATTGGGACATTGTAAGTACCGATTCCAGCCAAAACCATGTCAAATGAAGAAAATGCCTCACATTGTGTTTCAAAATATAACAATCTTGGCATATAACATTTTGACACCTCATCTTATGACCCGTCTATATTTATGTTTTCAAAAGCTCTAAGTGCATTTTTGCCTATGTGATCGTATGCATGATTTAGAATTCAACTACTCAATAAACACTCATGTAAAAAAGTTCCATTACTTACATATGTAGACATAATATACCTTTCTTACACTAGGCCAGACATTTCTTATTGTGTGCATTATCTAAGTCAACATATGCACAATCCATTAAATGCCCATTTGAAAATAGCCATGAGATTACTAAGGTATCTCAAAAAGGCTCCTGATAAAGGTGTGTTGTTTTCAAAAGGGTCAAAGTTTAATATTTCAGCATATGTTGATAGTGATTGGGCAAAATATGTTGACTCTAGAAAGTCAATAACTGGCTTTTTCATATTTATGGGTAAATGTCTTGTGTCCTGGAAAAGTAAAAGGCAGTTTACTGTGTCAAGGTCATCAGCAGAGGTTGAGACGCTGAGTATAGGTCAATGTGTGCTACTGTTTGTGAAGTCATGTGGTTGGTCAATTTATTAACTGAATTGGGTCAAGTTGTTGAACTACTAATAATGGTATATTGTGACAACAATGCTGCTTTGTCAATAGAAGACAACCCAATGTTTTATGACAAAACAAAGCATTTTGAACCGGACTTGTTCTTTTTGAGAGAACAAACTCAGAAAGGGATTGTTAAAACTTGTGAAATAAACACTAAGGATTAGCTTGCTAGTGTTTTCACAAAGGGCTTACTAGTAGGTCAACATGATCTAATGGTAGACAAAATCAATATGTTTGATCCTGTAGTTGAAAGAATTTAGCTAAAACAGGATGTAATGATTATACAAGTTCCAAATCCAGGTGCGGAAACCCTAGATAAGAACAAAATGATAATATCCAAATCAAAACATGTAAAACATCATTTTAAACATCTTTTCATAGATTAACTTCAATAAAACTTGTTTACAATCACTTGACACGTTAATCTAAGCCTCACACACACAAACACAAACTAGACCTGAACCTGACCTCTCAACACACACTTTCTAAAACTCTCTCTAACTTGAAAATGACCAAAAACTATTTATAGATACTGCAGGTTCGCCCAGTTTGTTGGTGCGAATGTGGACATAGTCCACATTCGCCCACTTGCTCAGTACGAATGTGTCTTCTGCTCAACTGTCTTCTACATTCGTCCAGCTTGCTTCTACCTTCGCCCAAACTATATTACCTTCGCCCATTCTGGTTTACATTCGGCCCATCAGAAATACCTACTAACATATGTTAAATGCTAATCCAATCACTAGTCGCAATACATGCATCTACAATCTAACTTGAAAATGACCAAAAACTATTTATAGATACTGCAGGTTCGCCCAGTTTGTTGGTGCGAATGTGGACATAGTCCACATTCGCCCACTTGCTCAGTACGAATGTGTCTTCTGCTCAACTGTCTTCTACATTCGTCCAGCTTGCTTCTACCTTCGCCCAAACTATATTACCTTCGCCTATTCTGGTTTACATTCGGCCCATCAGAAATACCTACTAACATATGTTAAATGCTAATCCAATCACTAGTCGCAATACATGCATCTACAAACTCCCCCTCAACTATTGATTGGATTGTCTTCGTTCTTCGTCCATGATCTTGTTCAGAATCTTGATTCCCAGTTGCTTTTTCTGATCTTTAGTCATTTCAGGCTCCAGCTCACGTTTAACCGGCTTAGGCACATCGGCCATCTTCACCATCTTGCCCAGTTTAGTATCCAAGTTGCTTCCGGAGTTTATATCATAAGCAAAGCAAACTCCAACAACTTGTTGATACTTCTTTGCCTGATCTGCATCATTGGGATCACAATGAATCGGATTGTAGAATAGCATGATGATGTCTTCAAACGTGCAATTAATCAACCACATAGGATCAAATACATAAACATGCTTGTATTTGTCCTTTCCATCTCTTAGCACGATCACTGCCTCTGCCTTCCTCCAATCATAGTACCAAAATATGAAATCTGCACTGAAGTGTTGAGGTAAAGGCATCAATGGAATTTTCTTCATCACTTCAGGTGCTTTATAAATCAAGGTCATCCTTTTCCTTCCTGTTCTCGGATCAATATCTCGATGAACTTTCCTTCTAGGATACTGTGGCTTGAACATGCTCCATTTAGTTCTACTTTCCCAAACCAAACGATCAGCAAACCAACCAACAGCCGTACTATTAACAGAAGCTCCAGTCATAGGAAACCGGCAAATATCTCTGACCGCCCAGTACGGTAGAGTTAAAAGATCATGAAATCTGTAGAAGTACAAGATTTCTGATTCCCATTTGACTGCCAAACATTTCAATCTCCCCAGATACTTCCAACCTAGAGCCCTGCCTTTGAACTTCTCGTTGTGGTATCTGTAGAATCCACCTTGAGCTTCAGGCTTCGGTCGTTTGTCATCAGTTTCCTTCAGCTTCTTTAGTAAAGTCTTCAAATCATCATTCTGATTTGAAGGTTTCTGCTGATTAGTACCAAACACCTTCTCTACAAACTCCTCACTCCTCTTCTCTGCTTTCTTTCTAGCCAGTCTATTTGGTATCTCAGTGAAGTTTGGGAAAACCACATTCTCATCATTCTACCTGAAATATTGTGGATATTCTTCATGTGTAATATCCTCAATCTCAATCTCTTCCATCTCAGGTGTCTGTTTATCATCAGAATGATTTCCAATCTCCTTTTCAGGAAGATCTGGAATCATTTGATCCATCATTATCTCCTCCAAAGACTTCCCTACTCGCTGTGCAATCCCCTCCAAAATCTCTTTGGCAACAGCAGCAGGTACTTCACCTTCCTCCAAGTCTGGATCATTATATTCAAGTTCATACCTCATGTCTTCCGTTTGGAAGATTTTAGCAAACTTGCCTGTGAACTCAATGGTCCATTCTCTTTTCTCAAGCATATCTCTATAAACTTTCTTTGCATCATCATTCAACGATCTAACCTTCTCATTCCAGAAAATTCTTTCATCAGAGTCTACATTCTCACCTCCTTTCTTTTTCTTAGAACTCGACTCTCCAGCATCTTTCTTTGGTGTTCTCTTCTCAAATGTAAACTTACTAGAATCATCTCCCCCATCATCATCACTCTCATCACTATCATCATCTTTACTACCTGATCCCTCCACATCATCATCATCTTTGTCATCTTTCTTACCATCATCATCAAAACTTTCTTCAGATTCATCATCCTCCTCATCATCCTCTTTTTCCTCATCAGAAGGCTCATAATCAACTTGTTCTTCCTCTTTCTCCTTATCTTCCTCACCCTCTTTCAACTTCGGGGCTTCACCATATAATTTGTCCAACAAATCACTCAAATGCTTATTATCTTTCTTTAGCTCTTTGTTATCCTCCTTCACAAGCTTAATCATTCTTCGATTTCTGTTGCACTTAACCTCAAGATCCTTATTTTCTTCTTCAATAGCTTAACTTTCTTCTCGATCTCATCTTGGTTAGTTTTGGATGCAACAACAATCTGGAGCATTTTCTCCTCATTTTTCTTGAACTTACTAATTTCAGCTTGCTGAGCTACAATCATTTTCATCATTTCATCCATTCTTTTGTTAACCTGTTTCATCACGTCATCCGAAACAGTAACTTTCGAAGACTTGGATGTTTCAACTTCTTTGGCCTTCTGTTTTTGAGGATTCTTAAACATATCAAGCACATTTTCCAAAGCAGTCTCAAAATCAGCAACTGGCAATGCTTCAGCTTCTTTGCTTTTCTTCTGTTTCTTAGCTACTGGTGAAGATAGCTTAGATGATGTACCTACGTCAGGTATCCTCTTTCCTTTAAGCAACTAAGCAATCTCTTTTGCTCTCAGCTGTTTTGTATTCGACTTCTTTGCCATTGACTTATGTTTCGGCTTCTTTAAATTCACAACCACAGTCTCACCTTCTTCAAGATCATCAAGATTCACACTTAAACCTTCATCAACATTAGCAGTCTTCTTTTGTAAAACTTCTTCAATAGTTTGGTTCAAAGATTAAGACTCACCAACCATAGTGGCCTTACGCTTGGTGATCTTTATTCTTTCCTCCTCTGAATCCCACTGCCCATCAACTTCTGTTTCCTCCGAATCTACCGAATCTTCATCAACCAGACTCGTGCCTTTCTTCGCAGTAGTCTTCTTTCGAGCACCCTGTTGCTTAGAACTACCTTGATCAATCTTTGCCTTACCCTTCCCTTTGGCTCCGACATTAACCACTTGTCTCTTCCTCTTAGTGTTTGCATCAGCATACACTAATGGATCATCGTTATCCGAGTCACTGTTATCGTGTCTTGCTTTGTTCTTACTAGGATCAGTGTAACCCTGATTAGCCAAAGCTCCAAATAATCTCCTGTGAGGTGGCTTCTCATCATCCGGCACACCTTTATAACCTTTCATTCTAACAAGTGTACGAATATTCATGTGATCTTGACCTAGAATCATAGTTGGATCCTTCCTCAAGTTAGGATACTTATGGTCAAAGATCATCACCAGAAATCTCGGATATAGCATAAACTGTTTCTTCTTCAAGCCTTTCAGCATCTCGAGCATGTGGTCCAGTATCATACCAGATACATTGAATGGTTTGTTAAGTGTTAACGCAACCGTCAATGAACTAAGGCTCTTCCTCATAACATCGTACCCGCCACTTACACATCCAAACACATGAATAATTACATGTGCGAAATACTTGAACTGCACACTCAATTTTCCCTTATGCATCGAACCATCAGTGATAGGACCCTTATATTTCATCCTCAAAAAGCAAGCCCTCTGCTCGGTCCATGAAAGCTCTCTAGGATCAGTACTCGTTTCAAACTTGATCTATAAAGCTTCCCTGATATCTGATTCAGTCAAGAACATCTCCATACCCTGAATCTTGCTACGAATAATGGTCTGATCTTCCCAGAAATCATATGTAGCATTCCTGTAAAAGTCCTCCACTATGTCTTTGTAGATTATGGCTGGTGTGGCTAAGGCATGTATGATTTTGCTTCGCCTTAAGAACTCCACAATACCAGAAAACTCCGTATTCTTCACAACGTCTCCCACATACGCACAGCAGTTATGCGTCGGTTCGAATGGCCATCCCTGTGGTATGTTTTCTGCTTCTGGTACAGGATTTGGTATGACATTCTCCACTGGTGCTTCAATATTTTCAGGTTGCTCAGCCATCTGCACATTCAAAGTCAGAAAATACGTCAAAATACAAAAACGACAAAAATTAAAAATTTTTAGGTTTTACCAGTTTCCACATTCGCCCATTTTAGTTTGGCCGAATGTGGACTTTAAGGGTACGAATGTAAACATTATAGCACGAATGTGGAAATGTTTTGATTAAAAGTTACATTCGCCCAAAATATTACTCATTCGTCCAAATATTTCTACATTCGTCCGTTTCAGTTTGAACGAATGTGAAAATGGTTTTACCCAAAATTTAAAAATTTTCATTTCAACGTTTTGGCTTCTGTTTTTGATTTGAATGAGTCCTAACTTGGCCGACTAACATTCGTCTATAATCAATTTGCATGTACATTCAATTATTATCAGTTTTAAAAGGAATTAGGTTTTAACTCATACAAGCAATCGATTAATCATCCTAAACTAGTTATTAATCTAATTCCTTGTAGATTCTCCCCCTAAAACTGATAATAGTTGAATCCCTAACACAAACACCCATTAAAAACGGTCCAATAACTCCAGATTAAGAACCCTAGGGTTCGTAACCCATAACCTCAAATTCTGATCTGTTTATGTATCCAATACCTGTAAAATTTGGTTCAAAAGGGTCAGGAAACAACAAGGATCAATAATCAAAGTCAAACGAAATCAAAGCAACAAGGTCTCTCTAAGTTGAAAAATTTTGAAAACGTGCAGAATGAGAGGTCGAACCTGGATGAGGCTATTTATAGATTCTACATTCGCCCGTTAGTGTTGGACGAATGTGGGTGAAATCCACATTCGCCCCAAGTGAATGGCACGAATGTAGACTGTATACTCGAAGGTGAAATGTTTTTAGGTTAAAACCCACCTTCGCCCGTATATTAACACACGAATGTAGAGATTTTTCCACATTCGACCCATTTAAGGGGCGAATGTGAAATGGAAAAATTTGAAAATTTTGCTAAATCACGAATTTGAATCCCGTTCAACATTTTTCAATCCGTTAAGTCTCAAAAACTCATTATTTCACTTTTAGAATGATACAAAGTCCAGATGGTTTCATCAAATCTCAGAAATTGACCATCAAACACCGTCGGTTATCTAAAATAAAGCAGAAATGCAAAATTTATGGTTTTTCTGAAATTTATATCAAAACACACCTAAAATCTTTTTGAATTTTGTATCTTTTTGACAATAAAAGTAAAATGCATCAATGTAAACAAAGCAGTAAACATTTTGTGATTTCCGGTAAGAGGATCATATCAGTTGTTTGAGAAGTCTGATCACAGCGTTGATCTTTTTGTTTAATATTATCATTAGAAACAGTATGTGACACGGCAATTGCTGATATTGTGATCCACCTAAGCTCACATGCAGACTATTACGCAATGCTTTAAAATGATACGAGTTAGGTGTATTAGACTAACACATTGTGGTGCCCACACACACGACATACTCCCGTATCAAGTAATTGCACAAAGCTTCGTCGTAATGCGTGATTATGCCAGAGTTATCCGTAAAAGTTACAAGTTATATAGCACAGAGGTGTACAGGTCAGCAAACGAATGCAGCAGAGTAACATGTGCATATATACCAGGTTGAGGCTGATATCAACTACTGATTTTCATCAGTAAGTCAATACGATGTAATTATGATCTTTGATCAATAAAAACATAAAGTTCCTCAATTCGGTAACTTTCGGTTTTGGCATTTAAGCTCTTTTGGAAAATATTCTGATTTTGTAAATCAATACAACAAAAGTTTGATCAGAATATCCCGGATAACCTTAACATAACGACCCGAAACCTCAGATTTTGGCAATCCTATCAAACGAAATTACGGTACTAAGACCATATGCCCATGAGGTGTTCAGCCACGAACGCGTAGTTCGTTATATTTGTATCACTAATGCACGCAATTTTTAGTCTACGAAGCCTATCAGCACATCACACGTAATCAACACACGCCTCATATTACTATACATATCTTTAGCCTGTGTCAGATCCCCACTGATGTACTATCATTTCCTCTTTTTATCCTGGAAATCATTTTTGGTTTTTCTAATTTTTAGGTCTTTTTGAATTTTTCAATGTTTTTGTTTTTTCTGATAAAATGACTCCCCCTAAAATATAAAACATATTTTTGGGTTTTTAATTTTTCTGAAAAACAGTAAAAACTTTAAAGAAAATTTTAAAACTAAAAAGCGATAAACCGAGGTGCTGATTAGTCCTGTTTTTCCTTTATGTTGTTAACTTTTAAAAGATATTCAAAGCGGGATCTGTCAAAAGCTTTAGTGAACAAATCTGCACGTTGGTAGTCAGTATGGATTTTGACCATATCTATCAATTCTTTAGCTTAACAATCACGGATAAAATGGTATTTAATCCGGATATGTTTCGCTTTAGAATGATTGCCCGTATCTTTAGTTAATGCGATCGCGGCTTCATTATCACAGTGTATAGGGGTTTTAAGAAACTGCAAACCGTAATCCACCATCTGCTGTTGGATCCAGAGCACTTGCGAACAGCAACTCGAGGCTGCAATGTACTCGGCTTCACAGGTAGACAGCGCGACTGAAGTCTGCTTCTTACATTGCCAGGTGACTAACCTGCTCCCTAAAAACTGGCATCCAGCTGTAGTGGATTTGCTATCCTTGTCACAGCCGCCGCGATCTGCATCACTAAAAGCGATAAAATCAAAATCATCATCATTAGGGTACCAAAGTCCTCTCGTGAGACAACCCTTCAGATATCTAAGGATACGCTTGACCGCCGTCAGATGACTTTGTTTCGGCTTCGATTGATAGCGAGCACAGAGACACGTTGCGAACATAATATCTTACCGAGATGCGGTAAGATACATCAGAGATCCGATGATTGCTCTGTATGTAAATGGGTCCGTCAGCTCCCCCTTAGCGTCCACTCCAATCCAGTGATTGGGTTGAATCGGGGTATCCATCGGCTTGGAATCCTCCATCTGGAACCGGCTCAAGACTTCGGATACGTATTTCGTCTGGTGAATGAAGATCCCCGTGGGTCTTTGGTCCACCTGCAAGCCTAGGAAAAACTGCATCTCCCCCATTGCACTCATCTCAAACTTTTCCTGCATGACAGTTTCAAACTCCCTGCATAAAAGTTCGTTAGTTGAACCAAATATTATATCATCAACGTATATCTGCACTAGAAGCAAATCATCCCCTGATTTCTTCGTGAACAGGGTGCAGTCGACGAGTCCGCGCTTAAATCCCTTTGCCATGAGGTATGTACTCAGCTCCTCGTACCACTGTCTTGGAGCCTGGTGCAGTCCATACAAAGCTTTGTTCAGCACATAAACCTTATCCCGGTGGATAGGGTCTTCGAAGCCTGGTGGCTGCCCGACATAAACCTCTTCTTTGACTTTCCCGTACAGAAATGCGCTCTTGACGTCCATTTGATATACCTTGAACTTCTTATAGGAAGCAAATGCAAGAAACATCCGAATTGCCTCAATGCGTGCTACAGGAGCATAGATTTCGTTATAATCAATCCCTTCGATTTGATGGAAACCCTGTACGACCAATCTGGCTTTGTTGCAAACTATCACACCACGATCATCCTTCTTACACTTAAACACCCATTTGGTGCCGATCTTCTTTCTTCCAGGCGGTAAATCAGTGAGCGTCCAAACCCCCAATTTCTCAAATTGTAATAACTCCTCCTACATTGCTTCAACCCAGGCGTCCTCCAGCAAACCGTCCTTGTATGTCCTTGGCTCTACCTGCGAAACATAACATGCAAACGACCAATCATTTTGACTACCAGATTTTTGTATTTTGGCATATAAAGCTAAAGCACCAAAACTCTCTGGAGAATTAACACTTCCCAGCTGCCCTCTTGTCATCACACTACTTCCAGGATCACCGATAACTTGCTCCAGCGGGTGAATACGATGAATCCGAGATTCCGGATGTACAGGCACAGTAACTCCCGTCTGAATAGTCAAGTTCTCTACAACATCCAGATCATGACCCATGTTAGACGATGAAGCAACATCTGGAGTTGAAGTTGGATTCACTGTCGGTGCCTCTGGTTCTGTTGCGTGTTCAAGAATAACTTCCTCAAATTCTCCATCATCTTCTGATTCTGAAGTATCTAAAGTTGTAGAAGCCTCTTGAAACACTTCTTCCTCTGGTTCAGGAACATTGGTATCATTAGAAGCTGGTGGGGGATTTACAGTGATCGGACGCACCAACGGTGAAGTTGCCGTGTTTTCACACTCGTAAAGTAATCTGATAACAGCTTCTTCAACCAAGCTATCTAGATTGAATGATTCAAAGAAATCTTTGTAATCAAACATCCAATCAGGACCTATCCCTTGCACATTTTGGGTATACCGTTGAACTTCTACGTTAGCCCAATCCTCCACCTGACGAGTTCGCTTGTTGTATACCCTTTTGAGCGGGGTTGCATATCCAACGAAGTATCCCTCTTCAGCTTTCGGACTAAACTTCTCGCTTGGATTCAACATCGTGCATGGTGCCCCAAAAGGTTCTAGATACTCTAAGTTCGGCTTTCGTCGGTGTAACAGCTAATAAGAAGTTTTACCAAACTTCTTCACCGTTAAAACCCGATTGAGTGTATAATTAGCTGCATAAATCGCCTCATTCCAAAAAATTATCAGAAGATTTGAGTCTGCAAGCATTGTTCTAGCCGCTTCAATTAGAGTCCTGTTTTTACGTTCAGCAACACCGTTCTGTTGTGGGGTGTACGGAGCCGAATATTCATGATGAATTCCTTTGTTTTCACAAAGTTCATCCATCTTTACATTTTTGAACTCCGCCCCATTATCACTCCGAATTCTCTTGGTCTTTAGATTGTAGAGATTTTCCAATCGAGTGAACAGAACTTTCAAGTTGTTAAAGGTGTCACTCTTATGCTGCAAACACATCACCCATGAAAATCTTGAGTAGTCGTCAGTGACAACTAAACAATAAAGCTCTCCAAGATGACTTTTGCGCTTGACAGGTCCAAATAGGTCCATATGCAATCGCTCAAGTGGTATCTCAACAGAGTTAACTTTCTTCAATTTGTGGGATTGTCTGTGTTGCTTCCCCTTCTTACAGCTCACGCACTTGTCATTCAAATGGAAATGCTTCACATTCACACCATCGACAAGTCCATTCTTCACAAGATGATTCATTTTCCTCAGATGAATATGCCCCGTTCTTCGGTGCCACATTATCGATTCCTTCTCGGTCGCCTTTGATAGAAAACATGTTATTTGCCCCTGGGATGTCATTGCCTTGGACATATCAAGAATATAAAGGTTGTTGACGCGAGGTGCCTTCAACATTACCCACTCTTTTGGAATTTTGAAACCTGGTTTGAGAATGTAGCAGGATTTGTCATCAAAATAAACAGTGAAATCTTTGTCATAGATTTGACTGACGCTCAACAGATTATAATTTATCTGCTTCACATAAGAAATCCTCTCAAAGCTCACAATCCCATTACTAACACTCCCTTCCATAGTGATATATCCGCCTTTGTTCCCAGCAAATGCAACATATCCACCATTAATATTCTTCACATCAAACAGTAAAGCAAGATCCCCGGTCATGTGGCCTGAAGCTCCACTATCAACAATCCAAAGACTGCTAATAGGGCCAGCTGAAGCTCCCTGCACACATCAAGTAAAACAATTAGTTCTTTCGGGGGACCCAAGCCTGAGTGGTCTTGGGTCTTTGAATATCATCGTTCAAAGAAACATTCACTTCAGCATTCTGTTTTGGATCGATCTTTTTGGGATCATTCAAAACATTTTCCTTTTTCTCATTTGATTTTGAAGTTGAGGCACCTGGAGAACCATTTGATGTCCAAGATTGTTCAGATCTTTTCAAGATACGAATCTGAGATTTTGGATTCTCAGTCGGTTTCTGAACATTGTATGCAAACGAAACTTTCCTGGTTACCTTCTCTGACTCAACAGATTTAGGTCCAACATTTGACTTGACAATAGGTTTTGATGGAACCCTTTGCCTATCATTTGTTGTGTTCACCACGGGTTTTCTCCATGAATTCTCCATAGCAATCCGGTTTCTACGATCATACTGAAAAGGACGATTTTTCCTCATTTGATAAAAATTGTTTTGATTAAAAAATTGTTGTTGTTGAGGAACAAAACGTCTATGTGGTGGAACGTAATGATCAACAGGTTTCCTCATGGATTGCCTAACTTCAACCTCGTGCCTCTTATGCCTTACATACGGGCAGTGAGCAAGTAAATGCCCTCTCTCCCCGCATTTAAAGCATGCACGGTATTCCTCAAAAACATTTGGAGCATTCGGTTGAGCAAATGATCGAACAGGATATTGATCATTATACTGTTTGTTCCTCAAACTCTCAGGGAGTGGCCCTTTTGAGTAAGCAGGCTCATGAAAACCGTTTGCTTTGTTTTTGGGTTTAATAAACTCTGTGACATGAACCTTTGGTTCTTGAGGAACATCCAAATACAATTTCTTTAAAATTGCCGGCGGAATCTCATTATTTCTCTCATGTTTTGGAAACCAAATAGTGCTTTCTTGCCAAATTTTATCAATTTTAGCATAGTTAGCAAACTTAATTGGATATTCCTCGTCAGAGATGATCTTATCGGATCCTTCCATCCGATAAAACACCTTGACTGGTTTGTCACTCGGTTAAATCCTAACTTCTTTCTTAATTTCATTCTTTTCAGACTTTTTCTCACGATGTGCGTTAGCCATCGGATGCACATGTTGAGATGATGACACTGGTTCAGTAGTAATGATGTGATTTTCTTTTGGAATTTCACATGCATTAGCACTTTGGTAACTACCAGAGTCATCACTCTCTGAGTCTGAATCAACATTCTCAACTGTAACACCTTCATCATTTAAACCTAAAATCGGCCTCACATCAGAATGAGGATCACCAATACTTGAAGTATTAGATTCATTTTCCGATGATGAGTCTGATTTTACCGAGCTCTCCGGTGTCACTTGATGACAGTTGTGATTTGCAAAGAGTACCGGAGATGGCACAGACTTATAGTTAGTGGTTTGATCATCAATGTTGTGGTCTACAACATAAGCAATGTGCTTATAACTCTCCAATTTCTTATTTACTTTCCCAGCAAAACACTTAATGGTGGCCATTTCCAACTTAGTATTCTCAATTTCATTTATATAGTTATTAATGGCTAGTTGTTTTAATGAAAGAGTATTTTTAAGGTCGGAAATGTCCTTTTTATATCCATCAAGTACTTTGTTGAAAGCAAACAATTCTTTGCGAGTAGATTGACAGTTGATGATAGCCCTATCACGTTGAACGCGAAGTTCTTTGTTTTCCTCTGTCAATCTATCACACGTTCCACAGTATTTATCACTAGTAACATCAGTGCTAGATTCAGAACTTACCTGTTTAGGAGGATCTGTCATGGCCATCAAAGCAAAATGAGCTTCCTTTCCAGCGAAAAACTTAGAATAATCAATCCTGGTGAAAGCGTCATCCACAATGCACGACTTCCTCGTCTTCAGAAAATCTGCTTCTGCTAGCAGCTGATCAATCTCATCATCCAAAGATGTAACACTCGCCTCTGTGTCTGATTCACTGTCTGAATCTGAATAAACAGACTCACTCTCCTCAGGAACATCAGAAACTGTGTCAATCACCACTCCAGAACTTGCTTCCTCAGCTTGAATTTCAACAGGTTCAGTCTCCACTTTCACCTCTTCCACAGATTCATCAACTTCATTCTCAGTTTCTTCATTCTTATCAACTATCATCGACTCCTCAGTATCAACCTGTCGGGCAACACAAGCCACATTCCCACCAGTTGTAATCTCCTCAACACCAATTTGCATCCCAGACCAATCAAACCTTTCATCCTGCTGGATCACCAGAGCTTGATTCTAATTCGTATTCTGTGTCTGCTCATTTGGTGTGGTAATAGGTATAACTGTTCTGTTAGTATTGTTTGGTGATTGGTTTTGATTCTGGTTGGTTGTGTTTGGTTGTCTATTTTGGTTGTTGTTTGAGGTGTTTTGTCGGTTTTGGTAATTGTTTTGGTTTTGATAGTTGTTGTTACTTTGGTAAGAAACTTGGTTTTGGTTTTGTTGTTGACGGTTCTGGTAGTTTGAGTTGAAAGGGTTTCTGTTACCTTGTTTAGATGGCTGAGTGCATTCTCGTTTGAAGTGACCCTTACCTCCACAGTTAAAACATGTTACTTTCTCCTTGTTGAACCCGTAGGTTGTATTTGGAGAAGTTCCGAAATCAGTCCTACCAGTCTTTTCAATAAACTCAGTTGCCCTTCTCATTATACTCGCAAAAGCCCACTGGATGTCAATTAGTTCCATCTCTTCCTTGTCGATCTGTGCATAGTCTTCATTGGTCAAGTTATTGTTCCCAATTTGACTTGCAACCAAACCATTATATGATGAAACCATTGCAGAGACTAATGCAATATGCTGCTGAGCAACTTCCACTGTCACATTTCCCAAATTGGAAGTCTCCAAAACCACCGGTTGTTGATTGGGTTGATTTACTTGATTCATGTATTGTGGTTGTTGAGGTGGTTGTTGTGATTGGCTTGCAGTGTAGAATGCTGCTTGCTGCATTGGAGAGAATGGTGAAATGTAGGAATTAATGTATTGTTGTGGTGGTGGTGTGTATGATGGTTGTGAGTAGGATGAGGTTTGTGCGATGTAATTGATGGTAGGTTTTGGTGGTTCCATGACACTAGAAATACAAGCAATGTGAGGTGCCACTGTTCCACTAGCATTCGAGTTTCCAACTGTCGCTGTAGTACCACCATAGTATAGTTCTGGATTCTGAGGAATCTGAGATCTTTTGGCTTTTCTCTTCTCCTCGAGCTCTTTATTCTCCAGCTTTTGTACAAACTCGTTGATAGTCCAAAACCTATAAGCATCCTTCTCTTTGAGAACTTCAACATGCTGATCCCAGTACGGTGGTAAAGCATCTGCAAACTTATCCACCAGATCTGTCATTGGAATCTGTATACCATAACTAGACAATTCAGTTAGTAAATGACAATATCTAGGAGTCAACTCTTTTAATGTCTCATTCCCAACATAAGTAAAATTCTCAAACTCTTTTCTCAACTCCTCCATCCTCAACCTTCTCGTCTTTTCATTCCCATCATGACGATTCTTGGGCACATCCCATAACTGCTTCGATGTCGTGCACGTTCCAAACTGATGTAGTAAGTCGTTTGTGATCGCCTGAGTCAACTAGGAGTATGCTTTCTTCTCCACAGCAAATTTCTTTTTCTCCTCGTCTGACATGCTCTCCAAATAAACTGGTTCACCGGTGTTCTCCAGAACTGGTGCAGTATAACCTTTAGCTATCATTTGCCATGCCTCTGCACCCTCCATACCCATGCCTTCCAAATGGATCTTGAATTTCTTCTGCCATTGATTATACTCCTGCATCTCCATTAGCTTGGGTGGACAATTCCCGCTACCTGAAGATAAGTCATTTATTAGTGTAGAAATGGCATTGGTATTTTGAGTATTTACCACCGCGGCTGCTACTCCCCAGTAGTCTGTCACAGGTTGTGGTGGAGGTGCAACACTCTGAGGCATCGAGCTTGTCATCGCTATGTAATTGATCGGTTGCGAAGACTGAGTACTCGTTTTCTGGGCTGCCACTGTCCATGGGTCCATCACCTGCTGCTGTTGTTGTGTCGTTGCTGGTCTCGGTGTGGTCGGAAAATTCCACATGATGTTCATGAACTTCGAAAAACACAAAACTTAGAAAATTTTCCAAACACAATCCTACTTTCGCCCCCAGTGATTTACTTTCGTCCAAAACAATCTACGTTCGTCCACAACCTTCACTTTCGTCCAAACAGTGTACACCGAAGGTAGAATAATCACCAGAAAGTAAAATAACCTAAACCTCTTTCCACGTTCGCCCGAAAATTTCTATGTTCGCCCACAGATTTCCACGTTCGCCTGCGCGATCAATCGAATGTGGAAATAAACACCCGAATGTGGAAAATATCAACACAACACTCTAGGTTCGTCCAAAAAAAAAAGACACTTTCGTCCAAAAACAACTCAGATTCGCCCTAGCAAGGTCAGGTTTGCCCACTACAGTCTAGATTCGCCCATTTTCATTTTGAAAAACGGTTACACTTTGAAAAACGGTTATTTTGATCTCTGATTTTCAAAAGTTTATGGATTTGGAGGATCTTTATCAGGTTTTGATTCGGAATTGATTTGGAACAACTTTAATTCTTGGAAAACTTGATTTTATCCACAAATTCAACTCGAAATCATTCAAAAACACTCAAAAACCATTTTCAATCAAAAACAGATGAATATTGATCAAAATTAAGTCCAAATCAGCTCTGATATTATCAATTTTGTTATTGTATGATCCGTATGGCTCTGATACCACTTTGTAGTTGAAAGAATTTAGCTAAACAGGATGTAATGATCATACAAGTTCCAAATCCAGGTGCGGAAACCCTAGATAAGAACAAAATGATAATATCCAAATCAAAACACGTAAAACATCATTTTAATCATCTTTTCATAGATTAACTTCAATAAAACTTGTTTACAATCACTTGACACGTTAATCTAAGCCTCACACACACAAACACAATCTAGACCTGAACCTGACCTCTCAACACACACTTTCTTCTAAAACCAACTCAGATTCGCCCTAGCAAGGTCAGGTTCGCCCAATACAGTCTAGATTCGCCCATTTTCATTTTGAAAAACGGTTACACTTTGAAAAACGGTTATTTTGATCTCTGATTTTCAAAAGTTTATGGATTTGGATGATCTTTATCAGGTTTTGATTCGGAATTGATTTGGAACAACTTTAATTCATGGAAAACTTGATTTTATCCACAAATTCAACTCGAAATCATTCAAAAACACTCAAAAACCATTTTCAATAAAAACAGATGAATATTGATCAAAATTAAGTCCAAATCAGCTCTGATATTAGCAATTTTGTTATTGTATGATCCGTATGGCTTTGATACCACTTTGTAGTTGAAAGAATTTAGCTAAAACAGGATGTAATGATCATACAAGTTCCAAATCCAGGTGCGGAAACCCTAGATAAGAACAAAATGATAATATCCAAATCAAAACATGTAAAACATCATTTTAAACATCTTTTTATAGATTAACTTCAATAAAACTTGTTTACAATCACTTGACACGTTAATCTAAGCCTCACACACACAAACACAAACTAGACCTGAACCTGACCTCTCAACACACACTTTCTAAAACTCTCTCTCTTGGTTTTAAAAAGCGCGAAGCGCACAAAAGCGACGAGGTCTAAAACCGAGGCGCAAAGCACATAGCGCAAAAGCGGTGGGCTTTTCGTACGCGAGGCGCAAGACAATTATATAATTTTTTTTATATATGCTATAGGTTTTTAGCATTATTTTCTCAAAAAATAGATACAAATAAGTTATATATATGATTTAACTAAAATGTACAACCTTTTTAGCTACATGTATAACAATTTTAAGCACAAAAACACCATGTGTACAAAAAGCGCGCTTTTCTCGCTTTTTTTACTTGCGCTTTTCGTGCGCTTTTTGCGCTTTTCTTGCGCTTTTCGTACACTGCTCGCCTAGGGTTACATAAGGCGCAAAGATTTGCGCCTAGGTGCGCTTTGCTTTTAAAACATAGCTCTCTCTAACTTGAAAATGACCAAAAACTATTTATAGATACTGCAGGTTCGCCCAGTTTGTTGGTGCGAATGTGGACATAGTCCACATTCGCCCACTTGCTCAGTACGAATGTGTCTTCTGCTCAACTGTCTTCTACATTCGTCCAGCTTGCTTCTACCTTCGCCCAAACTATATTACCTTCGCCCATTCTGGTTTACATTCGGCCCATCAGAAATACCTACTAACATATGTTAAATGCTAATCCAATCACTAGTCGCAATACATGCATCTACAGATCCATTTGCAGTATCAAATTGAGGGGGGTGTTAAAAATAATACCTAATATATATATTTTCAATTTAATACTTTGCTTATGTTTTTATTGATTTTGTATTAATACATGTTTATTGTTTTGAACATATTTGATCATGGAAAATGGACTTGAGGGCTAGCTGATAAGTTCGAGAGTTGCTGGGCTTGGAGTTTGTGTGTTGCTGGGCTAAGGATTAGAAGATCAGAAGATTTCAAGCCCAAGATGTCAAGACCAATAGAAGACCCACTTGTGGAGGCCTGGTCCACTTGTGGGATATTATATTAGTTTATAACAAACACACCTCTCATTAGATCTCAGCCATTCATTGGCTTGATCTGTGTGATTGTATCAATTGTGTGGTTGAGCTTTGAGATTTGAGATTTTGTGTTTTCTCAATAGAAGCTTCCAAGGCTTCTATATCAATGTATCATCTTATCACTGTTACAAGTTTGATCATTTTATTTTCATCTGAATCATTGTAGCTCTCCTTAGGGTTTTGTATTCATCTCAGTCCTTTGATCACCCTGATCAAAGTTCTTGGTAGTGTTTTTTTCCTGAGAGTTGTTAGGTTATTTGTTGATAGCCTGTGAGTGATTCAGTCTTTGTGATCTTGTATTTTGCTCTTTGTAAGTTTCCTTGGGTGTAAACATTTAGAGCATGTTTGGCTCATCATCTCCTTTTCTCCTTCTTCCACCTCCTTATCTCCTTAATCCCAAAAGTCACAAATTCTAACTTATGACTTTTCTCCTTTTCCACCTTCTTTTCTCCTTAATCTAAGCACAAAAGCTCCTTTTCAACCCATCATCCAAACACTTCATTTTAACTTATAAAGTCATAAGTCAAAAGGAGGTGGAAAAATGAAGAGCCAAACATGCATTTAGGGTTTGGTTTCATAATAATAATAATAAAGAAGTATTTCTGTTTTATATCATGTTCTTGACACCCATACAACAACACCAATGACGCTAAGTTAATTCCCTGATTCCAAAAACCAATAAACAATCTACATTTGGAATCAAATACAAATCCACCAACAGTAGCTTCTCGTTCCTTCTTTTTTTTTCTCTTTGGTTGCAAACATAACAACCCTTAGTTATCCCTTGAGTAGATCGTGTAACACCTCGAGGTGTTACGGGTCTCTTAAACGGGTCGGGTCGTACCCGACCACCCGACTACTTAATAAAATATTCAAGTTCGAATCTCGCGACTAACCGTTTCAATCGATTATATAGATAATAATTATTGGATTTTTATTATCTCGGTTAAACGCTCCTTATCTACTATTTAATCGTTGCCAAATGTTCTTATTTAATTGTTATACCCGTTACCAAACACCCGAGTTTCAGTTATTATCCCCGTTACCAAACACCCCTTTATTTTATTACCCTTTTTATAAACCTTGCTTGTCCCTTTCTCTGCATACATTCACGATAACATACACACACTTGTGTGTGTTTCAGAGAGCAAAAGCAGCAGCCGGCCATCACCTCCGGCGCCGCCGCCTCTGCTGCTGCTTCCGGCCACCACCTCCGGCTATCGCCGGCCACCGCCTTACCTTCTCCGGTAAACCCCATAACCTCCGGTAACCCTCTCCTTTGTTATAAACCCGATGACCACACAATCCCTCCTCCTCTGTTTCAGTTATGAACAACCCATAAACCACTCGGTTACCACCCTGTTCGTCCCTATGTTTCTGTTAACGAAGCCGGACAGTCACCGGTGATTGTGACTGTCACCAATAACCATCCATCGAACCACCACAACCTTCTCTTTATTCCCTTTACGAAACCCGATAATAACCCATAAATCACCCCTTATTATTATCCGGACAGTCACCAAGCTATGGTGACTGTCGTGAGTCCTGGTAAACCACCTTATTCTGATCTCTGTTTGTGTTAAACGAAGTCAGACAGTCACCGGTCATGGTGACTGTCGTTAGAAACCATAACCTTCAAACCCAAACCACCCGATAACCTTCTGTGTATAATCAGATCTTGATAAACCCGAGCCCTGTTCTGATAATATTCCACTATCACCGAGCCTAAACCAAGCCATCTCCTCTGTTTGTAAGATGGTCTGACGAAAGGACAGTCACCGAGTCCGGTGACTGTTAAGAAGCTAACCCGAACCATAGTTGTTGATGTGGGTGTCGTGTATTATAAACAGGTGGATTGGGTCTTCAGTTGATTCCCGTTGTATTTCCGGTTTATAATATGATTCTCTGTTAAACTCCGGTTAGTTTCCAGGCATATATCCGGTGACTATCGAACCCTCGTGTTGTTCCTGATAAAACCGGTTAACTTCTGGTTATGCCGATGTGATTCCGGTTATACTCCGGTCATATCCCCGGTAAATACATCTCTAATCGTTCTATTGGTTATCAAATATTATGTTATAATCGATTATTAACTAAAGATTATAATTGTTATTTGTTATGAGGAACCGATAAACGAGTTGGAGGATACAAGTCGATACCGAGTCGACTCAGTGACTCGGTCAACACCCGGAATAGAACCCGGTCCAATAGCTAGACGAGGATTATTAGAATTATACGAATATATATATATATATATATATATATAATACGGGAACGTACGGACTTGATATAATAATAAGAGAATAATAAACATATATAAAATATATATGTTTATATATATAAGATTCGATATATAAAACGATATACTAGACTCGGGTTAATAATAATATGCTCTGCCGAACCAGCATCCGGGTAAGTACGTGTCTAGAGTTCTGTAGGTTCGTGTGCCAAGCTGTAATGGCCAGCTTTATTAGCGACGAGTGCCAAGCTGTAATGGCCAGCTAGATTTTAGGATGTCCGTGTCGTGTCAATAATAAACCCCGAGTTTAGGACTATCTAATATATACCGAATTTTATATGTATAAATTGTATATATGATATATATCCTAAGTATTACAATCTAACAAGTCTCACGCGTAAAACGTATCAATATATATATGACATATAATTGTAATAAAAGAGACTATAGAAGATTATATGCAAACCTGTGAGTATCGTGAACTCCCCACTTTTACTGTTTTATTAAATGTTTTAGGGGAAATACATGTCATTTATTAGAAAACCTAGAAATGCTTTACATAATAGATTTTATAAAAGAAATATAATAGAAAAGGGGATAATAGAAACGACTAGGCCAGTACTGACCGGTATATCGCCATTTCCTTTCTTATCCGACTAGAGGACAAGAACCAGTATTACCCGAGAAGAGGGTAGGAATAATTATATTTACCACAAGCAGAGTGGTACCATCGATAGGAATGGCAACTAATAGAATATAATAGATTGACATATAATCGGTATAATTTAATCGAATTGGTATAATAGAATATATTTTCCTCTCCAGAATTAGAATAGTAAAACATGTTATAAAAGAACATTATAAAAGAATTATAAATAAATGAACTGGCCATTCACTTTATAAAATACACGACCTCACCAACTTTATGTTGACAGATACTATTTTTGGCATGTGTTCAGGTAACCCAACAGATATGATGACGTGGATCCTGGAAGAATCAAGACTGTCAATATCCTGAGTTCCGCTGCGTAGCTCCGATAACCCGACCCGACGACCCGGCACCGACTGCCAGGGTCGTTACAGATCGAATGAAAACTAACAATGTCAGTTTGTTCCTACTGATTTTCTGATCACACAACACGACTCAATCGCCGCTACTTTGGTTTTGTCCGATTGCATGACAAACTAATTAGCCACCTCTACCTTTAAATCAATCTCTCACGAATCGATTAAACAGTATATCACTGTCAGAATCACACCGTACCACCCTGAATCGCTTAGGTAATCAACGGTATCACAGCGTACCACCCCGAACCCCTTTAGTAACTCCACACCTATCGCATGTGATTGAATTTTCACTTGATGGGCTCGCCCCGACCAATATTTCTCCTGGTTGACTCGCACAACCCTTCATTTGAAACTTCACATCCAAGGGCGTAGCATTCAAGGGGCGGAGAGGGGTAGCCGACCCCCTGAATTTTCGCTCAGAAGTTTCGAGTATATAGTATTCGTATGAAATTTTTTTGGTATACATAGTTTCGACCCCCCGTTTAAAAAAAAGTTACATAAACCAAAACTTTAACACAAAACAAAGTAATTGTAAAGCCCAAATCCTAGAGTTCTAAACCCAACAAATACTCGAGCTCGGCTTGGTAAAAAGCTCGAAACGAGCCGAGCCTTATCGAGCCCGAGCTCAGCCTAGCATGTGAAGCTCGTCGAGCCTTAGTGTAATATTAGGTTTATTAATATTTAATAATATTTATCCCTTCTTTTAAGCTTGTTTACTAAACGAGCCCGAGCCGAACTTCATTTATCGAGCTCCGAACCTATTATTTATATTATTTTTATTTAAAATATTAACAAATAGATAGTAAACGAGCCGAGCTCGAGCTCTCATAAGTTTTTCGAGCTCGAGAACTTTGATATTTATTGTATTTAATGTTTGACTCGACCCGAATGGAATCACTGACCGGAACATATCACCCGAACCATAGCTACAGAAAAAAATTAGGTCCCGTCCCGTGACCGCTGACTTCCGAACCCCCGGTCCAAGTTTTCAAGCTTCGCCACTGTTCACATCCGCTTTCACAATTCGTGCTATCACATATTGAATTTCAGCAACTTCATAGCAAACAATCTTCAAACCCGTCGCAAGTGCGATTTTCTTTGGTGGTGGTTCAACAGGTCTTCAATCGTATGCGCTCTGATACCAGTTGTTGGAGTAGTTAGATCATAAACACAAAGAGACAACCGGATTGTTGCGAGAAACGCACTCACGACTCTTTTCTTTTATTAAGATCAAACTCTACACAATTACAAAACAAATAAACCCTATTTATACTAAACATAACTTGGTCACCAAGCTACATATTCTAGTCAAATAATGACTCCTAGCTAGATAAATATACCAACTAAACCTATGTAAACTTAACTTATAAGCATCACATTAAATTATCAATTAAATTATAAATTAAAACTATGTTTATCACGACTATACACGACAAAAGTCTTGTTGGTGAATGAAGCCCTTTAGCAGCCTAAACAACCAACCTAAAATTCAACTGCACTCACTACTAACTTCAGCAAACCTTCAAAACCGTGATTTGATGAACGACTTATATGTTTTGTGAAACTGTAAGTAACTGGTATCGTCAATTCATGGGAGATTAAAAAAAGATGTTCGAATTGATGAATATGAACCTATGTAATGAATTATGGGTATGCGCTAAAAGAGTTAATAAGATGACAAAAAATAACTAAATATTTAAATTGTATTAATGTGAAGTGCGTTTAGCAAAACTAAAGTAAAAAGAGGACGTTAGCAACACTGCAAAGTCATTTCCTTAAATTATATGGTTAGGGATGGAGAACGGGCTGTGAATGCTCTTACCATTTAACCATTTAAGATGATCAAACAAAACGAGAACAGTGTAGGGAAAATTGCCTGCCACAGATACTTAAGTTAACTATATTTTTTGTTACCTTTAGACTCGGACAATTAGACGTCATATAATGGGCCATAAGCTTGGGCTTTGGCACCTACATTGGCACATGGGTTTAGACACACCGAAAAAGCCTAATCTTCCAGACAATGCAACAAAACCAAAAAAATAATAACGGTAGTATAAATCATTTCTCTTGTCTTGCAAACACACATTTATTATCTAAACTAGATAGATCTCTCTGTGCGTGCTTCGCTGCGTATTTCCGGGCATTGACGGTCACCGTATTGTTTAGGCATAACATAGCATCGCAAAACACAATTTTGACCACTTTCTTTGCTCTTTCGTTATAGCCCCGACCTACCTATACTCATTTAAAAAAAGTTATGTTTTTTTGGTCACTGAATTTGATTTAATATTTAAAAAACAAAAAACACTTGTTAAAATGAAAAAATAAACAAAGTAGAAACCATAAGTTTTTATTGTTTAATAAAGTTGTAAAAATAAATAAATAAAAATAAAGGCCTCCCCCAAGGTTCAACCTTGGGACCTTGAACAATCAAAGCTCACCACAAACCACTCCACCACCAACATAATTATGCTTTAAAATGAAACTATAAGTGTTTATTGTTTAACAAAGTTGTAAAAAAAAAGTGGCCTCCCCCAAGGTTCGACCTTGGAATCTCTCACAACCAAATCTCACCACAAACCACTCCACCACCAACACACTTTCTGTTTTATATTTGAAACCATATGTATTTAATGTTTAATAAAATTGTAAAAAAATAAAGGCCTCCCGAAGGTTCGACCTTGGGGCCTCTCATAACCAAAGCTCACCACAAACCACTCCACCACCAACACACTTTCTGTTTTATATTTGAAACCATATGTATTTAGGGTATGTTCGGTATGGGGTAATGGAATGGACGAGGGAATGGAATGGACAAGAGAATGGAATGGACAAAGGAATGAAATGGATGATTACCATTCCATGGTCTTGTTTGGTTACCATGTAAGAATGGAATGAATCATTACTTTGTATTGTTTGGTAGGTAGGAAAAGACTTAGGAATAAACCGGTGGTGGTGAGTGGTGGCGATAGCGGTTGATAGTGGGTGCCGGCGACGGAGGAGGTGGTGGCGGAGGTGGTAGTCGGTGGGTGGTGGCAGTCGTGGTAGCGGCAACGGTGGTGGTCAATGGCCGCGGTAAAGATGGGTGGTGGTGGTGGTGATGGTCGGTCCGTGTCGGTGACAGAGAGTGTCGGTGGTGGTGGTGGTCGGTGCTTGGTGGTGGGTGGCGATGGTAGGTGGTGGAGGTGGCGGTTGGTGGTGGTGGTCGGTGACGGAGAGTGTCAGTGGTGGCAGTCGGTGCTTGGTTGTGGGTGGCAGTGGTCGGTGGTGGAGGTGGTGGTTGGTGGTGGGTGGCGGTGGTGGTGGTAGTGGTCGGTGATGGAGGTCAGTGCTTCGTGGTGGGTGGCGGTGGTCGGTGGCGGTTGGTGGTGGGTGGCGGGGTGGTCGGTGATGGCGGTAGTCGATGGGTGAGGGTGGTGGTGGTCGGTGACGGAGAGTGGCGGTGGTGGTCGGTGGGTGGCGGCAGTCGGTGGTTGGCAGTGCTCGGTGGTGGCATCAAGCGATGGTGGCGATGGGTGGTAGTGGTAGAGGTGGGTGGTGGTGGTGGTTGGTGCTGATGAAGAGTGACAAAGGGAATGGAATGAAAAAAAAACATGGGGGATGGATGGAATGAATTTAGTGTTTTTAGGGGGAATGGAATGGAGGAGGTAATGGATGATTCCATTACCTTGACCAACCAAACACCTTTTTTTTCATTCCATCGTAATGCTCCATTCCATTCCGCCTTCCATTCCTGCATACCAAACACTACCTTAATGTTTAATAAAGTTGTAAAAAAATAAAGGCCTCCCCAAGGTTTGACCTTGGGGCCTCTCACAACCAAAGCTCACCACAAACCACTCCACCATCAATACACTTTATGTTTTATCTTTGATGGCACTATTCACCCACTCTTCAATAATACATATATAATTCCGATGTTAAAACAATTCTAGCAAAAAAAAAAATGTAGTAAGAATTAATATAACATATGATAAAAAAATAGGTCACAACTAGTGCAACTAACAAATTGTGAAACTAAACGGAATTTGAAATTCGGTTTTCGGTTTTCATCCTTCTTCCGTTTGAAATCGTGTAACCCAAATTGGCAAATTCGGTTTGTTGGTTGATTCGCTTCATAAAAGAGGAAAGAAAATCATTTTGTAAAAATCTTAGTAACAAGATGAAATATTGATGAAGATTTTAAAAATGAATCTGGTGAGAGCTGTTAAGAGCATATCCGAACAACTATAAAGATTACCAAAGAATGGACTCGACGAAAGAACAAAGGACATAGAAAGAAAAGATGATCTACGAAGTAAACCCAAGAGAGAGAACGATGGTGTTTTTTTTTTTTTTTTTTGGCTGTAAAGCCATTTGAACCAAATGTTTATAATACTCTTAATTTTCTGTCAATGTGGGCTTAGCCCACTTGGTAGACACAAAAAATGTTTTATGTTCAAGCTTGAGAAACTAAATGTTAAGTACACTACAAGTAGCATCTGTCATTACAAAAAGCTATTTAAAAGAAATTGAACTATTACGAATGTATAATGAAAACATGATACTAGTTTAGTAGATGAAGATACCGGATCAACTCGTATCATGGAGTGCAGCTACGGTTCCTAAGTTTTTTTTTTTTTTTTTTTTACAAAATAAGAAAAATGATCATGACGTTTTTTGAGCTTCTAAATGCAACAATCAACACAATATCATTGGAGACTTTTGTATCAACATCATTTATTTAAACTTTGATATGTATTCTTGAGGTATCAAAGTAATCACTTATAAATATATGAACACTAGCAAATTACCCCGGGAAGGTCCCGGGGTTGAAAATTTTAATATGACTTAATAAAAAATAATAAAAGAAGAAAACTCAAATCACGAAAAGAGTAAATAACTTAAACATAATCAATCTTAGTTAAAAAATTTCACTATGTGATAACGTATTGCAAATGACTCAAGTTAACTAACCACAAAATCTCTCAATCACTGCATGTCCCTAACCTAAAACCATCAGTAATCATCTAAATAATCACTTATGTAAGCTGCAACAATTCAAAAAATCATCAATCTCTAATGACTCTTATAATTCTTAACCTAATCAACTAAACAATCACTTAGGTTGGAAGTTGTAACCATTAAAAACGTATAACATCTATGTACCAAGTCTCACAATATTAATATTGATACCTAACCTAAAAGAATGTATAACTCTAATATTTACACCTATCATAAATGCTAAAAAAATACATAACTCTAATATCAATATTCAACCCATAACCTAAAACAATGTAATAGTGAGGTTATACCTTGGTGCTTTCTGCAACTATGCTTGATCTGCACCCACCTTCTTAGCTTATTGTTTAACCTATGTTGACTAATTTCAATAAGATTTTGTTCAACAGCATGCATAACAGGAAGTAAGAAGATTTTTGGAGTGGTTCATCTTCATTTATGTCTTGTGATTCTATGGACACCTATTTATATAGATTAATCAAATATTAGAAATCATATGAATCAAATAATATTATTGCAAAAGCTCAAAACTTCAAATATACTTTGTACTTCCCATAACGAAAGAATCCCAACTTCAAATGAAAACTATTAACCTAGGCACTACTCTCACCATTACAACCATGATCCTAATGGTCCTCACCATGTGTTGAACCATGGTTCAGAACATTAGAGACTTACCAATGTCTCAAATTTCCCAAATTTCCTATGGTTTGCTGAGTCTAAATACCAACAATGCAATAAGATTTCTTGAAACAATGAACCAAATTTCTAAAAAAAAGGAGCTAACAAATTTTTATTAAAAAAATTCCCAAATTTTCTGAACCAACATACCTTGAACTGGTGGTCTTGTACATATGTTGTACCCCATAATAATTCCCTTCTTCTATAACCTTCTTTTAGCTTCTCAATATTCTGCAATTAATTAACCCATCAAAACAAATCAAAAAGAAATCCTAGATTCAAATCAATGCTTAACAAATCAAATCAAATCACTTTCCCTATACTGTATGTATATGTATATGAATAAAGATATTAAGAAAGAATCTGATAAAAAAACAAAATTACATTCAAATAACATGAATTTAAAGATGAATTAAATAAAATTGGTTTAAGTTAAAGATTGACAGAGGGTTATTATTATTATTTATTAATACATCGGGTACAGGAGGCAATAGAGCTTTTCTAAATCTTTCTCTTGACATGATAATTGTTTCGGATACAATTTTATCCTAACCGATTCAAACAAAAGTTTCAAGACGACTCACATAATAATACTTCTTTCAGATCGACCCAAAAAGATTACAGAAACTTTGTTCGTTCAGATTATGAAGGCTCTTTAATGGAAGACAAAACAGCTAACATTATCGCTTCAGTAGCGATCATCTTCCTCATCGTCGTCATAATCGTCGCTAGGGTCGTTCTAGTGATTAATGATGATCAATATCAATCGTAGAAACCACACAGTAGGGATTAAAGAGGAAAGACAAAAGGATATGGCTGTGGTTTTGGAGAAATTAGGGTTAGAGACAATGTTTCTGTTTTGAGGGAATGAAAGACGATTAGGGTTGGGATTGGGTTTTGTGTTTTCTCTTTTTTTTAAGGTAAAAAACAAAATAATTAAAAAACATCAAAACCTTTAAATTAAGCCACGTGGCGATTTCAAGGGGGGGTTGAAGGAACCTATGGACGCCACGTCAGCAAAATAGCTTTGTTCGCACATACATCATAATAAACACCAACCAAACTTTTACTAAAACATTAACCGTTCAATAAATAATCCATAAACCGAGAACTATAAAATTAACATGCATTCATCATACAACATAGTTATTGGTTCAAGATTTAGCTACTCATAATAATGAAAATCGATAAAAACATAGGTTCAAAATAAAATATAGTCATGGTCTCAATTCATGAACACAGAGTAAATAAATATGAAAACTAAAATTTTTAGTAATCGAACCCGAGCCTTCAATCTTGAACCATGCCTCCTTCTCCTTCGATTAATCATCTCTAACTTTGCAGCTTGTGTTGATGTTCGATGCCTCTGACCTTCTCTTTGCCAGCTACTGTGTTTTTTCGAAATTAATGTTGTGTCCGCCTCTTGGCGGCTGCCAAGATATAATAATATGTTCAATGTTTTCCTTCTATATTATTTCGTGACCTCCCCCAATATTCTCGTGACTTTTGGGCCATGCCTCACAAATTCTCTTTTGTTTTGTTTATTAAAAAACACCAAAAACATTCATTAAGGATGCCACGTGGCACTATAGAGGGGAGGTTGGAGTCACCATTAGACGCCACGTCAGCAAAAGGGCTTTGTTTTATATATATATATATAGATGTTTTCAAACTTCATCAAATCAAATTACTATATATTTGTGTGAAAACAAACCATTCACGTGATTCATAGGACCTTTTGGCAAACATTAATAAATTCTTATACGTGGCAACATATGATTGCTCAACAAGTGACTTGAAACCTCATAACCATGCAAACTCATCTACCATCATCTCCTTAATTTCATTACCACAACAAACCATCACTAACCCACACCAGATACATCTATGGCTATTCCTCCAAAACCATCACTCATCCCCCTACTCATCCTCACCATCCTCACACACCCCTCCACCGCCAATTCCATCGGTATCGCCTCCGACCTCCACTCCCTCCGATCACAATCCCCTTCCGGCCTCATCCACCTCAACGAAACCCTAATCAACCTCATCTTCAATTCCACATCCAAATCCTTCTACCTAATCCTCTTTTTCGACGCGCCCAAACTTTACAACCAACCCGAACCAAATCTCAAATCAATCAAATCCGAATTCACCCTAGTTTCAAATTCCTTCATCCTCAACAACCAAAACACCTCATTTCTCCACAAACTCTTCTTTTGCAACATCGAACTCAATGAATCCAACCGCAATAACCTCCTATTCGGTGTCCATTCGTTACCAGACATCCGCATTGTTCCACCTGACTCCAACGACTTGAAATCCGATTATATACCCATCAAAATTAAAGAATTCTCTCGTTTGGCTGAGTCTGTTGCGGATATTATTGATACGAAAACCGGAATTTCCATAGGCCCAATCCGCCGTCCCCCAATTTATTCGAAAACACAATTAACATTCATAATTGGGGGATTTTTAATATGGCTTCCATACATGACCAAAAGAATAATTGCATGCAATACTGTGTTTCACAATAAGAGGGTTTGGATGTGTGCTACTATGTTTGTGTATTTCTTTAGTGTATCTGGATCTATGTTTATACTTATTCGACGAATACCGTTGTTTGTGATGGATAGAAATGATCCGAATAATGTGGTTTTCTTTTTTAAGGGTCATGGAATGCAGTTTGGTGGTGAGGGTTTGTATGTTGGATTTTTGTTCACTGTTGTTGGTTTGTTGTTGTGTTTGGTGACTCGAATCGTTGTTCGGATGAAGGATATGATGATGCAGAGATTGATGATGGTTAGTGTGATGATTGTTTCGTTTTGGGCAGTAAAAGAAGTTGTGAGGTTGAATCATTGGAAAACTGGGTATGCTGTTCATGCTTATTTGCCTTCTAGTTGGTATAAGTAAATAAGTGAAGATCATGTTAATCACTTTTTTTTATTATTTCATTAAGAGTCTTTTAGATTAAAGAAATAGGTTTAACTGTTTTAGTTTGTCTGAGGAAATTGTTATTTTCTAAACTGAGATTATGGTTGTGTTTTTTTATACTATGTTGTGTAGTGGTTCTTTGGAAATCCCACTCCCCTCCTCTACGTGTCCGCCATTGGCTGTGTTCCCCCTCCGCGCCCCTCAGATGTGGCACCCACTAGTGCCCTGCAACACTTGGCCTTATGGATGGGGTGGGGTTGAAAACTAAAAAATTATAAAAAAAATGCAGGAAGTGACAACCATACTAGTTCTCTTGTAAAGGGTTGGGTCAGGTCGGGTTGGGTCGGGACGGGTTAAAGATATAAAATAAATATGCTGAGGTTAATCCTTGTGGAATGAGGTTAAACGTTGCGGAGTGAGGTAAGACTTTGCGGATTCTGGTTAGAAAAGTCATATTTTAAAGGCGATGGCCTCTTGCTTAATGGCAAGATGTGTTTAGAGTGCGGGCTCAAATCTTATAAATTAGACTGAATTACAAGTTTTGTCCTTTAACTTTATACCCGATTGCAAAGAATGTCCTTTAAGTTTAAAATTGATTGGTCTTGTACTATATCTATCAAAATTATGCACGTTATGTCCTTTAGCCCTAACTCAGTTAATTTTTTTCATTGATGTGACACTAGGCAAACTCAGGTTAATACTTTTACAAACATATAAGTCTACCTTAGAGAAAACATTTATTTAACGTACTTGACCGGGTCGGTTGAGTCGGTTTGATGATTCGGGGAATCATCAGGAGTTGAATTACACTTACGTATTGTCCAGGGTTCAATGGTTTGGGGAATCATTGAGGGAAATATACGCACACACGAGTCTTGAGTCCTTTTGTTGGTGAAATTATATAAATGGATTAAGTATCAAGTATAAAATGTTCATATATGAAATACAATGTGTAAATACATGTTTATATGATTAGATAAGGTTAACATATGTTAGAAATGCATGTTTATGTGTTAGGATGTGTTAACATGTGTTAAAATGGGTTAAATTGGCAAAATCATGAAAATCCGTATATCAAAAATCTGGTTCGATCTAGGGTAGGGTCGAACCAAGTTCATATATGTTGATTCGACCCTCATCAAGGTCGAATGAAGTCTTGTTCGACCCTACAAGGGTGCGAACCAGATCTGGCTATAAATACCACACTTTACAACTTTTTCATCATTTCACAACCCTAACTCGCCTCCAAGTGCTCTCTCTCAACCCCAAACCTGTAGGGAGTAGTTTTTGATCTCGTTTTTTTCAGATCCTAACCGAAAACACATTCCATAACATAAACAAGTGAAGAATCAAGGTGTGTTCTTAATCTACAACCTTTTTAATCAAGTTTCATTAGTTTTTATCAAACCCTAAGTGTCCAGATCTGATTCAAACAAGTTTTTATGGATAAAAACCTTTCTGACATCTTTCTAAACCAAACCTATTCATTAATAATGAGTTTTATTGCAAAAACCCCCAATGTTAATGGTGTTAAATGATGTGTTATTGTGTTATGTGATATGAAATGATGAATAGATGTTTTGTTATTGATCTAGGACTGTTTTAGATGATGGTTTATGTTTATTATAAGATGTAATTGATGATTGATGGATTTTCACCTATTTTAGGGGTTTTATGTTAGATCTAGGATTTGTTCTTGATAGTATTGATGATGATATGATTGAGGGATCATTATACATGTTTAATCCGTACATAATAATCTGTTCGTGAGGTTGTATTGATAGTTTCCATTTTAGGTAATGATTTCATGCATTGATGTGACATTTCAATAATATGCCATTTTGAGAAAGATTGTGATTGCTATGTAAAATGAACAGATTTGTATGTGAAATTGGTATGATTACATGTGGTTAGGATAAACATAATCAACTGCTGTGATTTGTGACTTTTCGTGATGTTTTCGGACTGTTTTGATGAGATTTGGTGTGTTTATACGATTCTGCAGACCTTAGGGTCAAACCAAATTTTGGTTCGACATGGCGTGGGGTCAAACCAAGTGATTTGGGGTTGAACCAACAACTAAAGGGTCAAACCAACCCTTTAAGAAACCCATTCGACCCATCAGCTTGATTTACAAACTTTTATTCGACCTTTCGAGTAAATTTGATGCAAACTAAGTGTTTTATGTGTAATTCTTGTGTGTAAAATATGTGTACTTGATTCATTAGTGTAAAGGGTCACTAACGGGATGTCGGGTTTGTCCGGTGTGTCGGGTCAACGTTCAAACACATTTTCAAACACACGTAGTCATGATCTGGATAATCGGGGACTGGTTATCCTACGGGTTATTAGTCAAAACAATTATACAAACTTTATGATATGTCGCCAATAGTTGGGACTATCAACTCAAGTCGGTTATTCTTTTGATTAGAACACGCAACCTAATGTGAGTTTCACGGCCCCACTTCACACACTTTCTCATGGGGGAGAAACATGCTACACACTTTGGATACGTATAGATCATGTTATACTATGGTTATCATTTGTTTACTATGGGACTCATCTAAATCCCAAGAAAACCACTAATATGGGTATATAGCGGGGAATGTGGATAGATCTATTGGGCCTGACAAACCCCACTTGGGTCGGCTGGGAGCCGGACGGGTGCATATTGTCTCAAACACACAGGGCCTACCGGAGATGACGATAGTCTGAAGGGTACACACTATTGGAACAACACGGTCAGCAATGGTTTCAATCATAGTGGTAACGTACATAACGTCTAGCTAACGTTCATATAACATAGTAGTAACGAGAATGATCTTACACACATATGGAAACTGTTTTTGTAAAACCTGTGAACTCACCAGCATTGTATGCTGACATTTTAGCACGTTTTCTCAGGTCGTTAAGGCGTACTGGATTCGCACTGAGTCTCATGTGTCATACATGGTCGGATTTTATGATTATGTCTTTGAGTCACTTACTTTTTGATTATGGTTTGTAAACTTTTAGATGCTTCCGCTGTGGTGGTTTTGGATTATGTAAACTCTTAAACTGCCTGGTTGGCTTTTATTACATTGTTTTCATATCATATAGTTGTCGTTTATTGTGACCGTTGACCTGGATCCTGGTATGTCGCGCGCCTCGCGGTAAGACCCCGCACGTGGAATTTGAGGGTGTGACAATTAAGTCGTGTCACCTGACCTGCACATGAGGGTAACTAAGTAAGTTCGTTTAGACTAATTAAAAATAATAAAAAAAACAAAAACAAATTAAATAATTTAAAGAATAAAAACTCTAAAGACTACCCAACCACCACCACCTGCCATAACCACCGCCACCCCACCACAACTGCTGTAACAACCACCATTGGACTCCTTCATTACCTGTAAACACCAACTTGACCCTCAACCTCCAACAATAACCGACCCAAACTCGAACCCCAACCTACAACACAAACCCAGCCCAACCCAAACTCGACCCCTAACCTGCAACCGACCTCTGCCCACCTCCACAACTCCATCGCCCTCAACCCCACTCGTGCACCACTAGCAACAATCAGAAAACCTTCATCACTCGTATACCACTGTCTGACTCCATAGTCCCGCCGCAACAAAAACCCTAACTTCACATGTCTACCAGCGTCAGTGAGGGAATAAAACTATACAAAGAATGAAATAAATAATTAATCCAAATACGAACAAATAAATCTAATCAATCAATTAAATCTATCAACATCCTAATGAACAAATAATCAAATCAAACAATCCTATAAGCAGATAAATGAACGAATATATATGCAAACGTATAAACCAATCTAGAATCAATCCAAAATATCTACAGACAGATAAATTAAAGAGAGAATTACACAGATTGTCCTTTAGTTTTACCCAAAATTGCATCCTCTGTCCTTTTTTTTAATTTTTAACTCCCTGTGTCCTTTGTTTTGTACACTTGTTACACCCTATGTCCTTTAGGGTAACGTCCGTTAAAAAACTCAGTTAAGTTGGTCATGTGCCACTCATGTGAGGGGCAATATTGTCTTTTCACCTTAAAACATGATAAAACTTTAAAAAAAAAAAACCAAATCAGACAAACATCATCATCTTCATCTTTACCCCTTCAACAACTCAAACCCTAACCCGATTGGAACCCTAACTCCACCTACCGCTGCTGTCATCGTTCTTCTGTCAGAACCAGCCGGCCAGAGACCATGGCCGGCGTCTTTATTTATTATTGGTTAGGGAAAACAGGTAGCCGTTCGAGGGCCACATCCTTTATTTATTGCTTACAAAAACCAACCAACTATTTATAAAGAGAAACAACAACTAGTTCATCACGAGACTTTGCTGCAAATCATTCACAGCCTTTACCTTTCCTTTCATGGAGCTTCAATCGCCACCATTGTTTCATCACACTTATCATCTTTTTCTTCTCTACATAGCCTTAATATTATCCTTCAATCTGTTGTACATTTTGCGGTCTAACCTCAAACGACGTCGTACATCAACGGAAATCGAACGGGTGTGTATGTGTTGGTTGTTCTTGGGGGTGGTGACCGGAGATCCGGCGGCGACGGTGGCAGACTATCGGAACATATGACTCATCGGGATTTGAGTTTGGGTTAACCGATAATCAGAACAGGGGTTTGAGTTTGGGTTAACCGATAACCGGAATCAAGAAAGGGGGATTCAAGGTTGTTATCGGGATTCATAACTGAACAAAGGTTGGGTTCGATTAATAGAAACAGAGGAGAAAGAGGGTTGTGGTTTGATGATGATTAGGAGGAGGGGGTTACCGGAGAAGAAGACGACGGCGGCGGTGGCGGCGCCGGAGGTGGTGGCTTCCGGTTGGGGTGAATAGAGGAGAGAGGGAGTGGTTTGATGATGCATTGGGTCTCGATGTTTAACCAGACGTTTACTCTGATTTATTATTATTATTATTATTATTATTATTATTATTATTAATTACATAGATTGTCCTTCAATGAGGTGAAAAGACAAATTTGCCCCTCACATGAGGGGCACATGGGTAACTTAACTGAGTTTTTTAACGGACGTTACCCTAAAGGACAGAGGGTGTAACAAGTGTACAAAACAAAGGACACAGGGAGTTAAAAATTCAAAAAAAGGACAGAGGATGCAATTTCAGGTAAAACTAAAGGACAATCTGTGTAATTCTCTCTAAATTAAATAAACAATCAAAGAATCATATATGCAAATAAATGAATGAAATAATGTAACAACCCGACCCGGTGGGGGCTGGTCGAAATGACAGTTTGGTAACAGACTTCCACAACGGAAGCAACGATAATTAATATTTATTGTTTTATACAATTTCTAATCCAAAATTAAAGAGTTAATGGCCAAATTCGTCCCTGGGGTTTGTTCAATATTGCTAGATCCATCCAAAATAAGAATTTTTGACAAATGAGCCACTAAGGTTACAATTTCATTGCTAAATCCGTCCAAATTACAAACTCAGTTAAAAACTAACTTTAAGTTGAGGGCAATTTGGTCATTTTCCATCTGATTATCTATTGTTATATTTAAATAAGTCAGGTGGGACCCACAATTCACCTTCTTCCTCACCTTCCACCCAAGCCCTTCTTCACCTTTTACCACCACCACTAACCACCACCTCAGCCACCGTCTCCACCACTAACCACCACCATTTTCTGCACATTATTATTTCCACATCACTAAACCATTTAATATTGATCAATTAGTGACTGTTTAAAGCGATTCTCGAGTTCCAAATCAAAAAATAAGTTCATTATCCACTCAATTAATATAAACGTATAATACAATTTCCAAATCCATAGACAAAACCTAATCAACAATTCATTGCCTGTGAACTCTAATTAACCGTTCGAATTATGCACAAAACTAGGATTCACTCAAATCATCTTTGATCACAAGTGCTATATTGAATTAAATTAAAAAAAAAAAACCCTCAAATAGCAACAACAGAAATGAGGAAACAGAATAAACAAAAGCTTAACTTGAACCCTATTGAATCACCATCAAGTACGTTTAAAGCTATAACAGAAACAAAACAAAACAAATATATATGAGAAACGATAAAAATCAGACCTTAATTAATTAGTAAAAGATAAAGAACAAAAGAAATTACACACTGTGCAGTTTAATCGGATTAACAACATCAACAAAGACTTAATCAGAATAACAATCAGACCATTAATGGCGGAGGGAGAGAGGGGAGAGAGAGAGAGAGGGGATGGAGTGGAGTTGAAGTCTGTATTTTTTATAGATTTTTTTTAAACAAAAATCACATGGTAAAGAAAAGTAGGAAAATGACTATAATGTCCTCGAGTTAACAGACTTATTTAACTGGGTTTGTAAATTGGACTGATCTAGCAATGAAGTTTGAAGTACAGTGGCCCAGTTGTCATAAATTCTCAAAATGGATGGATGTGGCAATATTGGTCAAACCCCAGGGACGAATTTGGCCATTAACTCAAAATTAAAATACACAACTTAAATAAGTAAACTAATATCTACGCAGGGACGAAACGTGGCGGTCGTCGAAGCAGTCGATAGGATGTGATCCACTAGTTGATCCAAGTCCCAATCCGTGCTTAGCTCTAAATGCTCTAAACCGCTATACTTGCACCTTGAATCTTCTACCGTAATAATCTCTAATCCACAAAAGCAAGTATATACCTCGTTTCGTGTTCATCCAAATGCAGTAACTGAACACATGCTTAAAAATAGTTTGGTCAGCAAAATATGCCGTGAGTCCGTGTAAGTTGTTAAGTGAAACCAAAATAGTTTGAAAATAAGTTTGCACAGTTCTAAACATAGTGATGTACAAGTATCACACCTCAATCCTAACACGAAATCCATCTACTCCCATTATGGATTCCCTACGGCATAATATATGCCGCAACGGTCCGCAGACCTCAGTGGAGGATTTTCTGGGCTTCCGGATCCACTGTGCGTGGGGGATTCCCCAAGTAGTACTACCCATACATTAAGTGGCCCAATCCCTTGGGTTAATGAATGTGAGTCTGGTTTCGGGAGCCCTTGTCACATCAAGTAAGTTTGCATACAAAACAGTTTACAGGTATAAGCAAATGTTCACCCCAAAACAGTAAAACGAAAAAGGGGAAGTACACGAACTCACCTTAGTAGCGTTTTATCCGGTCACATAGCATCTCGGGTCAAGTTTCCAATCACTAGCATGATCCTATTCATGTTTATAAATATTAGCGCGTATAACCATTATCATGGTTACACGTGTGGGCGAGCTAGGACCATTGGTTGTCTTTGTTAGGTGTACTCTAATTGTCGAACCATGGTTTTACTTATTTAGTCATGCACTCTTACATAGTCCGAGTGTCGGGTTAGTCGTACGTAAATATATATATGAATTGTCATTTAGAGTCCTAATAGTCCCAAAGGTGTCTTAATTATACATACACATTAGTTATGTCTATTGTCCAAAGTCCGTAACTTATAAGTTGTCCAACTTACAATATCCATCTAATCGTTTTTGTCCTATTCATGCTTATTATCCGAGTTACAAACATATCTAGACGGCTAATGTTCATGTAATCTTATATGGTCCGAGTTTCATAGCTCCAAGAATCCTTATCGGTATTTCACATGTCGTGCTAATTGTCTAGTATCTCAATAGTATATAATAATCCTAGCGAGTTAATAATAATTAATAATATATATGTGTACACGGTAGTCTAAGATCCCAAGGTTCTATGCTTTGTTATTAATTCTACGTCCGAATCATTATCTTTCTTGTGTTAATCCATACCAATCAAGTGTTTACTATAATCCATCAAGTATCCAATATATGTGTGTGTATTCATGTACTAATATTTATCTATAAGTATGTATGTCCGACATATTAACTAGTTATGTTTGTCGAGTCGTCCGGTCCGTAGTCCCTTCGTGTCTCACACGTGTAGTCTATGTTGTTAATATGAAAGGTTAATAATCTAAACAACTCTTGAGACAAGATACCTCCCGATGCGCCTTTGATCTAGCTATATTGGCTGATCAGTTGACCAGAGTTGACCAGTGCTGACCAGCGTCGACCGAGTCAACTGAGTTGACTCGGGTTCTTGACAGCAGCCATCATCCACCTTCCTCACCTTTAGGAAACTCTACTGCCATCGCCTCCCTGTCATCCATCAGCAAAATCTGGTTCCACCACCACACTAACACTTCAAACAACAACCATCAGTAATAGAAATGGAAGCCTAGGAGATTATCGGGACTCACCATCAACTCGGACCCCTCTATTGAACCACCGCCGCCGCTTCTGCTCTGAACCCTAGCCGCTGTCACCAACCACCGTACCACCATCATCAACAGATAACACCACAACTGCCGCCATAATAACCTAACCCGTCTGAACCCCAATCGGAACCTGAGAAGCTGTTGTCGCCGTCATCTTATCAACATCACCACCACATACCACCACCATCGTCCCTTTCGTAACCCATCATACAACCCTCACCATAATTATTAGAAAAGAGGGGTTTTACCGTTGACGTCAAGTCTGACCCGATCGGATGTCTCCTTCTCCACCGCCTTTGTTTACAGTCACCGGAGTGCCACCCTGGGTGATGGTGGCCAGAACCTTACTCCAATCTCTATCTCTATCTCCGCGTCTCTCTCCTCTGTTCTTTCTCAGATCCTTCAACTCAGCTTCTTTCTCGTTCCTCTCTCTCTAATCGGTTCAACATAGGGGTGGGGTGTGGTTGTATGTTTGTTGAGGAACGGGCCACCGGAGCTCCGCCTTGTGCACCGCCGTTGACCACCGGAGCTCCTCCCTTCTCACTCTCTCGTCTGAAAGTGTATGTGTGTTTTCTGCAGAGGAAAATGGGAGGGGTATGGTGGGTTTGGGTTTATATTATAGTTTCGATAAATGGTTTATACAAAACCATTGGTTTTGTATATGTGGTGTCTTCACAAGGGGAGGACAAGTGTCCTCCCTTGTGACTCACCAAAAAGAGTGTTAAGAGGGTTCGTTGTCGGGTCCGGGTTCTTAATGCGTATTCATTCGGTCTCGTAAAACGTGTTACATAATAATATTTTATTTATAACGGTTTAGTTTTCAATTCCGTACATAATCGCGTTCTTTATTATTTGTTTTGGATAATTTATTTATTATAAAATAGTAATAAGATGCAAAAATTTCTGGGCCCTACGACCGGGTTGTTACAAATAACGAATCAATCAAAGTATAAACAAGTACTCACAAGCATATACACTGGTAAAACGTTGACTCGGTTCGTTCCTAAAGCTCATCGCGTCCCCGGCGACGGCGCCAAAAACTTGACGTGTGCGATACACACATACTTTTAGCACTGATTTTAACACACGTTTGGTTTTAATATTTATAAAAATGGTTTAGACCTTAACATTAAAACACACACAAAAAGGCAAGTGTACCCTGTCATATATGTAGTAAGTTGAGATAAGAACCAGATATCGATCCATGGACGCAAGCGGATGCAATGGTACTAAAACTCTATCCCCGATTTACCAGTAGGAAAAGATAGTGGGAGTTTTGTTTAAACTAAATTAATTCTAAAACATATAAATAACATATGTAAGACTCGAAATACAAAATATAACTATAAAGATATATAATATCAACCCTAGCATGTCATCTACATATCATATGATACAAAGGCGTGTGATCAACATTCCGATTTTCAGAAAATTAGTATCCCTTTCGGGAATCCTAACATGACAACTATACGGAAAGTTAACACGATAAACACACGTTAACCACCTCAAGTTATTCATTAGTGAGCAGCTGATATGATCTCATGAGAATTTTCTAAATATAAGTTAGTCATCCGCTAAGAGTTTTCAAACCTCACTAATCAAGGAAAGCAATACCGAATACACAATACAACCACCGAGACTAGCATAAAGTAGAGCATTTCACAACCTATTCCATTTTACCAACTTTGAATACAAATCTACTAAGATCGTCATTTTAACCAAAATAACTAGCAAAGATCATTAACCGTGTCAAAGATTAGTAACAACACCATTAAGCTTTTTAAACCATTTTACGTGCCGGTAAACATTTATAATCATTATTTAACTGACTTTAACCAAACCAATACCCGGTTACAGTTTCATGGTGTAAACTTATTAACAAGTTGTCTACTACCGGATGATTAAACGGACGGTTTTTCAACATGTATCCGCCTAACACGTTCGACAATCATCAAAGTCAATCCAACATAACTACAAATCCATTAACAATGAAACAAGGTTTCATTATGATCATCAAGATTAAGTCATGCAAAACACCAGATTGATACAAGACAAGATTAACTATACAATTACGTACTACATACTAGTGTTTTTGCCCGTAGGCGTACAATCTACTAAATAAACATCACAAATAGCATACAAAATCAGATTCGGATCATAAGTAGTTTAAAGGATCAAACCATAAAAATGCTAAAGTGAAGGATTGGATGATGATAGATGGATCGGACGCCTTCCCGAGCTTGTTCCTCGCCTGTGCAGCACTTCGTTAGCCTGGAAAATCGCCTCAGATCGTCTCCAGAAAACCCAATGAAACTAACAGAAGCAAAAAAATATTTTTTATCAAGTCAAGGACGAGCGAGCGGCCGCTCGGCCTCTGTGAGCGGCTGCTCACTTTTCAAAAAGTCAAAAATGTAGGGCTTCTAGAAGGCAACCAAAAAGATCAGGAGGAGCGAGCGGCCGCTCACACAGAGAGTGAGCGGCCGCTCATAGGACCCTCGGTCCTGTTTACGCGCCGAAATCTTCGTTTTTCCTTCTGTTTTGCTTCCGGGACATCGTTTAAGACCTGAAATCGTAAAGATACTCAAATAAGTACCAATTCCTCGTGTATAAGTTCAAAACGTATTAAAACGGGAGTTAAACAGGGACTTTTATATGTGTAATTTAACGTATCAATAGGGTCTGAATTTTTAGCACTAAATTAAACTAACATGAAATCATATATTTCGTTTCAGCCTAAACAGAACTCATGAACACTTTAAGCTACATGAGTCAGGCTTGGGTCAACCTTACAGAGTAATGAGTTAACTCATATTTTCGTAACTTCTTTGTAACTTAATTTTCTAGTGATATATTTTTTGTCAAGACTTAAAAGATAAATGAACATCAAGTTTTTACTTTAAACGTAATTGTATAATATTTTTATTGTAAATTTCTAATTTTTTTTTTTTTTTAAAAGAAGACCTATTTTTTTTTTTATTAAAACAAAATACGAAAGTTACATCACAATAGAAGGTAGACGGGCAACAAGCTGCGCCGCCACCCCTTTCTGAATTGCGAACCCTAGTCTACTAAAGACAAATCCTTGCCCCTCTGGAGATGAACTATTGCTGTGAACGACCTGTTGGACCCTGGTCAAGAAACGGATAGCTTCTGGCGCTAGAGAGCCAAAGGTATCAAAAGCCAAAGGGATAAAGACATGTTGGTTCTCTGCACAAGCTTTAGCATGCTTATCTACTTTCTTCGATTCCGCCTTTCTTGATGCTTGCCCAGCTACAAACCCTGTTTCCCTTAACCCAACCAAAGGAGATACCCCTGTGAGGTCTACGCAAGCATGTTTCCCCCTCTCCCAACCAAAGACAAGCAGATCTGCTGGTCGCAGAGTGGATCTCCCTTCCGCAGGGTCTGTGAGAAAATTTACAGGGGCCTCCTTTTTCGCAGAGTGGATTTCTAATTTTATAGTAGAAAACGTAAAAACAAAACATCTACGTTAAAAGAATCTTGTAAATGTTACCTCGTAAACTCATAGGTCATATTTTGGTTCTTATGTCGACAGATTGTTTGTGTTCGTGTCATATTCTTTTGGATTTTGACAGATTTGTCTCAGCTTTGACCGGTCAACTAGCAAACATCACCCGTTAAGCAACTCGTAGTTATGATATCTAGATTTGTTAGAAAATGAGTTATTATTCTTAAAATATATTTTTTTTACAATTATATATATAACTAGGCATGAGACCCCGCGCGTTACAGCGGGAATTACTTAAGCTGTTTCGGAACATTTACCGTAGAAAATGAATGAGAAAAAAGATGTATTGTAAAAAACAACCACTTATGAAAGTTTAATAACTTGATACGAAAATAAAAATAAGTCATCTAAAACGTAGGAAACTTAAACGTAGCCAATAAGATAAAAAGGCTATTAGACTACAAACCACATAAATTAAAAGTTTAGGAATTTAAGTTGGTGTATGTTAGAATTGTCAAGGCAATTGGCATTGCTTGCACTACATATGCATTATTATTTTTTTGTTGTCGTGATGTTGAATTTCTAAAACAATTGTTATGTGTGGCTTTACTTCACTCATCCTCTATACTATTTCTCTCTCTGTGCCTATGTGAACCATCACTGCAACTACCACACCATCACCATCACCACCACCGCACCGCACCGCACTGCCTCTCTCTACCGCTCCCTCCCCCAAGGTCCTAGCCACCGCTAGCTTCCCAGCCACATCTGCCGCCGCACAATTTTTTCAGATTTAATCGTCGTCAATCGTCAGTATTCCACCATATCTAATTCTGGAGGTCTACATCATGAGTCCAATTTCAGACTTTTGAACTTGTAAAAAAGAAAAAAAAAACTAAAGGGCATTATAGTAATTGTCTGAATGGTATTTTCGTAATTTTCTTAACTTATCTCACCATCTCCCTGCCACCATCGCCGGGGAACCACAACCATGAACGCCGGAAAACCCTCGTCTACGGACCTTGATCTGCTCCCTCTCTAGTCGCTCTGTGTGTGTTTGCATGTTCATATACGTCCACCGACCTACACGGCTACGCCACCGGTTCCGAAGGAACCGATAAAACAACCCACAAAACAAACTAACCAACCCAGATGCTACCGACATCGGTGGTAAAGATGAAAGGTCTTAGATTCTTAGAGAGAGAAAGAACAGAGTTTAGAGAGAGAAAGAAGAAAGTGGGTATAGGTTTTTTAAAAAATGGATACAACTTACTAAAGCTAAGTGTACAACTCTATATGCATAAAACACCTATTAAGCATAAGGTACAACTACCCAATGCACAAACCATTTGTTATTTAATACTATATATAATTATATATAACTACATTTAAATTGTAAATTTTATCAAATATAAGACATTGAAAATAACCCATTTTGACATAAATTTAAAGTTTCACATTTACACCCAAAGTTCAAACATATATATATTACCACGTATAATATCCTTTATCGTTTATAACTACCATTTCTTTTCATTTATCAACGAAAAAAGTGTTATGCGTTCATCAACTTTGCGTGGCATTGCAGCCAGCTAATATTCCAATTTTGACCTCCACGACACTCCCCCTCCCCCATTATATATTTTCTTCCCAATCCAGAAAAACAAAGGCAGAAACAACACAAAATGGAAGAACAAGTGCAAATGGTTGGAAGGGCATTTGTGGAACACTATTATCACTTGTTTGATAATGATAGATCATCTCTTGCTTCACTTTATCATCAATCTTCCATGTTGACTTTTGAAGGTCAAAAGCTACAAGGTGTTGATGATATATGCTCCAAAATTAACCAACTACCTTTTGACAAATGTCATCATCTCATTAGCACCATCGATGCGCAACCATCTTCGTTTGCTGGTGGTGTCGTGGTGTTTGTTAGTGGAAGCCTTCGGCTCACCTGCGAAGAACACCCTCTTCGGTTTAGCCAGGTTTCTCTCTTTTACTCTCGTACTTGGCTAGAAAATCAATCATTCTTGATAGTTAATAAAATAATGCATGTTAAAAAAAATTACTTTTTATCGTAATGTCTTGAAGTCATTATGGATGTGATTTGATTTTATAAATATTACTTGTTACACCATTATATATATATACAAATTGCAACTTAACGGTGGTTATGTCAATTAACGGCGACAAACGATTCTTTCCATCAACCGCTTAACCACACTTTCGTTGGTTATTTTTTCCAACCCCTATTTCTTCAACCTATTATCCATCTTTACCCGCTTAACAACCGCTTCATCGAAACCAAATCTCCCTATCCTTTAAGATCTCAAATCCTGTTCATAGTCATACGAACTCCAGTAATTACCATTGCAAAACTTGAAACATCAAATCTCGGGAAACAGAGACAATGAAGGGTTTCCGTGAACATCAAAATCGAAATCAATCTTACCTTTCAATGAATGACTATTGAAAATCGTCTCAAAAATAAACTTTGAATTGCAAAAAGATTACGCGAATGACTGCCAAAAATCAGAAAACTAAACAGAGACAGCAACGAAAGAAATAGATCGACGTGATTACGAATTGTTAAAGCCAATACCCTGATGGATGAGGTCGTTTGCCGCTAGATTTAACCGGAAATGACGAAATTGCCCCTTATCCGATCAATGAAACCAGCAAAGGCAAATATCTCAGTCATCATTTAATCAAACCATGAATCGAATCTGTTCTTGAAAGATTATGTCGTTCAAACCGAAAAACCTTACCAAACAAATTTAACCACCAAACTATATTAGAACAAACGGTTGTGAATAAAGGAATCATTCCGTCGGCGGTTACTATTCGTGGTTGTGTAGAAGAAATGATTAGAAGATGGATTCATGTATGTCATCGTTCCGTCGGCGGTTATTATTTATTACTAAGCAATATTTAAAAGAAGAACTCGTGTATGTTTATATTTTCAAGATTGTAACAGTAGAGACAAGACATAGAAATCATGATTTTCTACCTTTTCTTTGAACTAGGATTCTATTACCCGCGCTTCGCCGCGAGAGCTCATGTTGCGTTGAGGGTTCGGTGAACGTTAAAGATCGCGCGTCGCTGTGAGAGCTGCTGTTGCGTGGAGAGTTTTGTGGACATAAAAGATAATATTAAGTGACTATTATTTTCGCGTGAGCTTCAAAAAAATACTCGCGGCTAAAAGCTAAAAGTTTGGTGGTCAAATTAAAAGAACTTAAAGTACGTAAGTTAGTAAGAAATTTAGTGGTCAAAGTTTGGTTGTTAAAAAATGTTGGGTGGTCAAAATTTGAAATCCTAAAAGCTACACAATAGTGTAAAGAGGTAAAAAAAAGGTAAAACTTAAATGATGGACAGAATCGAACTTGAAACTTGAACTCTAAAGTGGAGGTTGCTAACCACTCCACTTGTTCCTATGTTTGTGACTAATTTTTAATACCAAAATATATAATATGAAAAGAACGGTAGGTAAAAAAGAGAAAATAGATAAAGCTGTTGTTGTCAAATGGCAACATATCATTAGTAGCAGTCACAAACACCCAATCAAACATAGGTACTGTTGATCCGTCTTTGTTTTAATATAGAGAGTAATTAAGTTCTATTATTTATTTAGTGTATTAAAAACTTCTTCAGGTGAATCGTTACATTTTTTTAACAACGAATCGTTACATACGTACATATGATTTTTATTAATTTGACTATTTTATTTTGTAATGACTTTATTTACTTTATGATTCATCAATTAATTTATTTATTGAAACTTTTTTTAACGACAAATTTTATAACACCTTAATTTAATCTTACCATGCATTTGCAAGGATTTAACTCACAACCTTACATTTGTAAAAAGGGATGTCATAGCACTAGACCAAGAGATCATGGGTTATTATTACCTTTTATAACCTTTACTTTCATAGTTTTAGAAAGTCTGACCATTATTTAAATTTTATAATTCAAATTATTTTGTTTTTTTATTAACCATAACATTGATTTACCTTATTCAACTTAGAATTGTAAATGGTTTTAGTGTAGTGACTTGGGCCAAGGATAAAGCAAAATGGAAAGAATGTTTCAAATTTTTTCGCGTTAAACATAGTGATACCAAACACAATCATAATCAACATCCCGCAGCAACGCGCGGGTTACGTTAACTCGTTAAATACATATTATAGGAGGGATAATTCATGTCAAATTAATTACGTGCCAAATAATTTTCAAGGTATACAAATTCCAAAACAAACATTTTATGTAAACAATGATACTCAAAGTTTCGTCGGTATACTATACGCCTTTTTAAATCGTACTGTAATCATGAAAATGTATAGGGGCTGATAAGTTATATAACTTATTACAAAATAAGTATTTTTTACAATTAATTGCCTCAGAGAGTAATAATACATAGAAAATTAACACCAAAAATTATCGAATGTTTTTGTCACAAAAATTATCTTTAGGCCGGTATTAATTAGTGCCACGACATCTTGTAGATGAAAATGTAGTGATCACCGTATTAGTTTATTGATATAAAATAGTGATTAATTATATAGATGAGTAATTAATATCTTTTTGTTTGGAATGCGAAAGTTTTTAATCATGTTGTGTGTGAGACTTGAGACTAAGGGGTTGTTTAGTAAGCCTCTTAATGAGGCTCTGAACTATTCAACGTTGAATGATTAAGCATTCAGCACATTTGTTTCAGCTTATGAATGAAATTGTTAAGGTTGAACCATTAAGACTTGAAATGTACCTGAACCATTAAACACTGAATTAGGCTGAATCTTAATGAGGGCTCTCATATCAATGTAGAACAAGAAAACTAACCATTAAAAAGTCCAACTTAATGATTCAACACTTAACCATTCAGACCTTTTAACTATTTAGATCTCTTAATGATTCCACCCTTAATCAACCAAATAACCTCTAAGAATTCAAGACTTCTAAACCTAGGTGTTTCTAAACGTTATGTCTTTACTAATAGGCCACAACCCCATTGATAGCGTTTCATATTTCTAACATCTCATTTTTCTCTCACTTATTTTGATACTTAATATTGAATATGATTGAATTTGAAATATATACAAGGATATAAATTACTTTTGAGAGTATACTAACCAACTTCTAGCTTGGTTTGATGTTCATAGAAAATGTGAATCTAATTCAGAAAGATATAGATAACCCGACGATCCGACGTAGAGTGTTTCCCAACCATCAAATTTTGATTATTTAAATGTGAATATTAATATCTATACCCTACCACAACGTGGGCACAAAGCTATGCCAAATATTATCAATGTCACACTATCGTCATCGACCATCAACACTAAACTTGTGACATGTTTATGTAAAAAAAATAGACTGAAACGTAAAACATAGAAAATAATAATTAAGTTGATCTAGGACTTGTATGTTGTGACGAACCAGTCAAATTACGAAAAAAATAGACGCCGTTCCTGTGAATTACACACGCACGTTGCGCCGTTTTAAATCGCAAAATTTAGAATAAAACGTAAAATAAAAATTTTGTGAATATTGAAAAGCATAGAGGACCAAGGTTGAAAGTAAAAAGGTTGTGAGGTTAAATTTAAAATAATAAAAAGTTTTGAGCAGAAAGAGTTAATTATATATATAGTCCTTGTGGTTTGGCTAAAATCACAAATTCGAGTACTAATAAGATTTAAAAGTTACATTATTTAGGGTTTATGGCTTCAATTTTATAACAATTTTAAGATCTAAGGCAAATTTCAGTTAGTTTTCATGTTAAATTTAAGTACAATGACCAAAATACCCTTTTAGGGACTATCACGGTAATTAACTAAACGATTGTTTTATAAACTATCACTTTTAACGGACTATTTCTGTAAGATGCCTAAATTTGTTATATCCACCATGACCACGTGAAATATGTCGCCTCGCTGGAGCCACCACCACCTGTGCATCCTCACATGACCACAGTGGTGCGATGAAACAAAGTTGTAATTGTGGTTTCGAAGTAATCGAGTCCGCGATGATTGTCATAAAAGTTGAATCGTTTTTTTATTAATCTCAGACCGATAAAAAAAAACTATAGTGATTGATTGAGTTGACTGATGTTATACTCTAGCATTGATCTTATTGTACAAACCATAAATCTTTCTGAAGAAAAAAGGCACAGAGAAGGGGGTTGACCAACAATTTTTCAATTTGATTTTCCTTATCGCTTAGAGTATTCCGATCAATTTATTTTTGAAAAACACATTACACAAAAAAGTTAAAAATCAATGTTATGTAATTAAGGGTTAGAGTTAATAGCCAAAATCATATCTGAGATCTGGTCACTTTTGCCACTTCAGTCCAAAACCCAAACCTTTTACATCTGGGTCCTTCTGTTTTACAATTTTTTGCCACATTCGTCCCTGAAACTAACCAGTTAATTATTGATGTTAAGTCTGGGGGTATTTTTGTCTTTTTGGTTCCACCCTTTTAAAACTCAAATAAATCAGTCTTTCTTCTTCTTTAGAAGGCACGATGAACCCTAAAATACAGCCATAACCAACACAAATCGAACTCAAATCTCTACAACCCGTTTCAATCATACTTTTAAAACAAGATTTCCATATATCAGAAGCAAACCCCATGAAACCCTTAACAAATTATACAAAACTAACAATCTTTCACACACCATATATAATCATCAAATTCAAATAACTCAAAGCCTCACTTACCACAGCCACATCACCAGACTCAAACCTCCGCGCATAATCCTCATCCACAACCAAAGCAGCATCCGCCTTCTTCTACATCGCCACACACCTATTCTGCACCGACAACTCATCCGCCACATCTACATCAACTTCCACATCCACAACCCCTTCAAGATTCTAGAGCCGTGATCGTCTGCGAAGCAACCGGAGGCGGCATAACCACCAATTTCGGCACCAAAACCTCCACTGTCTTCTGTTTTCCATATATCAAACTCGGATTATTAAATATTGCCTCAACCCTAGCCGCTGCTTCTGTAAATTCATCAAGCGACTTCTTGTTCTGCATCTCTGGAGGAAACCCTAGCTTACAACTGCAGATTTGTCTAGTGTAATCGTAACATATACAAACATATAAAATCGTTAGATGAGTTTTAAAGAGTAATAGATAGATATATGTCTGTTTGTATGTATGTGTGTGTGTATATATATATATATATATATATATATATATATATATAGAAAGAGAGAGAGAACCATGTAATTGGACATGAGACGTGAAAGCCCATTGAAATTTGGGTTTTTTTTGGAGGTTAGATAGATATATGTATGTTTTGGGGTTTTTTTAGGGTTCATCGTGCCATTTTTAAAGAAGAAAGACTGATAAAATGGGGTTTAAAAAAGGTGGAACTCAAAAAGACAAAAATATCCCAGACTTAACGTCAATTATTAACTGGGTTTAGTGTCAGAGAGGAATGTGGCAAAAAAATGTAAAACAGAAGGACCCAGATGTAAAAGGTTTGGGTTTTGGACTGAAGTGGCAAAAAAAATGACTAAAAAGTCCTCACATGCAAGGCATGTGAGGGGAGTTAACCAGGAAAACTATCTCAGTTAGGGTTAAAGGTTTGGATTTGCAACAATTAACAAAGGTCAAGGTTGATTATAGTGCTTTTAAAAGATAAAGGTGAAAGGTGCAGTTTTGGTAATACATAAAGGTTGTTTTTTGTAATTTTGTCTTATTTTATTTAAATTTCTAAAAGCTAATTAAAAAAGGAGTATTGGATTTTAATAATCCCAATTACCGGCCAACAATTGATCGTCACCAGTCCTAACTAACAAAATGTTTACCGGCGGTCCCACTTTATAACAAAATGGTAACCAACAAACTATGATAAAAAAATGATATGTTCCATTTACAAAATCCGTTATTATTCTGTTAGCCATAGTCCATTGGTGGGCCAATATGTTAAAAGGTGGGATCGCTATCACACATTTCCTTAGTTGGGATTGTTGGTGGCTAATTACTGGTTTTAAGATTATCTAAATCCAATACTCCTAAAAAATTATATGGGTGAGGGTTGGGTCCAATTGACAACTCTATTGAAATTAAGGTGTTGTTCCCATTGATATCAAAAGTTCGTTCAAGTCCCACCAAATCTGGATTTAATGTAATTTAAGGCTTTAAAAAATATATGATATGAATAAAAATAGAGATTGTTATTCATTTAATTTGTTTGGGCTTAGGGCAGTAAACGAACTAAACGTTCAGCGAACAGTTTGTGAACCGTTCGGCTAGAAGTTTGGTTGTGTTCGTTCGTTTAATAAATGAACGAACACAAACAAGAAATTATGTTCGTTTAGTTAAACAAACGAACATGAACAGAGACCGCGTTCGTTCATTAATGTTCGTGAACATTCATTAAATGTTAATTTATATTTGTTTGTGTTCGATAGTTTATTAAGGTTTTAACTTTTTGTTTCTAATTGAAATACTTTAAAATTTCTTAGTGATAGATTAAATTTAATATATATTAGTGCATTATATGTTAATATTTTAATATTACTTCACCGATTTTGATTAACTATTATTTTGGTTGGATTAAACGACGATTTTAAGTTTAATATGATAATTTTCTATTTTTATGAGACACTATTTTATGTTAATTATGTGATCAAAATTATGTTAAATATGTTTGCATAATTGTATCAGTATATTTTGCGCGAATTGTGTTTGTAATGAACAATGTTGATTTTATTCGAAACTTAATATGAGTTTATTTGTGCTCGGTTTTGTTCAAGAACACTTGTATGTGTTTGTTTGTTTGCATTCATTTATGTTTGTTTTCGTTCGCTTTTGTCCGACACCTAAATTTAACAAACAAACACAAACGAACACGAACATGTTCATTTCATTAACAAACAATACATGAACATAATCCCGTTTGATAAGTGTTCATAAACACATTATATTTCTTAATAAACGAACACAAACAAAGCCTTATTCGTGTTTGTTTGGTTCGTTTACAGCTCTCGTTTGATGTATTGATTTATTTAAATAATTTTTGTTGGTAATTTTCCAGATGTTTCACTTGATTCCCACCTCGCAAGGAAGCTTCTACGTGCAAAACGACATTTTTCGCCTCAATTATGGTTAAAATGACGTCTGTTATTATTATTATTTTTCTAATATTTGCTGGTTTTTGTTTAAATTGTTGCAATTCATCTACCTGAAATTAATCATTATACTTTGTACACTTGGATCGGCTCATATTCGAATAAGAGGTTCATTCAATGTTTTCATAGTTGGATCTTTAGTAAATTGTTCGTCTTAATAATCTAAACATAAATGTTTTATGTTGTTTTCGCATCGTTTACAAAAAAAAAGCCTTCGATTCAACGTTGTTTATGTATATAGTCTTTGAAAATGGGTGATTGATTAAGAATGTTTATATCGTTATTTGAAGTAGCCACACGAAAGAATACATGCCAAAACCAAAGATATTATGATGTAACCACTTCAAGCATAATAGTCGTTTTTTTTATAAACCCACTCATGTGATGGTCAGTTAGACAAAGTTCCCATTTCCATTTCATACAATCTATAATATTGATCATCCGAGGGAAACCATGTCTATCTTCATAGAACTCCAAAGTTTATTATATGTCATCAAACATAGGTTTTCTCAAATATGTATATATCGATAGTTCAATAACATACTCACAAAAATACTAAAGACTTTCCCTTCCACTTGTTCCGATATTTTTAAATATTCATCCATTATGTCATAACTAGTGCCATAAGCCAATTGTCTAATAACAGTCGTGACTTTTTGCAATGTGCTAAATCTCATACTACAACGCACATCGTGTTTTGGTTGGAAAATTCATTAAAGCATTTGCTATCCTTGGCCTATACGAAAAAGTCGCCTAAAATATTATCATATGCTAGGTTGGGTGAAAAATAACCACTTGCCAATAACTCTTGTGCCGTGAGCCGATCGCTTATTATATCTCCTCTCGGGTTGTGAACTCCCTTCGTCTCCACGGATACATTGAACAATTTATCAAGCGACATTAGCGATGATGAAGATGATGCACTTGATGGTTGCATTTTCTTAGCAATGCGGAATTTGAGAGTGAAAGAAGATGTTTGTGGAGATATAGATTGAATACGTTGTGGTTTAATGAGTTTATAAGCTAGATATTTTTAATAAATATTGAAACTAGTCGTTCGTCGGCTATTAAGAGGGCGTTTGGGATTGCTTTTGTTACTCTAAAAGAGTTTTTTTAAGTGCTTATTGACTTATGGGTTTTTTTTTTCAAACGGAGTTTTGGAAAAAATGTTTGTATTAACTTTTGGGTGGGAAACGTCAATAAGTCAATAAGTTGTTTTATAAAAAGTGTTTGGCTTAAGCATATTTTACACTTTATAAAATATCCTTCTCCCAAATCTCAAAAAAAAAAAAAAAAAGTAAAATAAAAGAAGACTAAAAATTTCCGTTCCGGCCCGACTTGTACAAAAAATCCAGTTTGAAACACCTAACTAAACCGGTGGAATGTCCACCTTCGGGTTATGAAAACAATGAGTTCATTAGGAATCATCAAATATTGCAAGGTGCATATATACGAGTATGTTTGCCGTTAAAAACAAATCGTGGAATATTCTTTGTCATTCATTTTATGTAATTCCCTAATCTAATTAGAGCCATGTTAAGAGGGTATAGAAATCATTGTTACTCTTTATTTAATGGCAGCGTATTCAGACTTGGTGACCCGCCTCTCATATTTGAGGTATACATCCATACCTCAGACGGATTACAACCGTCCATTGTTAGTTAATTTGACGCTAGATGATGGCGCCAAACAGTTCTAGAAGGAAATCAACTGGCTCGTAGAACCCCATGACCTTCTAAAAGAAAATCACTAGCAACATGATTTCAACTCGGATCTTCCCCTTAAAGAGAGACACGGAGTGCTGCTGGACCAGAAATTCTTTGCCAAATAATTCTTACTTCTAGTTGCAGCTAATTTCGTCATCTAATAGGTGACTTCATTTATTTCACCGTGTAACTTTTCATCTACCCGGTTATTAGGTTGTGTTTGTGGTTAGAAAAACAAAAGAAAAACTAAAGTCTATAAATGAAAGCACCCACCAATGGCTCTCTTGGTCAAGTCATCAATTTCATACCACCACCTCAAACTAACATTTTTCATCACCTCAAATTGAGAATATGTTGGATATATAGTTCATGGAATAGACTTAACATTTAGTCAAATTTAACAAAAGATAATTTAATTCACCGTTCAATAAGAGATCCCCTTTGAATATGATTCCAACAAATATATATTTTGTTGCTGATTAAGAGCATGTAACATCCTATTTGGATGCTGAAATAAATGTGCTTTCTAGGTCCAATGAGCTAACCATAATAATAAAAATTAATATCTTACTCGCTTATATTGAGATATAAGGAGGCTCAAACAAACTACTTCAATACTGAAATAAATGTGCTTTCTAGACTGACAGAAAATTGATAATCAGAAGATGAGCTAATTTAGAGAGATGATACATGTGGCGATGGAGATAAAGGAAGAGTTGAAAGTTGTGGAAGCAAAGGTGAAACATCTTAATGTGATGTATTTTTTAGATACTTTCTTTTATAGGTGAGGCTATTGTAAAAAATACTTTAATGTAAAAAATGTAATAAAAAATAAGAGATTGACACAATTGTCTATCACCATTATTGATTTTTTTCAAGTTTCACCATCACTTTTAAAACGATCATAACTTTCTCATGCAACATTATTTTTCAAAAAAAAAAAAAAGCTACACCATAAAAACAAGTTTTTATCCTCTTTCACAAGCTTTTTAAAACGATCATAACTTGCATTTTATATCATATAACACAAGTTATACCTGATAAAATGAAAGTTATACATGATAAAATGCAAGTTATACATGATAAAACACAGTTATAAATGATAAAATTCAAGTTATACCCTGATAAAACGCAAGTTATACCTGATAAAAAGATGCAAGTTATATCTGACAAAAAACGCAAGTTATACATCATAAAACACAAGTTATCAACCCAGCAAAGCTTTTTTTTTTTTTAAAAAGTATAGTAATAGGGTATGCAAATGAAAGGGGATAAAAAACTTGTTTGTATAATGTATTTTTTTTAAATAATAATATCGTATCGTATGAAAAAGTTATTGGCATTTAAACACTGGAGGGGGTGAAACTCAACAATTATAGGTTATACCTATTTTGTCATTCCTATCTCTTTTTGAAAATCTAACATATATAGTTATATATTGCCTTTTTAATCTCATCTATTGATTCATTTAGATCAAAAGCCCAAAATCCTTCTTATCCTTTTTATGTTAAAATACTTTTTACCCAATACGTTCTCTTCTTTTATAATGCTTTAGTTGGTATATGTTTTATATAAAAGTTGTGTTATCTAAAAAGGAAAATGGTCTCCAACAAGAAATTACAGGAATGACGAGACATGCATTTATATGAGTTAGATTCAGTTTTAATATCAACTGCAAGTATATGCCTGTGATGCGACGGGAGTTGGTAGATATTGGTTCAGTTCATTACGAAGGAAACTCGGTCACTACTGGTTTTGTTCGTTGCGTTACGGGTGATATGGTACAAACACTCAATTTGATGTCATGATATTTCTAAAACATGTGTGTTTACACCTAAAACTATAAAAACAAATGTTGTGTTGGTTCCGATTAATTATTACTATATCGGTACTGACGTCGGTATCCATTCAGTCGTCACGTACTATTTTGAAAAAAAAAACTCTCTTTTAAACAAAAGTTTGTGCAGGAATGGCGAGAAAAAAATATTAAACATAGTTGCATATTTAGTTTGATAAAAAAATAATAAATGCGACTTATTGGACCAAAATCAAATTAAATAAAAACCAAATGGGTTAACAACATATATATTTTAAAGTATATACCTATACCGGCTCTGCTAATAGTACCGATACCGGTATTTTTCGTTTATCAGGGTTCCTTTATGACACAAACACTTGATCTAGCCAATGATACCAAAAAAATAAAATAATAAATAACTTTATTTGGAAAGGTAACAAAACGTTCGTTGGGGTAAATTTCTTTTAAGAAAAATATCGTATATAAAATTTATGAACGTTTAAAAATTGTAGGGTAAAGTGCACGTACCATGTATTCCACCCCTATTCTTTATAGATATAGATATAGATTACATAGTAGCTGCCCTGTATATTACCCAATTATTTATATTGTAATCATATATAAATTTGACTAGATTATATCCCAGGAGCTTTCCTGAATAGATAAATATAAGAGTTAATAGCCAAAATCGTCTCTGAGGTTTGGTCACTTTTGCCACTTCAGTCCAAAACCCAAACCTTTTAAATCTGGGTCCGTAGGCTTTACATTTTTTGCCACATTCGTCCCTGACACTAACCCAGTTAACTTATCTCGTTAACTCTGGGGGTATTTTTGACTTTTTGCCTCAAAATCAAGGGCATTTTAGACATTTTGTATTTAAAGGCTAAGTAAATACAAGGAAAAAAAAATAAAAACATACTTTAAGGGAGAGAGAGAGAGCAGAGATAGAGAGAGAGGAGAGAGAGATAGAGAGAGAGAGCAGAGAGGAGAGAGAGGGAGAGAGCAAAGAGAGATAGAGAGAGAGAGAGCAGAGAGGAGAGAGAGATAGAGCAGAGAGGAGAGAGAGCAGAGACAGAGAGAGTAGATCGAAGGAGGAGTGGGTGTGGGTGTTTAGGGTTACGATTAGGGTGGTTCAAGGCGGTGGAGGTGATCGTTGTTTAGGGTTACGATTATGGTGGTTGTAGCGGCGGAGATGATGGTTGTTTAGGGTTATGATTATGGTGGTTGTGGCGGCGGAGGTGATGGTTGTTTAGGGTTACTGTTACGATTATGGTGGTTTTAGCCGCCGCTTCACCAGTACCGTCACCATTAACGACCACCGTACCAACAGCCGATTTGTGGAGGTGATGTGGATGGTAATTTGTTGGGTTAATTTGAGACCACAGTTACCAGGTTTAATCATGTTTAGATGTGTGTTAAAGTTGGAGGGTTAAATATGTAGTTAAAGCATAGTTATAGTGCACAAACCCTAGACTGCGCACTTAAGGACAGAGACTGCGAACTTAATGTTAAGTTCGCAGTCCTCAGCTTTGTCCTATAAATAGCAGCTCATTTGTGCAGCTAGGGTTAGGGTTTTGAATGTATCTTTGAGAGCACAAGTAGTAAAGGTGCGAACTTATTTTATGTAGTGCGAACTTGTATCATCCATGGTTGTTTGAAGCTGAAATCTTTAATGGAATCGTGTCTTTATGTTTCTTGTGTGTCGGTTCTTACAATATTCATCTAGTCTTTTAGTTTTCATAGATTAATCAACTAAAACACCTAACAAATAGGTGTTTCTAGTTGATAACAATCTAGTGCACACTTAAGATCTAGTATTTTGGGACTACAATTTGGTATCAGAGCCTCTGTGCTCGAGATTGTATCTATCTAAAGATATCAAAACCCTCCTTGTTAGTTTTTACTTTCAAGTTTTTCAAAATTTTAGTGTTTATCAAGGTTTGAATATTTTCATTGTTTTGCCTTAAAATCTCGTGAAAAGTGTTTCTAAGGTGTTTAAAAGTTATTATTTTCAGTAGAAACATCATTCAAGAGCTTCAAAACAATTGAAAATCTCTTGGATCAGTTTCTGGTAAGTTTAAAGTTTAAACAGCCGAGTCTGCGCACTTGTGTGCGAACTTAGCTCAAATTCTGCGAACTTATTTCTTGATTTTGAGTACTTGTTTCTTGCTTGTGAGTACTTGTTTCAAAAGTGAGTACTTAGCTCATAAGTTGCATACTTGATATTTCAAGGTGTGCACTTATTAACAGTCACAGCTGCGCACTTAATCCAAAAGTGTGTGCACTTGTGTCTGTGTGAGCACTTAAATTTACACAAGGCTTTATAGCTTTCTCTCTCCTGGCACCACAACTAGGGTTTCTGCATACTTATCTGAAATCTCTAGTTGGTGTGCGAACTTACTGAAAAGGTGCATTTTCTGAGCACTTGGCTAGGGTTACTGCGAACTTAAATCTTAAACGAGAGTTTAAGTGTCTGCGTACTTGTACAAGTGCGCAGGCTGATCAGTCAAGACTGAGTACTTGTGCTGCTCTGACTTGGCTGAACTGCGAACTTAAGCCAAAGTGTGTGTGCAACAGGGACTGCGTACTTATCAGGAGAATCAGGGACTTATCTTTGCTGTTTATCTGTTTCAGGTTTCCAAGAACTGCGAACTTAGACTGCGAACTTGTGCAAACTGTGAACTTAAGCTGAAGTGCGTACTTAACTGCGTACTTGTGGACTGTTTTGACTTTTCAAGGACTTTGGACTTTAACTTGCTAATCAATTCAATCACAACCCTAAAATCAATCTAAAATCAACCTAAAATCAATCTTAAATCATGTCTGGTAACAACTCATTCCAAGTTAACCCCATAACTCAAGCTGAACTTGAAACTGGTACTATAACACGTATTCCCAAGTTGATGGGTGCAGAAGATTATGGCACATGGAAGAACAGAATGAAAGCTTTCTACTTCGTCAATGATCACACCCAATGGAACTCAGTCCAGCTCGGACCTCACATTCCCACCAGAACCACTGATGCTGGAGAAGTGTTCAACACTGATCCCACCACATACACTGATCTCGACAAACAACTGCTGCAGAGAGATCACAAAGCCTACGGTGCTCTCACCATGGCTTTGTCAAATGACGTTTACAATATGTTTGAAGAATACGGATCAGCGCACGATCTGTGGTTTGCTCTGAGTGAGTATTATGAAGGCAATGCTGAGATGAGGCAAAACAAACAAGATATGATTCAGAAGGAGTACGATATGTTTGGAAGTATCCGTGGTGAGAGCCTGTCTTCACACATTGACAGGTTCATGAATTTGCTGACCAAGATGAAGAAAGCGGGTATTCCTGTGAACAACCGCAACTCTATCAAGAAGCTGCTCGATTCTCTCCCAAAGGAGTGGAGTGTCCAGTGTATGTTGATCAAAAAGGACTACTTGGATGCTCAGTCTACTTTGGCAGATCTCATTAACACTCTGAAATCATTTGAGATGGACATCACTAAAAGAGAAATGAATCAGACTGTCCCGAAGGTGACTTCCAGTGGTGCTATGAAGAATCTGGCCTTGATGGCCCCAATCGGTGATATGAGTTCAAGTTCGTTGCATTCGTATGTGGATTCTGCAGGGATTGGTAGTTCAAGTTCTGGGAAAGCTCCAATGTATCCTGAAAGGGCTGCAAAGACTCTAACTCCACAGGCTGCTAAACTGGCTACTGAACATGTGGAACTGTTCAACTCTTTCATGAGCAGTTTTGAAGCGTTGAAGACTGGAGAGATTAAAAATGAGATGATGTCCCCAGAGGATATGTATCAGGTTGACCCGGATGACATGGAAGAGATGGATCTGAAATGGCAGATGGCTATGATCACTTTACGAGTGAAGCGTTTTCAAGATAGAACCGGGAGAAGAGTTGGTATGGGAAAGGCTGGGTTTGATAAGTCCAAGATCAGGTGCTACAACTGCAAGGTCCTCGGGCATTTCAAGTACGAATGCCCCACACTGAACCAAGCTGAAATTAAGCCTGCAAAGAGGTTGGTGGCCATAACCGATGGCAATGAAGGAAATGATAAGGAGCCACAAAAGGCCTTGGTTGTTGAAGACTTCGACTGGGGAGAAGAGGCTGCCGCTGCTGAGGTTGAAGTTAACAAAGCCCTGATGGCCACAATCTGCACCAAATCTTCAAGCGGTGCAAACTCTGTTGAAGGATCGTCTGCTGAGGTTCTAAAGGGGGAAATGCAGAAGTATGCCGGGCTGAAGAGTGTGTTGTCTGATGAGAAGGTGAATGATGAGAAGAGAGAGGAGGCGCTGATTGCTGAAAAGACTTCATCTGAGAGGGTCGCTGAGGAGGTGAAGAGTTCCTCTAAGAAAGCTGAGGAAAGGGACATGGTAAATATTCCTTTAGAAATTAAATCTAAACTGTGCTCACCTAGGTGTGTTACAGCTGTCGCATACTGTTTATCACACAACAGACGAGTCTTAAGAGAAATGGATGACATTCGTAAAATAAATACTGAAATGAAAGAAAACGAGTGGGCATATCAGCGAAAGTTAAATGCAACTCTAGCTGAAATGCAAACTTTAAAAGAATTTGTGCTTAAGAAAGATTTTCTGATAAACGATTTAACCTCAAAACTAGAGAAATCTAGAAATGAGACAACTCGTCTTCAAATTGTTGTGGATAAATGGAATGTGAGCAAACGGGCTCAAGCTGATATAATCGAATGTGGAAGACAATCATTCGTAAAGGATGGAATTGGGTATAAGGATAAGAATGGAATCGAAAGATCTCTATTCTTACCCTTGAGCCAAAGTGAATACATACCCATTCCATCACCTCATCCAAAAAATGACCTTTTTGAAAATAAATGTGATGAATCTGAGTCAAATACTAACATAAGTAAAAGTACTGCAGATGTGACCCAACAGGCTCAGGTGGAGGATGATGTGTGTTGTGGTGGCCAGACAGTGGGTTTAGGACATCCGGGTGCCAATTACTCAACAGTGAATTGGTTTATCTGGAACAATGAAAATTCGAAAAACAATTTTATTTTGGATGAATGTAAAACTTTAACTAAATCGGATGACTGTAATAGTTTGCCTAGGATGGATGACTGTAATAGTTTAACTAGGCTGGATGACTGTAAACTTGATTTGAAAGGGGCTATGGCTCCCGATGATAGGAAGTCTCCTATCAAACGATCTAATGTTTGTGTTGACAATGCTATTCCTGTGTGTGTTGATCTTAATGCTGCATTCTCTGATGATAATCATGTGGTCAAACCATCTGTGTTTGTACCAGAACTTAAGCGTAACAGGTTTGGGAAATTTCTCACTGAGGAAATCCCAGAATTTATCCCCTCATCCACAGATGTATCAGGTTCTGAAGAATCACAAAGTGAAACAGGTACCTCAAGTTCTGAAGAATCACTGAGTGATACAGAGAGCAGCTGCAGCTTAACTAATCTGGACTTCAATGAAGAATCAAGTAGCAACAGGGAAGAATCAAGCTCAACCGAAAGCTCAGGATCAAACAAGATCAAGAAAAGAACATCACAACCATCATCATCCAGATCTTCTCCTAAGATCAAGCCTAAGCATTCTAAATGCTTCAGATGTGGAAAAGAGGGTCACGTGGTCAAGAACTGTCACATAAAACCTAAATCACAAAAAGATGTCAAAACACAAAACTCTTTTTCGGATCAATTAAGAAATCTTCAAGAAACCGTAAAAAGTTTTGTTAAAAATACACAAATGTGGAAGAAACAAGAGTCAACTTTGGGAGAAAATCATGACAGATCAAAACTTAAACAAACTTGGATTCCCAAAGTTACTTAAGTTTCAGGAAGAATCTCACTGTACATAGATTTTCTTTAGTTTAGCTTTGTTTCTCTTTTGTTTTTTGTATGTGCAGAATAAATTACAAAAATGGCTGATAGCTCTCATGAGATATCTATGGCATGTCGACAGCGGCGCTTCAAGACACATGACAGGATTGAAAGAACTCCTCAAGAACTATCGGTTCATTGATGGAGAATTTGTAGCGTTTGCTGGGAATGAGAAGGGTGGAAAGATCGTTGGCATAGGAGATGTAGTCTCTGACGCACTAACACTTGAGGACGTCAACTATGTTCCAGAACTGTGCTACAATCTTTTGAGTGTATCACAAGTCTGTGACAAAGGAATCTCAGTGTTGTTTAACGACATGGAATGCATCTTCCTAAAGCCAGGATTTAAACCATCCACTGACATGATCATGCTAAAAGCCCCCAGACAAAACAATACTTATGTGATAAACATGAGGGATGCCAAGTCTGAACAACCAATGACTTGTCTACTGTCAAAGGCATCCGAGTCAGAGTCACTGTTATGGCACAGGCGATTAGGTCATGTTAACTTTAAAAATATAAACAAACTTTCTAAACTTAATCTAGTCAGAGGTCTTCCTTCTAAGGAATTCCCTTTTTCTGAAAAATGCTTAGCATGTGCCAAAGGTAAACAACATAAGAAATCGCACAAGTCCAAAACAGTGAACTCAATTGACTCACCTCTTCAATTATTACATATGGATCTTTTTGGTCCTATCAGTGTAAAGAGCTTGGGTAAAAAGTCTTACTGTTTGGTGATTACAGATGACTACTCTCGCTTCACATGGGTGTACTTTCTGGAATTCAAGAATGAGGCTGCTGAGACCTTGATGCTGTTCGTTCCCTTGATCGAGAATATAATCAAGTTAAAAGTAAAGTCAATCAGAAGTGATCATGGAACAGAATTCAAGAACCAAACCTTCGTGTCGTTCTGCAGCGGGAAAGGAATTCATCTCCAATACAGTGCTACAAGGACTCCTCAGCAAAATGGAGTGGCTGAAAGGAAGAATCGTACGCTGATTGAAGCTGCCAGAACCATGCTCATTGACTCTAAGTTACCGATCATCTTCTGGGCAGAAGCTGTGAATACCGCCTGTTATGTTCTTAACAGGGTCTTGATTGTCAAGCCTCGTGGGAAAACAGCTTATGAATTGCTTTTCAAAAGAAAACCTCTCATTGATTATTTCAGGCCGTTTGGATGTTCTTGCACTCTTCTAAACAACTTTGAGAATATCATGAAGTTTGATGCTGTTGGAGACGAATGTTTCTTTGTTGGATACTCGTCTAGTCAAAAGGCTTATCGGGTATACAACAAACGCACCAAGATGGTTCTGGAATCCTTTTATGTTGACTGGCAAGAATCCAACTCCACCAACGTTGGAACCGGTCCTGACTGGTTCTTTGATGTGGACGTTGTGTTCAATCACTTTGTCATTCCTGAACAGCAAGCTCATGCAGAACCAGCTCCTGAAAATCAAGCCACAAGCTCTTCTCCGTTTGGAAATATTCTCTACTCTTCTGATGATGAAGTCGCACCGTTTACCACCCGTTTCTCTCCTCTGGTTGCTGATCCTATTGTTCCTCAACTTAATAATGGTGATACTACTGCTGAAACCTCTAACACTCCTGAAAGCACGTCAAATGCTGAAGGAACACATTCAAATCAGCAGTATGTAAATGATCCATCCAGTTCTTCTACACCTGGAGATCATCTTTCGAATCTTCCTCTTCAAGTGCAAGAAGAAGAAAATATGGGATTTAAATCTTCTAAGAACCATCCAATTGAAAATGTCATTGGACCAATCAGTGAGGGTGTTCTTACCAGAAATCAGACAGACAAGCTCAACACTGCTCTCTCAGCATTCTTATCTCAAACCGTACCTTTCAGTATTGAAGATGCAGTTAGAGATGCAAGCTGGGTTGAGGCCATGCAGGAAGAACTATTTCAGTTCAGAAAGCTCAAAGTGTGGGAGCTCGTTGATCTGCCTGAAGGAAAATATCCTATTGGGACAAGATGGGTTTTTCGCAACAAGATGGATGAACGTGGCGTGGTAATCAAGAACAAAGCTCGTCTGGTTGTTCAAGGATTTCGTCAGCAGGAGGGGATTGATTATGAGGAAGTCTTCGCTCCAGTCGCTCGACTTGAAGCCATACGCATCTTCTTGGCATATGCTTCATATCGAAATTTTAAAGTCTTTCAGATGGACGTGAAGAGCGCTTTCTTATATGGGAAGATCAAAGAAGAAGTCTATGTGTGCCAACCGCCTGGATTCGAAGACCCTCATCATCCAAACAGATACTACAAATTGGACAAGGCTCTGTATGGTCTCCATCAAGCTCCTAGAGCTTGGTATGAGACCTTGTCCTCATATCTGTTGCAAAATGGATACACGAGAGGGAAGATCGACATGACCTTGTTCACCAAAGAAGTCAACAAACATTCTATCCTTGTTCAGATTTATGTTGATGATATTATCTTTGGTTCAACTGACGAAAATTTGTGCAGGGAATTTGAAAGCATCATGAAGTCTCAATTTGAAATGAGCATGATGGGAGAACTATCATTTTTCTTAGGTCTTGAAGTTCAACAAAAGGAAGACGGTATTCTCATTCATCAAGCTAAATACACAAGAGACATTCTGGCGAAGTACAACCTGTCAGATTGCAAACCGTCCAACACTCCTTTTGCAGCTCAAACAACACTTGTACCAGATCTTGAAGGACCTTCTGTGAATCCGCACACTTACCGTTCTATGATTGGCTCCTTGATGTATCTTACAGCCAGCAGACCGGACATCATGTGGGCAGTTGGATGCTGTGCTCGCTTTCAGTCAAATCCAAAGCAATCTCATGAGACTGCAGTCAAAAGAATCTTCCGCTACCTCAAAGGAACACCAAAACTTGGTTTATGGTATCCTAAGAGTGACAATTTTGACCTAATTGCGTACTCTGATAGTGATCATGCAGGTTGCAGGATTGACCGAAAGTCTGTCTCTGGTGGCTGTCAATTTCTGGGGAACCGGCTCGTGTCATGGCAAAGCAAGAAGCAGACCACTGTGTCGATATCTACTGCTCAAGCTGAGTACACAGCCGCATCCAGTTGTTGCTGTCAAGTGTTGTGGATCCAAAATCAGCTGTTGGATTACGGTTTGAATATCATGAGAACCCCTATCTACATTGATAATGATGCCTGTCGTGACATCGTGAAGAATCCAATTGATCATTCAAAAACTAAACATATTGAAATTCGGATTCATTCAATTCGCGATGCGCACGACAAGGGGTACATACAGGTGTTGCCTATCGATACTGCTGATCAAAAGGCAGATATCTTTACCAAAGCTTTCGACAAAACCCGTTTTCGTCAGTTGGTGACTTGGTTAGAAATGATCAACTTTGAATGATTTAAAAAAAAAAAAAAAAAAAAAAAAAAAAATTTACTTTGTGAATAAATTATAGAAAAATCTTATGTTTTAAAATAAAATAAAGATTTTTGGGGGAGAAATAAACCGGTAGATCCCTGAATTTGCAAGTTTTAAAAACTTTTTCAAAAACAATCAAGAAATGATAGAAACTAATCATATTTGTCAGCATGTGAATAGGACCTAGAGGACGTTGTGGCTTCAAGCAACGACATGTCGGTAGATTCAGCCTGGAATTGAGTAGACTGCTAAAAGATGACAAACTAAAAGTCTACACGAGGTGCTGGATTCCCACTGTGCTTCAGGCTTGCACAAGCTGAGTCCGGTCATACACAGGTTGAGAGATCAAAAGACACAGAAAATTTTGTGCATAAGCAATCAAAAGACACCTAAGAGTGCAAGCTACCAAAGCGGGGCTATTAAAATCAAAATGAGCAACAAAAGACACGCAATGTTAGTGACGTGCAAACATATAGATAGCTCAAAAAGCAATCAGATGATCATCTTCTTTGTTATGGGAACATAGACCTGAAGCTCTCATCATCTGATTGACATAATGATCATCTTCTCTGCTTATGGAAACATAGACCTGAAGCTCTCATCATTATATCTCAATAAACCTTGAGGATTGGTAGGCTTACACCTGGCACAAGTGGGGTCCATTAACACGTCGTCAATATTACCAAAACATGATAAAGATCATCACATAAGGTATGTTGAAAGACGAGAGGCATGGATTTAAGTGGACAAATATATCGACAGTTTTTCTTGGGCTACAGCTATCCAACGGAAAGTTGAAACGTGGTCTGGCAGGTATGACTGGTATGATCTTGATGCAAAAGGTGAGAAACGGTTGATCTCTAAACCCAAATTTTTGGTTAAAAGCTTGTTTTCTAAGTAATTGGGCCTGCATACTTATTCTTTTGTTAATGGGCCTGCGAACTTAAAACAGATATGCACTGCTGGGCCTGCGAACTTGACTAGCCTCGTGGGCCTGCGCACTTAACTGCCAAGTACGCGGCCCAAAGCAAGCCCCTATAAATACGCAGTGAATTTTCCTTTTAACTTTTTAACAAAAATTCTGAAACCCTAATTTTATCACCACCATCACTGCCGCCGTCTTCTTCCAAACCACCAACAAAAACCACCACCAAACCACCTTGTACCACCGTCTTTAATCCATTCCCTCTGTTTTCTTTTAGTGTTTGTGTATTGTTAAAGGTAGTTAAATGTTTCTAACCAAATCTCTTCGTGTATAGACAGGATCTGAGTTTGAAACATTGTTGAAATCAGTTTGATTGCTGGGGTTTTGAGGAACTGCGTACCTGAAAACTTGAATATCTGCGCACTTGTCTCATATGAATGCGCACTTGCTTCATATGATTCAAGAATCAAAACCCTAATATGACTGCGCACTTGGGTGTGAACTTAAAATCCTAAACGAAGGTTTAGGTGTCTGCGTACTAGTCTAGTACGCAGACCTGATAACCCTTCCAAGCCGTTACCATGCCCGAGTCAGGTCACTGCGCACTAAACATTTCCGAGTAAAACCAAGTGCGCACACCTGACCTGGTGACTGCGTACCAAGCAGCTGACCTTGTGACTGCGTACAAAGCAACAAGTACTCAGTCCTGATTTGGACTGCGAACTTAACTGTGGACTTGATTTTGGACCAAATTTTTGACCATTGACTTGACTTTTCAGGACATTTGACCGGACTACGTAACTTGACTGATTCATCTGTAAACCGTAACTGGACTTAAATGACTGTTAATATGGAAAACGAAACAAATCATATACACGTTAAAATCTAATCCATAAAACAAATAACACACGTAAAACCAACTTGAAACCAAACCTAGTCTAAGTACGTCGTCCGTCAAAGAAAATGAAGTGTCTGTCATTAGTCAATTCAAAATCAAAATTCTAACTTAATTTTCGTGCACGTGTCCAAAACAGATGGCTCTTGAATGGGATCCTCGTGGAATGCACAACCAGGCGATCATTCTGGAAACTGACGATTCAAAGTTTCGGGACGTAGTTGCATGGATCAGGAGAAGCAGGATCGGATATGCAGTTGAGCAGCAAGTTGAAGTCTACAGTTCTCACATCGAAGACTTCTGGAGATCTGCAAGAGTGGAAACAGTGGCTCGAGTCAAGAGAATCAAAGCCACAGTCAGAAACAAGGCAGTTATCATCACAGAGGACACAGTGAGACAGGTTCTAAGATTTCAGGATCAACCAGAGACTGTCAGATCTTTACCAAAGACTGTGATCCATCAAGAGTTCTTAAACTTTGGATACAAAGGAGACTTCGATGCAAGAGGTGACATCAAAAAGAGTCATTTAACCAGAGACTGGAAGCTTATCTGCCATGTATTCCTGATGTCTTTATGTCACCGAAAAGGGGGTTATAATGCACTCAGTCCCGACTGGGCAACAGCAATGATTAAGATCTGCAAGAATGAGCCTTTTAATCTGTCGGGATTGGTATTTGAGTGTATGGTGAGGAATGCCCAAGATACAAAGAAGAAATGGACGATGTATCCCCGATTTGTTCAAATGATGATCGATTCTCAACATAAGGATCTACCTCTTGGTGATAAATATGGTTTTGCCAAGGGTGCACGATTCTTTACTGAATGCAACACACCTGATTGGGAACCAATGCTGGAAAGCATGTACTCTGCTCAACGCTATCCAGTGGTTATGAAGCTATTCAGTGAGATGAAGAGAAGACGACAATATACTGCTAGAACTCAACAACCGGCTGCAACTGAACCTGAACCCACTGAACCTGCTTCTACTGAACCTGCTCCTACTGTACCTGCTACTACTGTTCCTCAGCACACTGCTGAAGAAGTTGCCCGTGAAAGATCTGTTGGTAAAAGGGCAGCATCTGATCCAGTTCCTCAGAGGCCGACCAAAAGAAACAGGCCTACTGGTTTACTACAAGAAGGGAGAGAATCATTGACTCCCGAGGAACTTGAAATAGCTGAGGCTGCTAGACAGAATGCTGAAATTGCAAAGGCAGAAAGAAGAAGGAGGAGAGAACAGCTGCCCGAGTCTGAAAGACCAAGGGTTATGACTGAAGAAGATGAGGAGAATGAAGCTATTCTGGAACAGATGTTTGGTATGGAGGGTCAACCTGGGCCTTCCACTGCCAGGCCAGGGCCCTCTACTGCTAGGCCTGGCCCTTCCTCTGAAAGACCACCCATTCCCAAGCCTCCAGCAAAGAAACAGTCAGTACCATCATCATCTGTTCCTGGTGCATCTCGTCAAAAACCGGTGCATCAGGAATTGTATGAGAAGTTATCTAAGGAGGTGGGAAAGAATGCTGCCAAGGAAATCTGTATGCTGAAGAATCAAATCTATAATAATCTGGAGTTGAGAAAGAAGCTGAAGAAGTTGAAGCATAAGAACCGAAGTCTTGAAAAGGTGGTCAAAGATCAGCGCTATTTGATTAAGTTTCAGACTGAGGTCCAGATGAAGATGTTTGATATGCTTCAGGAGTTGAAGACTCAGGGTACCGATGCTCCAAAATTGACGTTTGATGAGGTCTTTGATTTCGGAAAATTTATGGAAGAAGAAAAGGAGAAAGAGAGAAAGGAGGAAGAGAGCGATGTAGATGAGATAAGCGAAGACGAGATGCCAGAAATGTTTGTAGAAATTGGTGCGGGGGAAAAGACAGTGTATGAAATGGAAGATGGGTATGTGTTGGATCCTGAGAGAGCAAGTTGGTTTCCAAGAAGACCAATCACCATTCCTGCGTTGCATCAGACTATTCACCATACTCGTGCATCTCATCAGGAAAGAATTGTCTGCTGGGGCTATGATGGGTTCAAACGTCTTTTCTTTGTAAAGCGAAGGGGAGGCGTCATTCAGTATTTCAAGGGAAGGCCGAATTTGAAGTCCCTTCCAAGATGGGAAATACGAGAGATGTGCAGAACACCATTTCTAAACCATTCTGAGGATACCACTGCTAACATGGTGTCTGTGTTTATTGAAGATGAATGTGCACGTGACTTCAAGGAATGGAAGCCACAAAAGCCGAGGCGAAGGATGTCGAAGAAAAGAATTGATCCTGCCACTGGACGGGGAATGATAACTTATGTGATAGACCCTCCAGATGTCGTCACTAGGGTTCCCATTCGTCCTGAGCTTCCTGTGCTTCTGGCAGACTTCAAGAAGTGGTTTTACGACAGCAGAACCGGTGAAGCCGTGATTAAGCTGAGAGATGACACAGAAGCATTGAGAATAGTTGATCCAGTGGACGTGTTTGCTCTAAATCCATCTGATCTAACTACTCTCTTTGCTAATCAGATAAATGTTGGTGCTGGAAATGTGTTGTTTGAGGAAGCTGTCTTGTTTAGAAGGGCTGTGGAAAGAGCACTGAAGAGAAAGCAAGAACTGATCGATCTGGTGGCAAAGATCAACGCAGCCGACAAAGCGAAAGATGATAGAGCTCTAGCTGCTGCTGCTGCTGCTGCAAAGAAATCAGAAGCTGAAGCAACTCCAGAGGTTCAAACACAAGCTTCTCCAGCAACAGTTGATCTTGATCCTGAGCCTTCACAGGTACCACCAGTCTCTCCCAGCACAGCTCCAGAGACTCAGCAAGATCAAACAACTGTAGATCTAGCTGAGTTGTTCATTCAAGAGCCACCCTCTGAAGTGACATCCACTGAAGAAACACATGCTGAAGCACCTCACACTGAAGAACCAATCATCGAAGAAAGCATAGTTCAGGCACTCCCGGCACGACAAGCAAGAGAAGAGGGGGAGTTGAGTGATGTCGAGATAGATTGATTGTGTAGCACTGGTAGCTGTGGTCTAGGGGGAGTATTGTTGGGTTAATTTGAGACCACAGTTACCAGGTTTAATCATGTTTAGATGTGTGTTAAAGTTGGAGGGTTAAATATGTAGTTAAAGCATAGTTATAGTGCACAAACCCTAGACTGCGCACTTAAGGACAGAGACTGCGAACTTAATGTTAAGTTCGCAGTCCTCAGCTTTGTCCTATAAATAGCAGCTCATTTGTGCAGCTAGGGTTAGGGTTTTGAATGTATCTTTGAGAGCACAAGTAGTAAAGGTGCGAACTTATTTTATGTAGTGCGAACTTGTATCATCCATGGTTGTTTGAAGCTGAAATCTTTAATGGAATCGTGTCTTTATGTTTCTTGTGTGTCGGTTCTTACAATATTCATCTAGTCTTTTAGTTTTCATAGATTAATCAACTAAAACACCTAACAAATAGGTGTTTCTAGTTGATAACAATCTAGTGCACACTTAAGATCTAGTATTTTGGGACTACATAATTAAATCGATTTTAGTTTTTAGAAGATATATATTTAAATTATTATATGTTTAAATAAATACAGACGATTTGTGGCGGTTTTTCAAACATCTATTTTCAATTTTGCTAAGATGTTATCTTTATATTTTTTCTTATTTAATTGATTGTTATTTTTTTTATTTTTTATTTACTAAAATAAGTAAGAAGTTATAGAAGTTGAAAGGACATAGGTTTTGATCAACATCTGTTAGACGTATATTTTAAATAGCATCTGTTTTTTAACAGATATTGTGTCTGTCACACCCTCAAAATCCACTTGCGGAGTTTTACCGCGAGGCGCATGACAAACCAGGATCCAAGTCAACGATCACAATAAACAAATCTAAATGAACATATGCAATTTCAAAAACATAGTTTAAAATCTCCAAATACAGCGGAAGCTTATTCTCAAAACATAATCCAAAAGTAAACCAAATTATTCAATGTTCGAAAACCATGCAACCCTAACTAGACGCCGTGCAGACGCGTGCGCCCTAGTTCCATTGTGCTACCTTAGCGACCTGAGAAAACATGTGAGAGTTACGTCAGCACAAAAATGCTGGTGAGTTCACAGGTTTGTAATCAAAATACCAAGTTCAACCTGTCCATACTATAAACAATTGTAAACCAAAGTACGCTAGCTAGGTGTATGTTTTGTTACTACTACGATTGGAAAACCATTACTAACTCGCAAACCAGATGTTGTGCCCGAATAGTAAACCTGTTCCTGTTTGAGACATTATGCACCCGCCCGGCCCTCCAAGCCGACGAGTGGGGTTGGTCACTCCCAATAGCGCTATTCACATTTCCCCGTTGTGCAAACCCGCACATTCATGGTTCCCCCTGGGACTTCCAAAGATCGTATAGTAAACCATAGAAAACCCATAGTATGACAGTTGTTACCAAAACATTAGTTTAACACATGTTTTCTCCCCCAAAAGTGAAACCAGTTAAAAGTGGGGCCGTGAACTCACCTTAGGTTGCGTTACTTCGTAATACGAATAAGATCAGCAAGCTATGCTAGCCCCGTAAAGCGGCGACCTAACATATGACAGTTACAAGTACTTAGACTAATAACCCGTAGGTTATTTAGTCCCTAGATGTCCAGACCATAACCAAGTTCGTTTGAAAACACTGTGACTGTTAAACTAACCCAATGTACAAGACCCGACATCCCATTGGTGACCCGAGACTCCCCGTGTTGTACTTGCACTCTCAAACATACAATCATGCAATCACACTTAACATACGTTAAAGTCCAACAAGTTCTAGCACATAGTTCACGTATCACATAAATAAGTCCGAGCACATGTTACTACGTTATTAGGTATGTTACGGGGTTCCTAGCATGTTCCTAGGTGTCAAATCGGGTCCCAGAATGCTAAAATACACTTACAGCAGCAGTACAGGCGATTAGGAAAAGTCAACTAGCAATTACGTTGGTCAACAGGCAATTAGGAATGCTAATCGCCTATACTATAGGCAATTAGGGTCATGTGGTATGCAAATTCAGGAGTTTATAGGCGATTAGGGTCATAAGACATGCATTTATAGGCGATTAGGGTCATAAGACATGCATTTCAGGACTTAGCTAGCAATTAGGATCACAATTGCATGCAACGAAGGCAATTAGCCCCCAATCACCTATGCTATAGCCTATTATGGTGCCATAGCAGGCGATTAGCCTCCTAATCGCCTATAGCATAGGCGATTAGGGTTGCTAATCGCCAATAACCCCGCTGTTCCGGTTTTTCGCGCGTTTAACACTCCAAATCAAACCCAGAACGTGTGTAAACATCAAATATCAATCAAACAACCATATCAAACATATTTCAATCAAAATCCTTCGATTAACCTCGTTCTATTAGCCCTGAATGCAATCATGTATTCCAAAAACAATACACATAGCATGAAACATCACATTAACATGCATAACCGTAACCCTAATGAACAATTACTCAGATTTCATCAACATGCTATCATCATTAATCTGTAACTACCTTAATATCATGTTAACAATCCTTCTTGAATCACAAAAACCCTATCTTTTAATTATAAACACACATACAACATGCATAATAGCTAAGATCCAATTAACAACGATTATTGACGAATTTCAGAAGACACATACGTATATAAACAGGTCTGGACCATTAGGGATTCAATAAAAACATTATTAAAGTTGCATGAATGAAAACCACACCTTAGGTTTATGATAGATTGATGTAATAGGCTTGAAATCGTGTGTTTTGATCCAAAATCGTGTTCCAGAGGTTGTGTGTGTGTTGGGGCGAGTTGTGGGACGACTAGGGTTGTTATAATGAAGTTTAGGAGGTCAAGTATTGTATTTATAGTCGTTTTTAGTCGCCAAGTACGTTGCAGGCGATTATGCAGCTTTTGCAGGCGATTAGGGCTGCTAATCGCCACCCCTATAGGCGATTAGCCTGCTAATCGCCTAAAACATTGTCCCAGTCGCCTCATATGATGTGCTAATCGCCACCCTATAGGCGATTAGCCCTCCCTAATCGCCTATAGGGGTTGGTTCTGCGTATTTTGCGCGTTAAACCCCGTTTTAACATATGTTAACACATTTTCACATACCGACAAGTCACATAATGATTGTAAACACATAATACTTGCAAACAAACACATTCACACTCGTTCACCAATTCCCGGGACTCGAGACTTGTACGTTCCCTATGCTTTGACGATTCTACGAATCGTCACCCCTTGTACACTTGGTTAAGGACTGACATCTAATGATCCTCTAGACGAACATCTAATGATCCTCTAGACTAAAATAACAGTTCCCGATCCATAACACGACTCAACTAACCCAGTTAAGTATATTATACGCGTGACTCGCTAAGGTAGACTTCAATCTAGACAACGTTGTTAACCTGAATTTGCCGGGTGTCACATCATCCCCACGTTAAAAGAATTTTCGTCCCGAAAATTTGCACAAGTACCAAAAGGAATAACAAAAGAACAGACAAAAGATAGAAACCAAGAGAGAGATTTACCCGAGTTGTTACATCATCCCCACGTTAAAAAGGAATCTCGCCCCGAGATTCATTCAGCTGCAGTGGAAACATATCTCGATTCGAACGCTTCCTTAGGAAAGAGGTGAGGATACTTAGACTTCATCTGATCCTCCCGTTCCCAAGTGTACTCTGGTCCCCGGTTCGAGTTCCAGCGAACCTTAACAATGCGAATCTTGCTATGACGTAGGCTACGAATCTTGTAATCAAGAATCTCCACAGGTTCCTCCACAATCCGAAGACGATCATCAACCTTGATCTCTTCCAGTGGAACAATAAGAGACTCGTCAGCCAGACACTTCTTTAAGTTGGACACATGGAAGACGTTATGTACGTTGCCGAGCTCCGTCGGTAAATCAAGACGATATGCCACCGGTCCAATCCGTTCCAGGATCGTAAATGGTCCGACATACCGAGGGTTGAGTTTTCCACGCTTCCCAAAGCGTATGACGCCCTTCCACGGTGAAACTTTCAGAAGTACTTTGTCATCAACTTGGAATTCCAATGGCTTGCGACGATGATCGGCATAACTCTTTTGCCGATCCCGTGCCGCTGCCAACCGGTTACGAATCTGTACGATCTTTTCCGAAGTTTCGTACACTAGCTCAGGCCCAGTGAGTTGACTCTCACCCACCTCAGCCCAACAAAGAGGAGACCGGCATTTCCGCCCGTATAGTGCCTCGAACGGAGCTGCCTTGATGCTCGTGTGGTAACTGTTGTTGTAAGAGAATTCTACTAACGGTAGATGAGCTTCCCAACCCTTGCCAAAATCGATCACACATGCCCGAAGCATGTCTTCTAAGGTTTGAATCGTGCGTTCACTCTGACCGTCAGTCTGTGGGTGATAAGCCGTACTCATGTCTAGCTGTGTACCCAAAGCCTTGTGTAAAGACTTCCAGAAGTGAGAAGTGAAGTGGGAGTCACGATCTGAGATAATAGAAACCGGCACCCCGTGCTTAGAAACAACTTCCTTCAGATAATGACGAGCCAAACGGTCCATGGTGTCGGTCTCCTTAATAACGAGAAAATGGGCTGATTTCGTCAACCGATCAACAATCACCCATATCTTATCATTCCCGCTCGGTGACTTAGGTAGTTGTGTGACGAAGTCCATCGTAATCCGTTCCCATTTCCACTCTGGAATTTCAGGTTGTTGCAAGAGACCCGACGGTTTCTGGTATTCCACCTTGACCTTAGCACAGGTCAAGCATTTGCTTACGTATGAGGCTATATCCGACCTCATGTTTGGCCACCAGTAGAGCACCTTTAGATCTTGGTACATCTTATCCGAACCAGGATGAATAGAATAACGGGACTTGTGAGCCTCATCTAAGACAAGCTCCCGAAGTCCCCCGAATAAAGGAACCCATATGCGTTCTGCGAAGTAGTGCAGGCCATCAGACCTTCGTTCGAGGTGTTTGTCGGCACCGTGCATAGTCTCAGCTTTAAGGTTTTCCTCCTTCAAAGCTTCTAACTGAGCAGAACGGAGTTGGTCAGGTAGAGAGGAATGAATGGTGAGCTGCAACGCCCGAACGCGACGAGGATTAATTGATTCCTTCCTGCTCAAGGCGTCTGCTACAACATTCGCCTTGCCAGGATGGTACTTAATGGCGCAATCATAGTCGTTCAGGAGTTCAACCCAACGACGCTGTCGTATGTTCAGATGTTGTTGGTCGAAAATATGTTGGAGACTCTTGTGATCGGTGTAGATGGTGCATTTGGTACCGTACAAGTAATGTCTCCAAATTTTCAACGCGAAAACCACTGCACCCAACTCCAAGTCATGGGTGGTGTAGTTCCTCTCGTGTACCTTGAGTTGACGAGAAGCATACGCAATCACTTTCTCGCGTTGCATCAACACGCAACCGAGACCATGAATAGAAGCATCACAGTAAACAACGAAATCATCAGTGCCTTCAGGCAAGGACAAAATAGGAGCCGAACAAAGTTTAGTCTTCAGTTTTTGGAATGCCGACTCTTGTGGTTCACCCCAGTCGAATTTTCTATCCTTCTGAGTAAGAGTGGTGAGGGGTTGAGCGATCTTCGAGAACCCCTTAATGAAACGACGATAATAGCCCGCAAGGCCTAGAAATTGCCGCACCTCAGTTGGCGTCTTTGGTGCTTCCCAGTCCTTGATCGCTTCGATCTTAGCTGGATCGACATGAATTCCTAGTTCATTAACCACATGTCCTAGGAACTGAACTTCGCGTAACCAAAAGTCACACTTTGAGAACTTAGCATAGAGTTGTTCCCGTCGCAAAAGTTCCAAAACCAAACGCAGGTGTTCCTCGTGTTCGGTCTTGTTCTTGGAGTAAATCAGGATATCATCAATAAACACGATGACGAACTTGTCAAGATACGGTTTTCAAACGCGGTTCATCAAATCCATGAAAACCGCCGGTGCGTTGGTGAGACCAAAAGGCATGACCAAGAACTCAAAATGGCCATAACGGGTACGAAAGGCAGTCTTTGCAACGTCAGCTTCCCTTACGCGCAACTGGTGATAGCCGGACCTCAAATCAATCTTAGAGTAGTAGCTAGAACCCTAGAGTTGGTCGAATAGATCATCAATACGTGGAAGAGGATAACGGTTCTTGATGGTCACTTTGTTCAACTCTCTGTAGTCCACGCACAATCGAAAACTTCCGTCCTTCTTCGTAACAAATAGAATCGGGGCTCCCCAAGGGGAAGAACTTGGTCTGATGAAACCCTTATCCAAGAGTTCCTGTAACTGGCTGGACAATTCCTGCATCTCAGGAGGTGCAAGACGGTAGGGGGCCCGAGCAATAGGAGCAGCCCCCGGTACAAGATCAATACTGAACTCAACCTGACGATGGGGAGGAAGACCAGATAAATCATCGGGAAATACATCAGGAAACTCGCGTACAACAGGAATATTGTCGATCTTCTTCTCATCGGTAGAGGAAACAGAGAAAAGTGCCAAAACGGCCGAATAACCCTTTCGAAGATACTTAAGGGCTTTCATGCTGGAGATGAGATTTAGCGGAGCACCGCCCTTGATACCGTACACAGAAAGAAATTCTCCGTCAGGGAGAGGAATCCGAATAATCTTGTCGTAACAAACGATCTCAGCGCGATACAAATACAACCAATCCATGCCTACAACAACGTCAAAACTACCCAAAGGTACCGGCATAAGGTTGATGGGGAAAGACAAACCCGACAACTCTAGTTGACATTCCCGAAGGATACAAGTAGCTTCAATCTTTTTACCGTCAGCCAACTCAATAATATTCTTAGCCTCTAGAGGTACGGGCACAACATCTAGCAAACGACTAACTTCCAGAGATATGAAACTCTTATCGGCACCAGAATCAAACAAAACACTAACGGAGCGATTATTGAGAAGGAACGTACCGGTAACTGTGTCAGGATCCTGTCTTGCTTCTGCGGCTCCAATGACGAAGGCGCGTGCGTTCCTGCCACCGCCCCCGTTGTTCCCATTACCATTTCCATTCCCGCCCTGTTTCAGCTTCGGACACTCCTTTTTGTAATGCCCAGTCTCCCCACAGTGATAGCAACCCTGCTTTCCCGAAGTCCCTTGAACGGCAGGAGTCGGAGTAGTAGTTGGGGCCTGGGTCGATGGAAGTGTCGCCCGACAGTCTTTAGCAAAATGTCATATTGTATAAATAAACTTTGCTGTTGATGGTTATCGATCAATAGTTTAAAAGAAGTTACCTGTATGTCGTTTTTCGATTGTTGTTGAAGAATTTTAACCGTCGAATGAGTTCTTTTAATCTGTGCGTGTGTTATTTGTATAATGAGGAAAGTAATCTATAGACATCTCTTAATCATACATTTATATTTATTTCAATAAACTTTATTTTGTAAATTGAATATTTAAATGAGAAGAAGTTTAATAATATTTTATTTTCAACCCTTCATCTTTAAAACTTGTGCTTTATAAGGTTTGATATAATAATATATGTAATATAATATTTTATTATTATTTTACTTTCCATTTCGATCCCTAAAAGATGATTATTTGACTTGCAGAAAATTAAAATTTCAAAATACAAATTTCGCTCTTTATCCAAGTATAAGATGTTAATGTGAGTTTTGTGTTCTTCTGAAAGCTGCAAAGTATTACGGTTAGAGTTCTACTTTATGATTTATATTTCTGTTTTGCGATCAATAGTTACTAAATATATGATCTAAATTACATAATTTTCAGCAGCAGTTCAAATTATGGATTTGCATAACAAATATTCAAGTCAGTATCAATGCTTTGATGAGCAAACTCTGTCTGAAAACTCTGTACAAGCAAGAAAAAAAAAAGAAAAGACATTATGCAAGAACGTAAAAATAATCGTCCTATTCATGATGGATGCACATCCTCTCCTTTACTGAGTACCCCGTTGACAAATACTTCCATAGGTATGTCTTATAATTAGACCCAAAATTTGTTGTATCACATATTGGAATTTTTTTAATTCTTACAGTTGTTTTTTTTTGCTTTACAAGTTTGAAACAACTATTAATTTTACTTTGGCCAAAGTCCGACACAAAAGAAGTGTGCAGAAGCAAGAAAAATAAGGAAACACATTCTGCAACAGCGTTAAAATAAAAGTGTCTTTCATCCTGGATTGACACCCTCTGCTTTACAGAGAACTCCACTGTCAAATATTACTAACGGTATGTGTTATAAATTCGAATCAAAATTGTTGTTTATTACATATTTATATCATACATTTTATTAATTCTGACATATGTTTTGTGTTTAACAAGTTTCGAGTCACTATGAATTGTATGTTGGCCAAACTCCGACTCAAAATTCCACAGATGCAAGAAAGAAAAGGAAGGACATTTTGCAGCAGGTTAAATATAATTGTCATTTTAATGTTGGATCTACATCCACTCCTTTAGAAAAGATTGCATTGTCAAATATTTCCAATGGTCTGTGTTATATATTGGAATAAAAATTGTGATGTATTAAATATTAATGTTGTACCTTTTATTAATTCTTACATATTTGGTTTTGGTTTACAAGTTTCAACAACAAAAACTTGCTTAATGAAAGTAACTCAACATAGTGGTAATGTGACTCTAACTATTGGTAGTACTTTCTGTGAATCATCTACCAAAAGGAAAGGTAAGTTGTTATAATTGAAGTTTGAACTCTTTTTCTTTGATCATTATTCATGTTTTGCTCATTATTGTTTATATATTATTCATAAATTTTTAAAAGCTTCAACGACACAAAGTTCATCAAAGGTATATACATCAAAGTCCCTTAAATTTGGATAGTTCTTCTGGTAGAACTTTTGAAAGCTCAAGTCTTTTAAATTATGTTGGTAGGTTGTTTCTACTTAAAATATATAACTTATTAGGGGGAGGATCAAATAAGAAGAAACTCCATGTGAGAACAAAAAGTAGAAGTTACATAAAGGTTAAACATTAAATAACTTAACTCTTCTAACATTAATTATCATCTATCTAATTAATTAGTCATTATAACACGTTATCCTACACATATAAAAATTCATCCTACATATATCAAAATTATCATATGTTTATCCTATACATATCGAGGTTATCATATGTTTATCCTACACATATCGAAATTATCCTACACTCTAAATAAGGTTTGATTTGGAAGAATATATTTTAAAAATGAATTATGAGTTTCATTTATTTAACTAGTTTAGTGGGAGTTAGAAGAAAATAATAATCATTTCAGCATTCAATACAATTATTAAATGAAAGTTTTCTATTGGTTAGAATTTGTTCTTTTTCTTCTTACAAAACATTTTCTTCTCATTTGAACTCTCCAGTAACTTATTATATATATATATAAACATAAATATAAATGAAGCTGACATAAAGCTTTTAGATACTGTTGAAGATGTAAATATTAATGTATATATATTATTGTTGTAGGTGAATGTTCAAATGATAATCGTATTGGTTATAAGTTCAGAAAAGGAAAACAAAATTTCTATACAAGTCAGATACCTAAATTTGATTTAAATATGAGTAATGATGTATTGACAGATCCTATTGTTCAAAAGGTTTTTGGAATTTCAAAAGGTACAAGGTTCTGTTTGTTTTTATTTTATTGAATTTCCATTTTTTAATTTTTGTTCATATTCTAGATTATGTAGATCATGGAGATGTTTTTGTCTGCTCTAAATGTCAAGCATTATTGTGGGAAGATGAAACACTTAGAGGAAATAAATATCGTAAACATTTTCGCTCTGCTGTTCGAATGGTGATGTTAAACTTCCACCATTAGCTGAACCACCTGCATTATTACGGAATTTGTATAAAGGTCATACTCCAAAAAGCCAGAACTTCATGCATAACATTAGAGTATATAATATGATGTTTTCTTTTACGTCTCTTGGTGGCAAGGTTGACAAAAGTTCTCACAGAGGTAAAGGTCCTTACGTATTTAGACTTCAGGGTCAGAATTATCATCGAATGGGTAGTCTACTTCCGGATGATGGAGAACAACCTAAATTTTCACAACTTTATATATACGATTCAGAAAATGAAGTTGTAAATTGTCAAAAGGCAGTTAGGTAATTTTTATACTTAATGTGTTACATTTTTTGTTCTACTTATTTCTCATTTCAGATCTAAATACGTTTTTCATTTTAATTAAATGTTATGGTAAAATTTTTAATTCTTATGTAGTTCTAAATTAGAATCTAATTCTACTGCAAAAAAATGCGCTTGATCTTGACACCATCAGGATTCTTAAAGATTTGTGGGATTCCTGCAATCCTCTTGTGAAATACTTCAGAATGGTAAGAGATTGTTTTCAAGAAAATGATTTTGAAAAAGTATCATTGAAACTTATTGGAACAAGAGATATGGATGGAAGAGTTTATAATCTCCCAACTGCGTCAGAAGTTGCCGCATTCATAATTGGTGATTTTGATGGATCATTTGACATAATAGATATCATTGTTCGATCAAAGGCTAATGGACTTAAAAGAATGAGTGAACTTCATCCTTCTTATCTTGCCATGCAGTATCCACTTATTTTCCTGTAACATCCGTCACCCTCATCTTTTATCTGTTTGTCAAAACTACTCCTTATACTTTGCATTTAAAAAAAACGCGAGTTCTTTTATTGTAGCATTTTTATTTTTCTTTAACTAGAATTGTTTACATTTTAAATACGTATTCTAGTCGTAACCTAATAATGATGCGTCATTTATAGAGATTGTTCATTTCAAATTTTGATTAAATCTTGAGCATTTAAAGTTCATAAAAAGATTTAAAAACTTTTATGTTAAGTTTAGATAACTTGGTTAATTTAGTTTTTATAAAGAAAAAGATAACTAAGTAGTATTAAAACTAACTAGGTTAAGTATAGAGGGACTAAACTTGCCAAATAATGAAAGTTAAAAAATAAGAAGAAAGCAAAACACAGATTCTCAGCCCACCACTTTTCTTTTCCGGCGAGTCTTGGCCGGAATCCGGCCTCCGACGAGTGTGTTTAATCAGTTTGAATGCCATTAAACATCCAAATTCAAACCCTTTACGTTTCTCCAGTATTCCTCTTCGGTTTCCCATCATTATGTTGAGCATTAACATGGTTTGAATCGGGTTTGGTGTGTAACCAATCGGAGTTATTGTCAAGCAATCAATGACCGTTTTTCGTATGCTTCCTCTATATAGTGATCATTTCATTAAGTTCCTTAACGGTTCACAATCATAACCTGCACAAAAATCATTCTGATCGGCCTTGAAGACCTCTAATTCGAGGATCAACTGTGCGATCCTTTCTACTCATTTTCGATGCGTATTTGATCTTGTAAGTGTAACGTTTTGATGCCATTATGATCTATATTCGTATCTGAATCAAAGCCCCTTAAAAAACTGATGTTAAACATCTCTGTTTCGGCTCTATTTATTTTGATCTAGGGTTAGGGTTCATAGGTAGGATTTGGGGAAGATGATGAGCTTTAATAATTGTTTAAATAAAATTCCATTTCCAACATTTCAACAAAATGCTCATTTGGTATAGTGGTTAAGATATGGGTACTCCATGGAAGGGACACGAGTTCGAGCCCTGTACACAGTATCTCTTAGCTGTAATTAATTCATAATAACTTCATTTTTACTCTAAAAATTATGAAAATTTAGGTGTAACATCTTGACACCCTAAAGAAAATTATCACATGTTTATTTTCTGGAAAATACATTATTTTAGTATTTTTCTTGATTTAAATTATTTTAATCATAATTAATTGATTAAAAATTCGTTTTTAATGATTTTCATCTCAAAATTTCTGGAAAATTATTTCTAAGTATGATATACTGAAATAAAATTTATTTTCTTAGAAAATACTTATTTTTGCTATTTTTACCATTTTTAATCATTAAAATGCTATTTAAATTCAATAAATCTGTTTTAAATGCAAATAAATTGAGAAAAATTATGGAAAAATTATTTTCCCTATTTTACACCAGAAAATAATCATTTTTAAAAAAATACTATATTTGGCCCACATCTTGTATTTCTAGCTTATTTATATTTAATTAGTCGTAATAAATTATTTAATTAAATATAAAACATAAAAACCTGTTTTATAAATATTATTTTATATAAAATAGAAATATTCCTAAGTGTGGAAAACATAAGTGTTTATATTTTCTTAGTCACATATTTGATCTTACATGATGATACATTTTATTCAAAATTATTACTAAATTCGAGTTATCATAAAACTTCATATTCCCTACATAAGCCTAGCACAATGCCTTAGGTTTTGGATGACTTGGACTTTTAAGTCACTTTCCTCACCAGTATTCTTATACATATTGGTTGAATTCTTTGGAATTCCCAAGTTTATCTTGTGAAGAGTTTTGTTTGGATTTAACGCGCTCAGCAAAACTGTGAGTATATCTAACCCCTTTTTACTGTTTTACTTTTTGGGGTGACTCATGTACCATTATTATTAAACTTACATATATTCTTTATAAAGCATTGTGCTCATTGATATGTTTTTTGTGAATTGTATGAACGATTTGTCAAAGTTATTAACCTTTGGGCCGCACCTAACAATGAGTAGTACTATGAATTATATCCCTTGATTGACTTACGTGGTCGAGTTAAGTCCTTGGTCATTGTTATGGTTTTATTGAACGATGTATTGAATGATGTGAGGCTTGATTTTTGTATATCATAGCACATAAATTGCGGAACTCTTTTTCTATTATATGTATTCAAACAGGGTATGCTCACCAATACATTATATGTGTTGACAAAATTATTTTGTACATGTTTCAGGTTATTTTGAGACGCTTCTTTTAAGCTTTTGGATTTATATTTAAGCTTTGACTTTATTGTATTTTAGTTAGACTTGACGTTTTAGAATTATTGTGTTCTGTAATTTTCCTTTCAATGTAATAAACTATTTAATTCAATATATTCAAATTTACACTTTAGTACCATGAGCTATTGAACAATCGTCACTACGTGACACCTAGATGTTTCGGCCATCGGTTGGGGTGTTACATTTTCCATATGCTGAAGATGGTTACAGACTTGGTATTAAACATAATGGGATTGCAATTGATAATGACAAACTTAGAACCAATCTTTCAATGAGGGAATTTTTTTCTTATAGGATACAAGATAGGCATGATCAGTTGTGACACCCGGCAAACTCAGGTTAGTAACGTTGACTAAACTAGTAAGTCTACCTTAGCGAGTCATACTTATTACATACTTAACTAGATCAGTCGGGTCGTTATGATGATTCTAGGGAATCATCGGGAGTCGTTACGATGATCCGCGGAATCATCGGGAGTCGGTCCATAACCATGTGTACAAGGATTGGTGATTCGTGGAATCACCGGGTTTAGCACACACACGCAAGTCTCGAGTCCCGGGAATTGGTGAACGGATGTAAATGTCTTAGTTATCATGCATTATGTGTTTATAATCATTACGTGACTTGTTGGTATGTTAATGCGTGTTTATATGTGTTAAAATAGTGTTTAACGCGCCGAAAACCCAATCTGATATGTTACAGGCGATTAGGAATCAGGGGATTGCCTAATCGCCTGTCTATAGGCGATTGGGAAGACTTAGGGGGCGATTAGGCCCCTAATCGCCTGAAGTGTCAGGCGATTACAATCCTAATCGCCTGCTAACTGCTGCTAATCGCCTGCACTGCTATGCACGAGTCAAAACACCTATAAATACAACCCTTAACTCCCCAAACACCCTTAGTGCAACCCTAACTGATCCTAAGCCACCCACATACCCTAGAACACCTCTGGAACTTGGTTTGCTACAAAAATCACCATTTCCAAGCTTACACACCTTTCTTTGATAAAATCCAAGGTGTGTTCTTCATCTCTAACCTTTGTAAAGTTGTTGTTTTGGTTCCCCAAAAGTCCAGAACTTGTTTTGCTAAGTTTGTGTCTTTAAAACCCTTTGAAAAGAGTTCTAAAACAAGTCTACACCATAATACTTGCTATATGTAAAGTTTGCATGCATATGTTGATCTTCTTGGTGATTATAACATGAATGTTTCCATGAAATGGTTGTACTTCTGTTATGTAGGGGTTATTAGGATGATTATCTAAGAGTTTGAGCTATTGTTGTTGTGTTTTGATGAAAATGTGTATTTTGACCCATTAGGATGATTCTTGAAGATCTAGGATGATATGGTATGATTTAATGATTGAATGTTGTTAGGATTCACACTAGGGAGGTGTTGTAACAGAGAAATGTTGATTTGCAAGCTTGTAAGTGTTGAAATCTGATTTGTTTCCATTTAAGGAAAGATAAGATTAATTAATGAAACTTGGTACTTTGCCATTTTTGGAAATAATTGCACAAAGGATGTTAGATCAGTGATAAGTCGGGGGTTTTTGCTTGGAATGGGTTGGTAAATGGTTTAGGTTTGATATTGGGTGTTTTTGCATGTTTCGGATCTGATTTGGAGGGTTAAACGCGCGAAAATCCATTGCACAGCTGCAACAGGCGATTAGGAATCCTAATCGCCTGATGCAGGGGGCGATTAGGAAAGTTAGGGGGCGATTAGGCCCCTAATCGCCTGAAGTGTCAGGCGATTACCATCCTAATTGCCTGGTTGACCATCCTAATTGCTAGTTGACTTTCCTAATTGCATGTTTAATGTTTAATCACGTGATTAGCTGATTTAAGCATAGTTTGACATCCCGAACATGAAATGACACCTAGGAACATGCTAGGAACCCTGTGGAATGTCCGATAACCCGGTAATACACGTGTGGACTCGTATATGCGATATATGAACTATATGTTGACTCTAGTGAACTGTTATGCGTATTAAGTGCATGTTTGCTTATGTTGCATGATATCTTGCATTTAGCTAACACATGGAATGTCGGGTCACCAATGGGATGTCGAGTCTTGTCTGGCACGATCGGTTTAACAGTCAAAGGTGTTTTTCAAACGTCTATGGTTATGGTCTGGACATTCGGGGACTAGTTAACCTGCGGGTTATTAGTCCGGATACTTATACATATCTTATGATAGGTCGCCGCTATTTGGGGCTATCATAGCATAAATACTTAAGTATTTTCAAGTAACGCAACCTAAGGTGAGTGTCACAGCCCCGCTTTTACTGTTTTATTTCCAGGGGGAGAAACATGCTACTTACTTATTTATTAAAGGTCATGTTATACTATGGTTACTTTATGTTACTATACGGCTTTTTCGGAAAGTCCCAGGGGGAAACCATGAATGTGCGGGAAGCACAACGAGGGAAATGTGGATAGATCTATTGGGCCTCACAAACCCCACTCGACGGCGGGGATGCCGGGCGGGTGCATATTGTCTCTACCTATCGGGTTATCGAGGCATCGGTAACCCAGTCAATCTGGGCTGGTCTCATCTTTTGGTTCATGTTTAGTAATGGGTTCCCAACCGTAGTAGTAAAAACACTTAACGTCTAGCTAACGTTCTTATAACCTAGTAGTAACGGATATGACCTTTGGAACTTATAAAACTCATTTATGAAAGAAAACCTGTGAACTCACCAGCATTATATGTTGACATTTTTTTGGCATGTTTTCTCAGGTCGCTAAGGTAGCAGTTAATGGACTAGGCGCACGGAGTCACGCACAGCGTCTAGTATTTTGAAACGTATTAAACAATGTTTTGTAAACTTTGATATGTCTTTTGGTTGTAAACAAGAAATGCTTCCGCTGCTGGTTTACGGCTCAAAGCATGATATTTTGGTTATATATATATATATATATATATGAATGCATGTTTGTTGAATGTTTGTTGTGATCGTTGACTGCGATCCTGGTGTGTCACGCGCCTCGCGGTAAAACCCCACACGTGGAAATTGAGGGTGTGACATCAGTTTTCATTAATAGTTCAAGCGAAAAAACTGTTTCAACAGTTTTTAGTTGATGCGTACACAATGGTAGAGTCTGCTCGCCTAGCTTATATAAAACATCAACAACCAAAACTTAGAACCTGAAGTTTTAAGAATTTGAGTGCTACTGGCGAAGGTGGAGAGAATAATGCATCAAGTTGTGGTAAATGTATAGATGTGCCTTACTGGTGGTTCTAGATATATGATGCAAAAATACATGGATGCTATGGCAATTTGCAAGGCAGTTGGATATCCGAATTTATTTATAACAGTTACCTGTAATCCAAAGTGGCCTGAGATTTTCAGATGTTTGTTTGATAAAGATCTTAAACCAGAAGATAGACCGGATATTATATCTAGAATATTTAAGATTAAATTGGATTATTTAATCAAAGATTTGCACAAGTATAAGCTGTTTGGTGAGACACAAGCAGGTACATTTTAATAAATATATTTAATTGTTTATCAATAAAAGTATTCTTATTTAACTACTAACTAATGTTGCTATTATAAATTTTTCAGTTCTTTAAACCATTGAATTTCAGAAACGTGGACTGCCACATGCACACATATGTTTGTTCCTGAATGCTGAAAGCAAATTCCCAACCGCATCCGATATCGATCGTGTAATTAGTGCAGAGATCCCCGATAAAGTTAGAGATCCTGAATTGTATGAACTTGTCAAGCAGTTTATGATTTGTTAAGGATCGTTTTATGTAAAACAGTAAGAATTGATCATACAAGTCTCTATTCCAGGTGCGGAAACCCTAGAACAGATACAAAGTGATAGTTTTATGAATCAAACACACAGATTAAGCTTTTCAATCACCATTCTCATTAATTACTTGTAGAAATATGATAACAATAAGGTTTAGAAGCAATACAGGCTGACTTTGAATAAACACAAACACTAGAGAGCTCTATCCTGACACACACTACTCAAATGATCAAAGTTACATCATAAAATAAAGTTTTTCCTTATATACTACTGCACTTTCGTCCCTGGCGTAAGGTCGAATGTGGAATGTTTCCACATTCGCCCTCTTCAACTGCACGAACCTGGAAATCTTCTTCAGCATAATCTACATTCGCCCTATACTTTTAACATTCGCCCCATTCCATATCCACCTTCGACCCTACGTTTTTATCAAAACATGTTTATGTTGCAATCCAAAGCACTAGTCGCACATTATTCATCAACATGATTCATGGACCTTGTGGTACAGACAACCCTCAATGTCCATGCATGGTTAACTTTAAATGTTCTAAAAAGTTCCTCAAAAAAATATGTGGATGAGACTTTTGTTGATTCTGATGGTTATCCAGTCTACCGTCGTCGTGAAACAAGTAGTAGAGTTGAAAAGAAGGGCGTCCAGCTTGATAATAGGTATGTAGTTCCTTACAATCCTGTTTTGCTCCAAAGGTACCAATGCCACGTGAATGTTGAATGGCGCAATCAGTCATGTTCTATTAAATATTTGTATAAGTATATTAATAAGAGACCTGATAGAGTTACGGCTTCTGTTTTCCAATCCAAGTCTAATAACAATGATACCGACCAAAACAACGAGGTAAATGAGGTAAAGACATACCTTGATTGTAGGTATATTTCTACCTGTGAGGCTGCTTGGAGAATATTCAAATATGACATATATTATAGATTTCCAGATGTTGAAGTATTGCCTTTCCATTGTGAAGATGGTCAGAGTATTGTTTATGATGATGATTCTAATTTATGTGATATTGTTAATAATCCAACGTTGAAAATGTCAATGTTTACAAAGTGGATGGAAACTAATAAAACTGATGAGTTTGCCAGGAAATTGAAATATATAGATTTTCTGAAATACTATGTTTGGTTACGTAAAGAACGGAAGTGGAGCCCACGAAATTTGCATTCTATTGGCAGGATACATTATGTGCCTCCATCTCTTGGTGATTGTTACTACCTGAGAATTTTATTAAACCATGTTACGGGAGCTACCTGTTATAATGATATAAAAACAGTTGATGGTGAAGTGTTTGAAACATTCAAAGATGCCTGTTTTGCACGAGGTTTGTTAGATGATGATAAAGAATATGTTATTGCCATTAAAGAAGCAAATGATTGGTCAAGTGGAGACTTTTTTCGATCCTTTTTAGTAATGTTGCTACTGTCAAATTCAATCTCTCATCCCGGTGACTTTTGGTGTCAAACAAAAGATGTATTATGTGAAGACATTGTAAAGAAAGAAAGACAAATAACTGATATAGAAGGTAATTTGATTAGTGTCTCAGAGTAATTAGTTTAAAATAAAAAAATATTGAATAACTTTTAAATTCAATGTTACTAATACTTTTTAATATTTTTTTCAGTGTTGAATCTTAGCCAAGAAGAAGTTGAAAATATTTATCTGTCAAAGATCAAAACATTGTTGCTTAACAATGGGAGTAAACTGAAAAACTTTCCAGACATACCAAATGTTCATGAAATCATGTGTCAACAGTAAATAATCGATTGATATTGAAAGAACTTTCTTATGATAGATCATCTCTACGGATTGAACATGTTTGATATTTAAAGTGTTTAACTGCTGAACAGCACAGCGTTTATGAAAATGTTATGGATGCGGTTGCAAAAGGTGAAGGAGGTGTATTTTTTGTATATGGATATGGTGGCACTGGGAAAACTTATCTTTGGAAGACTTTTTTCGGTCGCTTTAAGGTCAAACGGTGAAGTAGTTTTGAACGTTGCATCCAGTGAAATTGCATCACTGTTACTAGATTGTGGTAGGACTACTCATTCTAGGTTTGTAATTCTAATAAACATTAATGAAGATTCTATATGTTCAATAGAACCTAACAGTGAATTAGGTGAGTTAATTAGAATGACAAAACTAATTATTTGGGATGAAGCACCTATGATGCATAAACATTGTTTTGAAGCTCTGGATAGAACAATGAGAGATGTATTACGTTCCAGTCAATCAAGTTTTCAGAGCAAGCCTTTTGGAGGAAAAGTTGTTCTTTTTGGTGGTGATTTTAGACAGATTCTTCCGGTTATTATTAAAGGTACCAGAAGTATAATAGTTAATGCTTCTCTGAATTCTTCTTATATATGGAAACATTGCAAAGTACTAAAACTAACTGAAAATATGAGGTTAAGGGTTGGATGCAAAGAAAAGGATTTTGAAGAGACTAAGGAATTTGTTGAGTGGATTTTAAAGCTTGGGGATGGTGTCCTTGTTGATCAAAATGATGGTGGGACATATATTTATATACCTGATGATTTACTAATTCATGATCAAGTGAATCCTATTTCTTCTTTGATTTTATTCATGTATCCGGATATGAATAAGTGGATTCAAATTATTTCCAACAAAGAGCCATTTTTGCTCCAACCAATGATGTTGTTGATTCAATAAATGATGAGTTGTTAAAAGCTTTGCCTGGTGAAGAAAAGGTTTATCTTAGTTCAGAAAGTTTATGTGAATGTGAACAAGAATCAGATATTAATGCAGCATTATTTTCTCCTGATGTGCTAAGCAGTTTTCAATTATCTGGGTTACCGAACCATAGGTTAGTATTGAAAGTGGGAGCTCCAGTGGTGTTGCTTAGAAATATTGACCATGCGAATGGATTGTGTAATGGAACACTCTTACAGGTTATGAAACATGGAAAAGTTGTTATTGAGGCGAAATTATCACAGGAAGTAATATTGGTTATACTACGTTGATTTCCAGATTGAAGATGATACCTGCTGATAAGAGAATACCTGTAAAAATTTCTCGTAGGCAGTTTCCAATTTGTCTGTGTTTTGCAATGACAATAAACAAAAGTCAAGGACAGTCGCTTGAACGTGTTGGTTTGTATCTTCCACGTCCTGTTTTCAGTCATGGGCAACTCTATGTTGCAGTTTCCAGGGTCAAAAGTAGGAAGGGTTTAAAGATTTTGATTTGTGATAGGGAAAAAATGTCTCTACGGTTACCACTAATGTAGTTTACAAAGAAGTTCTACAACTCCTTTAAATAACTAACTTTGTTATTTCTTTTTGATTTTGTAATTTTAATTGTTTATGTTCTTTAATGAATTTAAATTGCTTTTGCAACATTTGGTGTGTAATGATTCTCTGTTTGTTTTCTACATTTCTTCTGTCTAACAGATATTGAAATTTATCTGTTCAACTGCTCTGCTCAGTTGGATTTAGTAAACTTATTTTTCCAAAAGATAATTTATTTTTCAATTGTGGTGTTTAGTAAACAAACCCTTGTAAAGGTTGTTTATGTTCTCCATATGCAACATCTGTTTCTTTGAAACTGTTCAAATAACATATGTTTGTAGCAACAAATGTTTGTACTAACACCTGTTTTTATAAGATGTGTTTTTCACAGAAACTGTGAAATTCCAATATTAATTATAATTATAATAGTTAGAATAATATTAAATGAAATTATTATATATATTATTTTATTATTTCCATTTGTAATTGTGTTGCAGTCTATTAAACGTGTAGAAGTCCACATTTAAGATTACAACGTTTTTTTTTGTTTTTTTTGAACGGCCAACGAAACATTTATTCAAAACACTAATAAGATGCTTGCACATAATGTCCGAGTACAACAACCAAAGTAAAACCAAAGCGAGAATACACATGATTATATGTTTTTAGATTATTATATTTTTTTATAGATTATTATATTTTTTTATAAGTTTTATTGTCATAAAATATATTTACATTTTTTAAAATTATAGGAACAATAAATGAGTTAACGTTATTTATAAAATCATTTTCTGAAATTAAGTAATTTTAGTTGTTTAATAAAAACTAAAACAATAATATGTAAATTTATGTTAACATTTTTTAGTTGTTTAATAATATTAAAAATAAGTACATCTAGCATTAATGACCGTCGTATTGTGTAAGTTTCCATCTAGATCCTTCATTTATACACTTGCCATCATAAAGTTTTAGGGGTCTCTCCTGTTTGTAATTATGAACTTGAAAAGACTGATATAGTTTAATTTTATTTATATTATTAGACAACCAATATCAGTTGTTACGATGACAGTTGTTTGATAACATGCAGATCCTTCATTTGTAAGTTTCGATCTAGATCGTTCATTTGTACAGTGGCTATCATATATTGTAATCGAAGACAGTTGTTTGATAACATCTGTTGATAAGTCTACAGATATTGTACAGTCGTCATCATAGACTTTTAGGGGTCTACTCTGTTTGTAATTATGAATTTTGAAAGAGTAATAGAATTTAAATTTTATTTATTTATATTATTAGACATGCAATATCAGTTATTAGGATGACATTTTTTTATAACATCTAGATCCTTCATTTATAAGTTTCCATCTGGATCGTTTATTTGTACAGTTGCCATCATATACTGTAATGGATGACAGTTGATTGATAACATCGGTTGACAAGTCAACAGATACTGTACAGTCACCATCATAGAGTTTTAGGGTTCTCCTCTATTTGTTATTATGAACTTGAAAAGGCTTATATAATTTAATTTATTTATATTATTCGACAACCAATATCAGTTGTTTGGATCAAAGTTGTTTGATAAAATCTACATCGTTCATTTGTAAATTTACATCTAGATTGCTCATTTGTATGTTGATCTTGTAAAGGATGACAATAGTTTGATAACATCTGTTGACAAGTCAACAGATATTGTATACCTTCCAAATCAACAGAGATTGCTGTATATAATGAAATAATATGTCTCCAGCTCTTCGAGGAGTAATAGACATATTATCCTTTAGGTTATGATTTTTTTCATCATTATGTATTTTGTTTCGTGTCTTTTTCGTGTATTTTATATCTAGTTTGTTGTCTGATAGAGGAAATGTTATTGTTGCGAGGATTCAAGTGATTTATATGTAAATAATTGATTCATTTATTCAAAATATTAGTTGCATTGTGTAATTTTCTTCTAAATTTTTATTTTTAAAGAAATATAGTTACTTTAATGTAAATAGAGGTTCGAAGTGCAAAATTAATAAATTAAATAATTTATTTTGCCGTCATATTTTCTAAGTTTCGATTTAGACCCTTCATCTGTACAGTGGGCATCATAGACTTTTTTGGGTCTTTACTGTTTGTAATTATTTATTAACTTGAAAAGACTGATATAATTTAAATTTATTATATTATTAGCACAACGAATAACAGTTGTTATCTTTGAAGTTTAATTGTTTACGTTCTTTCATTAACTATATTGTAATTGATGACAGTTGTTTGATAACATCTGTTATGAAACGAATAAGTATTGCATTCATTTTAACTCAAAAGAATTTCGAATATCCAAGTTAATCATTATTATTTTGAAAATTTGTTCGACCAAATTTATATTGTTTTGTTGTGAATTATAATTATAAATTATAAGTTATAATAGTGATAATAGTATTTGTGTTTGTCTTGAAATTTGAATTTAAAAAAAAAATAGAATTTGAAGAGTTGTTTTCAGTGGGAAAATAAACAAATTAATACAGTATGTATTCAAGATTAATAAAACTGCATTGTAGTTAATAGATTCATTATAGTTAATTCATTGTAGTTAATAGATTCATTATAGTTAATGCATTGTTTTTACTATAAAACGCGATTTTCATTTCTTTGTTGTGACACCCGGCAATTTCCGATCTACACTGACGTGACTTCATGATTTAAAACAAATAAATAAATAAATATTTATTTCAAATATTGCTAATTATTAAATTTCGGAAGTTTACGGATCGTTTTAACAACGGGAACTGCGACCGATTTAATTAACGCGATTTAAGCGCGTGTTCTGAAAACACGCGTCGGACGTCGAAAATAATTATAGTTATGCTCGGTTTTGTATTTCGAACAAAACCGACTACTTTTTATAATTAATTATGGAGCCTAATTAGAAACCGAGACGTTTTACGTTTATACGGGTTCGATACGCGGTACAAGTCACCTACCATCAAACCCTAGGTATATAAGCATCTTATTCTTCTTCTTCTCCTCATTATCACCCAACACCAAACCCTAGCCACTCACCCACTCTCTCTCTAGAACTCTCTCTGCTCTCTCTCTCATCTCTCTCGCATCCCTCTCCCTCCTCCTCTTTAATAATAAGCCGGCCGACCACCTCTCCTTGGTGGCGGCGGCGTGGTGTTTCAACAGCCCCTTAGGGCCAGAAGCAAGGGGGCCGCTAGTTATTAGGGATCCGGATGAAGATGGTGGTGGAGGTGCTCGGCGGTGGCCGATGGTGGATTTGGTGGTGGTATGGTCCGGTTATGGTTCGTGGGTGTTGAAGGGTTGTGGTGGCTGTGGAGACAAATAGCAGCGGCGGCGGTGGTTTGTTCCGATGGGGCTGCTTGGGTACCAGGTTGTTTTGGGTTCGGCTTAGGTCATGGTTGTGGCTTGGTGTTGTCCGGTTATGGTTCTGGTTGTTGAAGGGGTGTTCGGCGATGGATTTGATTCAGGTTCAAGGTCCGATCGGGTTCCAGATCCAGTGGGTTCGAGTACAGAAGGCGGCGACAGGGTATTGGTTTTGGGTCCGATCAGGATTTGGTGGTTCGGTTGGGTTTTGTAGCAGGTCGTTTGGTTTCGTTTTCGAGTTCGGGTCTCGGGTCTTGGTCCAGGTTAGGCCCAGATCTGGTCCGATTCTTGTGAAGTTGTTTCAAGTAGTGGTAATCGAATCAGGTAGTCGGTTGGTTGGTTTCGGGTCAGGTCAGGTCTTGGCTCGGGTCTTGGTCAGAAATGGTTACGGTTCGAACCTGGTCAACTCGGTCAACACGGCTTTCGAGCAGATTCGGGTTACGCGCATACGATTCGGTATAACTTGTGTTCGAGTTTACTATTTAATTATTTATTTAATTGTAGATATTATGTATTTATAAATATTGTATATTTGTAAATATTATGTATTTATGAATATTATATATTTATAAATATATTGATTCGATGAATTAGTTTTGACTCGCGAACGGACCGAATAATAATAAGCGGTAACTATATAAAATATCGAACGATTTGGTAAACGATTAACTTGACGTGACTTATGGTTTCGAACTCGGACTAAATATAATTGGACTATATTGTCGGACTATATTATATATATATAATGGTATATATATATATTTATAGGATCAAGTATAGATAGATGTCGGAACGTATAGTCTCGTGAATCGGAAATGTGGATTAAAGGAATTGATAACTTGTGTTTGTAAGTTGATTTTGGGGAAAACTGTAGACAACGGGTGTTGTCTGGTTGGTACAAAAACAGAGGAAACTCTGCCCGAATTTTTATAAAAACAAAGAGTAACGGACTGCTATGTCTATAAATAAGTTTCCCTAAGTGTTTTGGACAAGTACATTTTATACAAATTGAAATACTTTTAAAGACGAGCTATTTGTAGCAATAAAGATGGTTTTCAAACAATATTTGAGATAAAGTAACAATTGTTATTAATCGGTTTTAATAACTAAACATGTATTTCTTAAAGAGCATTTTTCCTAAAAGTAAGTATACTGGACACACATTTATACGGATTACGAGACGAGCTAGGATTCAGGATAATTATACGTTTCGGGGTGTTAGTCCAACTTGGTTACATACGGATAGCGACAAGCGTGCAACTTGGGTGCTATGTAATACGTGAATTAAGATAAGTCATGATCGGTTCGTCGAGTTGAAACGTTTTGAGACTCGTGTTGGTTAATAAGCTAGGCTTATGTGTGATAGACTGTTAAGGTGTCCTTTATTGGTAATTAGGGCACGAGGAAGTCGGTCGAGGTTTCAGGCTTTGTTTGCTAGCTTAGCATGGACATTAAGGTGAGTTCATACCCCACTCTTTACTGTTTTTGTAAATGTTTTCGGGGGGAAGACATGCTTCTGTTGTGAAAAACTGAGGAACTTAAAACGAAACAAAGTTTTGGAAAATGGAACGGGTTGTGTGAGTTTACGGCCCCACTTTACTTGGTTTTCACTTTTTGGGGGAGAAAACATGTGTTAAACAACTATTTGGTAACAACTGTCATACTATGGGTTTTCAAACGGTTTACTATACGATCTTTGGAAGTCCCGGGGGGAACCATGAATGTGCTGGTTTGCACAACGGGGAAATGTGAATAGCGCTATTGGGAGTGACCAACCCCACCCGTCGGCATGGAGCGCCGGGCGGGTGCATATTGTCTCAAACAGGAACAGGTTTACTATTCGGGCACAACATCTGGTTTGCGAGTTAGTAATGGTTTTCCAATCGTAGTAGTAATGGAACATACGCCTAGCTAGCGTACTTTGGTTTACATTTAACATAGTATGGACACGTTGAACTTGGTATCTCTCGGTAACACTCTTGGAACATTTGGTAACATTTTGCAAAACTTATGAACTCACCAACTTTATGTTGACTTTTTAAGTATGTCTTTCAGGTTTAAACTTTGGTAACGGCACGGTTGGAGTAGGTGACAGTTGGGATCGGGAATCCTAGAGGGTTAGCAATGGCGTTCAGGAAACAAGAGTCTTAGATGCATCTTTCCGCTGCGTTGGCAAAGGCACCAAACGTCACAACCGACCAGGGGAAAAGTCGGGGTGTGACAGTTTGGTATCAGAGCCATAGGTTTTAGCGAATTAGGTGTCTGTGTAGATATCTAGGCTTTAACCTGAGTTTGTTTCGAGATAGGGACCAAAATTTCTAAGACGTAATATTTAGCATGAACGCCTAGGAACTGAAATTCCAACCGTTGCCAAGTGTGTTACATGACTATTAGTGTATTTAATTACACTAGCTCAGCGTACGTTTCTTTGTCGAAAGGAACATTTGTTTTCTTATGTGAATAGGAAATCAGAATTTTCTATAATGGTATATAGAAAGGGTAATAGCACATGATGGCTAGGTGTACTTCACGGGTGACTGGTGAGTCATCGCATTAGATATCAGAGTGGTTATTCACATAGAGTAGCTGAGTCATTGTTTCTTGGTATGAGAAACAATTTACTTGTTTATATACTGTGTGTATTTATGTAAAATATATATAGTACGTATCGCCAATGGTTGTCGACTCAATCTTGGACGTATTGGGAACGCACACATGTGTCACGTTTGTTGGACGAGTTTTGCCAATGATGTTGCGAAGCTGGAATGCAGTCGGGAGAAGCACTCGGAAAGGTGGCACACACGACAAACATTATATTATGTGATATATACGTGCTATTATGTAAATGTGACGCTTGCTTGTGATACAACTCATGATGGAGGTTAATAGGATGATCTTGTGAGGTAAATTTTCGATAACGTAGACGTCACGTTATCGCAAATCTACAGGCACTTGGTAGTTCTAAGAATTTCTATCGTGAGGGTATCTATATTGTTATGTGTTGTTGTAAATATTTTTTTTATATTTATATATAAATAATGGATAAGTGTTGATCATTCTTTTGTTGTTGCGGACGTGATTGCCAATTCTCCCCTGTTCGTGTCATTTGTGACTTCGTTTTTCTTGAACCAGTTTAAGATCTTGATGATCTTGTTCCTTGAACTTCTAAGGTTCCTGTTTTAGAACCTAGTTATATCTTTTGGGTATGATTCACTTTTCTCTTCTTTTGTGTTTGTGGCCTTCAACATTCAATCGTAAGGGAATCTAATTTTTGTTGATTCCTTATTCTTTTCACAGAACTAGACACGTCTTTTGTACACACGTGTCAACTATTGTATGCTTGGATTCTTTAAACTTGTGAAGGTCCATTGTAGGGCTTCACATCGAGCAACCGTTTCATTTATGATTTGTTTATCATTACGTTGCTCGTAATGCTTGTTTTCTAGTCTTGATATGTCAGGCCGTTGTGGGCAATGAATCTTTTGATACTTCGTCGATGAGTTTCTTTAGAGTCGACACTTCAGTTAAATCGAATTGTTGGAATTTGATACAGCACCTTGTGGTGAACATTCATTCGACTAGTGATAGTGGATGGTTTTATTTGGCTTGCCTCATTTTCATCAGTTTGTTTGTTATTGTCTTAAATCGAGACACGCCTTGCGGTGTGTAATGAAAGGTTGGCGTACTAGTTGCTTCGTTTTGATGTTGTTGTAGGCATGGATTGGTTGTCTTTGTATCGCGCTGAGATTGTTTGCTACGACAAGGTTATTCGGATTCCTCTCCCTGATGGAGAATTTCTTTCTGTGTACGATATCAAGAGCGGTGCTCCGCTAAGTCTCACCTCTAGCATGAAAGCCCTTAAGTATCTTCGGAAGGGTTATTCGGCCGTTTTGGCACTCCTATCTGCTTCCTCTACTAACGAGAAGAAGATCGACGATATCCCTGTTGTACGCGAGTTTCCTGATGTTTTCCCGATGATTTATCTGGTCTTCCTCCCCATCGTCAGGTTGAGTTCAGTATTGATCTTGTACCGGGCGCTGCTCCTATTGCTCGGGCCCCCTACCGTTTTGCACCTCCCGAGATGCAGGAATTGTCCAGTCAGTTGCAGGAACTCTTGGACAAGGGTTTCTTTAGGCCAAGTTCTTCCCCTTGGGGAGCCCCGATTCTGTTCGTCAAGAAGAAGGATGGAAGTTTTCGATTGTATGTGGATTACAGAGAGTTGAACAAGGTAACCATCAAGAACCGTTATCCTCTTCCCCGTATTGATGATCTATTCGATCAACTCCAGGGTTCTAGGTACTACTCTAAGATTGATTTAAGGTCCGGTTATCACCAGTTACGCGTAAGGGAAGCTGACGTTGCAAAGACTGCCTTTCGGACACGTTGTGGCCATTTTGAGTTCTTGGTCATGCCTTTCGGTCTCACTAACGCACCGGCGGTTTTCATGGATTTGATGAACCGCGTTTGCAAACCGTATCTTGACAAGTTCGTCATCGTGTTTATTGATGACATCCTGATTTACTCCAAGAACAAGGCCGAACACGAGGAACACCTGCGTTTGGTTTTGGAACTTTTGCGACGGGAACAACTTTACGCTAAGTTCTCAAATTATGACTTTTGGTTACGCGATGTTCAATTCCTAGGACATGTGGTTAATGAACTAGGAATTAATGTTGATCTAGTTAAGATCGAAGCGATCAAGGACTGGGAAGCACCAAAGACGCCAACTGAGGTGCAGCAATTCCTAGGCCTTGCGGGCTATTATCGTCGTTTCATTAAGGGGTTTTCGAAGATCGCTCAACCCCTCACCACTCTTACTCAGAAGGATAGAAAATTCGACTGGGGTGAACCACAAGAGTCAGCATTCCAAGAACTGAAGTCTAAACTTTGTTCTGCTCCTATTTTGTCCTTGCCTGAAGGCACTGACGATTTCGTTGTTTACTGTGATGCTCCTATTCGTGGTCTCGGTTGCGTGTTGATGCAACGCGAGAAAGTAATTGCATGTGCTTCTCGTCAACTCAAGGTGCACGAGAGGAACTACACCACCCATGACTTGGAGTTGGGTGCAGTGGTATTTCGCGTTGAAAATTTGGAGACATCACTTGTACGGTACCAAATGCACCATCTACACCGATCACAAGAGTCTCCAGCATATTTTCGACCAACAACACCTGAACATACGACAGCGTCGCTGGGTTGAACTCCTGAATGACTAGGATTGCGCCATTAAGTACCATCCTGGCAAGGCGAATGTGGTGGCAGACGCCTTGAGCAGGAGGGAATCAGCAAACCCTCGTCGCGTTCGGGCGTTGCAGCTCACCATTCATTCCTCTCTACCTGACCAACTCCGTTCTGCTCAGTTAGAAGCTTTGAAGGAGGAAAACCTTAAAGCTGAGACTATGCACGGTGCCGACAAGCACCTCGAGCGAAGGCCTGATGGCCTGCACTACTTCGCAGAACGCATATGGGCTCCTTTATTCGGGGGACTTCGGGAGCTTGTCTTAGAGGAGGCTCACAAATCCCGGTATTCCATTCATCCTGGTCCGGATAAGATGTACCAGGATTTAAAGGTGCTCTACTGGTGGCCAAACAGGAGGTCGGATATAGCCTCATACGTGAGCAAATGCTTGACCTGTGCTAAGGTCAAGGTGGAATACCAGAAACCGTCGGGTCTCTTGCAACAACCTGAAATTCCAGAGTGGAAATGGGAACGGATTACAATGGACTTTATCACGAAACTACCTAAGACACCGAGCGGGTGTGATAAGATATGGGTGATTGTTGATCGGTTGACGAAATCAGCCCATTTTCTAGCCATTAAGGAGACCGACATCATGGATCGTTTGGCTCGTCTTTATCTCAAGGAAGTTGTTTCTAAGCACGGGGTGCCGGTTTCTATTATTTCGGATCGTGACTCCCACTTTACTTCTCACTTCTGGAAGTCTTTGCACAAGGCTTTGGGTACCCAGCTAGACATGAGTACAGCTTATCACCCACAGACTGACGGTCAGAGTGAACGCACGATTCAAACCTTAGAAGACATGCTTCGGGCATGTGTGATCGATTTTGGCAAAAGTTGGGAAGCTCACCTACCGTTAGTAGAATTCTCTTACAACAACAGTTACCACACGAGCATCAAGGCAGCTCCGTTCGAAGCACTGTACGGGCGGAAATGCTGGTCCCCTCTTTGTTGGGCTGAGGTGGGTGAGAGTCAACTCACTGGGCCTGAGCTAGTGTACGAAACTTCGGAAAAGATCGTACAGATTCGTAACCGGTTGGCAGCGGCACGAGATCGGCAAAAGAGTTATGCCGATCAGCGTCGCAAGCCATTAGAATTCCAAGTTGATGACAAAGTACTTCTGAAAGTTTCACCGTGGAAGGGCGTCATACGCTTTGGGAAGCGTGGCAAACTTAACCCTCGGTATGTCGGACCATTTACGATCCTGGAACGGATTGGACCGGTGGCATATCGACTTGATTTACCGACGGAGCTCGGCAACGTACATAACGTCTTCCATGTGTCTAACTTAAAGAAGTGTCTGGCTGTCGAGTCTCTTATTGTTCCACTGGAATTCGAATCGAGATATCTTACCTCTGCAGCTGAATGAATCTCGGGGCGAGATTCCTTTTTAACGTGGGGATGATGTGACAACTCGGGTAAATCTCTCTCTTGGTTTCTATCTTTGGTTTGTTTCTTTTGTTACTCCTTTTGGTACTTGTGCAATTTTCGGGACGAAAATTCTTTTAACGTGGGGATGATGTGACACCCGGCAATTTCCGATCTACACTGACGTGACTTCATGATTTAAAACAAATAAATAAATAAATATTTATTTCAAATATTGCTAATTATTAAATTTCGGAAGTTTACGGATCGTTTTAACAACGGGAACTGCGACCGATTTAATTAACGCGATTTAAGCGCGTGTTCTGAAAACACGCGTCGGACGTCGAAAATAATTATAGTTATGCTCGGTTTTGTATTTTGAACAAAACCGACTACTTTTTATAATTAATTATGGAGCCTAATTAGAAACCGAGACGTTTTACGTTTATATGGGTTCGATACGCGGTACAAGTCACCTACCATCAAACCCTAGGTATATAAGCATCTTATTCTTCTTCTTCTCCTCATTATCACCCAACACCAAACCCTAGCCACTCACCCACTCTCTCTCTAGAACTCTCTCTGCTCTCTCTCTCATCTCTCTCGCATCCCTCTCCCTCCTCCTCTTTAATAATAAGTCGGCTGACCACCTCTCCTTGGTGGCGGCGGCGTGGTGTTTCAACAGCCCCTTAGGGCCAGAAGCAAGGGGGCCGCTAGTTATTAGGGATCCGGATGAAGATGGTGGTGGAGGTGCTCGGCGGTGGCCGATGGTGGATTTGGTGGTGGTATGGTCCGGTTATGGTTCGTGGGTGTTGAAGGGTTGTGGTGGCTGTGGAGACAAATAGCAGCGGCGGCGGTGGTTTGTTCCGATGGGGCTGCTTGGGTACCAGGTTGTTTTGGGTTCGGCTTAGGTCATGGTTGTGGCTTGGTGTTGTCCGGTTATGGTTCTGGTTGTTGAAGGGGTGTTCGGCGATGGATTTGATTCAGGTTCAAGGTCCGATCGGGTTCCAGATCCAGTGGGTTCGAGTACAGAAGGCGGCGACAGGGTATTGGTTTTGGGTCCGATCAGGATTTGGTGGTTCGGTTGGGTTTTGTAGCAGGTCGTTTGGTTTCGTTTTCGAGTTCGGGTCTCGGGTCTTGGTCCAGGTTAGGCCCAGATCTGGTCCGATTCTTGTGAAGTTGTTTCAAGTAGTGGTAATCGAATCAGGTAGTCGGTTGGTTGGTTTCGGGTCAGGTCAGGTCTTGGCTCGGGTCTTGGTCAGAAATGGTTACGGTTCGAACCTGGTCAACTCGGTCAACACGGCTTTCGAGCAGATTCGGGTTACGCGCATACGATTCGGTATAACTTGTGTTCGAGTTTACTATTTAATTATTTATTTAATTGTAGATATTATGTATTTATAAATATTGTATATTTGTAAATATTATGTATTTATGAATATTATATATTTATAAATATATTGATTCGATGAATTAGTTTTGACTCGCGAACGGACCGAATAATAATAAGCGGTAACTATATAAAATATCGAACGATTTGGTAAACGATTAACTTGACGTGACTTATGGTTTCGAACTCGGACTAAATATAATTGGACTATATTGTCGGACTATATTATATATATATAATGGTATATATATATATTTATAGGATCAAGTATAGATAGATGTCGGAACGTATAGTCTCGTGAATCGGAAATGTGGATTAAAGGAATTGATAACTTGTGTTTGTAAGTTGATTTTGGGGAAAACTGTAGACAACGGGTGTTGTCTGGTTGGTACAAAAACAGAGGAAACTCTGCCCGAATTTTTATAAAAACAAAGAGTAACGGACTGCTATGTCTATAAATAAGTTTCCCTAAGTGTTTTGGACAAGTACATTTTATACAAATTGAAATACTTTTAAAGACGAGCTATTTGTAGCAATAAAGATGGTTTTCAAACAATATTTGAGATAAAGTAACAATTGTTATTAATCGGTTTTAATAACTAAACATGTATTTCTTAAAGAGCATTTTTCCTAAAAGTAAGTATACTGGACACACATTTATACGGATTACGAGACGAGCTAGGATTCAGGATAATTATACGTTTCGGGGTGTTAGTCCAACTTGGTTACATACGGATAGCGACAAGCGTGCAACTTGGGTGCTATGTAATACGTGAATTAAGATAAGTCATGATCGGTTCGTCGAGTTGAAACGTTTTGAGACTCGTGTTGGTTAATAAGCTAGGCTTATGTGTGATAGACTGTTAAGGTGTCCTTTATTGGTAATTAGGGCACGAGGAAGTCGGTCGAGGTTTCAGGCTTTGTTTGCTAGCTTAGCATGGACATTAAGGTGAGTTCATACCCCACTCTTTACTGTTTTTGTAAATGTTTTCGGGGGGAAGACATGCTTCTGTTGTGAAAAAACTGAGGAACTTAAAACGAAACAAAGTTTTGGAAAATGGAACGGGTTGTGTGAGTTTACGGCCCCACTTTACTTGGTTTTCACTTTTTGGGGGAGAAAACATGTGTTAAACAACTATTTGGTAACAACTGTCATACTATGGGTTTTCAAACGGTTTACTATACGATCTTTGGAAGTCCCGGGGGGAACCATGAATGTGCTGGTTTGCACAACGGGGAAATGTGAATAGCGCTATTGGGAGTGACCAACCCCACCCGTCGGCATGGAGCGCCGGGCGGGTGCATATTGTCTCAAACAGGAACAGGTTTACTATTCGGGCACAACATCTGGTTTGCGAGTTAGTAATGGTTTTCCAATCGTAGTAGTAATGGAACATACGCCTAGCTAGCGTACTTTGGTTTACATTTAACATAGTATGGACACGTTGAACTTGGTATCTCTCGGTAACACTCTTGGAACATTTGGTAACATTTTGCAAAACTTATGAACTCACCAACTTTATGTTGACTTTTTAAGTATGTCTTTCAGGTTTAAACTTTGGTAACGGCACGGTTGGAGTAGGTGACAGTTGGGATCGGGAATCCTAGAGGGTTAGCAATGGCGTTCAGGAAACAAGAGTCTTAGATGCATCTTTCCGCTGCGTTGGCAAAGGCACCAAACGTCACAACCGACCAGGGGAAAAGTCGGGGTGTGACAGTTTGGTATCAGAGCCATAGGTTTTAGCGAATTAGGTGTCTGTGTAGATATCTAGGCTTTAACCTGAGTTTGTTTCGAGATAGGGACCAAAATTTCTAAGACGTAATATTTAGCATGAACGCCTAGGAACTGAAATTCTAACCGTTGCCAAGTGTGTTACATGACTATTAGTGTATTTAATTACACTACCTCAGCGTACGTTTCTTTGTCGAAAGGAACATTTGTTTTCTTATGTGAATAGGAAATCAGAATTTTCTATAATGGTATATAGAAAGGGTAATAGCACGTGATGGCTAGGTGTACTTCACGGGTGACTGGTGAGTCATCGCATTAGATATCAGAGTGGTTATTCACATAGAGTAGCTGAGTCATTGTTTCTTGGTATGAGAAACAATTTACTTGTTTATATACTGTGTGTATTTATGTAAAATATATATAGTACGTATCGCCAATGGTTGTCGACTCAATCTTGGACGTATTGGGAACGCACACATGTGTCACGTTTGTTGGACGAGTTTTGCCAATGATGTTGCGAAGCTGGAATGCAGTCGGGAGAAGCACTCGGAAAGGTGGCACACACGACAAACATTATATTATGTGATATATACGTGCTATTATGTAAATGTGACGCTTGCTTGTGATACAACTCATGATGGAGGTTAATAGGATGATCTTGTGAGGTAAATTTTCGATAACGTAGACGTCACGTTATCGCAAATCTACAGGCACTTGGTAGTTCTAAGAATTTCTATCGTGAGGGTATCTATATTGTTATGTGTTGTTGTAAATATTTTTTTTATATTTATATATAAATAATGGATAAGTGTTGTTCATTCTTTTGTTGTTGCGGACGTGATTGCCAATTCTCCCCTGTTCGTGTCATTTGTGACTTCGTTTTTCTTGAACCAGTTTAAGATCTTGTTCCTTGAACTTCTAAGGTTCCTGTTTTAGAACCTAGTTATATCTTTTGGGTATGATTCACTTTTCTCTTCTTTTGTGTTTGTGGCCTTCAACATTCAATCGTAAGGGAATCTAATTTTTGTTGATTCCTTATTCTTTTCACAGAACTAGACACGTCTTTTGTACACACGTGTCAACTATTGTATGCTTGGATTCTTTAAACTTGTGAAGGTCCATTGTAGGGCTTCACATCGAGCAACCGTTTCATTTATGATTTGTTTATCATTACGTTGCTCGTAATGCTTGTTTTCTAGTCTTGATATGTCAGGCCGTTGTGGGCAATGAATCTTTTGATACTTCGTCGATGAGTTTCTTTAGAGTCGACACTTCAGTTAAATCGAATTGTTGGAATTTGATACAGCACCTTGTGGTGAACATTCATTCGACTAGTGATAGTGGATGGTTTTATTTGGCTTGCCTCATTTTCATCAGTTTGTTTGTTATTGTCTTAAATCGAGACACGCCTTGCGGTGTGTAATGAAAGGTTGGCGTACTAGTTGCTTCGTTTTGATGTTGTTGTAGGCATGGATTGGTTGTCTTTGTATCGCGCTGAGATTGTTTGCTACGACAAGGTTATTCGGATTCCTCTCCCTGATGGAGAATTTCTTTCTGTGTACGATATCAAGAGCGGTGCTCCGCTAAGTCTCACCTCTAGCATGAAAGCCCTTAAGTATCTTCGGAAGGGTTATTCGGCCGTTTTGGCACTCCTATCTGCTTCCTCTACTAACGAGAAGAAGATCGACGATATCCCTGTTGTACGCGAGTTTCCTGATGTTTTCCCGATGATTTATCTGGTCTTCCTCCCCATCGTCAGGTTGAGTTCAGTATTGATCTTGTACCGGGCGCTGCTCCTATTGCTCGGGCCCCCTACCGTTTTGCACCTCCCGAGATGCAGGAATTGTCCAGTCAGTTGCAGGAACTCTTGGACAAGGGTTTCTTTAGGCCAAGTTCTTCCCCTTGGGGAGACCCGATTCTGTTCGTCAAGAAGAAGGATGGAAGTTTTCGATTGTATGTGGATTACAGAGAGTTGAACAAGGTAACCATCAAGAACCGTTATCCTCTTCCCCGTATTGATGATCTATTCGATCAACTCCAGGGTTCTAGGTACTACCCTAAGATTGATTTAAGGTCCGGTTATCACCAGTTACGCGTAAGGGAAGCTGACGTTGCAAAGACTGCCTTTCGGACACGTTGTGGCCATTTTGAGTTCTTGGTCATGCCTTTCGGTCTCACTAACGCACCGGCGGTTTTCATGGATTTGATGAACCGCGTTTGCAAACCGTATCTTGACAAGTTCGTCATCGTGTTTATTGATGACATCCTGATTTACTCCAAGAACAAGGCCGAACACGAGGAACACCTGCGTTTGGTTTTGGAACTTTTGCGACGGGAACAACTTTACGCTAAGTTCTCAAATTATGACTTTTGGTTACGCGATGTTCAATTCCTAGGACATGTGGTTAATGAACTAGGAATTAATGTTGATCTAGTTAAGATCGAAGCGATCAAGGACTGGGAAGCACCAAAGACGCCAACTGAGGTGCAGCAATTCCTAGGCCTTGCGGGCTATTATCGTCGTTTCATTAAGGGGTTTTCGAAGATCGCTCAACCCCTCACCACTCTTACTCAGAAGGATAGAAAATTCGACTGGGGTGAACCACAAGAGTCAGCATTCCAAGAACTGAAGTCTAAACTTTGTTCTGCTCCTATTTTGTCCTTGCCTGAAGGCACTGACGATTTCGTTGTTTACTGTGATGCTCCTATTCGTGGTCTCGGTTGCGTGTTGATGCAACGCGAGAAAGTAATTGCATGTGCTTCTCGTCAACTCAAGGTGCACGAGAGGAACTACACCACCCATGACTTGGAGTTGGGTGCAGTGGTATTTCGCGTTGAAAATTTGGAGACATCACTTGTACGGTACCAAATGCACCATCTACACCGATCACAAGAGTCTCCAGCATATTTTCGACCAACAACACCTGAACATACGACAGCGTCGCTGGGTTGAACTCCTGAATGACTAGGATTGCGCCATTAAGTACCATCCTGGCAAGGCGAATGTGGTGGCAGACGCCTTGAGCAGGAGGGAATCAGCAAACCCTCGTCGCGTTCGGGCGTTGCAGCTCACCATTCATTCCTCTCTACCTGACCAACTCCGTTCTGCTCAGTTAGAAGCTTTGAAGGAGGAAAACCTTAAAGCTGAGACTATGCACGGTGCCGACAAGCACCTCGAGCGAAGGCCTGATGGCCTGCACTACTTCGCAGAACGCATATGGGCTCCTTTATTCGGGGGACTTCGGGAGCTTGTCTTAGAGGAGGCTCACAAATCCCGGTATTCCATTCATCCTGGTCCGGATAAGATGTACCAGGATTTAAAGGTGCTCTACTGGTGGCCAAACAGGAGGTCGGATATAGCCTCATACGTGAGCAAATGCTTGACCTGTGCTAAGGTCAAGGTGGAATACCAGAAACCGTCGGGTCTCTTGCAACAACCTGAAATTCCAGAGTGGAAATGGGAACGGATTACAATGGACTTTATCACGAAACTACCTAAGACACCGAGCGGGTGTGATAAGATATGGGTGATTGTTGATCGGTTGACGAAATCAGCCCATTTTCTAGCCATTAAGGAGACCGACATCATGGATCGTTTGGCTCGTCTTTATCTCAAGGAAGTTGTTTCTAAGCACGGGGTGCCGGTTTCTATTATTTCGGATCGTGACTCCCACTTTACTTCTCACTTCTGGAAGTCTTTGCACAAGGCTTTGGGTACCCAGCTAGACATGAGTACAGCTTATCACCCACAGACTGACGGTCAGAGTGAACGCACGATTCAAACCTTAGAAGACATGCTTCGGGCATGTGTGATCGATTTTGGCAAAAGTTGGGAAGCTCACCTACCGTTAGTAGAATTCTCTTACAACAACAGTTACCACACGAGCATCAAGGCAGCTCCGTTCGAAGCACTGTACGGGCGGAAATGCTGGTCCCCTCTTTGTTGGGCTGAGGTGGGTGAGAGTCAACTCACTGGGCCTGAGCTAGTGTACGAAACTTCGGAAAAGATCGTACAGATTCGTAACCGGTTGGCAGCGGCACGAGATCAGCAAAAGAGTTATGCCGATCAGCGTCGCAAGCCATTAGAATTCCAAGTTGATGACAAAGTACTTCTGAAAGTTTCACCGTGGAAGGGCGTCATACGCTTTGGGAAGCGTGGCAAACTTAACCCTCGGTATGTCGGACCATTTACGATCCTGGAACGGATTGGACCGGTGGCATATCGACTTGATTTACCGACGGAGCTCGGCAACGTACATAACGTCTTCCATGTGTCTAACTTAAAGAAGTGTCTGGCTGTCGAGTCTCTTATTGTTCCACTGGAATTCGAATCGAGATATCTTACCTCTGCAGCTGAATGAATCTCGGGGCGAGATTCCTTTTTAACGTGGGGATGATGTGACAACTCGGGTAAATCTCTCTCTTGGTTTCTATCTTTGGTTTGTTTCTTTTGTTACTCCTTTTGGTACTTGTGCAATTTTCGGGACGAAAATTCTTTTAACGTGGGGATGATGTGACACCCGGCAATTTCCGATCTACACTGACGTGACTTCATGATTTAAAACAAATAAATAAATAAATATTTATTTCAAATATTGCTAATTATTAAATTTCGGAAGTTTACGGATCGTTTTAACAGCGGGAACTGCGACCGATTTAATTAACGCGATTTAAGCGCGTGTTCTGAAAACACGCGTCGGACGTCGAAAATAATTATAGTTATGCTCGGTTTTGTATTTCGAACAAAACCGACTACTTTTTATAATTAATTATGGAGCCTAATTAGAAACCGAGACGTTTTACGTTTATACGGGTTCGATACGCGGTACAAGTCACCTACCATCAAACCCTAGGTATATAAGCATCTTATTCTTCTTCTTCTCCTCATTATCACCCAACACCAAACCCTAGCCACTCACCCACTCTCTCTCTAGAACTCTCTCTGTTGGGTTAATATGAGACCACAGTTACCAGGTTTAACCATGTTTTGTTATGTGTTAGAGTTGGAGGGTCAGATATGTAATTAAAGCATAGTTGTAGTGTAGAAACCCTAAGCTGCGTACTTAAAGCACGGGGACTGCGAACTTAATGTTAAGTTCGCAGTCATCAGGTTTGCCTATAAATAGAACCTCATTTCTGCAGCTAGGGTTAGGGTTTTTGATGTATCTTTGAGAGCACAAGTGTAAAGGTGCGAACTTATCTAGAATAGTGCGAACTTATCCATGGTTGTTCACAGCAGAAATCTTTAATGGAATCGTGTCTTTATGTTTCTTGTGTGTCGGTTTTTATAATCTTCATCTAGTTCTTTAACTTGTCTTGATTAATCAACTAAAACACCTAACAAATAGGTGTTTCTAGTTGATAACAATCTAGTGCACACTTAAGATCTAGTATTTTGGGACTACAATTTGGTATCAGAGCCTCTGTGCTCGAGATTGTATCTATCTAAAGATATCAAAACCCTCCTTGTTAGTTTTACTATCAAGTTTTTCAAAAATTTTTGGTGTTTATCATAGTTTGAATATTTTCATTGTTTTGCCTTAAAATCTCGTGAAAAGTGTTTCTAAGGTGTTTAAAAGTTATTATCTTCAGTAGAAACATCATTCAAGAGCTTCAAAACAATTGAAAATCTCTTGGACATGTTTTTGGAAAGTTAAAAAAATCAACAGCCGAGTCTGCGCACTTAATGTGCGAACTTAGCTCAAAATCTGCGAACTTGTTTCTTGATTGTGAGTACTTGTTTCTTGCCTGTGCGAACTTACTCAAAAGTTGAGTACTTGTTTCAAGCATTGAGTACTTAATTGTGCGTACTTAACTCATAAAGTGTGAACTTGTTTCAAGAGTGAGTACTTAGCTCATAAGCTGCATACTTGACATTTCAAGGTGTGCACTTATTAACAGTCACAGCTGCGCACTTAAGCCAAAAGTGTGTGCACTTGTGTCTGTGTGAGCACTTAAATTTACACAAGGCTTTATAGCTTTCTCTCTCCTGGCACCACAACTAGGGTTTCTGCATACTTATCTGAAATCTCTAGTTGGTGTGCAAACTTACTGAAATTGTGGGTGCTGGCAATGTGTTATTTGAGGAAGCTGTCTTGTTTAGAAGGGCTGTGGAAAGAGCGTTGAAGCGAAAGCAAGAACTGATCGATTTGGTGGCAAGAATCAACGCAGCTGACAAAGCTAAAGATGACAGAGCGCTAGCTGCTGCTGCTGCAAAGAAATCAGAAGCTGAAGTTACTCCAGAGGTTCAAACACAAGCTTCTCCAGCAACAGTTGATCCTGAATCTGAGCCTTCACAAGTCCCACCAGTCTCTGCTAGCACAGCTCCAGAGACTCAGCAAGATCAAGCAACTGTAGATCTAGCTGAGTTATTCATTCAAGAGCCACCCACTGAAGTGCCATCCACTGAAGAAACACATGTTGAGGAACCTCGTACTGAAGAACCAATCGTTGAAGAAAGCATAGTTCAAGCACTCCCGGCACAGCAAACAAGAGAAGAGGGGGAGTTGAGTGATGTTGAGATAGATTGATTGTGTAGTACTGGTAGCTGTGGTCTAGGGGGAGTATTGTTGGGTTAATATGAGACCACAGTTACCAGGTTTAACCATGTTTTGTTATGTGTTAGAGTTGGAGGGTCAGATATGTAATTAAAGCATAGTTGTAGTGTAGAAACCCTAAGCTGCGTACTTAAAGCACGGGGACTGCGAACTTAATGTTAAGTTCGCAGTCATCAGGTTTGCCTATAAATAGAACCTCATTTCTGCAGCTAGGGTTAGGGTTTTTGATGTATCTCTGAGAGCACAAGTGTAAAGGTGCGAACTTATCTAGAATAGTGCGAACTTATCCATGGTTGTTCACAGCAGAAATCTTTAATGGAATCGTGTCTTTATGTTTCTTGTGTGTCGGTTTTTATAATCTTCATCTAGTTCTTTAACTTGTCTTGATTAATCAACTAAAACACCTAACAAATAGGTGTTTCTAGTTGATAACAATCTAGTGCACACTTAAGATCTAGTATTTTGGGACTACACTCTCTGCTCTCTCTCTCATCTCTCTCGCATCCCTCTCCCTCCTCCTCTTTAATAATAAGCCGGCCGACCACCTCTCCTTGGTGGCGGCGGCGTGGTGTTTCAACAGCCCCTTAGGGCCAGAAGCAAGGGGGCCGCTAGTTATTAGGGATCCGGATGAAGATGGTGGTGGAGGTGCTCGGCGGTGGCCGATGGTGGATTTGGTGGTGGTATGGTCCGGTTATGGTTCGTGGGTGTTGAAGGGTTGTGGTGGCTGTGGAGACAAATAGCAGCGGCGGCGGTGGTTTGTTCCGATGGGGCTGCTTGGGTACCAGGTTGTTTTGGGTTCGGCTTAGGTCATGGTTGTGGCTTGGTGTTGTCCGGTTATGGTTCTGGTTGTTGAAGGGGTGTTCGGCGATGGATTTGATTCAGGTTCAAGGTCCGATCGGGTTCCAGATCCAGTGGGTTCGAGTACAGAAGGCGGCGACAGGGTATTGGTTTTGGGTCCGATCAGGATTTGGTGGTTCGGTTGGGTTTTGTAGCAGGTCGTTTGGTTTCGTTTTCGAGTTCGGGTCTCGGGTCTTGGTCCAGGTTAGGCCCAGATCTGGTCCGATTCTTGTGAAGTTGTTTCAAGTAGTGGTAATCGAATCAGGTAGTCGGTTGGTTGGTTTCGGGTCAGGTCAGGTCTTGGCTCGGGTCTTGGTCAGAAATGGTTACGGTTCGAACCTGGTCAACTCGGTCAACACGGCTTTCGAGCAGATTCGGGTTACGCGCATACGATTCGGTATAACTTGTGTTCGAGTTTACTATTTAATTATTTATTTAATTGTAGATATTATGTATTTATAAATATTGTATATTTGTAAATATTATGTATTTATGAATATTATATATTTATAAATATATTGATTCGATGAATTAGTTTTGACTCGCGAACGGACCGAATAATAATAAGCGGTAACTATATAAAATATCGAACGATTTGGTAAACGATTAACTTGACGTGACTTATGGTTTCGAACTCGGACTAAATATAATTGGACTATATTGTCGGACTATATTATATATATATAATGGTATATATATATATTTATAGGATCAAGTATAGATAGATGTCGGAACGTATAGTCTCGTGAATCGGAAATGTGGATTAAAGGAATTGATAACTTGTGTTTGTAAGTTGATTTTGGGGAAAACTGTAGACAACGGGTGTTGTCTGGTTGGTACAAAAACAGAGGAAACTCTGCCCGAATTTTTATAAAAACAAAGAGTAACGGACTGCTATGTCTATAAATAAGTTTCCCTAAGTGTTTTGGACAAGTACATTTTATACAAATTGAAATACTTTTAAAGACGAGCTATTTGTAGCAATAAAGATGGTTTTCAAACAATATTTGAGATAAAGTAACAATTGTTATTAATCGGTTTTAATAACTAAACATGTATTTCTTAAAGAGCATTTTTCCTAAAAGTAAGTATACTGGACACACATTTATACGGATTACGAGACGAGCTAGGATTCAGGATAATTATACGTTTCGGGGTGTTAGTCCAACTTGGTTACATACGGATAGCGACAAGCGTGCAACTTGGGTGCTATGTAATACGTGAATTAAGATAAGTCATGATCGGTTCGTCGAGTTGAAACGTTTTGAGACTCGTGTTGGTTAATAAGCTAGGCTTATGTGTGATAGACTGTTAAGGTGTCCTTTATTGGTAATTAGGGCACGAGGAAGTCGGTCGAGGTTTCAGGCTTTGTTTGCTAGCTTAGCATGGACATTAAGGTGAGTTCATACCCCACTCTTTACTGTTTTTGTAAATGTTTTCAGGGGGAAGACATGCTTCTGTTGTGAAAAACTGAGGAACTTAAAACGAAACAAAGTTTTGGAAAATGGAACGGGTTGTGTGAGTTTACGGCCCCACTTTACTTGGTTTTCACTTTTTGGGGGAGAAAACATGTGTTAAACAACTATTTGGTAACAACTGTCATACTATGGGTTTTCAAACGGTTTACTATACGATCTTTGGAAGTCCCGGGGGGAACCATGAATGTGCTGGTTTGCACAACGGGGAAATGTGAATAGCGCTATTGGGAGTGACCAACCCCACCCGTCGGCATGGAGCGCCGGGCGGGTGCATATTGTCTCAAACAGGAACAGGTTTACTATTCGGGCACAACATCTGGTTTGCGAGTTAGTAATGGTTTTCCAATCGTAGTAGTAATGGAACATACGCCTAGCTAGCGTACTTTGGTTTACATTTAACATAGTATGGACACGTTGAACTTGGTATCTCTCGGTAACACTCTTGGAACATTTGGTAACATTTTGCAAAACTTATGAACTCACCAACTTTATGTTGACTTTTTAAGTATGTCTTTCAGGTTTAAACTTTGGTAACGGCACGGTTGGAGTAGGTGACAGTTGGGATCGGGAATCCTAGAGGGTTAGCAATGGCGTTCAGGAAACAAGAGTCTTAGATGCATCTTTCCGCTGCGTTGGCAAAGGCACCAAACGTCACAACCGACCAGGGGAAAAGTCGGGGTGTGACAGTTTGGTATCAGAGCCATAGGTTTTAGCGAATTAGGTGTCTGTGTAGATATCTAGGCTTTAACCTGAGTTTGTTTCGAGATAGGGACCAAAATTTCTAAGACGTAATATTTAGCATGAACGCCTAGGAACTGAAATTCTAACCGTTGCCAAGTGTGTTACATGACTATTAGTGTATTTAATTACACTACCTCAGCGTACGTTTCTTTGTCGAAAGGAACATTTGTTTTCTTATGTGAATAGGAAATCAGAATTTTCTATAATGGTATATAGAAAGGGTAATAGCACGTGATGGCTAGGTGTACTTCACGGGTGACTGGTGAGTCATCGCATTAGATATCAGAGTGGTTATTCACATAGAGTAGCTGAGTCATTGTTTCTTGGTATGAGAAACAATTTACTTGTTTATATACTGTGTGTATTTATGTAAAATATATATAGTACGTATCGCCAATGGTTGTCGACTCAATCTTGGACGTATTGGGAACGCACACATGTGTCACGTTTGTTGGACGAGTTTTGCCAATGATGTTGCGAAGCTGGAATGCAGTCGGGAGAAGCACTCGGAAAGGTGGCACACACGACAAACATTATATTATGTGATATATACGTGCTATTATGTAAATGTGACGCTTGCTTGTGATACAACTCATGATGGAGGTTAATAGGATGATCTTGTGAGGTAAATTTTCGATAACGTAGACGTCACGTTATCGCAAATCTACAGGCACTTGGTAGTTCTAAGAATTTCTATCGTGAGGGTATCTATATTGTTATGTGTTGTTGTAAATATTTTTTTTATATTTATATATAAATAATGGATAAGTGTTGATCATTCTTTTGTTGTTGCGGACGTGATTGCCAATTCTCCCCTGTTCGTGTCATTTGTGACTTCGTTTTTCTTGAACCAGTTTAAGATCTTGTTCCTTGAACTTCTAAGGTTCCTGTTTTAGAACCTAGTTATATCTTTTGGGTATGATTCACTTTTCTCTTCTTTTGTGTTTGTGGCCTTCAACATTCAATCGTAAGGGAATCTAATTTTTGTTGATTCCTTATTCTTTTCACAGAACTAGACACGTCTTTTGTACACACGTGTCAACTATTGTATGCTTGGATTCTTTAAACTTGTGAAGGTCCATTGTAGGGCTTCACATCGAGCAACCGTTTCATTTATGATTTGTTTATCATTACGTTGCTCGTAATGCTTGTTTTCTAGTCTTGATATGTCAGGCCGTTGTGGGCAATGAATCTTTTGATACTTCGTCGATGAGTTTCTTTAGAGTCGACACTTCAGTTAAATCGAATTGTTGGAATTTGATACAGCACCTTGTGGTGAACATTCATTCGACTAGTGATAGTGGATGGTTTTATTTGGCTTGCCTCATTTTCATCAGTTTGTTTGTTATTGTCTTAAATCGAGACACGCCTTGCGGTGTGTAATGAAAGGTTGGCGTACTAGTTGCTTCGTTTTGATGTTGTTGTAGGCATGGATTGGTTGTCTTTGTATCGCGCTGAGATTGTTTGCTACGACAAGGTTATTCGGATTCCTCTCCCTGATGGAGAATTTCTTTCTGTGTACGATATCAAGAGCGGTGCTCCGCTAAGTCTCACCTCTAGCATGAAAGCCCTTAAGTATCTTCGGAAGGGTTATTCGGCCGTTTTGGCACTCCTATCTGCTTCCTCTACTAACGAGAAGAAGATCGACGATATCCCTGTTGTACGCGAGTTTCCTGATGTTTTCCCGATGATTTATCTGGTCTTCCTCCCCATCGTCAGGTTGAGTTCAGTATTGATCTTGTACCGGGCGCTGCTCCTATTGCTCGGGCCCCCTACCGTTTTGCACCTCCCGAGATGCAGGAATTGTCCAGTCAGTTGCAGGAACTCTTGGACAAGGGTTTCTTTAGGCCAAGTTCTTCCCCTTGGGGAGACCCGATTCTGTTCGTCAAGAAGAAGGATGGAAGTTTTCGATTGTATGTGGATTACAGAGAGTTGAACAAGGTAACCATCAAGAACCGTTATCCTCTTCCCCGTATTGATGATCTATTCGATCAACTCCAGGGTTCTAGGTACTACCCTAAGATTGATTTAAGGTCCGGTTATCACCAGTTACGCGTAAGGGAAGCTGACGTTGCAAAGACTGCCTTTCGGACACGTTGTGGCCATTTTGAGTTCTTGGTCATGCCTTTCGGTCTCACTAACGCACCGGCGGTTTTCATGGATTTGATGAACCGCGTTTGCAAACCGTATCTTGACAAGTTCGTCATCGTGTTTATTGATGACATCCTGATTTACTCCAAGAACAAGGCCGAACACGAGGAACACCTGCGTTTGGTTTTGGAACTTTTGCGACGGGAACAACTTTACGCTAAGTTCTCAAATTATGACTTTTGGTTACGCGATGTTCAATTCCTAGGACATGTGGTTAATGAACTAGGAATTAATGTTGATCTAGTTAAGATCGAAGCGATCAAGGACTGGGAAGCACCAAAGACGCCAACTGAGGTGCAGCAATTCCTAGGCCTTGCGGGCTATTATCGTCGTTTCATTAAGGGGTTTTCGAAGATCGCTCAACCCCTCACCACTCTTACTCAGAAGGATAGAAAATTCGACTGGGGTGAACCACAAGAGTCAGCATTCCAAGAACTGAAGTCTAAACTTTGTTCTGCTCCTATTTTGTCCTTGCCTGAAGGCACTGACGATTTCGTTGTTTACTGTGATGCTCCTATTCGTGGTCTCGGTTGCGTGTTGATGCAACGCGAGAAAGTAATTGCATGTGCTTCTCGTCAACTCAAGGTGCACGAGAGGAACTACACCACCCATGACTTGGAGTTGGGTGCAGTGGTATTTCGCGTTGAAAATTTGGAGACATCACTTGTACGGTACCAAATGCACCATCTACACCGATCACAAGAGTCTCCAGCATATTTTCGACCAACAACACCTGAACATACGACAGCGTCGCTGGGTTGAACTCCTGAATGACTAGGATTGCGCCATTAAGTACCATCCTGGCAAGGCGAATGTGGTGGCAGACGCCTTGAGCAGGAGGGAATCAGCAAACCCTCGTCGCGTTCGGGCGTTGCAGCTCACCATTCATTCCTCTCTACCTGACCAACTCCGTTCTGCTCAGTTAGAAGCTTTGAAGGAGGAAAACCTTAAAGCTGAGACTATGCACGGTGCCGACAAGCACCTCGAGCGAAGGCCTGATGGCCTGCACTACTTCGCAGAACGCATATGGGCTCCTTTATTCGGGGGACTTCGGGAGCTTGTCTTAGAGGAGGCTCACAAATCCCGGTATTCCATTCATCCTGGTCCGGATAAGATGTACCAGGATTTAAAGGTGCTCTACTGGTGGCCAAACAGGAGGTCGGATATAGCCTCATACGTGAGCAAATGCTTGACCTGTGCTAAGGTCAAGGTGGAATACCAGAAACCGTCGGGTCTCTTGCAACAACCTGAAATTCCAGAGTGGAAATGGGAACGGATTACAATGGACTTTATCACGAAACTACCTAAGACACCGAGCGGGTGTGATAAGATATGGGTGATTGTTGATCGGTTGACGAAATCAGCCCATTTTCTAGCCATTAAGGAGACCGACATCATGGATCGTTTGGCTCGTCTTTATCTCAAGGAAGTTGTTTCTAAGCACGGGGTGCCGGTTTCTATTATTTCGGATCGTGACTCCCACTTTACTTCTCACTTCTGGAAGTCTTTGCACAAGGCTTTGGGTACCCAGCTAGACATGAGTACAGCTTATCACCCACAGACTGACGGTCAGAGTGAACGCACGATTCAAACCTTAGAAGACATGCTTCGGGCATGTGTGATCGATTTTGGCAAAAGTTGGGAAGCTCACCTACCGTTAGTAGAATTCTCTTACAACAACAGTTACCACACGAGCATCAAGGCAGCTCCGTTCGAAGCACTGTACGGGCGGAAATGCTGGTCCCCTCTTTGTTGGGCTGAGGTGGGTGAGAGTCAACTCACTGGGCCTGAGCTAGTGTACGAAACTTCGGAAAAGATCGTACAGATTCGTAACCGGTTGGCAGCGGCACGAGATCAGCAAAAGAGTTATGCCGATCAGCGTCGCAAGCCATTAGAATTCCAAGTTGATGACAAAGTACTTCTGAAAGTTTCACCGTGGAAGGGCGTCATACGCTTTGGGAAGCGTGGCAAACTTAACCCTCGGTATGTCGGACCATTTACGATCCTGGAACGGATTGGACCGGTGGCATATCGACTTGATTTACCGACGGAGCTCGGCAACGTACATAACGTCTTCCATGTGTCTAACTTAAAGAAGTGTCTGGCTGTCGAGTCTCTTATTGTTCCACTGGAATTCGAATCGAGATATCTTACCTCTGCAGCTGAATGAATCTCGGGGCGAGATTCCTTTTTAACGTGGGGATGATGTGACAACTCGGGTAAATCTCTCTCTTGGTTTCTATCTTTGGTTTGTTTCTTTTGTTACTCCTTTTGGTACTTGTGCAATTTTCGGGACGAAAATTCTTTTAACGTGGGGATGATGTGACACCCGGCAATTTCCGATCTACACTGACGTGACTTCATGATTTAAAACAAATAAATAAATAAATATTTATTTCAAATATTGCTAATTATTAAATTTCGGAAGTTTACGGATCGTTTTAACAGCGGGAACTGCGACCGATTTAATTAACGCGATTTAAGCGCGTGTTCTGAAAACACGCGTCGGACGTCGAAAATAATTATAGTTATGCTCGGTTTTGTATTTCGAACAAAACCGACTACTTTTTATAATTAATTATGGAGCCTAATTAGAAACCGAGACGTTTTACGTTTATACGGGTTCGATACGCGGTACAAGTCACCTACCATCAAACCCTAGGTATATAAGCATCTTATTCTTCTTCTTCTCCTCATTATCACCCAACACCAAACCCTAGCCACTCACCCACTCTCTCTCTAGAACTCTCTCTGTTGGGTTAATATGAGACCACAGTTACCAGGTTTAACCATGTTTTGTTATGTGTTAGAGTTGGAGGGTCAGATATGTAATTAAAGCATAGTTGTAGTGTAGAAACCCTAAGCTGCGTACTTAAAGCACGGGGACTGCGAACTTAATGTTAAGTTCGCAGTCATCAGGTTTGCCTATAAATAGAACCTCATTTCTGCAGCTAGGGTTAGGGTTTTTGATGTATCTTTGAGAGCACAAGTGTAAAGGTGCGAACTTATCTAGAATAGTGCGAACTTATCCATGGTTGTTCACAGCAGAAATCTTTAATGGAATCGTGTCTTTATGTTTCTTGTGTGTCGGTTTTTATAATCTTCATCTAGTTCTTTAACTTGTCTTGATTAATCAACTAAAACACCTAACAAATAGGTGTTTCTAGTTGATAACAATCTAGTGCACACTTAAGATCTAGTATTTTGGGACTACAATTTGGTATCAGAGCCTCTGTGCTCGAGATTGTATCTATCTAAAGATATCAAAACCCTCCTTGTTAGTTTTACTATCAAGTTTTTCAAAAATTTTTGGTGTTTATCATAGTTTGAATATTTTCATTGTTTTGCCTTAAAATCTCGTGAAAAGTGTTTCTAAGGTGTTTAAAAGTTATTATCTTCAGTAGAAACATCATTCAAGAGCTTCAAAACAATTGAAAATCTCTTGGACATGTTTTTGGAAAGTTAAAAAAATCAACAGCCGAGTCTGCGCACTTAATGTGCGAACTTAGCTCAAAATCTGCGAACTTGTTTCTTGATTGTGAGTACTTGTTTCTTGCCTGTGCGAACTTACTCAAAAGTTGAGTACTTGTTTCAAGCATTGAGTACTTAATTGTGCGTACTTAACTCATAAAGTGTGAACTTGTTTCAAGAGTGAGTACTTAGCTCATAAGCTGCATACTTGACATTTCAAGGTGTGCACTTATTAACAGTCACAGCTGCGCACTTAAGCCAAAAGTGTGTGCACTTGTGTCTGTGTGAGCACTTAAATTTACACAAGGCTTTATAGCTTTCTCTCTCCTGGCACCACAACTAGGGTTTCTGCATACTTATCTGAAATCTCTAGTTGGTGTGCAAACTTACTGAAATTGTGGGTGCTGGCAATGTGTTATTTGAGGAAGCTGTCTTGTTTAGAAGGGCTGTGGAAAGAGCGTTGAAGCGAAAGCAAGAACTGATCGATTTGGTGGCAAGAATCAACGCAGCTGACAAAGCTAAAGATGACAGAGCGCTAGCTGCTGCTGCTGCAAAGAAATCAGAAGCTGAAGTTACTCCAGAGGTTCAAACACAAGCTTCTCCAGCAACAGTTGATCCTGAATCTGAGCCTTCACAAGTCCCACCAGTCTCTGCTAGCACAGCTCCAGAGACTCAGCAAGATCAAGCAACTGTAGATCTAGCTGAGTTATTCATTCAAGAGCCACCCACTGAAGTGCCATCCACTGAAGAAACACATGTTGAGGAACCTCGTACTGAAGAACCAATCGTTGAAGAAAGCATAGTTCAAGCACTCCCGGCACAGCAAACAAGAGAAGAGGGGGAGTTGAGTGATGTTGAGATAGATTGATTGTGTAGTACTGGTAGCTGTGGTCTAGGGGGAGTATTGTTGGGTTAATATGAGACCACAGTTACCAGGTTTAACCATGTTTTGTTATGTGTTAGAGTTGGAGGGTCAGATATGTAATTAAAGCATAGTTGTAGTGTAGAAACCCTAAGCTGCGTACTTAAAGCACGGGGACTGCGAACTTAATGTTAAGTTCGCAGTCATCAGGTTTGCCTATAAATAGAACCTCATTTCTGCAGCTAGGGTTAGGGTTTTTGATGTATCTCTGAGAGCACAAGTGTAAAGGTGCGAACTTATCTAGAATAGTGCGAACTTATCCATGGTTGTTCACAGCAGAAATCTTTAATGGAATCGTGTCTTTATGTTTCTTGTGTGTCGGTTTTTATAATCTTCATCTAGTTCTTTAACTTGTCTTGATTAATCAACTAAAACACCTAACAAATAGGTGTTTCTAGTTGATAACAATCTAGTGCACACTTAAGATCTAGTATTTTGGGACTACACTCTCTGCTCTCTCTCTCATCTCTCTCGCATCCCTCTCCCTCCTCCTCTTTAATAATAAGCCGGCCGACCACCTCTCCTTGGTGGCGGCGGCGTGGTGTTTCAACAGCCCCTTAGGGCCAGAAGCAAGGGGGCCGCTAGTTATTAGGGATCCGGATGAAGATGGTGGTGGAGGTGCTCGGCGGTGGCCGATGGTGGATTTGGTGGTGGTATGGTCCGGTTATGGTTCGTGGGTGTTGAAGGGTTGTGGTGGCTGTGGAGACAAATAGCAGCGGCGGCGGTGGTTTGTTCCGATGGGGCTGCTTGGGTACCAGGTTGTTTTGGGTTCGGCTTAGGTCATGGTTGTGGCTTGGTGTTGTCCGGTTATGGTTCTGGTTGTTGAAGGGGTGTTCGGCGATGGATTTGATTCAGGTTCAAGGTCCGATCGGGTTCCAGATCCAGTGGGTTCGAGTACAGAAGGCGGCGACAGGGTATTGGTTTTGGGTCCGATCAGGATTTGGTGGTTCGGTTGGGTTTTGTAGCAGGTCGTTTGGTTTCGTTTTCGAGTTCGGGTCTCGGGTCTTGGTCCAGGTTAGGCCCAGATCTGGTCCGATTCTTGTGAAGTTGTTTCAAGTAGTGGTAATCGAATCAGGTAGTCGGTTGGTTGGTTTCGGGTCAGGTCAGGTCTTGGCTCGGGTCTTGGTCAGAAATGGTTACGGTTCGAACCTGGTCAACTCGGTCAACACGGCTTTCGAGCAGATTCGGGTTACGCGCATACGATTCGGTATAACTTGTGTTCGAGTTTACTATTTAATTATTTATTTAATTGTAGATATTATGTATTTATAAATATTGTATATTTGTAAATATTATGTATTTATGAATATTATATATTTATAAATATATTGATTCGATGAATTAGTTTTGACTCGCGAACGGACCGAATAATAATAAGCGGTAACTATATAAAATATCGAACGATTTGGTAAACGATTAACTTGACGTGACTTATGGTTTCGAACTCGGACTAAATATAATTGGACTATATTGTCGGACTATATTATATATATATAATGGTATATATATATATTTATAGGATCAAGTATAGATAGATGTCGGAACGTATAGTCTCGTGAATCGGAAATGTGGATTAAAGGAATTGATAACTTGTGTTTGTAAGTTGATTTTGGGGAAAACTGTAGACAACGGGTGTTGTCTGGTTGGTACAAAAACAGAGGAAACTCTGCCCGAATTTTTATAAAAACAAAGAGTAACGGACTGCTATGTCTATAAATAAGTTTCCCTAAGTGTTTTGGACAAGTACATTTTATACAAATTGAAATACTTTTAAAGACGAGCTATTTGTAGCAATAAAGATGGTTTTCAAACAATATTTGAGATAAAGTAACAATTGTTATTAATCGGTTTTAATAACTAAACATGTATTTCTTAAAGAGCATTTTTCCTAAAAGTAAGTATACTGGACACACATTTATACGGATTACGAGACGAGCTAGGATTCAGGATAATTATACGTTTCGGGGTGTTAGTCCAACTTGGTTACATACGGATAGCGACAAGCGTGCAACTTGGGTGCTATGTAATACGTGAATTAAGATAAGTCATGATCGGTTCGTCGAGTTGAAACGTTTTGAGACTCGTGTTGGTTAATAAGCTAGGCTTATGTGTGATAGACTGTTAAGGTGTCCTTTATTGGTAATTAGGGCACGAGGAAGTCGGTCGAGGTTTCAGGCTTTGTTTGCTAGCTTAGCATGGACATTAAGGTGAGTTCATACCCCACTCTTTACTGTTTTTGTAAATGTTTTCAGGGGGAAGACATGCTTCTGTTGTGAAAAACTGAGGAACTTAAAACGAAACAAAGTTTTGGAAAATGGAACGGGTTGTGTGAGTTTACGGCCCCACTTTACTTGGTTTTCACTTTTTGGGGGAGAAAACATGTGTTAAACAACTATTTGGTAACAACTGTCATACTATGGGTTTTCAAACGGTTTACTATACGATCTTTGGAAGTCCCGGGGGGAACCATGAATGTGCTGGTTTGCACAACGGGGAAATGTGAATAGCGCTATTGGGAGTGACCAACCCCACCCGTCGGCATGGAGCGCCGGGCGGGTGCATATTGTCTCAAACAGGAACAGGTTTACTATTCGGGCACAACATCTGGTTTGCGAGTTAGTAATGGTTTTCCAATCGTAGTAGTAATGGAACATACGCCTAGCTAGCGTACTTTGGTTTACATTTAACATAGTATGGACACGTTGAACTTGGTATCTCTCGGTAACACTCTTGGAACATTTGGTAACATTTTGCAAAACTTATGAACTCACCAACTTTATGTTGACTTTTTAAGTATGTCTTTCAGGTTTAAACTTTGGTAACGGCACGGTTGGAGTAGGTGACAGTTGGGATCGGGAATCCTAGAGGGTTAGCAATGGCGTTCAGGAAACAAGAGTCTTAGATGCATCTTTCCGCTGCGTTGGCAAAGGCACCAAACGTCACAACCGACCAGGGGAAAAGTCGGGGTGTGACATTTGTATAGCACACTATTTAAACACTACCTTCTACATCTGCATAGGTTTATCATTCTTATAAAAATTTTATTAACATGGATTCCAGCAGCAGTAAATGTTCACAAATGACAGATGTTCAGAAAATGGTTTTGGAATGTTTTAAAGAGGATTAAGAACTGGAGATTCTTCAAGTAATTGAGAAGCCACATGACTGTTTGATCATCACATTTGGAAGACGAACCTGAAATTTAATCAGGTTATTGCTACCAAAGTATCAAGTGAACGATGGATGGCCTCATCATTTCTTTTAGAAAATCTAAAGTCAAATGAAAAGTTCAGTAAAGATCTACAAAAAATATGTAGGTCTTACAGAAACTTTGTTAAAGAGAGGAAGAAAAGATTGAACGAACTGTTGAAAACCACAGATTAATTATTGAAATGTATTTGATATTATTATTGCTCTAAATATATTAAAAAAATTTTATATATTATGTTGTCATCATATAATGATTTATATTTATTGTATGAAAAATACAAATTTGAGTATAATAACACTGATTAGTTGTATCAATAGTCTACTGTTAAAATCAACAGATGATTTAGTCTTTTATAAACAAACATTAAAAATGTAAATGTTAAATCATTGTTACTAACAACTGTTTAAGGCAACAAATGTTTGAACGAAACCTTTTAAGTAACATCTGTTTTAATCGACAGTGTTTTAAACACAGTGTTTTAAAAAATCTGCTTAATTGCACACTGCCTTTGAAAGACGTTACCAAATACAGTTTTTCTTTCAACATTAGATTGACTTTTTAATTTGGTGATCCTCTTTTTGTTTTTAATATGTGTTATCTCAACAGAGCTTTAATCCGTCTGTAGATTTATCTTTCTGTGGTTGTAACAGTTCCAGTTATTAAACCTTTGATCAGTATTATTAACTGGTGTCGTGAAAGGAACAGACGTTATGAAATACAGTTTTTCTTTTAACAGTAGATTGACTCTTTAATTTGGTGTTTACTAAACAGACCATAACAGTTGTTCTGTTTATGTTTTTTTTATAGTTTGGATAGTAATTGTTTTAAAGAAAGAAACAGATGGTACTAAACAGCTTTTCTTCGCAGCAGACGATTGGCTTCTTAATGTTGGTTTTAGTAAACATGGCTTAAGGTACAATTTGGTCTTCCCGTGTTTTCACACAGGATTTCACCTAGTATATATTAATAAGCCAAAGCAGTAAATCATGCATGGCACTCAAAGAGTCATCCTCCCCCTTGGGTGTGCCACGTGGCATCCTCCCCTTATTTCCATCTATCAGTATTTTTCTCTCATGTTTACCCCACAATTTTAAAACGTTAACAAGTTTTATATATGATATATATTTTTTTAAAAAACACACCAAATTAACAAATGTTTTATTATATTTCCAACGAGTACCATAATGCTATACAAAAAACGAAAAAAATAACCTTTTGTGGGTTTTTTTTTGTTCCTACAGGAAAAAAACACAATGTATTCAGGTAATTCATTAATCATGTATAGGCAAGTCACTAATCATGTTCAAACTAGGAATTCTATTTTTCATCAAAGGAGAATAGGTTAAAACCACTCTTTTTGAAACAAAAAAAAAGTCACACCTTCAAGACCACCGCTTAAATCACGACCTGCACTGGTTGTGTATAGCTTTCCTCCTCATCCAAACATACATCTTTTTTTAATATACATTTTCATTCTTATTCACATGATTAAAATTGTTTTTTTCTTATATTATAATACATTAATTTCTATGTTAAATTATAACACATATTTTATCATTTCATATTAAATTTATCTATCCTGGAAAGCTTCTGAGATATAATCTAGTGTTATTATAAACCATTTGGTAATGTCACGATTTCGAAATTAAGTGTTGGTATACTTTTGTACATATAATTTTTGCTTCCGAGACGTTAGGTGAGTTTACATAAAGGCTTTTATTGTATTTTATGAAGTTTCAAGAACGTTAACTTTTATCTTCGTTATGTTTTACCTCAATTCCCCCATTTTTAATATTAATATTTATATCCTTTCAGTTTTCTTTAAACTTTGTAAAATGTCATTTTGATAATCTTTAAGTTTTACGCACTTATTTTCATATACATTGGTCAAATATAATACATTTTGTGATTATTTTTATGTAATTTTCGGTCGTATACGTTGTAACATAAATTTTGTTATGAATCAAGCAAGATCAAATATAATACGTTTTCATTAGGCGGTATAAATTCGAGTTAGTTTACGTTTTGAAACACGCAATACCATTCTCTAACTTAAAAAACATTATTTTGACATGCTTATTCTATATAACAACATTTACAAATGTAAACAGTATTAATTTTTTATTGGTCCATATAGATTTCATTTATAGTACAACAATATTGTTGTTTTATTTCTTTATTTAGTTTGTGTATTGTTTTGTTACTTTAAATAATTTGTGTTTCAAAATGTAAACAGTATTAATTTTTTATTGGTCCATGTGAATTTTATTTATAATACAACAATATATTAATTTTTTATATCTTTATTTAGTTTGTGTATTATTTTGTTACTTTAAATAATTTGTGTTTCAAACCCCGAATTTTAATGAAGTTATTATGTGATATCTAAACTCTAATAGTTCTACTTTTACCTCTAAACATGTTTATTTAATTGTGGAGCTTTTCTATATTTACCGTCATTTAGATTAAAGCATACATGGTTTATATTAACCATTCAATATGCCAAGTAACAAATCTAATTGTTTTTTATTTACTTTATTATTGTTAAAGATAACTTTTATAACTTTAGACATGTTTAGTTAACCATGTTGATTGCTTATTTTCAACGTCGTTTAGATGAAAGCATGCATGGTCTATAGTAAGTTATTAACCCCTCAATATATCATGTAACAAATAATTCCTCGCAGCACCTTTCTGCAATCCCGTAGCGAAGCACGGACTCTAATACTAGTTCTTAGTACATTTTGATATAAATCTAGGTTGATTTACATTCCGATATAAATTTTCCTTTCTAATGAGTCAGATCAAATAGAATAATTTTTTTCCCTCTATTTTTATATGTGTTTTTAGTTAGTCTATGACAGTTTAAATAACGGTATAAATGCAAGTTATTTTAATATTTTTGATGCAGCCACAATGTACCGCAGGCCAAAATAATAGTTAGATATATACAAATCTAAACTTTTATTTTAGTTATGGGTATCAGTGTGAAAATAAAGTGTTTATCCATTGTATATTCATCGACATCAGCATAAACATCTTTCTCAAAATAGAAGTTGAACCCTTATGTGAAGTGAACATATATGGTTGCACTTAGTTACTCCAGGCTTATGAAAGTGAAAACTATTTTCTTCATTTATTTGATGAGAACTAGGATAACATGAAATTTTCTCTTTAACACGTTTTTGATTTCCTAGCCTTTGAGACTTTTAGCTCCCTAGCCTCAGAAGATGTTTAATTCCTTGACAAAGTCCAACAGGTCGTCCATCATAATATGTTGACCCCTCAGGGTCAGGGGTTTGTCTTTAGCTAGTTAAGCTTTGCTATTGAGAAATGGTTGACGACGCAGCTTGTTACGTGTCTGTCAACCATCCTAATGTAAGTTGTCCCTGTTATTAATAAAATAAAAATTTCATCTCTAAAAATAATTGAAGTATCCAATTCGTCTTTTATTCTAATTTCTGCTTAATTCTGTTCCGTCTAAAACTAATGCATTATTTCTTTTCTTTCTTATACTTTGGTTTTCTTTTTATTTTTTATATCTTTTAAATTATACAAGAATCTAATTATTTATGCATTTTTTTTTGTTATGAAACTTATAAGTTAACTAATTACCTCTTTATAATTATTTAAAATAGAATTATTTGATTTTCTTATTTATATCTTAAAAGAAATAATCTATTGTTTTCCTTTTTAATTACTGAATTTTTGCAAGACATGTAAAAACATTGTGCGTGTAAAATATAATAAATCACATTACAAATAATGATTACAAACTACAAAGGGGACAAGATAAATTGAATATCATATCATGAACCAATTTATGGTTAATAAAAGAAGTCCATGTCGAGTTGAAATTTGTTTTAAGACCTTAATTATGGATTCGAGTTTATAAGAATTTTGTTATTTAAAGTGCAATGCATGACAAATAACGATTGATAGTAACATTTATTTTCTCTAACCTTTTTTCAATGCACTATTTTCCTCTATTTTAAAAGACATTTTCCTTCATGGATTATACGTCATTGATAAGACATTAATAATATACCTCTATACCTAAGCAAATTCCTTCAACATGTAACATCATGTTGTTTTATTTTCCTTTTACAACTAAGTATCCGAAATAAAAGAAACAAACTTTTTTATGTAGATAGGATTTGTGTAATAACTTACATTTTTCTCGTCCGTGTTATACTCTGGGACAAACTATTAGACTGTCCGTTGTTGCTCACCTCTACCGAAGACTTTATCCCATTAAAACAAGACAACTGGGCGCTGACATGACACTGACTAAAGTGTAAATGCTGCTCACTTGATCCTGTTGTGGCTCGAGGTGAGGGAGGACTTTATCATGTTTTTTTATGTTTTTTAATTTTTTTATAAAAATAAACATTGCATAAATATTATAATAAAGGTTACAAAAATATTAAAAACCATAAAATAACATCAAACCATAATTTAAAACATAAATAGTAGAAACGCGACTATTGTTGAAATCGTGCTCTCATAGCTCTCCAAACCTCAACCCTCGGGTAGTTATCATTGTGTATGCTTCGGTATTGGTTACGAGCCTCTTCAATCAAGTTATCTTCCTTTAAACCCGGATTCTCGTTCACAACATTTACGAAGAATTGCTCAAATATTGTGCAATTCGTCTTTAAAGATACATACTTTCCTTATATCGCGTCCGTTGAACGAATGTTGTCACCCATTTGTTCATTAAGTCTTGTCACAACCGAGCTCCGAAAACTTTTCGTTCCATCAATTCTTCCTTGTTCTTGAATAGCAATATAACTGTTGATCAGCGCAAGTTCTTCTTCCACGTTCCAGCTTGGTGGTCGTACACGGTTTTGTGTGGGGGGGGGGGGGGTTGGATTTGGATTTGGGTTTTGGTTTGCCATTTGTGATCAACTTGAAGATAGAAAATTGATGTAATTTTTTGATAGAAAAAAATTCGTGTTGCTACATATATATATATATATACATATATATATATATATATATATATATATATATATATATATATATATAATTTTGCATAATTTGACCTTTGGCTGGTAGCCAACGGCTAGTTTTTTGAATGTGGCCTCGCTAGCTCGCTTGGCATCGCTCGCGGCAATGTTCACTTGCACATGTTATGGGTCAAGCGATCCATGTGGACAATGTTGTGGCTCGCAACAGCTTGCTTGCGGGCCACAACGGACAGTCTCAGCAGTAAAAGGGAGTATACTTTGTAATAACAGAGGCTAGTCTTGTAATAAGGTCAAAGTTTAATAAGTAGATGGGCGGGAAAAGTTGTTAATGTTGGGTTCAGTTGAGACCACAGTTACCAGAACAAAGACTTTTGGTAGCTTATTTTGTAGTTTGATAGTTAGAGGACTAGTTATGTAATTCTTTGTTAGTTTATGTGTAAACCCTAGAGTGTGAACTTAAGGGAAGGGCCCTGCGAACTTAATGTTAAGTTCGCAGTCCATCAGGTGCTCACTATATAAAGTTCACTCATATGCACACTCTAGGTGAGGGTTTTTGATGTATCTTTGAGAGCACAAGTTTAAAGGTGCGAACTTATCTAAAAGTGCGAACTTATCTAGTGTAATCCATGGTTGTTCACAGCTGAAATCTTTAATGGAATCGTGTCTTTATGTTTCTTGTGTGTCGGTTTCTATAATCTTCATCTAGTTCTTTAGTTTTCTTGATTAATCAACTAAAACACCTAACCAATAGGTGTTTCTAGTTGATAACAATCTTGTGCACACTTAAGATCTAGTAATTTTGGGACTACAATTTGGTATCAGAGCCTCTGTGCTCGAGATTGTATCTATCTAAAGATATCAAAACCCTCCTTGTTAGTTTTACTATCAAGTTTTTCAAAATTTTAGTGTTTATCAAGGTTTGAATATTTTCATTGTTTTGCCTTAAAATCTCGTGAAAGGTGTTTCTAAGGTGTTTAAAAGTTTTTATCTTCAGTAGAAACATCATTCAAGAGCTTCAAAACAATTGAAAATCTCTTGGACATGTTTTTGGAAAGTTTAAAATATCAACAGCCGAGTGTGCGCACTTAATTGTGCGAACTTAGCTCAAAATTTGTGAACTTATTTCTTGATTGTGAGTACTTGTTTCTTGCCTGTGAGTACTTGTCTCAAAAGCTGAGTACTTGTTTCAAGCATTGAGTACTTAATTGTGCGTACTTAACTCATAAAGTGTGAACTTGTTTCTTGCTTGTGAGTACTTGTTTCAAGAGTGAGTACTTGTTTCAAGAGTGAGTACTTAGCTCATAAGTTGCATACTTGATATTTCAAGGTGTGCACTTATTAACAGCCACAGTTGCGCACTTAAGCCCAAAGTGTGTGCACTTGTGTCTGTGTGAGCACTTAAATTTACACAAAGCTTTATAGCTTTCTCTCTCCTGGCACCACAACTAGGGTTTCTGCATACTTATCTGAAATCTCTAGTTGGTGTGCGAACTTACTGATAAGGTGCATTTTCTGAGCACTTGGCTAGGGTTACTGCGAACTTAAATCTTAAACGAGAGTTTAAGTGTCTGTGTACTTGTACAAGTGCGCAGGCTGATCAGTCAAGACTGAGTACTTGTGCTGCTCTGGCTTGACTGAACTGCGAACTTAAGCCAAAAGTGTGTGCTACAGGGACTGCGTACTTAACATGAGAATCAGGGACTTATCATCTTTGCTTCTTATTTGTTTTCAGGTTTCAAGGAACTGCGAACTTAGACTGCGAACTTGTGCAAACTGCGAACTTGTTCTGGCTGCGTACTTAAGACTGCGAACTTGTGGACTGTTTTGATTTTTCAAGGACTTTGGACTATAACTTGCTAATCAATTCAATCAAAACCCTAAAATCAATCTAAAATCAACCTAAAATCAATCTTAAATCATGTCTGGTAACAACTCATTCCAAGTTAACCCCATAACTCAAGCTGAACTTGAAACCGGCACTATAACACGTATTCCCAAGTTGATGGGTGCTGAAGACTATGGCACATGGAAGAACAGAATGAAAGCTTTCTACTTTGTTAACGATCACACCCAATGGAACTCAGTCCAGCTCGGACCTCATATTCCCACCAGAACCACTGATGCAGGAGAAGTGTTCAACACTGATCCCACTACATACACTGATCTCGACAAACAACTGTTGCAGAGAGATCACAAAGCCTACGGTGCTCTCACCATGGCTTTGTCAAACGATGTTTACAATATGTTTGAAGAATACGGATCAGCGCACGATCTGTGGTTCGCTCTGAGTGAGTATTATGAAGGAAATGCAGAGATGAGGCAAAACAAACAGGATATGATTCAAAAGGAGTACGACATGTTTGGAAGTATCCGGGGTGAGAGTCTGTCTTCACACATTGACAGGTTCATGAATTTGTTGACCAAGATGAAGAAAGCGGGTATTCCTGTAAACAACCGCAATTCCATCAAGAAGCTGCTCGATTCTCTCCCAAAGGAGTGGAGTGTCCAATGTATGTTGATCAAAAAGGACTACTTGGATGCTCAGTCTACTTTGGCAGATCTCATAAACACTCTGAAATCATTTGAGATGGACATCACTAAAAGAGAAATGAATCAGACTGTCCCGAAGGTGACCCCCAGCAGTGCTATGAAGAATCTGGCTTTGATGGCCCCAATTGGTGATATGAGTTCAAGTTCGTTGCATTCGTATGTGGATTCTGCAGGGATTGGTAGTTCAAGTTCTGGGAAAGCTCCAATGTATTCTGAAAAGGCTGCAAAGACACTAACTCCACAGGCTGCTAAACTGGCTGCTGAACATGTGGAACTTTTCAACTCTTTCATGAGCAGTTTTGAAGCTTTGAAGACAGGAGAAATTAAGAATGAGATGATGTCTCCAGAGGATATGTACCAGGTTGACCCAGATGACATGGAAGAGATGGATTTGAAATGGCAGATGGCTATGATCACTTTACGAGTGAAGCGTTTTCAAGACAGAACCGGAAGAAGAGTGGGTATGGGAAAGGCTGGGTTTGATAAGTCCAAGATCAGGTGTTACAACTGCAAGGTCCTCGGGCATTTCAAGTACGAATGCCCTACACTGAACCAAGCTGAAATCAAGCCTGCAAAGAGGTTGGTGGCCATGACCGATGGTAATGAGGGAAACGATAAGGAACCACAAAAGGCTTTGGTTGTTGAAGATTTCGACTGGGGAGAAGAGGCAGCTGCTGCTGAAGTTGAGGTGAACAAAGCCATGATGGCCACAATCTGCACCAAATCTTCTAATGGCGTGAACTCTGTTGAAGGATCATCTGCTGAGGTTCTAAAGGGGGAAATGCAGAAGAATGCCGGGTTGAAGAGTGTGTTGATTGATGAGAAGGTGAATGATCAGAAAAGAGAGGAGGCGCTGATAGCTGAGAAGACGTCATCAGAGAAGGTCGCTGAGGAGGTGAAGAGTTCCTCTAAGAAAGCTGAGGAAAGGGACATGGTAAATATTCCTCTAGAAATTAAATCTAAACTGTGCTCACCTAGGTGTGTTACAGCTGTCGCATACTGTTTATCACACAACATACGAGTTTTAAGAGAAATGGATGACATTCGTAAAATCAATTCTGAAATGAAAGAAAATGAGTGGGCATATCAGCGAAAGTTAAATGCAACTCTAGCTGAAATGCAAACTTTAAAAGAATTTGTGCTTAAGAAAGATTTTCTGATAAACGATTTAACCTCAAAACTAGAGAAATCTAGAAATGAGACAACTCGTCTTCAAATTGTTGTGGATAAATGGAATGTGAGCAAACGGGCTCAAGCTGATATAATCGAGTGTGGGAGACAATCATTCGTAAAGGATGGAATTGGGTATAAGGATAAGAATGGAATCGAAAGATCTCTATTCTTACCCTTGAGCCAAAGTGAATACATACCCATTCCATCACCTCATCCAAAAAATGATCTTTTTGAAAATAAATGTGATGAATCTGAGTCAAATACTAACATAAGTAAAAGCAATGCAGATGTGACCAAACAGGCTCAGGTGGAGGATGATGTGTGTTGTGGTGGCCAGACAGTGGGTTTAGGACACCCGGGTGCCAATTACTCAACAGTGAATTGGTTTATCTGGAACAATGAAAATTCGAAAAACAATTCTATTTTGGATGAATGTAAAACTTTAACTAAATCGGATGACTGTAATAGTTTGCCTAGGATGGATGACTGTAATAGTTTAACTAGGTTGGATGACTGTAAACTTGATTTGAAAGGGGCTGTGGCTCCCGATGATAGGAAGCCTCCTATCAAACGATCTAATGTTCGTGTTGAAAATGTTATTCCTGTGTGTGTTGATCTTAATGCTGCATTCTCTGATGATAATCATGTGGTCAAACCATCTGTGTTTGTGCCAGAACTTAAGCGTAACAGGTTTGGAAAATTTCTCACTGAGGAAATCCCAGAATTTATCCCCTCATCCACAGATGTATCAGGTTCTGAAGAATCACAAAGTGAAACAGGTACCTCAAGTTCTGAAGAATCACTGAGTGATACAGAGAGCAGCTCCAGCTTAACCAATCTGGACATCAATGAAGAATCAAGTAGCAACAGGGAAGAATCAAGCTCAACCGAAAGCTCAAGATCAAACAAGATCAAGAAAAGAACATCACAACCATCATCATCCAGATCTTCTCCTAAGATCAAGCCTAAGCATTCAAAATGCTTCAGATGTGGAAAAGAGGGTCACGTGGTCAAGAACTGTCACATAAAACCTAAATCACAAAAAGATGTCAAAACACAAAACTCTTTTTCGGATCAATTGAGAAATCTTCAAGAAACCGTAAAAAGTTTTGTTAAAAATACACAAATTTGGAAGAAACAAGAGTCAATGATGGGTGAAAATCACGACAGATCAAAACTAAAACAAACTTGGATTCCCAAAGTCACTTGATTAAATGTCTGAGTCGTGATTGTACATAGATTTTCTTTAGTTTATCTTTGTATATTATTATTTTTTTTGAGTTGGATGCTGTGCTCGTTTTCAGTCAAATCCCAAGCAACCTCATGACACTGCAGTCAAAAGAATCTTCCGCTACCTCAAAGGAACACCAAAGCTTGGTTTATGGTATCCTAAGAGTGATAATTTTGATTTAATCGCTTACTCTGATAGTGGTCATGCAGGTTGTAGAATTGATAGAGAATTTGTCTCTGGTGGTTGCAAATTTTTGGGGAATCGGCTTGTATCTTGGCAAAGCAAAATGCAGATAATAGTGTTTATCTCCACTGATGAAGCCGAGTACACTGTTGCGTCCAGTTGTTGATGTCAAGCTTTGTGGATCCAAAATCAGTTGCTGAATTACGGTTTGAATGTCAAGAAAACCCCAATCTTCATTGATAATGATGCTTGTCGTGACATCGTGAAGAATCCTATCGACCATTCTAAAACACTACATATTGAGATCAGGATTCACTCTATTCGCGATGCTCACGATAGAGGATACATTCAAGTGTTATCCATTGATACTGCTGATCAAAAGGCAGATATCCTCACAAAGGCTTTTGACGAAACTCGTTTCCTCCAATTGGTCACTTGGCTGGAAATGATAAATTTTGAGTGAGCTCACATTATGTCTTTATGTTAAAAATAAAAAAAAATAATAAAAAAAAAATAAAAAAAAAATCCTATTTTCATACAAAACAAGATTTTTGGGGGAGAAAGTATATCTCTATTGCAAATTAACAAGAAATGATAGGGACTAATCATATTTTGTCAGCATGTGAATAGGATCCAGAGGATGTTGCGGCTTCAAGCAACGACATGTCGGTAGATTCAGCTTGGAATCGAGTAAACTGCTAATAGGTGATTAACAGAATAGATCTACACGGAAAGCTGGATTCCCACTGTGTTTTAGGTCTGCACAAGCTGAGTCCGGTCATACACAGGTTGAGAGATCAAAAGACACAGAAAATTTTGTGCATATGTAATCAAAAGACACCTAAGTGTGCAAGCTACCAATGCGGGGCTATTCAAACAAATGAGCAACAAAAGACACGCAATGTTAGTGACGTGCAAACATATAGATAGCTCAAAAAGCAATCAGATGATCATCTTCTCTGCTTATGGGAACATAGACCTGAAGCTCTCATCATCTGATTGACATAATGATCATCTTCTCTGCTTATGGAAACATAGACCTGAAGCTCTCATCATTATATCTCAATAAACCTTGAGGATTGGTAGGCTTACACCTAGCACAAGTGGGGTCCACTAACTTTCCGTCAATATTACCAAAACATGATAAATCTCATCACCAAACGTATGTTGAAAGACGAGAGGCATGGATTTAAGTGGACAAACATACCGACAGTTTTTCTTGGGCTGCAGCTATCCAACGGAAAGTTGAAATGTGATCTGGCAGGTATGGTTAGTATGATCTTGTTTGCAAAAGGTGAGAAACAGTTAACCCCTCCTTGTTGTGTTTGTTTTTTTATTAAAATATAAAAAGTTTAGGGGGAGTATTAAAATATGTGCTAGAATGTGAGATGTGTTTATTGCATATAATCCTGATCATCATCCAGTCTGTGATCAAGAACAGTGCAGGGGACTAGATTGTGAGATTCTTCGATCTGGTAGATGTATTCATGTTTTATCTGTTAGAGTTGATGTAGCTGTTTGGGAACACATTCAGAGTTGGAGCCGGTTAGACACTGCTGGAAGAAGGAATGCTATTTCAAAGAGCAGTAGATCCTGCTAAAGAGAGGAAGCTGGAGATGTTAGAAGTTTTGGAAATGATCGAGGTTGCAGACAAAGAGAAGGAGCTTGGAGACAAAGACAAGGAAATTGCTAACAAAGACAAAGCTGACAATTAAAGAAAAGCAGCCAGAAACTCTGAAGCTCCAGAAGTGATAGTTCCAAAACAACAAGTGCGGGTAAAGCAGGAAGAAGGTGAATCGAGTGATATCTCGGTTTGAAGCTAACAAATGAAGATCTGGTATCTGTGGTCTAGGGGGAGTATTGTTGGGTTCAGTTGAGACCACAGTTACCAGAACAAAGACTTTTGGTAGCTTATTTTGTAGTTTGATAGTTAGAGGACTAGTTATGTAATTCTTTGTTAGTTTATGTGTAAACCCTAGAGTGTGAACTTAAGGGAAGGGCCCTGCGAACTTAATGTTAAGTTCGCAGTCCATCAGGTGCTCACTATATAAAGTTCACTCATATGCACACTCTAGGTGAGGGTTTTTGATGTATCTTTGAGAGCACAAGTTTAAAGGTGCGAACTTATCTAAAAGTGCGAACTTATCTAGTGTAATCCATGGTTGTTCACAGCTGAAATCTTTAATGGAATCGTGTCTTTATGTTTCTTGTGTGTCGGTTTCTATAATCTTCATCTAGTTCTTTAGTTTTCTTGATTAATCAACTAAAACACCTAACCAATAGGTGTTTCTAGTTGATAACAATCTTGTGCACACTTAAGATCTAGTAATTTTGGGACTACAGTTAAGTTGGTTAAGTGGGTTTTGATTGTATAAGTAACTGGTTGATTGATAATAACAACTAGCTATGATTTGACCCAATTTCCTCTCTTTCCATTTTCTATCTCTTTTCATAGCTAACAGTGGTATCGGAACCGTCTATTCTCTTGACCTCCGAATCACCTTCTATCCCACCACCATCATAACTAACCACCGTAACCACCCACTACCATAATAATTGTCTGTCATAACAACCAATTACCACCATAACTAACCATTGTTCACCACCATAACATCTTTAAAAACAATCGATTGAAACCTATCACAATCACATCAGTCGACTAACTAAAATAGATTCCTTAAGGTTTAATGGTAAGAATGTGGAAGGATGGTTGTGTAAAGTGAAGCATTTCTTTTCTATAGATGCTACACCTGAAAGTGTTAAAGTCATATTGGCCATTGTGCACATGGAGGATGTAGCCTTGTTATGACATCAAGGCTTTGCATAGTCTAGAGGAGGACCATTGAAGGAATGACTTGGTATGAGTATAAAAGTTTTGTTATGGCTAGATTTGGAACTGTTTTTTGTCAAGATGCCATGGGTTCCATAAGACAAACAGGATCACTCAAGGATTTATGTCAAGAATTTGACATAGCCTTAACCAAAGTGACAATTCCTGATGGATATGCAGTGAGTCTGTTTTTTAGGGTTGTGAAACCAAAAATTGGTTATCCTGTAAGGATGCTACGACCCAAAAATTTACTAGAAGCCTACATGTTGGCCAGATATCAAGATGAAAAATTGGCTGCAATTAGTACAGGGTGGAACAGGGCTTCTAAGAGTTCTTACACTACTGGAAACAAACCTAACACTATAGCCAACACTAACAATTTACCTTTACTTCCCAAACCAACCTACAACCCTAAACCAATTAACTCCAAAAGATGGACATTGTCTCATAAAGAAATTGAAGAAAAAAGGGCATAGGGGGAGTGTTTTGGGTGTTCTGAAAAATATTCCTCTAGTCATGTTTGTAAGAAAAAGCAACTATTATAAATTGAATTGATAGGGGAAGAAGAGAAGGGGAGTGACCAAGAAGTTTATGAAGAAATCTTGCAATCAAATGTGCAAGAACCATACATTTCATTAAATGCTATGATGGAGTTCCTCTTTTTCAACAATGAGGGTACATGGGTCAATTGGAACTAAGATTTTACAAATCTTGACTAATTCTAGTTCCACACACAATTTTTTGAATGAACACTTGGCAAAGAAAATGAAGTGCCTAGTCAAGAAATGTGTTGAAGTAAAAATTACTGTGGCTGATGGAAACAAGGTTAGTTGTACAGAGATGTGTTGTGACTTCAGTGGATGATGCAAGGTATATGGTTCAAAGCTGATGGTATTTTAATTCCTCTGTCCAATTATGATATGATTTTAGGAGTACAGTGGTTACAAACTCTTGATGACATCATGTGGAACTATAAAGAATTAACCATGAAATTTAAGGCAGGAGATAAATGGGTTGAATTGAAAGGAATTGAATCAAATAAAATAACCATTTGTTCTGCTGAAAAAATGGACGAACTGATTATTAAAAGTCAATATGTGGTGGAAATACAAATGTTCAATTTACAAGCAGTACATGATGACTCTTTCTAACATGAAACCACTATTTTGAATGAAGAAACTAATGCAGCCTTAGAAGAGTTGTTGGGTAGGTACCAAGAGGTATTTGATGTCCCAACTCAGTTACCACCTAGGAGAGACTGTGATTATAGAATCCTATTAAAAGATGAGGGTGTTACCATTAATTAAAAAGCTTATAGATATCCCAGTGGTCAGAAAGATGTGTTAGTGAAACTAACTCAAGAATTACTAGACATAGGGTGGTGAGACCTAGTAAAAGTTCTTTGGCATCTCCCGTTGTGTTAGTTAAAAAGAAAGATAGGAGTTGGAGATTCTTTGTAGATTATAGGCACCTGAACTCAACCACTGTTAAGAACAGATTTCCCATTCCACTAATAGAGGAATTGTTGGATGAATTAGGAGGAGCCAATGTTTTTTCTAAACTAGATCTCAGGGCTAGATATCATCAAATTAGGATGGATGATAGAGATATACAGAAAACACCCTTTAGAACCCACAAGGCTTGTTTGAATTTGTATTTGTAATTATGCCATTTGGCTTAACTAATGCTCCAACTACCTTTCAGGCTTTGATGAATGAAACATTTCATTCACACTCTTAAGAAAAACTACACTAGTATTCTTTGATGATATTTTGGTGTATAGCCCAACCATGGAACAACATCTTAAAGATTTGAAAGAGGTGTTGATACTATTGAGGCAACATTTATTAATGGCTAAAAGGTCAAATGTTCCTTTGGGGGGGGGGGGGGGTCAATAGTGGAATATTTAACTCATGTCATTTCAGGGGAAGGGGTTCAAATAGATAAAAAGAAGATCATGGCCAGTAATCAATGGGTAGCACCACAGTATTTGAAACAGCTACGAGGCTTCTTAGGCCTGGCAGGGTATTATAGGAGGTTCATCAAATCTTTTGGGGTTCTAGCAAGATATCTAATAGAATTATTAAATAAATATGCTTTTATATGGACTCCTATTGTAGAAGAGGCATTTCAACAATTAAAAACTGCTCTTATGTCTGCTCCAGTTTTAGCTTTCCCTGATTTTTCAAGGAATTTGTGGTGGAAACTGATGCATCCTCAAAGGGTTTAGAAGCTATTCTAATGGAGGGGGGACACCCTATAGCTTTTATCGGTAAAGCTTTGTCCATTAGACAACAAGTTTTATCACTTTATGAAAAAGAACTCTTGGCAATAATAATGGTTGTTAAATAATGGCACCGTTATCTTATTGTTAAGAAATTCCTTATTAAAACTGATCATAAAAGCCTCAAATACCTACTGACTCAAAAGATTGTGGCACTTATACAACAAACATGGTTGGTTATGTTGAAGGGTTATGAATATGATATTCTATACAAGCAAGGGTCAGAAAATTTAGTGGTTGATGGGTTGTCAAGAATGACTGGGATGACATTATTTGAAATGGGGGTCAGTTCTCTTAATCCTATGTTGTTAGACAAGATTAAGAATTCTTGGATAAATGATTCTAAGGTACATGTTATTATTCAGAAGATTAAGAATTGGTAGGAGGTAGGTCATTATTCTTGGGATGGGTCTTTATTCAAAAGAAAAACTAAGTTGTGAATAGGTGATGATGCACAAATTAAAATGGATTAATTAATGTTGTTCCATGCTTCTGCAATGGGAGAACATTCAGGTTACCTTCCAACCTTAAAAATGCTTAAAACTTTTTGTTATTGGAAACGTCGTTCAAAGGAGGTTTTCTCCTTTGTAAGGGACTATCCAAAGTGTCAACAGGCCAAATATGAACATGTAGCCAGTCCTGGACTTTTTGTAGCCTCTACATGAGCCTATACATGTGTTCACTAATATTTCTATTGACTTTGTGTCCGGATTACCTAAGGTGCAAGGGAAAGACACTATCTTGGTAGTTGTGGATAGACTAACCAAGTATGCACATTTTATGCCACTGTCTCATCCTTATAATGCCTCTCAAGTGTCTCAAGTTCTATTAGACAATGTGTTCAAACTTCATGGATGCCCTATGAACATTACGTCTCATATCCTATATTCCTCAGTCCATTTTGGAAGGAATTCATGATGTTACAAGGTGTGCGACTATCTTATTCAACTGCCTAACATCCACAATCAGATGGGCAAATTGAGGTCCTAAACAGGTGCTTAGAATCATATATAAGGTGGATGTGTGTGCATTCTCCCCAATCAGTGGTTATAATGGTTGAGCTTAGTTGAGTGGTGGTATAATACTACTTATCACTCTGCCATTAAAGCATCACCTTTTGAGGCTTTATATAGATTCACACCCCCTATTCATATTCAATACATAACTGGTGACTCATCTGTAGCTGCAATGGAAGATGTTCATAAGGATAGAAAGGCTATGATAGTGCAGCTCAAACACAATTTAGCATAGGCCAGAAACAAAATGAAACAATATGCAGACAAACACAGAAGTGAAAGAAATTTTCAAGTGGGTGATTGGGTGTACCTAAAGCTTCAACCTTTTGTCCAGTCAACTTTAAGAGTGTAGAAACATTCAAAGATTGGACCTATTGGCCCCTTTCTAATTCTGGAAAAAATATGGAACAATAGCTTATAAATTGGACTTACCTGAAGACTCCCAGCTGCATAATGTCTTCCCTTTGTCCTTGTTGAAACGGGCTCATGGTCAGCACAATCCAATTCTACCCTTACCGACGAGTTATAGGTTTGTTCTTCAACCTAGGGCTATTGTGGATAAAAGGGTGGTTTGAAGGGGAGATAAAGATGGTTCAACAAGTGTTGGCTCATTGGAAGGATCTTTTGATTACTGGTGCCACTTGGGAGTTTGAAGATGATTTTTTGCTGAGGTTCCCTGGTTTTCAAAATTCTTGAGGACAAGAATTCTTTTAGGGGGTGTTATGTTAGAAGTAAAAGGGTCTACAGGGGCTAGTCTTGTAATAAGGTCAAAATTTAAGTCGGTTAAGTGGGTTTTGATTGTAAAAGTAACTGGTTGATTGATAATAACAAGTAGTTATGATTTAACCCAATTTCCTCTCTTTCGATTCTTTCTCTTTTCGTAGCTAACACTATATAACATAAATATATTTTCTTCTATCATAATACACCAAAAAATAAAATAGAGTTAGTTAAATTAGTTTAATCGTGATGCTTTCCTAGTATAAAATATTGGAGTTGTAATGAACCATTAAGAGAAATACAAATAACATTTTAGGAGATTACTTTCACTACAAGAAACTAATTGTGCACCTAAAGCTTATAGTGACTACATACGCCATCGACATAGGTAAGGACTTCGCAATGATGGGTTACGAGTTCAAAGGTGCTTGCTTTGTTTACTAGTCAAAAGGATTTTGTGTTGATGTGTTGTCGCAATAGAGTATGGCTGGCTAGTGGGAAAAAAAAACAATCTCTCTTTAGATTAAATTGCCTTTCTTTTTTAGAAAGGGGGGTTCTTGAAGCAAGTGTATCTTTTGATGATGTTTGTGAGGCGGTGTGGTCTTGTGGGAGTGAGAAATCTCCTTGTTCGAACAATTTTCTTTTGCTTTTATCAAAATATTTTGGGATGTTTAATACAATGATATATTCGATGCGATACGCTAGTTTTTCACAAGTCGTCGTTCATTAGTCTCATTCTTAGAGTTCAGAGCCCCATATTTGTATCTGATTATAGGTCTATAAGTCTTATTGGAGTTCTGTAGAATAGTGGCAAAAATGTCTGCCAACCGTTTGGCTAACGTGATTTTTTCGGTTGTTAGTGCAGAACAATCGGCCTTTTTAAAAGGTAGATAAATTATTGGCGAGCCTCTTATTTTAAATGAAATTGTTGATTGGGTTAAGGAAAAGAAAAAAGAAATCTTGATCTTTAAAATTGACTTTGAGAGAGCATATGATTCAATCTCATGGAACTTCGGTTTTCGAGACAACTGGACAAGGTGGGTTCCTAGGTGCCTCGAGTTATATAAGGTTCCTATCTAGTTAATAGGAGCCCTTCCTATGAGTTTGTTATGAAGGGAGTTTCAGTATGGGAGACCCTCTAATCCTGTTTTTTTATATCTTGGATATAAAAGGTCTTCACATGGTTGTGGAAGATTTTGTTAATTCTGGTTTACATAGTGGGATTCATATTATACTTAACCATAACCTGATTTCACACTTGTTTTATACGGATTATGCTATTTTTCTCGAGGCGTGGTCTATTACTAATGTTCAGACGCTAGTTAGATTATTTTCTTGTTTCTTCTTGGCTTCTAGGCTTAAGGTGAACATCAAATATAGTATTTTTGGTATTGGGGTGGGCGGTGAAGGCGTTAATTAGATTCATTATCCTTTTGGGTTGTTGTGTTGGAGATTGCCCATTTACGTATTTGGGTCTTGCGGTCCGATATTGTAACACCCTAAATCTGTAATATAGAAAATTCGCAGCGGAAAAGCCAACCGTAAAAAAAATCATTTCTTTAAAAACAACCTTGAATGTTTAGAACCCAAATCTACTAAGTATTTTAGGTATTACGTCCAATATTGTTTCCTATTTCGTTCGACAAAACTCATCTTCCTTTTGTTATGTGACCATGACCACGTACAATCCGCTCCTTCACTCGATCTCCATCCCTTCCTTTCTTCATTAGGTAGACAAGTCAACCTGCAATCACCACATAACCGTTTCGTTAGTTTAATAGGTGACTTCATGTAAATTAATCACGATGCGGAAATAACATCCAACAATACTCCGTGATCCTGTTCAAACGCCTTCTTGCAAGTTCGGGTGTGATACCCCGAATCCGAACCTCCAAATCCCATGCATTCATACTTACATACCAGCATCTTCATTTCCATTCTCATAACAAAAGGTTAATAACCCTACAATACATACTTGCGTACAATTTCCCAAACACAACTTATCTTGACCTATCATACTATTCTTCCTTCATGTATTCTCTACGACAAACATGACGTTTCCAATCCTATACTCAATCTACACATAATGACGAGCCTTTACATACATAAAACTCTCACACAAACCCGGGTATAAGTACCCATACATACATCACATTCTCAATCTATAAAAGCATAACAAATCTACTTACCGTATTTGTTACTATGTATACACACATATCAATTTAATTACATACACACGCATCATTCCATAATTGAGTTATATTTGCAAATCCGACATTTTATTACTTGATACACCCATAACTAGCATTCACGAAGTCCAACGATGTTATTCGATGCGTTAGACGCGAATACGGATTGCGCATATAAGCAAAACATCTAAATATGCGAAAAACGGACAAAAACCCAGTGGGGAGCGCATGCTGGTGCACACCAGCGCAAGGTGCGCTGGCCACCTTGCGCTCCTTGTTTAACCACATCAGAAGGTCAGCGCAAGCTGACAAGACACCAGCGCAAGGTGCTCTGACTTGCTCTGACCTTGCGCCCCTGGTCGGTTTTGCTACTAACTTTGGGATTTTCGCACAAAATCAAAGATATTGATACCCCAAAGCTATATTCACTTAACCTTAGCCATTTTGAAGCCTCAAAAGACATATTTTTATCATCCCATTCGGTTTGTAACATTCATACAAATCATTTTGCTAAGTTATGTACCTACCAATAACTCATTTGTTCTCAAGCATAAATAGACTACATTTAATCAATTGCTACCTTCCTTACCTTGGCATCATTATTAACATTCCATCATTCCATGATTCTCACCCTACTTACACACACATGTACATAATAACATTCATTATCCTAAATGGAGTAAGGATCACTTACCTCAAGTCCTCCAAGTTCATGCTTGTTTAGTTGCCTCCTCTTGACCCATTAGCTTCCCATGGTTGAGTCCATCATTCCTATCCTTTCATATCATCATATTCACATCATTGTTAGCATACATGATCATATCACACTAACAACCATTCTCAACCAAATATCACATTGACTTTCTTTAGTCAACTTCTATCATATCTAAAACATACATACACAACCACATTTATTCTCACATCATGTAATACCACTTATTATCATATATGTCTCATAGTTTTAACATGTTATGCGTCACATAGTGTGTCTAATCACATAATCAAGTTTGGGAGCCTAACCATGTTATTCTACACTACTGACTTGGCGGAAAGTCAACTTTCAACCATTCAAACTTTCTAGTTAGAAACATATATCCATATTAGTGTACTAGACCATATGAACTTCACCATAACAATATTCTCATATATTTCGGAACACATACAACTATATAATCACAATGGTTGTCATATACGTTCATACATTTCCTCACATACATACTAGGGCCTTCATAATCTCCAACTAGCAACATAGCCCAAGAATGCCTCATAACACTAAATCCCTACATGAATACTCCCTAGAACACAAGTCTCATGCTAATCCACTTTCATTTATATTTATTATCATACTACTTTCATACTTGTCCAATCTTGCCTACAATTTCACAAGTTAGACTAATCTAGGCATTTCATCAAACACTTGGTGTGCATACAACATTTAAAACACAATGTACAAGCATTTCATGCATACTTTCATAGCTCATAACATAAATCATCATATTTCTTCCCTACATTACATACCATTCATTCAATAGTTATCAACATAGCAAATCATCACTTTCTTTTCAATGCACCCAACAATTAACTAAGAATGGTCTTGGATTACACCAAGATCAATACCCACTTTCAACATAAGTGTAAAACAATCTAATTAGCACATGAACCAAGCATAGCCTTATGTAGTTTCATGAATTATGGTTCCTTTAGTGTCTATCAACATATAGACACCTCCATTCATCCTTGATTCACGTTTTCACATAAACCCTAGATTTTCATCATATTCAAAAACAAACATAACATCACAATTAGCCAAATTAAAGGTACCTTGGTGTGTATAAAACCTTAGATGACCCATAATTGGCTTCATGCACCATCTTTGGCTTCTACTTTCTCTTGATTTGGAGCTAGAGATGAAGAAGCAAGGGTTTGGTCTTGGGTTGTTCTTGATGATCAACATACACAAGAATGTGTATGTTGACATCTTACTTCCCCTATCTATAACCCATTACTTTGCTCCTTGTCCAAGTCTAGTCCCTCTAGTTTGATACCCTTCCAACCTTGACTCCAACCTTATTGAAATTCCATATAACTTGTGTATTTATCTAGGATAGGTACTTAGTTATTTCACCCCATGCCATAACACATTAAACCATGCTACTAAATTAAAGTTCGGGTTTTGGGGCGTTACAAGTCTACCCCCCTTAAAGAAGGTTTCGTCCCCGAAACCGCTTTCATTACTAGCAAACCCACTCCATCATTATCCTTATGCATTCATTCTTGCCAATCGAAGCTAATATTTCTACATAACGCTAAATCCTTAACCAACATTATTTCCACTTATTTAACTACTCTTCTCTTTCATTCAAGACTTCATGTCGTGCCACGAGCCCACCTTATAAGCTATACAACGACTCTAATCATGAACAAACATGATTATATGTCCACACTTTCTAATATTAACACTAGCCTTCTTGCACTTACCAAACATACCGAACTATCATTACCTAGCCACTACTTTACCTTCACATATTCATACTTAACTTGAGAGTTCAACATCGCTCTATAGTCACCACCGAACCGATGTATCTACCATACACACCCCATCCCTTTTTGGTAGCTTCCAAAGCCATTCTGTTCACGCCTACTAGTTTGTTAGTTCATTTCATGCACTACCTACTGTAACACATATGTCCATTGCTGAACAACACCGAGTCTAACCAAGATTCATTCATCTTTTGACGTCTAAAAGTCAACTTTCCAACTACATCATGCTTGAACTACCCTTCATTCATACGTGGGTACTATTCAACATATATAAATTTCCTATTTAACAATCACAAAATATCTAAGTTTACTAACCTTCCTTTTACAACGTTATCCAACCATCCACATGTCGGCTTAACTTGCTCATTCACAAGTCCACTCCATACTCATCTTGCTTTAGTTCATTCACAAGGATTTCCAACTCGTTAACTTCATATCACCTATCTTGTAGATTTCATCAAATCCATAATTTCGACCATTCGTATCTACAAAATCATTGGTTAGGCATATACCTTACATTCATGAAAATTGACCTTCATTGGTCCATACAAGTTTTTCTTTCACTTGTAATGTCTAATTATATACATTTCCTTCCAGATCTCCCGCTTACGTGTTATATTACATTACGTATTGCATTTTCCTACGCAAGATCCTTACGTTTTATTCACTATTTGGCAAATTTTCTACAATTTGACTTTTCAAGGTAATTGCGCCATATTCTACTACTTTATAATAATTTCTACATTGCATTCGTGCAATTCATAATATCATTCATTCGTTTCCACAGTTTGGACTTGTGCATCTTGCCACGAGGCGTTTATTGTCCACTTATCAACAAAGGTGTTCTATACCTATTCCGTCATTCCCTTCAAAGGCTAATAAAAGACGTACATACCGGAGCTCTATGGCTTGTAAACCAACAAGTCAGTTAATCATACATTTTCAAAAGGAAACCATCCTTCCTCATCACCCTCTATAAGGTAGTCTATCACATACTTTCACCCATCCTTACTCCTCAGAGCCTTTCCGACCTTGTCCCATTAAGGTTCTCCTACCTATCATACATGGTTTCCACCTTATGAACCGTTAAGGTCTTCCCAACCGTTTGACCCGCTAAGGTCTTTCCAGCCTATTTTACATGGTTTCAACCATATGACCCGTTAAGGGTACTTCCACCATATTGACCCATCATAGTCATTCTACCATTTTAACGCATAAGCGTATTTCCACCATTTTGACCCATCATGGTCATTCTACCATTTTAACCCATAAGGGTATTTCCACCATTTTGACCCATCATGGTCATTCTACCATTTTAATCCATAAGGGTATTTCCACCATTTTGACCCATCATGGTCATTCTACCATTTTAACCCATAGGGTATTTCCACCATTTTGACCCATCATGGTCATTCTACCATTTTAGCCCATAAGGGTATTTCCACCATTTTGACCCATCATGGTCATTCTACCATTTTAACCCATAAGGGTATTTCCACCATTTTGACCCATCATGGTCATTCTACCATTTTAACCCATAAGGGTATTTCCTCCATTTTGACCCATCATGGTCATTCTACCATTTTAACCCATAAGGGTATTTCCACCATTTTGACCCATCATGGTCATTCTACCATTTTAACCCATAAGGGTATTTCCACCATTTTGACCCATCATGGTCATTCTACCATTTTAACCCATAAGGGTATTCCCACCATTTTGACCCATCATGGTCATTCTACCATTTTAACCCATAAGGGTATTTCCACCATTATGACCCATCATGGTCATTCTATCATTTTAACCCATAAGGGTATTTCCACCATTTTGACCCATCATGGTCATTCTACCATTTTAACCCATAAGGGTATTTCCACCATTTTGACCCATCATGGTCATTCTACCATTTTAACCCATAAGGTATTTCCACCATTTTGACCCATCATTCTACCATTTTAACCCATAAGGGTATTTCCACCATTTTGATTTGATCCGTACTTGTCTACGGACTCAAACCTTTCATCTCAACCTTTCATTCATATAGGTTTGATCCATACTTATCTACGGACTCAAACCTTTCATTCCAACTATTCACCCACACGACCACTTACTTTCCAATTTACCAAGCATACCTGTAATAATTCTCTCGGTCTCACGTGCATCGCATGCTTCTTGTGCACTGGCCAGGCGCACAGTCCACATGCTATCCACGTGCCTTCATGTAATCATTACCTTATGCCTGGGGACTGGTTTTCAGCTTCGTGCTACATTCTCAATTTCATTTCCTAACAACATCGTTGTTTTTCCATCAATTTTTTACCATCCCTGAAAATTCTCTCCCACCGGTACCAAGGTATTAATACTACGTACCTACGAGCATTCTATCTTTCCCAAATTTCCGAGATCTATCTTGGATCGCGTCCTTGAGACCTCTTCATTATCCACAAAAGCGCACCTTAACGTAAACACCACAATTAGTTTCTCGCCTGTCATGTGAGTTAATACTAAATTCCACCCTTGGGCCTCGATCGAGGCTTGGATTGTACGGGTCACTTATTTCACGAGCACACAAGTTTGAGTTCAAGTACCTATTTCCTTGTACGAGATTTCACTCAAACCAGGGCTCTGATACCAACTTGTAACACCCTAAATCTGTAATATAGAAAATTCGCAGCGGAAAAGCCAACCGTAAAAAAATCATTTCTTTAAAAACAACCTTGAATGTTTAGAACCCAAATCTACTAAGTATTTTAGGTATTACGTCCAATATTGTTTCCTATTTCGTTCGACAAAACTCATCTTCCTTTTGTTATGTGACCATGACCACGTACAATCCGCTCCTTCACTCGATCTCCATCCCTTCCTTTCTTCATTAGGTAGACAAGTCAACCTGCAATCACCACATAACCGTTTCGTTAGTTTAATAGGTGACTTCGTGTAAATTAATCACGATGCGGAAATAACATCCAACAATACTCCGTGATCCTGTTCAAACGCCTTCTTGCAAGTTCGGGTGTGATACCCCGAATCCGAACCTCCAAATCCCATGCATTCATACTTACATACGTGCATCTTCATTTCCATTCTCATAACAAAAGGTTAATAACCCTACAATACATACTTGCATACAATTTCCCATACACAACTTATCTTGACCTATCATACTATTCTTCCTTCATGTATTCTCTACGACAAACATGACGTTTCCAATCCTATACTCAATCTACACATAATGACGAGCCTTTAAATACATAAAACTCTCACACAAACCCGGGTATAAGTACCCATACATACATCACATTCTCAATCTATAAAAGCATAACAAATCTACTTACCGTATTTGTTACTATGTATACACACATATCAATTTAATTACATACACACGCATCATTCCATAATTGAGTTATATTTGCAAATCCGACATTTTATTACTTGATACACCCATAACTAGCATTCACGAAGTCCAACGATGTTATTCGATGCGTTAGACGCGAATACGGATTGCGCATATAAGCAAAACATCTAAAAATGCGAAAAACGGACAAAAACCCAGTGGGGAGCGCATGCTGGTGCACACCAGCGCAAGGTGCGCTGGCCACCTTGCGCTCCTTGTTTAACCACATCAGAAGGTCAGCGCAAGCTGACAAGACACCAGCGCAAGGTGCTCTGACTTGCTCTGACCTTGCGCCCCTGGTCGGTTTTGCTACTAACTTTGGGATTTTCGCACAAAATCAAAGACATTGATACCCCAAAGCTATATTCACTTAACCTTAGCCATTTTGAAGCCTCAAAAGACATATTTTTATCATCCCATTCGGTTTGTAACATTCATACAAATCATTTTGCTAAGTTATGTACCTACCAATAACTCATTTGTTCTCAAGCATAAATAGACTACATTTAATCAATTGCTACATTCCTTACCTTGGCATCATTATTAGCATTCCATCATTCCATGATTCTCACCCTACTTACACACACATGTACATAATAACATTCATTATCCTAAATGGAGTAAGGATCACTTACCTCAAGTCCTCCAAGTTCATGCTTGTTTAGTTGCCTCCTCTTGACCCATTAGCTTCCCATGGTTGAGTCCATCATTCCTATCCTTTCATATCATCATATTCACATCATTGTTAGCATACATGATCATATCACACTAACAACCATTCTCAACCAAATATCACATTGACTTTCTTTAGTCAACTTCTATCATATCTAAAACATACATACACAACCACATTTATTCTCACATCATGTAATACCACTTATTATCATATATGTCTCATAGTTTTAACATGTTATGCGTCACATAGTGTGTCTAATCACATAATCAAGTTTGGGAGCCTAACCATGTTATTCTACACTACTGACTTGGCGGAAAGTCAACTTTCAACCATTCAAACTTTCTAGTTAGAAACATATATCCATATTAGTGTACTAGACCATATGAACTTCACCATAACAATATTCTCATATATTTCGGAACACATACAACTATATAATCACAATGGTTGTCATATACGTTCATACATTTCCTCACATACATACTAGGGCCTTCATAATCTCCAACTAGCAACATAGCCCAAGAATGCCTCATAACACTAAATCCATACATGAATACTCCCTAGAACACAAGTCTCATGCTAATCCACTTTCATTTATATTTATTATCATACTACTTTCATACTTGTCCAATCTTGCCTACAATTTCACAAGTTAGACTAATCTAGGCATTTCATCAAACACTTGGTGTGCATACAACATTTAAAACACAATGTACAAGCATTTCATGCATACTTTCATAGCTCATAACATAAATCATCATATTTCTTCCTTACATTACATACCATTCATTCAATAGTTATCAACATAGCAAATCATCACTTTCTTTTCAATGCACCCAACAATTAACTAAGAATGGTCTTGGATTACACCAAGATCAATACCCACTTTCAACATAAGTGTAAAACAATCTAATTAGCACATGAACCAAGCATAGCCTTATGTAGTTTCATGAATTATGGTTCCTTTAGTGTCTATCAACATCTAGACACCTCCATTCATCCTTGATTCACGTTTTCACATAAACCCTAGATTTTCATCATATTCAAAAACAAACATAACATCACAATTAGCCAAATTAAAGGTACCTTGGTGTGTATAAAACCTTAGATGACCCATAATTGGCTTCATGCACCATCTTTGGCTTCTACTTTCTCTTGATTTGGAGCTAGAGATGAAGAAGCAAGGGTTTGGTCTTGGGTTGTTCTTGATGATCAACATACACAAGAATGTGTATGTTGACATCTTACTTCCCCTATCTATAACCCATTACTTTGCTCCTTGTCCAAGTCTAGTCCCTCTAGTTTGATACCCTTCCAACCTTGACTCCAACCTTATTGAAATTCCATATAACTTGTGTATTTATCTAGGATAGGTACTTAGTTATTTCACCCCATGCCATAACACATTAAACCATGCTACTAAATTAAAGTTCGGGTTTTGGGGCGTTACAGATATAACACGGGAAAGGGTTCAAAGTTTGGAACTAATTATTGATCGATTTTGTGATAGACTTTCTAGGTGTAAAGCGAGTCTTCTCTCTATTGATGCTTGATCTATGCTAAGGTTGTTCTTGGATCTTTAGGTATACACTTTATGTTGCGAGTTCTGGCTACTCAGAGTGTTTTAAATACCCTGGAGCATATTCGTGCTAACTATTTCGGGGAGGGGGGGGGGTTAAAGAAAGTAAAAAAAAAGGAATTCATTAGTTTTAATTATTGGAAAAAGGTTATCGCTAGTAGATCTAGAGGTAAGCAAATTAACTGTCATAACCAATAATCGAACCGATTTTAACCGATAAGCAGCATAACCAATGGTTATGGTTATGAAGTTCCTTTAACCGACCAAACGATTATGGTTATGGTTATGAAGCTTTGGTTAACCGATATAACCAATCCGACTTGTAATGTTAAACAAAGACTATTCATCATTCACTCTACAAACACAAAGATAGAAACGAGTGGTCGAAGCTTTAAACAAAGACTACATAATTTCTAAACAAAATTGCGTATGAAATAGAAACAAGCTTTCAGCTGAGTCTTTTAATTGTCACAACAAATCAATAATTGGGCCAAAAAAACATATAAGTGCAGAATCAGACTCATCATTCACTCTGTCCTGTTAACATAACATCTAAGATTCCTATTAGAGTACCAATAAAAAGATAACTGAACAGTACCATCAAATAACATTCTTGCTTCGTAGATTTGGTTTGATGAACAACATTGTTCCATAATCTCTAAATTGTCCACCAAGCAACAAAAAATATCTAACCCACCATATCTTTTCAGCCAACTCTGGATTGATAGATTCGAACCATTTCATTAAAGAAGTAGGATGAAGAGTTCCAGAATCATGATAGCCAACCAAGAAGCATTTTTTTCCCAAATCTAGACAATAGGTTTATCTTCACCAAACAAATGATTTACAGGGCACTCACCACTCAACGAACAAAGAATAGAAGGAATATCCATTGCTCAATCCACAATATTTCACCTAGCATGTGACGATTTAATAAAATCCTCCAAGCATTTATTGAGTTTCCTAGCTACGTGCCTAAATCAATGTGTAGAAGATGAGCTGACCGGAAGAAACTAACCACCTAATAACATTCTTGTATCCCTAACTATGAAATCCACATCTCCATTACACTTCCATATGAACTCATTCGGTCTATCCACTAGACGGACATCATAGAGAATCGCCTCCAAAGTCCCTACATATGAAGATTCACCCCCTCCCCTTAATGGTCTGTGCCGATACAAACCACGTGAACCAAGTCTTTGAGCCACCAAATAATCTTTATTAACCTCTAGAGCAGAGAGTATAGGGAATCTGTTTTAAGAGGCAAATCTCCAACCCAAGTATCCATCCAAAAATAAGTCGTTTTGCCATTTTCAAGAGATTTAGATAAAGTCGAATATGGAATAACACTACTATTATATAATCTCAAATTTAGCTTCACTATCCAACCCCAAGTAAAGGGTTAGAAATTACTCCCATCTGGATTAACAATCCCTGTTCCCTCTCCATGAATTGCCTCAAACACTCTCACACGCATGCTATCTCTCTCATATTTACCCTGAACAGTAACATCACAAAAACATTGACAATACTCCTTTCATCTACTCTAAAACTTTTTGTCCTTTTTAAATAAAAAAATATACTAAGCACTTAAAAATAGCTACATTATATTTTCCCTAAAAACCAATACATCATTCAAACTAAAGAAATAAATAAAATACGAAAACTTAATAAATAAAAGAACATTTAAATAAGACATAGATTTTCATAACTGGGATTAAAAAAAAACTATCTTTCCATTAAGGATGCGTTCTCACTATTTTCCATCCCTTATAGTGATCAAATTATTTTCTCTCGTAGATCCTTTGATAGTCATGAAAGGCTGTCGTGATCGCCTCTTTCTCTGTCACCTCCTCTCTTTGGTTCTTGATGAAGAGCGGCTCAAATTTTTTTGTCGTTTATTTGGATTATGCAAAACATTTGATGTAGCTCATAAGCCTTTTGGTTGTTTTGACTCATATTTTCACGAAATTGAGCTAGTACTGCGTCTCAAAGTGAACATGACCTGCGGTACGTGTTCAATGCGAGACTTAGCCAACTTCGCATTACCCTTATTTTCTCCTCTACGCCCCAACCCAAGGTTATTGCCACTAAGAGAGATGAGAAAAATGTTTGTATTTCAGAAAGGTTGAAAATTATTTGTGTTGCCAGAAGATGATATGATTATATATATGTTTTCAAATTGATTAGTTTTTTTAATACCTCAAATGGTCATTTGACTGTTCTCTGACGATTAGTTTCAATTGTGTTTTAACAGGTTCTTGTACCGGAGCACCCTACCCTTGCCTTTACCCGATGGGGGTGGCAGACTGGCAGTGGTGTAGCTGCAGTGGGTAAGAACCCATAAAACGCCTACTCGTGGGGTGCCCACTCCACTCTAAATAAATAGGGAAACTCAATAATAAAGGGTTTGTAGTACATCTAGAGATATCTATGTGTGTAAATAATGTGCAGGGCCATATTCGAGAACTGTAAAATGTTCTTTGGCCTAGGGCCAAAATAATTAAACTAGGCCAATGTAATTTAAAATCTATCATCATATGTAAAATTCCATTATAAAACAATCGGGGCTCACGGCTAAAAATCTGAAGTGTTGAGCTTCGGTTGTGTAAATGGTAAACCCTTCTGCCTTCTGAACCCTCGTTTGTCCCTCACCTTTCCTTCTAAATTCTCCCGCCTTCTCATATTAGGTCCACGGAATTGTTTTATAAGTTGTTTTTAAATTTCATTTTGGGTTGAGTTTGTTTTTATAGGTTTAAAATTTTTGTGATTTTAGGTCTTATTAAAATTGTTAATGTTAAAAAAATGATCACAATAAACCCATATATATATAAATCCTTTAAAAAAATCGGTCCCTCGGGATTTTTGGGCATAGGACCGTCGTTAGCGTCGCCCATACTAAGTGCCGGCTATGATAATGTGTCCATCCTTATTGGTTTGAGTGTTCAAGACCCATAGTAAACAAAGGTATAAAAATACAAGTAGATATAATATAGATGGCGGGTGTGGGAGTTTGGTGATATATAAAAATCATCAGAACTCAATTACCTACGTTAACACAAGAAGTACATAATCAACAAGAAAAAATGCATGTAAATGAGAAAATACCATTACAAGATCTTTCATCATACACATACATTTACAAATGTTGATTTTATGTAAAAGAGATGCAAAGTTTGAACACCAGCTTGCAACATCTCTATCTCTCTCTCTCTCTCTCCATAAATGCAATTGCATCCTCTTCTATACTTTGCATTAACTCCTATCTATCTCCCCATCTCATCTCTTCAATTCTCCCAACCGTTCCTCTCTCTCTCTCTCTCTCTCTCTCTCTCTCTTTTCATTCTTCTTAAATTCTATTCACAAGAAAAATACAGATAGTTTCAATGGAAACCAGCCTGAAAACCACTTTTTTACTCTCCTAAAAGTGGTTTCCAGTTGACTCTTTCCCTGAATACAGATCTTAAAGTCTATAAAACCAGCAAAACCAAGATTGAGTATTATTATATATACCAGTAAGTTACTTGTCAATTTTGTTTGGATTTGCATAGAAAGTTATAAAGTTTTGACTCACCTTTTCTTTCTTTCCAAGGTTTCTTGAACATCTTGTTTTTGTTAGGTTAAAAAGTCTTTATTTGTTGCTATGTCAAGAAGCTTTTCTAGATTCTTGTATAATTTTTTAGCTTTTAAAATTTAGTAATAATAATAATTAATTCATTTCGGGTTTTCTCTACCATAAAGAAACCCGAAGCAAATCCTAAAAACCTCTTTCTAGAGGGAGAGAGAGAGAGAGGTTAGTGGTGTGCTAGGGTTTCTAGATGTGTAATATAAAACATGTATATCTTCTTGGAACATGATCATATGACGTTTCTTATGTTGTTAAAGATCAAAAACAATATTTATATAGTGATTAATTTAACTTGAAAAAAAAGAGTCTTTCAGTGATCAGGTACGTATTTATATTTATTTTACATTTTTTGTACAAATCTTAATTGTAAAAAAATAATATAGAAACACATGATGCATGAAAGCTATGAATTTACAACTAAATCTTTTGCAGTTTCAGTTTAATCACAGTAGTTATAATTTTTTACTACCCATATATATATGACGATTTATAATTTTTTGTTAATTTATTCAATTTATCTTAATAAATTTTTACGAGTGACAGGTAATTTTTATTATAATTTCTTTTGAGCGCTAACCATAATATGTGTGCAACATAATGAAACAAAATAATCAAAATAAGAAAGAAGAGATCGATATTTTTCTTATTTTTTTTTTTTATGTTTTTAAAGTTGACTTGTGTTTTCGAAAAAGATGGAGATTTGTTGACCTCCAATAAATTCACTTGTCTATGTACGCAAATATCGAAAATCCAAACGTCATTTCCTATGTTTCTTTAACTAATTAATATAAATATATTTACATGATTATTAATGTGCCATAACTATGCCCAATTGTAATCATTAATTAATACAAGAAACACTTGGTATTTCTTTCGCTTTGTCTATTAAGTTTATCATTAACTTGTTTGTTATGTTTCCTAATTTTAAAGGTCACTTGTATTTATTCATATAGGCATTCTTCTAAATTTTTTCAACACCAAGAATTCTTTGTTTGATGGAACTATGTGTATCTCTTAATGTGTTAACATTATATGCAAACTATAAAGTACAAAACATGTTTATACCTATTTTAATATTCAAATTTTGTTGGATAATACAAATCCAGAAACAAATCATCCACTTAATTAGGTGTGGAATATGTATTGTCGGATATTTTTTTAACATATTCACACTTTAACAATTATTGTACGTTTGATTTTGTTATTGATTTTTAGTAAATATTAACTATTATTAGAACTAAATTAAGATATTTGATTATGAAATTTTTGTTCAAAGTCAAACTACCTTCTATGTTTATTTATCCATTTTCAATACTTTTGAAATTCAAAGTTTATCCATTTTATGCAAATCTCTGCTCAAAAGAAAAAATATCTTATTCATATATTTTGTATGTTCATGTTTATATATTGAATTACTAATACCTTGCAAAACCTCTATGACCAGGAGTGTGAAGAATTAAAGAAAAATGTTCCAACCCAACATGTTTGAAAGTCACCATCACCATCTTCTTGATATGAGCCACAAGACACAAGAAAATGAGCTTGATATGCTTAGAGATGAGGATTATGAGAGCAAATCCGGGACCGATATAATGGATGCTCCCTCTGGAGATGATCAAGATCCCAATCAACGTCCCAACAAGAAGAAACGTTACCATCGTCACACTCAACATCAAATCCAAGAACTTGAGTCGTAAGTTTATTAGATCAAATCACTCTTTTGGTAGTTTTGTTTGTCACATAGTGTTTTTTTTCTTTCTTTTTTCAAATTAATTTTAACTCATGATCATTACTTGTTGGATATAGGTTTTTCAAAGAGTGCCCACATCCTGATGATAAACAAAGGAAAGAACTTGGAAGAAGACTATCTTTAGAGCCTTTGCAAGTCAAGTTTTGGTTCCAAAACAAAAGAACACAAATGAAGGTATTTTAAACACACATTAACATACATAGTTTCACTTCAAATCTAGTCTCATAAACCTTTCTATTCCAAAAAGAAAATATCATCTTTGTAACAATACTTTCAATGTTTACACATTCAATACATTAAATATATATTTATATAACTGAAGAAAAGGAAAGACAAAATGAGTTTGAAGGTTGGCATGGCCTTACCCAACTTGAACCAAACTTAAGTTATATGTGTCAACATGTTACCAAACCTCTTGTCTTACCGTACAAAGATATTAAACTTACCTAGCTGCTAAAGTTGTATTTTGTCTTGTCAATTAGGCTCAACATGAACGCCATGAGAACTCACAGCTGAGAAACGAAAACGAAAAGCTACGAATGGAGAACATACGGTACAAAGAAGCCCTCACCAATGCTAACTGTCCCCACTGTGGTGGTCCTGCGGCCATCGGGGAGATGTCATTCGATGAACAACAACTCAGAATCGAAAATGCTCGCCTACGCGAAGAGGTAAAGATATCAACTAAAACCAATAAATTATTAAGGTTCTTTGGTTTTGTATTAGATATTTAAGAAACAAGTAATCAATCTTTTGAATTACTGATTTTTTGCTTCTATAATATGGCAACAAAAATAAGGAATTTTGAACAAATTGTTTTTTTTTTTTTACCAAATTAGAGCTTTTATTAACACATACTCGCGAAAAACTACATCGGTTTTATAAAGCATCTAAATCGGTTTTATATTTTTACAGATTCAAAAACATAAAATATTGTTGTAAAGGTATGCCCTGACAATATTTTTATCTTTAAATTCTCATACAATTAATGGCTAAAGCTCGATAAATCCACAATATAGCATAGAGTTAGCACACAAGATCGATAAAGTCTTCATGCCTCTTTATCTTTATATATATCTAAGCAATGACATATGTTTTTTATGTATTATATGCTTACATGAACCATTTAAAATGACCATTTTTCTCAAAAACTAGTTTGTTTGCTTAAATTTTAGTAAAATGACCATCCTTCACTTTTGCTTGTATTTGCAACTTTGTTTCTAAAGATGGATTCTAAAGATTTTATGTGTTCAACAGATTGACAGGATATCTGGAATTGCTGCAAAATATGTTGGCAAACCATTGTTAACGTACCCAAATCTCTCACACAATGGACCGCCGCGCTCTCTTGATCTACCGATTGGTAGTTTTAGTCCACAACCCGGAATAGCAGATGACATGTTTGGAACCAGCAACCTTCTCAGGTCTGTTTCAGGTCCTACTGAAGCTGAGAAGCCTGTTATAATCGAACTAGCGGTTGCCGCCATGGAGGAACTTGTTAGAATGGCTCAGTCTGATGAGCCTTTGTGGATTCCAAGCTCTGATAACTCATCAGTGACCTTGAATGAAGAACATTACTTGCAAATGTTTCCCCGAGGCATTGGGCCGAAACAATTGGGATTAAAGTCAGAAGCTTCAAAGGAATCCGAGGTTGTCATCATGAATCATATCAATCTGGTTGAAATTCTAATGGATGTGGTATGAGATAAGACTAAACTTTGTGTTAAAATGTTGATTGGTTTGATTTGAGTTAGAGTGTAGACACTTATCTGACAATGGTTATGCAGAATCAATGGTCAAATGTGTTTTCTGGGATTGTTTCAAGAGCAATGACTGTAGAAGTTCTCTCAACTGGAGTGGCTGGAAACTACAATGGAGCTCTACAAGTGGTATGAACAATATCTACTGGTTCCTTTATCAACAGTTCACATGTATAAATGAAACGTGTAAACGTACTTAAACATTAACTTCATGTCACAATTATCAATAGAAGGTATAACAAGTAAGAAAATAAATACTTTAATAAACCCGTTCGCAGTTGTTTAGTAGTGTACGAGTGGGAGAAATTAAGTCAGCGACTGTTTGTATAATTGTTTGCGTCTATTTAGTCTGAAGTTATCGCGATATATATGATGTAATTTGCAGATGACATCCGAGTATCAAGTTCCTTCACCACTTGTTCCAACCCGGGAATACTATTTTGTTAGGTACTGTAAACAACATACTGATGGGTTATGGGCCGTGGTCGATGTATCTTTGGACACCTTGCGCCCTTCCACAACCGCAAGATCTAGAAGAAGGCCATCGGGTTGTTTGATTGAGGAACTTCCCAATGGATATTCCAAGGTCAAACTCTTGGTCTATGTTTTTTATTGTATTGATTTATACTAGCAGTAAGAGTAGTAGCCTAGTACTTAGTTACTTACTAAATATATATATTTTGGGGAAAACATATATTGACCATCTATGTTAACTACAAAGTTTAAAAGCCAATGTTATTTATAAATACATTGAAAGAAAACATCCTGAAACTATATAAAATTGAGTGTTCAAGTTTGGCTTTTGTCATTTAGGTTACATGGGTTGAACATGTTGAAGTCGATGATCGAGCCGTTCACGATATTTACCGGTCGCTTGTGAATTCTGGTTTGGCATTTGGGGCACGACGATGGGTAGCAACGCTTGATAGACAATGTGAACGCCTTGCAAGCGCGATGGCTAGCAACATTCCTGGAGGCGAAGTTGGAGGTAAAATACTTATTAACTAGAGAGGGTACTAATTTGTGTGTGTGGGGGGGGGGGGGGTCAATAAAGTATAATGTTTGAAGTTATAACAACTCTAGTATTAGCTGTGTTGGAGCTTCAACAACTCATACATGGTAGAATACATTTGTTTGATTGCTGAATGACTCTAACGAACAACATTTTGACAGTTATATCAACTCTAGAAGGTCGAAAGAGCATGTTGAAACTCTCCGAGAGAATGGTTTTGAGCTTTTGTAGCGGTGTTGGAGCTTCAACAACTCATACATGGACAACTTTATCCGGTAGTGGGGCAGATGATGTTCGAGTCATGACTAGAAAGAGCGTGGATGATCCAGGCAGGCCTCCTGGTATCGTGCTAAGTGCTGCCACATCGTTTTGGATCCCAGTTCCACCAAAACAAGTTTTTGATTTCCTTCGCGATGAAAGCTTGAGGAGTGAGGTAACCATTTACAACAAACATAAAAATCGATATTTATTTCAGTGAACGTTGATGAAAGTATGCCACTACTAGCTAGGGGCTAGGCCTGTAAACGAGCCTAATTGAACGAAGGTGGGCTCGGTCTCATTTATGTAGTGGTGAGCTCGTCTTATCAAAAGCTCAAGCTAGCTCGTTTAATTTTACCAATTTAGAATTTATAGACTATACTTTAAATATATTTAGGCTATAACTGGAACCAGCCAACATGCCTAGTAAGGAGCGAGCTTTCCTTGGCTCGGGCTAAGCTTATTTCGATCAAGCCTCCTCGAGCTTATTAAAATACCCTAGTCGCTAATACTAATTGCTTAATCTCCCCCTAAATCTTTCAAGTGACCTCTATTTTCTGCATTGTATTTTACATAAATATTCAGTGGGACATTCTCTCAAACGGTGGACACGTTCAAGAAATGGCGCATATTGCTAATGGTCGCGATCCAGGAAACTGCGTATCGCTTCTACGCGTCAATGTAAGCTTTTTTAACATCATCAAACAGAAATATTTCTCAAATATGTCACATACTAGACTATATATTTTATTTGAACCCTTTTTATAGAGTGCAAATTCGAGCCAGGGAAACATGCTAATACTCCAGGAGAGTTCAAATGATTCAACGGGTTCATATGTTATCTACGCTCCAGTCGATATTGCAGCAATGAACGTGGTATTAAGCGGTGGTGACCCTGATTATGTCGCGTTATTACCATCTGGTTTTGCTATACTTCCAGATGGGGGAGGAAAACATCAAGGAGGGACAATTCTTGAGGTCGGTAATGGTGGATCGTTACTAACTGTTGCGTTTCAGATTCTGGTTGATTCGATTCCTACAGCGAAACTGTCACTTGGTTCGGTTGCAACGGTTAATAGTCTTATTAAGTGCACTGTTGAAAGGATCAAAGCTGCAGTGGCTCCTGACCAGAATGCATAACCATTGTGCTCTTAGTTTTTTATGGTAAGATACTGTCCTTTTCTATGTTGTCTAGGGAGGGTCACTTTGTTTAACTTTGTATGGTTAATAGTCCCTTTTTCTAACTAGTTTTTTGCTTATAGGTAACAGTTGAAAGAGGGACTATCATATATAACTTTTGATAATATGATGAATTATATATTTTTCAATAATATGGGGTCCAAATTCAGTCCGGTTTAATGTTAGTTTTAGTTTTAATTTGAATAATTTGATGGGAACTAAAAATACTAAATCTTATTTGATAATACATATACTATTCATAATTTATCATAAACTTAAACATTAATCAGCTATGCAAGAAAAAGGCCATGGTAAAACCGTATATTCATGATCTTGTAGTATATATTTCGACGTTTATTATAACAAGGTATTTGGATATTTACAAATATCTAAACAAGTTTCATATGTGTTGTCAAGTTATGCATTTGTAACTTTTGGATTTGTACAAGTAAAACTTGATTTCAACTAAATATAAGCATATAACTTTTTACCAGGTTTGACATGTTTAACGACTGCTACACGTTCTTCAACAATTTTGGCGACCCATAATCGTTGTAAATGTGAATAAATTAGACAACTTTGTCTACTTATTGACAGGTTTTCCATCACAATGCTGGAATTCTTTTCTGACTCTTAGCTCTCGTTTGTGTGATTTTGTAGCATGAATCAAAAGGGATGAGATGAAGGGAGAGATTTAGCAGGCGATGTTTACTCTCATCATTTGAAACTAATGGACCGAAGAAGTCAAGAACGCACCTAAAACAATCCTTTGACGTATGGTGTCAACCATTAAGAAAGTGGTTTTCACCATCCGTTGAAGGTTATGGGTTCGGGTATTGACTTTGGGTACTTTTATCGAAGATTTTGGAGTAAACTAAAACCTTATCAAGTGAAATTAAGTTAAAACTCATAACTTTCTTCAAGATTTATGGTTTTTGATTTAGGTGCTTGTAGTGTAGTTCTAGAATGGTGGTCTTGTAGAAACTTTCTTATAATAGTACTTGCCTCCTTTCATCCATTGTCATTCCACTTCTACTAATATTTACTTTTTACATGATAAAGTGGTAATTTTAATTTTGATCAGCTAGTTTCTTTTCAGTTTGTTTATGTTAAGGAATTAGTTATGTTTAATGTGGTCAAATGGAGCAGGTAAAACACATAAGAGTGTGTAAGAAATTCAAATCAAATTTGGTTGGGTCATGCTGCCAACAAAATATTAATCAGGAATTTTAGGTGTTAATGTCATTTGGACATTCTCAAAAGTCTTTATTCTTTGCATTAGTTGGTATACACTAGTTGTGAATCTATATTTACTGCATTTGTACACACTTTTATGGGACCTCTATCTCCTCATGGCCTTGTAGGTTGAGAAAGTGAACTCTAACCTGGTCCATATATCTACTCATGTCATGTCATACGCACTTAAAATTGTATTGTCTATATATTGTGTTTCGGTCGAACCATTTAATGTTTATTTGAGAATATAAGTAATAACATATAGTGACTTGGTAACATTTTAATCAAAAAGAATCAAACAAAATAACACAACATAACATAAGTAGAATTTATACTTTATCAAACTTAATCAAATATTAAAAGAATTGGAAAGATTCACCTGATTGTGTACAACATTTTAACAACCCCCCCCCCCCCCCCCCCCCCAACTCTTTTTATCCATATGGGTGAAGCACAACAAACCCAAAGCAATGACTAACTAAATGGGTCAAATAGACAAAGCCTTTTACACATCTCTTCATGTGCAGTGGCAAATAATCCCTTTGTAAACAAATCTGCGACTTGATCTTTAGTATCAATTGTCACAGTTTTAACCACACCTTTCAGAATTTGATCTTCAAGAAAATAGAGATCTAATTCAAAATGTTTAGTTTTGTCATAAAACACAGGATTAGCAGCTACTGAAATGGCTGCATTATTATCATAGTGTATTTCCACAGGTGTTTTAACACATACACTAGTTTAGACTCATTTTCAGAAAATGATGTTAATACATGATTTTGTTCTATAGGAATGTTTACAGGTTTACATGCTAACATTCCATATTCAGACAACAAATCAGTACAATATTTTCTTTGAGTCAAAACAAGATCATCGTTATTTCTAATAACCTCAATTCCTAAAAAAATATTGAAGTTTTCCCAAGTCCTTGATCATGAATTTGGACTTAAGACACAATTTGAGTTTTTCTATTTCACTAACTGAGTTACCAGTAACAACTATGTCATCAACATACACAAGAAGAACAATAAACACGGAATTAGAATTTTTGAAAAACATTGAATGATCACATTTACTTCTTTGAAATCCAAATTCAACTAAAATATTTACAAGTTTTTCATTTCACATTCTTGGAGTCTGTTTCAGACCATATAAAGACTTTTTTAGCCTACAGACTTTATTTTCTTCATTGTTACAATAACCCTCAGGAAGTTTCATGTAAACTTCCTTATTTGAATCACCATACAAAAAGCATTGTTTATATCTAATTGATATAATTCCCAATTATTATAAACCGCCAAAGATATTACACACCTAACAGTAACAATTTTCACCACAGGAGCAAATGTCTCATCAAAATCAATACCCTCTTTTTGACTATACCCCTTAGCAACTAACCTAGCTTTGAACCTTTCTATTTCACCATTAGATTTATACTTAATTTTATAAATCCATTTACACCCAACAATATTTTTATTTTTGGGTGTATCTACAATTATCCAAGTATTATTTCTATTCAAAGCTTTTAGTTCATTGTTCATGGCCTGAATCCACTCAGGACTTTTAGAAGCCACAAAATAGTTTCTAGGTTCATGACTTTTGGACAATGTAGAGGCAAAACATTTAGACTCAAAAGGCAGATTAGCAAAATTATTAGATTTTTCTATGCCATATTTGACTTTCCTTTCAATCACATACTCATTGTATTTTGTAGGAAAAACAGAACTCATAGTTGATTTTCTAACATTACTAAAATCAACAGACTCAGAAGTATCACCCTCAGAGCTGTTTTGGTTATCATTTGTAGTATTCACATGATCTGCCTTATCAGTGTCATTAATCCTATTGTTTGACTGCTGACTACTAGCCATGTCATGAACAAAGGTTGGACTTTCTGATTGCTGATTTCCATGTGTTCCTACATCTAACCTACATTGCCCCTTTCCATCATCATTGGGCTCATTTACTTCAAAAATGTTTTGAGAGTCTGTATTTTCAAAATTGTCAAAAAAATTTAAGCTATTAATTTGTTTTTCAGGATTTGAATCATAGGTATCAAAGATTTTTTGCTCCTTGAAAGGAAAACAGTTTTCAAAAAATTTAACATCTCTTGAATACCCTATTGTTTTACTATCAAGACTAAAAGCTTTGTAACCCTTTTTTTCATTTGAATATCCTATGAAAACACATTTATCAGCTTTAGTATTAAATTTATCTGATTCATTTAATACGTTAAAAAACACAGACAACCAAACAATTTTAAATGATCAAGAAATGGTTCAAAACCATATAACAACTCATAGGGGGGTCTTTCCTTTTAACACACCAGAAAGGGTCCGATTAATCAAATAAGTAGCAGTCAATACACATTTAGTCCAAAACCTAATAGGAATATTACTCTGGAATAGCAGAGCTCTAGCAACATTAAGATGATGCCTATGCTTCCTCTCAACAATTCCATTTTGTTGAGGAGAATAGGCACAAGTTGTTTGATGTATTATTCTCTTATCTTTACAAAACCTTGACATTTGATTATTGACAAACTCAAGACCATTATCACTTCTGAAACATTTAATATGTTTATTAAACTGAGTTTGAATAATGTTAAAAAAATCTTTAATATGTTCAAATACATCATTTTTGTTTTTTAATAAACATACCCAAACAGCCCGGGAATAATCATTAACAATTGTTAGAAAATATCTAAAGCCATCTCTACTAACAACTTTATAAGGACCTCATACATCAAAGTGAACTAGTTCTCCAACTTGAGTTGACTTATGTTCACTTAGAGGAAAGGGTTCTCTATGTTGTTTGGCTCTATGACAGGTTTCACAAGGTTGATTTTTATCATGTTCACCTTAGTTAAGTTTGATTTTAAGAGTATTAACAGCTTGATCTGAAGGATGTCCTAATCTAGCATGCCAAATTTCATACAGCTTAGTATTAAAACAGACCTTAGTATTTAAACATGCATTTCCACACAAATAAAGTCCTTCAATCTGTTTACCAGTCACTAGGACCTTCTTAGTTAATCGGTCCTGTATGTAACCCTCATCAAAACCAACATACAACTTATTATCCCTAGCAAGTTTATGTACAGAGATAAGTTTAACTTTGTATTCAGGAACCACTAATACATCTTTTAAAACAACACCATTGGCTAAACAAACATTTCCTATTTTAGTTACCAGGGCTTTAGTGCCATTAGGATGATTGACATGTATATTTAAGTCAGACACTTCAACATATTCAGTTAATTCAACATCACTAGAAACCATATGTTGACTAGCTCCTGAATCAACAATCCATCCAATTCTAATCTTATTCCCCACATTACTTGCAAAACCAAATATATGTTTACCACATAAGTTAGCACAAAAGAAACTACCGGACACATTGCAGCTTTGTGGATTTTTCCTTAACACTTTTCATTTAGAAGATTCAATAGTTTAGCCATTTGCTCATTTGTCAAAGAAGGAATAGGAGCATTAGTATCAGTGTTAACATTGTTACTATTGCTATTAATTTTACCCTTCTTTGACTGATTACCCCTTGACCTCATCCAAGGAGGGTAACCAATCAGTTCAAAACATTTTTCAGCCAAGTGACATTCTTATTGCAGTGTGTACACTTTAAAGATGATTGACTAGCATTCTTATTACCAAACCTTTTATTGAATTCAGTAAACTGATAAGTTTTAGTTAAAAAAACTAGAGTTAATAGCCAAAATCATCCCTGAGGTTTAGTCACTTTTGCCACTTCAGTCCAAAACCCAAACCTTTTACATCTGGGTCCTCAGTTTTTTTTCATCTCCAGACAATCGATGTGCGAATTGATGACATTGCAAAATTAATGTTCTTCGATTTAATGATGAAAATATAGGTTTGCCTACTTGTTGAAGACAGTTTGTTTTGCTTAGCTTGCTAATATGCTACAAATTCTTTGATCTTACAATTATAATAGAAATTTGTATATGTAACTTATTTAATGATATACACATGTCATGTAGTTTGGTACATGTTTCTTTATATGTATCTGTTGTGTTTCTAATTATGCATCTGAATATGCCAATTCCGATTATGTTAAGTTTCTGATTATATGTCTATGTATTTTTTTTATGAGCTTACTTTGGTTTTGTTGAATTGAGGTTGTAGGTCCATTATTATATCGGAATCTACTAATTCACCATAACTGTTTATGTGATTGGTAGAAGATTCGCCATAGCTGCTTATGTAATTGCTAGAAGATTCTGGAAACAGTAAACAGAATATAAGACCTAAATAAGCAATGCTAACATTTAAAGATTTTATGCATGTTGCATATGAAAGGTGCTCATCTTTTAACATAGAAAATAGAATTATACTAGATAGCGCCCCCAGCGCGTTGCAGCGAGGGCACGATTATATGGTGACAGGTAAAATGATTATGTATGTTGCCATAAAAGATCACATCCAAGATTGTCATATGTTATAACCTGTAACCAACAATGTTACATGCCTACATTGTCAACTTGCTTGACATCCTAACATTCTAACTTTATCATCTCCTTGAATGACTACAATTAACCTGATTTATCAAACATATCGGTCTTACATGTGTATCCTATTCATAAAGTTAACAATAACATTCTCCATTGGTCATCAACATCCTACGAAAGATGTTTGTATTTTAACCTTCTAGATTCTTTGTTGTGTAGATTTTTCCAACCACATGCTACCTAGTGAAATAAAATAATCCTTAAAAAATTTCAAGCACAATAATTAGCATGAAAAAACGCAAACAAAACCGAGCATATGGCGTAAACACATTTAAACGGGAATGATAACGCCATCATTTAATTAATAGTCACCTTGAGGATATATGCCTAATTATTAAGACAATTGCGACTTTTTTCCATCATATGATTAAAAGCTTTTAAGGCATTGCAATGAACTCACATAAAAGCACAACATAAATAATTAACAAACTAACCTTGAGGTCTTGTGCTTGGTATGAAATGAAGATAAATGACTGCGCAAGTATTACTCTTCATCATATAAATTACAAATCCGTAGTTGCCGCCATGAGTTGCCCGAAGAAAATTCCAACAGCTAGAAGTAGTTGAAATGCGCAAATATTACCCTACGACATATATCTCACAAATCCCAAGTAAGGACAACTAAAACGAAAATAGACATAATTGCCGTATATAGAACACCAATTTGATTTAAGTGTCAAAAACTACAATGAACAAAAAGCTAAAAATCATGGAAGCACATTACGGCCAACAGGTGCAGGTGGCGTTCGTGCTCGTTGAAGCCCCAAATATCGAATGCAATAGCGATCAAATGCGTTGGTGTCTGCAGATCCACAAAAATCAAATTCGATCTGTAACTGACTTTATAAAAATCAAACACTAAAAAGCAATCAGAAATCAATCATAAACCATACCCACAAACAAATTCCTACAAACGAACACCCTGTTGTGCAATCGGAACCATACCGAATCATCTATATCTGGCCTCATCTGTAACTCCAGCCACATTCCAGTGGTTCGAAACCGGCACAAAAAAAATCAGCGAAGCATCAACCACCTCGTCACACCACACACTGCCATGATTCGAGGTAATGTTGGTACCAATCTACTTGTTATCTTTTTCCAAACGCAAGCCCCATGATTTCGACCCTTTACTCTCGAAAGAGTGTAAGCAAAAACATGAAGTTCAGGTCTCAAAAGCCGAGACGCAAAGCGCTGGACAAGAACATCACCTATGCTAGGTGTACTCTATGTACAACTGTGACAACAGTCAGTAAACCAGGTTTGTATCCGTACATTTTGCATCTCTTATTGCTATTACATGTGTATCATTTCACATTTTTCATGCATTATACCCCCTAGTTTGGTGAAGCAAGAATTAATCCAAGAACTCAACCTGAGACACTTGTTTAGTCATACAATGCCCGAACAATCACCTAACAAGCACCAAATGAGGTTGCTTACCCTCTAACATATGGTAACTTTCCTTTAACATATGTGTACAAAACTCAAGGTAACAATAGGGTATGATCACAAAGGACACTAATACTTGTTAATGTCGTCATCGAGCATCCTTGCCATTAAAACGACATCAAGCCACCTCCCCATACAAATGGGTGGACCATAACTTTATACAAGCTAGTAACTCGTTCACACACACACTACACTTTCATATGATATTATCTAAACTATGTCCTCATACAATGACATAGTATTAGCCGAAACCTACCTATGCTCGTGTAAACATCCACACAAACCAAGACATTAATCACCTAGAACCCCGATTTATCATAGACTGGACACTATGACATTACCCTATCGATCAAGTTATGCGTATGAATGTATAGATATGACACTTGCACTTACTTCAAGCTAGGATACAACTACACATACTACACCCTATAACCATGCTTATCCTAACCTTCTTGTACTATCCCTAGCCGATCCAAACATTGAGAAATGTTGAACTTTGTCTTGATACACATTTACACCAAAATGAACTAGTAGACAAAAGCCACTTACAAACCCTTTACCCATTGTTAATCATCGGCCAAGACTAATCATCCATCACTATCACTTGAGTTACACCAACTTAGGACAAAGATACTTATACACTCCTTGTTATCCCTTGATATTTTGCCACAAATACTCTAACCCTATCTATTATAATCGGCCGAGTAAAGACAAGCCAAGATCATCATAAGTCACCATCACCCAAGTGTTAAAACTTACACATAAATGGAAGGGAACACTAGAATTTGCACCACCGAAAATAACTACCCTTTCCTTTGTTGCTTCTTGACAACTAGCGGCCATGTGGATGACAAAGACAAGAGATAAGAAGCTTCCAAACATCACCATCATCAAGATACTTTGTCACCATCCCCTTGTCTTGTACCCGATCAGATTGGAAGCATAAGGAAGCTCTAATTAGTTGGCAAGTTTCACCAATCTAGTAATAAAAAAACCTTCCATAATCCACCCTATTAGTCATACCCTTTCCACTTGAAGCCTCTTACAAGCCTACGGCTAAGGACAAGGAGAATGCATGACAAATGTTTACATGGAAGTGAAAGTAGGACAAGAATGATTGCCCCAATCCCAAGATAGAAGACATACCCCTTTGAGATTAACCACAATCGGCCAAAACCAAGGAAAGGGACAAGGGAGTTCATTGTGTTGTCAACCCATCGGTACCGAGTGGGTAATCAAGCAGGAGAACACGTTCCAAGTTTTGAAGGACCGTCTGTGCAATGCACCAATTCTTTCTCTTCCTGAGGGTACCGATGATTTTGTGGTTTACTGCGATGCTTCTCATCAAGGTCTTGGATGCGTACTCATGCAAAGGAATAAGGTCATTGCCTACGCATCCCTACAGCTCAAGATTCATGAGAAGAATTACACCACTCATGACCTCGAGTTGGGTGCAGTGATCTTTGCCCTCAAGGTATAGAGGCACTACCTTTACACTACCTTTATGGCACTAGGTGCACCATTTTCACTGATCATAAGAGCTTGCAACACATATTCAATCAGAAGGATCTGAATATGCGGAAGCGTAGATGGGTTGAGTTGCTAAACGATTACGACTGTGAGATTAAATACCATCCGGGAAAAGCCAATGTTGTGGCTGATGCCTTGAGCTGGAAGGAACGAATTAAGACCATGCGTGTGCGCGCGCTAGGTTTGACCATCTATACGAATCTCACCACCCGTATCCGGGACGCTAGTAGGAGGCTCTGAAAAGTGAGAACTTGAGGAATGAGTCGTTGTTTAAGATGGTTAATCTGTTGGAGCCAAGGTCTGACGGCACGGTGTATTTTGCTAACCGGATCTTGGTAGCATGTTTTGGTGGTTTACGTGACATTATCCTTGAGGAAGCCCACAAGTCCAAGTACTCGGTCCATCCCGGAGCTGACAAGATGTACAAAGACGTAAAGGAACTTTACTGGTGGCCCAACCTTAAAGGTGAAATTGCCTCTTATGTCAACCGATGTCTTACCTGCTTCAAGGTCAAAGCTGAGTATCAGAAACCGTCCGGTCTGCTGCAGCAACCAGAGATCCCCGTTTGGAAATGGGAATAGATTTCTATGGAATTCATCACCAAGCTACCTTAGACATCCAGTGGTCACGACATGATTTGGGTAATTGTTGATAGGTTGACTAAATCCGCGCATTTCTTTCCGATTAAGGAAACCGACAAGTTAGAGAAACTCGCCAAGTTGTACATCAAGGAGATTGTAACGAGGTACGGTGTGCCTGTGTCAATCATTTCCGACCGAGACATTCGATTTACTTCCCGATTCTGGCAAACATTGATGGACGCATTGGACTCTCGCTTAGACATGAGCACAGCCTATCATCCACAAACCGACGGCCAGAGTGAACGCACAATTCAAACATTGGAGGACATGCTTCGGGCATGTGTACTTGATTTCGGTGGGAACTGGGATTCTCATTTACCATTGGTTGAGTTTTCTTACAACAACAGTTATCACAACAGCATCAAAGCTGCACCTTTTGAAGCCCTGTATGGACGCAAGTGTAGATCCCCTTTGTGTTGGGCAGAAGTTGGAGACAAATACTTGACTGGCCCCGAGCTCATTCAAGAGACAACCGATAAGATCTTTCATATCCGTGATCGCTTGAAAGCCGCTCGAGATCGTCAAAAGAGCTACGCTGATCGCCGTCGCAAACCACTTGAATTTCAGGTTGGCGATAAGGTACTCTTAAAAGTCTCACCCTGGAAGGGTGTACCACGGTTCGGTAAGCGTGGAAAACTTAATCCCAGATACATTGGTCCATTCGAGATACTTTCTAGGGTTGGTCTCGTGGCATACAAGCTCAAGTTACCAGAAGAGCTAAGTGGTGTTCATGACACTTTCCACGTATCTAACCTGAAGAAATGTTTGTCTGACGAGTCTTCGATCATTCCTCCCGAAGAAATTCACATCGATAACCAGCTCCATTTTGTCGAGGAGCCAATCGAGGTGACTAATTGGAAAGTCCAGAAGTTGAGAAGGAGCCGCACTAAGCTTGTGAAAGTCAGATGGAATGCAAAGCGTGGTCCCGAATTTACATGGGAACGCGAAGACCAGATGAAACGCAAGTACCCAGCTCTTTTTCCTAAGACTACAGAAACTAGTAGGAAAACTCGATTTCGTGGACGAAATTCCAAAACAAGGGGAGAATGTGACAACAGTCACTAAACCAGGTTTGTATCCGTACGTTTTGCATCTCTTATTGCTATTACATGTGCATCATTTCAAAATTTTCATGCATTATACCCACCCCCCCCCAGTCTGGTGAAGCAAGAATTAATCCAAAAACTCAGCCTGAGACACTTGTTTAGTCATACAATGCCCGGAAAATCACCAAACAAGGACCAAATGAGGCTGCTTACCCTCTAACATATGGTAACTTCCTTTTAACATATGTGTACAAAACTCAAGGTAACAATAGGGTATGATCACAAAGGACACTAATACATGTTAATGTCGTCATCGAGCATCCTTGCCATTAAAACGACATCAAGCCACCTCCCCATACAAATGGGTGGACCATAACTATATACAAGCTAGTAACTTATTCACACACACACACACTACACTTTCATATGATATTATCTAAACTATGTCCTCATACAATGACACAAAGTGTTAGCCGAAACCTACCTATGTTCGTGTAAACATCCACACAAACCAAGACATTAATCACCTGAACCCCGGTTTATCAAAGACTGGACACTATGACATTACCCTATCTATCTAGTTATGCGTATGAATGTATAGATATGACACTTGCACTTACTTCAAGCTAGGATACAACTACACATACTACACCCTATTACCATGCTTATCCTAACCTTCTTGTACTATCCCTAGCCGATCCAAACCTTGAGAAATGTTGAACTTTGTCTTGATACACATTTACACCAAAATGAACTAGTAGACAAAAAACAAACCCTTCACCCATTGTTAATCATCGGCCAAGACTAATCATCCATCACCATCACTTGAGTTACATCAACTAAGGCCTAAGATACTTATACACTCCTTGTTATCCCTTGATCTTTTGCCACAAATACTCTAATCCTATCTATTATAATCAGCCGAGTAAAACAAACCAATATCATCATAAGTCACCATCAGACAAGTGTTAAAACTTACACATAAATGAAAGGGAACACTAGAATTTGCACCACCCAATATAACTACCCTTTCCCTTCTTGCTTCTTGACAACTAGCGGCAATGTGGATGACAAAGACAAGAGATAAGAAGCTTCCAAACATCACCATCATCAAGATACTTTGTCACTATCCCCTTGTCTTGTACCCGATCGGATTCGAAGCATGAGGATGCTCATGATTAGTTGACAAGTTTCACCAATCTAGTACTAAAACAAACCTTCCATAACCCACCCTATTAGTCAAACCCCTTCCACTTGAAGCCTCTTACAAGCCTACGGCTAAGGACAAGGAGAATGCATGACAAATGTTTACATGGAAGTGAAAGTAGGACAAGAATGATTGCCCCATTCCCAAGATAGAAGACATGCCCCTTTGAGATTAACCACAATCGGCCGAAACCAAGGAAAGGGACAAGGGTGCTCATTGTGTTGTCAACATTATCATTCTTTTGATTATTCTGTGCTTGATCGATTTCTAGCTAGAGGATTCACTACCATCTTTGTTCTTGTCCACATCCTACCAAATTCACTATAAAAGGAGGTCAAGATCATTCATCATTTGCCACACCAACATCTTTCTTTCACTCTCAAAACTTTCGGGTATTATACTCTTGGAGCCGAAGCTTTGCAAGATCTTGGAGGAGTCTAGGAGACTATCCAACCCTAAATCACTTCTTGGTAAGATTTCCATACCCTTAAACTATAATCTAGTCCATTCTACCCCACTTTGATCGCCTCTAGTTGATTTACACACATGATGAACACACGCATTGTCATAGATTTTGTTTATTTTTACTCACTAGTGAACACGTTATCTTAACACCACATCAATCGGCTCTTGCTACATCTTTGGGAAGCCAAAGCCATGCTTTTATATCATAAAAATCACATAGATCACCATGTATGGAATCGAATTTTGTAATGAAGGCACACTTGATTCAAGTTTAAGATTAAAGACTAATGTGGTGTTAATCAAACCCGTTTTCTCACAAAAACTCAAAAATGATACTTCACAATGCCCTATTAAGTCCAAAACATACAAGTTTAATCCATATTACAATCGGCTTGAGAACCAATGTGAAGTTTTATAATTGGCTACCATCTACTAACATGTGTTAACAAAGCTAGAACATGTGTTAACCTCAACTTGGGTGAAATAATGTCCTAAACACATGTTAAGATAACTATCTTTATCACAAATACAAAACCAAGGTTCACATAACTCAATAACCAAGTCCACAAGTGTCAGGTAGACAAAATGTATGATAAACAACTAGAATGTAACACCCAACATTTTAGCAGGAAATTAACCGCACTAATGTTAAGATATGTATATGTTTAAAAATAATAATTTGAGTTAATAAAGTGAATTTTAAGTCCAAAAGCTTATATTATATATAAAAATATGACTAGAGGTGTCATATTTAAAAATCTTGTCACGTAGCGATTTTTGCGCGCGAAATACGATCGTTGGTGATGACCCGGTAATATTTAAAGCCCGAAATTTGAAATTTAAGATTAAAATAATATTTCTAATCATATTTAGTTGAAAAATGTGGAGAAATAAACTTAGAGTATAAAAATGGTGATTTTAGTCGCAACACGCGATACCACGCATTTTACGCGCCTATATTATGAAAATTCGCCATTTTTATACTGGATAGCACCTAATATTGACTCGACTTACATATTTTTATGTCCGGAGTCAAAAATATTATTTTTAAGGGTGTCGGGTATTTAAAACGGTTAAAGGCTTGTACCGCGTTAATTAGTAATATACCCGCTAATCTACACCCAATACCCACTAAATAATAACATTACCATATTGTGACAACTAATCCTTGCTATAAGTGTGTGTGTGTCGAAATATATGGCTGCCACATAAGTCTATGATGATGATTCATGAAACACAATGATGATTATATATACATGCATTCATCCAAGAGTCTTTCCATCATCCACTTTAACACACAAACTCTTCCACTTCTCTCTCTCTCATCCGTAAACTACACACTCTCTCTCTAATATTGATCTTTGTCAACCAAAACCACTTATAATCAGCCATTATTTGAATCAAAACATCCAAGAAAGCTTAAGAAATGAAGATTTGAACAAGGTTTTAAAGGGTTTTCAAGCTATTTTCTTTCTTGTTCTAAAAAGGTATAAACCCTAACTTATTTCTTATTATTTTCTATCTTTTTATCATTTAACTTGGATGATTCACACAAATAAACATGTAAACATATGGTTTTTATAAAAAATAAAAGAGAGATTGGATGTATGAGAGTGTGCGTGAGTTTATATGTATGTATGTATATATATATAAGTATGCCGTGTATATATGTGTGTGTGTGTGAGTTTGTATTTCAAAATTTGATTCAAAAACCTTATTGCATGTATGATCTAACACTTTATAAACAAGATTCAAGTAATAAAACATGGTTTTATAAAATGAAAGATGATAATGTATGATCTTAAAAGTGGGAAAATGATAACTAGTTATATATATATATATATATATGTATGGCCGTGAGTATGTATGTATGTGTAATTATAGATTTTTATTAAATTCTTGTTATTAGATGATTAAACTAGATATAAGATGTGGGATTTTGATATAAAAATGAAAAACAAAGGATATTGTATATGTATGTATGTATGCCGTAAGGTGTATGTATGTATGTATGTATGAAAATGGAATTTTCTTGATTAAGCACAACCTAATGAGTTCTATACATGTTAACAATGATTTAAAACATGGTTTTGATACATGAAATTCAACTTTGAAAATGTTAGTTTAAAACAGAAAATTTCATAAAAATAAATGTCTAGAAAACCCACATTTTGATCTTGGTTTATAGATAACAAGTTATAAATCACTTAGTGAAATTATGGACATAAAACCTATGGAAATTTAATGGTTTTATGGATATTTTAAGATCTGATTTAGATCAGTAAGTTTGGCTTGTAAATGTGTATAAAATGACCCATGATTGAAAGAAAATGATTAGATTTTTAAATATTAAGAAAATGGGTAATTTTTGGACCTAAAATACTTGAATTATGGACTTAAATGGGTGATTTTAAAAGAAAATTTAAGGTCTGATTATGTATACTAAAAGTCACATAAAAGTCCATCAAATAACTTGTTTTGACCAAAAAGTTTGAGTATTGGTTCAAAAATTTGGTTTTGATAATGTCCGGTACGAAACTAGGCGGTAAAAAGGCGTAAAATGGCTAAATTTGCAAGAATTTTAAATCTGATTTTGAACAGGTCCTAAAAGTATATTTTTAAGATAAAAACATGTAAATAAAGGTATATATAAAGTACTACATGTTTTTACAAGCCACACGAATTGGAATTTCGAGAAATTGCCAAAATATCGCCTAAAACCGACTAATTTTGTAACTAGACGTCTTGCATGTTGTGATAGTAAAATTTACTTATGCATGATAATATAAATATATGTTAAGTGAAAATATGTATAAGATTATAAAATAAAAGAGGTGCTATGTGTTTTGATATAAAAATAACGGGCCAAAAACGAGTCACGATCACCAACGAGTCGTAAATAAGAACAAGTATTTTGAAAATAAATATTTTCAAAGGATTACATTTTCTTTAGAAAATGTTGTGTGAAAAGTCTAAGTTGAATGTATAACTTAGAAAAATAAGCGAAACCTAGTCGTTTACACGATTTTCATGATTAGGAAATCGGACGACCGGGAAATCAAGCGTTTGGAAATATAACTCAAACTACAACAAGGTGAGTTCACAGCCCCATTTTTATAAAGTTTTTATAAATATTTTCGGGGGAAAAGCACGTTGTAAAAATTAAATAAGATTACTGGTGAAAGACATCGGTAAGTGTGGAATGTGTACGAATATATGGGCGGATAATCTCCTTTCGGGACTGGAAGTTGAGAGTAAAATGAAACCTTGAGGTAATGTTCCCAGGGCCATTCATAATCATTAGCCTTGGTATAGAGGGCAAGCGAAGTGTTGGTGGATCCATCGGGTTGACGACCCTAGCCGCGTTAGTTCGGAAAACTACTTCAAATTCGGTGTAGTGAAACACCTATTGGGGACCAAATTGTCATGTGTTGATTATGAGCATATAACGTAAACACATACTCATATTCCTAGCTAGTTTATGAATCCACATGATGATCTTTAGTAATCTATGTTTATAACAATAAATAAATATATCTTGAATCTATAAGATATATATATACTTTTCGTGGTAAAGCGAAAAGGGTTTTTAATAAATTTTTGCAAGGTAAGCGAAAATGTTATTCATTAAACTCTGTGAATTCACCAGCCTAGTGTTGACAAATGTTTTGACGTGTTTTTCAGGTACAAGATAAACGCTTTCGGAATTTTGGCGGGATAATGTGTTTTGGCAATGTAGTGTTTGGACATGTAATAAAAATAATGATCTTGGGGACTGTTTGTAACAATAATTAGATCCTTTTTGGGTCTAACTTATAAAACTTTTATATTTTAAGTTTTATGTAAATTTGTCCAAATACTTATTACCTTGCTATTACACCATTGATTACCAACCTCCGTTCACCACCATGCTAAGACTTCCGCTGTGGCATTTTGGGGGTGTGACATAGAACTTGTGATTTACCATGTTGTCTAATAAATCATAGGGCAATTACTATCTGGATGATAGTAGCTACGTAATTCGGCTTCACTAAACCACGTACATCTCTACCAAGTGAGTTTCACGGTCCCGTTTTACTATTTTTTACATTTTCAGGGGATAAACTTGCAAATATTCTAGTTCAAATTACATATTGGGTGATAATTCTATCATGACTGCCATGTGGAACGTGAGACAATTTAGTTCATGAGGTCAGTAGTCCTCGTATTACGTTTACTGTAACCATTAGCTATCAAATTCCATGGAACACTTTAATAGATCTATTGGGTTGACACCCCGACTCTTGGTTACTCGCTCTAACCGATCACATACAAAAGAGTGACGGTATTCTACAATACATACACATTGTCTTTGGTGACAATGCACGAGGCACAACAGTCAAGAGGTTTGGTTACGAGACTCATGGTTCGCTTAATGATCATTTGCTTAGCTAGCTTATGAATGGTCATACATGAATTACACAAGTGTTTTACTTAGTACATTTAAACATGTGAATTCACCGACATTATTGTTGACAAATCTTTATGCATGTTTTTCAGGTAACTAGATGATGAGCCATGGGGATTTGGGAAAGGGGTTTGAGCAAACACTTGGTGGTACCTCGAAAGCATGGGTTTTGTCAGTCTCATGATGTTTAAGTACTATTTTCATGAATTCAGGCACTATCTCGTTTTAAAAACAATGTTATTTGAATAAATGTACGACATTATCCATCTTTTGATGGTGCTATTTTAATAATATGTGTGTTTGTAACTGGAAACTAATACCTACATGGCTACATCGATAACAAACAACTTCATAGAACAGCTATCATGACTAAAAAAAAGAGACATAAAGGCGAATAAATACCTTTTTTTAAACCAACATCAACTCTGCAGTAGCAAGAAAATTACTCAACCTGAATCAGTTCATTTATCCAAGTTAGGATCCAAGAAAATATATATTGCATGACACACAAAAGCTTAGCCTTAGTAGCATCTACAAAATTGTAAGTTTGATAGTAAAGTCTATAAAAATATATAATTTGAAACATTCAACAATAAACATCGTAGTTACCACATAAAAGCTAAAAAACAGAAAAATTTATTCTAAATATCCCAAAACTAAGCTTTAAAACTCACTGTTTGCAGAGTACACTCACATATTTGCTTTAGGAACATATCAAGAAAAGAACCTACAATTCATCAATACGACTGTGACAACGCGCTACCAAAAATATAAAAATTAACCGATTAAATGTTGTCATACCTTCCTAACCTTTTCGCAGCAACAGGTTCACTGAAAACCCAGGTCCGTTCCCCCCAGACAGCAGAGGTGGTTGAACGTAAAGTAAAAAATGGGTCACAACTCGACAAGTCATCAGCAATACGCACGAACAGTCGACGGCTCATTCGGAACCGGCGCCTAAACATCTCATCCGTGTACACCGGTTGATCGGCAATGTAATCAGCTACTAATCGCTTGTGGGTACCTACACGTATGTTGTAAATAAATTTAAATATTGTGGCGTTATAAATACTAAAAAAATATAATGGCAATATAAATTATAAACAAAAATTAATTGCGATATAAATCCTAAATAAACATAGTTGCGATATAAATTCTAAAAAATATACACTTACCCTGCCGGTCTCTGTTTATGGTCGCTTGCCTAGTTTGTGGTTGCGAGTTCACTGCTTCCACTTCCTCCGCCACAAATATCTGTGCCGCTTCGCAAATGGCGTTTATAAAAAGCTGGTTTTCCTCGCTCGACGAAGTTGAATAATCAACCAGGGGTAGATAAGACATTGTCTGGCTTTTTTTTAAAAGAATATGATGGTTTTTATAAAAAAAAATAGAGAGGATTCAGTTAAGAATTGGAGAGTTTTTTTTTAATGGGTAGTATTTATAGTTTGAAAAAAAAAATTTACTAGCCGTTAACTTCAACGGTCATAATAATAATAATCTATCTATATAATAATTGAGGTCACTTGGGTTGAATCAAGGCCTTAGAGAGACTTTGAGGTATCCATATTGAATATGGAGCTCCAAGTTATTCCCTATAAATACTCTTTTGTATATTTTAATTGTGTCCATTCTTCCATCACACTCTCAATTCCTCACTAACAAATCTTCCAACCAACATTCATCAATCTTCTTTTTTATGCATTATTGCTTCTAGGTATGTATCTTCACTGATTTAATAAACTCGATCCATTATCATATGTTCTGATTCATAAATTTTTATTATATGCTTTATGTATTCAATCGCTGGATACATATCATATGTTCCGATTTGAAAACTTTTATGTATTCGATTCAATAAAATAGATCCATATCATAAACTGGATCCAATCATTAGTCTATAAATCGTGTTTTATAACAGTTTTTTATAAACTTGAACCATTTCATATACTGGAACCAATCTTCAGTGTCATCCTTTTGTTCATTTGCAACACATGTTGAACAATGGTTTTTCAAATAACCGGTCATCAGATTTATATGAAACAATGTGTGTTACACCATTGATATGTCGGACAGCTTTACTATTTATTTCCTTGCTTTACAAATATGGATCGTATTTGTTGAATGTTTGGATGTTTTTTCATTTGAATACTAGAATACCATCCGAAGACAAAGATTCGATTATGGCTTATCACAAGGGTGAGCAATTCTTCAAGGTCATGCATGACCCTTCGGCAAGAGTTTTGGTATGAATCTTATTTTCATCTTGATATGGATCTTTGTTTACTTTACAAAGATCCATTCAAACCTTAATGCTAATTCCTTAATCAACTCCTAAAAATCTGTCGTTTACTTTATGAAATTAATGACTGATTTTAAGCCATTATCATTCTTAATTGAAAGTTACAACTCGAATTTAAAAGTGTGTAATCAATTCAGTAATAATGGAGAATACTATTTCCTATATTACATTGTGCTAATCAATTGGAATTTAAGTCGCTAATCAATTCAATTTAAGTCGTTAATTTTTAATAACTCTCATTTATTTTTTATTATGAATGATTGATTATTAATATTAATACGAATTTCATTTTACCATAATAACTCTCATTTATTTTTAATCTCATTAATTTATATTAATGTTAATACGAATTTCAGTTTACCATAATAACTCTCATTTATTTTGAAATTACGTTTAATATTATTATAATAATTGACCGAATTTAATGTCATTAAATCTGAATGATTGTTATTTATTTACATTAATAATAATTGACCGACTTTAATGTCACTGAATCTGAATGATTGTTATTTATTTACAGTAATAATAATTGACCCAATTTAATGTTATTTATTACTATTTTTTAAATTTTAATTTCATTAATTTTTATTAATATTAATATGAATTTCAGTTTACTATAATAATTTATGTTGATTTAGAAAATCACCAACTCAAGTTATATAAATTCAAATTTCAAAAATAAAACTATATGCCATATGCAAAAATATTTTATATACTCGTATATTATTAAGTATACGACCTCAATCTACATATATATACACAAAGCCTTCCGACTTATATTATCAGTGTATTTAAATTTCATAGATGTTACACACACGTATGTTAATTTGTATAAATCACTCATGAGTAATAATACATAAACATATATTTAACATACTCATCTTTTAAAAAAACAAAATCATAACTAATGTATAGGTTAATTTTTTATAATTTAAACTAAAAACCTACATATATTAACATCTAATGTATTGGTTGATTTTTTATAATTTACAATAAATCATAACTAATATTATTTATTGTCATTAATAATAATGACCGAATTTAATGTCATTCAATCTGAATAAATGATTATGATTTTAATATCATAATGATAATATGTCTTTCCTTTTTTTTGTATGATTTCCTTATTCAATATATTAAAAGGTTGTTTTATGTAATGATTTCAATTCTATCAATTAATTCCGAATTTAAATTTAAATAATATTAATATGAAATTTGGTTTAATGTTATTTATTACGCTTTTTTAATCTCATTAATTTATATCAATTTATTCCGTAATAGAATAATATTAATACGATTTTAATTGACCGAATTTAATGTTATATATTACAATTTTTAAGCTGATTTATTTATTACTGGCTGAATTAAATTATGAATATATTACTAATAGTAAAACTAACATTACGATTTTAAATTTTAATCCCATTTTTAATCTCATTTATTTATATTAATAATATTTGATTGCAATTAATAAGATTTATTAATTTTTAATGTTATTTATTAAGATGTTTAATACTATTTATTGACATTAATAATAATTGACCAAATTTAATGTTATTAATTAAAATTTTTAATCTCATTTATTTATATTACTTTTTTCGAATTTATGTTTACTAAGATTTGATGATTTTTAATGTATTTTTAGTATGTTAGAATTAATGTTATTTATTGACATTAATAATAATTGACCGAATTGAATGTTATTTATTATGATTTTTTAATCTCATTTATTTATATTAATAATATTTGATGTTATTTATGAAGAGTTTTAATGTTATTTATGATGATTTTAATGTCATTGTTTGAATAATTGATTATGATTTGGTTGTTATTTATTAAGATTTTTAATCTTATTTATTGATATTACTAATATTAAGCAATTCATTTTAATATTGTTGACCGACTTTAATTTTGATGTTACGACTTTCCTTTAATCAATTGTCATTGATTTTGAAATTTAAATTATGATTTTGATCTTATTTATGAAGAGTTTTAATGTTATTTATGTCACACCCTCAAAATCCACCTGCGGGGTTTTACCGCGAGGCGCGTGACAAACCAGGATCCAAGACAACGGTCACAATAAACAACACTATATGAACACATGCATATTTAAAAACATAAGTTTGAAACCATAAAACCGTAGCGGAAGCTTTGTTACAAGTTCAAAATCCAAAAGTAATTTCAACGGTTCAACATAAGAAAGACATGATCCTAAACTAGACGTCGTGCAGACGCGTGCGCCCTAGTCCTCGTTTGCTACCTTAGCGACCTGAGAAAAACATGCCAAAAGTACGTCAGCACAAAAATGCCGGTGAGTTCACAGGTTTTAATAAAAGTTACCAAGTTATAAAAGTGTACCAAGTTCCACCTGTCCATACTATAAAACGTTCAACCAAAGTACGCTAGCTAGGCGTATGTTTTGTTACTACTACGACTGGAAACCATTACTAGACACGTCACAAGTTACCAAAGTTACAGCCCGAATAATGTCACAAGTCACAATGTTACAAGGTCGAGACAACATGCACCCGCCCGGCCCTCCAAGCCGACGAGTGGGGCAGGTCACGCCCAATAGATCTATCCACATTTCCCCCGTTGTGCTACACCGCACATTCATGGTTTCCCCGGGACTTAAAAGATCGTATAGTAACTCAAAATAAACCATAGTATGACAAAAGTTCTCAAAACATAGTTCCACGCATGTTTTCTCCCCCCAAAAGTAAAACCAGTTAAAGTGGGGCCGTGAACTCACCTTAGGTTGCGTTACTTCGATTAATGAATAAAATCAGCAAGCTATGCTAGTCCCGTAAAGCGACGACCTAACATATAACAGTTACAAGTACTTAGACTAATAACCCGTAGGTTAGTTAGTCCCTAGATGTCCAGACCATAACCAGGTTCGTTTGAAAACACGTTGACTGTTAAACTGACCCAATGTACAAGACTCGACATCCCATTGGTGACCCGAAACTCCCCGTGTTATACTTGCACTCTCAAACATACAATCATGCAATCACACTTAACATACGTTAAGGTCCAACAAGTCTAACACATAGTTCAAACAGTACATAAATAAGCCCGAGCACGTGTTACCAAGTTATCAGGTATGATACGGGGTTCCTAGCATGTTCCTAGGTGTTAAATCTGGTCTCGGAATGCCAAAATGCACTTACAGCAGCAGTACAGGCGATTAGGAAAAGTCAACTAGCGATTATGAAAGTCAACAGGCGATTATGGGGGCTAATCGCCTATACTATAGGCGATTAGGGTCATGTGGTATGCAATTCAGGAGTTATCAGGCGATTAGAGTCGTAAGACATGCAATTCAGGACTTAACTAGCAATTAGGATCATAATCGCATGAAATGAAGGCAATTAGGCCCCCAATCGCCTATACTATAGGCGATTAGGCTTCCCTATCAGGCGATTGGGCTCCCAATCGCCTTCAGCAGCTCTGTTCCGGTTTTTCGCGCGTTTAACCCTCCAAATCAGATCCGGAACGTGTGGAAACACCAAATATTGATCATACAACATTATCAAACATATTTCAAGCAAAATCCCTAGCTTATCATCGTTCTACCAGCCCCGAATGCAAGCGTTTTCCCAAAATAGTATACTTAGCATGAAAACATCACATCAACATGCATAACTTTTACCCTAAATAGCAAATACTCAGATTTCATCATGTTACCACGTCATCCGATCATCCCCTACTGTTCTAACATCAATCTACATCAAACCCTAACATCAAACAACTAGCAAAACACCCCCTATCATCCAAAATCATTCAAAGTCATTCAAATGGGTCAAACTACTCAATATTCACAATACACCTTCAAAACCATCCAAACTCCTAGGACATCATCATCCTATCATAAACAAGCTGTAAACACCTTAATAACATGATAACAATCCATTTTGAATGATAAAAATCCTATCTTTTAATCATATTTAACACATACAACATGCATAATGGTTTGGACTTGTTTATAAACGATTTTCATAGGTTTTCAAAGACACAAATGTTTATAAATCAGGTCTGGACCTTTAGGGAGTAAAACACAATCATTCAAAGGTTTGGGAATGAAGAACACACCTTGGTTTTATGAGGATTTGATGTATAAAGCTTGAAAATAGGTGTTTTGATGCTAAAACGTGTTCCAGAGGGTGTTTGGGAGTTGGGATATGTTATGAGACGGCTAGGGTTGCATTAGAGGTGTTTTGGAGGTCAAGGGTGGTATTTATAGGCGTTTCTAGTCGTTTAAAACACGTCAGGCGATTATGCAGCAGTTTCAGGCGATTATGGCTCCTAATCGCCTATAGCTATAGGCGATTAGGGCCTAATCGCCCTCAGAAAGCCCCCAATCGCCTTCCCTATAGGCGATTACAGAGGCTAATCGCCTTCAGCCTCTGCATAATCGCCTATAGGGTCTGTTTCAGCGTATTTGGCGCGTTAAACTCCGTTTTAACATATGTTAACATGTTTTCACATACCGACAAGTCACATAAAGATTATAAACACATAATACATGTAACCAAACACATTCACACTCGTTCACCAATTCCCGGGACTCGAGACTTGTGTTTTTACTAAGGTTTGACGATTCCACGAATCGCCAATCCTTGCATACCTGGTTAAATGGCCGACATCTAACGATCCTCTAGGTTGTACTAATGACTCCCGAACTATAACACGACTTAACCGACCTAGTTAAGTATACTGTACGCGTGACTCGCTAAGGTAGACTTTGACCCAAACCATGTTATTAACCTGAGTTTGCCGGGTGTCACATCATCCCCACGTTAAAAGAATTTTCGTCCCGAAAATTAGCACAAGTCAAAGAGAAAACAATCAATGAATAGAAACCAGAAAAGAGAATTTACCCGAGTTGTCACATCATCCCCACGTTAAAAGGAATCTCGCCCCGAGATTCATTCAGCTGCGGTAGTAACATGTCTCGATTCAAAAGCGCGCTAAGGAAAGAGGTGAGGATACTTAGACTTCATCTGATCCTCGCGTTCCCAAGTGAATTCTGGTCCACGGTTCGAGTTCCAGCGAACTTTAACGATACGGATTTTACTCCGACGAAGGCTATGAATCTTGTAATCAAGGATCTCAACAGGTTCGTCCACAATGCGAAGACGATCATCAACCCTGATCTCTTCTAGTGGAACAATAAGAGATTCGTCAGCCAGGCATTTCTTCAAGTTAGACACATGGAAGACGTTGTGCACGTTACCGAGCTCCGCCGGTAGATCAAGTCGATATGCCACCGGTCCAATCCGTTCCAGGATTGCAAACAGTCCAACGTATCGAGGGTTAAGTTTGCCACGCTTTCCAAAGCGTATGACGCCCTTCCATGGTGAAACTTTTAGAAGCACCCTGCCCCCAACCTGGAACTCTAAAGGTTTGCGACGTCGATCAGCATAACTCTTCTGCCGATCCCGCGCCGCTGCCAAATGGTTACGAATATGTACGATCTTTTCCGAAGTCTCGTACACTAGTTCAGGTCCAGTGAGTTGGCTCTCACCCACCTCAGCCCAACAAAGAGGAGACCGGCATTTCCGCCCGTACAATGCCTCGAACGGAGCTGCCTTGATACTCGCATGGTAACTATTGTTATAATAAAACTCCACTAACGGCAGGTGAATCTCCCAACTCTTGCCAAAATCAATCACACATGCCCGAAGCATGTCCTCTAAGGTTTGAATTGTTCGTTCACTCTGCCCGTCAGTTTGTGGGTGGTAAGCTGTACTCATGTCCAACTGGGTACCCAAAGCCTTGTGCAAGGACTTCCAAAAATGCGAAGTGAAGTGAGAATCACGATCCGAAATGATAGAAACCGGCACCCCGTGCTTAGAAACAACCTCCTTAAGGTAAAGGCGAGCCAAACGATCCATAGTGTTGGTTTCTTTAATGGCAAGAAAATGGGCTGACTTCGTCAACCGATCCACAATCACCCATATCTTATCACAACCACTAGGTGACTTGGGTAATTTAGTAACAAAGTCCATCGTGATCCTTTCCCACTTCCATTCAGGAATTTCTGGTTGCTGAAGGAGACCAGAAGGCTTCTGATACTCCACCTTGACCTTGGCACAGGTCAAGCATTTGCTCACGTAGGAGGCAATGTCAGCCTTCATGTTTGGCCACCAGTAGAGTACCTTTAGGTCTTGGTACATCTTGTCTGAGCCAGGATGAATGGAATACTTGGATTTGTGAGCCTCATCCAAAACAAGCTCCCGTAATCCCCCGAATAACGGAACCCATATGCGTTCTGCGAAGTAGTGTAAGCCGTCAGGCCTTTGCTCGAGGTGCTTATCAGCACCGTGCATGGTCTCAGCTTTAAGGTTTTCCTCCTTCAAAGCGTCTAGTTGCGCAGAACGGATTTGGTCGGGAAGAGAAGATTGGATAGTGAGTTGCAACGCCCGAACGCGACGTGGGTTTGCTGTTTCCTTCCTGCTCAAGGCGTCTGCCACTACATTCGCCTTGCCAGGATGGTACTTAATGGTGCAATCATAGTCGTTCAGGAGTTCAACCCAGCGACGTTGTCGCATGTTCAGGTGTTGTTGGTCGAAGATATGCTGGAGACTCTTGTGATCGGTATAGACGGTGCATTTGGTACCATACAAGTAATGCCTCCAAATCTTCAACGCGAACACCACTGCACCCAATTCCAAGTCATGGGTGGTTGAACTCCTGTCGTGAACCTTGAGTTGACGAGAAGCGTAGGCAATCACTTTCTCGCGTTGCATTAGCACGCAGCCGAGACCCCGAATCGAAGCATCACAGTAAACAACGAAGTCCTCAGTGCCCTCAGGCAAGGATAGAATAGGAGCAGAACAGAGTTTGGACTTCAACTTTTGGAACGCTGACTCTTGCGGTTCACCCCAGTCGAATTTTCTGTCCTTCTGAGTAAGAGAGGGAGGGGTTGAGCAATCTTCGAAAACCCCTTAATGAAACGACGGTAGTAACCCGCAAGACCTAGGAATTGCCGCACCTCAGATGACGTCTTTGGTGCTTCCCAGTCTTTAATTGCCTCGATCTTGGCCGGATCGACATGAATCCCTAGTTCATTAACCACATGCCCTAGGAATTGAACTTCACGTAACCAAAAGTCACACTTCGAGAACTTAGCATAAAGCTGTTCCCGTCGCAAAAGTTCCAGAACTAAACGCAAGTGTTCCTCATGTTCAGCTTTGTTCTTGGAGTAGACAAGGATGTCGTCAATAAACACAATAACGAACTTATCAAGATAAGGTTTGCACACGCGGTTCATCAAATCCATGAAAACCGCCGGTGCGTTAGTGAGACCGAAAGGCATGACCAAGAACTCGAAATGGCCATAACGTGTACGAAAAGCAGTCTTCGCAATGTCAGCTTCCTGCACGCGCAACTGGTGGTAACCAGACCTTAAGTCGATCTTGGAGTAGTAGCTAGAACCCTGGAGCTGGTCAAAGAGATCATCAATGCGAGGAAGAGGATAACGGTTCTTGATGGTCACCTTGTTCAGCTCTCTGTAATCCACGCACATCCGGAGACTTCCGTCTTTCTTCTTCACGAATAGAATCGGGGCTCCCCATGGGGAAGAACTCGGTCTGATGAAACCCTTATCCAAGAGTTCCTGCAACTGGCTAGATAATTCCTGCATCTCGGGAGGTGCAAGACGGTAGGGGGCCCGAGCAATAGGAGCTGCGCCCGGTACAAGATCAATACCGAACTCAACCTAACGATGGGGTGGAAGACCAGGTAGATCATCGGGAAAAACGTCAGAAAAGTCACGAACCACTGGGATATCCTCGATCTTCTTCTCATCGGTAGTGGAAACAGAAAGAAGTGCCAAAACGGCCGAACAACCCTTACGAATAGTTTAAAACATTTATTTAAATCTATTTAACAATGTTAAATCTATTTAATAGTTTATAATTTAAATATAACTAGGTTAGAGACCTGTGTTGACACACGGTGGATCCCCAAGGTAATGTTATAACTAATAATGTACATATACGCATATGATACGAAGATATTTACTGTTTGACTTTATATAAGTCAAATTTAGGTTGCAAGTTCCTAACCTAAGTTTTACATAACTATCAAATGTGAACATAAAAACAATCACGAAAAGTCATAATGGATATTTCACAACTGCCGCATAATAAAGATTTTGATGGCTGCAAAACCAGCTGCACATATGTAACGACTTAGGATACAAAATGAGGTGAATAATATGAGTATTCATATGCAGCAAATCATCCGGGGTGTCAGTTGCCTATGCCAAAAACCTGGAAACTGTATTATCTTTTCTAATGACTTTTATGATAAAAAACATGACATTTTGGTATGCAAGAACTGCATAAAAGTAGCAGCTGCATCAAATGTCATAGCAAAGATAAATCAAAATTATAAATAGGATTAATTACATTAGAAAAGCAACCAAAAATCATAGTGTGTTTATACATATATATAAACCAAAAACCACGAATTACTAAGTCACAAAGTAAAAACGTGGATAAGTAGTTAACTAATTACAGTTCATCATTTTAAACACTAAAACTTCTAAGTTTGTCATCCAACCAAAAGTACCAACCACAAAACAAACCTAACGATCATCAGCCTTTACAACATGAGATAGCTTGAAGAGACCTTTCTTATTGAAAAATAGAAAATGCATTGCATCACGAGATTTCAGTTCCTTGTCCGCAGCAAAGGAAGACATACCTTTAATGTTGTAACGATCATTTCCATTCGACTGCTCAAAACCAACAAATGCTAACCATACACCACCATCACCATCGGTAATTTTTAAATTCCTTTTGATGTTCAAACCATTGTCAATCACCCATAACTTCTTCATCCTCTACAAAAATAACAATGTATGGCATATTAATAAAAAATATATTAACATGTATTAAAATGAATGGAAATAAAGAAGTTAAACTTACAAAATGATTATCAACTATGAAAACAACTGGTACACCTACATCCTCCTCAGCATCAACATCCATAGGTGTTGCTACATCTTCCTCTTGGATGTTATCATCTGAAATAATGATTATGTCTTCATCATCATTAACATCTTCATCGTACTCCTTTTTCACATCATAGACCCACATATCTGGAGGAGGTGTAAGTTGATTCTTAAGAAACAGAGACATGTGAAAAGTAACATCGTTAATCATCTCAAAAACAATGAGATGTTTACGAGTTAATGAAAGGTGTTTCCTGATATAAGACCATCCTTTGGTGAAATAAAATGACCATCTTCTCCATTAATCATACAGAGAAATTCATGATCTGGGAATGATTTGATAACTACTGGTTCAACTGGAAGTAGTCTATTGAACTTTCCATGCAAAATCAAATTACTTATATGCTGAAATAGAAAAACAGTAATGTTAATACAGTAATAAATATTGTATGAATTTTAATGTATAACATATTAAGTTGATAATAAGACATACAAGACGGTGCTTATATTCACTGAATGGGTCATCAAGCCTGCAATAGAAAAACAGACCAGGAGCACAAACTGCGTCTTGATAGAAACTTATCATTCTAAAACACTTTTGGTTTGGAACATGTTGAAACACAAATTTACACTTAGATGGGTAATTTAGTGTTTGAATCATTGTTCTCCATCCATTGTATAAATAATAAGTACCATTAAGTTCCATAATTTTAATCACAAACACCTGTGAATCCAAAGTTCTAATTTCCGTGTTACCTACCGGATAATTGAATTTCTTAATCCAAGAACTATAGTCCTTAGGCAGGGGCTGAAAACAAATTAAAATAAATATAGAATTATTTAAATAAGCATAATAAGTTGAATTATAGTCAAAATACGGGAGAAACGTTAGATATCTTACCAAACACGCCCTACTCTTACTTTCAGACTCAACATAGAAACCATAAAGCATTTTAAACAGCAACAATATGCACCTGTTTTTATCACAAAGTAAAAATACTAAACTATTTTGCTTAATGTTGGTTGAAACATAAAAAAAACATAACATAACTCACTAATCGTGGATAAAAAACAATTAACACTAAGCATAAAATAATAATGATTAACTAAAGTTTGTATTGCAAAACATAAATATTAAAAGATTATACTCAATAATCATGAACTAACACTAATAATTGGTAACCTGATGATCATAAAGGTACTGCTTTGTAAAAAACAGAAACATAGCTTAAAACTTACTAAATTTCTAAATCAACTTTAAAAACAGAGCATAAACATACCAACATGTAACAACAATGAAAACAATGAATCTTTATAAAGATGTTATTTATACACTATCCTTTAATAAACAATAATAAAACCAAAAAAACAAATAACATTAACTAAGAATATACATAAACCTGGTAACTGACGATTCAAAAACAGAGGATGACGAAACGATTTGAAATTAGTGTTTATAGAGCTTAAACCTAATTTTAGGTTACAGATTTATACCTAATAAAACAACTTAACGATTATAACTACAATAAATGAGTAACAAAACAAACGATTAAAGAAAAATCGTAAGATGCATGAGCTTTAGAAAGAGGGTTTTTACCTTTGAGAGGAGGAATCGTTCGGTGATTACAGAGACGCGGATGTGTGGAAGAATGATGAGTGTGATCGGCGATAAGAAAAAGAGGGATTATTATATACATTGTAAGTTTGTGAATGGTTAGATGGTGAAGCAAAAGAGTATTCAGAAGTATAATGATGATATGGAAACGATTACCAAGAAGATATATTATGGAAGGTAATATATGTAAATATTTAGATATTTAGAAATTAAAGTAAAATGATTATATAAAAATTAGAAAACTTTTAAATTCAGCTAACTAATACAAAGAAATTAATAGCCAAATTCGAAAATATATGTAAATAAACATAAATAATCGAATGTCGTTAATGTAGTAGTAAACGTAAAAATAATTTACGAAACAATTGTCATGTCTGAATACAAAATGCTGAATTATAAATTTGCAAATATCTCTTGGTAGACAACATTTGACGTTTCATTCTTAACGATGCCTTCTTTATCGAGTATTAGTATCTTTAACCTGTCTCTACTCTTTACCCTTGACAAAGCAACATAGAGTTGACCATGAGAAAAAACTGGATCTTTTAAATACAAACCAACTTTGGATAGGGACTGTCCTTGGCTCTTGTTTATTGTCATGGCAAAACACAAAGCAATTGGGAATTGTCTTCTGTTAAACTTGAAAGGAATCTTTTTATCAGAAGGAGACAAACTAATTCTTGGTATAAATGTTTGCATACCAATATTAGTGCCAGAAATTATTTTAGCTTCTATGACACGTTTACCCAATTTAACAACTTGCAACCTTGTGCCGTTGCACAAACCACTTTTTTGATCAATGTTCCTAAGCAACATTATAGGAACACCAACTTTCAAAACCAGACGGTGGTTTGGTATGCCTGATAACTTAAGACCATTCAAAACATCTGGCGATACCAATCGTTCATCAAACTGCTCATTAACCTTCTCGGTTTGACAGACACTATCAGAACTTAAATACTCCATTTGATCTCCAGGAAACATTGACAGCAGTCGATCATTAATCTCTTGAACAACTTCATTTTTTGGTGCCAATATTTCCCTCTCTTGAAAATAATTTGGGGTATTGAAATTTTCCAAAATAGATGGATAAACAAATGATATCAAATCAGACAGAGGATCAAGAGATGGACTTATGAGTAAGTCTTCAGGTATTTGAATAACATCTGAACTTTCATTGACTGTATCAACCTTTCCTTCACCAATATCTAACAGCCAATCTGCAAACTCTTTTATTTCTTGAATATTTGAATTAGCACTTCCAGAAAGTAATCTCATATTTTTTGTTAATTTACAAACCACACACTTGCGCCAAATATAGGATGAGCTTAAAGACGCATTGACAATATCGTGTCTGGTACCGTTCTGAACAACCGGAAGAACCTGTCTAAAATCGCCACCAAAAACCATGACCTTACCTCCAAAAAATTTTTCAAAACCGTTATCATCACAATCACCAAAAACATCTTTTAAACTTCTGTCAAGAGCTTCAAACGCATGTTTATGAATCATGGGAGCTTCATCCCATATAACCAAATCTGTTTTTTTAAGCAACTGCGCTACATCACTGTTTGGTTTAATGTAGCACTGAGAATCTTCGGTCAGGTTTATAGGAATCCCAAACCGAGAATGTGCTGTTCTACCACCAGTCAATAACAAAGAAGCAATGCCACTCGAAGCAACATTCAAAACAATCTTGCCTTTAGACCTTATGGAAGATGAAAGTGTCTTCCACAAAAAAGTCTTACCGGTGCCGCCATAACCATACACGAAAAAAACACCACCTTTTTTTTCATCAACAGCTTTCATGATACGTTCATATATATTTTTTTGTTCAGCTGTTAAAGAAACAAATTGCGATTGAAATTCTTCTTGAAGAATGTTTGTATCCGTATGCCATCTCCTCAAAAATCAAACGATTACTTAATGCCTCTACAAAATCAACATCAGGATATGGCATACCTTTGAAATGTCGAAGAGATGAGCTATTTCGAAGTAAGAAATTTTCAATATCTAGTAAAGCTAGATTCTTAATTTGGTCTTCAGAAATAATCAAATCTGATAAAAACCATAATAAAAGTAATTAATTAATTAATTAAATAAGTATATATGTAAAGTAACGAATACTTAAAAAGTAATTAACAAAAAAATCAAAGAAAATATATTAATCAAATTTGTTAAAAATAATATGTACCTTGACGATCTAAATCTTTCTTTTTATTATATGCAATATCATCAGACAAATCTTTCCACGTTTCATCCCATACAATGTCAGGTCTTGACAAACTGTTAGAAGCTAACAAAGTTGCAAATAACTTTCTTAAATGCTCACCAGATCCAACAAAGGCGGCTTCCTTAATGGCTGCAATGTATTCAGAATCATCATCCAATAAGCCCATAGCATAACATGCATCTCTAAATGAATTTTGCAACTTGCCATCAACAGTAAGAATATCTTCAAATGAAGTAGGTCCTTTAACCTTGTTCAATAAAATTCTCAAAAAAATAACCTTCACCAACTGAAGCAGGAACTGAATGAATTCGTCCAATTGACTTAACTCGTTGTCTTTCTTCCCAGCATCGCTCCTTTTGTTTCCAAACATATTTTGAGGGAAACTCAATATAACTGAGCTCTCTTGCATTTGGATCGTCATTATTTTTTTCCATCCAACCAAGAAACATTGACGAAGCGACTGACGGTTTTTGTAGAACATCATCAAGATCATCGTTAGCCCCAAAAACAACTTTCTGCTGGCCAGGTAGATGAAAAGGTAGTCTCATTACAGGAGGTGTCCTATAATGTATATCATATTGGAATATTCTCCAAGTAGCCTCACATGCAGATAGATAACGACAGTCACAATGGTGTTTAATTTCATCAACTACAACATCTTCACCTGGTACTTTTTTGCTTTGAATGACATTAAGCGTAACTCTATCTGCACCCTTATTAATATATTTAAATAAATACTTAATAGAGCCAGCTTGGTTACACCACTCTACATTGATATGAGCTTGATACCTCTTGAGAAGAACCTTGTTGTAGGGAACAACATTTCGGTTATCTAATTGTTCACCAGACTTTTCAACAAACGAACCATTATTTCTTCTCCTATACACAGGAAAAACGTCAGTATCTATAGATGTCTCCTCTTTAAACTTCCTTGGAAAGTTTTTTGAACACTTATTATCGATCATGCATGGACATCTCTTAAATTTTTCACCGCAAGGGCCATGAATCATAAACTCACGTACAAGTGAGTATAATTCAGGATCTTCATTCTTATCTGGAATCTCAGCTGATATGTACTTATCAATATGATCAACGGTTGGCAACTTATGAGCAGCTTTCATAAATAAACAAATGTGTGCATGTGGTAAGCCTCTCTTTTGAAACTCAACAGTATATACAACTGAAATAAAAAATGAAATTAGTCAATATCAACTTTAATTAGAAAAACATATTATAGAAACAAAATCAAATCAAGTAATTAATTGATAAAAATTGACAAAAATAAATAGTAACTCAATATTAATTATGGTGTTGGATTTATTACCTGCTTGAACACCTCCAAATAATTCTTTATCTTTAAGGTCTTTAATGATACAATCAAGTTTTATCTTAAATATTCTGCACAAGATATCTGGCCTGTCTTCTGCATTAAGGGTGCCTCCTTTTAGATATCTCCTAACCTCAGGCCATTTAGGATTACATGTAATTGTGATGAAATAATCCGGGTATCCGTACCATTTGCAAATTGCCATTGCATCAAGATAATTTTGCATCATATACCGAGCACCACCAGTGAAAGAAGAAGGTAAGATATAACGTTGACCTATTGATGAAGTATCATTATTTCCTTGTTGCTTTTCTTTGTGAAGAACCTCATATGTTTCACTTCGCAAAATGTTTTGCTTACCCTTGATGAAATTCAACCTTTCCCTCTCAATCATAGTATAACCATCAACTATAAATTGTTGCAAAAGCCGTCTACCATTCAGAATTAGTGAATATTCATTACTCCTATCTTGTAAACGATATGCAAAAAACTCGCGCATTGTTGTTAATTGGCGCATTTTCTTGATTGTTTTGGAGCTTGAGGTTGGATTATCTAAACTTTCACGAGTATCTACATTAGATACTGGTGGTGAAGTTTGATTTGGTTCTGTGACACCTTTATGACATATATCAATTCTATAGCCATCGTCACCGTAAGGAAGCAACAACGGATATTGAAGAGCAAGATAAGAAGGATGTAACTCACTAACTCTCTGTAGTTTACCAGATACTAACTGTACAATAATATCTCGCTTGTCTGTATCATCATCGAGATCTCCAACTATCAACGCAGCAACCTCAGAAACAGTCGGTAGGTTATACGACCTACCATCACTTTTCCTAATACCATTTAACCGTAGCTTGAGTTCAACATTTGGATTCTCATGAAAACAATCTCTAGCCATTCGATATGATTTAACCAAAGAGTTTATGGAGTCAAACATTGTTTTCAAGTCATTAACAATTTGAAGTTCAAGCTCCTTTTCTCTTGCTGAATCATTTGATGATGGACTACAAATAAATAATACGTAAATTAGTTTACATATACTAAAATTTAAAAAATTACAATTATAAATTTAAATCTATAAAGATATTTACATAGACATAAAAATAAAAACGATACTATGATTGTTATAAAAATGGAAAACGTACCCAGCAATATTAATTCTATTTGATACTTCATTTTCAGTATCATATATGTATAGCTGAGAGAAAACTGGTTGTTCTCCGTTAGGTGGTAACATATCACCTAAAACATGGTAATTCTCTCCACTTATTCTATAAATAAATGGAGCTTTCCCTTTATTTATAGAGAAATCAATTTTTCCACCCATACTTGTAAAAGCAAACATTGAATTGTATCGTCTAATATTCTTTAAGAAAAACTTGCTAAATGCGTCGACACCATTAAAAAAGGCTTTGTAACTGTCAGGAGGCTCCTTAAATGAAGGAAGCAAAACTTTCCCATAAGAACAACACAAAGAAAAGTTTTTCTTTTTTTTATATTTCGAAGATCCTCTTTCAGACTCAGCTCTCCACAAACGTGCATTACAATCTTCACAAATTACAATCTGGTCTCCATGGTCTAAGTAATCTACATAATACATATATATTAAATACACTGCACAACATATAAATAATATACCCTACATTATTAACCAAATATCTTGTGGTAAAATATTATTTACAATGATTGAATATTACCTGACGACATGCCTTTTATATCACTGGATATATTTTCGACAACCATCTCATCCAAGCATTCCAAAAGATCAACCATAGGTATAGGCTCAATAATTGGACGATTTGGACGTTTTCGACTACTACTTGAAGATTCAGGATTGAAATTGGATGTTGAAGTAAATTTGCATTTGTTAGTAAGGTTATTGCTACCTCTACACAATTCTTGACGTGCAATATCAGATAAAGGTGACAAATAACTTGAAGAACCTGTAAATATGTATAAATGTTAATTATGTTAAGTATTATAAGTAAATTTCATAGATAAGTAAATATTATAAGTAAATAGTAATAAATACTAAACGTACCACGATACAAATTTTCTTTTCCACGAGAAGATAATAACGTGTTTGCATTATTACGATTCAATGTGTTGCTTTTCTGTACACCTGAGTTTTCATATTCTTTATTTTTTATAAATTAATAAAATATAATATAACTACACATAAGTATTCTAAAAGTAGTAAAAACAATTTTATTAATTTGTTAGGAAAATACCATTTGAGATATCAGACAAAGGTATTGTTGAAGTAATTAGTGCTTGGCTAGTATGAGGAGTTGTATGCAATTGACTATTGTTTCTCTTTCTGCTATCCAGTATATCTTTACGACGTTTCCGAGACTCAGCAGCTTAATCGAAAGGGTTAAATAGTACATGTGAGAATTTAAAAAAACACTAAAAATACACGAAAGTTAAATTCTCAAATGATCTTACACTTATCTGTATTAATATTCTCTTGTGGTATTGATGGAGGCGTTTGGTTTATAGGTGAATTCTGGATATCCAAACATGCATTCATACGTTTTCGTCTTGTAGAAATGCTAGAGCTAACTGTGTACAAAAACAATAACGTTAGTAAAACAACTATTATCATTTCTGCAAAATTTCTTATAATAATTAAAATAAACATTAATATGTTAATTTACCATTTGACAAGTCAGATAAGGGTGTTGAATTTAAGTTGCCTACATAAAAAATGAATCAATTAATGTAATACAAATTATAATAACGGTATAATATGTATGTATATATATGTTAAAGTAACAAATACCATTGCGTGCATTAGATCTTGTCTGAATTCTGGAGGTTGGCAAACTGTATTTGCTATTATTTTGATTTGACATGACTTAACAGTTGTTGGAATTGTATCTATAAAACCATCTTTGTATCAAACCACATATAACACATTATGTAGTTATTTAGAAAACCAAAAACTAATATTAATAACGCAAAATATAACATAGTATTAAACAAAAGTTACCTTCATACAATGTTGCAAGATGAACAAATGTGTATAGTAGTTAGGAGATGATATTCTTGTAGAATGTTACACTCATTGTGTAAGTGAGTTTATATACTACTAAAGTTTACGTCATTTTTTAAATTTTAAAAAACGGATTTTTCCTAAATTTATGAATCTTTAGCGGTTTACATTAAAATTATGAATGATGATTGTTCTATTTATAGTAAAATATTAATTGTTTAGCGGGTAGGAAAATTTTAAATTTAAAATCTTATGTTAAACAAATTTAAAATTCACAAATTTTTAATTTCTAACACCTTAAAAATGAAAATTCGTTATAATTTTATTTGGTAATATATACTGTTGAAAATAATTATGAGAATATTAAAAACAAAAAAATGGAAACATCCAAATTTATAACTTGATTTACGGGTGTTAAAGGTTATTTAATTTCTGATTTATTTATTTAAAGTAAGTAATCTTTATAAATTTAGATGTTCACGTTTAAAATTAAATTTAAAAATTTAAATTTATTTAAATTTACAATATTTGAAAACGAAACTCTATAAATTTATGTATTTTAACTACGCATTAATTATTTATATAGATTTAATAATATGAGATTTATTATTATTACAAATTGCTGAAAGTTAAAAACACTGTTTTTTTTTTAGAAAAGTCTTGTCAAGTCTATAAGGTACAAAATTTAATATGTTGTTGTAACTCATTTATAATTAAGTTTATTATAAATGTTAAATTATTCATCAGAATTTTGATGTACCAAATAAATCCGCATTCATACAATGAATCATACAAATATTAATAAATTTAAATTTCAATATAAATGTGTTTAATGCACAAATCATAGGTATGTATGTTAGATTAGTTGAATATATGGTAAACATATATAATTCAAAAACTTTAGAATAATCAAATCAAAAAACATAATAAGTCAAACAATAAATAAAAAAGAAATATTAAAAGAAATAGAATGTAGCAATGATAATAAGTCAAACAAATCCAAAACAGAATGAAAATAATTATAGTAATGTAGAGCTATTGTAGTTGACTTGAAATAGCCATAACACACTCAATTTGATTTTTCCTTGCCATTCAATTCGTACACAGGTTGCAGTTTACGGGTACTTTTATACTTTGTGTAAGTCATTGAACTTGAACCAGTAGGAAAAGCAGAACATTCTCCTTCATTGACCTGTATAATATAAATAAAATATCATGTTTTTTCGTATTTTAAAAGATTAGTCTAATGTAATATATTACCTCATCTTTCGGTTGAAACTTCAGCTTAATCTCCGACATAATAAAATTGGAATCAGTGACGTTAGATATCGTGTAGACTTCATTGAGTGTTTCTAAATTCTCTTTTGTTACAGATATCTTAAACGCAAACTCTCTATCACGTAGATACATTAGCTCATCTGGAAACTTAACAGTATAGGCACCCTGTAACATCAGTTATACATTTCATATTAATTATTGTTAAAAAAAGATACGTTGAACATACAAATTCTAATAAATGATTATTAAACTATGAGTTACTCAGAAATAAGTATAGGCATACCTTATTTTCTAAAAGCAAACTCTCGGCAGATATTGGAATCATTTTTGATGCCTCATCATGAAACAAATTGAGTTTAACATCTCCAGTACCATCTTTAACTGTGATTTGAATTTGAAACCTGTAAAGATTTTATTTATTAATAATTTAAAAAACAACTTTTTATTTTATTTATTATCTACGAAATACATAAGATTTAATAAATTGAGTACAAGTGATTGTATAAGTGTTACCTTGGAATAGCTATAACATCTTTTTCACTACAACTTTCATTTATACAGGTACAAATTTCTCTTTCTTCAAAACCTCCACCAATACCACTTGACTCATACAAAACATATTCTATATTTACCTTAAAATCACACTTAGGACAAGCCATATAAAACCACCCAAAATCCTTGTGAACTTCAATAACATTTCCCAAAATAATGATATCTTTAACCTACATAGTTTAAAATAAACATTAGTAAGACGTAATTATCTATAAATATAGTAAAATAAAAAAAGTTTGTGACAATTTTATGTTTATTACCAACCTCTAAAATCTCCCAGATATCACCTATGTTACAGTACGGATTGTTAACCAAAAAGTCATTCTCTGTAACAGAAAAAACTTGAAGACCAGCAAGTGATGCAGTTGAAAGTCTATAAACTTTTGGAGATTGAATGAACCTTGCTGTAGGATCGATTTCGAGCTTAAATCTGATTTAATAAAGATAAAGATGAACACACACTTGAATATGACAATAAAACCCACTAGATGATTAGCAAAAGATAAATACAATGTAGCCCCTAAATCTCTAGCATGTGTGTTGCATAAAAACCCTAATCTCTATCTATTTATATCCCAAACATGCTTAGGCTAATTACACTTTAAGTCCCTAGGGTTAACAAAATACTAAAACACTCACTAAACAAGAAAACCATTTTTTTAAAGTAATAAATATATTTTGTCTAAACAAAATATATTTATTATCCATGGCGCCTTTCTTGATCATAACATGAGCTTCACTCGTCGATCTATTATCCGGATTTCTCGACTCGCCTTACGTGTTCACTGCGTCTCGTTTGACTTTGACTTTCGTTGACTGAATGTTGACTTGTTGACTTTGACTTTGTTGATAACATTAGACTACAAATTTTAGACCCAACAATCTCCCCCTTAGTCTAATGTTATCAATCTCTTGTACCATCTTCAGAACCATTAATCTCTACATGCTGTGATCTTGTAATTTGGCAAAGCTTCAGTCTCAAATTCAGTACTCAACAATACTCCCCCTAGACTGATGCTTTCCAAATTTTCTTTGCTGAAGGTGTTCTTGTCACTTTGTTCTTTGAATACTCATATCTCACAATCTCCCCCTTTTTGCATGCATCATCTTTGAAATCAAGAACAAACTTTTTCAACTCTCGATAGCTTGAGTGGTATAAAAGACGTAGGAGGAGGATTCCTATCTCGGTGTCTTCTGCAAACTTGAGAAAACAGGTGCTTTGGTTTGGTATCTTGCTCCACTGATGATAGGCCATCATTGCAGCAAGTAGTTGAAGAAACCTATCCACAATCACAAACACAACTCCAAATTTTCTTTAGGCAAATTAAATATACAGACAAAGCCGTATTCATTTGTGGTGTGTAATCAAGTAAGTATCTCAAACGGCTTGAGACACAAATAATGTGACATGGAAGACTTTAAAAAAAAAACAACTGTACACAAATAAAGATTTTTTTTTTGGATTTTTTTTTTAATTTTAATCCTTTTTTTAATAGCCATCAACCTTCAAGATATAGAAGGGATCAGAGATGGGATCACACTAACTTGAAAAGCCTAGCCACACTTCAACTTTCTTTAGGATAGCTACAACCCAAGAACGATTGTTGGTATGTTTGTCCTCTTAAGTCCATGCCTCTCGTCTTTCAACATACGTTTGGCGATGAGATTATCATGTTTTTGGTAATATTGATGAAAATTTGTGGACCCCACTTGTGCTAGGTATAAGCCTACCAATCCTCAAGGTTTATTGAGATATAATGATGAGAGCTTCAGGTCTATGTTTACACATAACAGAGAAGATGATCATTATGTCAATCAGATGATGAGAGCTTCAGGTCTATGTTCCCATAACAGAGAAGATGATCATCTGATCGCTTGTTGAGCTATCTATATTTGTTTGCACGTCACTAACATTGCGTGTCTTTTGTTTCTCATTTGATTGAATAGCCCCGCATTGGTAGCTTGCACTCTTAGGTGTCTTTTGATTATATATGCACAAAATTTTCTGTGTCTTTTGATCTCTCAACCTGTGTATGATTGGACTCAGCTTGTGTAGACCTAAAACACTGTGGGAATCCAGCTTTTCGTGTAGATTTATTATTATTCACCTTATAGCAGTTTACTCAACTTGAAGGCTGAACCTACCTACACATCATTAACTTGTAGTTGTAACGTCCTTCAGATCCTATAATGTGCAGACAGACATAAACCAGTTAGTTCCTATCATTTCCCATATAAGATCAGGATTATTTGCATTAATCACATCTCATGGCCGAGACTATATTTTCATACTCCCCCTAAGCTTTTATTTTTGTACAATCCCCTTTTTTGTAATTAATTTTAATTTTTTTTTGTATTTTCATAAAAAAATATATACGAAATATAAAGTCTTCCACATCAGACACACATAAACATATATCAACAAGAAAAAGAGTGTGTGACAACGGTGTCAATTGTGCAATCAGGTTAGATACCATAACCAAACCTGTGAGATTTCCGCTCCAAACCTATTATTGGAACAACCACTGTTACTAACCGTGTTACTAATAGTCCTCCATGGTAGTTCCTGCACTCATAAGTAAATTAATTAGAGAGTGGAACCTAGGCCATCGTGGTCCTGGTTTGTCCTTTTTCATCAATATAACTAACTTCTTGAAACACCATACATTTTCCCTCATTAGTTTCTTTTTCAACTTTTGGTTTGATTCGCCAAACCTGTGTTGGTTTTAAAAAATTGTTTGTAAAAGATTTAATTTTTGAAACAATTTTCTGTTTAAGACCTGGAGGAATAGATTGTGGTTTTGATGCTTTGGTCCTTTTCATCTTTGAATCATATGAAACCGGCTTCATATGTGGAGATCTTGATGGAATATGTGTCATCCTAACATTCAAAGATGTGTGCATTTTATCCTTTGATCCGGAGAAGCAATCCACATTGCCTTTATCGTCTGGATTGTGTCGTTCTGGACATTGCTTGATCACATGACCTTCTTTACCACACCTAAAGCAAGCTTTGAATGGCTTTTGATGCTTTATTGTCCCGTGTGATGCAATTGGGGATGTAGATTCTTTTGAGCTTGATTCGGCTTGTTGAGAAGCATTGAGTTTTACATCACCTTTTGACTCTGTGATCTTTAACCCCTTGTGATTTTCATTCATCACTAATTCATCATCTGAAGTTGAGAAATCTTCTATAAATAGATCTTCTTCCAGTGAATCTTGATGGACTTGATTTGCAGTGTCAACTCTATCATCAAGTTCTGACACTGAAGTTTCCGAGTCATTTGAGCTTTCCCATTCTCTGGATGAACAAAACTCCGAATCACTTTGTGAATCATCTTTGCATGATGTTGATGGACTAAACTCTGGAATTTCTTCAGTTAAGAACTTTCCAAACCTGTTATTCTCAAGAGCGGGCACAAAAACAGGTGGAGCACAAACAGTTTTATCATCACAAAATGCAGATTTTAAATCAGCACATTCATGCACAATATCATCATGACAAACATCAGAACGTGAGACAGGTTTATGCCTATCACAAACATTTACCACACCATTCGAATCAACATTAGGTCTAGGTCCAGTACAGTCATCCAAATTTAAAACAGTTTTAGTCTTTTCATTATTCCAAATAAACCAATTAACTTTTGAGTAACTGGCTCCTGGGTGACCCAACCCCAAAGTCTTTCCACCACAACTGTCATGATCTTCCACATCCGCCTTTTGTGTCACTTCTGCATTGCTTTTAATCATATTAGTACTAGACTCAGGTTTGACACATTCCTTTTCACACAGATCATTTTTAGGATGAGGTTTTGGAATTGGTATATATTCACTTTTGCTCAGGGGTAAAAATAAAGATCTTTCGATCCCATTTTTATCCTTATATCCAATTCCATCTTTAACAAAAGATTGTCTTGAACACTCCACTAGATCAGCTTGAGCCTTCTTGCTTACATTCCATTTGTCCACAATAATTTGAAAATGATTTGTTTCGTTTCTTGATTTTTCTAACTTTTCTGTTAAATCATTTATTAAAAAATCTTTTTTAAGGACAAATTCTTTAAGAGTTTGCATTTCAGCGAGAGCTGCATTTAACTTTCGTTGATATGCCAACTCATTTTCTTTCATTTCATTGTTGATTTTTTGAATATCATCTCTTTCTCTTAAAACTTTTCGATTGTGGGACAAACAGTAAGCAACTGCTGTGACACACCTTGGTGTGCACAGTTTTGTTTTAATTTCTAGAGGAATGCTTTTTACCATATCCTTCTCCGCATGATCTTTGTTTGATTCCTCATTCACAGCTTTACCTGTCATGTTGCCTTTTTCAGTCTTGCTGCTTTCAGTCTTTTCAGCAATCAATGTTTCTTCCACAGCTTCCTTCTTACCTTTTTCATCCACATCCTGCTCTTGGCTCACCATGCCCTTGGTACAAATCTGTCCCATAAGATCTTTGTTGTTGTCGACTTTTGCAGTTGCAACTTCTTCACCCCAGTCACAGTGATCCTCAGTCAATGCCTTTGGTGCTTGCATTTTAGCAGCCTCATTTTCGTCGGTTACTGCCACTAATCTTTTTGTAGGCTTGATCTCATTTCCAGAGTTTGTTGAGAGATTATGAAGAGTCCCAGCTGAAATAGAGGATGGATTGGAGCTTTTCATGCTTATAGGAGCAGTGAAAGCCATGTTTCTAGATATCGATGTTGGTGGACTTGATATTGGAACGTAACCGACTTGATTCATCTCTCCCTTTGTGACATCATTTTCAAATGACTTTAAGGAATTTATCACATCTGACAAAGTCATTGGAAAAATCATAAAGTCCTCTCTGACCGTCATGAATTTAATGCTCCATTCCTTTAGGAGTGAATTGAACAACTTCTTGATTGAATTGCGGTTGTTAACAGGAATCCCGACTTTCTTCATCTTTGTGAGCATATTCATGAAACGATCGATGTGACTGCTTAAACTTTCACCACGAATGCTTCCAAACATGTCATACTCCTTTTGAACCATGTCTTGCTTCTTCTGAAACATGTCCTGATTTCCTTCATAGTAGTCACACAAGGCATACCACAGAGACTGAGCAGTGGTATACTCTTCGAACATGTTAAAAACACCATTCGATAGAGCCGTGGTAAGAGCATCGTAGGCTTTGTGATCACGTTCAATCAACTGCTTGTCAAGTTCTGTGAATGTTGATGGATCATCATTGTACACCTCACCAGCATCAGTGGTTCTCATTGGGATATGGGGCCCAAGTTGAACAGAAGTCCATTGAGTGTGATCATTGACAAAATAAAATGCTTTCATCCTGTTTTTCCAAGTCCCAAAGTCCTGGGCACCCTTCAATTTTGGTGGAGGTATGGTTGCGGTCCCGGTTTGAAGTTCTGCTTGGCTTATTGGTGTCATGTTGCTCAGAGACTTTTTTTTTTTAATCCAAACAATTTTTTTTTATTTTCTTAGAACCTGGTTCGAATCACACTAAAAATAAACTCGTATTGACTCTATTCTTGATATTTCACGAGTTTTAAAATGAGTAGGCCCAAATAAATTCTTAAACACCCGGTCCAATTTGAACTCGTAACAAAATTTTCACAAGAAGCCACCTTTTTTTTTTGTCAAATGGTAATTAAATTGGAAAGAACTTCAAATTTATTTGCTTTTAGAGTTGAGTTTCGAAACCTTAAATATTTGAGCTTAACTATTGTCCAACTAATAAGAAGTTGGCATACCTTTTACGCTACCATAAACCTTTTTTTGTTTTTTTTTTAAAAGCCTATTTGACTTAGTCAACCTTGTATTTCAAGAACAACACGTGAGCAGCAATTTTAAAGAATTGGAAATTTAAATGTCATTTAATTAGTAACTTGAAATTGTGTGAGCCATTTCAAACCACACACTAATTTCGATGCCAGGCTGTCAACAGCTTTGTTTGTATATGACATACAGAACCACAATTACTTTCTCTTTCCTTCCAAATCACTAACCACTAAAATGTCTCTCTCTACAAAACAAAGAAACTTAAACCCTGAATCTTACAATATCACTTTGTCACTTCTCTCTCTCTCGGTCTTGTTTTCTTTCTTACAACACACTCATACCAAAACAAGAACACGAAAACTATGAAAAGAGATAGGGTGGTGGTTGACGGCTATAAATGATGTTATGATGATGTACAGAGGTAGTGACAATGGTGTTTGGAGTCGGGTTGAGGGTGGTGTACGGTGGTATGGTTTTGGTTTGTTGGTGGTCGGATAATAGCTGACGAGATGGTTAAAAGACGGTGTACGCGGTGGTTGTTGGGTTGTAGGTATTGTTGGTTGCAGCGGTGAACGACAACCTGGTGGGTGCAAGGTTGAAGCTTGAGTGGTACAAGTTGGTGGTTAGAAAAGATGACGGAGATTAGGTTCGGTGGATCTGTCCGAATATGAAGTGTGTATCTGAATGTTGGTCAACAGTTCTCTAATTAAAAATAACGTTCTCTTTCTACTTTTTTTCTATTTTTTTGTACGCAGGCCAAAATAAGTACGCAGGCCAAAAAAAAATACGTCCGAATAAGTACGCGGAGACAGAAAGAATTACACTATGGTAAAGTCGCAAAAGACTAAACCACTGTCCCCAAAGTTTCCTTTGGTAAATACACAAGTACACCGGGAAAATAATGTCGCCTGAAAAATAAAGTTGCCGGAAAAGTTTTTGGAAAAGTTAAATACGCAAGATTTTGGAAAAGTTAAGTACAGTACGCAAGAAAAATTAAGTACGCGTACAGATTCTGGAAACTTGATAAAAAAAAAACCCTTTCTGATCTAACCAAAAACACCTTCAAATGATATGAAAACTACTCTAAATCTCTATAAACAAACCGTGATAAACCCTTAATAAACAAACAAAAGTTTTAAAACTTTTCAGATCTAGATTAAAAAAAAATAAAATGAAAACCCAACAAATTTCAAAACCTTTTTTTTTAAACTACGAACAAAAATCAGATTTAAAGATGAATTTGTAGATGGTTAAATCCCAAATTCGAGTACCAAGCTCTGATACCAAATTGTAGGATCGATTTCGAGCTTAAATCTGATTTAATAAAGATAAAGATGAACACACACTTGAATATGACAATAAAACCCACTAGATGATTAGCAAAAGATAAATACAATGTAGCCCCTAAATCTCTAGCATGTGTGTTGCATAAAAACCCTAATCTCTATCTATTTATAGCCCAAACATGCTTAGGCTAATTACACTTTAAGTCCCTAGGGTTAACAAAATACTAAAACACTCACTAAACAAGAAAACCATTTTTTTAAAGTAATAAATATATTTTGTCTAAACAAAATATATTTATTATCCATGGCGCCTTTCTTGATCATAACATGAGCTTCACTCGTCGATCTATTATCCGGATTTCTCGACTCGCCTTACGTGTTCACTGCGACTCGTTTGACTTTGACTTTCGTTGACTGAACGTTGACTTGTTGACTTTGACTTTGTTGATAACATTAGACTACAAATTTTAGACCCAACACTTGCACTTTTTTTACGACAAAGGGTTAAGTACAATGTTAAAAAATATAAAGTTGAAACTATTTATTTAATTGACACAAAAGAATAAACCCAACCTTCTTTTATAAACATTGATGAAGTCAGTTAGCTCATTAATAAAAAGCCTTGAAATACCAACATAGGTTGAAACATATGGAATATCTACAAACATAAAATTGCATATAAATGACATTATGTTATAATAAATTTAAATATAATATAACAACATATAATATAAGTAGATTGATACAGGAATAAATGAGTTACAAATTTGTAAATAAACTAACCCTTGAAATATGACGCCAATCCAAATTGCAAAATAACAACCAAGGGTTCAGCATTGTTATGGTTATGTAAATATGTATTCATCTGAATGGCAAATTCATCCCATAATTTCAAACAAATAACACGTCCCCTAAACATATTTGTAAAAAAAACATTGGAAACATACAGTTAACAACATATAACATAATGAATGCCGAAAACATAATAACTTTAATCCGAAATGAGATATAAGAATAAAAACATACTCTGAATCTTCAATATCCAAAAGCATACGTGTGACACCCGGCAACTTCCGGTATCTAACTTTTGAAAACTTAGTAAAGTCTACCTTAGCGAGTCGCGCATACGTTACACAAAACAAGGTCGGTCGAGTCGAGTCGCACATCATTAGGGTTTTAACGTACACAAGTCTCGAGTCCCGGGAATTGGTGAACGAGTGTGAACGTGTTTACTTTCATGCATTATGTGTTTATAATCATTATGTGACTTGTCGGTATGTGAAAATGTGTTAACATATGTTAAAACGGAGTTTAACGCGCCAAATACACCACACCAGACCCTGTAGGCGATTAGCAAGGCTAATTGCCTAAAGGGGTGGTGATTAGCAGGCTAATTGCCTAAAGGGGTGGTGATTAGCAGGCTAATTGCCTAAAGGGGTGGTGATTAGCAGGCTAATCGCCTAAAGGGGTGGCGATTAGCAGGCTAATCGCCTAAAGGGGTGGCGATTAGCAGGCTAATCGCCTAAAGGGGTGGCGATTAGCAGGCTAATCGCCTAAAGGGGTGGCGATTAGCAGCCCTAATCGCCTGCAACTGCTGCATAATCGCCTGCAACGTACTTGACGACTAAAAACACCTATAAATACCACCCTTGACCTCCAAAACATTATTTACACAACCCTAGCCGTCCCATAACATATCTCAACCCACAAACACCCTCTGGAACCCATTTTTACACACAAACAACCATTTCCAAGCTTATTCCATCATCTACTCTTAAATACAAGGTGTGTTCTTCAAACCCAAACCTTTAAATGATTATGTTTTACTCCCTAAATGTCCAGACCTGACTTTTAAAGGTTTTTGTCTTTGAAAATCCATTTAAAACCGTTTCTAAACAAACCCACACCTTTACATGTGTTATATGTGTTATATGTGATTAAAGATAGAGTTTTTGGGATCTAATCATGATTGTTTTTGTGTTATTATGATGTTTATAGCTGTTACAAGTTAGTATGATGATGTCCTAGGAGTTTGGATGGTTTTGGTCGTGTATTATGGATACTTGATGTTTTGACCCGTTTGAATGATTTTGGATGATTTAGGATGATATGAGGTGTGTTGTTGATTGCTTGATGTTAGGGTTTGCTCTAGGATGATGTTAGAACAGTAGGATGCTTTCGGACAACGTGATTATGTGATTAGATCTGAATATTTGCTATTTAGGGCAAGTTATTGCATGTTGATGTGATGTTTTCATGTTAAATTGCTATTTTGGGAAAACGCTCGCATTCGGGACTGTTAGAATGATGAAAACTTAGGGGTTTTGCTTGAAATATGTTTATTAATATGTTTGGATGATTATTGGGTGTTTTTACATGTTTCGGATCTGATTTGGAGGGTTAAACGCGCGAAAAACCACAATTGCTGCACTATAGGCGATTAGCAATCCTAATCGCCTATGTATTAGGCGATTAGGGGCATAATCGCCTAAAGGATGGGCTACTCGTGTGTTGTAGGTGGCGATTAGCCCCTAATTGCTAGCAAGTCATGCAATTGTGATCCTAATTGCTAGCAAGTCATGCAATTGTGATCCTAATTGCTAGCAAGTCATGCAATTGTGATCCTAATTGCTAGCAAGTCATGCAATTGTGATCCTAATTGCTAGCAAGTCATGCAATTGTGATCCTAATTGCTAGCAAGTCATGCAATTGTGACCCTAATCACTAGTTAAGCCCTGAATTACATACCACATGACCATAATCGCCTGATATGCATGTGAATAGCCCTAATCACCTAACATAGGTGGCGATTAGCCCTGCTAATTGCCTGTTGACCATCCCTAATCACGTGTTGACTTTCCTAATTGCATGCTAAGTCCCTAATCGCATGAAATGCTGTTGTAAGTGTATTTTAACATCCCGAAACCCGATTTGACACCTAGGAACATGATAGGAACCCCGTGACATGCTTAGTAACATAGTAACACGTGTTCGGACTTGTTCGTACGTTATTTGACCTATGTGTTAGAATCGTTGAACTTTAACGCATGTTAAGGACTAAGTTGCATGATTTGTGTATGTTTGAGTATGAGATGAACACGTGGGGTCTCGGGTCACCAATGGGATGTCGAGTCTTGTACATTTGGTCAGTTTAACAGTCAACGCATTTTCAAACGAACCTGGTTATGGTCTGGGCATCTGGGGACTAACTAACCTACGGGTTATTAGTCTAAGTACTTGTAACTGTCATATGTTAGGTCGCCGCTTTACGGGGCTAGCATAGCTTGTTGGTTTAAATCACTTTCGAAGTAACGCAACCCAAGGTGAGTTCACGGCCCCTCTTTTATACGTTTTCTTTCGGGGGAGAAACATGCCACGCAATTTAACAAACTCAATGCTTTCATATAAACATGTAACTCTTTTGGAAACGCTTTACTCATTTTGAATACGTAACTGTTTTTGGGAAGTGACTTGTTGTAAACATGCAACGCTTTTGAAACACAACTCTTGATTTGCAACACTTTTGTTTACTACACGACGAAACAAGGAGTCCCGGGGGAAACCATGAATGTGCGGGGTAGCACAACGGGGAAATGTGGATAGATCTATTGGGCCTGACCAACCCCACCCGTCGGCTAGGAGCCGGGCGGGTGCATATTGTCTCTAGTTTAGCAACACAAGCAACTCAAACACGGGCAGCAACTCAAGCAACGCTGTCAGTAATGGTTTCAGCATCACAGTCGTGGTAGTAGTAGGAAACGCTTGTTTGTTCGTTTGTTTATTCGTTTAACGTATCTTATGACATGGTATTTTGTGATCAACGCGCAACACACGGAAACTTATTGTAAACTTAAACCTGTGAACTCACCAGCATTATATGTTGACCCGTTTTTGGCATGATTTCTCAGGTCGCTAAGGTAGCAGCATCTCAGGGCTTAGGCGCACGCGTCTGCACGGCGTCTAGTTTAGGTTCATGGTTTTGTTATTAAACAAGTTTGGAAACTTTTGGGGATTTTGTTTTTGTAAAACAATGCTTCCGCTGTTATTTCAAATGGTTTGGATTTATGTTTTTATTTTACGTATCTTATCATATAGTGTTGTTTATTGTGACCGTTGACTTGGATCCTGGTGTGTCACCCGCCTCGCGGTAGAACTCCGCATGTGGTAATTTGAGGGTGTGACAGATTGGTATCAGAGCCAATGGTTATAGTGAACTAGGACTGCATGTAGAGTCTAGACTATAGCCGAGTCTCACACACTAGACGGTCACATACATTCGAGTCGTGTCTTTTGGTAAACATACTAACCTTGTCGGGGTGTCGGTATCCTTACCACACGGTGTCACATTGCTTATCTCATTCTTGGTTATTCCTAGCTTCACTTTATCTTCTCCTTCGGGTTTACAGTCGTGGGAACTTGTTTGATGATCTTTTGAGTTGGTTATATCTTCCTAAGATGTGGGTGTCGGGTGACTTGAGGTTCGAACTCGGGGCACGCCTTGAGGACCATGTAGAGCAATTTATCATTTCGGGTGCACACGAAATGATAAGTTGAAATGCATGAAAGACTTGGTGGATCTCGGGTTGGGATTAATGGTCACATTGTACCCAATCCTGGATTTTTCGTATTCTCTTGGTTTAGCGTTGGTGATGGGTCTGAGTGTTTGTTTCTTGTCGTTCTCAGGAGATGTCTGGAATTCGCGGTGGACGTAGAGGCGGTGGTCGTACTGGCGGACGCAATGGTGGCGGTGGTCGTGGAGGGGTGAACCTAACCCAGGAGGATCTGAACACCTTGCTGCAGGCTGCCTTTCAGGCAGGACACAATGCTCATGGCGGTGAGTTGATCCTATCAGTTTTGCCTCGTTGTGAGTATGGTATCCTTCTTTTGTGGTTTTCTTACGTGTTTCGTTTCAGGCGGTGTTGTTAACCCACCCCCAGCCATGTGTACGTACAAGATGTTTCGGGATTGTAAGCCCCATGAGTTCTCTGGCACTGAAGGGGCTGTAGGCATGCTCAAGTGGCTAGAGAAAGTGGAGTCCGTATTCATAATGTGCAATTGTCTTCCCGAGGATCGGGTGAAGTATTCTATTGGGCTCTTCACAGATGTTGCTCTGACTTGGTGGAACAACATCACTAAGAACATGGGTATAGGTGAAGCCTATGCCATGCCATGGGAGAGCTTTGTGCAGCTATTGAAAAGGGAGTACTGTCCCAGGGAGGAGGTACAAAAATTGGAACATGAGGTTTGGAGCCTCAAGATGGTGGGGTCTGAGATTGAAGAGTACACTGTGAGGCGTAACGAGTTGGCGGTGCTGTGTCCTGACTTGCACGTACCAGAATACAGGAGGATCGAGCACTACATTTCAGGGTTAGTACCAGAGATAGCGGGGTTAGTGGCTGCGGGAAATCTTCCTACTTATGCAGAGGTGGTTCGATCGGCTCATCGGATGACTAATCTGAAGGTGAATGAAGGTGTTTTACCTGCTCGTGGTTCGACTGTCAAGGCTCCAGAGGGCAGCAAGCGCAAGTTGGAAGGCTCGGGGAAGAGTTCGGCTCAAGAACAGCCACAGCAGCAGACCAGGAAGCTAGGGGCGGTGGGGTCACCGTCGACTCAGAATCAGGGTGGGTACACGGGAAAGAACCCTAAGTGCAACCAGTGCGGGTACCATCATGTTGGGAGTTGTGATACGTTTCGTTGCAACCGTTGTCTTCGCTATGGCCATCTGGCCAAGGATTGTAGGGTCAGCACTCAGGCAGGACAAGTTCAAGCAGTTGCCCCCACTCCTACTCCTCGGGGAAATCAAGGGTGCTTCAATTGTGGTGAAACAGGGCATTTCAAGCGAAATTGCCCAAAGCTGAATCAGGGAGAGGCAGGCACAGCAAGAAATGGAGGGAACAACCAGGGCGGTGGTGTAGCTGCTCGCGCTTATGTTATTGGGGCTAGGGAGAACCAGGAGGACCCAGACACTGTTACTCGTACGTATTCTTTCTTATCTCTTGTTACGCTTGTACGCCTTGGTTTTACTCTTTCGCAATGTTGTGTGTTCGTGTCGTTGGGTGTTTCCTTGGGGTTGGTCTTTACTTCTCATTCTTTGGGGTCGATGAGGGTCCTTTGGGGATGTTACTTGGACGGTACCAGTGGGTTAGTTATACCGATCACAGTAGTCCCCAGTAGGCCTTCGATCGGGGGTCTCTTGTCTCATATCCACTCGCTGTTCCTTGGGGAAACGTTACTTGGGCATACACAGAGGTCGACGCTCATCACTGTTGGGGCCAAAAGAATCTCGGGGCGAGATTCCTTTTAACAGGGGGATGATGTGACGACCCGGAAAAATTTTTCTTCTTGTTTTGTCTTCTCTTTTCGACTTCGGGAAATTTTCGGGACGAAAATTCTTTTAACAGGGGGATGATGTGACACCCGGCAACTTCCGGTATCTAACTTTTGAAAACTTAGTAAAGTCTACCTTAGCGAGTCGCGCATACGTTACACAAAACAAGGTCGGTCGAGTCGAGTCGCACATCATTAGGGTTTTAACGTACACAAGTCTCGAGTCCCGGGAATTGGTGAACGAGTGTGAACGTGTTTACTTTCATGCATTATGTGTTTATAATCATTATGTGACTTGTCGGTATGTGAAAATGTGTTAACATATGTTAAAACGGAGTTTAACGCGCCAAATACACCACACCAGACCCTGTAGGCGATTAGCAAGGCTAATTGCCTAAAGGGGTGGTGATTAGCAGGCTAATTGCCTAAAGGGGTGGTGATTAGCAGGCTAATTGCCTAAAGGGGTGGTGATTAGCAGGCTAATCGCCTAAAGGGGTGGTGATTAGCAGGCTAATCGCCTAAAGGGGTGGCGATTAGCAGGCTAATCGCCTAAAGGGGTGGCGATTAGCAGGCTAATCGCCTAAAGGGGTGGCGATTAGCAGGCTAATCGCCTAAAGGGGTGGCGATTAGCAGCCCTAATCGCCTGCAACTGCTGCATAATCGCCTGCAACGTACTTGACGACTAAAAACACCTATAAATACCACCCTTGACCTCCAAAACATTATTTACACAACCCTAGCCGTCCCATAACATATCTCAACCCACAAACACCCTCTGGAACCCATTTTTACACACAAACAACCATTTCCAAGCTTATTCCATCATCTACTCTTAAATACAAGGTGTGTTCTTCAAACCCAAACCTTTAAATGATTATGTTTTACTCCCTAAATGTCCAGACCTGACTTTTAAAGGTTTTTGTCTTTGAAAATCCATTTAAAACCGTTTCTAAACAAACCCACACCTTTACATGTGTTATATGTGTTATATGTGATTAAAGATAGAGTTTTTGGGATCTAATCATGATTGTTTTTGTGTTATTATGATGTTTATAGCTGTTACAAGTTAGTATGATGATGTCCTAGGAGTTTGGATGGTTTTGGTCGTGTATTATGGATACTTGATGTTTTGACCCGTTTGAATGATTTTGGATGATTTAGGATGATATGAGGTGTGTTGTTGATTGCTTGATGTTAGGGTTTGCTCTAGGATGATGTTAGAACAGTAGGATGCTTTCGGACAACGTGATTATGTGATTAGATCTGAATATTTGCTATTTAGGGCAAGTTATTGCATGTTGATGTGATGTTTTCATGTTAAATTGCTATTTTGGGAAAACGCTCGCATTCGGGACTGTTAGAATGATGAAAACTTAGGGGTTTTGCTTGAAATATGTTTATTAATATGTTTGGATGATTATTGGGTGTTTTTACATGTTTCGGATCTGATTTGGAGGGTTAAACGCGCGAAAAACCACAATTGCTGCACTATAGGCGATTAGCAATCCTAATCGCCTATGTATTAGGCGATTAGGGGCATAATCGCCTAAAGGATGGGCTACTCGTGTGTTGTAGGTGGCGATTAGCCCCTAATTGCTAGCAAGTCATGCAATTGTGATCCTAATTGCTAGCAAGTCATGCAATTGTGATCCTAATTGCTAGCAAGTCATGCAATTGTGATCCTAATTGCTAGCAAGTCATGCAATTGTGATCCTAATTGCTAGCAAGTCATGCAATTGTGATCCTAATTGCTAGCAAGTCATGCAATTGTGACCCTAATCACTAGTTAAGCCCTGAATTACATACCACATGACCATAATCGCCTGATATGCATGTGAATAGCCCTAATCACCTAACATAGGTGGCGATTAGCCCTGCTAATTGCCTGTTGACCATCCCTAATCACGTGTTGACTTTCCTAATTGCATGCTAAGTCCCTAATCGCATGAAATGCTGTTGTAAGTGTATTTTAACATCCCGAAACCCGATTTGACACCTAGGAACATGATAGGAACCCCGTGACATGCTTAGTAACATAGTAACACGTGTTCGGACTTGTTCGTACGTTATTTGACCTATGTGTTAGAATCGTTGAACTTTAACGCATGTTAAGGACTAAGTTGCATGATTTGTGTATGTTTGAGTATGAGATGAACACGTGGGGTCTCGGGTCACCAATGGGATGTCGAGTCTTGTACATTTGGTCAGTTTAACAGTCAACGCATTTTCAAACGAACCTGGTTATGGTCTGGGCATCTGGGGACTAACTAACCTACGGGTTATTAGTCTAAGTACTTGTAACTGTCATATGTTAGGTCGCCGCTTTACGGGGCTAGCATAGCTTGTTGGTTTAAATCACTTTCGAAGTAACGCAACCCAAGGTGAGTTCACGGCCCCTCTTTTATACGTTTTCTTTCGGGGGAGAAACATGCCACGCAATTTAACAAACTCAATGCTTTCATATAAACATGTAACTCTTTTGGAAACGCTTTACTCATTTTGAATACGTAACTGTTTTTGGGAAGTGACTTGTTGTAAACATGCAACGCTTTTGAAACACAACTCTTGATTTGCAACACTTTTGTTTACTACACGACGAAACAAGGAGTCCCGGGGGAAACCATGAATGTGCGGGGTAGCACAACGGGGAAATGTGGATAGATCTATTGGGCCTGACCAACCCCACCCGTCGGCTAGGAGCCGGGCGGGTGCATATTGTCTCTAGTTTAGCAACACAAGCAACTCAAACACGGGCAGCAACTCAAGCAACGCTGTCAGTAATGGTTTCAGCATCACAGTCGTGGTAGTAGTAGGAAACGCTTGTTTGTTCGTTTGTTTATTCGTTTAACGTATCTTATGACATGGTATTTTGTGATCAACGCGCAACACACGGAAACTTATTGTAAACTTAAACCTGTGAACTCACCAGCATTATATGTTGACCCGTTTTTGGCATGATTTCTCAGGTCGCTAAGGTAGCAGCATCTCAGGGCTTAGGCGCACGCGTCTGCACGGCGTCTAGTTTAGGTTCATGGTTTTGTTATTAAACAAGTTTGGAAACTTTTGGGGATTTTGTTTTTGTAAAACAATGCTTCCGCTGTTATTTCAAATGGTTTGGATTTATGTTTTTATTTTACGTATCTTATCATATAGTGTTGTTTATTGTGACCGTTGACTTGTATCCTGGTGTGTCACCCGCCTCGCGGTATGTGACACCCGGCAACTTCCGGTAACTAACTTTTGAAAACTTAGTAAAGTCTACCTTAGCGAGTCGCACATACGTTACACAAAACAAGGTCGGTCGAGTCGAGTCGCACATCATTAAGGTTTTAACGTACGCAAGTCTCGAGTCCCGGGAATTGGTGAACGAGTGTGAACGTGTTTACTTTCATGCATTATGTGTTTATAATCATTATGTGACTTGTCGGTATGTGAAAATGTGTTAACATATGTTAAAACGGAGTTTAACGCGCCAAATACACCATCTTGGACCCTGTAGGCGATTAGCCTGGCTAATTGCCATCAGGGGTGGCGATTAGCCACTCCCTGTAGGCGATTAGCATGGCTAATTGCCTTCAGGGGTGGCGATTAGCCCTCTCTGTAGGCGATTAGCAGGGCTAATCGCCTGCAACTGCTGCATAATCGCCTGCAACATACTTGACGACTAAAAACACCTATAAATACCACCCTTGACCTCCAAAACATTATTTGCACAACCCTAGCCGTCCCATAACATATCTCAACCCACAAACACCCTCTGGAACCCATTTTTACACACAAACAACCATTTCCAAGCTTATTCCATCATCTACTCTTAAATACAAGGTGTGTTCTTCAAACCCAAACCTTTAAATGATTATGTTTTACTCCCTAAATGTCCAGACCTGACTTTTAAAGGTTTTTGTCTTTGAAAATCCATTTAAAACCGTTTCTAAACAAACCCACACCTTTACATGTGTTAAATGTGTTATATGTGATTAAAGATTGAGTTTTTGGGATTTAATCATGATTGTTTTTGTGCTATTATGATGTTTATAGCTGTTACAAGTTAGTATGATGATGTCCTAGGAGTTTGGATGGTTTTGGTCGTGTATTATGGATACTTGATGTTTTGACCCGTTTGAATGATTTTGGATGATTTAGGATGATATGAGGTGTGTTGTTGATTGCTTGATGTTAGGGTTTGCTCTAGGATGATGTTAGAACAGTAGGATGCCTTCGGACAACGTGATTATGTGATTAGATCTGAATATTTGCTATTTAGGGCAAGTTATTGCATGTTGATGTGATGTTTTCATGTTAAATTGCTATTTTGGGAAAACGCTCGCATTCGGGACTGTTAGAATGATGAAAACTTAGGGGTTTTGCTTAAAATATGTTTGTTAATATGTTAGAATGATTATTGGGTGTTTGCGCACTTTCGGATCCGATTTGGAGGGTTAAACGCGCGAAAAACCACAATTGCTGCACTGCAGGCGATTAGCAATCCTAATCGCCTATGTATCAGGCGATTAGGGGCATAATCGCCTGATGTATGGGCTACTCGTGTGACTTACCATGCGATTAGCCCCCTAATTGCTAGCAAGTCATGCAATTGTGATCCTAATTGCTAGCAAGTCATGCAATTGTGACCCTAATCACTAGTTAAGCCCTGAATTGCATACCACATGACCATAATCGCCTGATATGCATGTGAATAGCCCTAATCACCTAGCATAGGTGGCGATTAGCCCTGCTAATTGCCTGTTGACCATCCCTAATCACGTGTTGACTTTCCTAATTGCATGCTAAGTCCCTAATCGCATGAAATGCTGTTGTAAGTGTATTTTAACATCCCGAAACCCGATTTGACACCTAGGAACATGATAGGAACCCCGTGACATGCTTAGTAACATAGTAACACGTGTTCGGACTTGTTCGTACGTTATTTGACCTATGTGTTAGAATCGTTGAACTTTAACGCATGTTAAGGACTAAGTTGCATGATTTGTGTATGTTTGAGTATGAGATGAACACGTGGGGTCTCGGGTCACCAATGGGATGTCGAGTCTTGTACATTTGGTCAGTTTAACAGTCCACGCATTTTCAAACGAACCTGGTTATGGTCTGGGCATCTAGGGACTAACTAACCTACGGGTTGTTAGTCTAAGTACTTGTAACTGTCATATGTTAGGTCGCCGCTTTACGGGGCTAGCATAGCTTGTTGGTTTAAATCACTTTCGAAGTAACGCGACCCAAGGTGAGTTCACGGCCCCTCTTTTATACGTTTTCTTTCGGGGGAGAAACATGCCACGCAATTTAACAAACTCAATGCTTTCATATAAACATGTAACTCTTTTGGAAACGCTTTACTCATTTTGAATACGTAACTGTTTTTGGGAAGTGACTTGTTGTAAACACGCTACGCTTTTGAAACACTTTTGGGAAGTAACACTTTTGGAAAGCAACACTTTTGAATGCAACGCTTTTGAAACACAACTCTTGATTTGCAACACTTTTGTTTACTACACGACGAAACAAGGAGTCCCGGGGGAAACCATGAATGTGCGGGGTAGCACAACGGGGAAATGTGGATAGATCTATTGGGCCTGACCAACCCCACCCGTCGGCTAGGAGCCGGGCGGGTGCATATTGTCTCTAGTTTAGCAACACAAGCAACTCAAACACGGGCAGCAACTCAAGCAACGCTGTCAGTAATGGTTTCAGCATCACAGTCGTGGTAGTAGTAGGAAACGCTTGTTTGTTCGTTTGTTTATTCGTTTAACGTATCTTATGACATGGTATTTTGTGATCAACGCGCAACACACGGAAACTTATTGTAAACTTAAACCTGTGAACTCACCAGCATTATATGTTGACCCGTTTTTGGCATGATTTCTCAGGTCGCTAAGGTAGCAGCATCTCAGGGCTTAGGCGCACGCGCCTGCACGACGTCTAGTTTAGGTTCATGGTTTTGTTATTAAACAAGTTTGGAAACTTTTGGGATTTTGTTTTTGTAAAACAATGCTTCCGCTGTTATTTCAAATGGTTTGGATTTATGTTTTATTTTACGTATCTTACCATATAGTGTTGTTTATTGTGACCGTTGACTTGGATCCTGGTGTGTCACACGCCTCGCGGTAGAACTCCGCATGTGGTAATTTGAGGGTGTGACAGATTGGTATCAGAGCCAATGGTTATAGTGAACTAGGACTGCATGTAGAGTCTAGACTATAGCCGAGTCTCACACACTAGACGGTCACATACATTGAGTCGTGTCTTTTGGTAAACATACTAACCTTGTCGGGGTGTCGGTATCCTTACCACACAGTGTCACGTTACCTACCTTATCCTCGGTTATTCCTAGCTCCATTTTATCTTCTCCTTCGGGTTTGCGCTCGAGGAAACTTGTGTGTTGGTCTTTTGAGTTGGTTATGTCTTCTTATGATGTGGGTATCGAGTGACTTGAGGTTCGAGCTCGGGGCACGCCTTGAGGACCATGTAGAGCAATTTATCATTTCGGGTGCACACGAAATCATAAGTTGAAATGCATGGAAGACTTGGTGGATCTCGTGTTGGGATTTATGGTCACATTTGGACCCGATCTTGGACTTTTCGTATTCTCTTGGTTTAACTTTGGTGTTGGGTCTGAGTGTTTGTTTCTTGTTTTTCTCAGAAGATGTCTGGAATTCGCGGTGGACGTAGAGGCGGTGGTCGTACTGGCGGACGCAATGGTGGCGGTGGTCGTGGAGGGGTGAACCTAACCCAGGAGGATCTGAACACCTTGCTGCAGGCTGCCTTTCAGGCAGGACACAATGCTCATGGCGGTGAGTTGATGCTATCAGTTTTGCCTCGTTGTGAGCATGGTATCCTTCTTTTGTGGTTTTCTTACGTGTTTCGTTTCAGGCGGTGTTGTTAACCCACCCCCAGCCATGTGTACGTACAAGATGTTTCGGGATTGTAAGCCCCATGAGTTCTCTGGCACTGAAGGGGCTGTAGGCATGCTCAAGTGGCTAGAGAAAGTGGAGTCCGTATTCATAATGTGCAATTGCCTTCCCGAGGATCGGGTGAAGTATTCTGTTGGCCTCTTCACAGATGTTGCTCTGACTTGGTGGAACAACATCACTAAGAACATGGGTATAGGTGAAGCCTATGCCATGCCATGGGAGAGCTTTGTGCAGCTATTGAAAAGGGAGTACTGTCCCAGGGAGGAGGTACAAAAATTGGAACATGAGGTTTGGAGCCTCAAGATGGTGGGGTCTGAGATTGAAGAGTACACTGTGAGGCGTAACGAGTTGGCGGTGCTGTGTCCTGACTTGCACGTACCAGAATACAGGAGGATCGAGCACTACATTTCAGGGTTAGTACCAGAGATAGCGGGGTTAGTGGCTGCGGGAAATCTTCCTACTTATGCAGAGGTGGTTCGATCGGCTCATCGGATGACTAATCTGAAGGTGAATGAAGGTGTTTTACCTGCTCGTGGTTCGACTGTCAAGGCTCCAGAGGGCAGCAAGCGCAAGTTGGAAGGCTCGGGGAAGAGTTCGGCTCAAGAACAGCCACAGCAGCAGACCAGGAAGCTAGGGGCGGTGGGGTCACCGTCGACTCAGAATCAGGGTGGGTACACGGGAAAGAACCCTAAGTGCAACCAGTGCGGGTACCATCATGTTGGGAGTTGTGATACGTTTCGTTGCAACCGTTGTCTTCGCTATGGCCATCTGGCCAAGGATTGTAGGGTCAGCACTCAGGCAGGACAAGTTCAAGCAGTTGCCCCCACTCCTACTCCTCGGGGAAATCAAGGGTGCTTCAATTGTGGTGAAACAGGGCATTTCAAGCGAAATTGCCCAAAGCTGAATCAGGGAGAGGCAGGCACAGCAAGAAATGGAGGGAACAACCAGGGCGGTGGTGTAGCTGCTCGTGCTTATGTTATTGGGGCTAGGGAGAACCAGGAGGACCCAGACACTGTTACCCGTACGTATTCTTTCTTATCTCTTGTTACGCTTGTACGCCTTGGTTTTACTCTTTCGCAATGTTGTGTGTTCGTGTCTTTGGGCGTTTCCTTGGGGTTTGGTCTTTACTTCTCATTCTTTGGGGTCGATGAGGGTCCTTTGGGGATGTTACTTGGACGGTACCAGTGGGTTAGTTATACCGATCACAGTAGTCCCCAGTAGGCCTTCGATCGGGGGTCTCTTGTCTCATATTCACTCGCTGTTCCTTGGGGAAACGTTACTTGGGCATACACAGAGGTCGACGCTCATCACTGTTGGGGCTAAAAGAATCTCGGGGCGAGATTCCTTTTAACAGGGGGATGATGTGACGACCCGGAAAAATTTTTCTTCTTATTTTGTCTTCTCTTTTCGACTCCGGGAAATTTTCGGGACGAAAATTCTTTTAACAGGGGGATGATGTGACACCCGGCAACTTCCGGTAACTAACTTTTGAAAACTTAGTAAAGTCTACCTTAGCGAGTCGCACATACGTTACACAAAACAAGGTCGGTCGAGTCGAGTCGCACATCATTAAGGTTTTAACGTACGCAAGTCTCGAGTCCCGGGAATTGGTGAACGAGTGTGAACGTGTTTACTTTCATGCATTATGTGTTTATAATCATTATGTGACTTGTCGGTATGTGAAAATGTGTTAACATATGTTAAAACGGAGTTTAACGCGCCAAATACACCATCTTGGACCCTGTAGGCGATTAGCCTGGCTAATTGCCATCAGGGGTGGCGATTAGCCACTCCCTGTAGGCGATTAGCATGGCTAATTGCCTTCAGGGGTGGCGATTAGCCCTCTCTGTAGGCGATTAGCAGGGCTAATCGCCTGCAACTGCTGCATAATCGCCTGCAACATACTTGACGACTAAAAACACCTATAAATACCACCCTTGACCTCCAAAACATTATTTGCACAACCCTAGCCATCCCATAACATATCTCAACCCACAAACACCCTCTGGAACCCATTTTTACACACAAACAACCATTTCCAAGCTTATTCCATCATCTACTCTTAAATACAAGGTGTGTTCTTCAAACCCAAACCTTTAAATGATTATGTTTTACTCCCTAAATGTCCAGACCTGACTTTTAAAGGTTTTTGTCTTTGAAAATCCATTTAAAACCGTTTCTAAACAAACCCACACCTTTACATGTGTTAAATGTGTTATATGTGATTAAAGATTGAGTTTTTGGGATTTAATCATGATTGTTTTTGTGCTATTATGATGTTTATAGCTGTTACAAGTTAGTATGATGATGTCCTAGGAGTTTGGATGGTTTTGGTCGTGTATTATGGATACTTGATGTTTTGACCCGTTTGAATGATTTTGGATGATTTAGGATGATATGAGGTGTGTTGTTGATTGCTTGATGTTAGGGTTTGCTCTAGGATGATGTTAGAACAGTAGGATGCCTTCGGACAACGTGATTATGTGATTAGATCTGAATATTTGCTATTTAGGGCAAGTTATTGCATGTTGATGTGATGTTTTCATGTTAAATTGCTATTTTGGGAAAACGCTCGCATTCGGGACTGTTAGAATGATGAAAACTTAGGGGTTTTGCTTAAAATATGTTTGTTAATATGTTAGAATGATTATTGGGTGTTTGCGCACTTTCGGATCCGATTTGGAGGGTTAAACGCGCGAAAAACCACAATTGCTGCACTGCAGGCGATTAGCAATCCTAATCGCCTATGTATCAGGCGATTAGGGGCATAATCGCCTGATGTATGGGCTACTCGTGTGACTTACCATGCGATTAGCCCCCTAATTGCTAGCAAGTCATGCAATTGTGATCCTAATTGCTAGCAAGTCATGCAATTGTGACCCTAATCACTAGTTAAGCCCTGAATTGCATACCACATGACCATAATCGCCTGATATGCATGTGAATAGCCCTAATCACCTAGCATAGGTGGCGATTAGCCCTGCTAATTGCCTGTTGACCATCCCTAATCACGTGTTGACTTTCCTAATTGCATGCTAAGTCCCTAATCGCATGAAATGCTGTTGTAAGTGTATTTTAACATCCCGAAACCCGATTTGACACCTAGGAACATGATAGGAACCCCGTGACATGCTTAGTAACATAGTAACACGTGTTCGGACTTGTTCGTACGTTATTTGACCTATGTGTTAGAATCGTTGAACTTTAACGCATGTTAAGGACTAAGTTGCATGATTTGTGTATGTTTGAGTATGAGATGAACACGTGGGGTCTCGGGTCACCAATGGGATGTCGAGTCTTGTACATTTGGTCAGTTTAACAGTCCACGCATTTTCAAACGAACCTGGTTATGGTCTGGGCATCTAGGGACTAACTAACCTACGGGTTGTTAGTCTAAGTACTTGTAACTGTCATATGTTAGGTCGCCGCTTTACGGGGCTAGCATAGCTTGTTGGTTTAAATCACTTTCGAAGTAACGCAACCCAAGGTGAGTTCACGGCCCCTCTTTTATACGTTTTCTTTCGGGGGAGAAACATGCCACGCAATTTAACAAACTCAATGCTTTCATATAAACATGTAACTCTTTTGGAAACGCTTTACTCATTTTGAATACGTAACTGTTTTTGGGAAGTGACTTGTTGTAAACACGCTACGCTTTTGAAACACTTTTGGGAAGTAACACTTTTGGAAAGCAACACTTTTGAATGCAACGCTTTTGAAACACAACTCTTGATTTGCAACACTTTTGTTTACTACACGACGAAACAAGGAGTCCCGGGGGAAACCATGAATGTGCGGGGTAGCACAACGGGGAAATGTGGATAGATCTATTGGGCCTGACCAACCCCACCCGTCGGCTAGGAGCCGGGCGGGTGCATATTGTCTCTAGTTTAGCAACACAAGCAACTCAAACACGGGCAGCAACTCAAGAAACGCTGTCAGTAATGGTTTCAGCATCACAGTCGTGGTAGTAGTAGGAAACGCTTGTTTGTTCGTTTGTTTATTCGTTTAACGTATCTTATGACATGGTATTTTGTGATCAACGCGCAACACACGGAAACTTATTGTAAACTTAAACCTGTGAACTCACCAGCATTATATGTTGACCCGTTTTTGGCATGATTTCTCAGGTCGCTAAGGTAGCAGCATCTCAGGGCTTAGGCGCACGCGCCTGCACGGCGTCTAGTTTAGGTTCATGGTTTTGTTATTAAACAAGTTTGGAAACTTTTGGGATTTTGTTTTTGTAAAACAATGCTTCCGCTGTTATTTCAAATGGTTTGGATTTATGTTTTATTTTACGTATCTTACCATATAGTGTTGTTTATTGTGACCGTTGACTTGGATCCTGGTGTGTCACACGCCTCGCGGTAGAACTCCGCATGTGGTAATTTGAGGGTGTGACACGGTAGAACTCCGCATGTGGTAATTTGAGGGTGTGACAATACGATTCTTTTGATTCGCCTTCTCCTTTTTTTTATAATCATAGTAATTCTTTATATTCTTTACATAACCAATGACATCTGCAATTGGATATTGAAAGTAATATTATTAGTGAAATAAATAGGTATAATTATGAAGTCCAATATATTTAAATCTGATATATTTATATATACATATATAAAAAGAAAAAAAATACCTATCGAGTAATTTGTAAACACATCCTTTTCTATTAGCGATTCAAAAGGCAAAAATCGAAAACCGTATTCATCACCCTTAAAATCAAAACAGGATAAAAGCTGAGTAATCTGACTGAAAAAGATTTTGTTTCCGTGTGAGCCAATGTTCATACTTGAAAGTTCCATATCAACACGAACATATTTGATTATGTAAGCATGTTTCTCATGTAAATAACTTTCAAAAATGTCAACAAAGTTACTACGAATAAGAGCTTGAACTCTGTCACCCTGGAGAAAAAAAAGTATATGTTATTAATAAACGTCAATAATGTAAATTGTATAGAATAATTTGTAAGTTATATAGAAAATATAAGGATTACGTTTTCATCCATTAAGACCATTTCAATGGAATAATCATTAGTTCGGCTTTTTGATTGTTCACGCCAAATTGTTAAGACCCTCGCCTTAATAATAACATCCTCTTGACCATATTCAAGTCTGTCAAACATTGTTATCGTTTCACCCTCCATAAGCATTTCTAAATAAACTGTAAAACAAAGTTAAAGACAAATTAATTAAAAATCTTATAAACAACATACAAAGTTAATAATTTTTATATTATTAAACGAACGGCTTAAAAAAATACAGATATTTAAAAAAAAATAACATATTAAACTTTGTTTTGTATAATAAATTAATATGAATAACATATTTTAAACCGATATTAATTCATATTCATAAAACTTAATAACAAATTAAATTAAAAATCTAAACATATAAACAACTAAAATGATATTACCTGATATTTAAATTTCTTCGAAAGAGAGAAATGAAGATAGTAGTAAAAATGAATTATGGTTTGTTCAATTCTTATAGGAGAAGTTTATAATTTTAATTATAGTATGTATTATGTAATTAATATAATATCGTTTATTTTTGTAAAAGGTGTCATAATTTTAAATAAATTTAGAAATAAAAAATTATCATTAAATTGTATATTGTTTACAAAAATAATTAACTAACGTTTATTTTATTGCAAATACTTAAAAACATAAACATTATAAAAAACGTAAAGCTAAAAAAAAAAGTTAACCACGTATTGAATTGAAAATTATTATTATATTATTCTAATATTATAGTACATTACTACAATTAAAATAATTAAATTAGGATTAAAATTTCTAAACGTATCAATATAAATATGAATTTATAATAATAACTATAATTGAATCATGTAATTTTGTATTTTTTATCAAACAATATGTAAAAATATACATAAATTTGTGTAGACAAATATAATGAAAAAAATGACAACAGATAATATATTTGTATCTATAACTCTATAAGAATTAGGTAATATTATTTTGACCTCCCATACAATTTAAAAACATATAAAAGTTCTACAATTATTTTTGTAATAAGATAACATCATTTATTTGTAAAATAAAAAACAATATATTTAAAATATTACATTACCAATTCATGATAAGTAATATCATTGTTTTATCGTAAAGATATTCAATATGACGAATGCGTATTTTATGTGGTTATATTATTCTTATTATTATTATTGTTATTATTAATAATAATCAATACAACGTAAACAGACATAACAAATTCAAAAAAACGAAACATAATGGTAACATATGATAATTCAATCTCATAACATCGAAAGGTAGTTCAAAAACCAACAATAGGTAACGAAAATAAAAAAAAACCAAACAAAGCAAACATTGTCTTCTTCATAGTTGAAGAATTATTTATGAAATAAAAAACATGATTGCAACACAAATCCAAGATTCTATTTGTTTTTTGCAGAGGAGGCCTCTTCTTTGGTTATTGGCTGCATTTCAGAAACACCTTTGCCTTCTTCAATTGTGTAGCTACTATCCGCTTCTCTTGTGCAAACCTTAGAGGAATCTTAGAAGTTTACGCTTGGGCAACAAATATTTGGAGCTTGTGGATATGTTTTCACCTTCAATGCTCTGGACTCTTGCAAATGCATTTTCAGCATTCGAGACTGGAGTTTCGTTGTCACCAGTGCCAGAAAAAGATTCCTACATCAATTAACATACCTTGGCATACACCATCTCATTTGAAAAACATATAATTAAAAAAAGATATCAACATACCTTGGCATTAGATAGATCATTTGAATTCATTTCGAACATGGAGGTATGCAAAGATCCTTCATCAGATGGCTTTAAATTACACAATTACAAATGATTATATAAGGTTAAAAGTTAATAATTATAATTACACAAATGTAATAAAATATGTAGAAGATAGTAATACCTGGCCAAGGTACATCTTTCTCTTAAGCTCGTCGATAATTGATGAATCGGCAGTTACCTTCGTGACACCATAAACATCATACTTGTTATCCAAGTTGTAGGTAGACACATGAACTATAAAAGCAAATTCTTTGTCTACTAAACAACTTATTTCATCCGGAAAGTTGACAACATCATCAATCTACATGGAAACAATTGATTATCTAATTGGTTTACAGCATACGATTATGTTATAACTCTAATAAATAAAAAAGAAATACATTAAGTACCGTGTTTGTTTCAAGCAAATCAGAGACAGTCCTGTTTATGAGTTGAGCAGCATCTCGATGAAACAAAGTGAGTGAAACAACACCGTTGATATCTTGGATACGAATTTGAATCTTAAACCTTGTATATAATATATGTATAGATAAGTATATAATGTATAATAAACTAACTAATTCTGATCTTAAAATAAGAACAATTTAGTATTGACATATGTGAAAAACCATATGAAGTACACTAACCTTGGAACGGGCTTGACAACCTTTGAACTACATTTCTGATTAACACATTGGTAGAACTTTTCCTCCTCAAAACCACCACTACCTTCACCAAGCTCACGTATCACATACTCAGTATTAACCTTTTTAGTGCATTTAGGACACCCAAGGTAATACCACACAAAACAACATACTCATCCTACGTAAAAATAATTATTATTTTAAACATTATAAGAATTATATATAATTATAAACAATCTTAATTTAAATCTGTAAAGATTATAAAAATATAACAACTCACCTTCTCTATGGTTGGGATGTCACCAATAGTTGTAAGAGGAGTGTTATGGAGAAACTCATCTTCATCAGAAGAGAACATTGAAGCTCCATACGGACGACGAATAGAGTTTGGATTTGCAGCCAAATTTTTAAGCAAACTGTATAAAATAATGATCATAATGAAGTTAATATTTTTTAGTACTAAAGAAAGATAGGAATTTGTAAAATTATGCTTACGTTGCCTTGTATGTGTCTATTTCAGGAATGTCTTCATTTATCATTAATCGGGTAATAGCATCACCAAAAGAGTTAGACACATAAGGTTTACCTAAAAAAACACATTAATAAGAATTTAGCTACATAATGTAGTATATAATCATCAGAGTAATATAAATGTTAAAAAGTTAAAAAAAATAAAAATTAACATACCATTATAAAACTTTAGTCTTCCAAATTGTAACACTAATATAAATTGTTCTTGATTTGAGTTATCAGCAACATAGGATGACAATTGATTTGCATAGTTATCCCACAAAGTGACGTAAATGGAATAACCCCTAAAAACATAATTAGTAGTAGGTAAATTATAAGAAACTATATATATATCACTTTATGTAAAACAAAAAACATAAAAAAAAGTTAGACTATGTATACGTACTCATTATCCTGGACTTCCATTGTCAGACGCTTCTTTGAACTTGAACTGTTTTTTTCTTTGTCATCATTCTTGAAAAACTTGACAACATGTCCAATTATATCTATCCACCGAAAGATAAAGGGACCATTTATGTATACATTATGTCAGATCTAAAATAAGGATACAATAAAATGATAGAATAACAGTTACCTATTGTGGGCGTGTCTGACTTTGAATCTTCGGTCTGTATATTGCTGAATGAGACAAAACAAAACCCGAACGGTGGTCCCTTAAAATCTTCACAATTATAAACTCTAGTATCTGGATTCAAACATAGCTTGTTCGGATTTTCTGCATACTTGTATCTGGAATTGTTCATTCCAATTCCTGGATTCTTTATGATAAGACAATTGTTTTCAGTAAGGTAGTTTTCAAATCGGAAGAACCAACGCTTGAAAACATTCCCTTGAATCTTGTTTCCCTGCAAAAATAAGAATACGAATTAAATACATATACGAACATTGATTATACGTAATCAAAATATAAATCTTCATTAAGCAAACTAAAAGTCTGTTATAAGTAAAGACATTAGTAACTTACATTTTCATCAATTAGAATCATTTCAATAGAGTAAGATTCATTAGGATTTTTTCGATCAGGTTGACGCCAAACACGTATAACCCTAAGTTTCAACAAAACTTCAGACTGGTTAACATTTATATTGTTAACCAGTATGAATTCCTGAGGAGCAGCCATTGAAACTGCAAAACAAATAAAATAGGTGTTTTATAAGTTATTTGTTATAATATCTTATCAATGATCAATGATCAATGATCAATGAATATAAATAAAGGAGAAGAAAGTACCTCTCGAGTTTAAACTGCAGGTGTAGGAGTATACTGAAGTACGAATAAGAAATGGCACATAAAAGCTCATTATATATTGTCATAAGGCGGAATGTATTTATAGATTAGATTTTAGTAATCAATATGTTTCCTTATGTAGATATAATTACATTAATTATAAAAATACAGTTAAGATGTAATTACCTTACATCTTAACTATGTATTTAGAGAATGTATTTGCAATGTAGCTATAATCAAGGCGTTGAACATGTGAAATTAATGAAATTAGAATTAGCAATAAAAGATTACTATAAATATTCCAAATCAAATTTAATGATAATAATTATGTTAAAGAGAATCAACTTTAAATTTTAAAACATAAAATGGACAACCGTATAATAGTCATAAATTTTTCATCTTTGATTTTCTATTTAAATAAGGAATATAAAAAATGTAGCTAAATTAATCGCGGATTAGAATGAAGTTATTGAAAATTTAAAATTCGAATAGGAGAAAGTGATCAATTTAATTATTTTAAAACTTTTTAATTTTTAATTTTAAAAAATTTAATGTTGGCTATTAAAATTTAAGAGTTACAAATTTTATGTTATAATATCAGAGGATTAATCATGACCGAGACAAACAATAACGAATTTGAAAATAGCCAGGAAAGTTTTATATTAGATTCAGGTACATTGTTAGGTGAGTACAGAAAATACATAATTATCAAAACAAAACATAAACATTAGCTTATAATTGATTTAACATTTCATCAAGAAGAAAATTAGTTTTTCAATGTGCAACATAATCATACAAAAAATATAAAATTTTGGCATTGAAAGCGTTAATATAACAAAAAAAAACACAATCAACATCCATAAAACTATATCTACCAAAAAAGTCAATATACCAAAACTTCACATACTAACCCTAATAAGTTCAACCCAAAATCAGATTTCAACATCAAAACAAAAGTATGTTATGCTAACAAAAACACATGTTCAAAATCCCAAAAAATCCATTGTTCAAAGGCACAACCAAAATATGTTCAATAGCCCGAAAAGTTTACCTACCAAAAAACCACAACCAACACAATCATTGCATTTTAATGTCTATTACCTCTTGGTTAGCATACTTGCCAACCAACAACTTACGATGAATCGTGGACCATTTGAACATATAAGCCTGACCCAATGGAATACCTTCTGATTCAATTAATTCACGCCATCCGATAACAATGTACCTGTAAAAAGTGATGAATTGAATATAATAGGCATACACTAAATATAGAAACTATAAAGTAATAAAGAAATTATTCAATTACATACCTTGGATTACCAGAAACAACTTGTACATGAACAGGAACATTCCAAGAGTTACCATTGATGAATTTAATTCTCAAATTCATACTCTTGTTTAAGCCAATGATATCAGCAATTTGATTTGGAATGACCTATGCATAAGTTAAAAGACAATGTATGAGAATTATAGATTAGTTTTATAATACGTAATTTATAAAAGAATAATAAGTAAGTGTCATACCAGTTCGGTAGTAACATTGCATGTAAATCCAGGTAACCTGGGATATTGCTGCACATTAGGGTTTAAGGTGACAACATTATTCTTCTCATCCGGATTTGAAACAGAAAGTATTTTAAACAGACGCATTTGTCTCCCACTCTTGCTAAAGGTAGTAACCTTAAAACGTCCATTTTCAGATAATTCAAAACATATGGCATCGCCAACATTCAGACGAAGGTCAGTCAGGAAATCAATCCATCCATCAGAAAAGCAAACATTTGTATCAATGTTTTGCATAGAAACATTCCACTGAAAGTCATCAGATACATAGAGGTTGACTGGTTTGACTGGGAGTCCATTTGGGTAATGTGTCTTGACAAAGGAACACGGTATAACCTGGAATCAGATATATACAAATTCAGAAATAGTAAATAACAAATAAAAATTTAAATATCCATAATACTTACAGGAGGAGTGGTCAACTCATGTTCAATAATCTTGAAAAAAGAATTCCCAAGCTGTTGATGAGGAGAATGATTGAAGTACTTCATGAGGAAAGTCTTGTGGCTAATGTAATTGAAAATCATAACAAAAGTGCCAAAAGATAAATCGTTGACCACTTCTGACCATCCATCAGTGAAGCACACTATATCTTCTATCAGAGAAACACGAACGGACCATGATTTACACAAAACAGTGGTTATAGTAACCATTGTTTGTTCAACATGTTTACAGAGAAAAACGTATTCATAGATTCGGGAACAGTCTGCAAAATCAATTTCAAATAAGTAAATATTTTACCATTAACAGTGTAGTGCTATTGTATTATAATCAATGTAAAATAGAATGCATAAACATGAAAATATACCAAAACAGAAGCTGAAGGGTCATGAAGAACTTTGAAAAATTGATTTCCCTTGTGGTATGACATTTTCCAGAATCTGCATTTTTAATGAACATACATTAATATACAAACCCTAAAACAATAGGAAACAAATTAATCGTATTCAAAACCCAAAAAAGAAATTAAAAGATCTAAAAATCGGTTAATCTTAGATTTCGTAAACCTAAAACAGAACTAATGAAGTAAACCTAAAACAATAGCAAAACAATCAATTAGAAATCGTTATAGTAAACAAAAAATAATTGAACATATCTAACAATCGATTAATGTATATTGCGATAACAATAAACAGAATAATAAAGTAAATTAAACAAAAAATTCGATTTAGGTTAGATACGTTGAATTTTTAGGGTTTTTATTATTGAATGAAGGATTAGGATGAATCGGAATAGGAAATCAAATATCTATACATTTAATCAATAGATACTCGAATAACATGTTACCTGGTTAGGATTGATTGATGAAGGAGGCGATGTAGGATTTAGAAGGAGGCGATTTAGGGTTTAGAAGGAGGGTTGTATCAGTTGTGAAGAGATAGGTAACATATAACGTAAGCGAGAAAAGAAAACAGACTATATATATGCGGGTTAGCGGGTACCAAATGGTGAGTTTGGAGCGGTTCGGGTCAACCGAATCCCTCTAAAACGGGTTGAAATTTGCTGATGTGGACACCCTAGAATGGTGACACCTCACCCCTAGATACTCCTTTATTATATGTATAGATATGAAAATAACAATGTACATTTATTTTCCTACATTTTTATGAAGTGTTTTAATGTTATTTATAATGATTTTAATGTCATTGATTTGAATAATTAATTATGATTTGGTTGTTATTTATTAAGATTTTTAATCTTATTTATTGATGTTACTAATATTACGAAATTCATTTTAATATTGTTGACCGACTTTAATTTTGATATTACGACTTTCCTTTAATCAATTGTCATTGATTTCGAAATTTTAATTAGGATTTTGATGTTATTTATGAAGAGTTTTAATGTTATTTATGATGATTTTAATGTCATTGATTTGAATGATTGATTATGATTTGGTTGTTATTTATAACGATTTTTAATCTTATTTATTGATATTACTAATATTACGAAATTCTTTTTAATATTGTTGACCGACTTTAATTTTGATATTACAACTTTCCTTTAATCAATTGTCATGAAACGATATTCTTTTAAACATATACGGAGCTCCGACTTTTCTAACTATAAAAACCGATATGTTGTTTTTGTTTTTTCATTCTTCCTTTGATTCAACAATCTTCCTAAACAATCTTTCAATACTCATTCTTCATTTTCTTTCTAACCAATCTTTCTTCTTCATCTAACATCATTTGTTGAATCTCCACAACCAACTCGAGGTAATCTTGCATCATTTTTAGTCATTTTATATTGTTAATATTATCAAGAAGCATCAAAATTTAAACACACGATGAGTATAACTCATACGAAAAAGGAAAAGACTTCTGAAAATCATCCTATTTTCTTTATTTGAAACATATTAATATAGTTAGTGAAAAGCATTTATTTAAATTGTCTGTTTAATTCGTATGAGTTATGGTATATTAAACTGTTTTTTTAAATCTATTCATTTGAATGTTCGTATGTTTTATTTGTTTGTTGTTTCCCTTTTTTCAGATAGATTCAATCGTTTGAATGACTCTGACACAAGAAAAAGGGAGTTTATTTTTGTTGAATATGTTGTTTTACATCCAACAATCAACAATTTTCGTTTTTTAACATTCAACTGTGAAGAGATTTCGTTATAAAAAAATGTTTCTTAATCTGTTGAAGATGTTGGTTACCATTAAATTTTGTTATGTTAATTTTGGTCATTCTTTGAACAGGTCGTTTAAATTTTTGGATCCTGTAATTGATAGATGAAACCGACTTCTTAACCATTCAACCGGATTTACTATTTGCAAAACCAGTCTAGAATGTAAAACATCTAAAAAAACATAAATATCGATTGGATTCTTATATTGTTTGTTATTATTTAACCAGGATTTTATCATTGTTTAAAGAAGTCTACTTAACATACGATAAGTACCAACCAAAACAGAAGTGTCTTTGTCATTGTTATTGTTTCATAGATAGATTAGTATTCAATTGTGTTTGTAATAATTTTGTTTTTATCATCAATTTTTTCTTTCATATATATATATATATATATATCTATTGGATTTAGTAATATATATGTTTTTTCATTTGAAAACCAGGATTTGATTGGAAGACATAAACCAAGATTTATTCCTGAAAACTATATTATGATCCGGCACAAGCTGTTTGTTACTAACATTGCACCACAAGAAATCAGAATTATTGTAATTTAAATTACGTTTTTTTATGTTTTTAATGTAATTATTTTTAATTATTCATGACGATTTTCACTAATTTTGAATGTTATTAATAAGATTTTTTCATATTGAATGACATTAATACAAATTTAAACTTTCCATAATAGTTCACATTTTTTTTTGTATTAATGATTGATTGTCAATCAATTAAATTAAACCGGTAATTTAGGATTACCATAATTGAAGTAAATAATGAACCTTATCATAATAGTTGGAGTAATTTAACGGCAATATTTAAAATTTAAATATTAATTTGCACCACATAATTTATGATTTACCATAATAACTCTCCTAATTTAATGCCAATGTTATTAGATATACCCAATTCCATCCGCTTTATATTATTAGTTTATTTAAATTTATAAGAATTCAAATTTGATATATTAAACTCCATCCAACATGCAAATATATACCAAACAGAATATATTATAAAAAGATTATTAGTTAGACTAACTAATAATTAATCAAATATATAACGAAAAAAAAGCTATATGTTATAAGTGTATACAAAATGAAATAGATTTGTTACAGAAACGTATGTTGATTTAGATATTTAGTTTACATTTTCTAAACTACCATGTTTGTACTATACCACTAATCCATATATATATATATATATACAAATGTCACACCCTCAAGTTTCCACCTGCGGAGTTCTACCGCGAGGCATGTGACACACCAGGATCCAAGTCAACGGTCACAATAAACAACACTATATGAGACATAAGTAAATTCAAAACACAAGTTCAAACCATTTTGACATAACAGCGGAAGCATTGTTTTACAAAACGAAACCCAAAAGTATCCAAACTTGTTTGATAAACAAAACCATGAAACCTAAACTAGACGCCGTGCAGACGCGTGCGCCTAAGCCCTGAGATGCTGCTACCTTAGCGACCTGAGAAATCATGCCAAAAACGGGTCAACATATAATGCTGGTGAGTTCACAGGTTTTAAGTTTACAATTAGTTTCCGTGTGTTAAGCATTGATCACAAAATACCATGTCATGAGATGCATTAAACAAACGAACAAGCGTTTCCTACTACTACCACGACTGTGATGCTGAAACCACTACTGACAGCGTTGCTTGAGTTGCTGCCCGTGTTTGAGTTGCTTGTGTTGCTAAACTAGAGACAATATGCACCCGCCCGGCTCCTAGCCGACGGGTGGGGTTTGTCAGGCCCAATAGATCTATCCACATTTCCCCGTTGTGCCCAGCACATTCATGGTTTCCCCCAAGGACTTCCTTGTTTCGTCGTGTAGTCATCAAAAGTGTTGTAAATCAAAAGAGTTGTGTTTCAAAAGCATTGCATTCCAAAAGTGTTGCTTTCCAAAAGTGTTGCATTCCAAAAGTGTTTCAAAAGCGTTGCATGTTTATTACAATTTACTTTCAAAAGGATTGCGTGCTCATAACGAGTAAGGCGTTTCCAAAAGAGTTACGTGTTATTACAAAAACGTTGAGTTTGTTAAATTGCGTGGCATGTTTCTCCCCCGAAAGAAAACATATAAAAGAGGGGCCGTGAACTCACCTTAGGTTGCGTTACTTCGAAAATGAGTTAAATCAACAAGCTATGCTAGCCTCGTAAAGCGGCGACCTAACATATGACAGTTACAAGTACTTAGACTAATAACCCGTAGGTTAGTTAGTCCCTAGATGCCCAGACCATAACCAGGTTCGTTTGAAAATGCGTTGACTGTTAAACTGACCAAATGTACAAGACTCGACATCTCATTGGTGACCCGAGACTCCACGTGTTCGTCTCATACACAAACACACACAAAACATGCAACTTAGTACTTAACATGTGATAAAGTTCAACGAGCCTAACACATAGGTCAAATAACGCACAAATAAGTCCAAACACGTGTTACTATGTTACTAGGCATGTCACGGAATGTCAAAATACACTTATAACAGCAGTACACGCGATTAGGAACTTAGTATGCAATTAGGAAAAGTCAACATGTGATTGGGGATGGTCAACAGGCAATTAGCATGCTAATCGCCTATAACATCAGGCGATTGTGAGGCTAATCGCCTGCTGCAGCTGCACATGGCAATTTCGCGCGTTTAACCCTCCAAATCAGATCCGAAACATGTGTAAACACCCAATAACAATCCTAACACATTAACAAACATATTTCAAGCAAAACCCCTAAGTTTTCATCATTCTAACAGTCCCGAATGCGAGCGTTTTCCCAAAATAGCAACTTAACATGGAAACATCACATCAACATGCAAGAACTTGCCCTAAATAGCAAATATCCAGATTTAATCACATAACCACGTTGTCCGATAGTATCCTACTGCTCTAGCATCATCCTAAAGCAAACCCTATCATCAAACAATCAACAACACACCTCATAGCATCCTTAATCGTTCAAAATCATTCAAATGGGTCAAAACATCAAACATCAACAATACACAACCAAAACCCTTCAAACTCCTAGAACATCATCATACTAACTTGTAACAGCCATAAACACTTTAATACCACAAGGACAATCATGCTTCAATCCTAAAAATCCTACCTTTAAGCACAAATAACACATATAACACACATAAAGGTTTGGGTTTGTTAAAAAACGGTTTTAAATGGATTTTTAAAGACAAAAACATTTATAAGTCAGGTCTGGACTTTTAGGGAGCAAAATATAATCATTTAAAGGTTTGGGTTTGAAGAACACACCTTGGATTTAAGAGGAAATGATGGAATAAGCTTGGAAATGGTTGTTTTGATATAAAAACGAGTTCCAGAGGGTGTTTGTGTGTTGGTATGGGTTATGGGACGGCTAGGGTTGCACAAATGGTGTTTTGGAGGTCAAGGGTGGTATTTATAGGCGTTTCTAGTCGTTTAAGACACGTCAGGCGATTGTGCAACCTTATCAGGCGATTAGGGCTGCTAATCGCCTTCACTATCAGGCGATTAGCCCTAATTGCCCCACATGAAGTCCCAATCGCCCTATATGAATTGCTAATCGCCCCTCTGAAGGCGATTAGGGCTTCCTAATCGCCCTCAGGGTCTGGTTCTGTGTATTTTGCGCGTTAAACCCCGTTTTAACATATGTTAACACGTTTTCACATACCGACAAGTCACATAATGATTATAAACACATAATACATGAAGATAAACTTGTTCACACTCGTTCACCAATTCCCGGGACTCGAGACCTGCGTGTGTTAAAACCCCAATGATGTACGACTCGACTCGACTGACCCTGTTATGTGTAATGTATGCGCGACTCGCTAAGGTAGACTTACTAAGTTTTCAAAAAGTTAATTACCGGAGTTTGTCGGGTGTCACAACAAAAGACAATACTATAATATGTAAACAACGACCAAACCAATAATTTTTATAATGTCGTTTGAAGTTCCAAAGGCAGAATTATTGTTAACGTTAAAAATATTTAAACAAAAAAGAGAAGACGTGTTTACGAGTACACCCCTAAATTAGGTGTCACCTATTATAATTACACAATACCTAATACGAACGTTTTTAAACTAACGAATTTAAATTTATGAGTAGTTTTAATTCAAACGAACATAATTAAACATCTATCTATATAATAAATGAATAACCTCGGGTCGAATGGAGGCCTTAGAGAAGGCCTGTAGGATCCAACTCCATTCTAAATTTACTACACATAATGTTTTTGTAAAGGTTTACTGTGGTGTTCAATACAGCACAAGCTATTTGTTACTAAGGTTGCACCACAAGAAGTCATTGATTTTAAAATTTAAATTACGATCTTATTTGTTTTTAATGTAATTTATTTGAATTATTGATTACGATTTTGAGGTTATTTATTAAGATTTATAATCTTAATAAGATTATATTTAGTCTTCATTGCAATTAATAAGATTTATAATCTTACTATGTTTACGAATTATGATTAGTCTTCAATGCAAATAAGATTTATTAAGTTTAAATGTTATTTATTAAGATGTTTAATATTATTTATTGACATTAATAATAATTGACCGAATTTAATGTTATTTATTAAAAATTTTAATCTCATTTATTTATATTACTCTTTTTTGAATTTATGTTTAATATTATTGACCGAATTCAATTTTTTATATTATGACTTTCCTTTAATCAATTTTCATTAAATGATAATCATCAAAATCATTTCTTTTTATATTATGACTTTCTTTTAATTATTCTTAATATATTTTTATTATGTTAGATTTAATGTTATTTATGGACATTAATAATAAATGACCGAATTTAAGGTTATTTAATACTATTTTTTAACCCTCGATCATTAACAACATTCAAATTATTTCAAAAATTATAAAAAAAAACTCAATTAATGATGACAGAAAGATTCAAGCAATAATTTTGGTAAACAAAATGTATTTAATAAATACAATTTAAATATATTCTTTTGATAATAAATATAATTTAAATCTATTTAACAATTTCCTAAAATTATAATATATTCAAAATAATTTTCAATGATATTACTAATAACGACTTTCATTTTAATATTGTTGACCGATAAACGTAAAAACTTTTTACGTTTTTGTTACTTTGATGGAGGTCAATTCTTTGACTTTATTTATTTTTCATGTCTTACAATACACTTATTAGTAATTAGTAACGAAATTAGTAATGAAATATCATTTTACGTTATCAGTAACAACATTAACTAAAAGGCGATTCATAACCTTAAAAACCTCATTTGTCATGAAATACTCCATCATTGACTACATTAACTAAATATCCTTTCAGTGATACTAAGAATAAGAATATTACGTCTTTCATTTAAATATCTTTGACAGATTAACATTATCATATTATGTTTACAAAGAATTTTCCTTTAATCAATTGTCATGAAACGCTAACCATCATCATGATTGCAATAATTGTGCTAATTTTATGCGTCGTTGACCAAATCACGTAAATTACCAATCCTTCCATTTTTATAATTCAACTACAAATTCGAGACACAATATTCCTATTGTGGAAGCATTGAAACAGGTCAAATGGATTTAAGGTTGCCCTAGAAAAAACCTCCTATTTTGACATATTATTCAACCCATCCACGTTGCTATCTTTACTTCTAACGAGTTTCTCATGTGGGTTTAGTATTGATTTTTCACCGTGGTTTTACCTTGATTTTTAGGTCATTGGTTATGAGTCTAACCGTCAAAACAGTTCAGGGTCTCTGGATGTATTTACTTTAAATTCTTGATGATAATACAGTTACAATGCCAAATGTCTTTCTTTTCCTTACCAGAGTTTTTTTTTTTTTTTTTTTGACAAATTTTACTGTTTTGTTATTCTAATGGTTCAGGGATCCTATAATGTGGACATAAATTCTTTTCAAAGCCACAAGTTCAAAATCGTCTTTCCATATCAAAACGTGTTATAGAAGCTAAAATAATTTCAGGGAATAACATTGGAATGCGAACTTTTATACAAAGAATTAGGTTGTCCCCATCTGATAAGAAGATTCTTTTTAGATTTAACAGAAGACAATTCCCTCTTACTTTATGTTTCACAATGACAATAAATAAGAGTCAAGGACAAACCCTATTTAGGATATGTCTGTATTTGAAAGATCCTGTTTTTACACATGGGCAGTTGTATGTCGCTGCCAAGTGACAAGAGTAGAGATAGCCTGAACATACTAATATTGGATAAAGATGACAACGTTAATAATAAATAACAAATGTTGTCTATAAAAAATATTTTGAAGTTTGTGAAAAAGTATGCGATCATATTTTGCGTAAATCGTTTTTTATAGTTTTTTGGTTGCATGATTTGTTAAACTACATTTATTTACTTTGAATTTAATCTTCATTTGCATGCCGTTATAATAAATATATGTTTATTCATTTCATTATTTGTTTTTAAATCACGTCTAATCAAACATTTGTTGATTCATATATCTGTTATTGAGTAACATTAAACTTTTTTTTATGATAATTTACAATCAACCAAAATTAATACGAATCGTATTACGTAACAATAAATAAAATTTGCTTACTACTATCTTTATAGATTTTTTTTCATTTGACATGGACATGTACCGCGTGTACACGCGGGGCTCTAACCTAGTAATAATTTAAAGCTATAGGTGTTGTCCCATATGTCTCAAGAGAGACATGAGAGAAGGAGACAAGATGAGGGGGTGGTGTTTGGGATGGGGACGGAAGAGAGAGAGGGTGAGACGGGGGGTTTGATACGGACCACACCTATAAGCCTAATATTCAATACATAAAACAACTTCTAGACTACAATATAAATAGAATTTTTTTTATTTTACGTTTATCTCAACCATTTAATTTTCTTTTTTTATAATTTTTTTATTTATATTTTGTTAAACTATATTTAATTACTTTGAATTTTAGTGTTCATTTGCCTTTCATTAGAATAAATTTATCATTATTCGCATGTTAAGTCAAATATTGTTGAATGATGTATCAATTATTTCGTTACATTAAAACTCTTAGATGCTTTTTTTAATTCAACCGTAATCCATGCGAATTGTCTTACCTAACTTTCAAAAAATTAAAACTTGTATATTACAAAAGTTATAGAATGTTTTCATTTTACTTTTGTATGAATGTTGTCATATTTTGGTTAAATTGTTTTTCTAATAACTTTATGTTTTAATAAACTATATTTAATTACTTTGAATGTTAATGTTCATTTGCATTCTGTTACAATAAATGTGTTATTATTACTTTCATTATTTGTTTTTAAATCACGTAAATCAATAATTCGTCGATTCATATATCCATTATTGGGTAACATTAAACATTTTATGATATTTTGCATGCAACCAAAATTGATACCAATTGTATTACGTAACTTTTAATAAATAAAACTTCTATACTACAATCTTTATAGAATTTTGTCATTTGACTTGTGAATGTACCTTGTGTTAACACGGGTCTCTAACCTAGTTGCATATATAACAGTTGTACCGTTCCCTTTTATAACATGTCAATCGAATATAAAAACTTACTACAATTTAGTCAAATCATAACCATCATTTTCACATCCTTAGTTGATTGGTTTAGTCATGTATCATATGTTCTTCATATACCTACCACAGTACAACTTAAATTTACAACAATTGTCTTTTATTTAATTGTTAATTTCAGGATTTAATTATCAGCTGATTCCGGTAAGAACCATTTACACGAAAATTGTGTATCCCGGTTCCGAATCGAACTAGTAGGTTATTATACAGTCCGGTTTCGATTCTTATATTTAGTGTTTAATGGTTACGGTTTGGTCTGGTTCGGTCTATTGTACCGTTTTAATATTGGTTTCAGTTCAGTCTCAAGTCTTTTATGTTTTGTTTTTCGCTGAATTATCTTTACTTATACTGTTGATTCATCCGATACTAAAAAAAAACTTTTGGCTTAGACATTGCTTTCTTTGTTTTGTTTCTCTTATTTGTTTGACGGGTAATGTGGGAAATCTGGGGAAACCAGGGACGAGAGTTAAAAGAATTTGAAGATCATGATTCATTATTTGTGTTTGTAGTTTTAAATGTAATTAGTATATTTTTTATTTAATGTCTGGATTAGTTTCTGGATTGGTATTTATAATAGTTACACATGAGCGTGTTCTGGATTAGGGTGTTACAGTCTAGGTTCAGCTGGAGTGTAAAGCAATGACATCATTAAACATAGCATCCCACCATGTCTTAGGCATGAATAAAAGTTGTAAAATCAGAGGTAGGAGTACTGGAAGACGCGTGAAAAATAATATGATAAAGACGGTGTTTAGGCTGAATGCGTGGTAATGGGAGGAAGTTACCATCAGATGAGAAAGACGATAGAGTAGATGAAGGGGTCGAGATGTAGTACAAGTAGATGGCGCATAAGGTGGGTATTAGAGATACATCAAATTCTCATTGTTATAATTGTATAGTTTGAATGTGTATTTCCAAGTCAAGGTCATAGTCAAAATCTTGGTCAAGGTCATAGTCAAAGTTGTTATTGGTATTTGCAGGTTATGTTCTTCTTTATTGTGTGTGTGTGTATATATATATATCGTGCATGAGTTATGAATAAAAATGTGATTTATCATTCTCTTATTAGGTATCAGAATATTCTTGCTCCAATAAGTAATGTTCCCTCTCTCCTTTTTCTTAACCTTATCTTTTACAACCCCCCCCCCCCCCTCTTAATTTTACATTCTTTCTCATCAAGTGTTTCCGTTCATTCTTTGATATTTATTCTCGATTTTTTTTCTTTTCTAGCTTTTTACCATCTCTATTTCATTTTCTCATCTACAACAAATTCTCTTTCCTTTCATATTCTTCACCTGCAATGTTAAAACACACACAATATGTTTTCTCTTGATTCATTAACTTCATCTTTGTTTACATCTTCAGCTTCATCAACTTCTTTTGCTCAAAATTCCTACAAAAGCGATAGATTGGTAAGTCCTCATTGTAGCGACCTTGCTTAGGGGACAAGGAGTTTGGGAATTTCTTTTAGCAGTAGTTTGTGTTCCATTTGTGGTTTCATGTAGGAATCGGCAAACCTTGTGTTGATGGAATGCTTATAGCCTTGTAGACTAGAGCACTGTGGTACTGTGGTGGCATATTTGTATTTGGTTAAAATTCCTATCCCCTAAAGTTTTGACTCCACTAGAGGCATGCTGGATTTTGGTGCTCAACAAGGTGATTCATAAGGGAGAAAAAAATATTATTTAAGCTGTCTTTCTATAACTTACCGACGATTATGGAAACACATAAATGATAAGGTGGTTAATGAAAGGATGATGTCAACTTTTTTTTTGAACGGCCAACAAAACTTTATTAATAAAAAGCTAACAAGATGCTAGCAACAAGAATCCGAAACAAAACCGAGAACAAAAACAACAATCCGAACACTACCCCATCTTACTAGTATCAAAACTACCCCAAGAAGCCCACGTCATGTCTGCCATCTTCCCGCGAGTAGTAATCCATAGGAAGCTCATAACCTTTATCTCGTCAAGAACCTTCCCCACCACAACTGGCGTATTATTGTGAACACGATCATTCCGCGCTTTCCAAAGACTCCAGAACGTAGTTAAAACAACTCCATAAAATGCCTTCTTCTCCCGTGCATTATCTTTGGCCGTTTTATGATATGAAAGTAGATCGCGGACATGGAAAGCAAACGTATTCGGCACCCTACACCAGGAAAACACTATCGGCCAGATCAACATCGAAAAAGAACATCCCGTGAATAGGTGTTGAGCCGATTCCACAACTTCATTACACATTGGACAGGTAGGAGAGTCAACAAAAATATTCCTTCTAGCAAGAGCTTCAGCAGTCGGAAGACGGTCTAGCAGCGCTCGCCAAGCCACTATAGCCACTTTCTTAGGAACCCAATTACACCATTCGAAAACCACCTCCGGAATAGTAAGCGTCGCCTCAATGATCCTTCTCTTAATCCCTTTAACTGAAAAGCAGTCTGACCCATCTAATTTGGCAGCCCAAACATCCGGCCCAGCCCTCAACGAAAGACCCGATAGCAGCATCAGCATGTTAGTCAGCTGTACCTGTTCAGCTGCAGTCAGCACCGTACGTCTCCAGTCCCAAATAACCTATGTAGTCTGATCTATAAGCCGCAATCTGTCCGACACCAGACATGTTTTCTTTCGCTCCAGCTCAAACAATAATGGAAACGTATGTTGTAGCGAGTTATCTCCGATCCACCAATCCAGCCAGAAGCAAATACCCGAACCACCTCTAAGGGACGCTTTCAACAACAGCTGCGGATCAATATTGTAATTTCTCAAAACATTTGGGACATTTGCAATCTTTTTCCACACCCCCGGCATGGATAACTTAACCGGGATAATATTCCAACCCCTACCACCCCCGTGAACCGCCCAGACCACTTTACGCCAAAGGTCGTTTTGGTTTGACTTAAACCTCCACCACCATTTGGATAGAAGACTCAAATTCGCATCTCGCAAAGCGCCCAACCCCACACCACCATACTTTACCGGTTTTACCACCTTATCCCACGCTAACCAACTTAATTTGTCCACATCTTCTGTACCACCCCAGAAAAACTTCCGGCGGATGCGCTCCAGAGAATCAATGACTTGTAGAGGAGCTCGAAACAACGAGAAGTAATACAGTGGGAGCGAACTCAAAACTGACTTTAGTAATGTGATACGGCCACCATAGGAGAGGCATTTTGCTTTCCAAGACGATAACCGCGTCTTGACTTTCTCTATAACCGGATCCCAACTCTTAACAAGAGTCATATTCATAGCTATTGGAACACCAAGGTGAACAAAAGGAAGCCTGCCATGGGAGCAATTAATCACCGAGGCTAAGTTTTCAACATCATTATCCTCCACCCCCATCCCATAAACACGGCTCTTCTTTGAGCTAATCCTCAAGCCTGATAACAAATAAAAGGCACGTAACAACCATCTCAGATTTTTAGCATTAGCAACCGACCATTCCCCGCAAAACACCACGTCATCAGCATAAATGAAATGCGATATCAAAGGACCATTATACCCCACTCGGATGCCGTGGAAAGCCCCTAGATAGCAAGCCCGTCTCATAATCCGGGTAAGGGGCTCCATGGCAATGATAAACAAATACGGAGACAAAGGGTCTCCTTGGCGAAGACCCCGCGGGCACGAAAACTCAACCGTTGGTGATCCATTTACCAGCACCGAGGCACGAGAACTCCGCACAAGAGACATAATCCAGCCACGCCACTTGTCCGAAAAGTTCATTTGAAACAACACGTCTTCTAAATAATCCCATCGCACCGAATCATATGCTTTCTCTATGTCTGCCTTGAGAAAAAAGCCTTTTAGTTTTGTTTTCTTTAACCAGGACATAGTCTCATTCAGAATTAGAGGCCCATCCAAAATATTGCGCTCACTAATGAACGCTGTCTGCTCCTCCGAAATTAGGCGGTTCATCACAAGTTTTAACCTCAGCACCAACACCTTGGATAAAACTTTGTTCAAAATCCCCACCAAACTAATAGGACGATAATCCACGAGCGTAGCCTGATCCCGGCCTTTAGAAATTAGCGCTATAAAGGCCGAGTAGCACCCATCACGAACACCACCATTATCATAGAACTCCAAAAACATGTTCAGAAAACCAGCTTTCAAAACAGGCCAGAATTTACGGATAAAGGTGAAGTTAAACCCGTCGGGTCCCGGAGCCTTCCCACCTTCACAATCAAAAACCGCGCGCGTAACTTCTTCCATTGTAAACGGGGCTTCTAAAGACTCAATCTCTTCGACCGTAAGGCGGTTTATATCCGGGCACGTGAACTCCGGTTTTGTCCCTGCAACAACACTAAACTTATTAGAAAAAAATTCCGCCACTTTATCTTTGACAACGGCCGGATCATCAAACCAAACATCCCCACAACGAACTCCATGGATACGGTTGGAGGCCGAGTTCATCTTAATAATACCATGGAAATATTTGGAGTTCTCGTCACCCTCTAAAGCCCATTTAGATCGAGATTTTTGATGAGCATCCAAAGTTTTCAGCCTCTCCTCTTGAACCACCTTTTTCCTGGCTTCCACTCTAACTTCCAATTCGACATCTGACAAAACTCTATTCTCCGCAAATCGTTCTAAATGAGCCACAACTTCCTTGCACCGGTTAAATTCCTCATCTCTGCGAATCCGATCAGCGTTAACCCAAAGCCGAATTCTGCCTTTAAGCCACTTAAGCTTCACTGCCAAAGCTATATCTGCTGGACCATGGAATACAAAATTATTCACAGTATTATTAACAAACTCCACGAAACCCGGTAATTGTAACCATGAATTAAAGAACCGGAAGGGGATATGCCCATAATCCGAATTCTTTAAAGAAAGTAGAATCGGGCAATGATCAGAGAGATGTCGGGAGAGCGCCGTCAAAACCGCATTAGGCCACTTATTCAAGAACTCCTTACAAACCAAACTCCTATCCAGCTTACTCAATTTCTCCCCGTTACTCGACATATAAGTGAATCTATGACCACACATATTGTACTCAAATAACTCCGCATCCGTAATGAAAGAATTAAAAAACAGAGCATTTTGTGGAAAGAACTCCGAATTAATCCTTTCATCACTAGATCTAACCTCATTAAAGTCGCCCACAAAAATCCACAAACCTCGAAGCGACCGCCTATAAAACAGAAGCTCATTCCAGAAAGCCCGTCTATCCTGTACATCATTTGGAGCGTGAACATTTGCAACATTCACATGAATACCCGTATGAATCAAATCCCCCGAAACAATCAACACATGGCGCGATCTAATTACACCAGTATCCCGAAAAGCAGAAGGATCCCACCAACTTATGAGACCTCCTGCGCTACCTTCCGAATTTACACAAGCATAAGAAAATGCAGAATTACCCCAACATTGTGCCAACACCCGACCCGAAGGGTCCGATATCTTCGATTCCTGGACCACCAAAAAGTCTACCCCATAAGCCGATTTTAACCCTTTTATCCAGCCTACTTTACCACTACTCCTAATCCCACGAACATTCAACGAGAGTAAATTCATTGAACAACCGATGCACCAACTTCCGTAATTATCTCCCCAGCAACCAGACCCTCTAAGTTTTTAAGATTTATCCCAACCAAGTTACTAACCTGTACCGTAGCATCCACTTCGCCATTGATACCAACAGCCTCATCAACCACTTCCGAATTAGAAATAGGCTGTACCTCCGAAACGGCACTATGAGAAAGCACACCAGACTCCGAAGGAAGGTTCTGTAGGCCAGACACTACATCCGGTTGAGTGGGGGAACCCTCTTCCATCGACAAATCACCCCCTGTCTCGTTCAAATCAGGAACCGGAACAGAGCAATCCTGAACCGGAGGTTCACAAAAGGGGGATTTAAGACCTGTGTCTTCTGGGGAACTATGAAAGGACACCCTGGATCGTTTCCTGCTCTTGAAGGTTTCCGAACACCCAATATTAAAGCCCAAGTTGTTATTCAAATCCACAGGCCTGCTAGGCGTAAAGCAAGTGGACCATGACACCCCACTTGAATCAGTAGGCCCAATACCCACCAGGCCCATATTCGTAGATCCCATTGTTTGGCCCAAAGGATTCAAAATATTGGCGCCCCCATGCACGTCCCCTGCATTAGGAAAGTCAACTCTTTCCATAACGGTTGCCGTATTCACCGCCTGAGAAGTCGGACCACCATCAATGCCACCAGAAACTCCATCACCGCTTTCCGGTACCCCATCCCGAATCTCACCTTCCTCCATGTCGTCCAAATCCCGCGCAACAACACATTCTTCGAATTCAGGTACCCAAGACGAATGTTCTTCAACAACCCAAACATTGTGTGCAGTACCTTTCCAGACAATAGATACCTCCTCATCAATTCTTGACGGCGACTGAGTAAGAACATGCGAAAAGCCCACCGAGTTATCCAGATTAAACCAAGAAAACTCCGAAGGCCAGACCACTTTCCCGAATAAGTTACCCACCTTGTCAAACACAACATTGTCACGTACCATCACCGGCATACCGACTATCTTTAGAACTGCGATTCTTTCAAACGGCAAGGCTTGACCTACCCAGGGAGAAACCGACACCAAAGACTCCTTCCAAACATCCTCCTTTGCGACCATAAAGTCCTCCATCTCCTCCCTATCACAGAAAGAGATGAGAACCGTCAAGCCACCTAAATAAGATACAGCCGCATCAACGAACCCCGCGTCATGAAGCATTTTCTTAACCGAGTGCAGCCGGCTGATATCCTCCGATACTCCAATAACCGCCCTCCCAACACAATGAGAAGGGTACATCTCCTCTATAACATCAACCGTCACAGACTTTTTTGACGAACCACAATACACCGTACGCATCGAAGGGAATTCATCTACCATAACATTCTTCTCTTTAGGAACCCAGACCTTCTCAACCGAAGCATCATGGCCATATTCGATCTTCCTGTGCATCCTATCAAACATGGCTAAGGACACCAAAATACGAGAATCCAAGATTGAAATCTCGTTGAGAGTCTCCAGAATCGGATAAGGATCCTTAATCTTTTGGCACCGAACAAAACCAAAAACCCTCCCCTTGACAGATCGTTTCCGAGGAACCCATGCATCCGTAACATGAACAAAAGAACCAAAAGCTTCCCGAAGTTTTAACCCCATAACCCTATCCGAGATGTTTGTGACGTAAAAAGTTGTTCTCGTAGCCGGATCATCACTATCTTTCCGAGTAGAATAGCGACCATCGCCGCCTCTTCTGTTAGGGTTTCTCATTTCCTTACTTATGATGATGTCAACTACAAGATCATGAAAAATATCAAAGAGGAGTCTTATCTATTTATTAAAATAAATCCAAATTGTCTTGTATGGATTGAGATAGATAGGGAAGTGTTTAATCTTGTTTTTTGCAGCTGTGTAATAGTGTTTTCTAGTTGGTTTCCTACCTGTTGCTGGCTAGGGGCCTCCTGTTTGTTTGGTTCCCTCTTAATAAAGCAGTCGTTAAAAGAAAGTTACTAATTTAGTCCCGATGGCTTAAGTTTTTTTTACTTTTTTACTAAAGTTATCGTCATTTCTTTTAATTTTTACTAGTTACACTCCCTGAAATTTTAAATAAATACAATCCAACTCTTTTACTTTCCAATTTCTTAGAATTTGCATTATGAAACATCACGAATTTATCCAATTCCCATAACTTAAATTTTGAATATATACGGATTATGCATACCGATTTCCATAAGACAAATACTGAATCTTTAACTTTCATCCAAGTTTCAATCTATTCTATTGAAAACCAAATTACTACGAATCCATCCCCAATTGTCACAAAACTGCAGGTTTTGTACTTTTTCATTAACCTAATTATTGGAGGAGTAAGGCTCACAATATCCTTTGATACATGTGTTGTCTTGGCTACTGGATTTTGTTGATGTTGTTCCTGTACATGTAATCATCACCAGCAATCCAATCACAGTAACGTTTTGATGGGAATTTGCTCAATGCCATCCAACCACATAGATATTTAACCTACACAAATTTTTATTTTTAGTTATTAAGAGGGGCTTTATACACAAACACATATATAGAGAGGGTAAAGATCAAATACAAATGAACTTAACCTATTAAATATGAGAAGTGAATGAGAATTTTTTTTATTTATTTTTCCATCTGTTCAAGCTTGTTTTGTAACTTAATAAATAAAAAAAAAATTAAAGGGTGGTATTTGACAACATCAAAACTATATTTTTAGAAAGGGGTATAAAAAGTAAAAAAGTTGGTGCATTAGCCCACCCCTTTTCTTATATAATAACTAAAGGGATATTTAATAGATATTTTAATACAAATTATTTATTGTTAAAACCTAAACATCTTACAAAATGAGAACCATATAACCTAAAGATATAGCTAAGACTATTTGGTGTGCCCCCCAACTCCCCCAAGTGCCACATCAGCGCCACATCATTTCCCCCATTTTCTCCCCCAAAGTTTGGAAATGCCTTCCCCCAATTCCCCCATTCCCCCTTCCTTTTTTTATTGGATAAAGCTTTATTAAAAAAAAAAAAAAGGGGCCAATCACTTCATCCGGGGAGAAGGTGGAAATTTCCCCGAACTCACCGGAAAATCAACGGGGGGGGCGGTGTTCCCGTGTACCCCGGATGCCACATGTCACCCCGGATTCCCTCCCCGCATGGCACACCCTTTAGTCTAAGAGCAACTCACATGGATTGTTTGTGTAATTAAATCTTCAAGTTATATTATTTGTTTTCCGTATTTTCATTCTAGTCTACCAGTATTCATTTAGATTAAACTTAATTATCTTCATTCATGTTTTCAAATCAAATGTCTCCTATACTAGAGATTGAAACAACTTCAATATTAGGATTTTGCAATCATGCACTCTGTTCGACTACATATATAACTCTTGATTAGTACACATTTATTAGTTCATGTTTTTGTATCTGCAATAGTAATGTAACATTGAAATCACTAAAAAAAGACCATGGGTGAAACTATTGATTACGCCCCAACCACGTAAATCTGCCTTTGTGTGAATGTACAATTTTGCTTTTGATCCCATCAGAGATTAGGAATGGCAATGGGCAGGCCGTACCCGATAGTAATTCTTTGTCCCATACTCGGCCCATTAGCCGTTGAATATCGGGCATACGCACAGGTATACCTGCTAAATTATTAAAATATACAAAAATTAAATCAAATGGATCACTTAATTCAACAATTGAATCGGGGTCACCTAATTACATAAATATCCACATAATGAAGGTACTACTAGCTTCCACATTCAAAATAGATACTAAAAATAAGTCATTTGTTCATTAAGCAGCTACGAAATACATATCCACAAATGATGTACACTTGTATTCATATCCAGATATGTATTAAAAAAAGTATGTTCATTTGTGATAGCTGACGTGAGTACTACCATGCCATGTGCAGCTTTTCAAAAATGAAGCTAAAGTACCATTTCACCACTCATCCCTTGATAACTCTTTCCTACGATTAAATAGAAAAGCAGAAGAGTACACTATTAAATAAATCATAATTAAGGTAACATAAATGTAATAAAATATGAAACTTAAAATATCTATTTACCTCGTCACCATCATCATAGTCATACTCAACTATTTGACAATATGCTTCGATTTCTTTTGAACATGCTGTGTGTATAAAAGAAACGTAACACAATAAATATAAAAATAATCATATTTATAAACATAATCAAAAGAAATTACCTCTTATTTCATTTAACAACAAACTTTGAGCACACATCAATTCTTCTAATGTACTTAGATCAAGGAGACTACAATGAGGACTTACCAATCTACCACTTGTGCTAAAAGAAGACTCTGAGTAAATGGCTATAGTAGGTTTGCCTAATATATCTCGAGCTATTTTTTGTAGTATCGGATACTTCATACCATATGTTTTCCACAACTTAATATATCAAGATGATATACGTTATGTGGACAAACTTTCACTTCAAGATAATTGTCAAGCTCCAACATAATACCCATTTAAATGAAGTTTTTATGTCCAACTATATTAACTAAACATGAATATAATAACTAAATACGATAAAAAAACTTACACATGTGTTCTTTTCTGCGAAATAAAATAAAATCATAAAACAATCCACTCACTCTTAGAATTATTTGAAGTTGGCGTGCCGTAATCATTGTTCTTTGCATTCTCATAACATTTTTCTTTATAGTCTTCATGAACCTCATGCGTCTCAGTTTCAGGGGCTGTTTGGTTGATTAAGTGCTGAATCATTAAGAGGTTTGAATGGTTAAGCGCTGAATCATTAAGTTGGACCTCTTAATGGTTAGTTTTCTTGTCCTACATTGGTAGGGGAGCCTCATTAAGGTTCAGCCTAGTTCAGTGCTTAATAGTTCAGTGCTTAATGGTTCAGCAACCTCTGATGCACGGAAACGACAAGGAGGTGCCATCCCACGTCCCGGAAACGTGCATGGGACGGAAACCGGTACAGGGACGGAGGGAAACGCTTCTAATCCGATTCTTGACCGCTTCGAGAAGTCAAACGACGTTTCTGCTGCCGTTTCTTTATTTGGGGACCGTTTCTTTAAAGTTCCGGCGAAAAAATTAAGCAATTTAGGGTTCTACTTCGTGAATTTGGAGTGCCGAAGATTGGATTTGCAGGTTGTCAAAGGTGGTATTAGGTTAGTGAGGGAGATGGGAGGAAGAAGAAAGGGAACAGGTACAAGAAAATAAAAAATAAAAAAAGTAAAACTTTTAAAGTATTTTTTCATTTGTGTCAGTAACCACATGGTTGACTTGGAAACAGTGTAGTATTAATCTATGAAGCACCGAAACGTCCAACAGCTTGCCGTTCCCGTTTCGAAACGGCTAGGGAACGGATTCGCCAAGGAAACGCCCCCGAAACGTTTCCAAACCGTTTCCGTAATTGTCGAAACGTTTCCATGAAGTTTCCTCGTCGTTTCCAAACCGTTTCCGCAATATTTGCAGTGAGACTCGATAGTAGATGGTGAAGATGATGATGTTGTACTAGAAATCAAGGATCGGTGGTCGGCTTAGCTAGCGGAGGTGGTCGGAGGCGGTTTGGCGGTGGGGTGGATTTCCGATTTGGAATTTTTAGATAGCAAAATGCTACTATTTTGTGAATCTGAGGAAAATTTCGAGGTCTCTCGTGTTATTATAATATTTTGTCACTATATTGAGAAGATAAAGAGGCATGTACGTGGCTATATTGCAGCAGCAAGTTGGAATCGTGGCAGTGTATCAAACCAAATAAAATTACCAAAACATCCCACTTCATAGGATAAATAACCAGAACGTGTCGTCTATTGGATCAATATTTTTTAAACATATTATTCTTAAATATATTTTTATATTTTTTTTATTGCCGTATCTTTGCCGTTCCCGTATCTTGAATTTTTGAGTTTTGCCGTTCCCCGCTCCCGTATCGTCCCCGTACCAACTTGCCGTACCCGTTTCGGTGCTACCTAGGTATTAATTGAATTAGGTATAGTTTTTTTTTTTCTTTTTCGGACATACAATTGAAGCATATATACATATATTATATTATATGAGTTATATATAATTATAATTAATATAGTTAGTACTCATCAACACAACTAGCATCAAGTGATTGATAATATTTGATTAGCATTAACAATCCTACATTTAGCAACTTCTCATTGTGAGTGTAAGAGTACTGTTGCACTATAGTAGTTCACCCAAAACTTTTTTGAAATGCGTGTCAATTGTACGGTACAACACAGCAAAGCGTAGCCTAGGTAGAATCCCCTGCTTTGTTTTCCTTCTTCTTCTCTCTAAAGTCTAAACCAAAACCAAAGTTCCACCATTTATTTCTCTCTTAAAAACCCAAAAGGCGGTGGTGGTGTACAAGTATTCAAAGCTTTTATCGGTCGCCCCTGGTCCAAGGTCTGACGGTCTTGGGGCTTAAAATCGCCTGAACACCTGGAAACGCAGCTGCTATAACCACCGAAAATAGCATCACCACCGACCTCTCTCTCTAACAACGACGACTCCAGTTAACCCATGAACCTCTGACGTCGGTGCTGAGCCGTCCTTTGTAGGCGATGACGACAATCACATCTCAGCCTCTTTACTCCTCCTTTTCATGATGTGCAGTGCTTAATTAAAAGGTTTTTTTTTTTTTCCTTTTCCCTTCTTTTATTTTTAATAATGGGAGTTCTTTGGTTGTATGGTGGTAATGGTTGGCTTTTTAGAGAAGGAGGGGTGTTGGTGGTTACGGCTTTAGAGAGAGACAAGGGGGTTGGGTTTTAGAGAGAGAGAGGTGGCTGGGCTTTAGAGAGAGAGGGGGGGAGGAGTTATGTTTCTAGATAGAGAAACAGAGAGGGGTGGTGGTGGTGCCGGTATTGGATGGTGGTTGTGGTACTAGCGGGTGGTGGTTATGGAATAGACGGTTCGTAGTGGTGATTGTAGAAGTGACGGTTGGAGACGGTGGTTTTGGAAGTGACGGTTGTTGGTGGTTGTTGTGGAAGTATCGATTGTTGGTGGTTTGGGTTTGTGTTTTCTAACAAAATTCGATTGGTGTATTTGTGCGATTTGGTGTATTTACCTTTGCCTAATTAATTTTTGTTTCTTTGCATTTTTAGGTAAGAATCGGTTTTGCAAAGCAATTGTTAGTTATATGTTTAGTTGTATGTGTTGGGTTTGTAAATTGCCGAATCTCAAATACATCTTTGCGGTTGTGTGTGAGGCGGATTCAAGCGCCAGCGGTCTGGTCCACTGCCGACAATGATGTTTTAGATTTTGACAGCGCTTTTGAACCGATGATGGTGGTAGGGGGTAAACATCAACAAACAACAGCAATACGACGATTGAGGTAGGTTCCACTTTGATTTTGGTTATGACTTTTGTCATGGCTGTTCTTTGGAGTAGAGTGCCTGTGAAAATAATATGGTGTCAAATTCATTTCCTGTTTTTAACAGTTAGTTGTTAAAGTATGTTACAATTTGTTTAAACTCTTAACAAGTAAACAAAAAATTTATTCTAATTACAAACTTTAGACTAAATATCTTTGCATAAATTGGTTTAGTTTGCCATGGTTAAGCATTAATAATACGATTAGAAAAATCTGTATACAAACTTGGTAACGAAACATAGAAAAAAAGTGCACTTACAACAATTGGGCTTCTGTTTCAGTGTATCTGCTGAATAGCATTTGTCCGCAATGATCCCAAGGTCTGAACGTTTGCTATTGTTTGTCAATTTTGAGTATTAATATGTTCGATGTTTTTTCAACCAGTTTTGTTTACTTTCTTTTGAATTTCTGAATGCAGACAACAATATGTTTATGTTGACGCCTAATTGTTGTTGCTGACGTTGGCTACTCTTTTTTTGTCAATTTTGAATGGCGATGTAGTATTTTCTTTCCGGATATCGTTGTCGATGGACTGTTGATACAAGGTGACATGTCAGGCTGTGCATAAGTTACCAAGAAGTTGTATGTTTGAATCATAGTTATGTCTAATATCTTCTTTTTATTTGGTTTCCTTATGTAGCCGTTGTTGAAATCGTTTTAATGTAGTAACCATTTTTTACAGGTAGTGAATTTGACATCAGAAGTTAGTATTAAGTGAACCATCCATGCAAAGCTGATGGATTGTGGTACAAAGTTGAAGTCAAAGCAAGGGCAATCAAAGCAAGCGGATAAGATAAGTTCTTTTACAAAACTATAGCCTTGCGGGTAGCCAACACCGGTGACAAACTTGAGTACGTTGTGTTAAATATTGTTGTTTAACGCATTGCCACAAGCTTCGGCCGCAACGCGCCAGGGTGTTCGATGCTTACCGGGTTAGATACGTGGCCGCGGGGCAACGCCCGCGGGTCAAATACTAGTTGCTTTAAAAGATGTATAAATTTTGAAGTTTACATGAACGTATGTATATATTTTTGGGGTTTGTGGTACATTATCTATAATATATATTTATTTTTTTATGTATTTATTTCCGTACCCGTGCCGTACCCGTTTCTTGATTTTTTGAGTTTTGCTGTTTCCCGTTCCCGTACCCGTTTCTCGTTCCCGTACCAGTTCTCGTGCAACATAGTCAGCAACATCCCAAATCTTAATGATTCAGACTTAACCATTCCATTCAGAAGTTGAAACAAACGCGCTGAATGGTTAAGAGCCTCATTAAGAGGCTACCAAACAGCCCCTCAGCCTTTGCACCTTCTTCAAAACCATAAATTCTTGGAAAACAACAATTCATAATTTTGTAATAGGGATCTAAAATGGCAGTTACTTCCATAAACCCATGTATAAATTACCAATATTTATGAAACTTAACAATCATCTTCTTAGCCATCTCCTTGATCACTTTCTCCTAATCTCAACTCCACCTGTCCAATGCAAATTTATTTCATACACAGATTTAAAAAATATATTCTTTGTGGGATATTTTGTTCCGAAAAACAACTCGATCACATCATGAAATACCTTTAAACTCTGACAAATAATAGAAGCCAACTCCTAGTCTAGAAGCCAACTCCTAGTCTCTCAATAGGAAAAACTATTATATTGTGCATCTCGTTGTTTAAAGCGTTTGAAAACATCTTAATAGCAACATTCAACATCAAGTATGTTGAACTTAACAGGTTTTGCAATCAAGTGTCAACTTTTTTATGAAGAAATTGCCAAATGAGGAGCTATTTTTTTAAACTTTTCAAGTCGTTCAGTGTTGATGACCAAAAACCAACACTATCCCTAATTCTTTCTATCCTATCAGCAGTAACTGATAACCCAGCTTGGACGATTTGATTCAGAATGGGTGCACAACAGTGCATATGAAATAACCAGCTCCCTAAAATAAGATCACCCAAAGATAGTTTATCTCACAATAAGTGAATCAACGAATCATTTGTTGTGTTGTTATCGACGGTTACTGTCGATACTTTTCTGTCTATGTTCCAATCACACAAGGACTCATACAAAACACCAACAAGAATTTCACAGTATCATGATAAGGAACATAAATAAACATAATTTAAATGTATAATAATTAGTTAACACAATTAGTTCGAACAAATTATATATAAATATCAACGCTATACCTAATTATAATCCTTTGCATTTTTTGTTATCATCAATGAAATGGGCAATGATAGCCATAAAACCTTTTTTATATTGCTCGATGTTCACATGTCTATGGTAATTGCGATTCCACTTTTATTTTTCTCACAAGCCCTTTAATAAATAAAGGTAGTATAAATGTAACATAATAAACATTTCATATAAAAAATAAGACAAACCTTATTGTCTTTTATTGTGGTTGAGCATCCAAAAAACAAAAGACAATAAGGTATGTCTTATTTTTATATAAAATCTTTATTGTGTTACATTCATACCAACATATAGTTATTAAAAGATTTTGGAGAACACAAATAGAATCACAGTTACCACATACATGTGGACATCAAACAATCAGAAAAGAGTTATAGCTAACACTGACCATTTCATTGATGATAACCGCTAAATGCAAAGTCGTATAAATAGGTTTAGCGTTGTTATATATATACTTTATCCAAGTAACTGTGTATCTGTTAACTATTTTTTTATGAATTTACACCAAGTTTATTTATGTTTCTTGCCCTCGTACTGTTGAAGTTCTTGTCGATGTTTTGTATGAGTCCTTGTGCAATTGGAATATAGATAGAAAAGTATCAACAGTAACCATGGATAAGTGCACAAAAACAATTTGTTGATTCACTTGTTGTTAGATAAACTCTCTTTGGATGACCTTATTTTAGGGCCCAGATTATTTCAAATGTGTGTTTAAATCTAATCGTCCAAGATGGGTTGTCAATTATTAGTGATGGGATAGAGAGAATTAGGGATAGTGTTGGTTTTTAGACAGCAACACCAAAACGACTTGAAAAGTTGAAGTAGCATCACGTCATTTGGCAATTCAATCATCAAAAGGTTGTCCCTTGATTGCAAAACTTGTTAGAATTAGGGCTGTTCAAATCGCTAGCCGCTCGTGGATCGCTCGCCGCTCGTTCGGAAAATGCTCGAAAAATGCTCGCTCGATCTTCCGCTCGGTTGTATATGAGCCGATCGGCTCGGTTCGGTTTGTAAATGAGCCAAGCACGAGCAAAGGTACGCTCGGCTCGGTTCGGCTCGAATAAATTTTTATTTATTTAATAATAAATATATACACAATTTACAGATAAATTTATGACTTTATATATAAGATTCTATTGGATTTGACTCAGTATATGCAAATAAAATATAACCAAACCACTTAACACAATAAAAAAAAATTAACACTAGATTTAATACTAAAACAATAAGTCAAGAGGTGACAGTCTTGACTTCTTTATGTTAATAGTCGTCCATCGCTAATTGTCACTTGATATCACACCTACGTCACAATGCAACAATTGTTGTCTGATGTATGTTCATCACCTCACCAGCCTTAATCTAAGCCTCATCATTGGACACTTGGTCTCAATATTAGTGTTATCATCGGACATTTTGACCTTAGTTATCACCCGACAATGAAAACATCGAAGGAAACATCCCAATTTTATAATCGTCCATATTATTCTTCGCTCGATTCTCGCTCGGCGCTCGCTCGGAAAATTTGCGCTCAAAGAATGCTCGTTCGGTTTTCGGCTCGATTGTAAACGAGCCGCTCCGCTCGGTTCGGTTTGTAAACGAGCCAAGCACGAGCATAGCTCCGTTCGGATTGGCTCGGCTCGTGAACAACCCTAGTTAGAATTCAACATATTTGATGTTAAGTGTTGCTATTATTTATAAACATCTTTTCAAATGCATTAAACAATGAGATGCATGTAACATCCGACCACTCACACCACCAATATTGTCTATTTTGCCGCTAATGGCAAAAGGGTTGCCCATCCAGGAGCTTACGACTTTGTTTTTTTGTTGTCCCGATAGAGACATATCAGGAGGTCACCCATCCTGGTACTACTTCCACCTGAGCACGCTTAACTGTAGAGTTTCATGTACCACACAACCAACTAAGCTCAAAGCGTTTTGGTAATTTAAGAGGCAGGGAATTTCCTATGAACCAAGTATCTATTCTGACCACGGCCGATGTGGAATTTGCCTAGGGTTATATTGTGGTCCATGTTAGTCTTCTTGGTATCGCTACAATCACCCCTTTAGGAACTTATAGTCCTCGATAAGATTTGCCCCACCATCTCGTACGACACAGGAATGGCTCTGGCACCATCTGTAACATTCGGTCCCTCGCACCACCAATATTGTCCGATTTGGTTGCCCATCCAGGAGCTCACGACTTTGTTTTTTGTTGCCCCGTTAGAGACTTACCAGGACGTCACCCATTCTGATACTACTTCTGTCACACCACGCCAATGGCGGAAACACGTGGCGCAACGCTCGAAAGTATATCAAAGTCAAGTTTAACACAAACTATATTTAATTAGAAAAGATCAATTTATTAGGATGTCGAAACAGAGTATCATGATTCATAAAACATTGAAGTATTTCCGTTTATGTTCCATCCCAATGGTAATAATGGATTAAACCCCGACCGGTATCCGACATCCCGTAATTCCACCGCACTAGCCTCATATCTAATCAGCACTTAGTTACCTGAAAGATATGTTTAAAAAGACGTCAATATATAAAATATTGGTGAGTTCACAGGTTTTAGTTTCATAACAACAACATTTTCACAACCATCGGCTCGACTCACTTTACCGTATAATTATTTTCCCATTAAATAATTATACTAGGATCTTGTCGATCGATATTTCGTTTTTACAACATGTGCGAAACCTGCACAACCTGTGGCCTTTGTAAGGAGTAGCTAGCTCCTACAAACTATAATGATGAGCAATCCCTTGAGCCCCATAACCAAACCAAGACTAATAATAATGCCCCGCTCCAAGTCGTTCCTCGGAACCCAACGACTTAAGTTCAGAATACGTGCACCCCAGGCATACGCCGATGCATAATCGACGCTATCGATTAGGGGTGGGCCTTGTCAGGCACCAATAGTACTATCCAAATATTCTTTCGGTTTCATTTCCCTGAATTAATGATTACGGAAGAGAGGACTCAACCCCGAGTGGCGTTCACTGCTCAAGTACTCATCATACCACTTATCACATTTTAACCTTTGAAAACATTTCAACATGTGACAACGTTTGACAAACATATCTTTCCCCCAGTTAAAACAGTAAAATGGGGCCGTGAAAACTCACCTGAACACTGTCTGGCTCACTAGGTAGATAGCATAGAGGGCCTCGCACCTACAAACGTCCTGGACGTATGAGTCACTATTCCTATAGTGCATGTGCCTTGGCAAGTTGTACACCCAACTCCCGACCACAAGTTATTCCAAATCCCGTTTAATTAAGCGCGTATCCTAGGTTTCGTTGGCGTTACATTACCCTTTGTGTTACAAGTTATATATTACTCTTGTTAATATTTCCTTAACTTGTATTTTATTATCATCGACTCGACTTCACTTAACATATAATTATTTTCCCATTCAAATAATTATACTTAAGATCGCATCGCTCGATATAATATATATTTCAACACTCGACCCGACTCACTTTGCCGCACATTTGCTTTCCCATTTAAACAAATATGCTAAGATCTTGTCGTTCGATTGTATATTCTTAACACCCGATTCAACTCACCATACCGTATATTTATTTTCCCATTCAAATAAATATACTAGGATCTTGTTGGTACGGCATACACATATATATATCCTTGTCTACTCGTCTCGCTTTCCTTTCCTCATATCTACTTTCCCATTAAGTAGATATACTAGAATTTTTGCCGAGACGAGCGTACATATATATAAATGCGTAGTTTTTCTTGTTAAGTATATACGTTTGTTTAACGTCTTATTTGTTTATGTTATACTTTTCTCCCACGAATAATTCCCTTAACACTTAGGAAAGTGTTTGTTAGTTTTCACCCATGTATATATATATTTTACTTCCTAAAATATATACTTTCTCATCTTGCCGCAATGGCATTTTTCTCATGATTTGTCCGTGTACGGTTCGTTAACGCGTCTTAATTCGATATCTTAACTCGATTAGTTAATTCTTCCAAGTCTTTCCCAACATGTGCTTTATAGAAATATTATCCACATTTCTAACCCATGTTACTTGGAAGGTTTGTATTTTAGCCCAACTTGTTAACTTAGATACAAAAATGCTTCCAATACTTTTATATTCCCATTTATATAAAAGTATTCATTTTTGTACAAGTTTCTCAAGTTTGATCAACATTTTTATAAAATCTCTATTTTATAAAAATCCTTATTTTAAAACCCCTTTGTATTTTTTATAACTTTCAAAAATACACTTTTATACAAAATACCCAAGTACTTCTACTAGTATTTACAAAAATCATCCTTAGACTTTATTACTTACATTTTTGACACCGAACTTTCCATACTTGTATTTTTGGACTAATAGTTTCTAAAATATCCATTTTAGTCCTCTAACTTTCAAAGTTACAACTTTAGTCCCTTAACTTCCAAAAGTTGCATTTTTCCACTCTAACTTCCAAAGTTAACATTTTTCACTCAAAATAGTAAACTTTGAAGATTCAACTTTTTATTGGTAAGTTATTTTGTATCAAAACACTTATGTTAGTCTTGTATTTCATATGGAAGACCAACTATATGTGTGTTTTATGTATTTGTCCATTTTATCAAAATATTATTCATCTAAGTAAGCTAACTTAGATTTTCCATCTTCTTCATTTATGAACTTCTAATATGTTTTACCACATATTATAACATGAATGATCATAATAAGATGATTTAAAGTTACTTATAACATATTCAAGTTCATTCCATAATCTTAGCCAAAACATCATCCTACTTAGTCTTTTATGTAAACTTTATATATTTTCAAGACTAATACATCATCATCCACAAATCCATGGTTTATTTTCATATCTTTAATCTTCCATTTTACACATGTAAAACCTATTAAAGATTATGTTCAAAACCACCTTTTAAACCCTTCATGTACAACTTGCTTCTAAGAACACATACATGAATAATAACAATCAAAAACAAGATTAAGAAGCTTACTACTAGCACAAGGCTAGGGAAGACAAAAACCTTGGATTTGAGAGGGGTTTAGTGTGTTCTTCCTAGTGGTTTAGCTCCAAGCTCTTGAAACACACAAAAGGGGTTTGGATGATGGATGATTTTAAGTATTTTGGAGATGTAGAAACTTGAAAGAACAATGTGTGTGTGTGTATGTAAACCTACGGCCAAGAGAGGGAAGGAAGGAGAATTGTTTTGCTTTGCTTTTCAATCTTCTAACATGTGTTATTTATATAATTATCACATGTAATGATGCCAAATATCCAAGAGATCTTATGGAAGATTATGGGTGTACTTGGGAGATTTTTGAAAGGAGGATATGTGTGTGTGGGTAGTGAGCCGTATGTATGCGTGTATAGGTAGGTGATTTCTTGCAAATCTTGGTTAAATCTTATAAGGCATCATGATCCTACACCCAAGACCCATCACATACATGCACACTCTAATGTAATGATGCTTTAGAGTTGGTCTTGGACTCTTATGGCCTAATGGCCGAAAATTACTTACAAGGGGGGACAAGAAAGTGTTTTTGCTTTTGTACTTATGTTACTTACACACTTTATCTCCCATTTTTGTCTTATGCATGCATGCTTGATCTAAGCTCCTAGATTATAATTATTAAACAAAAGACATGGGTATACCATGGCCCTTAGGCCGGCCCCTTGTGGGTTTTAAGTGGGGTCCACAACTTCAAATATTTACCCATTGTTTGTTATGTTTAATCCCCCGTCGTTCGGGTGTCGTTCGGGTATTTTTCGGGTTTTAATCACGCGTTATCCGGACATTAAATATACCTTTAATAACCCTTAAATATAGTCTATTTTAAGCGTTGATTGGTTATTTAGGCCTTTGCCGGGTGAAATTATGAGTTATACGCGTATCGGGTGCGATACGCGCATTTTATTCGTTACCGGGAGATTTGTACAAGACGTTTTCATTTATGGTTTTGGAGTTCCAAAACTCATTATATTTTATGAAAATACCCTTTATTTTATATCCTGGGTGTCCGGGATCCTTTTCGTTTATTTAATTATTATCGGGTAATTGCCAACGTCCATACCGGATAGTTTATTCGCACATGATCCAATCATGTTTTACCATTAAACGTATGCATTCCTATGCACTATTTGGAAATTGCTATCTCCTAAGGCCTTGATAATTAAATCACACATAATTGCATTTAATTACGTTAATCATATACTAATTAATCTGTACGGAATTACCTTGTTTTTGCCGGTTGTTACAACTTCCACCTGAGTATGTTTAACTGTGGAATTTTCATGTGCCCTATAGCCAACCAAGCCAAAAACATGTTGGTAATTTAAAAGGCAGAGAATTCCTTACGAACCAAGAATCTCTCCTGGCCACGACCGATGGAGATTTGCCTAGGGTGTTACAATGGTCCAAGTTAATCTTCTCGGTAGCGATACAATCACCTCCCTTGGGAACTTATCATCATCAATGAGGTTTGCCCCCCATCCCGAACGACACAAGAGCGACTCTGATACCATTTGTAACATCTGGATCCTCGCACCACCAATATTATCCGCTTTGCCCCTGATATGTTGGCCATCCAGGAGCTCACGACTTTGTTTTTTGTTAGCCTTGTAGAGACTTCCTAAGAGATCACCCATCCTGGTACTACTTCCACCTAAACACGCTTAACTATTGAATTTCATGTAGTTCACAACCAATTAAGCCCAAAACACATTGGTGATTTAAGAGGCAGGAAATCCTTAAGAACCAAGAATCTCCCCAGACAACGGCCGATGTGGGATTTTCCTAGGGTGTTACAATGGTCCACGTTATTCTTCTTGGTATCGTTACATTGCACAATATAATAGTCTGTCAACAGAGAGAGAGGGAGTTGGCTTCTATTATTTGTCAGGTTTAAGGTATTAATGATGTGACCGAGTTGTTTTCTAGAACAAAATATCTCACAACAAATACTTTTTTTTAAATCGGTATATGAAATAAAATTTGCATTAGACAATTGGAGAAGAAAGTGATCAAGGAGATGATTGTTAAGTTTGATAAATATTAGTCACATGGGTTTATGAAGTATTGTTTTCCAAGACTTAAAGGTTTCGAAAAAGGTGCAAAGAGAAATTGACACAAAAAGTTCATTTATGAATGTTTAAAGACTAAAGTAGTGTATGGTATGCAAGAATGAAAAGTGGAATGGAATGGAGTGTTACTATGGAATGAAAAAATATGTGTTCGGTTGGTCTAGTCCATTTCATTCCCTCTAAAACCCTCTAAATTCATTCCATCCACACCATCTGATTTTTTTTATTGCATTCCTTCTGTCACACTACACCACCATCACATGTTGCTATCACCACCACCCGACGCCATCGCCACCTACCATGAGCACTGCCACTCATCGAACACCATCGCGACCCATCACCGACACTACCCACCGACCACCGCCGCCATCACCGCCACCACCTAAGCCATCCACCACCACCGACGTAACTGACCACTGCCACCACCCACCGACCACAGCCGCAACCCACCGTCACCGTCAGTCACCGTTGTCGCCACCACCATCAGCGACCGTTGCCGACACCACTGCCACTACCCACCGCCAATTTTATTCCTTCATCCTTTCCTTTTCACCAAACAATACAAAATACTGATTCATTCCATTCTCACATGATAACCAAACAAGGTTATGAAATGGTAATGAACTAATGATCTATTTCTTTCCTTTGTTTATTCTATTACCTCGTCTGTTCCATTCCCTCATCAATTCCATTACCGCATACCAAACAGACTTTAAAGAGAAAAAGGTTATGAGAATGCATAAAACCATGATTATGGCCCGTTAACTTCAAATAATGCTATGAGAAGTGGATTGTTTTATTACTATTTATCATGTCATGAATGAGAAAACGTCCTGCTATTATACTCATGTTTAGTTAATATAGCTTGACATAAAAATTTCACTTATTTGTTAAGGGGGATACTATAATGGAGCTTAACCATTATCTTGAAGAGAAAATTTGACTAACGTAGATCATGATATACTAACTAGGTGAAAAACTTAAGGTATGAAGTATCTGATACTAAAAAAAATAGCTCAAGATGTAACAGTACCACTTATAGCTGTTGCCCAAGTCTTTTCTTAGCACAAGCAGATCGGTATCTTACGCACTTTCATCCAAGTACATTGGAAGCATTGATGTGTACTCAAAGTTAGTTGTTAAATGAAATAAGAGGTAATTTCATTTGACTGTGTTCGTAAAAATGATTATTTTTATATTTATATGTTACGTATTTCTATACACGCAACAACCTATTCAAGAGAAACCGAAGCATATTGCCAAACAATTGAAGATGACTACGATGACGGTGACGAGGAAAATATATATTCCAAGTCTCAATTTTTGTTACATTTATGATACCTTAGTGATGAGTTATTAAATATTGTAGGAAAGAAGTATCATGGGATGAAATGGTATTTTAACTTCATTTTTGGAAAGCAAGTACATGGCAGTACTCGTAGCAGCAGCAACTTATTCAAAAGAAACCATATCAGCAGCAACTTATTCAAAAGAAACCGAAGCATATGGTCAAACAATTGAGTATATGATGGTTACGAGGCAAATATATATTCTAAGTTTTCGAATTTTATTACATTTAAGTGATGAGTTATTAAATAGTGTATACTTTGATTTTTCTCATTAATTGTAGGAAAGAGGTATCAAGGAATGGGTGATGAAACGGTATTTTAAGTTTTTAACTTCATTTTTGGAAAGCAAGTACATGGCAATACTCATAGAAATGAAGTAACTTTTATTAATGCATATTTGGATATAAAGAGAAAGTATAACTCATGTGAACATGTATTTGGCAGATGCTTAACGAACACATAACTTATTTTTTAACATGTATTTTGAATATGGAAGCTAGCAGTATCTTTATGATGTGGATATAAATATAATCAGGTGGTCCTAATACAATTGTTTAATTAAGTGATCTTTTTATTTTAGTTTTCATATATTTCTAACAAATTAAAGGATATACCCGATACTAGCGGGTATGCACGCTACTCAACGAGTAATGGGTCGGGTATGGGACGAAGAATTACAACTGAGTACGAGATTAGGATTATTAATACCTGATCCAAACCTGGCCCATTGCCAATCCTAGTAAATGCACATAACGTAGTAAAGATCGGGATTAATCGGTAATAATAGATTACCGATTAAAATTCTCCTAGTCGGACCTAGAACTGGTGGGCACGGTCAAATTTAGGTCAAAATTAGTCAAAAATCTTTGAAGTAATTAAAAATTTATGCTTATTGATCCAATCTGAGTTTGTAACATTACAAACAAAATTTTAAAAACTTTGTATATATATGTATATAAGTTCAAAAAAATCATACAAATTTCCAATCCGATTAATCGCTAGTCGGTACCCAACCGCCCGACTAGCACCTAGGGAGTTTTAACAACCATAAACGCGAAGTGTTGCGTTTTGAGTGTTCATGATGGTATTGGATTAAAACATGGACAATATTCCTAACGTCACTCGTTTGAACCACAAAATTCTCTTATCATATCATTCACAGGGTGTCTTAATCATTTAATTAATCGCCAAACAAGCATGGATGGAATCGTGCATTTGGATCATAACCCGACTTGTTTGACTATTACGAAAAGAAGGTTTTTCAACCATAACTCCTTTTGACCTATTACCAGGCCCACCCGACGCATCCATATCTTAAACCAACCCAAAATGGGTAAACATTGGGACCATAATAGTTAATATTCGGATGAAAACGAACCTCATTTCCATTGAGAAGTACATGATAAGCAAAGCTCGGCCAACCACCCGTTAAAAAAAGCCGCACACGACAGGAAACAGATTCTAGAAGTTTCTACTGAGCCCACCAAGGAGGTCCAGCTTCATAGACATGGTCACCATCATCCCATGAAATTTGACAAGCTTGCAAGCCAATGGCTACCCCTGGTTCCTTCCCATGTTTTGTAGCCCATTCTTCGGCAGCCTGTTCTCTATGGGCCTCACATTCAAATTGTTTTTTGTACTCCCCAAAAGGGTTTTGTCTAGGGTTAGCTAGCTCTGCCATTGCAGCGGGCATATACATTGAGTCACCCACTATTGGTGCACCACATGCTGCCAATTGAGCTCGAATCTGTATCATGCTACTACATATTATTATTATTATTCACACAAAGTAAAAGAGGACAAATGATATCTCATAAATATGAGCATTAAAATGCCTGGTTTAAAGAGCGCAACTGAGGCACGTGGTGATCTGGAAAATGTCTCAGGGCCTTGAGGTGGCGCCTCATGCACATATGGGTCAAAATTGGTGTCTATAGGAGGCTGATATGTAAAACAACTAAAGGGATGAATACACATGAATGGTTTACTTGATAAATGGTTGGTATGCATAAGAGATGAGAGATATGCAGCTTCTGGCTGTACAAAAAGCTTATCTGGTTGTACAAAGAGCAATGCCTCACGTATGTGAAGCTCTCACCTCGTGCCTCGGCTTCCAGGATCTAAATCCTTCGCGCTTTTCAAAACCAAGATAACATGTAACACACTACTTTGAGAAAGAAATATTTTTTGTACCGAAAACTCACTTATAGTAAGTATCAAAAGAAGGCAAAAAATATCATGTACCTGGTGGGTACGGCCCGTTAAGAGGTTGATTTTGCACTCGTATGCAAACTCTTTATTAGGCCAACTAATATCTTCAATTCCATATGCCTTTTCAACTAAATCATTTGGCCAGGGAACTTTTCTGCATTCTAGGACCTCAAGTTGGCACATGTACCATCCCTTAACGACGTCTACAAGTTCAAAACATAGGCGTACATGTTTCATTTAATTATCCGTATTTTACACTAGTCCCAAAAGTGGACATGCATGAATTTCACGTGTTGATTTGCTTCAATAATAAAATCCATTTACAAACAATTTTAAAGCAATCATTTTAATTTAAGCAATCTGAAAGGAAAAGTGAATATTCAGATTCATTTGTTTATAAAATATCATGCTTCACGAATACCATTAAGTTTTTTGGTTTTGTAATTAAAAATTAAAAAAATATTATGAAACATTAACAGCTATAGTTACCTTTTGAAACAACTTTAGGAGCCATACGCAATGGTCGCATGTAATGGGTCATGACTCCACATGGAACATAAGCGGCAGCAAGTGCCAGATAAAGCTTCTTCACTTGTTTATCCTGGTGGACAATAAATAAAAATCCATCACTTAGAAGCGCAAAATCATGAATATAAATAGAACACAGAAAATAACAATGCTAACAACAACAATATTTATAAACTATAGACTACCCTGATCTTTTTATGAAAAACTGAACAGTAATCCTTCGTTCTAGCTAGCACAACACTGCAAAACAAGATTAAATTAGTCACTAATAAGATCAAACTAACAAACAGAAAACAACCAAATTTAAGCTTGAGATAATACCAGCCCTCTGTGCAGTTATCAATTTGATGAGTGGTCATCAATGGAGTAGCTAATTCCAAAGCACGAGTAGCAAAATTTACGCAAGTTTCTTCAATGTTGTCAGTAGTTCCACCTACCTAAGTAGATGGGAAGTGAGTGATAAAATAAAGAGTAACTCTACCGGGATATTCTCACACAAAATAATGGGACCCAAAAAACACATTTTTTTTTCTTCAAGCCATATAAAAGAGACTCACAAAAGAACTAATCACACGAATGGTCAATGTGGTTTACTCATAATACGGTTTTGGTTCCCAACTTTAATAAATTATAAGTTTAGACCAACATTTGCACAAACGTAACATGAAGTTAACCTCCATCCATTTCACGGACCACATGTGTACGTTTGTGCAAACTATTGGTCTAAACCTGTAATTTCTCAAAGTGAGTGACCAAGACCGTAATATGAGCAAACCACAAGCACCATCTGTGTAATTAATTCCCCACAAAATGAAAAAAGAAAATGCCTCTTACACAATAGTATATCAATATATCATTAACATGTTTTTGCAGCAAGAATAGAAAAACCTGTCATAAACATCACAAAAAAAAAAGATCAAGGGGGACAAATACACATACGGATGTGCCAGCAGGCTTGTTGAGAACCACATAGGACTCTGTCACAGCAATTATTCTGGACCTCCAGTCAATTTCATAACATCTGGCGAATTATAAAAGCGTCAATATAAGCAGAAGTGCAGAACTGCCTACAAATAACGTTGCATTATTCCATATAGGCACTTTGTTTCAAATAAAATCCCGATTTGCGTAACAATTTTCCACATGAACTCCAAAAAGAAAAAAAGAAGCATATACTCTATTATCTTATCTTATTAAAACTTCCATTGTCATCAGGCTTAATTACCATTAAGACCAACCTACTGCTGCAATTTGCCAACATTAACAAACAGTTTTTTAAGGCAACTTCTCATATCTTATTAATAAAAAGAACACTGATCACGAACTTCTACATCCTAAGATGCATGAGTGTCATCCCAGCTAGCTAAAATACACACACAAAAAACCAAACAAACAACAAACAAAACAGCTCTAATACTGATACCTAACAAAATTCAAACTTTGAACTAAAAGTATATGGTGTACATAAAGCAATTCATTATTTTAATCTAATTTAATGTCACATCAGCTTCTGTCATAGGAACTGATCAGAGTGTAATACGTCAATGGTTTAAAGAATGCAATTTTACAAATGAGAAACAAATTTAAGCATACATGGGTATAGTTATATATTCAGAGTACCTTGGAAATCTTTTTGGGCGTACGTGCACCCTCACATATGTCCCTGCTTCAACAAACTGATCAACATGAGTAATCCTAAAAGTTTTTTGTGCCTCTCTAATGGTTATTCCTTTAACTGAAGGTCTCAATTTTAGGACTGATGGGTCAGTAACTTCGTTGTACAACTTCATTTCCTCTGGTGTGGCAGTTAAAGGAGGCTTTGGGCATACAAGGGCATAGAAAACAGCTCCGAAATGTATAAGATCTGTAACATACCTTCAAAGTAACCATATTAATTGTAATCTCTTTATCTCCAACACCATCTACAAAAGTGATTTCTTTTCTGTAACAGTATTATAAGAATTGCTTAAACTTTCTATTCATAACATCTGCACTGCTTAAAAGTACTCATATGAATTTGTTGTAACTTTGTCTTTTAAGATGGGAAATCCTTTTTTTTTCGAACCAACATTGCAATAACTACTAATACCTAGCATACTACAAAAAATCTAAGTCGCCTTGTAAAATGTGTATTCAATCTCATATAATTTTAAAAATCTACGTAGTGACATCTCAGATAGCATAATATGAAAATAATTAATATATGGCTTATCTAGTTAAAAAAATGTGACAGCAAATTAGATCAAGTTATATCTACAACATTGTCGATTATATAATTCTATTAGTATGTAATTTTGTACATAAAATGACTAACTGAGAATATGATCTGTATACTTCAATAAATTTTCTTTAGGTCATTCAATTTCACCACCGCGTTGTGACTTGTGAGTAGAAGATTATACTGGTATAAAAAGATATAAACTAAATCCATAACCTCTGCAACAACAGTTTTTTGTTTGAACCATAAGTAGAGAATTCACTTGGTAAACTTAAAAACCAATTATATGTTCAGAAAATAACATATTCGCCCTAATACCAGCTTATGTTAACAGTTAACTGGTTGTTTATTTAAAGCAACGGTAGAAAGGTAAAAGCAGCCAATAGCAACTCTGCAACTCACAAAGGTGGAAGATCCAAAGCTTGGGTAATGAAATCAAGAATAGTCCCTTCTTCTTTAACAACTAAGTGTTCGATTCTGGGTTGAAAACTCTCAGCAGGGCATGGTAGCAAGCGGCCGTATTCTGAGTAACTGAACAAATATCAAGTTTTAAGTATCAGAAAACCATTTAACAAGTACCCAAACTTTCTGTACATGAAAATTACACTAATTAAAAACAGATATCCATACTGTAACGACAGAACAAAAGCATCATAAAAAGATAGATATTCATGAAAACCCTGCAGCAATATGAATTACAGTACACATCCTGCATATCACCCTTTAATGTTGTAACATTACACCATTATAATTCTCTAAAAGATTGCTTTCGAGATTTTAATACGTTCAATCCATCCTACTTCGAGTACCTTACAATCTGTCATACTTGTTAATGGCGAGCATAGTGCCCGCTATAGCGTAGCAAAGCGCATATGTGTCACTATACAGGGCATGGATTTTTGTATTTTTTTGGTAAAATATCTCTAAAATTTTCTTCTAGTGTCTCACCAAACATGAAATAGCGTCCGCTATTTCATTGCTATCGCTAAGTAGCGTACAGGTAGTTTGTCGCTATCGTCGACACTATTCATTTTGGGAGATTGAAACAGTTAATAAGTGTAGAATAATAACCAAAATGAATGAAATGTAATACCGTTTGGAATCAGGATTGGATAAAGTTGAGGTAAGTGTTAAAGAAGTGGAATCAGATGAGAAGGTTCTAGTAATGTATTTATGGTGATAATTGAAGTCAATTGAAGGGCCAAAGGTTGTGGTTTTGTGGTGGTGGTGGGTGGTGAGGGAGGTTAATGTTCGGATTATTGTGATAGGAGCTACGACAAGGGTACGGTAGTTTGGGATATACAGCAGCGATGGAACCATCGCCATTGATGAAGGAGGGTTTGCAGGTCGTTGTAGACAAGACCAGGCGTTAAAGTGTAGAAGAAAGTGTAGAAGACAGAATGCAGGGTTAGTCCCTAGGGTTTACAGATATCGCACTCCTAGTCCTAAGGTTTCAATAATTACATAAGTTGTACAAGTTGTACTTGAGTTTAATGAATCTGCACTCGTGTAGTCCCTACCACTAACATGAGTTAAATTACTTAGTTAAGTGGGTATGGAATGACTATTGTACCTATGTAGTTAACTCTTCTTCTTCACCCAACCTCAACTCCTTTCACCATCCACATTCACAAACCACCACCTCCGCCACTGTCACACCCTCAAATTCCACTTATGAGGTTTTATCGTGAGTCACTTAACACACCAAGATCCAGTCAACATTCACAATAAACGACAACTATATGTATAAAATATGTAAACCAAAACCATGAAAATTTATAACATAAATCCACTACAGCGGAAGCTTAGATAAGTTTACATCCCAAAACAGTAATAACATAAGTATGAAAATGTTTTAAAACATGCAACTGAATCCTAGACGTCGTGCGACTCCGTGCGCCTATTCCAAGTACTACTACCTTAGCGACCTAAGAAAACATGCTAAAAATGTCAACATATAATGCTGGTGAGTTCACAGGTTTTATAAAAACGTTTGGATAAGTTTTGAAAGATCAATTCCGTTACACCTATGTTATGCGAACGTTAGCTAGACATTAAGTATGTTACTACTACGATTATAAACCATTACTAACATGTTACCATATGTGTTGCCCATGTTGGGCTACCGTCATCCTCGATAGGCCCAAAAGTTAAAGACAATATGCACCCGTCCGACCTCCAGTCGCCCCGTGTGGGGTTTGTCAAGCCCAATAGATCTATCCACATTTCCCCCGTTATGTATACTCACATATTCATGGTTTTCCCTAGGACTTGGATGAGTCGCATAGTAAACAAAAAGATAAACATAGTATAACATAATCTTTACGAATCCAAAAATATGTAGCATGTTTTTCCACCATGAGAAAAGGTGTGAAAGTGGGGCCGTGAAACTCACCTTAGGTTGCGTTCTCGAAAACAGTTAAACTGAAAGTGCTATGATAGTCCCTAATACTGGCGACCTATCATAAGATCTATATAAGTATCCACTATCCAGACTAATAACCTGTAGGTTAACTAGCCCCTGAATGTCCAGACCATAACCATTGTATGTTTGAAAACACGTTTGAACGTTAATCTGACCACGCAAGACAAGACTCAACATCCCATTGGTGACCCGACAACCCCCGTGTTAGCCAAATACAACTAACCAAGCAATCATGTCTAAATACGCACCTTATACACATAACAGTCCACTAAGTTTAGCATACAGTTCACAAACTGCACATACGAGTCGTAACATGTGTTACCAGGTTTCTAGACATGCTACGGGGTTTACACTATGTTCCTAGGTGTCAAATCATGTTTCGGGGTTCCAAACTACACTTTTAGCAACAAAACACACGACTAGGTATCAAACAGGCAACTGGCAAAAGCTAGTTACCCCTTGGAGGGGCGATTGGGGTTTCTCCCAAGCGACTAGTTTGACACGTTTCGGGGTTCCAAACTACACTTTTAGCAACAAAACACACGACTAGGCATCAAAACACATGACTAGGTATCAAACAGGCAACTGGCAAAAGCTAGTTACCCCTTGGAGGGGCGATTGTGGTTTCTCCCAGGCGACTAGTTAAGCTAGTCGCCCCCAGGGCATGCGACTAGCTTAGCTAGTTGCCCCCTGCAGACAAACCGGTTCTTTTCGCGCGTTAAACCCTCCAAATCAGATCCGAAACATGTAAGAACACCCAACATCAATCCATAATAATCAAGAAACTTATCCTAAACAATAATCCCCAATTTATCATCAGTCTAACACCCTAATTGCAAACATTTCCCAAAAATGGAATAATATTATGGAAACATCACATCATTGCATGAAAACTTTACCCTAAATGGCAAATAATCAAATTTCATCACATAATCACATTCCAAACATTATCATGTTGTTACTACATCAATCTAGCATAAACCCTAACATCATTCAATCATCAAATCATTACATAAGATCCTAAATCCTCCTAACACCCTCAAACGGGTCAAAACTCATATTATCATCAAAACACATAAACAACCTTCATAATCTGAGATAATCATCCTAGTAACTCATTTATATCATTAAAACATCAAACACAAAAGAATCCCCATGTTTTAATCATAAAAAACCGTTTCAAGTTTGTATTTTTATCAAAAGTTCATAGAAATGATTAGACATAGGTTGGAGCTGTTTTTCAAAGGTTTTCAAAGACAAAAACTTTATAAAACCAGGGACCTTTAGGGATAAAAATAACGACATGACAAGAGCTTAGGATGAATAACACACCTTAGATTTTGCTTAGAAATGATTTTTTAGGCTTGGAAATGGTAGATTTAAGGCAAAAACGTGCTCCAAAGGTTAAGGATGGTGTGTGAGAGGTTTGGGGCGAGTTAGGGTTTCACAAATGATGTTTTACAAGTCAAGTATGGTATTTATAGCTGCTAGTCGTTCTAGACATAACAGGCGACTAGGTTGCTATAGGTGGCAACTGAGGTAGCCAGTCGCCCCTTGCTAGAGGCGACTAGCCTCCTAGTCGCCTCTTGCAAGCTGTATCCGATTTTCGGCGCGTTAAACACTATTTTAACATATAATAACACGTATTCACATACCGACAAGTTATACAATGATTATAAACACATATTACTTGAAAACTAACACGTTCACATTCGTTCACCAATTCCCGGGACTCGAGACTCGCGTATGTGCATTTAATCCGGTGATCCTCCTAATCATCAACCTTCTTTTCACCCCCGATTCATCTTCTTCCCTCTTTCAAAGAAACTCTAATTAACCAAAACCCCTTAGCATAAAATCTCTAAAAGTTGGAACAGTGTATGTGCGGCATCGTCATTAGGCCTAACTGAATACAAACTACAATCGTCACCATCACCCCCATGACCCACTCACCGCCACACCTGCAACCACCGTCGCTGCCATCTAAAGCCACCACACCCACCTAATCCAACCCAATCCTTATTTCGAATACCACCTTCACCGTTAAACCCACCCACCTTCGATTTCCACGACACCAAGCCCTGTTTCATACCTCCATCCTTTGTTGCTGAACATCACAACCATCTCTTCCCGTCAACCACAGTCACCACTTCAATAAATCACATATGTTGCAGTTGTGGTTGTTTGTAACGAGGAATGGTGGTGGTCGTCAGGGGTCGTGTTCGTTGAAGATTCCTCCGATCTAACTCTTAGATGGTCGGGGTGGTGTTTGTTGAAGAAGATGATGATGGTGGTGGTGGTGGGTTGAGGGTGATGGTGTGGCTATGCTTGTATACAGAGAGAGACAGAGAGAGGTAGGAGAGACAGAGAGAGAGTGAATAAACAGAGGGAGAGCAGTGAGAGAGGTAGGAGGGAGAGACTAAATAAAGAGGTCTATTTATTAAACAATATATATAAGGGTATTTTAGTCTTTTTTACAAAAAGTTAACAGAAAAAATGGATGGAGTTAACGAGTTGGAAGGAAACGACAAGATATTGAAACATTGGGACCCAGATGAGAAAAAATAAACTTTTGGATGAAAGTCGCAAAAATGGCCAAACCTCAGGGACAAAAATGGCATTTAACTCGAAAAAGCTATTTAAAAAGTGACAATTCTTGCCAAATTACATGAACTAAAATGTTGATTTCCTCTAACCCTCTTAAGCCACACACCGTGGACTCGTGAAAGGGCTTTCGTGGAGTGATGTGGCATAATGGATATGATTTGCACACCACCCCTCATAAACGAGTTCGACTAGTGATCCAGTTCTTTTTTACCTATCTTTCATAACCAATGTTTTTAGAACTGGGCTGGACGTTAAACCGGTCTCCCAACTGGTTAACTGATATGACTGGATGTAAGAAGCTCAATAAATCGTAAATTAATAAGGTAAAAGTTGAAGAAAATATAACAAAATCCGTTGCAAACGGCCGATTTCCCGGTCCAAGTACCCCGAGTTCGTTGCACGCCTACACACCCGGTTTAATACTCTGACTGGGACAAACTTGAGTCTCGGTTCCCAGTCCAGTTCGGGTTTCAAAACATTGTCTATAACCCATTACCCTGATTAACATGTTTGCAACTTGGTTACTACATGCAAATCTGTTTGACAATAACGACAACAACCATACCCAGTAAATCCCAAAGCTATTTGCAGGGTCTAGGGAGGGTGGGATGTATGTAAACCTTACTTCCATCCCAGATGATAGAAAAGCTACTACAAATAAGACATCCAACTCCAAACAGAAAATAGCAAAACAAAAAGAGAACAATAAAAAAAAGAGGTAGCCATAAAAAGCTACTAATAATAAAAAGGGGTGATAAAAGAATAACTTTAAAATAGGCCGGCGTATAATAAGAAAGCTTTAATATGAACCTCTTTGACACGTTTAGATAAATAGATTCAATGAGTTATGTTTTGAGTTACACGATTCTCACTATAGTGTTTAGCCCTAGTGACCCTGATCTGATGTTACGAGTTTACAATAAATTGGTGGTGGTTGCCGTTTTGCAGTTAGTGACAATTCCAATCAAAGGTGTCAACGACAAAAGGGGCTTTAGGGACTCGAGTGGCGATCGGTCGATGATTCTTCAAAATTAGCAAAAATGACGAATACACCATCCCATGTTATGTTAAGATTGTAGACTCTCCTAATTAAACTGAACAAACCTTAGAAATGAAAACCGAACTTAAGTCGTTAGTTTGTTCATGCAAGGACTATTTTGTAACTTGTTACCATGCCCAACCCAACTACATAGATCAGGAAATTACATTAACGACTCCCTTGCCAACTTTACTACAATCATACACCATCAAAATTTTCAACAATCAGTTTCAAACGTCCTATATGCAATTCGAGTAAACCCTACATTTCTCCAATTAAATCATCACAAACCACAATTTAATGCTAACAAAATTCAATTCCTAATCATCAATGATCATCATCGTCGTTCGTGCATGCAAAAAATCTAATAGTAATAATAATAATAAGAAGAAGAATGTCATGGGGATTAGGTTGGAAGAGGCTATCAGATGTGTTCCATCTATCATTACATTACGGTACACACCACACCTTAGATGTAGATGATCAAAACCGTCCACCTTTATCATCACCACCACCACCACCTTCTCCTGTATCATCATCATTGTCCAAAGACAATAATAATCATGATCACGACTTAGCTGGATTTCGAATCGATCTCGATTGGAGTGCCAGAGATGACGACGTTCAGGTTGCCTTGAGGCTTCAATCTCAGGTTCGGTTCGGTTTTTAACCTTAACCATAATTATATTAATCACTAGCTTCGGTTTCGGTTAATTAGTCGGTTATAAAGCTCGGTTAAGGTTAGTTTTGTCTAATTAACCAAACCATAAAATTAGGACTAAATGAACATGGAAAAAGACTTGTTGAAATCAAACGAGAATTGCATGAAGGTTCAAATATATATAAAAAAAGGTTTTGAGTTATAACATTGACATGTATACCTAATCCGGAAACATTGGTCGTCATATATACATATGTCTTAGTTCTTTTTGGTTCGGTATGATTAACGTTCGGTTACAGGACACTTTTAACTATAACCATAACTGTTATTCGGTTAATTGTTCGGTGGGTATCAGTAAAACACCTTTAAGTGTGTGATTTGCAATGTAATGAGCAAAATGATTTGTATTGTGTGAGTGTTGCACAATTTGTGGAGTGTCGCACGTAATACCAACTATGTTGATGTGTGAACTTTCGTTCAAGAGATCAGAGAGTGTCGCACCCTTTGTGGAGTTTTGCACAGGGTGAAGGTGACTTGGCTCTAATACCAAGTAAAACACATTTAAGTGTGTGGAATTGTGATTTGTATTGTAATCAGCAAAATGAGAAGGTTACAAGGGAGGGGTATTTATAATACCCAAAGTTACACAATCTACACTCTAATATATACATAATTAACTTCATCTAAACATAATTACATTGTTATCTAATACTAGTCGATTATTGATTAATTTGAGTTAACGGTTAAAGTTTGCTCACCCTTGATTTCTCAGGTTACAGTTGCGTTGCCGTTGCCGCAAGATACGGTGGTGGTTAGGTTGTCTGAATGTGGTGATCTGCAGGATAGGGATGTGGAAGGGGATGGGGATGGGGATGGGAAGTTAGTGTGTTTCGGGATGGAGGTTGTGAAGCAAAGGGATCCGCTTAGGGCGGTGGTGATGTCACGAATTGGAGGGTCTGGACAACAGTATGATGGAATGGGAGTGCTTACTAAGTTGTTGAAGTCAGATTTTGCTGGTGAGTCTGGTGGTTCAGGCTTGGTTCATGGTGGTGGGGTGGGGGTTGGGGTGTGTGCTGATCACTGGATGAATGTTACTGTTCTCAGCGTTTGTAGATGCGGGTTGTCTGTAAGTTTTCTCTTCCTAACGGCATTGACATACTGCTGACGTGTCATACAGGCTGTATGATACAAAGAAAAATGGTCATGTGGGTTGTATGAGGGTCAAATCATACTCCTGTATGATGTTTTGACCAACAAAGAGATGACTGATGTGACTAGTGACAATACGGCCCTTATGATTTCTTTTTTGCGACGTTATACGCCTGTATGATGTAACAGGAGGGTTGGTGTACACTAATAGGGGTGGTGCCTCTTTAGCAGCACCCATGAATTCTTGTTTTTGTTGCTTGTGCTCTACCGTCACTAGTATTGGGACATGAAACAATGAAATAAAAGTAGATGGACATCTTGTAATTTATGTATTTTAAGTGTACAGTTTGAGTAGTGCAGGGTTTGTGAAAATTAACTTTATTGATAAGTATATATATTGGTACAATGGACAGACACCATTAAGATAAGCACAAGTAATTAACTTTATAACAAACTAGACTAGGATAAACATACTTAACTGGATAAAATCAATAACAGTTTTATCCCTTTCAAGTTTATCTCTAACAAGTAGGTCAATCCTCAGTTTGTATATGTTTGAAGATAAACTAAATGCAAATTGTTACTCATTTTTTTTCTAAAATACTGAACCAATCACAGATGTTTCCAGTAGAGTTGACAAAACTGCCACTTCTTGAGAAGCTATATCTTGATAACAATAAGCTGTTAAATTTGCCCCCTGAAGTTGGTGATTTGAAGAACCTAAAAGTACTCACAGTTGACTGCAACTTGTTGGTTACTGTACCAGGTAAGCTTGTGTTTATGTCCTTATTTCTCATCTCACTTTTTCAATTTCTGGAGTGATGTCATTCTGCATGCAACTTCCTTAGAAGTCATTCCAATTTATGTAGGTAATAGGAAAGATTTACAGCTTGTGACATATTTCATTTTTTGTTTGTACAACAAACAGTTGAACTCAGGCAGTGTGTTGGACTCGTTGAATTATCACTTGAACACAATAAGCTAGTGCGTCCTCTTCTTGATTTCAGGTCACTAATTTGATTATGATATATTTTGATTACAGTGAAGGCTATACATGTTCTTAAGTTAAGATATGTTTTAACTTAATCTTTTTATTCAGGGCCATGGCTGAGTTGCGTGTTCTAAGGTTATTTGGTAATCCACTTGAATTTCTTCCTGAAATTTTGTCTTTGCACCAACTTCGTCATCTTTCGGTTGCAAACATTCGGATTGTTGCAGATGACTATCTAAGATCTGTCAATGTGCAGATAGAGGTAAGATGATGATGTGTTTTCTGTAGTAGTATGTGAAGATGGCAAGATGGGTAAGGGGTCTGATTGAAGTGTGGCATTTTTAGTGCAGTTCAAACAGGCTGCGCTGACCCGCAAACCTTTTTTTTCCATGTTCAAATCTTTTTATGCATTAAAAGTAGACTTCCGTGCTCCTTTTAGTTAACTTTTTCTATTTGACCCATTTAAACCATTTGATACAAAACACAATCAAGTCGACACATTCATAAGTAAATGGTAGAGATTGCCATCTCAAGGTTTATCATAAACCTAACTTGTATTAGATGGAATGCAGATTCTGAATAATTCCTACTTTGTTGCTTCACGACACAAGCTGAGTGCATTTTTTGCTCTAATATTTCGCTATTCGTCATGCCACCATCCTTTGCTTGCATCTGCCCTTGCAAAGATAGCTCAAGATGAAGGAAACCGTGTAGTTATTGGTAAAGATGAAAATGCTGTACGACAACTCATAAGCATGATGAGTAGTGAAAATCATCATGTGGTTAGTTGGCATTTCTTATCATAATATTTATCTATCCCATTTCTCATTGTGATATTTTGCAAGTAGTTGTACATTTTTTCCAGGTTGAGCAGGCTTGTTCTGCACTTACTTCTCTTGCCTCAGATGTATCCGTGTCACTTCAGTTGATGAAATGTGACATCATGCAACCCATTCAAAGAGTTCTGAAATGCAATGGCCCTCAAGAATTGAAGTCTGTCTTGCAAGTTGTGGCAAAGTTGGGGTTCATTTCTGATAAGGTGGCCCAAAAGCTGATGAATAAAGATGTGATAAGATCTTTAAAACTGTTATGTGTTCATAACAATCCAGAGGTAAACATAAGCTTGCCTATTATTATGTTTGTTAGTTTCTTAGGTCATGGTAACATTAATAGGACCCGAAACATGTTTATTGATCATAAATAAGTTTGACATACAAAATTGGTGTGTTTTAACCAATATGCTGATTCAGTATCTTTTCATCATATCAAGCTTACTACCTGACCTTAGATAATCCATGTTCATAGAGTTGTTTCATTATGGAAATAATAATGTTACTTATTTTAGTTACGGAAATACTATCATTGAATATTATGATTACAGTAATTTGAAAGCTGCCTAGTTAACCCTAATAATACAAGTATTACAATAATCTGTATTGATTTATAAATCACTAGGTTCAAAGATATGCTTTACTGGCTATTGGGAACTTGGCCTTTTGTTCAGAAAACCGGCAGATTCTTGTTGCTTCTGAAAGTCTGAGGGATCTTCTTTTGCAACAAACAGTTGCATCTGAGCTACGTGTGAGGAAAGCTGCATCCCGTGCTCTAGCTATTCTAGGTTGTCTTCTTTAATGGTTTTTCTTGTACCTATAAATTTAATGGTTATTATTTTTGTATTATTGAGTGATATGTGACTTGTGACTACAGGGGAAAATGAGAGTTTGAGGCGTTCCATAAACGGAAGACAGGTGGCAAAGCAAGGACTGAGGATACTTACAATGGATGGAGGTGGGATGAAAGGTCTTGCTACTGTACAAATTCTTAAGGAAATTGAGAAGGGTACAGGTAAACGGATACATGAGATGTTTGACCTTATATGTGGCACATCAACTGGGGGCTTGCTTGCAGTGGCTCTTGGAATAAAACTCATGTCCTTGGATAAATGTGAAGATATATACAAAAGTCTAGGTGAGCTAGATGACCCTTACACGGTAGACTAGCTGGTAGCAAGATGGGATAGTTGGGGCGTTTGGATAATGGTCAAAATGGGTTCAGGTTGAAACTAGTCATCTAAGTATTGATCAAAAAGCCCGGGTCGTTTTGGCTTGACCTGCAAAGTGCAAACACCTTTTTGTCCGTCCATTTTCTTAGATTTTTTAAACAAGTAAATTGTTACGCGTGATCACTACAGTTGACAAATTGACACCAAGACTGTGTTACTAATTTCTTTCTCATGATAGTTGTGTCAAATTTTACTTGTACAATTTTACAGGAAAATTTGTGTTTGCGGAACACGTTCCAAAGGATAATGAAGCAGCAACTTGGAGAGAGAAGTTCGATCAGCTTTACAAAAGTTCATCACAAAGTTTTAGAGTCGTCGTGCATGGATCTAAAGTATGCGATTCTCCTCTTTTAATTTCTAGATATATTTACTATTTAGTAAATAAAGGGCTAATTTGTATCAAAAGATTACTAATTTACAGTGAAGATCTTTTTTTTTACACAGAAAAACCCATTAAACTTTCAATACTTGCAAAAACATCAAGCTACTGACCTAGTGTACAAGTTAGTAAGTTACCACTTTAAAATGATAACGTGGCACTAACTTAGACCATTTTGATTGTCTTGATCTGGTGTTGAGAAACTTCCTACCACTGGACAAGGTTAAAGAATACCTTAATATTAAATATTTAACTACCAAGCTTTTTCAGGGCAAAAGAAATTGCTTCAAAGTTGGTCACCCTTTTGTGGAATTGTAGATTTTATAGTTTGTAACTGCTCTTTGAATCGTGTAAATCACTATCATATATTCATATTAAAGTATTTCAGTGGTACTCTCGAAATCTTAATTGGATAATTCAGATAGGTCAAGAATACGTATGTGCTTTCTGTTGTGAAAACGTGTATCCCAAAATAGATCGAAGACTTCTGTTTTATAGTAAGGGAACCGTCGCAACATTTACTTGAAATGACATAATGCTTTGTGAAAAAGTCTGTGAGTTGGCGCTTAAAACCGGATGCTGAACTCCGTCAGGCGTCAGCAGGAACTATGATTGGCTTCTGTCAACGGTAATTTAATTACTGCAGTCGCAATTGTTGCTTATCAACAAATTCCTATTTACTGATGATCCCTACTAATGCTGAGTACCTACTCTTATTACCGTTGATCAAACCTATTACTGATGATCAGTTCCTACGAATGATGATGATCAGCACTTCCTAGTGATGAGCAGTTCCTACTCATGATAAGCTCCCATGCAACTTTCCATCAACCATGCAGATCTGAAGCACGTCCTATAGGATTTCAAACATGGTAATCGAATTTTCGCTTGCCATGGGTTTCACTCGTTGATTGGGCAGCGAGACCCACACCAAGGGCTCAGCCCCTTGGTCCCCGCCAGGGGCGCTGCCTCTTGAACCCCATGTTTGTCGGTGCTGGAAATCAAATAGTCTTAAGCAAATCCAATTACCTAAAATGACTTGATGACACTAAGATTGTTCTTAATTTCTAAATTCTGTTATGGGATAGACCACAAATTCTAATGCATGTACAACGGCTAAAACTATTCAGTTTCATCTATGTCCAGCACAGCGCTGATGAATTTGAGAGATTGTTGAAAGAGATATGCGCTGAAGAGGATGGAGATCTCTTAATAGACTCAGCAGTAAAAGGGATTCCAAAAGTTATTGTAATATCAACTTTAGTCAATATGGCGCCAGCTCAGCCGTTTATATTTCGCAATTATCAGGTTTAGTAACATACCACATGCTTTCTGATATAATCTAGATCATACTGTTGATTAACATATTGAGTAATATATCCTCATTTGAACTATAGTACCCTCCTGGCACTATAGAAGCTCCTTTGGCAATTTCAGAAAACAGTGAGTCAGTAACATCAACCAATGGTGCTCAAATTGGATATAAACATGGTACTCACATGGGAAGTTGTAGACATCATATATGGCAAGCTATACGAGCATCATCTGCAGCTCCATATTATCTTGATGATTACTCTGATGGTATGAACTCCCTGTAGAGGTAGAAACAATGTGCAGGTCGGGCGGGTCAATGTGCTTGGTTAAGAACCGATTTTTTGGTCTGGGCTAGGTTGAACCGAAACACTTTATATCATAATTTATCTTCTAACTTTTTGTTAAACAAAATATTTTCAAGTTTCCTGTAATAGTCTCATCATCATCATACTTAGTTAATCCCACCTATAGCAAAGCTAAGGTAGGGTCTGAGGAGATGTAGACAGCCTTACCTCTACCCCTAAGAATAGAGAGGCTGCTTCCAGTGAGACCCCCGGCTTGATGTTGTTTGGTATCAAGCCTTGGACATAAGGGACAAAACACTTAGCAATCGGGACAAACCCGATCGGTGCCTGTACCCCTTTGTCGTTTGGCTATCAACGCCACCACATGATGCATGATTAACCGTCCGTCGTTTTTAACGTTATTTTCACGAAATTAGTAAAATAACGTTAAAACTAGTGCAACTTTACTTTTGCCCCCCGAGGGCCACACATATATACATTACATGCGCGCACCGTAAGTGGGGCGTATTCCTGTAATAGTCTAATATTTTGAAAAAATCTAGGAGATTTATGCATCAAAAATACACATTAGGTAACTTTCAACCCATTTGACTCGTTTCCTTTTTAGATAAATCTTGTTCACCTGTCTGACCTGTTAGATATCATAAAATGAATCCAAATTGACCCATTTATAAGTGAATGAGCCACAGTTGCCACCTCTATCTCTATGCAGCATTTCCTCTCAGATTTTCTGGAGTGGAACTTAAGAAAAAAAAACTTTTAAATGAACTATGGTAAGAAATTAAAAAGGCCAACCAAGTGTAGCACAATAGAGGTGAAGCATGACATAACTAAGACGGCTACTACCATAAATTTGTTAACAGAAGTTAACAAGTATGACCTTGAGTTTGTTCTTAAGTCTGACATTTCTGCAGGTGTATTCCGTTGGCAAGATGGTGCTATTGTTGCAAATAATCCTACTATATTTGCTATACGAGAAGCACAACTTTTATGGCCAGATGCAAAAATTGATACCTTAGTTTCAATTGGTTGCTCTACTGTTCCAACTAAGGCAGTCTCTCTCTCTCTCTCTCTCTCTCTAAATTATGTCTCTCAATAAGCATTTTTCTTTTCCATCCTTTACAATGTTTTATTTCTTTATCTTTAATGTTATATAATAAGCCTTTACAAATTTGGGAATTAATCAATATTAGACATAAAGATAATACAAATTCTTATAAGTGCAGGTGTTTGTATAACTTTCTTTCTCTAATATATACACACATGTACTAACTATGTACTTTTGCCTTTGATTTGTGTTTGATTCTAGGTTCGAAAAGGCGGGTGGCGTTATTTGGATACTGGTCAAGTACTGGTTGAAAGTGCATGCTCAATCGACCGCATAGAAGATATGCTAAGCACATTGCTTTCCATGATTCCCGATATTCAGTATTTTCGGTTCAATCCAGGTGGGCTTCCTATCATCAAAATTCTCCATCTTTTCTACTTGTTTAACTTTTACAGTTTGTCCATCATTCAGAATATAGCAATAGCAATAAGCATCCCTACACACACATGTCTCTCCCACTTTGTCCAACATACACAAAGTACAAGTGTTTATGCGGTTCTCACATGAGTCAATGTTCTCTACTAAAATTAGTTATTTATTAAACATCCTACACACACGCTCACACACATACATATATATAACACTTTGTCCATCTTTACTATCTTTTTATAATAATTAACATCCTAAACTGTGATTGCACATACAAAATTTTCTTAAGAATTTTTTAATATTTTAGTTATACTGATTCAGGAGATTGTATACATTAAAATAAGCAAATAGGCTGGATTCCGGAATTGCCACCTCTACTTGTTGAGCATTATAGCTGCATGATAACATCTGGAGTGCCTGATGTCATCATCATTTAATTGTTTGAAACTTGTGTTTATGGCATTTTTTTTACAGTTGATGAACGCTGTGATATGGAGTTGGATGAGACTGATCCCACAATATGGCTAAAGTTGGAGGCAGCCACTAATGATTATATCAAAAACAATTCTTCGGCATTTAAAAATGTGTGTGAAAAATTGTTGCAGAATCACAATGATGAGAAATTTCCTGACAATCTGCAGTCTCAACAGTTGTTCAAGGCAAAGCGTCCATGTACTGGTATGATTTGCATCTTCAGGTATAAGGATGGGACAATGTGCTTGAACTATTGCTTAGTAGTGGTCAGTTATGACTCAAAACCAAACCACCAAGTTTTAGGGAAAATGATTTCACAAACAGATCGTTTTTGGTCAGTTATTTGTTAAAATCAAACTGATTCGGTTAATTCAGGTATCCCTCAAAGATTTCAGCCCAACAGTAGTGGGCACACAGTTGTTTATATGACAAAATCAACTAACAAAGTAACAACATGAAGATGACAAAAGCCTAACACACACACACACTCAGACACATATATTTAAAACTAATATATCAAAGTGTAGTAGTGTACTATAATTTTAGGCGGATCTGTAATTAATGGTTTGATTTTTACTATAACCATACTGATTCATCTGGTTGATCAAGAAATAAAACCAAACCATCTAGTACTTAGGTTATGGTTCGTTTTTTCTGCTCACCAGTTACATAGAACACTACATAAACACTTTCTACCCATTTACTTATGTTTAAACTTTAATCTACCCAGTTACATATTTTAATGCACAAAACCTCTTATATCATTCTACTTTGTAATATTATCCAACAAACTATTAATAAAAATTTGACAAGAACCTAACACAGTTCTGCCTATACTAAAGCATTATGTATTTTGACCCGCCCATTTTGCCATCTCTAACATTAACCCCCGACTCTTGTAAGCAATAGGTGAAAGCAGAGCCTGTTTAGGTTGGAGGCGTAACGTGCTACTTGTGAAGGCTTCAAATTCTGTAAGAAATTTCAACCATGTTCCATCACTTGACACATTTTGTTGTGGAAATGGAATAAAACTATCCGTTATGGATGTGACAACATCAGAAACGCTTAAGCCAGTACCAGAAACATCATTTCCATCACCATTTGCATCTCCATTGTTTAGCCCATCAAATCCACATCTTAATGGAAAAAGATGCCCCCTAGAAATACCATCTGCGCCTAGACAGCTTTTGCTCCCGATTCGGTCGTTGCATGACAGGTTACAAAATTCCCCACATGTTGGAGTTGTTCATTTGGCTCTTCAGAATGATACAAATGGATCAGTATTAAGGTTAGTTATTTCTGACATCAACAACCAGTTTTGGAAAACTATTCAATAGTTTTGGTTTTAGGGGCAAAATGTTAAGGTTGACTAACGGGGTCAAAACATTCAGGGATACTTCTTATTTACATTTTTAAAACATAGATAATAATGATTAGAAAATGTTATAAAAAATAAGATCCGATTTATTTATTCATTGTTAAAAATTTAGGAGGTAGCAAACACTTGATTATGTGACTTCTAACACTTTTCCTATCTGATTAAAGGTTTTCAAATGGACGGTAAGGTGAGTTAGGTAGGCAGATTAGGTAGTTTGTTTGGGTCAACGAACGCACTTTTAGTGAGTTGAAACGGGTTGGGTCAGTAGGGGTTGTGTTAACAAACATTTTTGTTCTTCTACAGATTTTATAAATAATTAATACGATGAATATGACTGCAAAAAAATATGTGACTCCAACAATAATCTAGTTTTTTTGGAGGCTGTATACCATCAAATTACATCCGTATAAGCTAATATATAGACTAACCAAATCAACATTCTTAAGTATTTGGATTAATATTAGAACCTCTATGTTTGATCCTTCAGCACTAAACATATAACTCAAACTGACACATTGTTACATATATGGGTGATGTATGGTTATTGTTCCAGCTGGGAAAGTGATGTGTTTGTGATTGCTGAACCGAGTGAACTCGCAGACAAATTTCTGCAAGATGTGAAATGCAGCTTTCAGTCAATGTTGAGAGGGCGGCGTAGGAGACACATGTCACACATTACAAACACATCTACTATTGCTGATTTGGTAGCTTGTACACCTTGCTTCCAGATTGGGGTTATCGTACATCGCTACATAGGACGCCAGACTCAGGTATGCTGCCAAAAATAGACGGGTCATATGGGTTAAGTAAATGGTCAAAACGGGCTGGGTCGAGAACATATAACTTTCCATTCATTTCCTTTCTAGCTAACCTTATTCTTTGTCATTCTTTTAATCAACATTTTCATAAGTAAATGGGTCGATGTTGTGACTTCTAGCAAATTGGTAAGTAAATAATATCTGTTGGATGAAGGTAAATGAAGATAATCAAGAAATTGGGGCTTACATGTTTCGCAGGACAGTTCCTTCTATGCGCTTGTCTCCTGCAGATGTTCGTTGGATGGTATGTTTTAGTTATTATACTCAGGTTTTCTTAGCTTAGTTTGTAGGATTATATATGAAGGAAGTTGATCAATTCTATTGCAAAATCGGAACATTGATTCATTTGGATTTTTCTTTTTCTACAATTCATTAAATTGGTAAAAAAAAAGTGTAGTAGCTAAAAGACAAGCCAAACAGGTTCCGTCCCCCACCCTAAATTTAAAATGCTTAAAACATCGTAAATTAAATCATCAATTAAGAGTAAAGTGCTGTTTATAGTAGTATATGTTTTGCAAATATAATTGACATATATAAACTTGTTTTTATTATATCTACCTCTTGACTTAGTTTGGGGTGCTAAACGGGTCATATTTTACATATGTTAATAAACCACTTGCATTTGACTGAAAAATATAATACTTATTCTTTTTTACTTATAATTTTTGACCATGTTAAAGTCCCAACCAGTCTAAGTTAGTACGTAAAACACATTTTTTAAAAATACAAAATAAATGGGCAACCCACAAACCTGACCTGTTTACATGAATAAATTCCGAAAACGACTCAAGCATGTTTAGATTAAATCCAAGGGTATAAACAAGCCAAGTCACTCGTTTGCTACTTGAATCAGCTCACTAAAATCTCGGTTAATTGAGCTGAGCATATGCGAGGTTGAGCCTAAATTGAATGTTGTTTAGTAAACGATCCCGAAATTGGCTAGTCTTGCAAGTTTAAACGAATCTATTATTTATTTATTATAAAAATAATGTGTTTTGTATTATAAATATAATAATGAAATGATAAAGTAACTAAATAATATATATATATTATGTCTAATAAAAATATATAATCATAAATATATACAAAAATGAACTCTCTTTTAACTTAAACGTACGTTTGAGCTAAGCTCGACACGTTTACACGCCATTAATCCTAGACACGTGAATTCCGTACTAAGTTTATGTTGGTTAACTGATGTGGTGGTAAGGTGCCTCTTCTCTATCCAATAGGCGGAGGTTTCAATTCTTGCAAGGTGCAAGCGTTGGAGTATTTAAGAATAGGCTGGCTTGTCGATTGAAAAAAATAAAATAAAAATGATGAAAATTTGCAGGTTGGTGGCTGGAGAGATAGGATTATAATATACAGCGGTTTATACGGGCCATTTCCAGCCCTGATAAAGGCGTTTCTAGACTCGGGTGCAAAAGCAGTTATATGCCCTACAACAGAGCCCAAAGAGACTCATACACAGTCAACATCATCCTACGGATCTTGCGATTACTTGACCGAATTACAGAACGCCAAATTCGAGATTGGAGTGGAGGAACATGAAGAGGATGATCTCGGAACCCCAAGCCCTATCAGCGAGTGGGAAAACATGACTGAAAGAGACACTACGGATGCTGGAACCCTCATTTGGGACGATGATGACGAAGAGGAACTTTCCAAGTTCATATGTGAAATCTATGAATCGATACATCTGAGAGGAGAAAGAGTTGATTTTGCCGTACGACAGGCGCTTGCGTCTCATCGATCGATCAGGTACTCGTGTCATCTTCCTCGTATGATCTGATTTGATCCTGTATAAACTAAAAACCATAGCCATACCAGGATGGCGGGAAAGTGGTACGTTAAATTTGAAAGAAACAGAAATACGAAAAAGAATATTATCTTACTGTTTATAAATTTTATAATAACAGTTGATATATTATTTATTTATTTATTGAATTCAATAAATTACGAAAAAGAATACGGGTTTCGGTTCTCTTTGTGTGCTATTTTATTTTCTTCGTTGTTTGTCTCTTTTAGTTACTTAAATTGCGGAGCGATAAGTGAACACGGTTTGCTAGTGCTAGACAAATTCGGTACTGAGGGGTGAGGGCACTGACGGATCTAGAATATAAAATTAGAGGTAACATTAAAAAATTTGTTTTTTTGCCGTAGTTTCATATCATCATTTTCGAGGGCTTTTCTTTTAAACAAATTGTTAATAAGAGCTTATTTTTTTTACTAGAACTTGGTTTCATTTTTACAATTACACAAAGCCACAAACCTAATCATAACAATAACATATTATAGTTATCAATAATAATTTGTCTTTCAAATTTTCAATTAACACAATAACACAAGTACATAGCAACATCTTAATAACTTAATTTATAAACAAAAACCGTCTTTAAAGAATCAAAGTATAATACCAAGAAAACTAATTTAGTAACTAATAAAAAAGCTTACAGTAACAGGGAAGAAGGGAAGAAGGTGGCAACACGGATGGGCTCCAGTGGAGAGCCGGAGGCGACGGTGGCCCGACAGTCCCATGGCAGGGGGCACTTGGGAGTTGGGAGTTTGGAGTTTGGGGAGTTGATTAAGTTAAAAAAACTAAGGGCATGTTTGGATAAATTTATTTGAGTCCAAAATGACTTTTGGTTAAAATGACTTATTAACTTGTGACTTTTTAAAAATGAGTTCTTAGAAAAGTGTTTGGATTATCTTATGTGGTAAGAAAAACAATAAGTTGATAAGTTATTTAGTAAAAAAAGTGTTTGGTTTAATTATTTGGGTAAAATGACCAAAAAGGATATAAGTAGTGTAGGTATAAGGATATAAGGAGAACATGTAGGTAAATATCCATCAATAAGTTATAAGGAGATTCAAAAAGTCACATATTCCATACTTTTCCAAAACAACTTATTATAGGTAAATGAAAAGTTAAAACATTAAGTCGTTTTTCATTTATCAAACACTTTTTTTAACTTATTAACTTTTTGAAAAAGTAATAAGTTATAAGAAGGTGGAAATAAGGAGAGCCAAACATGCTCTAAGGGTTTTTTTTATGCTCTCAACAGTAACAGGGTAGGGAGGGAAGAAAGGGGGTTGGGCTTTTTTAATTTTAATTCTTTTGATATTATTTAGTGGGTCATGAGGACATGAAAGTGGGCTTATTAAAATAGAGAGATAAAAGGGTTTAGTTATAAGGGTTTTGGTTTAAACCATGTGCAGTGGTTCAAGCCCTTTATGGGCATTTCTTGCCATGTGGACGTCATGACAGCATAGACACTTTAAGCCAAAAGTACGTTAAATAGTTCAAGCCTCTTTCTTGTCCTTCAATCATCACTCAATGATTAAATATCATTACAACTTTTTTTATATGCTTATTTTTATAATAATATAAACTTGAAATTACTAAAAACATAAAATATTTAATTATAATAAAAAAAATACATTACTAATTCGATTAGACTACATATTTATATGTTTTAATTATTTTTCTATTAAATTATAAATTAGAATCTCCAATATCACACACCAGAGGCATCCCCGAGGATTTACGTGCCCTATCCAAGTCGTTAAAAATATGCCCTTGAATCTTTAATAAATTAAATAAATTAAGTAAATGTTATGTGGATCAATAGTATAGTAATTAGGGGTGCAAATGAGCCGAGCAGCTCGCGAGCTACTCGAGATCGGCTCGGTAAAAAGCTCGAAACGAGCCGAGCCTTATCGAGCTCGAGCCGAGCTTGAGCCTAAAATGAAGCTCGTTTGCTTATCGAGCTCGAGCCTGGCATATGAAGCTCGCCAGGCTCGTCGAGCCTTATCGAGCCTAATATAATATTAGGTTTATTAATATTTTATATTATTTACCCACATTTTAAGTAGTTTAATAAACGAGCCGAGCTTTTGACTTATCGAGCCTAAACGAGCCTATTATATATATTATTTAATTTAATATATTAACTAATAAACACTAAACGAGCCGAGCCCGAGCTCGAGAAACTACTAACGAGCCGAGCTGGAGCTATAAAAACAAAGCTCGAACCGAGCCGAGCTCGAGCTCTTATAAGTTAATCGAGCTCGAGCCTGGTCGAGCTTGGGCTCGGCTCGGCTCGTTTGCACCCCTAATAGTAATTAACATAACAATTGCAAAATAATAGTATTAGAATGAGTGAAATTACATACGGTAATAGACTAGTGTCTAACCGACGATTCGTTAAGCTCTCCTAATATTCTTGCTAGCAAATTGGTGGATCAACTCTTTGCACTTTATACAATCTATGATTTCGTTCTTGATAGCTATCATCACTAACCCACTAAGTCTTTTTTGGGAAATTATGGATCGTAAGTATAATTTCATCAACATTAATTTGAAAAACTCCTTTCTGCGGATGTCATCGTGATTGGAATGATCAATAACATTCTATACGCAATGCACGCATTTGGGAAATAACATTCTTTTTTCGTATGCTCCAAAACATCTATAGGGTCGCTAAATTTTTGTGATGTGTCAAATAAGTTCAACTTTGAACAGAATGAAGCATTGTTTTTTTATTTAGTAGGTTAAATAGGTATTGTGCTATAATGTTATGGGCTTTGAGTTAATAATATTTATGTTTTAAATTGATTATTATTGGACCCAATGTTTAAGTGTTGAATGAGTTTTCTATTTTAAAAATACACACACACATATACAGGAATTTTATAAAAGAAATTGTGCCCCCGATAAAAATGGGCCCAAGCCAAATAGCCTCCCCGGCTTGGGCCAAAGCCGTCCATGTCACACACACATCACATGGGACAAGAGATTCACCTGTCATCTATCTAAATAAATATATAAAATAGAATATATGCACACACCACCTATACATTCACACCACCAATGCATTCACACAGAATGTATTTATCTCCATCAATCTCTAACACATATCATTTTTTTTCACAAGCCGGCAATTAAAAAAAACCATGGTTGAAAGGGGCAACATATTTTTTTCAAGGGGTAACATAAAATTTATTTTAGGGCTAACATTTTTAAAAAAATGTAAAAAAAAAAGTTATTTTCACTTTGCCAGGATAATCAATGGGTGACAGATGTCCCCCTGAGATCAAGCTATATCTGCCCCTGACTGAGGGGTAGGTTCATTTTGATACGAATCAGTATGGTGTACCATCTAGCAGTGGCGGATCTAGAAAATAAATTTAAAGGTAACATCCAAATTTTTTTTGTCATTCCATATAATGTAAACGAAAGCCACAAACCTAATCATATTAATAATAAGGAAATTAGGATTTAGAACAAGGCTTCTTTTCAAATATTTTTTTTTTTGTTTTTGCTAATAAGAGCTTGTTTAGGATTAAAACGTGGTTTCAGTTTCACAATCACACAAAGCCACAAACCTAATTATAACATATTAAGTTACTAACATTTTAATAAAAAGCCAATTAAGATTTAGGCCAAATTACAAATCAAAGAATACCAAAGTTGCAATTATTAATAAATAATAATTACATATTCCCATCCAAACCAACCTAAATACCCTCAAAATAAAAAAAAGTACAAAAGCCCTTTTTTTTAATTATAAAAAAAACCCTAAATTAGTAACTAAAAAAATCATACAATGCTGGGGCAACGACGGCAGGGGGCTGATGCACTACAATCTCTCTCGATAGTCTTTTTTTGTCACTTAAAGTGAGTAGGGGATGAGGAGAAGAAAGAGGGAAAAAGGGATGGAGGGTTTGGGAATTGGGAATTGGGAATTGGGCTTTGGGCATTGGTTCTTTATTTTTGTTTTTGTTATAAGGTTTTGGCCCAAAACTTTTGGGTTGGGTTTGTTTATTCTAGTCGATTTTGATAATTATAGAGCCTTTATTAAAATTTTTAAGGGGTAACATAAAAGTTATTTGAAGGGTAATATTTTACAAAAAAAGAAAGACGTAAAAAAATTGCACTACGCCTGGAAAATCGAGGGGTAACGGGCGTCGCCCTGGCTTCAAGCCAGGTCCCCCTTGTCATATAGTTCGGTTCGATGTAACCAGTTTAAAATAATTGTATGTCATATTGTTATACCTACATTAAAATGTCTTATGTTCTAAGTTCTAACAACAAATGTCCCAATGTAAAATAACTGTATGTAATATATTCTAAATTCTAACATCAAATTGTAAGACTCGTTTTTTTAAACATATATAGTAATAAACAAAAAAACCCATTATATATACATTTCATAATATGTTGTCCAACACCCTACCAACAACAAGCCACATTAGTTTAATTACAAAATATGATGTCTAAGTTAGCTATCATGTAAAACTTTGACCCATTTTCAAAATCATGAACACAACACATTGACATCTTGTTGTATGACTCAAAGTTTCTAACATTAACATGGTACCCAACCCAAAAGAGACTTGAGCGTGCATAATCCAACCTCGCTTGAGACTTGATCTTCATACATGTGCTTTACCTATTCAATCAAAACAAGGCAACCATTAGTATGCATAAGCACCAACATCACTTGTCCAAGGTAACTAACATTCCATGGAGTCATGATAAAGTCCATACTTCTACCATTTGACCCATTAAGGGTATTTCCACTTTTTGACCCATTAAGGGTATTTCCACTATATTGACCCGTTAAGGGTATTTCCACTAAATTGACCCGTTAAGGGTAGTTCCACTATATTGACCCGTTAGGGTACTTCTACATTTTTGACCCGTTAGGGTACTTCTACATTTTTGACCCGTTAGGGTGCTTCTACCTTTTGACCCGTTAGGGTGCTTCTACCATGATAAATCATTCTACTAGTTGCACCTTGTGTGACCACAAAGGTGCTTCATACCACTTCCAATTCATCCATTTTCGTCAACAACAATATATACATAACCAATACGACAATTATAATCATTAGCTAGTTAGTTGGTAGTAACCAACTTACCTTTGTTGTGTGCACCTTGCTCCTTGTGATCACTTGAACCTTCAACATTCAAACATACATAGTGAAGGAATCCATACTTTAGCTTTTCATACTTTACCCATTAACATTCTTGGTTCAAGGTGAACAAACTAGCATAATCTCATAGTTACAACCTCTACCATCATATTTATCATGCATTTCTCACAATTTCACCTATTCTAAAGTGCTAGTCATTTTATCATACAATTGGTGTGCATATCCATGCATTCAAGTGATCATACCATTTCTATGATGCAACATCTGCAATTCTACACTAACATTTACAATCTACCTTTCTAATTAGCAACCATACATAATCAATAGGGTTTTCTTGGTGTTGAGGTCCTGTTTGACTTTTAAAAGTCAACTGAAAACCTTCAATCCAACACCCACTTAACACATTCTTAATTCAGCCCTATTACAAACAATTAACATACAATTTCTTCAATTTTACACTACTACACATAGCTAGCATGCTTTCCTAACCACAAGAAGTAATTTTCACAACATAATCATGAAATCCACCATACTACTTTCAAACCCCACTAAAACTAATTCTACAACTTACCAATAAGATTAATACCACAAGAGGGTTAATAATTCAAGGACATGCAAGGGATTAGAGGTGATTTCAACCCTTAATTTTTCAGTTATGGATGGTAGAGGTGAAAACCCCTTGTGTCGCCAACCTCCCTCTCTCTCTCTGCGATTTTCTTTTCTTTGTAACTATCCCCATTTTCACTTTCTAGTCCCTTAAGTATTTACCATTTCTATTCTCCCAAACTAATCCCTCAAGGTGTGTGTTATTTCATATTAAACCCCTCCCTGTTTATTAATTAAGCTTCCACCAATTTACCTAAGTAACCAACTTGGTAAATTTTATGTTTATCAAATGTACAACTACCAATGCACTACTTACAACTAGGGGTACAAACATATACATACATACATACATACATACATACATACATACATACATACATACATACATATATACATACATACATACATACATATATATATATATATATCCACGCATACATACATACTCATACTAACATACATATATACATATACACATAATTTCTACCATACTACCTTTACTTTAACATTTTTGGGGTGTTACAAGTCTACCCCCCTTAAAAGAGGTTTCGACCCCGAAACCTAGATACGTACCGAATAGGGCAGGATAGTGTTTTTGCATTTCCTTCTCGGATTCCCACGTAAGGTCCGAACCCTTTCGATGTTGCCATTGAACCAAAACTTGGTTTATGGTCTTATTTCGCAACCGCTTCACCTTGAAATCTCTTATAGCCACCGGTTTTTCTACATAATTCAATTTGTCGTCTACCTCTATGTCTTTAAGAGGCACGTACGCGGTTTCATCCGCGAGACACTTCCGTAACTGGGACACATGGAAGGTGTCATGGATCCCACTTAAGGATGACGGTAGCTCCAACCGGTAAGCCACTTGCCCGACCCGCGCCAAAATTTTGAATGGCCCAATATAACGCGGGCCTAACTTCCCGCGTTTACGAAATCTGATGATGCCCTTCCAAGGGGAGACCTTTAATAATACAAAATCTCCCACTTGAAATTCGATCGGGCGTCTTCTACGATCCGCATAAGCCTTCTGTCGGTCTTGGGCAGCTTGAATTCTAGCCCGTATTAGGCTAATTTTCTCGTTAGTGAGGGCCACTAAATCACTTGGAGCCAACTCTCGCTGACCCACTTCCCCCCAACATACCGGGGTTCTACATTTTCTTCCATATAGCATCTCAAATGGTGCCATTTGGATGCTACTGTGATAACTATTATTATAAGAGAATTCCACTAAGGGTAAGTGTTCATCCCAACTTCCCCAAAATCTAAAACACATGCTCTCAACATATCTACGAGGGTCTGAATGGTCCTTTCGGTTTGCCCGTCAGTTTGAGGGTGGTAGGCGGTACTAACTAACAACTTTGTACCCATTTCTTCTTGAAACCTCCTCCAATACCGGGATGTGAATCGGGTATCCCGATCTGACACGATGGTCATGGGTGCACCGTGCTGAGATACAATCTCATTCATATAAATTTCCGCCATCTGTTCGGAGGTGTAGGCCTCCCTAATAGCCAAAAAGTGTGCGCTTTTTGTGAGCCGGTCTACCACTACCCAGATTGCATCATAACCCTTCCTTGTCTTTGGCAATTTTGTCACAAGATCCATGGTTATCTCCTCCCACTTCCATACCGGTACCTCAAGTGATTGTAGCTTCCCATAAGGCTTTTGGTGTTCGGCTTTGACTTGTGAACAGGTCAAACATTTCTCCACATATTTGGCGATGTCACGCTTCATCCCCAGCCACCAATAGTCTTTCTTTAGATCCCGATACATCTTGGTCGCCCCCGGGTGGATTGAGAACCGGGACTTGTGGGCTTTGTAAAGTAGTGAAGCCTTGACTTCACATGTCCAAGGAACCCATACTCGCCCGTACCGGGTCTTCATCCCATCCATATTTTCTTCTAACTTGTCTATCATCCCTTTCATTCTTATCTTCTTCGGGTCATTGGCTTGCAAGGCCTCGACTTGGGCCTTTCGTATCTCACCCAAAAGGGTAGGTGTAATTACTACACCCAAGGCCTTAACTTGAATCAGGGGTGGGTATTCTTTCCGACTCAGAGCATCGGCCACCACATTGGCCTTGCCCGGGTGGTACACGATATCACAATCATAATCTTTGATCAACTCTAGCCATCTCCGTTGTCTTATGTTGAGATCTTTTTGTTCGAAAAAAAAAATACTTGAGGCTCTTGTGATCGGAATATATGGTACATTTTGTCCCATACAGATAATGCCTCCAGATTTTCAACGCGAACACTACGGCCCCCAATTCCAAATCGTGGGTTGGGTAATTACATTCATGGGGTTTGAGTTGCCTTGATGCATAGGCAATGACCTTCCCCCGTTGCATCAAGACACACCCCAACCCTTGATGAGAGGCATCCGTATAAACCACAAAGTCACCCGACCCTTCTGGCAAGGTCAGAACCGGGGAACTAGACAGCTTCTCTTTCAGCACTCGGAAGGCTCTTTCTTGGTCTTCGCCCCAAACGAACTTTTCATTCTTCTTTGTCATCCGTGTCAAAGGTAATGCTACCTTTGAAAAATCTTGGATGAATTTTCTATAATAACCGGCTAGGCCTAGAAAACTTCGAATTTCACTCGGGTTCTTGGGAGGAACCCACTCCACCACCACCTTTACTTTCGAAGGGTCGACAGAAATACCCCTTTCATTCACTACGTGTCCCAAAAACTGGACTTCCCTCAACCAAAATGCACCCTTAGAAAATTTAGCATAAAGCTTTTCCTTTCTAAGCGTCTCAAGGACTTCCCGTAGGTGATCCGCGTGATCCGATTCACTTCGGGAGTAAATCAAAATTTCGTCTATAAACACTATCACAAAACGATCCAACATTGGACGACACACCCGATTCATTAAATCCATGAATGCGGCCGGAGCATTTGTCAACCCGAAGGACATTACTAGGAACTCGTAATGCCCATACCGAGTTCTAAACGCCGTTTTAGCCACATCTTCTTCCCTTACCTTTAACTGATGGTACCCGGAACGAAGGTCAATCTTTGAGAACCAACTCGCCCCTTGAAGTTGATCAAATAGATCATCAATACGGGGTAAGGGGTAGCGGTTCTTTATCGTTAGTTTATTCAATTCCCGGTAGTCTATGCACATCCGCATAGACCCATCCTTCTTTTTCACAAACAATATAGGGGCTCCCCACGGGGACACACTCGGGCGGATGAAGCCCTTATCGAGTAACTCTTGAAGTTGTGTCATCAACTCCCGGAGCTCGGTGGGTGCCAACCTATATGGCGTTTTTGCAACGGGTTGAGCCCCGGCCACCAATTCAATTTTGAATTCTACTTCGCGTTCGGGAGGAAGCCCTGGAAGATCATCCGGAAATACATCCCGAAATTCCCTAACAACCGGTACCTCTTCAACCTTAGGGGTGGTGATAGCGGTATCAACCACGTAGGCCATGAATGCCTTTCCCCCATTACGCACATGTTTCATGGTTTCCACCAAGGTGCATAACTTGGCTTTGACATTTCTATCCCCTATGAAACTTACCCGACGCCCACTAGGTGAGGTAACGTATATGGTTTTATTCTTGCATTGGAATTCCGCGTGGTGTTTGGCCAACCAAGTCATGCCTATCACTACTTGGAATTCCCCCATAGGCATAGGTACCAAGTCTACTCTAAAATCCTCCCCTTCTACCGTGAGAGTACAATCTCTACATACATTGTGCAATAAATAATTTTTACTATCTGCAATTTCTACTTCTAATGGGCTTGACATCCTTTCTATGATAAAGGAGGGGTGGTAAATCACTTTGGTAGACACAAAAGACCTACTAGCTCCCGTATCAAACAACACATACATAAGAGTATTGTTGACTAGTAACATACCCAACACCACCTCGGGGTGGTTCTTTGCTTCTTCGGTGGTAATTTGAAACATTCTTCCACGGGCCTTTGGGGCTTCATTCTTTTTCACTTCTTTCGGTACCTCTTTCTTGAGTTTGGGACAATCCGCCTTGAAGTGTCCGGGTTCATAACAATGGTAGCACAACTGAACCGGACTAGGGCATTTATAAAACGGATGTCCCGTCATCCCACAATTATAGCACGCCTTCTGCCCCAGGCGACATTCTCCCATATGCGGTTTCCCACATGTGTTACAGTTCGGTACCTCACCCTTCTTAGAATCCTTCTTGCCTTGTTCGTGCCCCTTCCCTTTCTTTTGTGGCTCCCAAACCCTTTCAACCTTTCTCTTCTCACCCCGTTGTTCTTGGCGTTTCAATTCTGTCCCCCGTTCACGAGCCCAATCGATGAGCTCTCCTAACGTGTTGCATTTCGATGCAATAATAAACTCCCGTTATTCTGCCCTTAACATGGCATGATACCTAACAATCATCATGTAGATGCACGTTTTGCGACTAGTGATTGGATCTGCAAGTTAACGTATGTTAAAGGTTGCTGATGGATTGAAGGTGGAAACTGTCTGGGCGAATGTGAAGAATAGTGGGCGAAGGTGAAGGTTAGTGGGCGAATGTAGAATGGACTTGATCTGAAGATATACATTCGTACCCTACACTGGGCGAATGTGGAAGAATTCCACATTCGACCATTGTAAAGGGGCGAACGTGCAGTGGTTATATATAGATTTTGTGTATTTGCAATGTATAGAGAGTTTCCAGCTGTGTGTGTGTTCAGGTTAGGGTCCAGGTTATTTTGAGAGAGTGTGTAACTGATCTAGATTAACTAAAGTGTCATTGTAATAGAGTATTTGAACAAGTTAATCTATGAAAAGCTTTGAAAATGATGTTGATTGTGTTTTGATTTGAGTTTTATCTGTTTGTTCAAAGCTAGGGTTTCCGCACCTGGTTTTGTGACTTGTATGATCAAATTAATCCTGTTTTAGTCAAAATCTTTCGCTCACAAAGTGGTATCTGTTAGCCAAAACCGAAAGTTACCGAATTGAGGAACTTTATGTTTTAATTGATCAAAGATCATTATTACATCGTATTGACTTTCTGATGCAAATCAGTGGTTAATATCAGCCTCAACCTAGTGTATAGGCACATGTTACTCTGCTGCATTTGTTTGCTGACCTGTACACCTCTGTGCTATATACTTTGTAACTTTTACGGATAACTCTGGCATAATCACGCGTTACGACGAAGCTTTGTGCAATTACTTGATACGGGAGTATGTCGTGTGTGTGGGCACCACATTGTGTTAGCCTAATACACCTAACTCGTATCATTTTAAAGCATAGCGTAATTGTCTGCATGAGAGCTTACGTGGACCACAATATCAGCAATTGCCGTGTCACATATTGTTTCTAATGATAATATTAAATAAATAGATCAACGCTGTGCTCAGATTTCTCAGAAAACTGATATGATCCTCTTACCGGACATCACAAAATGTTTACTGCTTTCTTTTTACTTTTATTGTCAAAAAGATACAAAATCCAAAAAGACTTTAGGTGTGTTTTGATAAAATTTCAGAAAACCCAAAATTTTTGCATTTCTGCTTTATTTTTTATAACCGGGGATGCTTGATGGTCAATTTCTGAGATTTGATAACACCATCTGGGCTTTGTATCATTCAAAATGTGAAAATATGAGTTTTGGACGCTTAACAGATTGAAATATGTTGAACGGGATTCGAATTTGTGATTTGGCAAAATTTTCAGATTTTTCCATTTCACATTCGCCCCTTAAATGGGTCGAATGTGGAAAAATCTTTACCTTCGGCTGTTTAAACTTGGACGAATGTGGGCATTTTAAAACAAAAATTCACCTTCGGGTGAAAGTTTCACCTTCGGGTCATTTATTTGGGACGAAGGTGGAATAGACCCACTTTCGACCACTAAAACGGGCGAAGGTGGCTTGCCTATATATACCAGTTACAGGTTCGAACCCTCATTACAATTTTTTAAAATTTTCTTTCGATCACTGACACCTTGTTGCTTTGATTTCTCTTGCTTGTGCATTTGATTCCTGGTTATTTACTGATCATTTCCATACTAAAAACACAGGTAATGGAGCCTCAACGAGATCAGTATCATCGTTTTTGTTACCGAACTTAGGGTTTCAGATTTTAGGGTCTTAGGATGTTTATTGTTCGTTATTTTTTATTGCATTTCAATTGACATCAGTTTTAGGGGGAGAAGATTGATAGAATTAGGTTAATAACATTGTTTGAATGGTAAATTGATCGATTGAAATCATTTTGACCTAATTCTTCTTTAAAACCGATGTAAATTGAAATTAAAGGACAATTGATGATGGACGAGTCTTAATCGGCCCTATTAGGATGCATTTCAATCAAAATTACATGTTAAAAACAAGATTGAAAATTTTTTAAAATTTTAGGGTTTAAGGTTTTACCTTCGGCTCATAAAACGGGCGAAGGTGAAACAGAATGGGCGAATAGATCTTAAAATTGGGCGAATGTGTTTTTATTTCAAAACCTTTTCACATTCGACCAAAATGGTTCACATTCGTACCATAAAATCCACATTCGACCTTATCAAAACGGGCGAATGTGAAACTTAAAAATGTTAAAATTTTGAATTTTTGTCGATTTTGTATTTTTGACGTATTTCTTTGATTTTGATGTACAGATGGCTGACCAGACTGATAATATTGAGACTCCAGATGAGACTATTGTTACAGATCCAGTTTCAGAGAACGTTCAGGAGGGTGAATCGTCAAGTGCAAGTAGTTGGCCGTTTGAGAAAACCCATAATTGCTACGCTTATCTTGGTGATGTGGAAAAGAACATTGAGTTTGCTGATATCATTAAGTTCTTGAAAAGAAGCAGAGTTGTGTATGCTTTGGCTACTCCGACTATTATCTACAAGGATATAGTTGAAGACTTTTACAAGAACGCAAAGTATGACTTCTGGGATAATCAAACAATTATAAAGAGCAAGATACAAGATATGGAGATGTTTATAACAGAGTCTGATATCAGAGAAGCGCTCCAGATAAAGTTTGAAGTGAGCGAAGATCCCAGAGAACTATCATGGACTGAACAGAAGGCATGTTTCCTAAGAATGAAGTATAAAGGAGCGATTACTGATGGTTCGATGCACAAAGGGAAGTTGAGCGTGCAGTTTAAATACTTTGCACACGTCATAATCCATGTGTTTGGATGTGTGAGTGGAGGTTATGACGTTATGAGGAGAAGTCTAAGCTCGTTAATGGTTGCGTTGACTCTCAACAAACCATTCAACGTGTCTGGGATGATACTGGATCACATGCTGGAGATGTTAAAGGGATTGAAGAAGAAGCAGTTCATGTTATACCCAAGATTCCTGATGATGATATTTGACCACAAGTATCCTGACTTGAAAAAGGATCCTACACAGATCATTGGTCAAGACCACATGAACATTCGAACTTTGGTGAGAATGAAAGGTTACAAGGGTGTGCCAGACAATGAAAGGCCACCATACAGAAGATTATTTGGAGCTTTAGCCAAACAGGATTACACTGATCCTGGAAAGAACAAGGCTAGGCATCCTGAGAGCGATTCTGATAACGATGATCCTTTAGTATATGCAGATGCTAATACTAAGAGGAAAAGACAGGTAGTTAATCCCGGAGCCAAAGGGAAGGGTAAGGGAAAAACTGACCAAGGTAGTTCGAAGCAACAGGTGGTTAGAAAGAAAACAACTGCAAAGAAGGGTACAGGTTTGGTGGATGAAGATTCTATTGATTCGGAGGAAACTGAGATAGATGAACAGTGGGATTCGGATGAAGAAAATGTGAGGACCACCAAATGTAAGGCCACTATGGTTGGTGAGTCTGAATCTTTAAATCTTACAATTGAGGAAGTTCAACAAAAGAAGAAGTCTGTTAATGTTGAAGATGAAGATTTAGGCGTTGATATGGATGAGCTAAATGCTGGAGAAACTGTTGTAGTTAACTTGCCAAAGCCTAAGCACAAAACCATGGCAAAGAAGACAAGTACTAAACAGTTGAGGGAGAAGGAGATTGCCCAACTTTTGAAAGGTAAAAGAGTACCCGATGCTGGTACATCATCAAAGCTATCTTCACCAGTGTCTAAGAAGCAGAAAAAGACACAGGAGGCTGAGAAATTACCTGTTGATCAGTTTAACATTGCACTAGACAATGTGTTAGACATGTTCAGGAAGCCTCAGAAAGAAAAAGCTGTAGAAGTTGAGCCATCGAAATCCAAGAAAGTCACTGTTGCTGATGACGTGATGAAGCAGGTGAATAAGAAAATGGATGAGATGATGAAGATGATCGTTGCTCAACAAGCTGAAATAGCCAAGTTTAAGCAGAATGAGGAGAAAATGCTTCAAATTGTGGTTGCTTCAAAGTCAAATCAAGATGAGATTGACGAGAAGGTTAAGAAGCTTGAAGGAAAATGTTTAAGGAACAAGAACAGGTTAAAAGCTATCAAAGAAGATAACAAAGAACTAAAGGCTGAGAACAAACGCCTTAGTGATTTGATTGATGATTTGTATAATGTTGCACCCAAGTTAAAGGATGGTGAAGAAGATAAGGAGAAAGAAGAAGAGCAAGTTGACTTTGAGCCTTCTGAATCAGATAAAGAAAAGGATGATGATGAGGAAGATGAGGAGTCAGAGAAGAGTGATGATGAGGATAGTAAGAAAGATGATGATGATGATGATGCAGAAGGGTCTGGGAGTCAGAAAGAGGATGATAGTAGTGATGATAGTGATAATGATGAAGGAGGGGATGACACTTCTAAATTTACTTTTGAGAAGAGAACACCGAAGAAGAAAGATACTGGAGAATCTAGTTCAAAGAAGAAGAAAGGTGAGAACACAGATTCAGATGAAAGTATCTTCTGGAACGAGAAGGTGAGATCTTTGACAGATGATGCTAAGAAAGTGTACAAAGATATGTTGGAAAGAAGAGAATGGACGATAGAGTTTACAGGACGTTTTGCTGAGATATTCCAGACGGATGATATGAGATATGAACTGGAATACAACGATCCTGATCTTGAAGAAGGTGAAGTACCTGCTTCTGTGGCAAAGGAAATTCTTGATGGTCTTGCACAGAGAGTAGGGAAAACATTTGAGGAGTTCATAGTGGATGAGTCGATTCCAGATATTCCTGAAAAGGATATTGGAAATCACTCAGATGATAAGAATACTCCTGAATTTGATGAAGTGGAAATTGAAGACATAACTCATGAGGAATATCCACAGTACTTCAGACAGACTGATGAAGATGTGATATTTCCTGACTTTACTGAGATACCAAACACTTCAGCAAAGAAGAAGGCAAAGAAAAGGAGTGAAGAGTTTGTTGAGAAGGTGTTTGGAGCTAATAAGCAAGAGTCTTCAAGTCAATCTGATGAATTGAAGAATTACTTGAAGAAGCTGAGAGAAATGGATGAAAATCGACCGAAGCCTGAAGCTCAAGGAAGTTTCTATAGATTCCACAATGCTAAGTTTAAAGGCAGAGCTCTCGGGTGGACATACTTGAGCAGACTGAAGTGTTTAGCTGCCAAATGGGAATCAGGGATCCTGTATTTTTACAGATTCATTGATTTGCTAACTCTACCGTACTGGGCGGTCAGAGATCTGTGCAGATTCCCAATGTCTGGAGCTTCAGTAAACAATACTCATGTCGGTTGGTGTGCAGATAAATTGGTTTGGGAAAGTAGAACGAATTGGAATAGATTCAAGCCTCAATATCCCAGAAGGAAAGTGCACAGGGATATTGATTCTAAAACCAAGCTGAAAAGGGTTACTTTGATATACAAAGCACCTGAAGTGATGAGGAAAATACCTTTGATGCCCATGCCACAACATTTCAGTGCTGACTTTATATTCTAGTATTATGATTGGAGGAAGGCTGAAGCGGTGATAGTGTTGAGAGACGGGAAGGACAAATACAAGCATGTTCATGTATTTGATCCTATGTGGTTGATTAACTGTACGTTTGAAGACATCATCATGCTTTTCTACAATCCGATTCATCATGAGCCGAATGATGCTGATCAAGCTAAGAAGTATACTCAGGTGGTAGGAGTTTGTTTTGCATACGATATAAACTCGGGGAGTAACTTGGATAATAAACTTGGCAAAATGGTGAAGATGGCGAATGTATCGAAACCGGTGAAGAGAAATTTGGAGCCTGAAATGACCAAAGAGCAAAAGAAACAGCTCAGAATTAAGTTGTTGAACAAAGCAATGGACGAAGACAGAAGACGATCCAATCAATAGTCGAGGGGGAGTTTGTAGATGCACGTTTTGCGACTAGTGATTGGATCTACAAGTTAACGTATGTTAAAGGTTGCTGATGGATTGAAGGTGGAAACTGTCTGGGCGAATGTGAAGAATAGTGGGCGAAGGTGAAGGTTAGTGGGCGAATGTAGAATGGACTTGATCTGAAGATATACATTCGTACCCTACACTGGGCGAATGTGGAAGAATTCCACATTCGACCATTGTAAAGGGGCGAACGTGCAGTGGTTATATATAGATTTTGTGTATTTGCAATGTATAGAGAGTTTCCAGCGGTGTGTGTGTTCAGGTTAGGGTCCAGGTTATTTTGAGAGAGTGTGTAACTGATCTAGATTAACTAAAGTGTCATTGTAATAGAGTATTTGAACAAGTTAATCTATGAAAAGCTTTGAAAATGATGTTGATTGTGTTTTGATTTGAGTTTTATCTGTTTGTTCAAAGCTAGGGTTTCCGCACCTGGTTTTGTGACTTGTATGATCAAATTAATCCTGTTTTAGTCAAAATCTTTCGCTCACACTTCATCCTCTCCCTTGCAACCAACTCTGGACAAAACTTCATCTTGTCGAGAAATGTACTTGTAATTTCATCAATGGTTTCATTCTTTTGGCGGAGTTGTAGAAACTCTTCCTGAATGCGATCGATTGCAGTTTGAGGGCAATGATGCTTCAGAAAAGGCTCCTTAAACTCAGCCCATGTCATGCTTTTCACTCGTTCTTGCCCCACTTCCTTACTATAACTATCCCACCAATCCTTTGCACGAAGTCGTAACTGACCCGTAGCAAACATTAATTCATCTTCGCCTTCACAATGGCTTCGTGCAAACACCCCTTCCATATCTGAGATCCACCTTTGACCTTCGAGTGGATCTATTTCTCCTTTAAACACCGTGGGGTTGCATGACATAAAGTTACGTTACGTACATCTCTTAGCATTCTTGGGGCCAGACGACCCCTCTTCAATCAACTTCCTTATTTCGTCAAACCTACTCGTCATCATTCCCTCCATTAACCCCATTACATTTGTTTCCACCTCTTGTGTTATCTTGGCAAGGTTAATAGTCCATGCCTTACCCATCTCCATGGCAATCAATTCTTTTATCATCTCTTGGTGTTCATGCTCTCTAGCGGAGTTATCCCCTTCTTCCACCATATTTCTGAAATAATAACATTCAACATGTATACTACACCATAGTGTTTCCAATCATTATCCATTCTTATCAAGAATAGACCTTTCTACTCCCATTACTTGGGCTACCACATTCCCAATCATAAGTATACAAGGGTTGTAATTTCATGTTTTCATACATTATCACACCCCTAATACATTCCCGAGTAAGGTGTGATAATAATCCATGTATAAAAGAAGGAAAATATAAAAAATCTCCAGAATCCACCGTAAGCTACGCTGCTACCGTAGCTTACGGTAGCTGCTGTGCACAAAAGCCCACCGTAAGACAGTAGCTTCCCACCGTCAGCTTTCTGATGGCTACCGTAGCTTACGGTAGCCACCGTAAGCTACGGTGGCCTCTGTGCACTTTTTTTTTCTACTCCCACCTTTCTACTTTACCATCCTTTTGGCCATTTTGTAACCAAGATTTTTCCAACATTTTATGAGTTCATTGACTAACTCTCCCACCCATTACTCCCACACATACCTTGATCAAGTCTCGGATCGAATGCACGCCCCCACGAGCTTCCGGTTTGAGTCCAAGCACCTAATGTGCTCGGTTCGCTCAAACCTTGGCTCTGATACCAACTTGTAAGACTCGTTTTTTTAAAACATATATAGTAATAAACAAAAAAAACCCATTATATATACATTTCATAATATCTTGTCCAACACCCTACCAACAACAAGCCACATTAGTTTAATTACAAAATATGATGTCTAAGTTAGCTACCATGTAAAACTTTGACCCATTTTCAAAATCATGAACACAACACATTGACATCTTGTTGTATGACTCAAAGTTTCTAACATTAACATGGTACCCAACCCAAAAGAGACTTGAGCGTGCATAATCCAACCTCGCTTGAGACTTGATCTTCATACATGTGCTTTACCTATTCAATCAAAACAACGCAACCATTAGTATGCATAAGCACCAACATCACTTGTCCAAGGTAACTAACATTCCATGGAGTCATGATAAAGTCCATACTTCTACCATTTGACCCATTAAGGGTATTTCCACTTTTTGACCCATTAAGGGTATTTCCACTATATTGACCCGTTAAGGGTATTTCCACTATATTGACCCGTTAAGGGTACTTCTACATTTTTGACCCGTTAGGGTACTTCTACATTTTTGACCTGTTAGGGTGCTTCTACCTTTTGACCTGTTAGGGTGCTTCTACCTTTTGACCCGTTAGGGTGCTTCTACCATGATAAATCATTCTACTAGTTGCACCTTGTGTGACCACAAAGGTGCTTCATACCACTTCCAATTCATCCATTTTCGTCAACAACAATATATACATAACCAATACGACAATTATAATCATTAACTAGTTAGTTGGTAGTAACCAACTTACCTTTGTTGTGTGCACCTGGCTCCTTGTGATCACTTGAACCTTCAACCTTCACACATACATAGTGAAGGAATCCATACTTTAGCTTTTCATACTTTACCCATTAACATTCTTGGTTCAAGGTGAACAAACTAGCATAATCTCATAGTTACAACCTCTACCATCATATTTATCATGCATTTCTCACAATTTCACCTATTCTAAAGTGCTAGGCATTTTATCATACAATTGGTGTGCATATCCATACATTCAAGTGATCATACCATTTCTATGATGCAACATCTCCAATTCTACACTAACATTTACAATCTACCTTTCTAATTAGCAACCATACATAATCAATAGGGTTTTCTTGGTGTTGAGGTCCTGTTTGACTTTTAAAAGTCAACCGAAAACCTTCAATCCAACACCCACTTAACACATTCTCAATTCAGCCCTATTACAAACAATTAACATACAATCTCTTCAATTTTACACTACTACACATAGCTAGCATGCTTTCCTAACCACAAGAAGTAATTTTCACAACATAATCATGAAATCCACCATACTACTTTCAAACCCCACTAAAACTAATTCTACAACTTACCAATAAGATTAATACCACAAGAGGGTTAGTAATTCAAGGACATGCAAGGGATTAGAGGTGATTTCCACCCTTAATTTTTCAGCTATGGATGGTAGAGGTGAAACCCCTTGTGTCGCCACCCTCCCTCTCTCTCTCTGCGATTTTCTTTTCTTTGTAACTATCCCCATTTTCACTTTCTAGTCCCTTAAGTATTTACCATTTCTATTCTCCCAAACTAACCCCTCAAGGTGTGTGTTATTTCATATTAAACCCTCCCTCTTTATTAATTAAGCTTCCACCAATTTACCTAAGTAACCAACTTGGTAAATTTTATGTTTGTCAAATGTACAACTACCAATGCACTACTTACAACTAGGGGTACAAACATTTACATACATATATATATATATCCACGCATACATACATACTCATACTAACATACATATATACATATACACATAATTTGTACCATACTACCTTTACTTTAACATTTTTGGGGTGTTACACAAATGTGTTACGAGGATATATCTTATTTTCTAACAGTAAATGTCAAACTTCGAAACATAATTTTCATTACTGAATCAGTGAAGGTAGAGGAACAACGTTACAAAACAGAAAAGTTAAAAAACAGGAAAATTCTAATCGAGTTGCTGTCTTTTTCCTTTCCCATTCCGAGTGTTTTCTTCATCCAGATCTTCTCAAAACATTTCCTCCAATCAAGCACTTGAACCTTCTATGTATGCACTTTCCGGATTGATGTCCCACCTTTTGCTTGGCCAGGGTTAATATGAATCTGTAAAACTCGATTGAAGTCTAATGTTGGAGCGAATAACCACAAGTTTATCCGCCCTCTTGGAATTTAAATGGTTCCGCTTGACGCTATGGATATAGGAGTATGTACTCCAATTTTTCTTTGCCGAAGAGCTACTAATTGGTTGGGAGAGTTCTTTTTTGCTACTTTGGACAATTCTGGTGTCACCGATCCGTACGTACCCCACCAATCAATGGCATCCATAGTGACAACATTTGCTTGCATTGCGGCACTTGAATATATTCCTTTCTTCATCATATTGCAAATTGTTCTACATTTTCGGCAATCCTATGAAACGCCTCCATAACACCAATTATAACTTCCTTGTCTTGTTTAAGAGCGTTTTTTTCAATGCCACCGGGCGCCAAATTCTCTAAATAGTATCTATCATAAATTTAGGACTTAAGGCACATCCTAAATAAAGTAGGATTGACATTTTTTTCCCACCTAGCCAAAACAATCTTTTCAATTTGAGGGAAGTAACCCGAGTATTTGTTTTCTCTCATAATGTCTTTGATTTCACCAACCATGTTTTCCATTCTCTCATATATTTATCCCATTTTGGGACCTTCATCATCTCAACATTTAACTAGAAAAAAAATGATTTTGTGATAGCTAATATACTCTCAACATCTTCCCAAAACAACTCATCTTTAATGGTATCGGAGATTTTTGCCCATGCTACCTGACTATTTTCATCCCTACTTTTGACCTATTCTTGCCAAGAATTGAGAACAATAGTTGTTGCTAGTGCCTCACCACAATCCAATAACCTTTGTAAGAGAATACAATACGATGAAAACGACTCTTTGCAACTTTCAATAATTTTAGCTTTGAGTTTTCCTGTAAGAATTGCTAAGGCATGGGTTAAGGAAATACTTTACAATAGCCTTACCTTTCTTATACATGTCAAATAGTAAAAAATGTTCATGTGCCAAGTTTTTAAAAATAAGATTTAACGTGTGTACAAAAGAGACCAAAAAATGTGTTCATATACCTTCTCGATCTCTTTTCCGGAAACTTTGCAATTAGCCGCGTTATCTGTTACAATCGACAACACATTGAATGGTCCAATCATCTCGATGGCTCCAAGAAGAACCGTAGCAATCTCTACTCCTGATTTTCCCACACCTGGAAAATCTTCTGAGTACATAAACATCGTACCACATGAATTTACCGGGAGAACATTGATAAGTGGACTATGTTTAACGTTAGACAACCCATTCGAAACGATTGATACTCCTTGTGTGACGTGTCTTTAACCGGTGATAGCTCTTTCCCAACATCCCGAACACATATATCAAGTAATACGGTTCTCACTTTTTCACTTGATGGTGGGTTGTATGAAACGATGCATTCTTGATAACACTAACCATTTCTAGCAATTACGAGTTGCGTAATACATTGAAAGGAAATATGTTTGCACACAATCCTCAAATGATCTTCAAATCCACCAAGATTCTCTCCAACATGCCAAAACTTTCTTCAATGCCATTCTTTGAAGATGCATTTTTGGATAGTACCAAGTTCCTTAAACACTTTACAATGCTTTCAAGTCCACTATTTGCTACCTCCTAGATTCTTACTATTAGCTGCACCATGGAATGTTACTTCATTAAGAAGTAGCTTAGATGAATCTTTTTCTTCAACTGATTTTTGTGATCGTCTTCCATTTGCTAGTGCTGCTAATTGAACAACCTCATCCTCAAGGTCAGTGTAAGTACCTTGAGTCTCAATAATATGTGTCTCATTCTCATATACTGTTTTTTGAGATTGACTTTCGAAGTCCATTGTAGAAATCAGATATGAGAAGGAGAAAGACCAGGTGGTTGGTCCTTGGGAGATTGAAATAAAAGAGTTTGTTTGGATGAAATTAGAGATGAAATTAAAGGGAATTTATACATGATGAAATTATAGTGAAATCAAAGATGAAATATGAGTACGTAGGTATGAACTTGAAGAGTCGTTACCTCTGATAGGGAGAACATCATTTCGGAATTTCCGCCTAACATGCAAGGCGCAAATACAGGAACGTCCCTAGAAACCCTAATATGCGAATTTAGTTCTAATTGGATCAATTTCTTTTTTTAATTGGATCGATTGTACCATACAAATTGGATCGACCTACCAGAAGAGATTAGTACATCTGCAAATTCTGATTGGGTACAGTTCGTACCAATACGAAATTCATGATATTATGAGCGATTTTTGTGACTATGGTTTGTCTATATTAATGTGGAAAATGGAAATTGTGTAGGGTTGGTGTGTTGTAATAATCAACCCGTATACGATCTGTATTTTTATTTTCGTCAATGAAATCACGTCAATCTTGCACATACTCAAAATGATACAACTTGAACACCTCTTATTTAACCCTTTTATTTAATCAAACTGTTAGGTTGGTAGGTTGTAATCAAGTTGTTTACGTGTTAATTGAGTTGGTGGTTTATAAGAGTTAGTTACACTAGTTAGTGAATGAACTTGTTTAGTTAAGACGGGTTGGAGAAGCAAACCCAAACACGACTCGTATACATAGATAGGTCAACCTAAACACAGCTCTTTATTATTGGCTAAGATACGATAACCCAATGCCTAAATCAAGTGTGTTTATTTAGTTTGAGTTTGGTAGTGAAAGGAGATAGTAGAGGCGGTGGTCTTTGACGATGGTGACTTCGATGACGGTGTTCGTGATCGTGGTTGTTGATCAAACCTAGTGGTCAACTATAGAGTTTGGCTGCTATGGATACTAACGATGGTATACTAAGTTTTTAAAAGAAATAATTTTAGAAAAAATAAATACAAGTATTGAACAAATAAGGGGCGAGATCCGGTATAAATAACCTTAATGTACTAATCGTGCGAAGAGGGGAAATAGAAGAAAACACGTGTTGTCATAATTATCATTTGATGTTGTGGTCAATAGAGCAATTTTATGTGTAACTAGAATAGTTATTGTTTGTAGAGTAGTTACTTGATCAGTTGCGGTCGTTTTTTGTGTCTTCGTTTGGAGATGGTCGATTGGGTCTCGGGTGGCGTTTGGTCTTGGGAATTATTTCTTCTGTATATTGAATTTTGTAGAAATTGTAGGGTGACGGTTGTGTTTGGGAGCACTGGCGATATACATTGCCTTGGTTGGTGATGGGTATTGAAAATGTTGCTCGAGTCATTCAGGTGACGGTTGTGACAATTGTGTTTGGGATTATTGGGCGATATACACTCGACGTTTCTTTCATATAGAACGGTTGTTTGGGCGAGCACCTGGTGTTTGTTTCATATAGGATGGGTTGTTTGGTTCATTCTGGTGAATTTGTCGAAAAACTGGTTGTTTGGATTCCATAGATCAATATTTAAAGAGTGGGATGGTGATGAAGCTTAAAAAAATTGAATGTAAAAAATATGAAGAAGATGTATGTTTTTTTTTGGTAAAAATGGTTAAAGGTTAAAGATTTTATAGACTAACAAAATTAAGTTTTTCTATAATTAGGTAGAGAACGGTTAGTTTTTTCGGTCTCACCACCAACAACAATTATCACTTCCCTTCGTGATCGATACCAGGGAAACGTCTTCTCCTTTACCTCGCCTCATCGGCGCCCGACCATGTAGTGGTGTGTGGTGCCTCCATGCCAAGGTAACACCCACTACACAAAATCTTGCATAGAACGCATATATATTATGAATTAATGCAGATTCAAATATGATAATCAACAAATTTCCACATGAAAACGGAATATTGTTGTAATCCAATAAAAATATGAAAAAGAATATGGGTTTCGGGGCTGGAAATTTTGTTTTCTTTGGGTTTGTTTGTGTACAAGGACGAAGAAAAATGGAAATCGTGTAGGGATGGTGGGTTGTATTTTCCAATCCGAATGTAACTTGTATTTTTTATTTTGGTAAAAAAAATCACTCCAAACCTCCAGGTCTATAAAGTCACGTAACATGCACACCTCTTGTTTAATCGTTTTATTTAATTGAAGTGATAGGTTGGTAAGTGTTAATCAAGTTGTAAATCTATTAATCGAGTTGGTGGTTTGTAAAGGTTAGTCAAAAAATTAGTAAACCAACTTGTTTAGTTAGATGGGTTGAACAAGCAAACCAAAACACGACCTGTATACTTAGACAGGTGAACCCGAACATGATTATTTATTAATTGGCTTAGATATGTCAACACAATACCTAATTATATTCATGTCATGTCGAAAACTACTATCCCTAATTTTCAAGTGTGTATTTGGTTCAAGATTGTTGGTGAAAGGATATAGTAAAAGTGGTGGTCTTTGACAGTGGTGATGTTGATGATGGTTTTCGTGATTGTGGTGGTTGATTAAACATAGGGGTCAATATAGTGTTTGGCTACTATGGATACCAACGATGGTATAGTAAATTTTTGAACAAACTATTTTACAAACAATAAATATAGGTATTGAATAAATACGAGCGATATCCAGAACACATCAACATGATGTCCTAATCGTGCGAAATGGGAAAATAGAATTAAGCACGTGGTGACATAATTGTAATAATGATGTTGTAGTCAAATGAGCAATTTTATGTATAACTAGAGTAGTTATTGTTTAAAGAGTATTTACTTGATCAATTGGCATCTGATGGTTTTTTGTGTCTTCGTTTGGAGATGGTCAGTTGGGTCTCAGATGGCATTTGGGTCTTGGGAATTATTTCTTCAGTATATTTAGTGTTGTAAAAAGTGTCGGTGACAGTTGTGTTCAAGATTCCTGGGCGATAAACATCTCATTTGTTGTGATGGCTATTGAAAATGTTGATTGAGTCATTTGGGTTGTTTGGCGAAGCTAGCACTCGAGGTTTGTTACATATAGAACAGGTTGTTTGGGAGAACACTCGATATTTGGTTCATATAGGATGGGTTGTTCGTGTGACACCTGGCAAACTCAGGTTAATAACTTTTGTCAAACTAGTAAGTCTACCTTAGGGAGTCATGCATACATTACACTTAACTGGGTCAAATGAGTCATTATGATGGTTCCGGGAATCATCGGGAGTCGTTACAATGACCCACGGGATCGTTGGGAGTCGGTCCATAACCATATATACAAGGATTTGTGATTTGTAGAATCGTCGGGTTTAACGCACACACACAAGTCTCGAATCCCGGAAATTGATGAACATTTCAAGTATTATGTGTTTATAATCATTATATAACTTATCGGTATGTGAATATGTGCTTATATGTGTTAAAATAGTGTTTAACGCGCCGAAAACCCATAACCGCCTGCAGGGGCGATTAGGATTCCTAATTGCCACCTGCAGGGGCAATTAGAAAGCTTCTCGCCTATAAAAGGGGCAATTAAAAAGCTACTCGCCTGTAAAGGGGGAAATTAGGATTCCTAATTGCCATCTTGCAGTTCCTACTCGTGTGTAACATCTGAAACGACCGAAAACACCTATAAATACCGCCCTTGTGTTGTAAAACATCATTTGTGAAACCCTAACTCGCCCCAAACCTCTCCCACACCATAATCAACCTCAGGAACACGTTTTTGCCCTAGAATCCATCCTTTCAAGCTTTACACATCATTCTTTAGGAAAACCTAAGGTGTGTTATCCATCCTAAACCTTCATCATGTTATTATGTTGTTCCCTAAAGGTCCAGACTTGGTTTTGTGATGTTTGTGTCTTTGAAAACCTTTGAAATCAGTTATTAAACAAGTCTAATCCTTTAATATGTGTTCTATATGGTGTATTCATGCAAGAAATGGTTTTTATGGTTAAACCATGAGGATTCTTATGTGTTTGATGTATTTTTGATATAAATGAGTTGTTAGGATGTTTATCTATGAGTTTGAAGGTTAATGGTTGTATATTGATGATAATATGCGTTTTGACCCATTTGAGTGATTTAGGAAGATTTAGGGTATTATGATATGTTTTGTTGATTGTATGATGTTAGGGTTTGTTCTAGGGTGTTGTGTTAACAATAGGCTGATGATTTACAACGTTGTTATGTGATGAAATCTGGATATTTTCCATTTAGGGTAAGTTGTGCATGCTTTGATGTGATGTTTTCATAATATTATGCTATTTTGGGAAGTGCTTGCAATTAGGGTTGTTAGACTGATGATAAATTGGGGGTTTTCACTTGGAATGGGTTGCTTAATGATTTGGGATTGATGTTGGGTGTTTTCACATGTTTCGGATCTGATTTGGGAGGTTAAACGCGCGAAAAATGACCCTTGGACTGCAGGGGGCGATTAGGAGAGCTAATCGCCTATCCAAGGGGCAATTAGGAAGCTAATCGCCTGCCTTGCGGGCGAGTAGCTTCCTAATCGCCTGAAATGGAGACAATTAGCTTTGTTTGATTTCCTAATTGCCTGTTTGATTCCTAATTATGTGTTTTGCTGCTGTAAGTGTATTTTGACATCCCGAAACATGGTTTAACATCTAGGAACATGTTTGAAACCTCGTGACATGTCAAATAGCCTAATAACACGCGTTCGGACTCGTATATGCGATATATGAACTGTATGATAGACTTGGTAAACTTTTATGCGTGTTAAGTGCATAGTTGTGCATGATTGCTTGATTTCTTGTATTTGGTTAACACGTAGGATGTCGGGTCACCAATGGGATGTCGGGTCTTGTCTTGTGTGGTAAGGTTATCAGTCAAACATGTTTTCAAACATATAATGGTTATGGTTTGGACACTTAGGGACTAATTGACTTGCGGGTCAATAGTTCGGGTACTCATATGCATTTAATGATAGGTCGCCAATACTAGGAACTGTCATTTGCATTGTCTGTGGTTTGTTAAGAAGAACGCAATCTAAGGTGAGTTCACGGCCCCACTCTTTACTGGTTTTGCTTTCGAGGGAGAATACATGATGTGTACTTGTAATCATTAAACGTGTGTCAACTTACATTTTCATAATCATAAAAGGTGTGTACCTTACGTATTCGTATTCATAAAACTTGTGTCATATCACGTTTCGGTATTCATAAAACCTATGTTTTGCTAAGTATTCGTGTTTGTAAAACTTATGAGGTAGTCGTTGGTTACTTTATGGTATCACGTACTGGTATTCATGAATTCATTAGGTATTGGGGTAGTCTTTTGGTTGCTATACGATTCGTTAAAGTCCCGGGGAAAACCATGAATGTGTGGTGGTTGCACAACGGGGGAAATGTGGATAGATCTATTTGGGTGTGACCGGCCCCACTCGTCGACTGGAGGTCGGACGGGTGCATGTTGTCTCTTCAGGTATTCTTGTATTCTTGTATTCTTGTATTCGTGTATTCAAGCTGGTGTATTCATGTATTCGTGTCCAGTAATGGTTTTCCAATCGTATTAGTGACATGTATTCATCTGGTTAGTATACATATGGCCTGGTTTGGTCGGGGGTATTCTTTGGAACTTTTGGAGTCGCTTTTCATAAAAACCTGTGAACTCACCGGCATTATTTGCTGACGTTTTTAGCATGTTTTTCTCAGGTCGCTAAAATAGCAGCAGTCGTTAGGCGCACGGAGTCTCACGACATCTAGGATTCACTTGTATGGTTTCCAAACATTAGCAGACTTATGACTTTTACCTTTTGGGTTGTAATAACTCTTTATGCTTCCGCTGTTGTAGTTATATTTTGAAAACTTAATGAATGGTTTACGTTGTTTCCATATCATATAGTTGTCGTTTATTGTGACCGTTGACTTGGATCGTAGTGTGTCACGCGCCTCGCGGTAAAACCCCGCATGTGAAATTTGAGGGTGTGACAGTTCGGTAGAATTTGTTGGAAAACAGGTTGTTTGGGTTCCACGAATATGTATTTAAAGAGTGGGATGGTGATGAAGCGTAAAAAGCATGAATGTAAAAAAGATGAAAGAAAGTAAGGTGTTAAGTTCTTAAAGCTTAAAGATTACTTAATAGAATTTAATAAAATTTAGCTTTTATTTTTTTAACTAGCTGATTATCTCGGGAAGGTCCCGGGGTTAAAAAATCTAATATAACTTAATAAAAAATGATAAAAGAAGAAAACCTGGTTAAAGCATCATTAAGATACGGACCTTGATTGGTTTTATCTGCTTGTACACATGAATCACCATGCTTCATCTAATATTCATCCATCACCTAATCAACATGTGCATAACAAGTTTATTGTATGACAAATTAAAGAGCATATAAAACCATTTAACTGGTGTTAAAACTTAAAATACAATCTATTATATACATGACATGACCTTTATTAAGATGACCTGTAATAGAAATCCTGCAATTTTTCACATTGTAATAATTATAGGAATCAAAATCAGTACCTTAGCTATTCATTGTGTTGATAACTTAATGTTTATACAGCTAGGGCCAGCCACAGAGCACGATTCTATCACGCTAGACGTTGGAATATTTCGCATGATCGCCTACATGTTATAAAGAGCATATAAAATCATTTAACTGGTGTTAAAACTTAAAATACAATCTATTATATACATGACATGACCGTGAAACAAAGCTCAAGCTAGTTTCGTTAAGGCGTGGCTAACCAGCAAAGACAACATCGCATATGAGGTGCAAACAACAACTAAATCGAAAGAACAAAGAACACCGTATCGTTACCTTAAGCGAAATCTGAGTTCAAATCTCGGATACCGGCGTATGAAAGAAATTTTGGTTCGGTATTTAATCACAACATCAACACACCCACAGTTAATAAAAAATAAAATCAAATTAAAGATTATTAATTCAAATAAAAGTCAACATGGAACAACACCCCTAAGCGACTTGATTAAAGATCCACAAGAAACAACACGATTGTCAATTAATGATTACCAAACCAAACCCTCTTTAATAAATCCCAATTTTAGAAATCATAGAAACTGAAAGATAAAGAACAAAGTTACAAATAACATTCAACCGTTTACAATCAATCAATAAAACAAATAACAAAAATAAACATCAAATGCTTAGATTGCTAGATCCGAACAAATAATAAACCTAGATTAAATAATTCTACAATAATAATTTATTATTATTATTATTATTATTATTATTATTATTATTATTATTATTATTATATTATTAAATCCAAATGAATAAGATGTTTTTATAATAAGAAATAATATCATATGAAAAGATAAAATATTTTGAAACATAAAATATATAAAAGGGATAAATGAACAATTTGTGATATAAATCTATTTTTTTTTTAATTCCCACAAGAAGTCACGTGACACATTCAAGAGATAGTTGAAGCCACCATTGAATGTCATGTCATCAAATATCAATTCTTTTATATATATTTATAGATTATAGATTAAGTAGCGAGAGGCTTTTTTTTTGTGTCTCAGTCACCCACAACTCTTATCACCTCCCTTTGTGATCGATACTAGGGCAAAGCCCTCTCCTTTGCCTCGCCTCACCTCATTGACGCCCAAGTAGCGTTGTGTGTTGCCTCCATGTGATGACGTGTCAAGGTAATGCCATTGCAAGCAATTTTATAAAGACCGTAATAATCAACAAATTACGACATAAAATGGAATATTGTTGTAACATAATCTATTACAACTTGCAACATTCCAACTTTTAACATAGTCTATCTTGTCTTTGAATTAACTTAGTCCTTAATTTTATAACTAGCTAGCATATTATATTGATCCATTTCACATTGACGTTGTTAATAGTATTATTGTTACATTCATAGTACCGTCGAGTAAAGTTGACACTAGGATAGAATAACTATATTTATATTAGATAAAGTTTAGAACAACGTATACGGTTGACACTTTCGAAACTCTAATTTAATTTAATTATTTGTTAATTATTATAACGATGTTGGTGATGTTGACGTGATCAACTACATAATAAATGTTCAAAAAAAAAAAAAACTACATAATAAATAAAATTATGAACTCTGTAGCTTTCAAAATAGATACACTAAACCATGAATGTTAGATTATTAGTTATTGAAAACCCAATCAAGAAAGCTATTATTATGCAATGTAGGGTGTGCTAATTGTTATGGAGGCTTAACAATAATCATAACCGAGTTTGGTTATGAATGAGTGCTTAAACATAACCATAACCGATGGTTGGTTAAACATGGGTTGGTCAACCGTCGGCTATATATTGGTTTTGGATTAGTTTGGTTAATTATCCAATGTATTTCTTTTACTATATATTTTTTTTTGCTTTGTTCGATCTAGTTGAAAATAGCCTAGTTATGATCTTTCTAGTCATGAAAATGATTTCTAATTATCAAAGTATAATTAACAGCTTTCTTTCTGTATGTTGCTTTGTGTTGTACCCTTGGCTACGGGAGATTTAAGAAAACTGGATTTTTCATTTCTAACTCTAAAGTTCCAATCTTTGCCAATTTAACTCTAAAGTTTAAATCTTTGGCCATTGAACCCCTTTGATTAATTTGATTTTTCACTTCTAACTCAAAAATTTCCACCTTTTGCAATTTAACCCCTTTGCAATTTAACACCTTTTGCAATACAAAAGGGGGGTAGCGGCGCAACTTGTGGCCCGTTTACCTACGTATCACTTGTAATTGGCTGTCTTTGGTTTCATATATAAAATTACCCAAAGCTTTTCATCTTTTGCAATTTAACCTCAAAACTTTTTTACTTTCAACTTTGGTTACTCATACTTTTCATCTTTCACAAGTTTTTCATTTTAAATATTCTGAGTTAACACGGTGCGAAGTGTGTGTGGGTTCAACGTTTTTTCATCTATCTTTTCTCGTTTGATAGGCCCGTCGCAGCGCATCTATTTTCCACGTTTGGTGGGTTCATCGCAACACGTGGGTCATAGATCGACTTAGCTATTCTATTCTATGTTTTATATTTCGGTCCAATTTCTTCACATTAATGCGCTGTAACGGGCGTGCCTGGTTCAACTATTGTACGTTTGCTTTTCGTACGGTGTTATTTTTTCGTACTTCTCCAACACATGTTGGAGGATATCATCGCTTCTGATCTCAAGTAACACAAACAAATTAACAAATTAGCCGTGAAAGTAACACTAGTAAAACTCTAGCGGAGTTGTAAGCGGCCTTTGATTAGTGCATAATGAATCGTGTTGGTATTTTTGTCTGCTTGGTACGCCAAAGGCTCACGGAGCAATGTTTTGCGGGCAAGATACTAGTTTCGTTATCAAATAGATATAACAACATTATTTACCTTAAATTATCATGCAAGACTTGAATCGTTTTTTGATCCAAACAGATTGCATCATTAACCATGAAAACTGGGAATAGGCTCTTGTTGAAAGCAATAAAGGGAAATAAAATACTTTAAGACCATATGTAATGGTGACTGATTTTGGGCGTTTTGGGGGCAAAAACGCCCCCATCCAAAAGTAACACCGCCCCCCTCCATCCAATTTGGGCCGTTTTCATGCCCACCCAAAAAATTTCCACGACGTTTTTCCTCAAATTATTGCTACAATTAGATTCCTCATGACATCTCATTTATTGACGTTGTACTTAAAAATCACTATTGTACAAGGTTTGGTTTGGTTTCGGTTAAAGTTGAATTAGGTGCAACAGTACTACTACTACCTCATACTATTATAGCCTCAGGTTATGCTACTTGAGATACACAGGAATCCACAACTTCTTGAAGGATAATAACACAATTATATACTATTTTCAGGAGATAGGAAATTTGGGTGTGGTAAAAAATGCATCTCAAGATGTATGCATCCATTAAATATCTCAATGCATACTATATATAATGACATAAAGACATATTACTATGAAGTCTTTAAAATCGAAGAATAATTAAAGGAACCAGAATTAAAGGTTTTTGTTATTTTATCTTAGAATAAACATACATTTGAATATTGCAAGAATACATCAATAATCAATGACCAAATTTAATATTTCATACAAGAATAAAGAATAATAAAGTATAATGTTCAACTTGGTGTAAATGAATACTATCTTGTAGCAACGATAAATTCGAAATGTCAATTCTTTTTGTGATCGTCACTTCTAAGTCTTTGACTTAGTATTTTAACCCCCATGTACCTGCATTGATTAAAAGTCACATAATCGTCAATATTATACCTTAAAATGTTTTATTTAAGTGTAAAGATATATGATACAGTTTTTTTAACTTTCAAATTTAGTAACATACCTTCCTAGCATCAAAACACTAGCTTGAGGATTTGTTCCTGGAGAGTTAAGTAGTGTTGATCCATCAATGACTCGTAGGGCGTCCACACCAAAAACCTTATATTCACGATCAACTACTTTTCCAATGCGGCAACCACCAAAATAGTGCCACATAGTCCTAACGGTGTCCTTGCAATATTGTTCCAGTGATGAACTTGTATTAGCATGTACACGTAGGTTCATCGGTAATCTCAAGTTTAGATCAAGAATATCTTTGGACGTCATATTGGCATACTTGTAGTTCGAGAATGCTTTTGATTTGACCGTTTTTAGAATGGTTTTGATCGCATGAACACATTTATTCAAGTCTTTGGGTTGTTTGAAGTAGTTGAATGTAACTGATGGGTTGTCAGCTGGATTAAGGTTTTCAATCTTTAGTTCTCCCATAGATAGAGGTCCATTTATTTTCTCTATGAAAAACCCGCCCATCTGAAAACAACAAAGGTCATTAGATTTGTTGATTCATTTTGTTATTAAATGTTTTTACATATTGATCTTCTATGATGTTTAGGAAATGCAAAAGTGTTTGTATATGGTTTTTGAGTTCATGTTAATTTGTAGGTAATTTGTTTCTTGAGTTAACACCTTACTTTCCTTTTTATGTTAACACATTTAACAAATAATTTGATTTTCTTTAATAATTTGTAAGATATAACTTTTTATAAATCCAAATACATAATTTTGTTTGGTTTCTTTTTGTGGACACTACATTTTAAACTCTATCAAAACTACATTGAGTTGTTCTAAAATAAAGTATTTTTAATATACATACACTAAACAAAAAATACTTTGTTATAAGATGAAATTAGGAATTTTATAAATAGATATATAGTTTACCTGTGGAGTAAACCCTTGATAATCTGAAATGTTAGCAAAGATAAAATTAAAGCCACCAGTCGCTTCGATGTAGGCACCGAAGCGAGTAATACCCACAACTTGGAGTATGGAAGGCTCAACCGCAATAGGAGAAGGAACAAACATAGTGTTCATTGGATTATCTGACATGCCTTTACCAACAAAAGGTTGCTCAAGCACAACTTTAATCTTATGAGCATTAAGTTGTTCTTTTGGACCTATGCCACTCAACATTAGAAGTTGAGGGCTTGCAAGAGCACCAGCAGACAATATAATTTCATTCTTTTTTCCACCTTTTAGATATGCCATGTGTTTATTTCCTAAGGAATCTTCAAATACTACACCATATGCCAATGGCCTTGATCTTCCTGTAACAAAGTTACATGTTTAGGCATGATAAAATGCATATATAGAATCTAGGCACAACTAGTGATATTAGACCTTGTACCAACCTTTGGTCTTAAATAAGATTTTATGAGCAGCTGCATGTAGAAAAACAAACAACCTTTTCGGATTTGCATATTGTAGCAAATCCGCAGCAGTATGTCGCGTTCCATTTGCATCAAAAAGTGTACCACTCACTTTAGTCCCAATGACATGATCATAAGTAAAGCCATTGTAAGGTGCGACTCCAGATTCGACTAGCGCAGCTTGAATGGTCGATTGCCACTTCTGGACAACAGGCTTAGAAACCATAACTTTTTCGGTCCATTCATAGGACTCACGGACTAAATTTTCATCCATTAATCCAGCTTCCTTAATAAATTTTTGCTCACCACGAGAATAGAAACCCGCGTTAATACAAGTACCACCACCCAAGACTCGTGCGCGTGCATTTACAACACCCTCAGAGATGAACCGTTGAGAGGGAGAATTTGGGGATGTGTCCAAGAAGTAGGAACCGAAATTCTGAACACGAGTGATGTTGGGATTTCCATAAGGTGAGCCGCCGCGTTCAAGCAATAAAACCGAGTACTTGGAAGATAATGTGGTGGCTAAGGGGATTCCAGCAGCACCACCCCCTATCACAATGTAGTCATAGAATGAAATCTTGGGAGCTTGTGTTGCTTCATGCATGAATGTATAGTTTGGAGCTGCATGCAATATTTATGACAAAAAAATAAAATAAGTAAGTGACATGAAAAAACAAAAAACACAATACAAAATAACTTGATCAACAAGATAGAGTACTACTACATACGTATTTCAGCCACACATAACTCATACAAGAAAAGAAAGGCTACAAGAGCAGATGTGACTAGTTTTCTCGACACGAAAGCCATCCAAACCGTAGATCAACTGCGATATGTATATGTATCTCGAGTCGGTTTCAGTTAGTTGGGTTTGTTTGTGAAATTGATATAAAGATTGTAAGTTAAATGTTAACAAATGGATATTTGGTATGATGTTGTATGGTATATGGGAAGGTATTTATATAGTAGTGGAAGCTAGAAAAAGTCGTACTTAATTGGTAGATTAAAGCTTGAAATAATCATATGTATATTTAAATTCATCCTTATAACGTACTACAATACAACCGTTCCAGTTGAACTAATTTAAATTCTTGTTTAATTATCGTAAACTTATTCCTTCATGCAAGATATATGCAATGACAAAATCATGTATGTTGAAGATGTCAAACGTTAGACCAATCTAACATGCATGTCTGGTGTACGTATTATTAAATTCCCACACTAATTTTTTTTTTTAACAATCAAACGGAACTTTCATTTCACCCAAAAAAAATTACAACCCATCGACCACTCCCACACTGATTATTTGATATTCATATTACTAATAACTACATAAATAGGTTTTGTTCATTTACAGCAGTGACGGACCTACATAAATCTAAAGGGGAGAGACGTCACCCTTAAAAATAAAAATTTAGTGTAATTTGTAGGCACTAATTATTTTATAGGTATTGTTGTCTTTCTCTTGCATTTGTAGTGGGATCGGTTTCTTTTAAGACCATGGTTCAGAATCCTATCGCTGTTTTTATCTAGGTTCTTGTTAGTTGGGTTTTCGTTTTTAGTAAAAATTTAGGCAGTTTAAAAAAAGTAACTACAAAAATAAACAATTGTACAAATCGATTATTGAGTATTTATTACTGAAATTCTTGTTTCATTTTAGTTGGTTAGTTTATTTGGTTGGAGCCGTCTTGAGTTGTATTTTTATCTGTGTCGTATACCAATTGAACCCATCTCCAGTCGTTATATTATGCTTTTTCTAAGTTAAAGGGAGAATGTTATGAATCGGTCCACAGTGTTTTTTTTTTTTTGTAAGATTGGTTGAGGTATAATTCAAAGTCAAGATGATTGGTAGAAATTAACGTGTAGCTATTTCTACTAGAAAAGGTATGTAGGAGGTCCTGGTCTTTAGGTGCCTAGTAGCTATTTAATAAATTAACGTGTTTTGTTATTTTATTCTCGATTTTTCTTTTTCACTTGTAACTAGGGGTGTTCACGTTTTGGTTTCAAACCATGAAATCGTTCAAACTGGTCATCGGTTTGGTCTTACGGTTGGTTTTTTTAACTTTCGATTAGTCGGTTTCAGCATCTTCAAATTGTAGCAAACAGTTTGGTTTACGGTTTATATCGTAAATCAACCGTCTAAAACCGGACCAGACCGTACAAGTTTATTATACTATATACATTATTAGAAGAATTAAGATTGTTATAGTTTTAAATTTAAGTAATGTACATCAGAATTGGTCTTAGCCCAATTTTACATTATAAAACTTCACTAACCCAGATTCCCATTTACAAGAATAATAAATTCAAGTTTCCAACTATAAAAAGCTAATTAAACATTAATTAAACATTCAGGCGTCACATACCAAAACTTTTTAAAAGGTAGCCACTGTAATATGTTCACTAGCCAAAAACTCTCAAAGAACCTAATAAAAAACTAAAACTATGAAATTATGGACAACTTTACTTATATATTGTTAGAATTTTTGTGTGTGAATGAGAGTCACTTAGACTCCTTCTGAGACTCCTAGTCCTACATTGGTGTGGGAATGAAAAATGGTTTGGTTTATATATAGAAACCAAATGGATTGTATTGTATTCTTCTGGTTACATTTTACATGGAAACCTACCCTTGCGCACGGTGTGCAAAACGGGTTTTGTTTCGGGAAAATTTCCGAACCAACACGACGCCTGCGGAGTGCGGACATGAATACCGCTCCAAAAATCCGGGTCCGCATGACGCTGGGTTTTACTACCCGTATTTTTTTAATCTTCGTGACTAGAAGACGAAGTTTAGAAGAAGTTTCCAGAATGACTGTTTCGAGTCTCCTGACCTTCCGCTGCAGGTAAGTGACCAATTAAGCGAGATTAATTGACATTAATCTCGAATTTGGTTAACATCATTACTGCAGTAGCACTTTCATCATCAACCATTTTGATTCTATAAGTTCATGCACTGTTTTGTGCAGAACATGCACCGAACACACACCAACATAATCACATACATGACAGTAACAAAGCAGCAGCCAAGTTTCTGATTATTTTTTAGGCAAGTGTGCAAGTCCGGCAGTGCACCACCACTGTTAAGAACCGGTATGCCCTGGGAAAGGACCGCAGATCTGTTTAAGGGGATTGTGTCGAACACAAGCCTGGTTCAAGTTGATAGTTTCGTCTTCGATTCCAATGTAAGTTTTCCAACTTATATCTCATACCTTAATTTCGACATCTTGTATAAAGGTTTGACGAGTCCAAACCATGAAACCAAATCGTTACCAACAGTTTGGTTTGGTTTGGTTTAAGAACTCTACGGTTCGGTTGTTATTTACAAAAATAAAAAACTATAACTTATGGTTTGGTTCACGGTTTTACTTAAAAACCGCAAAAATCGGACCATGAACACCCCTACTTATAACTAGTAATCTATCTATCTATTATTTTTTTATTAATATCCATACTATTACTCATGGTTTGGTTCACAGACATACACGTACACACACACATACACGAAAGTGTATGCGTGTATGTATGGGGTCAACACTCGGCCTAAGCTAAGGAAATTACACCTAATTTTATAACATACACCATTGATAGCTTTATAAACATGTGTTAATGTCACTAAAAACATGTGTTAATAAGCTTAACACAAGAGTTCTTGTGGAAACTAGGTTAAACACTAAAAATATGTATGTTATCAAGGCAAAATCCATAACATGTCATTTTTATACAAAAACCATCGAAATGTATGTCCATGTCTCACTTTAAATATACATAACCGGGACTAAAGTGCCACATGATAACACTAAGTAAGTCAAGACATTTGTTTTACCATAAAAGATTAATCATAGCCACAATAACGACAAAAACGAACATTTCCAACACATGCAGTGTGTAACATATATGGATAATGGTACAGAAACACCTAGTCCATAGGTGTGCAAGTCGGGTGAACAAATGTATGGTAGTTAAGACAAAACATAGACCTTAATAGCCTTTAAATTGAATTTAGGGTATCCTAGACCAGACATTCCACGTCAGATTCACTCCAGTCTAGCATTCAGACATCAGGTGAGTTTTACACGATCCTTTTTTACAGTTTTACATTTTTTTGGGGGAAAACATGCGTACAGTTTTCAGTTACAAATATGACTACTATGTGAACATGAGACATTAAGGTTCAGGATCCATTAAGCCCTCGTGTCATAATTCACACTTTAACCATTAGCTATGGACTTAGCCATGAAACACCGGAATAGATCTATTTAGTTCACACCCGCACTCTTGATCAGTCGCTCTGACCGGATGACAGATATCAAAATAGTGCTAGTATTTCACATTATTTCATTGTCTTTAGTGTACAATGGGTGAGGCACAACATGTCGAGGTTTGGCTATGGGCCCATGTCAGATCACATATTAATTATTGCCCTAGCTAGGCAGTAATTTAGTCGGTTTTGGATTACATGTCCATCATATACAAACCCGTGAACTCACCAACTTTATGTTGACCTATATTTTTACATGCATGTTTTTCAGGAACTTAGCATAATGGAACTTGGGAGGGTCGCGTGCGAGCATTATGAGATACTACCTTTTGAACCATTATTGTGTCGTTTTAATTCAAACATTTTCATACAATGGTTTTTATTTTAAGACAATTAACGTTATGTTTGTGAAATTTGGTTGTCTAATAGAAGTTCCTATTTTAATTTAATTAATGCTCGAGTGACCTTTGTGCTTGGAAATCATTTGAAGTCGCATCCCGTCCGCCTTGGCGGGGTGTGACACAAACCATTAATAATGGAATCATTGCCAAAGCAAATGAATCCCTAAATAGTAAGGGTTCACTTGCTCTTGAGTCTAGATTGAAAAGACCAGTGAACTTGAAGGCTATTGATACTAACACCCATAAGAGAAATGTTTTAAAATAGTTCAAACTTTCAGCATTATGAGCAATGATCATATTAGAGGTGGCAATATGTGCAGGTTGGGTGGGTACCGGTAATAGGTTAAAAGGGGTCTGGATTAAAACAACTCTTTTTTAGTATAGGGTGAAACATGCCGGAAAACATTGAGTTGGGTGACTTGCACGATATTTTTTCTCTCCTAAAGAAATAACAACTAACTTAGGGTTAATTATGATTATATAAACTATGCAATTGCAATAATAATTTAAGGTTCTGTTTAGTTAGCCTTGAATGGAATGCCAAACGGATGAGGTAATAGAATTTGCATAGTGATGACTAGATTATTGTGTTATTCACACGGTTCCTTGGTATAATTTCATGTCCCTACTACTTTTTGTGTCTGTTCCTGTTGATACAACAAATAAGGGTCTAACGTTAGTTCTGGGTCTAAAGAAGGGTTAAAAGGTTGAAGGGTTCCGATCTGCCTAACGCAGGTCATGGTGTCCTCCTACATTGCAAAACGTAGAAGGAGTTTCAATATAATTGTATTTTTTAGTGTTGCAATTTTGATTTGAGTGAAACTCAAAGTCAGAATTGTTGTTATGGACTCAAGTGAAATGTAAGTGTGGTAGAGAGATTCTCCCCACGTGTATGATCAAAAGGAATAGAAGAAGAAGTGTAAGTAAGAATAATAAGACGAGTGTCATCAGATCTGTGAAAGAGGGTCTGATTTATAGCATAGGTATCTTCTTCTTTAGGAAGGGATATTATCTTGAATTGTAGTGCAACTAGAGGACATGCCACTTTAAGCCAAGGATGGCTTTGGACCTGCGGTCCAAGCATTGCAGCATCTCCATGTGCCAGACATGGACAGCTGCTTGTGTTGACCGAGGAAAAAGATGATAAGACTAGTCATCTTTTAACCAGTGCTTCTCGATCCCTTGAACCATCGTACCTTTCAACCCTTTAAGCGTAGTCATATAATGTTATCAACCTATTTTGCTTTAGGCTACCCACGTCATCAGCCCCCCAAGTCAGGAGTCTTTGTGGCATAGCTAGAAGGCTTCTAACTTTTTATTAAGCTTACGGTTGTTTGAAAGGTTCAAGGGTTGAGAGTTTGCTAGGGCAGTTTGTTGTATCTGGATTTGAATTTTGAATTGATAGTTGATGTGACAAGTTTCAGGCTTCATGTTGCGGTTTTAATGCAAATTATGATTACTTTTTATAATTTTTTATTTATATCCTTTAAAACAACATTTTAATCTTCACAATCAACTTTTACTTTACTCTTTTCTTTGACGGTTCCTTCATCTTCTTTCTAGGGTTTTCTTCATTGCAACATTCAGGTTAGTGTTTCTTTCATGTCCTTGCTCTGATCATCCTTCGAAGCAATATGGGGGCAAAGAAGGACATGGCTTTAAGCTTCTCTTCCCTTACACAGGAAGAAGTTGAGGCGTTTTGTTTTGAGTGGGACATTGATTTGTCCTTCAATCCCATTGCTCTTGGGCTTACAAACCCGGTTAGTCAGTGTCCTCATGGTTCGATTGCTCTTTACTGCCGTCACTTCGAGTTTTCGAACCTTCGCCATCCTTTTTATATCTTTTTACTGAGTGTCCTGGAATATTATAGGGTTTCGTTTGGTAAGATTCATCCTCATGGGTTGAGGCGTGTGTTGCATTTTGAGATTTTGTGTCGAGCCCTGGGTTATGACCCTACCCTCCTTATGTTTAGGTGTTTTTTCCGATTGGCCAAAAATGGCGATTGGTATACATTTGAAACGTCCCAAGTTGAAACTAACTTGATTTCTTCGCATGTGACTACGGTCGGTGCATAGAAAACGAGGTTTTTCTGGGTTTCCGAGTCTATTCTTCCTTTTAAGCCTGTTTGGAGGCATCCTGGGGCTATTTTGAATGAAATGGAACCGTCATAATCTGATCTGGACGAAAATATTCTCAAGGCCCTCCGATCATGTCCTTCAAGGCTTCGTCTTTTGGCGAGCCTTTCTTGGTTTTATCCGGGATTAGTACCCGGTGGGATAAAGAGGGTAGAGATCCTATGTTGATGAAGGGTGATCAGGGTATGCTCATAATTTTGTTTTTGTTTTTCCTTATTTTTTGTTTGTTTGTTGCTTATGTTGTTGGTCTTTCTTGCTGTTTGTTTTGTAGTCATGTCTGCACTAGACTTTATCAAGGGTGATGATGCTTCCGAGGTTGTTTTTAAAGATGTCGAGGCTGTGGAAGGTGAGGATGTGTTGGTTAAGTATGAGAATGGAAGGTATGATGGAACCAACTATGTTCCTGCCCGAATGTTAAGAGCTTTTCGAAGGCTACCTCCTCGAAGGCTTCAACCAGTAGGTCTAGCCGTCGCTTGTTGAAGGTTGCCAAGCCAGCTGATGCATCAAAGGCTATGACTGTAAGTGATGAGATAGAGTAATCAGAAAATCAGAAGGATCAGGGTGTTGAAACTGTTGTTCCTAAGGAAGTTCCAGTTGTTGTGAAGAAGGGTAAAGGTAAGAAGGTTGTTGCAAAGGTTGCTTTCTTGAAGACTGTTGAGGGTTCAACAAGTTTGGAAGGTGAAGGGGTTTATACCCCGGGTTGAAGTGTGAAGCCTGGTGACACTTTTAAATCCTCTACTGTTTGTGAGGATGTTTTGGCACATCTTGCCCGTCCGGGTGTGAAGGAGACTTTAGAAGGTATGGACAATGATGCTTTATTGACCAAGATGATTGTGGGAACTTGTAACTTGGCTGCTATGCTTCCTGAAAGTGTGAGTAGGTTCAGAAAGATGATGGCTGAGTATGGTGATTTTGCTAGAAAGAAGAAGGAAAGGAAGCAATCTCTTGCTTCATTAAAGAAGGATGCTGCTGAATATGCCGAGAAGGAGAAGACTTTGATTAGTCTGATTGATGAACTTAAAAGGGGTCATGAGGCAGAGACTGCGGCATGAAGCTGCTCAGGTGCAGGTTGAGGCTGATAGGGCAGCACTATGCAGATGAGAAGGCTTTTGAAGCTGATAGGTAAAGGTTGGAGGCTTCCCTTGCTCATGCTCTGGATGATAACAAGTGGTTAATTGAGAAGGGTTTTCAGCAAGTGGTTACTTATTTTCTTCACTCAGCCGAGTTTAATTCTTCCTTTGGGGAAGTGTATACCAAGTTACTCGTTCATGGTAAGCACGCAGGTTTCATTGTTGGTTTCAAGGCTCATGAATCCGGCCAGGTTTTGGAGCAGTCTCCATTGTATCACCCCAACTCCATGGAAGTGTTCAAGGAGAGAGTTTTGAAGATGTAGCACTCAACTTACCCCTATGTTACTCAAGTCTCTTCCTTCTATGGGAAGCCTTTGCAAGAGTTGAAGCAGTTGAAACCTGAAGGTCTAAATGAAGCTGTTTGTGCTGAGGTTCTTGAAGCATTTTCCTAGAAGAGGGCTTATTCTGGGGATAGTGAGGAGATTCACGATGTTGATGAAGGTGTGCTGAAGGATGCAAGCCTTGAAGCTTCGGAGATTGGTGGTGGTGTTGAAAAGCAACCTAAAAGGGGAAGAAAGCTAAAAAACAAAGGCGGTAAAGGCAGTTGTGGAGGACAAAGCCTCGAAGCCTTCGGCGTCAGGTGGTGTTGCTTAATTATTTTATGCTTTCAAAATTCGTAGCTTTCTTAGCAATGTGGTTGTAAACAATTAACTAACTCAAGTGGTGGTCTTAGACAATACTTTCTTTTGGGGGAAACTTGTGGGTTTCCAGTATGGTTGTAGGCTTTGTAAAAGCCTTATAAACAATATGATAGTTTGTTTTGTTTGTCTTTTTAGGTATGCTTGTGAGTTTAGCTTTTGTTGTTGATTTTATTTTATGATAGTTTGTTTTGTTTGTCTTTGTTGATGTTTGGGAATGTTTTACCGGTAGCACCTAAAAGGTTGAATGCTGCAGTCATTCATCCTTAAGGTAGTCTAGGCAAACAAGTCGCCACCTATTTTATATACACTACTTAGTGTTTTGTGGATTTTCGTAAGTTTGTTTTTAAAACTTAAGGAACAATTGGTGTAGGCTGTTCAAACCTGTCTATGAGATATATAAAGAAGTACTTTGTATCCCATGGAGTTGGATTGATTTAGGAACTCACCCCTTATATAGGTTCATTCAACCCTTGAACCTATTGAGCGAAATGGCCTGGGAGCTCATCCCCTTACATGGCCCATGCCATGAAATTTTTTGCAAGGTTCTCAACCTGAAAATAGGATAGAAAGACAAATTTCCAAAAGGGGATCCACAGATCCTTTCATTAATTCATCATAGAATCATTACATCAGATAGTTGGAAGTAAACAACATTTTTGAAAGCTTAAACAAAGAACCTTTTAAGGTTCTTGCCATTCCAGTGTCGTGGAAGCTTCTTGCCTTCCATGTTGGCAAGTTTGTATGATCCTCCCTTGTGGGACTCAAGGATTGTGTAAGGACCCTCCCATTTTGGTCCTAGCTTTCCTTGATTCTCCTTCTTGCTTGCTTCATTGTTTCTCAGAACTAGATCTCCAGGCTTGAAATGTTCATGTTTGACTCGGATATTGTAATATGACTCCATCTTTTGCTTGTATCGAGCTTCTCTGATGGCTGCTGAGTCTCTAGCTTCTTCTAGGAGATCTAAGTTGAGTAGAGCTTCCTTTTCGTTGGTTTCGATGTCGACATGAAGCGTCCGAGGTGTGGTGACCCCTATATCAGCAGGAATCACTGCTTCGAATCCGAAAGTAAGGCTGTAATGTGTCTTCCTGTGGCTTGTTTTTTCAGTGGTTCGGATGGCCCATAGGACACTTGGGACCTCGTCAAGCCACTTTCCTCCTTGTTTGCCTAGCCTGGTTTTGATCCCTTCAACCACGCTTCGGTTCATTCTTTCCACTTGGCCATTGGACTGAGGATATGCTACCGAGCTGAAGACTTGTGTTATTCGATACTCCTTGCACCACGAGCTGAAAGGTTTTTCTGCAAACTGTTTGCCATTATCTGTGACTAGTACCCCAGGCAAACCATATCGACATATGATGTTTTCCCACACAAACTCAATAATTTTCTTCCCGGATATTTTTCCCAACGGCTTTACTTCTGGCCACTTTGTGAAGTAGTCTACGACTACAAGTAGGAACTTGACCCATCCTTTCGCTGGTGGGAAAGGGCCAGCAATATCCATCCCCCACTTGTAGAATGGCCATGCTGAATTGATGGGGATCATGTCATGCTTTAGGCTCTTTGGGACAGGAGCATGGATTTGGCAAGCTTCACACTTTCTCAACTGTTCGGTAGTATCACGGTGCATGGATGGCCAAAAATAGCCAAGGTTCATGAGCTTTGCAACAACCGATCTTGGACCACAATGAGCTCCACATATGCCTTCATGAACCTCTTTGATCAGATACTTGCTTTGTTCAGGGCCAACACACCGAAGCAATGGAGCTAAATACCCTTTTTTGTAGAGTATATCTTCTTGGATAACATATTGCTTTGACTTAATTCGAACTCTTTCAGCTTCAATGTGATCTTGAGGTAATTCACCATTCTTTAGGAATGCTATGAATGGAGTCATACAATTTGATCCATTTTCAGTAATCACGTCTTGCACTTCAAGCTCGGATATGAAAAGGTGTTGGAGCACTTTAACCAACACTTTCTTGGTGAGATGAGCAAAATTCAATGAAGTAAGCTTGCTAAGAGCGTCAGCCTTCTTGTTTTGTGACCGTGGAACCTGCTTGATGTTGCAAGATTGGAATGTATTCATGATATCTTTCGCTTTTTCTCTATATTTCTTCATATTAGGTTCCTTGGATATGTAGTTGTTATTCACTTGGTTGGAGACCAGGAGTGAATCAGTGAACACTTGAAGCTTTTGAACGGTCATCTTTTTGCAAGCTTTAAACCTACTATCAGGGTTTCATATTCTGCTTCGTTGTTGGTTGTCTGAAATTCTAGACGAAGAGCATAGGTGAATTCTAACCCTTCAGGGTTAATTAGAACAAGGCCAGCCCCTGATCCTTCAATGTTGGAAGCTCCATCAGTGTAAAGCTTCCAAGCTTCTGGGTCAGGGGGTTCGTCGGTTGTCATGTTAACTTCGGTCACTTCTTCCTTTGGAATTTCAACAATGAAATCAGCAAGTATTTATGCTTTTATTGCTTTTCTCAGGACGTAGGTGATTTTGTGTTCGCCTCATTCGACAACCCATTTGGCTAGTCGTCCCGAGGTTTCAGGCCTTTCAAGCACACTCTTGATGGGTTGGTCGGTGACCACTTGTATGGGGTGTGCTTGAAAGTACCTTCTAAGCCTTCTGGCTGTTTGTACTAAAGCCAAGGCCAATTTTTCCAAATGAGGGTACTTGACCTCTGCTAGCTTTAAAGTTTTACTGAAGAAGTAAACGGGTACCTGAGCTTTGTCTCGTTCAATGGTGAGAACAGCGCTGAGGGATTCATCAGTAACAGAAAGATAGACAGAGATCATTTCCCCTGTTTCAGGAGCTGCAATAGTGGGAAGGGAAGCGAGATGTTGTTTCATTTGGTTGAAGGCTTCCTCAGCTTCCTCAGTCTATCTGAAATATTTCTTGTTAGTGCAGCCTTTAAGAGTCTTGAAGAAGGGTAGGGATCTTTCAACCAGCTTAGACATGAAGCGTTTTAAGGCAGCAAGCTTGCCATTCAGGCTTTCCACTTCCTTCTTGGTTTGAGGTGACTTCATGTTTAGAACAGCTCGGATCTTGTTGGGGTTGGCTTTTATGCTTTGCTTCCCTACAATGTGCCCCAAGAATTTTCCTTCTTCAAAGTCAAACGAGCATTTTACGGGGTTGAGCTTCATGTTGATTCCTCTGAGGTTGTTGAACGTTTCTTGTATGTCGTTGAGCATTTGTTCTTCTGTCTTGCTTTGGATGACTAGTTCGTCAACATAGGCTTCCATGTTCTTGCCGATTAGCTTAGCAAATGCTTTGTCAACCAACATTTGATAAGTGGCACCTGCATTTTTTAAACCAAAAGGCATTTTTCGATAACAAAAAGATACCTTTGTCAATATGAAAAGCAGTTTTCTCTTCGTCTTCATCCTTCATTTGTATCTCGTGGTAACCTTTATAGGTGTCCAGGAAACACTTAAAGGGGAAGCCTGTAAGCAAGTCAACTTTCAGATCAATCTCAGGCAATGGATAACAATCTTTGGGGCATGCTTTGTTGAGATCTTTAAAGTCTATGCACATCCTCCATGATTCATCAGGCTTTCGAACCATCACCGGGTTCGCAACCCATGATTGATACTTAACCTCTCGGAGGATTCGTGCTTCGACGGGTTTGTCAACCTCTTGACAAGCAGCTTTGCTTCTTTATTGAGCAAGACTTCATTTTTTCTAAACAGCCGGCTTGACATTAGGAAGGATCTTGAGCTCATGTTCAGCAACATCTCGAGGAATGCCTGTCATGTCACTAGGACACCAAGCGAAAACATCAGCATTGTTTCGGAGAAAACCTTCAAGCTTCGAAAGTGTTTCTTTAGAAAGGTCTGTATTAACCCGGATTCTTTGCTCAGGGTATTTTGGGTTGATGCTAAGGCCTAGTTTGCTTCTTTCACCTTTATTCTCGTTTAGCACCAGTATTGTAGTAGAGGGTTGGAGGGTTGCGATTCCATCTCTTGTAGGGAACTTAATACTTTATTGGTTGATAGAGATGGTCATGTCGAAGATTACCACTCCGTGTCTTCTGATAATAATATCATAACTGGAAGGCAAGTCGAGGACAACGAAGGTTAGTGGTTCGGTTCTCAACATCTTTCCATCAGAGAAGCTAACGTCAAGCGTTATTTCCCCTAAGGGTTTGATGGGTATATCGGTTATGCCTTTAATGGAGGACTCAGATGGTTGGATCTTGGAGCGTTCCTCTGGGCTTAGAAGGTTGAAGCACTTTTCAAACATGATCTCGGTTGCTGCTCCGGTGTCAATGTAGGCTTTTTGTGTCTTGATTGAGCCAACAAGGGCTTCGAGGACTAGGGGCTCATAGCATTTTTCCTCTTTGGTTTGGAGGAAGCAGACACCTTGATGCTCCCAAGCTTCCAACCTTTGACGCTTGTTGGGAGTTTCTTGTTCAACCAGGACCATGCCAACCTCCTTCTTTTTGATGTCGGCTATGTTTTCTTTAACTCCTTTCACCAAATGAGCTGGTTCTGTAGACTTAACGGCTTCCTCGATCCTTTTCTTGAGTTGAAAACAATCGTTGGTGTGATGTCCCTTCTCTTCGTGGAACTCACAATATTGGTTGGAGTTTTTGTTTCTTTTGCTTTTTGGTAGGGGACGAGGAGGTCGGAAGGTGTGTTTGACTTCTTCTGTTGCCAAGATTTCCTGAGGGGTTTTGGTTAGAGCTGTGAAGTTTGTGGTTCGATCTTTGTTTGGAGGGTTCCTGCCTTCAGACCTTCGAGACTCAGATCCTCTGGGTCTTCTGTCATAGGTTCCGTAGTTGCCTCTTTTTCTGCTTGGGCTAGCACTTCTCCAGTTGGCAGCCCTCTTTCTCTGTTCCTTGATGTCCACAGCTTCCTCCCCTCGGATATGTGCTTCAGCTCTTTCAAGGGCCTCTTCAAGGGTCCTTGGGAGACTCTTGTTGAAGTCTCGTGTAGGATACTTAGAGTTGATGGCATTCATGAATCCTGCAACCTTCATTTTTTCATCCGCACTGATATAGGTAAGACCTTCTTTTTTGTATCGTTCGATGAAGCTCTTGAGGCTTTCATCATCTTTTTTCTTGATCTGGAAGATAACTGTAGCATCCTTGACACAGCGTCTCTGCTGTGAGAAGTTGGCTAAAAATCCTTTACCCAAATCGTTGAAGGATTTAATGCTTCCAGCAAGCAGGTCATTGAACCAAATACGAGCTGATCCAACAAGGGTCTGCATGAACATGAGGCAACATTCGGGGTTACCCCGTTTTTCCATCTGGGCAGCCCCAGAAAAGATCTGCAGATGATCTTCAGGGTCGTCTGTACCGTCGTAGGTTCTTATGTGGGCTGGCATCTTTAGCTTGTTTGGAAAGTCGTATTCTGCTATTTTTTGGGAGAAGCAGGACAGGCTACTGGGTTTATATGGCTGGTTTATGTTATGTTCACCCCTGGTGTTGTTGTTTCCATTAGTGTTTACTTGTTGAGCGGCAATAGCTTGGCTGATGAGCTGTTGCCATGGAAAGTGAGCCATCATTTGAGCCATCATATGAGGCATAAGGTTGAAGCCTTGAAGGCTTTCTGATACAGCCATATTGCTTGTTACCAAGGGTGTGCTCATGGAAGCACTACGAGCCATGGGTAGAGAGGCCATCGCCTGCTCCCACGAAGTAGTTGTTGAAGGTGGAACACTTGTGATTGGTGACTGTAGAAGTTGTTCCAGGGTAAGTTCATGTCCAATGGGTGCACCGGAGGTGGCAGTTTGGGTTGTGAACAAGGGAAAGGCAGTAGGACTTGACCTTGTTGCATGATAAGGAGTAGGAAACATCATGCTGGGACCTGCTCCATAGTTACGACGAGCAAGCTGAGGACTATAGGAAGTGACGAGAGGAGGATGAGGTGGTCCAGGAGAGAGTGATGCTTCCTCCTCATTATAATCCAGCCGGATCCTGACCCCCCTTTCCCTTTCTTTGATAACATGTTGATTCAGAAGAGATCTGAGTTGTAAAAAGTGACTCGCAACTCCCTCGGGGGTGAGATCTACATGCTCAGGTGCATGCACAGTGTTAGGGAGAGGAGATGACACTCCTGAGCGAGTGGGAGTTGGAGTTTGAAAGAGTGTGAACTCGGGAGAGAGAGTATCAGTGGGGGTACTTCCAGGAGTAGAAAATGACACAGATCTGTTAGGAGAAGTTTGATCTGTGTTTGGAGAGATCTGGTTCACCTCTTCCGGAGACTCAGGGAGTCAGGGTCAGACATACTGAAAAGTTGGAGCTACACAATTGATTTTTGAAGAGAGACAATGGCGCAGCCCCACAGTGGGCGCCAACTTGTTGTTACAACAAATAATGGTCTAACGTTAGTTCTGGGTCTAAGGAAGGATTAAAAGGTTGAAGGGTTCCGATCTGCCTAACGCAGGTCGTGGTGTCCTCCTACGTTGTAAAACGTAGAAGGAGGTTCAAGATAATTGTATTTTTAAGTGTTGTAATTCGGATTTGAGTGAAACTCAAAGTCAGAATTGTTGTTATGGACTCAAGTGAAATGTAAGTGTGGTAGAGAGATTCTCCCCACGTGTATGATCAAAAGGAATAGAAGAAGAAGTGTAAGTAAGAATAATAAGAGGAGTGTCATCAAATCTGTGGAAGAGGATCTGATTTATAGCAGAGGTATCTTCTTTTTTAGGAAGGGATATTATATTGAATTGTAGTGCAACTAGAGGACATGCCACTTTAAGCCAAGGATGGCTTTGGACCTGCGGTCCGAGCATTGCAGCGTCTCCGTGTGCCAGACATGGACAGCTGCTTGTGTTGACCGAGGAAAAAGATGATAAGACAAGTCATCTTTTGACCAGTGCTTCTCGATCCCTTGAACCATCGTACCTTTCAACCCTTTAAACGTAATCATATAATGTTATCAACCTATTTTGCTTTAGGCTATCCACGTCATCAGTTTTTAAAATGGTAAGATGAATTATAATGTCTTTTCAAGAAAACACGGGGAGTGAGTTAGAAGATAGCCAACAAACTATTTTCTCATTTATTTATAAATTAAAAGTTCAATTACTATCAATCTCATTTGTTTTTAAATTGTTCATGACAATTCTATGATGCATCAAAACCATTAACATCCTATGACAACCCATAAGTTTGACAAGTTTAAGAAACGCTGACGAATGAAGTGATGTAGCAAGTATTAAGTTACTCTTCTTTAAAAGAAAGAATGCATAGTTTTAGAGCATTCACATTTGGTCCATCAAATGTACGTGAGTGTTTTTTTCAAATTATATGGGGTGGGTGTGTGTGTAAGTGGAGGAGAGAAAAAATATTTGGTGAAAGCATTGTTTACCCTTATGTTTGAGGGGACACTGTTCACCCCTATAAATATTTTAATATTTTTGTAAATGGTTACGAGTGAAGGGAGAGACGATAATGATAAAAGTATGAAAATTTATTATTATTTTAATTAAGAGAGAGAAGATTTAGATGTAAAGTAGTGATTTTTAATATAATTTAATGAAGGGGATTCGGTAGACCAAATGTGAATGCTCTTATTATTGATCCAGTCGTAACACACGAGTACCCTGGTAGTCATTTTAATGGAGGGCCAAGGGGTCAAACCTATTTTTAACACCATTTTCAGCGAATACCTTTTTTTTAAATAATCATAGCCTTATTTTTTTTTCATTTTGTTTCTATCTAAAAACAATACTATCCCCGTCTCATTTTAGATGTTATGGGCCAAAAAACACATAGATTAAGAAATCTTTGATTTATATATTCTTTTAGTTATAAAATGGTAATAATATCCTCAAGTTATTATTTCAGATTTATGATTATCTTTTGTCTTTTATATAGACAAAACTGAAATCATTTAGTTTAAACAATAAAAAATAGAAAAACGAACCTTTAAATTTAAAATGAGACGGAGAGAATAACAAGAAAACTGTTACACGAGTAAAGTAAACACCTCCACACGTGCCAACCCATCTTCCTCATTCGTCAACCTATAAAACCCCTGCAAAAACCTATACCCCCATCAATGGCGATCTTAAGATCACTCCGTAACCTTACTCGTAAAACCTCCTACACCACCACCACTAGACCCTCCTTCCTCTCCACCCCTAATCCGACGTCGTTCCGTACCTTAAAACCCTCCATCTTTCTCTCTCACTCCTCATCCCTTCTCTCTCCTCCCATTCCCAACAACTTCCAATGCCCACTCTTCCTCTCCTTTCCTCCCTGGAAACTTCTCCAATCCGCTACTCCTTTATACTTCCAATCCGACGTCGTTTCGGTCCCTAAAGTCCTTCGTCCTTTTGACTTGATTCAAGAACCCAAGTTTCCTATTAAATTAGGGTTTGTTAAATCGGAGGGACATGTTGGTGATAGGGAAGGTTCGGAGGTCTTACAGAGCTTTGTTAATTGGCCTAATTTTATCTCCATGACTAGATTGGTTTCTGGTCCTGTTCTTGGATGGTATTTATACATAACCTTTCATTTTTTTATAATCACCTGCTTATGTGTTTGAACATTTCTTTATTTCATTGATAATATGTTGTTGAAATTAACAAGATTGTTGTTAGAGATGAACTTTTGGTGGAATTGAAAGAATGTATGTTCATTTGGATGTTGGATGAGTATAGTATACCTTTAGTTATGACCTCTTTTGACTGGATTATGCATTACAGTTTTTGTTAGTAAATCAGTTAACAGTTAGTTAGTTAGTTAGTTAGTTAGTTAGGTAGTTAGGAAGTGAATTGAGTCGGGTAGGGTAGAAGTTGTAAGGCACACATGAGTAGGGATGAGCATTTTGGTATTAAATACCGAAAATACTAATACCGGTTCGTTTTTGGTACCAATTCGGTATCAAGTTTTGGCGAAAATCAGTATCGGTATTTTCGGTATCGGTTCGGTACGGTTCAGTACCGAGCTCATCCCTACACATGAGCTTTGATTCAGATTGATAAGAAACTACAGTTACTACATTTTCTCTCCTATCCCTAAACTGTGTGTTAGTGTGTGTAGGTGAACAATGTCGAGAACCATTTCCATTGCGTGGTTCTTCAAGTTGTTAATAAGGTGATTGACCACTGATTATCAGTCTTCGACATCATATTTCTCGTTAGTGTAAACTCAAGAATTGTAGATTGCATCAATAACTTATGTTGATTGTTGTTATTAGATTGTATTTTTAGGGTTTCTTTGTTATATCCCATGTGCCTGAGATAGGCTTTTTTATAGGGTTTCTTTAGTGTATATGTTGAGGTTCCTCCATTGTAATGCATTCACTTAAGTTCCAGCTCACTCTACTAGATTCATGGGTCATACTTAAAATATAACTTGGTGAATGCAGGATGATCATGCAAGATATGTATCTTCCTGCATTTATTGGGCTTGTTGTTTCTGGGGCAACAGACTGGGTATGATACTTGAGATGTTTTCATGTCTCGTAACAAGCACCCTGCACATCCGAACGTTCTAACTGAGAATCTTTTTTCTTGCAGTTAGATGGATATGTGGCCAGAAAAATGGGAATCAATTCTGTGGTTGGTTCATACCTTGATCCTCTTGCTGACAAAGTAAGTGCTCTTGGCTTGTTCTTTCTTTTGAGGGATGTTAATAATTTATCTGTTTAAGTAACAGTTGATTGTAAAATGCGTGTTTTGGTGGTTAGATTACGCGTAAAACTTTACGGGAACTTGTTAATGTAGGTTCTAATTGGATGTGTTGCATTGGCCATGGTAGAAAGGGGTCTTCTGCACTGTAAGTATGGTTTCAGCTTTCCCTTATGTTGTGACCCGTTCTAAAGTTGTACTTGATTCGGCTTGTAATGACCCAATATCTTGCCAATTATTGAAAAGTAATGATTGTTGCCTTCTTGGTTTCCAAATCTTTGATTTACTACATAATTGTGCAGCAGGATTGGTTGCACTAGTTGTGATCCGAGATCTTGCTCTAGTTGGTGGTGCAGTGTATATAAGGGCTAACCACTTAGGTTCAAAGGTGGGTTGTATTCAACTGAAGGTAGCTATTTATGGGTTTGAATCTGTGTATTAATTTGCTGTTACTTTTTGTATGTGTATTTTGCAATAGTCAAGGAGCTGGTCTGAGTTCTTCAACCTTGATGGGGTCCGCCCGCAGAAAGTTGAACCTTTGATGATCAGTAAGGTAACCACTAACCATCATGTTCTATTTGGTGCTCCTTCCCTTTTAGATATGACTGGAACATCTTAGTAAGAGTTTTCATGAATGTCCAGTTATCGTTTCGAGTTTCATACATGAGTTTAGAAGTAATGTCAAATACCCGTCACAAGACATATTTAGGAAAACCTGTGGAGCATAATTGATGTCGGTATATTTTGTAGTGGCCACTAATGATCAACTTGTTATATAATAAATGCCATTCTGTAGATTGAGTGACTGACAAACACACGGTGATTGGTAGCTAAACCCTTCATGAGATGTACTAATCTGTATCTTTTTACAGGTTAATACGTGCTTACAACTAGCCTTGGTTACAGGGGCCCTTCTGCAACCCGAGTTTGGTACTCAGGAAACGGAGTCATACATTACATACCTAAGGTACTTCTAAGTTCTAATTAACTCCATTATGATTTTCTTAACCTTACTTTCTATTAGAGGTGTCAAGATTGGCGGGTGGGTCATTTACAGGTTGAGTTGGGTAGGGTCAGGTGGGTCGTTTTTTAAAGCTTTGTATTTTGGTTTGACGCAGCTGGTTAGTAGCTGCAACAACAGTGGGCTCGACTGCAGCTTATGGTGCACAACATCTGAAAAGCAGATCGATTTTCGTTCGAAAGAATTCATGATCTTTGATACTGAAGCAATCAAGCAAAAATATGAATTGGTAAATAGTAGATGACTTCTTTCCCTCATACACAAACAGCTTTGTCAATCCTTTTAGGGGCATTTCAGTAATTTAAGTTTTTTTTTTTTTCTGTTGTTAGTACAAATGATTATACTCCCAAAGTTGTATGGAATTTGGATCATGAGTTTCTGAATTCTGATAAATGCCGAGGCTTTTCTGACCCACATTTTTGCCCCTGGTTTCGTGGTGAAAAGAACGTCGTGAGTAATCTGTTGGAAAACTTACTAAATTCTCTGGAAGTTCATATGTAACAATTTTTTTATGTAGGCGGCAATAATTTTTTTATTTAGAAAAAAAAAAAAAAAAAAAACACCTACATATCAATGGTTGGAAATCCGTTGGAAATCTGATGAACTTCACGAGTTTGCTGGCGGTTCATGTGTCAATAACACCAATGGGTGTTGCGCCAATATATCAATGGTTGTTAAGGATAAGTAAAGCAGATGATTGCAACTATATGTAATAAGACTTACACTATGTTCCAGAGTTTAAGAGTAGAAGGAAAGGAAAGGAAGTGGAGAGAAAGGAAAACAAATTTGTGTTCCAGAGCTTCGTTAAAGGAAAGAAGTGGAGAGAAGAGGAAGGAAAATTCCTCCAAATAACAATCCTTCCAAATTGGAAGGAAGTGGAAGGAAGGGAAAGTAAGAAAAATTTAAAGTATATCATTTACCAATTTACCCTCTCATTTAACCTATAATAAAATCTTACAAGTGTATAATTGTAAAATATACGTTTCTTTTCTCTTCCTTTCAACTCGGGAACACATAAAATCTTTAGTTTCTTTTCTTTTCCTTTCAATTCGGGAACACGAAATAAAATTATATATTTTCCTTTCTTTTCTCTCTTTTCTTTTATTTAGTAAACTCGGGAACAAGCTTAACCTATTGAAAAAAATAATAATAATAATACTTGTGTCATTTAGTGCATCAAGCTTTCTTCACATCATTATTTGATTTAAGAAACAAAGTAGTTATAAAACATAGGTGTTACAATTATTAGTTAGTCATATGATAATTGATGCGTTTTATCTAAACTAATTTTCACGAGATCTTATCGGTTATCCGCTCGAATATTTCATTCAACCATTTAAAGTTAAAAGCGGGAGAACTGATTATTATGTGATATGAAAGTGTCTGAGATTCTGGAGTTAACTGTAAATATAATATTGTAAGCTTATGAGGAAAAAAAAATCAGACAAAAGTTAAGATATAGTAATATTTATCAGTAATCTGGATTGTTGACCGTTGACCCTATATTAACCAAACTGTAAACGAATAAAGTTCTAAACCTCTTTGTAGTTTATCTAACCATGGAATATATACTGGCACGAATTCATGCTACACTTTTTATCATATGGTAGAATTGGTCTCTAATGTCATCTACGAACCGGGACTAATGCTTGGGGCGTCAGTTCACAACATGTGCATCAGCAAAAGCTCATCCAAGGAATGACGGGAGATAAAAGCAAGGAAGCGCATATGTACATTAACGAGTAAATAACAATAGCAGGAGAGGTGACAAGGCTGGCAAGAAAGATGCGTTAAGTAATGAGTCAAAACAAAATTCGAGCTAAAATGTGTTATTTTTTTGTATTGTTAGAAACACACAAAGCCATGTTTAGTTTTCTCCCTGAATTATTTTAGTGATTTTCTAAACTGCTATTACTATTTTTTAACTCATTTAACTCATTACACTTGATTCCTTTATCTTTTTAAAAATATTTCTATTTAACCTATTTGAGATACAACACAACCCAAAATATACCCGTTATCACTAAATGAGTTTCTTTTGGAAGCGTGAGTATGCTAGAAAGAACATTATGACTAGAACATAATTCGGATTTTAAACAATCAAACAAACTATTTAATAGATGAAGCATAAAATGGAGCCCTTTGATTCACATGCTATCAACCTAATTAGTGGTTCATAAAAGTAAACAAATCAAAATGGTGTTTATGAAAGAGACAATGAATCGATTGATGATTAAGAAGCATGTTATCTTAATCTTGAAATTTATACAAGATCAAACAATTCAGGTGAGCGAATCATACCTCGAGGGCACAATCAACGGTGATAACAATTGCAGTTGTGTCATAAGAACGAGTTACAATACCATAGTTTCCCATAATTCTTGAACAAAAGCCTAATCCCATTTTTTTTTACAAAGGAGCTACTGGAAAGTGTTTCAAGAACTTGTAATCACAATGAGTAGCCATACGCCCATACATATGCATTTACACATACATAAATCAATCACAATAAGTAGATATAAATTGTTAGTTGATTACCCCGGGAAGGTCCCGGGATTGAAAAATCTAATATAACTTAATAAAAAATGATAAAAGAAGAAAACATACCAAACTTATTGAAAAAAAATGAATAATTCATTATGTTTTGCAAAAGCTCCAATACAATTATATTATACCTCGGGAGCGTCCCGGGTTGACAAATAGAAGTAGAACAAAGATAGAGTAAATGATGTATACCTTCAGCCCCTTTAAGCCAATGAGCCATTACAATGGATCAAGTATAAAAACAACAAAGCTCCGCCACTCTCTTCATCTTCGCCGCTAACAATATTAACTGGTATTAGACATCGGTTATTACAAATCGCCTATAACTCAGGCCTGCTTGATTGATCTCTTTAACTCAACAACCATAGACATTACTAAAGCTAACTTTTTCAAACTCATAATAAATTAATCACAAAGTAGATGAAAATAAAAAAACTTAACAGTTTCTTGCTTAGCCCTTTGATGCTAAGAATCTGATTAAAACCCGATCCACCAGCAGCCGGCGCCTTCGATTTAACCTCTAAGCAATCAAAATCCATTTAAACCCAAATAAAAAAAAAAGATCAATCCTAAAACATACACACTTCATTCAATTAATTCAACCTCAACACACACTCTGAACTTAAAAGTCAACCTAATGTCAGACAAATTAGTAACTAAATAAATTCAAACCAAAAAGTATCAATAACCAGCCACAACTCAGAAAATAAGTGTGTGACATGATTCACATGAAATAGACAAATACATATTATTATTAATGACAAAAACCTTGAGGAAAAGTCGATGACCATCATGTAACCGATCAAAAGTGCCACCAAGAACAACAGCTCCAAACGAATTTGCTGCAGAAACATTTTCCAAATTAGACGCAAGTTCCAGATTCGGATCCTCCACAATAATAACAATAAAAAAGAACAAAACGATGGAATACCTCAAGCTTGAAGAGATTCAAATAGGTGTACGGATTTTTGGAGTTCATATTGTTATGTTGTGTTTTGAAGATGTGAGGACAGATAATAGAGAAACCCTAGGTTTTGTGTGGATAATAATAATATCATTGACGGTGAAGAAGATGTAATGCGCATTTGGTGGCAGGAGTGGTGAGAGGGAATGAAGGGGTTTCAGGGTTCGTGGGAGGAGAAAAGGTTATATATGATTTAAAAAAAATTAAGTTATTAAAAATTAGAAGAGATACCAATAAAGAAGAAGAAGAACGATAGAGAAGATAAGAATAAGTTTTTAATTTTTTATTAGATTTAATATAATAAAAACGAAAAATTAAAAAAAAACTTTCACCTCATTATGCCACGTGGCACATTCAAGGGAGGGTTGAGGCCACCATTGAATGTCACGTCAGCAAACATCAATTCTTTCACCTCATTAAAACGAAACCCTTTGTATGTGTCACACCCTCAAAATCCACTTGCGGAGTTTTACCGCGAGGCGCATGACAAACCAGGATCCAAGTCAACGATCACAATAAACAAGTCTAAATGACCATATGCAATTTCAAAAACATAGTTTAAAATTCCAAATAACAGCGGAAGCTTATTCGCAAAACATAACCAAATGTAATCCAAAATATTCAGTGTTTGAAAACCATGCAACCCTAACTAGACGCCGTGCAGACGCGTGCGCCCTAATCCCGTAGTGCTACCTTAGCGACCTGAGAAAACATGTAAGAGTTACGTCAGCACAAAAATGCTGGTGAGTCCACAGGTTTGTAAAATAAGTACCAAGTTCAACCTGTCCATACTATATCAAATTGTAAACCAAAGTACGCTAGCTAGGCGTATGTTTTGTCACTATTACGATTGGAAAACCATTACTAACTCGCAAACTAGATGTTGTGCCCGAATAGTAAACCTGTTCCTGTTTGAGACAATATGCACCCGCCCGGCCCTCCAAGCCGACGAGTGGGGTTGGTCACTCCCAATAGATCTATTCACATTTCCCCGTTGTGCTAACCCGCACATTCATGGTTTCCCCCCGGGACTTCCAAAGATCGTATAGTAAACCATAGAAACCCATAGTATGACAGTTGTTACCAAAACATAAGTTTAACACATGTTTTCTCCCCCAAAAGTGAAACCAGTTAAAAGTGGGGCCGTGAACTCACCTTAGGTTGCGTTTCTTCGTATTACAAATAAAATCAGCAAGCTATGCTAGCCCCGTAAAGCGGCGACCTAACATATGACAGTTACAAGTACTTAGACTAATAACACGTAGGTTAGTTAGTCCCTAGATGTCCAGACCATAACCAAGTTCGTTTGAAAACACGTTGACTGTTAAACTAATCCAATGTACAAGACTCGACATCCCATTGGTGACCCGAGACTCCCCGTGTTATACTTGCACCCTCAAACATACAATCATGCAATCACACTTAACATACGTTAAAGTCCAACAAGTTCTAGCACATAGTTCAATTATCACATAAATAAGTCCGAGCACATGTTACTAAGTTAGTAGGTATGATACGGGGTTCCTAGCATGTTCCTAGGTGTCCAATCGGGTCTCGGAATGCTAAAATACACTTACAGCAGCAGTACAGGCGATTAGGAAAAGTCAACTAGCAATTACGTGGGTCAACAGGCGATTGTGAGGGCTAATCGCCTATACTATAGGCGATTAGGGTCATGTGGTATGCAAATCAGGAGTTATTAGGCGATTAGGGTCGTAAGACATGCAATTCAGGACTTAACTAGCAATTAGGATCACAATTGCATGCAACGAAGGCAATTAGCTCCCAATCACCTATGCTATAGGCGATTAGGCTGCCTTAACAGGCGATTAGCCTCCTAATCGCCTATGCTATAGGCGATTAGGGTTCATAATCGCCTTCAGCACATCTGTTCCGGTTTTTCGCGCGTTTAACCCTCCAAATCAAATCCAGAACGTGTGGAAACATCAAATATCAATCAAACAACAATACCAAACATGTTTCAATCAAAATCCTTAGTTTAACATCGTTCTACCAGCCTTGAATGCAACCATGTTTCCCCACAATAATACACGTAGCATGAAACATCACATTAACATGCATAACCGTAACCCTAATGAGCAATTACTCAGATTTCATCAACATGCTATCATCATCAATCTGTAAATACCTTACTATGATGTTAACAATCCTTTTTGAATCACCACAAACCTATCTTTTAATTATAATTAACACATACAACATGCATAATAGTTAGAATCCAATTAACAACGATTATTAACGAATTTCAGAAGACACAAACGTTCATAAACAGGTCTGGACCATTAGGGATTCAATAAAAACGTTAATAAAGGTTGCATGAATGAAAACCACACCTTAGGTTTATGATAGATTGATGTAATAGGCTTGAAAACGTGTAGTTTGATCCAAAATCGTGTTCTAGAGGTTGTGTGTGTGTTGGGACGAGTTGTGGGACGGCTAGGGTTGTTATAATGAAGTTTAGGAGGTTAAGTGTTGTATTTATAGTCGTTTTTAGTCGCCAGGTACGTTGCAAGCGATTGTGCAGCTTTTACAGGCGATTAGGGCTGCTAATCGCCTTCACTATAGGCGATTAGCCCCATAATAGCCTATAGGATCATGCTACTCGCCCTCATATAGGCGATTAGGGTCCCCTAATCGCCTATAGGGTCTGGTGCAGGGTATTTTGTGCGTTAAACCCCGTTTTAACATACGTTAACACATTTTCACATACCGACAAGTCACATAATGATTGTAAACACATAATACTTGTAAACAAACACATTCACACTCGTTCACCAATTCCCGGGACTCGAGACTTGTATGTTCCCTATGCTTTGACGATCCTATGAATCGTCACCCCTTGTACACTTGGTTAAGGACTGACATCTACTGATCCTCTAGACTGACATCTAATGATCCTCTAGACTAAAATAACAGTTCCCGAACCATAACACGACTCAACTAACCCAGTTAAGCATAATATACGCGTGACTCGCTAAGGTAGACTTTGACCTAGACAACGTTGTTAACCTGAATTTGCCGGGTGTCACAGTATGCGGACCTCAAGAAAATCAAACGAGATGGCCCAATTGATTTTAAAAAAAATAACTAAATGTTAGGTAAAAAAATCAACTAGATGTAAAAGTAGGTAATAGTGTGGATTGTGAGTCGTGAGGTGAAGGTCGTAAAGGTTTAGTGTTGTGTGAAAAATAAATGTTTTTTAGGACTGAAATTTAATATGTCATGATGATGTGTAGATTTGCGTTATCTTATGGGTGCTCTAAGTTAAATAAACCAAACAAAGGACATAAATATAAACATGTGCAAGGTTATATAAGAACATTCACAATTACTAGTTTCAAGAACTACTTGAATTAGAAAACCAAAGAGCTGGACTAAAATAGTTGGGTTGACAAGTCGAACATCTTGACTTGTAACATATGGTTTACAAAGACAAAAGAGCTAGAATGAAGAAATGTTGGTTAACAAGTCGTGCTCTAAGTTAAATAAACCAAACAAAGGACATAAATATAAACATGTGCAAGGTTATATAAGAACATTCACAATTACTAGTTTCAAGAACTACTTGAATTAGAAAACCAAAGAGCTGGACTAAAATAGTTGGGTTGACAAGTCAAACATCTTGACTTGTAACAGATGGTTTACAAAGACAAAAGAGCTAGAATGAAGAAATGTTGGTTAACAAGTCAAACAGCTGGTATAAGAAGAGCTGGGTGACAACTGTTGGTTTATTCCAGTTTCACAACTGTAGGTAGTTACATTGTTTTCAGGTTGTCAGGGGTTACTTTTTTGGTGATGTTACCAACACTTTCATCATCTCTATAAATAGTATTGTACTGCAAATTGTAATCACTTGTGCGCCTGATTAAGATCACTAAAATCCAAAAGGGTAAAGCCAAGTAGAGAAAGAGTGCAACACGTGATGGAGTGAGGGGGAGTGTTTGTAATCAGATTGAACTTAATTCCATATATATAAATTTGTGTTGACATCACTTAATCTATCTGTGTTATTGTTTTTGTTGATTTGTGAGTATAATTACTTGATAACTTTTAATTATGAACTAATTTGATTATCTATTCATTTATTAACTCAGAAACACACTCTCTTATTCAACAACATGTACTTATATTAGGGGTGTGCAACTGCGCAGAACCTTTAAATGATAAATATAAGATCCGAAATTGGGCCATATAAAAACCTACCAATTCGGTTAGGAATTGGGTTAAATGGTTTTCGTGAAATGGTTCTTGCCAGAACCGGTTGTCAATTAAATCCTTAAATTAATAATTAAATACATAAAGGATAAGTTTAGTAAAGTTGAGGTGTCATGTTGTAGTTATATTAAGGACCTATGATATATTTTTAGATGTCCACGGTATCAACCACATATATGCAATGATTGATAATATTGTATGACTTTTTATCAACCACTAACTTATACATTTTTATCATAACCCTTTGTTAAAATGCTCATATTGTATGACTTTTTTTTTCTTTTAGTTAACTTTACACTAAAATACATTTTAGTTGACTTCTAACTGTTCAACCCCTTTCGTTTTACATTATATATCAAACTCACTCACTCACCCGGCCCGTTAGAGACAAAGTACAACTATAACTATTTCTACACTTTAAATTTTAGCATTTTACGATTTTTGGTTTAAAAAATCAATAGTTAATCAATATTTCTATTCATAATTGTCAGTTTTGGTGTGATTGTAAAAAAAAATAATTTTAATTAACATTTCTAACTCTAGGGTGGGTGTTCAATAATCAACAAAATTTTATTCTTTAATTTCAGTCTCAGTCTAAGGTAGGTAAAACAATAGAATTAAGTAACGCATTGGAAATTGTTAGCGCGGCAGCAACGCGCGGGTTTCTTACTAGTAATATATAATGTTTAAACCCAACTCGGTTCTAGCTGTTCCTTAAATGGACCCGCTGGTTCCGGATCAAACCGGAAACCTTTTTCATCCAAATTTAAGAACAAAAACCGAACCTTAAATATAAGAATACGATTCGAATATAGCGGTTCGTTTTCGGTTCTTCGGTTCGTAGTCGTGAATTATATGCAAACAAAGGGACCAAACATAACTACCACAAACTCAAAGTACCTTACTTACATCACGTCCTCATATTCTCCCTGTCTCTCTCTCTAGGGTTTCGGTATGCAACCTGCAACACCAGCAACAATGGATCCACGGTACCAGCAACAACAACAACAATGGATGATGATGAACCAACAGCATCCACAACCACCACAACAACAGTTCCATCAACAACAACCGCCTCAACAAATGTACACCTACAACCACCAACCACCACCTGCCGTTGTACCCCAGTACACCGCTGCACCACCGCCTCATCAACCGGCTTCCGCCGATGAGATCCGTACTCTTTGGATCGGTGATCTTCAGTATTGGATGGATGAACAATATCTCCTTACCTGCTTTGCACAATCCGGAGAGGTATATATATATAATATTATTGTTATTGTTATATATATTAATATTATATATACCTGTTTTGCGATTTGAACATGTATGTTGCCTATATGAATTAACAAAAGACAATTTATTTATTAAAATATTATATTCTGAAGTGTATATTTAAAACACAACTGTATTTTTACATTATACTATTCGCCTAAAGAAAGCCCTTGCTTTTAAAGCGCCTTTCTCAGCTATGATATTTAGATCCTCATATCTTATATTGGTGGAGGTACAGATGTGATTTTATATGTATTCAGATTTTAATCACTTCGTTGTTGCAGACAACGTTAGTGTCATTATAGAATCTTTCTGCAGAATTTTCAGAATGTATCAGGTTTGTTAGTGTCGTTATAGAATCTTTCTGCAGAATTTTCAGAATGTATCAGGTTTTAAGTTGAAAATTTTAAAAAAAAAATAAACATGCAGTCTGGTATTGTCTCAATTCTTGGTTAGATTATTGCCTCATCACCTGACATTAGAATGGCAAGCTTGCTTCTTTCTTTTACCAGGATGAGTCATTTGTAGTTTTTTATCCTATCCAAGGTTGTAAAAGGCGGCCTAGGCGGCCGCCTAGGCGCTAGGCTGAGGGTAAAATCGGAATAAAGGGCTGGTCGGAATCCTAGGCGTTTTGGTCATTAGGCGGCCCTAGGCGGTGGTTTTTTTAATTTTTTTTTTTTAATGTTACCTGTGATGGAGATGAAGATTTGATGCTGCTATGAAGGTGGAAAAGGAAAAAAAACGAACAATAGGGCTAGTTGAATGTGAATCTGTTACCTGTGAAATGTTACCTGTGAAGTTATGAAGGAGAAAAGAAGATGACTGTAGATGTGAACTTGGAAGGAGAAAAGAAGTAGGCGGCTGTGATGGATGTTTAGGGTTTAATACTTCAATATTATAACTTTTACTAATATACAACTTTCATCCTTGATATTGTAACTTTTATCAAAATTGACCTTACACTATGTCTAATATTTTTATTTGTTTACTTTTCTTGTTTATTATGTGTATTAATAAGATCTTGTACTTCTTTAGGTTGTAAATGTAGTTTTTTATGTGTATATATCTTAACATATTTTTAAAAACACCTAAAAACCACCTAATTTGTGTATATATATATAAAATACGTATAAAAATCACCAAAACGCCTAATTCCGCCTAATTCCGCCTAATTCCGCCTAGTCCCGACTAGTCCCTAGGCTAGACCTCACCGCCTGCCTAGCGCCTAGCGCCTTCTACAACCTTGATCCTATCTGTTATTGCCCACATTTTTCTATGTAAGAAAGATGGTAATGCCATTGTTTTGTAGTTAGGTAACATGGGGTACATGTTTTGTGTGTTAGTTATTACTAAGATGCATATTATCCTCCTTTTCATGAATGATTTGATGTCATGTACTCATGTTACTGCTTGCAGGTGGTTTCTGCAAAAGTTATTCGGAACAAGCAAACCGGACAATCAGAAAGTTATGGTTTCATTGAGTTTGTTAGTCATGCTGCTGCAGAAAGGCATTTGCAGACATACAATGGTACTCTTATGCCTAATGTTGAGCAAAACTTCAGGCTGAACTGGGCTTCCTTTGGCGCTGGTGAAAAACGTGATGGTTCTCCTGATTTTACCATATTTGTGGGGGATTTGGCAGCGGATGTTACAGATTATACATTACAGGAGACATTCAGAGCTCATTATCCATCTGTAAAGAGTGCAAAAGTTGTAACTGATCGGATGACAGGGCGGACAAAAGGTTATGGGTTTGTGAAGTTTGGAGATGAAACTGAGCAACTACGTGCTATGACTGAGATGAATGGAAGATTATGTTCAACCAGACCAATGCGTATTGGGCCCGCTGCTAACAAAACTTCTGTTAGTCCACAACAATATCCGAAAGGTACATGTTTCAACTGTGATTTTGGATACCAAATTCATGTTCGTGTTTACTTCTTACAACGTTGTGTTCTATTTTTAATTATCTACGCGTTAGTTTTTTTCACCCTCGGCTGTTAGAAGCATGTTGTTCTTAAGTTCTTTCATTAGTATTGCATTTAAATTCCGAAGATATTCTTGAGCTTGCAGTCATTTCCTTCCCTTGCTTTGAGCAATTTTGGGCATTAAATACTCGTGATGTATTAAACATGCAAAAGCTTATAAGAACTGTTGTCTCAAAGCAGGGTATCAAGAGGCTCTATCATGTAAGGGCCTGGCACTGATTTCAGCAGAAATAGTAACCTCTATAGTGGGTGGCCTTGCTTAGGTCAGTTTTAAATTTTAAGCCATTAAATTGCGCTTTCCTTTTTATTTCAGTTCCTCAAGGCAACATTATGCTGTGATTTGTTTACTTTTTTTTTAAATCCAAGTCTATTGATGTTCTTTCCTTCCAGTCGATTTACAATTTCCTGCATTCAATTGCTTTTTTGTCAGTTTTTTCTTTTCAACAACCGCCAAAAATTACGTTAGTTCTTGGTTTAGTCTTTCTTTGTATTATTTTACTTTTTTACTTGGATATGTTTCCCTCTCGTAAGCTTTTATGTTCATTACCCTCGTCTCTGTACCTTAAATTTACTTTATCTGTCTTTAACCCCCTTTGAAGGCTACCTGCTTAACTCAAGCTGCGTTTTACGCGATCTCATTGGTTAGTAGGGTATTGGTGGGGTTCCGTGAGTTTTCTAGTAATGGGATTACATGGTTACTGGAAAAAGTTTATTTTACTATTTCTATGATGATGATCTCTTTCACTTATATTACAACTTGGCCATAATCCTGATCTTGTTATGTTCGCCAAAATTTCTTTCGTAAAACTAAAGTGCACATGTACATATGTCCCTTGAACCTCATGAGGAATGAGTTGAAGAAAGTTGTTTTTAGTTGTTAAGACACAGGTCAGAATTGACCCTTCTCAGTTGGCATTTCGAGGATCCATGCTTAAATTCAGTAAATTGTTTCTTCTTTCTGCATTTAAGTAGGGGTGTGTTTATTCATCACAGTTTAGACATTGTTATGTGATTTTGAAAGGAAAAAGTTAGGATATTTTATCTTTATTTGTTTATTGTTTAATAACTAATAAGTCGACTATATTGAAACTGAAACATGAGTTGTCTAAACAAAACAAGACCACAGATGAGTAGATGACAATGTCATCTGTTTGGTTCTTCAGTTCATGCAACCATGTACATGTATACCCTTCATCAGTGGTTCTGTGCTCTGATTTCAGGATGGGCACCCGTTTCGTAAACTTTGTTGTTGTTTATGGATAATGATTATTGTTTCTGATTGTGCTTTGTCATCAGCGCGTGTGGCTAAACGTCTGGAATGTTCTTTTATTATAGTTCATATGTCGGATCTGAATCCAATGCGGATTCGGGGCTGCAGTTATGTACATTCTTTTAATTTCATTTGAGTTTACTTTACTTTACTTGCAGCTTCATACCAAAATACTCAGGGAACGCAGAATGAGGAAGACCCAAATAATACAACTGTCAGTAGTTGTTTCATTACAAGATCTCATATTCCTTTAAGAACATAAAGTCTCACAAGTTTGAGAATTTTGATTGCAGGTATTTGTGGGTGGTTTGGATCCTAATGTTACAGACGAGCATCTTAAGCAAGTGTTTAGCCAATATGGACAATTAGTTCATGTGAAGATCCCTGTGGGCAAGCGGTGTGGGTTTGTTCAGTTTGCTGACAGGTACGTGTTTCCTCCAAGTTTTGTAACATATTAAGAATACTTAAAAATAATTAAACGCGGTTTGTTGCATGATTACTATTATTATTCATGTGCAGAAGCTGTGCCGAAGAAGCCCTGCGAATGCTGCAAGGAACTCAGTTTGGTGGACAAACTGTGCGACTTTCATGGGGTCGTAGTCCTGCCAGTAAACAGGTTTGTTCTAGAATTCTTAATCATAGTTATCAAAGTCCCTAGGCGCAAAAAAAGCGAGAGCCTGAGATAAAAAAAGCGAACGAAGAAAATAAAGTAAAATATATTAAAATAATACTATTTTTCAACTTTATAGAAGTAGTTTCCCTAGATAAAAGTAAAATTTTGGTTGGAATCTAGCCATAATTTAACGAATTTGGCTGGAAACTCTCCAGAATTTGGGAATCTAGTTGAAATTTGCGTCTAAACCATCACCTAGAGAAATAAAGCGCAATTTTCTCGGCTCAAAGCGCAAATGCATCGCCTCGCCTAAAAAATGGGCCTAGGCGAAAGAGGCGATGGCTTTTGACAACTATGTTCTTAATCGGGCTGAATACTGCTAAACAGGCCGTGCTTGCAGGTTGACGGGTCAAACCCCACATTACATATTAATACTTACAATTTCTAACGTCGCGTATTATATTTTATATAAGCAGTCATGTTTAACTATGCCAATTTGTGTAAACTTTTAAGTTTTGGCATAAAAAAAATACTTAAATGTTTATGTTATTACATAAAGCACATCAATTAATTTAAAAAAAAAAAAAATTGAGTTAAAATGGGTCAATTCGCGAACCTGCCTGATTAACACGAACACCACCTGTTTAGCTAAACGTATTCACAGATTTAACCTGTTACTAACCCGAACTCCTTTAGACTAAACTCAAACCCACGAATTTCATGAATTCATGTTAGGTTCATCTCGTGTCAGAAATTCACATTTCACGCTTTTAATTCTCGATTAAATTAATTTAATAGACGGTGAATATGTTATTTAATATTGATCAATAACGTTACTGTAATGATGTATTGTATTTGTTCAACTTCAGCCTCAGGTGGAGCAAAGCCAGTACAACGGCGGCGGATACTATGGTTATGGACAAGGATATGAGACTTACGGGTATGCTCCAGTTGCACAAGATCCTACTACAATGTACTATGGAGGTTATCCAGGATATGGTGGTTATTCCCAAGTCCAACAGCCACCACAACAGCTGCCACTGACACAGCAACAACCTCAACAGCATCAGGTATGATCAATTAAAATTTAGTTAAATTTACTTTATTGTCAAAATATGTAATCGTTGTGATGGGCTGATGGTGCAGTGATATGCATGCATGTGTTGAAGTCAGAGGCGCGTATTGACTTGTTCTAGTCAGATGAACAAGGGCCGAGTATCGGACCGGAAAGCAAATCTGTTTCTTCTGAGTTTGCTTTGAGATGTTTGTGACTTTTTTTTTCTTGAACAATTGTTTTGTCAGTGACTGGGTTTTGTTTTTGAGTTTATTTGTTCTTCAAACTCGAGTTTTCAAGTAACAAAGCATGCGGGTTGGGTTTTCCTGCACATGTTCCATTTCCTGGTACAATTATCAGAATAAATTATTATAGTTTATAGTGAGTCCAATATTGATTCAAAAGTTAATGATAAGCCTAATATGATTGGGTTCAATACTGGTTTACAACAAGGTCTCTACTAATACTATATTCCCACACAAGTACCTATGATAAATAACTTACAGAAGTGTACTGCTAAGATTCACTAAAATTACCAAGAGTAACTCATTTACTACTTGAAGTTCTCTACTATATTTCTAGTTCCTACATGTAGCAATGATAAATAATTTACAATCAAACTATTATCATTTGGTGGAAAGTGCGGTTGTGCGATCAGTGTAGAAGTCGTTTTTAGATTAACCGGAAGCTATGGAAGCACTATATTCCCACATCGGATGTGCTATTTGGTCATCAGAAAATGTCGAATGCGTGTTTATCCTCTTGGTCCAACTTGTTCTTGGCTAACATGTCGAAGGCGTTTTTTGTTCGGAAGTGCACAAAAAAACCCAGTTTTGGACCCGACCCGAGGGTACAGACTAGTTCTAGGCCCAAGTTTAGCCAAAGGAACCGAACCGGCCCTTGACCCGGAACCACGGGAACCGGTTCCACCTCTATCCGGTTAAAACCCAGACTTGAACCGGCCAAACCCTGAATTAAACCCGGCCAACCGGTCAAAACTTGATGAAACTCTGAACGTACCCGGAACCGGTTCCTACCCTATCCGGTTATTAACTTTGTTGACCAAACCCAGACCCAGGGTTCCAAAAAACATGTTTTGTGCACCTCTATATGGACCTACTTAGTCATATCTCGTATCGAGGGTAGCTTGAAAGTTGTTGGGAATAAGTCAAATGTAAATTAATGGACCTTGAAGTAATATTGATGCTAGCATTACTCTTAGTTTTATTGTTTCCGCCCTTTTTTGTAGTTTTACTATACGAACTTCACTAATGGGATTCCAACGTTATACGGTATCGGTTCGGTTCAGTACCAATGTCGTGCAATATTAACACTCGACACATCAATCAACACATGTTTTACATCGATTAAAAACCATAAAAATGGATATTGCTATTGGTATGATGTTCAAACGATATCACTTCGATTCATCACAATGCCGACACTCATTATATCAACCAAAAGATAAATCCAAAAAATAAAGCTGTGATATGCTCAAAAGTATATCAACACATTTTTACATCAACTGAACACCATAAAATCAAATACCAGTAACACTAAAATCATCATCATCATCTGCTCAAAAGGATATTCACACATTTTACATCGACTAAAAACCATAAAAATGAAACATTTTACATCGACTAAAAACCATAAAAACGAATACCACTAACACTGAAATCATCATCATCATGCTTAGGTAATCCCACCGATAGCAAATCTAAGGTAGGGTTTGAAGAGGGTTCAATGTAAACGTCTTAACACTACCTCATGAGAATAGAGATGTTGCTTCTTTAGTGAGAGCTCGGGCTTGATATTGGCTTTGCATCATCAAGCCAACACTTAGCAATCAGGATCCCGTTAGCACATACACCCCCATATCTTTTAGCTATCACCACCATCACATGATATATGAATAACCGATAACACTTAAATAATTATTAAATAATTTACAAGGAGCACCTCAATTTGGAAACTACTTTCTAGGCTTGTGGTTAACATACGAATAAATACCAAATTCCATCCACACAACACATCACAACAATAACACCACATATCATCATCGTCTCCCTCACCACCCACCAAATCAATGGCTTCCCTTGTCACAAACAGCCTTCTTCCAACCTTTTCTTCCCAACCCATTTCAGATAACCCCTTAATCTCAAAAGGGTCACCTTCAAGTTTCGATTTTTCATCCAAATCCAAGTCAAGAAACTCTAGGGTCTTAAAGCTAAGAGCTGACTCAAAAACCATCCAATCAGACACAATCACTCAAGGTAACCAATCTTTATCCTCAAACAACGATGACCCACTTCAGAAATTCCTTAAAAGAGACTACAAATGGGGATTTAATCAAGAAATTGATTCATTTACTATCCCTAAAGGCCTTTCTGAAGAAACCATTAGGTTAATTTCCTCTAGAAAAAATGAGCCTGATTGGATGCTTGAGTTTAGATTAAATTCTTATTATAAGTTTTGTCAGATGACTGAGCCTAAATGGTCCGATAATACTTATGCCAAGATTGATTTTCAAGATATTTGTTATTATTCTGAGCCCAAAAAGAAACCCACTTTGAATAGTCTTGATGAGGCTGACCCTGAGCTTATTAAGTATTTTGATAAGTTGGGGATTACTTTGAATGAAAAGAAAAGATTGGCTAATGTTGCTGTGGATGCTGTTCTTGATAGTGTTTCTATTGCCACTACTCATAGGAAGACTTTGGAGAAGTCTGGTGTCATCTTTTGTTCGATTTCCGAGGCGATTAGGGAGTATCCGGATTTGGTTAGGAAGTATTTAGGGAAAGTTGTTTCGACGGATGATAATTATTATGCTGCGTTGAATTCGGCTGTGTTTAGTGATGGGTCGTTTGTTTATATACCGAAGGATACCAAGTGTCCGATGCAGATTTCGACGTATTTTAGGATAAACGCAATGGAAACGGGTCAGTTCGAGAGGACACTTATTGTGGCTGATGATAGGAGTTTTGTTGAGTATTTGGAAGGGTGTACGGCGCCGTCTTATGATACGAATCAGCTTCATGCTGCGGTGGTGGAGCTTCATTGTAACGAGGGGGCGGAGATTAAGTACTCGACGGTGCAGAATTGGTATGCGGGGGATGAGAACGGGCGAGGGGGGATTTATAATTTTGTGACGAAGCGGGGGCTTTGTGCGGGTCGAAAATCGAAGATTTCTTGGACGCAAGTGGAAACGGGGTCTGCGATTACTTGGAAGTATCCGAGTGTTGTGTTGCAGGGTGATGATTCGGTTGGTGAGTTTTACTCGGTTGCGTTGACTAATAACTACCAGCAAGCAGATACGGGTACAAAGATGATTCACAAGGGGAAAAATACAAAAAGCAGGATTATTTCTAAGGGAATTTCGGCTGGGAATTCAAGAAATTGTTATAGGGGTCTTGTTCAGGTTCAATCGCGAGCAGAAAATGCTAGAAATTCCTCTCAGTGTGATTCGATGCTTATTGGTGACAAGGCGGCTGCTAATACCTACCCTTATATTCAGGTATTTTAACAAAAGTTTTATGCACTCGCATGTTTCTTGATTTTATGATGTTAAGATTTAGTGTTTAGTAAGCTGCTTCTGCTATATGCTCATTTAGAGTTCAAATATATGCTTTTTGAATAACCAGTATCATACTAGCTGCAACAAAACCGATAATTATAGGGTATAATAACAGAAGAAAACTATATGTATTATTTGTCGTCATCAGATCACTATTGTGTGGCTGTAACAGAACTTTTGAGGTAGCAGTTTTGACTCAGTTACTTAAAAACAGGTTGTTTTTTATTGTGTTTTATCTCGAATGAGTCTAATAGAAACAGGTCTAAGAGCTTGAATATTGTCCACCGCCCGTTTTTGTTCATACAATCTCCAAAATTGTTTTGCTCAAAGAAGTTTAAATGTTATTGTAATAATAATGTTTTTTTGTAATCATAACTAGCATGTTAATTATGTATAAAAAGTTTTTAAAAAACAATAGAAAAAAATTCGAATATGTGTCGACCCGATTTGACTTGTACTAAAAATGATGACCCCTTTCATCCTGCCTATCTTGACACCTCTTCACAAAATGCTGATGCTTACATAAATGTGTGTTTTTTTTTTTTTTTTTTTTTTTGTAGGATTAATCTCCCAAGTTTTTCCTTTTCAATAATATATCACATGAGGCCTATAAAGTGCAGATGTTAACTTAGTGCCTAACATTTTTGACATTTGAGAGTTACTTTAGATAGTCACCATCCAAACCAGCAACAATTACAATCATGATCACCAGCTCTTATTCAAAATCATACAGCTTCCCATAAACCAAAATTTTCAATTCCAGTCACATCAACAACAACAACACTACTCTGTTCTTTGGTTAAAAATATTAACTATTTTGTTAAGTACGCCCTTCATTCCAAAATTGTTGTTCACCTTGACCTTACTATTGTAAATTTGTAATCTGTTATGAACTAATTGTCTACTTTTAGAAGATAATAGGTCTAGTTGATTAAGTTTCCCATATAACTCTTTAACTACGATAGGTTAATTGATTAGGTTTTTCATATTACCCTTAGTTACGATTACTATCACAAAACTCAAAGAAATCATTTTATAATTGGTCAAAGGGTAAAACTATTATTTTGCTAAGTTAAAGTTGTAGTAGTTATGCATTTATGTGTTTCTTCAAGTCTTCGTTTTTTTTCTAGTGGATAATTATCTTGCACTTTATGTATGTTCGTACTTTGGATCACAAAAGATTATGATTCATGAATGATCTCAAAGCATAATTGTAATTAACCTTTCAAATCCGACACCATATTCAACTTTATGTATTTTTTGTTTGAGAGAACGATTATAACTTGCCATTTTTTCTGTAAAAACAGGCGAAAAACCCGTCTGCTCGTATAGAACACGAAGCAAGCACTTCCAAAATCGGGGAAGACCAACTATTTTACTTTCAACAAAGAGGGATCGATTATGAGAGAGCCATGGCCGCCATGATTTCTGGGTTTTGTAGGGACGTGTTTAACGAGCTTCCTGATGAATTTGGCGCTGAAGTTAACCAATTAATGAGCTTGAAGCTTGAAAACTCGGTTGGTTAAGAAGTGAATCATGGAAAAGTTTCCACCTTTGATCTACCATCTGCTTTTAGCTTCTTGTGTGTGTGTATATATGAATCTGGTCATATACATATATGATATATGTAAACCTCATAAGGACACTACAGCAGACTGTTTTCATATATTGTAGCGGTAGACACTGTAAGCTTGTGTTATGACTACTGTAATAAAATCTGCCCATTCAACTTGTTTATTTTTGCGTTTGCTCGCATTTGATAAAACTACAAGATACAATGAGGTTTTTGAAGTAATCACGACGATGAAAAGGTAATGCATTGTTGATTGTTCAGTAACCATTTAGAAAGAATAACTGATGAATAATGTTTCTCAAAGTCAAAATTTTGTTTACCCTTTGCGCCATTGACTATCTTGATCTGGGCTTCTCCCTTTGATTGTGTTGTAGTGACAAAGGAGATATGTTGTGATAGGATCAAGAAACTTTATATAATATGACTAACATAGAGATTGTAAATCTTAACGAATCGAGTTTGGCATAGATTCGTGGCAAGCAGCGTTATCAGAATATGGAAGATGGGTTTGGACTATTCGGTAGGCATATTATCCGTTGTTTAGCATAAACAGGGATTTATTTATAATAAAACTCAACTATTAGGTTGATCGACGTTACATAAGGCGTTTACTTAAGCTTCATTCCTGGTTACTTTGGGATGGATTTGTTATTAAGGTTGCAAAGTGTTTGTGTGTCTACCTAATTAGGGGCAAACCTTAGCATGTCTATAATAACAACCTAGTAAGTAATATTAGCTAAACCCATGTATAAGGGTATAATAGGGTGGATCTCTTCTTGACCGTGATTCATCATACTATGCAATATGCATACATGGAATGGAATGGATTGATTCATGTTACATGTAACTTTCTATACCCAAAATGGAGGCGTAAAAGCCACCGACTTTTGTTCTTAAGATTATTATTAGAATATAATATATTCATGATAATATATGGAGGGCATAAACAAGTAAGTATTCAACAAGAATAAGTAAAGGTCGTGTGTGAAGGGGTAGAACCCCACGACCTCTATGCATAGAGGTGCACACGTCTAACCAACTGGTATGGCTTCCTTTCGGTTTGTGTAGCCGCGGACATAGCTAATTTTAGTATAAATAATATTAGTAAGGAGTTATTCATTAATCCCACCTAACCAATTTGAGATCCACATTGTTCACTTAAGACTTAGGGCAGCTTCATCTTAAGAACATTCAATAGGCATAAGTGTCTTTAACTTCTAAACCACTTTAAGAGATATTTATTTCAACTAGCCAACTAAGATTGTAAACATTAACTTGAAAAATACCCTACAAACCCAAGTTGAACAATCAAAGGGATGAAATGCATACTAACAAGATAAAATTACCACACATACACATATCTATACATATAATAAAGGAGTATCTAGGGGTGAGGTGTCACCATTCTAGGGTGTCCACCTCAGCATTTTCTAACCCATTTAACTTGGGTATAGGTTATTTTACCCGATCCATGACCCTATATTCTAACCCATATACCCGCATATAAAAACTGACTCTGTAGGGTTTCTCATTTAAGCATCTTCTATTCAACTATAACCTTCTTCTTTCCCTCAAACAAGATCAATCGTTTTAAACCCTAATCCTTGAACAAACCATCGCCGCTGCCTCCAAACTTCATTATTTCAAAGGTATTTGTTTCTTGGTCTGTATCATCTTCTTATTTTCAAATCTTATCTTATTCATAAGATTGAACGATTTTTTTCCTCATTCGTTTCTTTCCAATGTCTTTTTTCAAACCCTACTCTTTTCAGATATTGGATTTCTCATAACCAGCTTTCTACACCTAACCGTAGTCGATATGTTGATTTCTATCCCATCAGTGTTTTATAACAATTTTATCTAATTGCATTTGTTTACATCCTGGGCTTCGAAACCCTAAAACGATCCCAATATTTGTCCTTGCCTCTAATATCCTAATATTTCTTTGTCTTATAACATGTTTCAAACCCTAATTTTTGTTACAGGTCGACAAACAGCCAAGAAACCACCTCTGTAACTCTGTCAGCATCAGCCGCTGCACCACCTCCAACGTCAACGTCACTCGCACATGGATTTCGGTACACCCTTCTAAGCAAAACCCTAATTGTTTATGTTTTAAAATCAATTTATTTGTTAAAATTTTATTGTTATATGTTCAATTTCTTACACATCTTTTTCAAATCTGAAGCCCTAAATGTAGGAGGTGACTATTTCATCTCCCCATTTTTTAAATCTATAAGATATGGTCAAAGAATCCATGGGGATTTCCATTTGGCAGTTGAAGATTTTCATCAGATGCAATTGGTTGAATATTTTCATACGCTTCACACAATGTATTGTATTCTTGAAGGTTGGTTAATGTTTCATATTAATATTTGATTCTATGTTGGATGGAAAATTCAGGTTCTATTTTTTTGCAGTGGGTTTGGTTCCGGTTTCGCAAGTGCGAGAGGATTTGGTGGTTACTTACAGGAAGGAAGTCGAATGTGAGGCGTATGAAAAACTCCTTCCTTTAAAGAATATGTGTGCTAGGAGAAAGGTTTGAGCTTTTACAGTTTCTTGATTTTATCGATTGAATATGGTGAATTATGAAGAGCGGAAACATAAAAGATAAATATCACTTTTTGAGAGAATAATTGGAATATTATTAAATGCCTTAAATTATTAGATTATGTAAGTGATGTAGGGAAATCTATATGTGGCATTTTTGTTTTTCAATTCGAAACAAGCAGACGAGGATTGAAATTAAGCATTTCTTACGGTAAAAACGAAATAAAAGAAAATTTATAAATTTAAGGAAAAACTGTCAAAATTGATGCTCCAGATGATGTATTTGATATCTTTTTTCATAGTTGTATATACTTTCAGTGCTTTGACATGATCATTAGTTGCTAGATGTATTTAGAATTCTACCATTGATAGGCTCTATAATTACCAATGCATTTATTAACTAAAGTAGGCAGAGTTGTTTAAATATTCAAACCTATTACTCAATCGATGGTAAGATTTGCTTAGACCATATCGTGTGATGCGCGTATTATCCACTTGTGTGGTACATCTATTTTGTACTCTGTCTAATACTAAAAAGAGCAGCATTATAAATTATTAATATTGATGTCAGTCAAGTACATCCAGATAGAAATTCTGTGGACTGTGGTTTTAGAAAGGGACTCTAATTTTAAAATGTTGGCTTCATGACTTGTGCATTCTTGGCTCACTAAGTATGTGCATTGTTATTAGTATTACAGACCATTTTTCTTAGGTTTGCTTGCATAAGTTAAGATGATAAACTGTAATGCTGCAATATTGTAAGATTCAGGGACGGAATCTCGTCAGATTACAAGTAAATGTTGCTATTAATGTTCTAGCTGATATGGGAGGAAAATATATTCTAAATATGTAGAAGGATATAGTAAGTGCTGACAACTTCATTTAACTTAGGATGCAGTGGCTTGAGGTGGGGCGTACTGAGAATTGGACTCGTGACCTGTTTCACTCAAAGCAAGAATCGTATTACTAGACCAAATGCCTAGATGACTTCTTAGGCAAATCTTCAGAGTTTATGATAATTTATCATACCTCAAAAGTATTTACATAATTTCAAGTGATCATAGAGCATTCTGCTTTCCTATAACCATAAGTTTTGCTGTCATAGGCATAATGTGGAGATTAAATGCTGTAGCCAACCAAAGTTAAAAAAACGGGATCGAGCCTCAAGGCGTTTTCCCTTCGCCGCATGAGGCGTAAGCCTCGATACGAACCGAGGTGTAAGCCTGAGGTGGAATTAAAAAATAAATATAAAAATTATATAGCTTATAGAAAATAAAATACTAACTAATTTTATCACCGGATTCATCGGAAACATTAAATTAAAAACACACTTAAAAAAGACATAAAATGTTTGAAATTGACACAAAAAGTCTAAACATAAAAAATAACACATCGAAACCCCCCGAAGCGCTCCTAAAATCAATAACCTACCCAATCAATACCCTTAATCATTCAAACATACGTTTCTCTCTCATTCCTCACATCCCTCTTCGCCGCTCTCTCTCTCTCATTCTCGGCGATCTTGGCGATTGTTTCATCAACCCACACCAGACGATCTCTCCTTCAAGGTAACGATTCATTGTTTGTTTTTCATACGATTATACATTACATATTGTTCTTTCTTATAATTATTTAAGAATTAATCGGTTGTTTTATTTTTATCTGTTTTTTTTGTGTTTTCATCTTCTTTGCAACACCCTCCGTCGGCGATTATTCATCTTCATCGTGTGTCTCCTTCAAGGTAACCTATTTTTTTGGTATTTTTGATTGGTTTTAAATAATGGTTCAGATTTGGGGGTTTAGGGTTCATGTTTGTTTTTTGTCTACTGACATAGTTGATTCTAATATTAACCTGTTTTTTATGTATTTTTTTATTATAATATCATGTATGTTATTTCTCTACTGACAGATTTAGTGGTTTAGGGTTCAAGTTTAGATTGTTAGATAGTCTTTAGATTTAGGGTATTATGTTTGTTTCTAATTCTAATTAGGTTTATCTTTTTTAGATTTTGTTTTAGGTTTTCAGTGATGTTTTAATAAATATTTGAATAAATTCTTATGATTTAGGATTCCATAAGTGGTTTATGTTTTAGGTATCTTTTTAGGTGTTTATAGGGTTCACATGATGATATAATGTTTGATTAATGTTTTAAGAAATCTACTAATCAGTAGATATCGGTTTCTATTTGAGGTTTATCTTTTAGGTATCAATTTATTAGGTTTCAATCTTCAAGTATTTCATAAGTTTTAAATCATTGTTCTATAGGTTTTCATTGATGTTTTAACAAAAATTTTACATGGTTGCTTATGATTTAGGGTTCGATTAGTGGTTTTTGTTTTAGGTATCTTTTTAGGTGTTTATAGGGTTCAAATGATGTTATAAGATTTGATTGATGTTTTAGTAAAGCTTGAAGATGACAAATACTGATTTATGTTTGTACTGGAGGTTTATGTTTTAGGTATCGATAAATTATCTTTCAGGTTTCAACAGGTTCTTTTAGGTATGCATTCATTAGGTTTCAGGCTTCAACTGATGTTATAAGCTTTGTATCATTGTTCTTTACTTTTCGTTTATTATTATTCACAATGATTATGGGTTTATGTTTAGGTTTACATTGATGTTTTAAGAAAAATTTTAATGGTTTCTTATGATTTAGGGTTCGATTAGTGGTTTATGTTTTAGGTATTGTTTAAGGTGTTTATAGGGTTCTATTGATGTTATAATGTTTGATTAATGTTTTAAGAAATCTAATCATCAGTAGATATCGGTTTATATTTGAGGTTTATCTTTTAGGTATCAATTTATTAGGTTTCAATCTTCAAGTATTTCATAAGTTTTAAATCATTGTTCTATAGGTTTTCATTGATGTTTTAACAAAAATTTTACATGGTTGCTTATGATTTAGGTTTCGATTAGTGGTTTTTGTTTTAGGTATCGTTTTAGGTGTTTATAGGGTTCAAATGATGTTATAAGATTTGACCTCAGTTTTAGTAAAGCTACTGATGACAAATACTGATTTATGTTTCTATAGGAGGTTTATGTTTTAGGTATCGATAAATTAGCTTTCAGGTTTCAACTGCTGTTATAATTAGTTATCGATTCATTTTTTAAACCCTGTTTTAAGAAAGGTACTTGAATATGTTTCAATTCAATGCTTCTTTATTTGTAAGGTGTATCATCATCATCTTTGTTTTGGTCATTTATGTATTACAATAAATCATGAAATTGTAGTAATATGAATGATGTATTAATATGTTTTTTAATTTAATGATACTACAGGTTGTTCATAAGCCAATTCATAATGGTGCACGGATTTTGGCTGAAGTCTGAGGGCAAGAACAGTGTATGTCAGGTAAGCAAGCTTTCTTATTCGACACTAATTTCATTATATCTTAATATATGTTCATGGGTGAGTGATGTATTTGAAACTGTTAATAAAGTTTTACATTATAATTAGGTTTTTTTTGCTCATTATGTGAACACTAATTTCATTAGATGTATAGATTTGCTGATATGTGTCATTCAAAACTGTTAACATAGTTTTACATTATAACCAAATCTGCTTTTTGCTCATTATGTGTAGGCATTGCCTAAGGAATATGATGACTGGATTAAGAAGTATAACTTCCCTACCGGCACGACCCATATTCACACTTTAGACGAAAGATCGTTTGAAGTTAAGGTTATGAAACTCGGTCGCAAATGGTTTTTCTACAATGGCTGGAAGCATATGATTACCACTCTCAATTACCCAGGTGGTTGCAACTTTGTTTTTGAGTATGAAGACATGCTTCATTCTTTCCGGATGATCACTTTTCACCAGGACGCCATATCTGCACCAGGCAAATTTTTCTACTACAAGCTTGATGACCCACTCAATGATGAGAATCGGCTGGTAAGTCTTTTTAACCGTCGTTTATCTTGATTACTTATCTCATAATTCAGAGTTATTTGTAGTCATGTTTCAACATTGTTTTCAACTTTTCAGCATATAAGTTGCTTTGTTCATCATGGTCTGTACAACCGACAGCCTCCAATGGAACCCATTATGGTCAGCTCATTTCCAGGTCGTGTGTTGTGTATATTATGTATACACAAGATGGTTTACCGTTAAATTACAGTTTTTATATGTTACTAGATCTCTATTTGTCTGATTAAATTTAATATTTATCTATCTTTGTTCAGGGCATGTTTTCCACATTCAGCTACAAGACGATGGTGATGATGTTTTCATTAGTCAAGGATGGCCGTACATGAAAGAAACCTTTGAGATAACAAAAGATACTCTGATCGTCTTTGAAATTTACCAACAGGTTTGATTCTCAACTTATAAGTATCAATAACTATCATTATTCAACCCATGAGTATACTACTGATGTTCTTCTTTGTTATACGCAACAGAGATCATACGAGCTGTCCTTCTTTAAGAAAGACAAGCTAACTCTTGCTCCCGATGAATGGGAAGACGATGACCAGCATGAGGATGATGATAAGGTGAAGGATGAAGATATAATTGTTGTTTCTGATGGAGGTGGAGAAGAAGAATCCCAGGGAGTAGAGGATTCAGATGGAGATGAGGATTCAGATGGAGATGAGGATTCAGAGGGAGACGATGAAACAGATGGAGATGATATGGAAGTTCAGGATGATGAAGTTCCTTCGCTTGAGGATGTGTGGAATTCCGAGAGTTGGCCCGTTCCAGTTGCGTTTGTGGTTGACAATAAGTTTGTAAGTCTTATATGTTTTACTCCATAATTATAGTAATATTGCTGGTACATAGACCCTTTTTAATAAACTGTAAATTATGGCTATTGTTGTAGCGAATGAAGGCTACGTGGGCTAGGGAAAATGGATTGAACAGGTCCAGGGGATTGACAATTAAGGACGGTGAGGGTTATACTTGGGGTGTTTCTGTTGGTATTGAAGACAGGGGAACCAGTAAACGTTACAGCCTCAAAGGTATGGCACCGTTTGTTGCTGATAAAGGTTTGCAGAAAGGTGATCACATTCATTTCCTGTGGTTTGAAAAACAAGGTCTGTTTAAGCTCTCTAAAGTAGTTAGGGTTGATGGTAGTTAGTAATCTTGGTGGTGGTAGTTTTTTGGTTGTTCACATACTTTGGCATCTAACTGGTGGTAGTTTGTTGGTGAACATAGTGGTGGTGGGTAACTTTTAGCACCTTGGTTATGGTGTTTTTTTGGAACATGATTAACGATTAGTGGTCACATACATTTACACGTTTTACTACTGATGTGGTAAATTGTGTGTTTTTTGGGTTGTCATGTGTTTTAAACGATACATTTGTGGTATGCTTTGTGTAGAAAACATATAACCTTCTATGGCTTGATAGTTGTGGTATGCTTTGTGTTGAAAACAATGATTTGAATGTGGATGTTATTCTAGAATTAGGTCAATATGGATAATATGATTTAGATTGGTATATAGATGCTTAAAATTTAGATCATTGTTTTAATGTTAACCTTTGACTTTGTTTATAGTGTTTATACAAGTTAAATTTTCGTAAATTATTAATACTTATCATTAAGCATTCTCAATATTAAAAATTTAAATTTCGTATAACAATTTTTACCATTTATTAGTATCCACCTATTTGTTTAGATTCCATTTTTTAAAAAAATATATTTTTAAATATTTGAATCCTAATATTAGTCAAACATAATTAATAAGTATAATATCTACAAACACCTCCCTCTGCAAATAAAACCGTTTTTAGGAGGCAATGTAACAATGTAAGTTATTACTTTTTAATGATGTTTAATCAAATCTATAATTCGCCCAATTTGTCAACCTTTTAAACTCATTGACTTTTTTTTCATTAAATTTGTCGGATTGTATTTATCAAAAGTTAAAAAATTTTTTTCCAAAATGTAAACAATAACGTTTGATGTTAGTTAGTCAACATACCAGACGATTAATATAACATTAACATATATTTTTTTCACAATTTCTTATTGGTATAAAAAAACTTTGGTTTTCTTTGATAAACTAAAATGAATCACCTTGCAAACTTACGATTTACTTCTTTTAAATGTTTTGGTACAAAAAAATTTTACGTTTTTTTTAATAACCCGAATTAATGAAAAAAAATTACATAAAAATTCATTTTGGCGGTAAGGTGAATTATAGTATGATTTGACCATAATGTTTTTTAAATTTACTAAATATATGCTTGATTTACATAATAAAGGAAAGTTTTATCATTTTTATTGATTGAAAATCGTGATTGGAAACATTTAAACATAATCAATTAGATTGCCATTTCATATCCTGTTTCCTATTTGTATAATGTATACTAAAAATACAAAAAAGTTCCCTTATGTAATACAGATGGCATCATTATAAGTACATGTAAGATTTCAATCCATAATCATTCAATCTTTTTCTTCTACACTTGCTCAGGTAGCATCTAATACTTATCCTTCTTACATTCTTTATTCATATGTCACTATAATACTAACATTCTTTGTATCTCGGTTATTTGTGATACATATTACAAACGTGCAGGATTATGGATCCAAATAATGTAACCTTTTTGAATGACATAACATGGCGGCTGAGTCAGTACACAATCAAAGTTAAGGTACTTAGACTTTGGAAGAGAGCAAATCGTAAGATACCAGGTGAAACTCTTGCTATTGATATGGTTGTTATGGATGAACAGGTTAGTTTTGCTATCATCATTTCATATATCGTTTATATGTTACATCACTTTTTTGTATATTATTTCTGATCAAACTTTCTTTTATCTCTCATAATTAAAAAACAGGGTTCCAAAATGCAAGCGATTGTGTGGAATAGATACATGAAGAAGCATGAAAATTTTTTACGTGAAAACGAAGCTTATTATATCTATAGACCACAACTAGCTGATAACAAATCTGTTAAACATTTTGATAAAAATGACATACTTTCGTTTACTTTTGACACAAATCTTACGAAGTGTAGCAGGTTTGAGGGAAGCCAATATGGTTTTAATTTCTCTTCTTTTGAGTCAATTAAGTCTGGTAACCTGTCTCAAGAACAGAGGATTGGTCTGTTTGCTAATCCTTAATCTTTTATATATGTTTACTCTTTTAATTTTTATTCTTATATTAGTTTAAATAACTTTTTAAATCTTTTAGATTTCATTGGGTTTGTTGAAGAATGGAGTCCACCGGAGCCAACAGAAACAAAAGCGGGTTCGAAAATGAAAATGAACCTTATCTTGATTGATCTGGAGTATGTCTTTCATGTGTTCGAATCATTATTTATTATTTTCATAATATGTAACGTTATATTTATGTGTCCTTTATACCATCAATGCTTACGAAGACATGTTTGAAACATATTTGTATGTAGGGGGGTAAAGATGTCCTGTTCTTTGTGGGATGAATATAGTGAGCAGATGTTCGAGTACATCAAGCTGAATGAAGCCGAAGTCCATGTTGTTCTCATTGTTCAATTTGGTAGCTTTACCAATTATAAAGGTTTTTTATTTCTTACACTTGGTATTACATTTTACATATTTCAAATATGTTTTTAAAAGAAATAACAGTTGATTATGTTTTACACGTAAAGGTAATATAAGCGTTCAAAATGGATTCAATATAAGTCGGCTGTTTATCAATGAAGACATTGAGGATATTCGTGCTTTTAAGAAAAGGTGATATACCTTAATTTCTCCTGTTATTATTTACATATATATTTTAAAAATATCATAGATAAGTTGTAGACTTTTTTTTTCCTTACAGTTATATTGAAAAGTTTATTTCTAAGGAATCATCTTCTGTTCAACGATCTCTTGGATCGTCTGGTAGCATGAATATTACTGATGAATTCTTGAATAAAACACCTTTCAGCACTATTCATGATCTTCCTTTGATAACAGAGGTAATAATGACTTGATTTATCATATCATTACATACAAGTAATATTTTTATTACCTTTTTAACCGATTCCGGTATCTTTTGTAGGTTAACAAACAGGTCATTGTTGTTGGAACCGTTAAGGGTGTCGATGATAAGGATGAGTGGTATTATCTGGGATGTGAGCATTGTAACCACAAGGTCGAGCCTACTTTAAGTTTACCTGATGAAAATGAAGAAACAGATGTTACTTCATTTAAACAGGTCTTGGTTTGCGTCAATAAAGATTGTGAAAAGCACATCGTCTCTGCTGATCCAGTGTATGCTTTTTTCTTAAATATACAAACCTTAAAGTAAAACAACAATGACATTTTTTTACTAATATTTTGTAATTTGTAAATTTAGGTTTAGAATTCCAATCAGGGTGCAGGATTGTACTGGTATAACATCCCTTACGTTGTTTGATCGTGAAGCCAAGAAATTGCTGGGAATGTCAGCAATGCAAATGTTAGAAAAATCTAAACAGGTAAGTTGTTTAAATTCAGTCCTTAAGAAGTTATGTATTTTAGTTTATAATACCTATGTCATTTGTTATTAAGGTTTCTGGTGAAGAAAAAACAACTCCTGCTGAGTTTCATGCTTTTGAGGACAAAAAGTTTGCGTTCAAAATTAAAGTTGGTCGATTCAACATTGATAAGCACCTAGATGGATATGGTATACGTAAACTTACAAATGAGTCATCGATAGTTGATTCACTCGAAGAAAGGTTCTCTGATATTCAGGTTTCCTTTCTCTTCCTATATTCCTTTATAAGATGTTTTTATAAATACTTATTATTGTTTTACTTTAATATGTTTCACATACATATCGTTTTATTTTTTAGGTGGATCAACCTGGATTTGAAAACTTGGATGTAGGTGAATCGTCTACACAAAATGCAGTCTCTCTTAAGGTTGTTTTGACCTCTTTAATCATTCACCCAATTTAAATTTAATGTCTGTTAAACTCAAATTTTTTACCTTTCATTTACTTTTGTAGGATTCTGTTGGAGATAACAACACTCCAGAATCATCTTGCAGAGTTAGTTTCATAAATGACGAGCAGGAAGTGAAGCGTAGCCTCGACAAAGTGTACGAGCTGGACGATGATGCAAACGAGTCTACAACTAAAGTGCTTAAGACTAATAAGAAAGTTTACACTGACAAGTCACCTGAGACTCCCCTTTTGACCCCTAAGGTTGAAAAATAGAAACAATGATATGTTTGTTTACTGTTTTTTTATTTTCCGGATGTTTTTTTATTGTGTGAGACAATTTGTTTTTAACTATGGTTTGTTTGGTGTTTGATACTTTTTTCAATTGAATAAATGGTGTGTTTGAACTTTATGTTTTTTGTTTTACTTTTGACAAATAACTATTGCATTGTTGATTCATTTTTTATGATTTATACATTATGCTCATGTCTTTATAAGAATAAAAACGTTATAAATATGTACACCAATATGTAAATGACATTTTTTGATCATATATATACATCTAATAAAAAACAGGATACCAAACCAAAAAAATATAATACATTCAATAACATTAACCAACAAAATCTTTCAAAGTTAATAAAAATGGTAACTAATCAAACGAAATATTACCTTAAATTTACAAAGTTGCTATAATACAATTCTATTAAACAAATTTATTGTAATTACATAGTTACTAAAAATCAACAAAATAAAAATGTAAATAAATTCAAATTTTCGAAAAATTTAAATTTAAAATACACCAAAAATTTAAATATTTCGATTTCTTTAATATATGGTAAGTAATTAAGCATATTAATTAATATTTTTAATTACAAATTTAATTTCAAGGTTCTATAAAACCCATACTACTCATTACACATTTTCACAAATTTCTCCTAACTTAATCCACAATCAAACAAACAAATCAGAAGACTCAAAGCTTCAAGAGTTCATCGTTGGTTTTTTCTGCTCTGTCGCATCTTCTATCATACAAGTTGCACGTATGTCCTTTTTTTTCAATTTTACATATTTTCGCATAAAATGATTATCTACATTTTTTGTTTATTTTGATGTATTCTATATTTGTAAATAGTACTTGATTATTTGTAGTTTACGTTGATTTATAATCTATTGTTAGTTAAGTATTATGTATCGTTGAATGTTTACATAATACTTACATATTATCATCCATAGTTTTAAGTTTGTTTATATTGTGTTACACTCTTATGATGCAATTTATGTAGAATTGCCTCCTTTTAGGTTAAATGGGACGTAAAAGACTATCTAGCAGTTCAAATGGTAAATTTTTTTGGATATATATACAATGTATTTGTATTTGTATTATTTTTGGTTTGTCATCTAATTTTTCGAATTTTTTTAAGGTCATGACAAACGAACGCCGTTATCTAATATCTCAAACGGTACACATATTTCATACTTATATATGTCTTTATTTATATTAGCGTTTACTTACGTAACTAATACATAATTCTTCACAGTTCTCTCCCATGAAGAAAAAGTTAAGAACGCGGCCGAGTGTCGTAAATATAGAAAATTACAACTGGATGCAAAGAGATGCAAGGTGAACAATCATAATAATGGAATTCAAAATGTGCCGCCAACTGCAATATTTAACCGTCACTCCGTTGAATGTTCCAACCATTATATTCAGCAAAGCTCAACTTTCCAAAGTACATTGAATTTTTCGACACCCGGTAACATCAGTTAATAACGCTTTTTACTTTTATATCTTTGTATAAAGTCTGAACTTCCAATCCATATTTATAATTTATGTCAATTTTATATGTTCGTCTATTCTTTATAGGACAATTGCACCAAAATCCTTTGTCTACTTCATCAAATGGTATTGTTATTAATTTAATACACATGTTTTATCGTATAAGAATAGACGACTTTCTTATTCACTGCAACATAAAAACTAATATTATTTCATACGTTGTTTGTACGCTTCAAGTCAATAATAATATTGCATCGGAGTGTCGAAAATCCAGAAAACTGCAAATGGATGCTAAGAGACTCAATGCTAAACAATGTCATAATACAAACCCATCCACATCCAAAAGTACTTTAGTGTCAATCGACGTATCATCCGTTAGAACAAGCAGAAACAACCAATTTAACGCGTCTTCTTCCTGTAAGAAATTTCTATAACATTTAATAATTTCAATGCAAAAGCTTTTTTAACTTATTACAAATTTTTTACTCTAACACGGTCTTTTTATTATTTGTTTGTGTATTCGCAGGTTCTACACAACGAACTCCTTTGTCCAATATTACAAACGGTATCATACTTCTATGTTATACAAGTTTTATTTTATATTATTCTACTAATTTAAAACTAAAAGTTCATTTAATATAGAAACTGATATTATTTTTTCCATAGTTTCGGTGGCTGAAGTCCAAAGACACAATTCTGCAGAGTTACGAAACCTTAGAAAATCACAACTTGATGCAAAAAGACGTAAAGTTGGTTCTGTTACTGCAACTCGAAAACAACCCACTGTTACACATGAGTGTTCAAATAATAACACGTTTAGAACTCCTACTAATGCAACACCATCTGGTACAATTTCCTTTGTGTCTATTAATTTTATAAGTTTGTGAATCTTATTAATATTAACCTTGAAATTTTATGATTAATTACAGGTGGACTTACTCATGTTAACACGGTCTCACTTGGGTCATCTTCTGCTCAAAGAGAACCGACTAATACATCAAGAAATAATCGACGTTGCATATCACCTGTCCGAATGGTTAATTTGTCTGACGAAGAAGATGTGGAACCTCAAGCAATTGAAGGCTTCCAATATAAGGGTGTCTCTAAAGGTAAATATTAAATTTACAAAACATTTAAAAGGTTTTTTTTTTACTTTTATAACTTAATGTTATTTTATTTATTCTGTTTGCAAGATTATCTGGATCATGGTGATCAAACGGTTGTATGTCAAATGTGTAATGCAAAATTGTGGAGATCAGAAGCTGGTAGAAGCGTAAGTGTTGGTGGAAGAACAACCTATATGCTATGTTGTGGTTATGGAAAGGTACAACTTCCGGATTTCAAAGAGAGCAGTTTAGATTATCAGAACCTTTTCAAGAACATAGAATTAAAGAGCAAATATTTTTTAAAGCACATTCGCCGGTTCAATTCTATGTTTTGTTTTACTTCAATGGGAGGGAAGGTTGATTCAAATATCAATACGGGAAAGGCTCCGTTCATTTGCAGAATAAGTGGTGAAAATTATCACGCGTTGGGTGGTCTTCTTCCTAATGATGGTTCAAAACCGAAGTTTTCTCAGTTATATATATATGACACTGAAAATGAAGTCTCAAACCGAAAAAAAATTTATAGGTAATATTCTAAAAATTTTCTTCTTCTTTTTTTAGCCGTTTGTATAAATATTAATTTGTTAAAATTTCTTTTTACATTCATTTCAGTAAAGAAAAGGAGACGTCTAAGGATATTTCTGACCGGCTTGACATTCAAATCATTCAGTACCTGAAGTCGATGTTAGACTCAAATAATCAGCTTGTGAAAACGTATAGGAATGTACGGGATCGATTTCATGAAAATCCTGAAGTTAGCCTTAAGTTGCGTCTTATTGGTAGGAGAACTAAAGATGGCCGAACATACAACCTACCAACTTCATCAGAGATTGCCGCTCTTATATTTACAGAAAATGATGAGCAGCTTGACAATAGAGATGTTGTCGTCGAGTCAAGAGCGGAGGGACTTAAGCGTATTTCTGAGCTCCATCCGTCGTATCTAGCCCTCCAGTATCCATTGCTTATTCCATTTGGAGAAGATTGTTATAGGGTTGATATACCACACAGGGAAGAGAGGAAATCTAAAAAGAAAGTAGATTCAAAGTGTTCAATGAGAGAGTATTTTGCATATCATATTCAGGACAGAGTTGGTAAGTTCTCATTGATTTTGAATGCAAGGCGGCTTCTTCAACAGTTTTTGGTGGACGTTTATACCATGATTGAGAGTGAGCGATTGTATTATGTTCGTTTTCAGCAAAGTAAACTTCGGTGTGAAACATATACTAATCTTCAAACGTTGAACCAAAATGGACCTACTGACTTGGCAAAAGTAGGGACGCCTGTGATTTTACCATCTTCTTTTACTGGTGGTCCACGCTACATGAGGGAAAATTATCTTGATGCAATGGCTATTTGTAAGAGGCATGGATACCCTGATTTTTTTATTACAATCACATGCAATCCAAAATGGCCTGAAGTTAGACGGTTTCTTAAAGACAAGAAGACAAATCCAGAAGACAGGCCAGATATCTTAGCTAGACTATTCAAAGTTAAGCTAGACTCAATCATGAAAGATTTACGTGAAAAAGCATTTTTGGGCAAGACTTCAGCAGGTAAAATTCATTGCGAAAATAAAGTTCCAGTATATATTCATAGATTATCATCTTTATTCACTTATACTTATACAATTTTTATTTGTTGTTTATAAATACTACCGTGTTTTTATTAATTAACTTTCTAACTATATTTTTTTACTTTGTATTGCAGCGGTCTATACTATAGAGTTCCAAAAACGTGGACTGCCCCACGCTCATATCTGTCTGTTTCTTAAAGAAGCCAGTAAGCTTCCCACAATTGAACACGTTGATCGTTTTGTTTCGGCTGAAATCCCTGATAAGAATGTAGATCCGGAGTTGTTTAGTCTGGTGAGTGACTTTATGATTCATGGACCCTGTGGACGTGAATATCCGAACTGTCCGTGCATGCTTGACGGTAAGTGCTCCAAGAAATTTCCAAAGAAGTTTTCTTCTGCATCAACGTTAGATTCAAATGGATATCCGGTTTATAGAAGAAGAGAGTCAGGGGTATTTGTTGAAAAAGGAAGTGCTAAGTTAGACAACAGGCATGTGGTCCCTTATAATGCAAAGCTTTTAAGGCGTTACCAAGCTCATATCAATGTTGAATGGTGTAACCAGGCTGCTTCAATTAAGTATTTATTCAAATACATTAATAAAGGACCTGATATGGCTAAAGTTGCCTTTGTAGAAGATGGTGGAGAAGGTGAAGAAGTGATGCAAACAGATGAAATCAAAAAACATTTTGATTGTAGGTTCCTTTCAGCATGTGAAGCTTCTTGGAGAATATTTAAAAATGATGTGCATTACAGATACCCTCCGGTTATAAGACTTCCATTTCATCTTCCCGGTGAGCAAACTGTTGTATATGATCCAAAAGACAAAATTCAAAATGTTCTCAACAAACCCACGGTGGCTGCAACAATGTTTCTAAAATGGATGGAACTGAACCAGAGCGAAGCTGTTGCACGTGAATTAAGTTACATTGATATCCCAAGTAAATTTGTTTGGAAAGATGACGAAAAAAAATGGGACTTTCGAAAGATGGGTAAGTCAATTGGTCGTGTTCACATGGTTAATCCATCTATGGGCGAGTCCTATTTTTTGAGAGTTCTTCTTAATAAAGTAAAAGGACCTAGATCATTTGAGGAGATAAGAATGGTCAATGGCGAAATCTTACCAACATTTCGTGATGCATGTTATGCTCTTGGCCTCTTAGACGATGACAAAGAATATATAGAAGCTATTGAGGAGGCTCATTATACGGGATCTGGATATTCTCTTCGTAATTTGTTTGCGATGATGTTGCTTTCTAATAGCTTATCTAGGCCTGAGCATGTTTGGGAAAAATCATGGAAGTATCTGTCAGATGGTATTATGCGAAGACACGAAGACGTATTCCAAATTGAAGGTAACAAATTTATATTTCGAAATTTAATGATTTTTTTTAACGTCGGTTTTCTTTTAAATTCAATGTTACAAACTTTTTCTTTATTAGGTTTGACTCTTCCTGATGAACAAATCAAGAACCTAACGTTGCTTGAAATTGAGAAACAGTTGCTTCGGAATAACTCAAGTCTACGTAGGTTTCCTTCTATGCCTTATCCGAATAATGATTCGATATCATCTGCAAATAACCGTTTGATTCTTGATGAGCTGAATTATCAAGTAAGTACGTTGGCTGAGGAATTTAATACCAATTCACGTTCTTTAACTGATGAGCAACGTTCCATTTTTGATGAAATCATTCATGCGGTTGATTGTAACAAAGGTGGGCTATTCTTTGTTTATGGTTTTGGAGGGACTGGTAAAACCTTTTTATGGAAAACATTGTCTGCTGCCATAAGATCTAAAGGACAGATTGTTTTGAACGTTGCATCCAGTGGTATTGCTTCTCTGTTGTTATCCGGTGGAAGGACAGCGCATTCTAGGTTTCGTATACCTTTGAATGTTAATGAAAAGTCATTATGCAGTATAAAGCCGAATAGTGACGATGCTGCTTTATTGAAGCAAACTAAGTTAATTATTTGGGATGAAGCTCCAATGATTCACAAGCATGCTTTTGAGGCACTTGATCGTACAATGAAAGACGTCTTGCAGTCAAATTCTTCAGGTAATTCTGAGTTGCCTTTTGGTGGTAAGGTTATGGTTTTGGGTGGTGATTTTAGACAGATCCTTCCTGTTGTTCCAAATGGGAGTAGAAGAGATATTTTAAATGCATCAATAACTTCGTCTCCTATTTGGAATAGTTGCAAAGTCCTTACATTAACCAAAAACATGAGGTTAACGTTGGGTAACAACACGTCTGAATCCGAAGAAACAAAGGCATTTGCAAACTGGCTTCTTGAATTAGGTGAGGGTAAAGTTGGTGAGTCAATTTATGATGATGAGTTTGATGTGGACATTCCAGATGATCTTCTTATTAAGGGTACATCAGATCCGATTTCTAGATTAATTGACTTCGTCTACCCTTCACTTCTTGAACTTTACAAAGATAAAGATTACTTTGGAGAACGAGCAATACTTGCACCTACTAATGAAGTCGTACATGATATAAATGAAAGGCTTCTTGCATTGTTTCCTGGAGATGAAGTCGAGTATTTGAGCTCTGATAGTATATGTCAGATTGAGAATGGTAATAACCGTTCACAGGAAGACTTATACTCTCCTGATGTCCTTAATGGTTTAAAAATTTCCGGCTTACCTAATCATCGTTTAGCACTAAAAGTCGGTGTACCAGTTATGTTGTTGAGAAATATAGATCAACAAAATGGTTTGTGCAATGGAACGAGATTACGAATCACCAGACTTGCAAAGCGTGTTATTGAAGCCGAGATCATATCAGGGGGAAACATTGGTACCAAAACTCTTATTCCTAGAATAAATTTGATACCATCTGATATCAAGATTCCAGTAAAGTTCCAAAGGCGTCAATTCCCAATAAGCGTATGTTTTGCAATGACCATCAATAAAAGCCAAGGACAGTCTTTATCGAAAGTTGGATTGTATTTAAGAAACCCTGTATTCTCACATGGCCAGCTTTATGTCGCATTGTCAAGAGTTAAAAGCAGGGCAGGCGTGAAGTTACTTATACTTGATGCTGATGGGAAAGTGATGACCAAAACAAAGAATGTCGTTTATAAGGAAATTTTCAGCGATATTTGAATAACTGTGTATTCGTTGCTTTTAAATTTTAATAAAATTTGTCTACTTTATTTTTCTTATACGTTATACTACTCCAAATAATCGTACGTTGGTGAACTGCGTGTCCACGCGGGCAAATATCTAGTATATAATTATATCTATCTATATAATAATTGAGGTCAAAATGGCTGAGTTGGCAGCATTCTAGACACTCTAAGCGCTCCATATTCTAACCCGATCCGGCCCATTTTCTAACCTGCCCACCCCATTTCCATTTTCTAAGCCGAGTATAAACCCTAACATTCTATTTGTGCCTCATTGTCTCTCTCTCTCTATCTCTGAAAAGACAACCCTACCTCCTTCTTTGAATGACGATCTCATCAGAGCACGCTACAATCTCTCCGTTAACCCTTCTGCCTATTCTATAATAATTTAGAATCTGATAATCATGATAAAGAAGTTTTGATATATTCCCTCATAACCCTGATACCATTTTCTCTATTCCGAATCTGAATCCATCTCCCATCGCTCCCTACTCCTGATAGGGTTTCATCTTCTCATGTTGGCTTCTCCCCTTCTCCAATCGGTTGTTCTCCCACGAAGAACCACCTTCGTATTCAAACATACAAATCAAGTGATTGATTTTCTCTGTTCATTCTGACCTTCATTCTCCTCGGTCTGTGCCGTCGTCATCTTACCTTTTTTGTTTTTACCCGTATGGTTAAAACATCAAGTAAAATATTGCAGGTACAGAGTGCTTTCGTAGTTTTTTGTTGATTTAATCGTGGTCGTAATGTTGTTTTCTGCAAGTTGTTCGATAAAATGTTGAGATTTGTGTATTGTTATTTTTATGATATGATGTTTTTTCCTTCAGAATTTTAGGTCTTGCTAATGTGTGGATTGAGTTGTGGCTTTTTTGTGTGTGCTATCGTGTTTTGTATGCTAAAATGTTATTGATGTGCATATAGTTTATGTCTAATGTTTTTGCATACTATATATTGAATGTTTCTGGTAGTGTTTCAATAAAGATATTACATTAGAGTGGTGATGCTTGACAAAGTTTTCCATAAACCAACCTAAACTCAATTCATCATTTCAATATAAAAAGAAAGAGGCTTTATAGTGATGTTGCAGGTTTCATTATATTTAACAAATTTTTTTCCTTTTTTTTCTATGTAATTTGTTTAAGATTAGGAGTAAAATGATCCACATTCAGCAGTGACATCGAAATTACCCATTAGGATAAAACTAGGTAATATGTTGGATTTTCGTACTTCCTTTAGTTGATTTTATTTAAGTCGTATCTGTTGTTATATGTTATAAATTAGTCCTATTATAACCATTTGACCATGGGTATTTTGATACTTCCCTTAGTTTATTTGTTGCTTTTTCTTTATTTCAAACACATTTGTTATTGTGTGTTGCAACTTATTCGTGTTCTGGCCGTTTGACCCATTTACAATGAATGCACCTATTTTTAAATGTTATGTGACTTGATCTTTTAGTATTAAGTCGGCCTGTCACTCAAAATCAACAAACATGCCTTATCTGTGTATATTGTGGAAATGTGGAATGCGTTGTTGATAACCTTTTTGACGTGATGTATTGTGTGTACCAGTTTTTGTTTTTGTTTTTTTTTTTTTTGAGTTTTGTTGTTTGGGGAGCCAGTTGTGTCTGGTTATTTGTGTTCGCTTTAACTTGGTCTTGCCTAACATTTTTTTATTTCGTGTCTTTGTTTTTATAGGTTTGCTTTAAAACATCATGCACTGGGTGATAAACATGAAGATTTTGGTGTTTAACTCCCACTCCTATATTTGCCAAAAGCTGTTAGTAGCTTCCTTATTGATATTGGGTTCTTCTTTCAAATACGTGTTGATGTCCGGTGGAGATTCCTCAATGTTCGCCTTGAACATGCGGGTCTAGAAACCAAATGGTAGTTGAATATAAAGTATGAAATAGAGCATGCGTATAAAAGGTATGATTATTTCTACTTTTTTCCACAAATTTATGTACCAGGTATGTGGCGGTCGTTGAAGATCACGCGTATAAAGGAGCATTCAGATGCCACGGGGACCTTATTTTAAGGAGGTTTTGCTGTTTGAATGTTCATGGTATTTGATTTATTGACTGTAATCATATAAAAAGTCCTTTAACATAGGGAAATACTAATACCCACTTTTAGCATTTGGAAACAGGGACTTGAATGTGTAATGCTTAACAATTTTACTATCTATATATACACATACATACATTCACATGCTGCTTTTATGTTTGCAATTTATAGGAGTGATCGATAAGGCAAGCAGCTTATCATTGCATAGTCACAAGGATTAGGAAATCTTGAGGTGCAAAATTTAAATATTCTGATTCGATTTATAATATGCATATTAACACTGTATGGTTTTCATTTTCCAATATTGATTTTAGGTCTTGCTAATGTGTGGATTGAGTTGTGGCTTTTTTGTGTGTGCCATCGTGTTTTGTATGCTAAAATGTTATTGATGTGCATATAGTTTATGTCTAATGTTTTTTTCATACTGTATATTGAATGTTTCTGGTAGTGTTTCATTAAAGATATTACAAATGGTCGACCTTGACTATGCTTATTTACCTGCTTCTTGCCTGTAGATGATATGGTCTGATTGTCATCTTAGTAAAGCTGGCAAGAAAGGCTGGCTTCTGTTTTTACACTTTGTTCCCCTACTATTTGAAATGATTATCGGGAGCCATGGTCTAAACAATCAGAAATGATGTTATATCGTAGTTGTTTTGAATTAGTAAGCTTTTCCAGCTGTGACTTCTGTCAAAGTCAGTGTTCATTTTGACCAGGAAAGTCAACTTTTACATGTTAACTTTTTTCAGCAGCTAACATTTGGGTCAGTTTTAAACTAACTATAGTCGACCTTAACCATAGTCAGCAATTGGCGAAGATGTTGACGGCGATGCCTGCCAGGAGTTTGTCAGTATCGTTTCAAGGACCGTCGTTTGCCGTTTCGTTAAATAATAAGGTAACGAAACCACCGCCTACTGGATTTAATAATAATAATAATAATAATAATAATAATAATAATTAATAATAATTAATAAAAGTAATAATAATAATGGATCTAGGAATAGTACACCGGAGAGGAGGCCTGTGACGCCGGTTAGGAAGTTAGGGAATATTAATACTGTTGATCAGAAGGGAGGGCTTTCTGTGCCGGTGGAGATGTTGCAGCTGTTGTCAATGATATTAGTAAAGGTTAATGTCGTTGTTGACACTCATAGTAGTAATATTTGCAAAATATTGTCATGATTTTGAATTTTTGATAGTGTTCTGTAATCTGATGATATTTTTGTATCAGTTGGCTGGAAAATAGGAGCAATTTTTTTCTCAAAAGAATTTTCAATGAACTATTTAATGGCAACTTACACCAAACCTCAGGTAACAAGGCATTTGTTCATTAACTGAAAATTTAACAAGGCACCTGTTCCATGAATCAGTATTTTTATAATAAATATTTCACAATAATTAACCATTTTATGCCAACTGCATAGTGGTAAATTGAAAAAATAAATCACAGTAAGCAAATGTGTCAAAATTTCATTAAATTGACTATTTGGTGAAACTCCTTTAATGAACGGATGGACGACTATTTTGGCTTCGGATCAAAATAAAAATGCTTTGGTCAATGAAAGGATTAAAGATATAGATGAGCAGGTTTCTTTGGTCGATAATTGGAGGTTCGAGACGATTACGGTGGAGGCAATATCAGAATTGCAAGATATTATGTATGTGTTGTCCCAGGTGCGCCTATCAGAAGGTAATGACTCGTGAATATGGGCCGGCGAAAGTAATGAAATTTTTTCTGTTGCCGCGGTTAAAAAATGGTTACGGAAGGAGTATAATATGCAACAGAATCTGTCTATGAAATGGGAATCGTGGGTCCCAATTAAGGTAAACATCTTGGGTTGGAGGATTGAGTTGAGTAGAGTTCCGACCCGTTTGGAATTGGTGCGCCGGAATGTTCCAATTGCTGATACAGTCTGCCCGTTATGTGATGCTGGAGCAGAATCGGTTACTCATTTATTTGTGGGTTGTGGCTTTGCCTTTGGGGTATGATGCAGAATATGGCATTGGTGCAGATTGGTGCTTCCAACTGTGTCGTTTGTGAAGGATCTATTGCAGTTGACGAGTGCTTCGAACAGGTCCAAGTGGGGTGCAAAGATACTTAGGGGAATTATTTTGACAACATGTTGGTCGTTATGGTATGCACGGAATGATAAAGTGTTTCAAGATTCTACGCCTCGTGTTTTAGATGGCGTCCAGAAGATGCAACTATGAATATTATTGTTTTTTACATTTTGGCTGTTACTCTATTATGTGACCCAAAATAAATGCAACATACGCCGTTTGCCTAACATACAAATTCACAATGTTTGTCATTGAGAAACATTGAGTTTGGTTTACATGATTTCTCTGTTTGATATAGTTGGCTGTATTCAAATATTTGTAGAGGCTGGGCAAATTGAATTAAGACTCAAAATGTGTTCAACATATCATTTTTAGTATGGGTTGAAACAGGGCTGGGTTGGGTGACCTACAGATATTCAATTAATAGTAAAAAACTCAATACAGTGGGTTGTTTGGTGCATTTAACAAAGAGAGGTTTCTTTATTAAGTTATTTGACAACATGTTGGTCATTTGTTTATTGATTTTGCCTTCTTATTTTTTTAGTATGTATATTGATTAGTTTTACACTGCTTTGAAAAATTGTGCATGCAGGGAGGAATTGTTTGAAGCTGCAAAAATAGAAGCATCAACATTATTGTTTGAAGCATCAACATAATTCTCTAGAAAAGGTTCCTTTTTAGTTGCTTATTAATTATTTCTCGGAGGAGAAAAAATATTATTTTTTATTATTTTCTTTGTTTGCGTGTTCTTAAACTGGAGTGACTAGATAATAATAGAGTATGTGGTGCCACCGATTTGATTATGATTCAACTTATTCGCTCCCAAATGTGTGTGGCTTTTGTAATTTAACATGACCTTACTTTGCCACTGGTTTAAGAATCAACTGTTACAAATTGAGTTATGTTAATTATCATTACATTATTGACTTTTTGATTTGGCATGACAACTCTTTTTGTTAGGGAAGTTCGAGGATAGTCACGATGTCATACCAAGGATGCAAACTAAAGTGAGCTCCCATTAATGAAGTGATGAAGTATTCAGATTAGCATTGAGGTATTCAGATTTGCATTTGTTTTAGTATCAAGTAAGTACATACAACCCGTGCTTCTGTTTGCTTTTACATTTAACTTCGATTCAAAATTTTTTTCTTTTTGAAATTTTGTTACCATAATGTGGATTTTGTAGGCTTTTAGTGCAGCTAGATTCAAAGGATGCAGAAAGGAAGATAAATGCAATGTGGATTTTGTAGGCTTTTAGTGCAACTAGGTTCATGCGTGGTACTTTCCAAAGGTGTAATGTATTATGACACACGCATTACATTTATTTTTTGTTTCTTATGTTGATTCTATTGTGTTGTGATGGGAAAATTTGCTTCATAAAGTGTAGATTTTAGCTTCTATTTTTTTTTTACTTTTAGATGGTCAAATTTGCATAAAAAAGCAAGACGATGCACTATTGCATGGTTTTCTTTTACATAGGAATTGTAATATGTAACTTCCAATAAATAAAACTGGTATACTATGATCTTTAGGACTCTAGAGTTAGGAATAAAACTACAAATGTTGTCTACAAAGAAATATTCTAAAATTTGTGAATAAGTATGCAATCATATTTTTCTTAAACAGTTTAATTTCATTGGTTTTTGTATTTTTTGTTAAACTATGTTTATTTACTAAGAATTTTCATCTAAATTTGCATGTCGTTTAAATAAATATGACTGCATCTTCATTTATTTATTTGTTTTTTTAATGATGTCATATCATACATTGCATAATTCATATATCATTTATTGGGTAACATTAAACTTTTTTATGTTATTTTCAAGTCACCCAAATTAATAGGAATTGTAATACGTAAGTTCCAATAATTAAAACTTATATACTACCTATAAAATAATTTTGTCATTTGACTTGGGGATATGCCGGGTGTACACCCGGGACTCTAACCTAGTATATAATAAATAAATAATAATTTATTCGAGCCGAACCGAGCGGACCTTTGTTCGTGTGCTTGGCTCGTTTACAAACGGGATTACCATATGTTTAAAGATTTGACAGATTGCATGTAACAACTTGTAGGCTCTGTAACATGACTTTAAATTATTTGTTTTGATCATTTATTGATATGAGCATGTCGTACATGGTCTTAGCTTTCTGGAATGGGTAAAATCATGCAATTTGGTTGTCGTTTGATATGTTTTTGGAATTTTATTCGAATAAAGGTCTAAACTGATTTTCGGATTAAAACTTAGGTCAACTTTAATCGTCTGTAACTCGAGTTTTATAAAGAGTTAGGTCATGAAATTTGGTCAGTAGGTTGATATGAGAATAATTCGGCTTTTCCAAGTGGATTCATCCCGTTTGGATGAATACACATTTTTGAGAATTTTTTTCGTAAACTGACCTGATGTGAGTTTTTAGAACCAAGTTGAAGTAATTGATTTTTCATAATTTTTCAACAAGGTTTTGGTACGAAACAAAAATAGTGGCACGACTACTGAACTCCTAGGAATATTCAGTAAAAGTTTGGGACTCTAATTCGTTGTGTAGATTTTTTTAATAAAATCGTTTCGGTAGTGCATAATCTGTCCTGAAAACGTAGATTATGATATATGTGTATATGTGCTTATTTGGAGTCGTGTATGACTTGATTTCAACTTGATCTTTAATGTACACTTATATGAGATATAAATGACGCATATGACTGATAGTAAATATAATGTTCATCAACGGGTTCATAGGGACTACTTGTGCATGTCGTTACAATAGGTGTCACTTAAACGTTTTCACATAAATTAACGTCTTGGACAAACGAGTTATGTGGTGTATCGTGTATACACATATACTCACATAGTGACGCATATAATAGGGAGTTGGTAGCGCGTTCTTATTTGTGAAGTTTGGATTTTAGCTTGCAACCTATGGTGAGTTTCACTACTTTTTTCTCGAAAGCATGCGTCTCGGGTTTGAGACTAACTTATTAAACTTTTTTAGTCTGGTTTGGGACTACCTTTACATCCCGGGTTTGGGATGCTTTGACTCCTTCCTTGTGTGGGTCGGGTTTTCGATTCCTTGTGTGGATCGTGTTTTTATCAGTTTTGTAACTTTAACTGTCCTTTGTGAACTAAACAATCTCTATAATTTGAAAGTCCTTACAATATTATTGAGTTAATCGCTGGAGGCGAACGGGGTATTAGTTAGTAGCGCTATTAGGTTGTGCAGTAACCTCACGCCTGAGGTTCTTGGGTCACGGGCATGAACTTCTGACCACAATTACTTGCTAGTGTTGATAGACACTAGTGCTGAGGCACTGTATCATATGTATGTTTCCCAATAATCTCATGTTTAGTTACATTGAGTGGGTTAGCTACCCCTGACAAGCTTAAAACTGTTGGTTTATAATTTTAATAACTTTACCCTTGCTACCATTTTGTGAACTCACCGACTTTATATTGACACACGCTACCGTGCTTTTGCAGGTCGCTAGAGTGGAACACGTTTAGGTCATGCATTATGTTTGTCATGGGATATTGAACACTTTAAACTATTTTCATCATTTACTTACTTTTGCTTTGATTTGGGCGCGTTTATTTTACGCATGACTATTTACTTAACTGTTGATTACGCTTCCGCATTTTCTTGAAATTTATGGCTGACTTTTAAACATGATTTTGATAACGAACTAAATGGTTTGGGCATTTAGAGTCGTTCATGTGACTTATGGCTATGAGATCCTGATGTGTCACGCGCCTCGCGGTAAAAACCCGCAGTGAAAATTTGAGGGTGTGACATGGTTTCATTTAAAAAAAACCGGAAAAAAGTGTCAAAACACGGAATCGAACTCGCGAGCTTTTGGACAAACACAGCAGCTCTTACCAGTGGAGCACTTCTTGCATTTGGTTATGGGTTCCCCATAATTTATTTATGGGTTCCTAAGATATTTTTTTATATATTCTCATTAAAAAATTTAAACCGACTAGGTTCCTAGGAATCCGTTCGGTTAGCCTATATCCGCCCCTGGTTACAGGTGTAGTTAGTTTGGTAAGAATCTATTTTTTTTATTTTGATTGGTGTTGTTAGGAACATTGATAACAAAGGTTGCTAAGCCGGTTAGATGTAATTTATAATTCTTAGACAACAGGTAAATCTCTAGCTGATAAGTGATAATTAATCACCCAACAATGCATGCCTTTTAGATCATTTTTAATGCATGTACTTTGAAATCGACTGACATGTGGTTATTATTGAAATAAATACTTAAATTATGTATGAGTAGAGAAAATGGTCGAGAGACATGAAAAGTTACCATTCCACAATCTTTTTAGTCGATAGAAGTTGGATCATTTTTATTTATCTTCAAAATGGATATTCACTGCTTACCGATTGATTCTTTTATTCGGTGTCATCCAAGGTGATCAGTTGTATATCCATAATAAAGACTGAACAAGCATGTCATTCTTTCACATATGCTCACTTTACATATCAGAATCGCTTATCATAATCATCATCATCATCATCATCATGACATATCACTCAAGCAAGATGTGCACACGTAGAATTAGAAGTAGGTTTTATGAATTATCAAGTATTAATTCTTTATAAATTTCTTTTTTCTTCTGAAAGAAATGACATTTTCCATTATGACACAAACATTTTGTCATTTTATATTACATTTGTTTATCCTGAAAAATCCCGAGGGCTTAACTAGTAAAGAATCCAATAACATAAGAGCATGTTTGGCTCTCCTTCTCCTTATTTCCTTCTTCTACCTCCTTATCTCCTTAATAAAAAAAGTTACAAATTCTTACTTATAACTTATCACCTTTTCAACCCATAAAAATATCCTTTTCAACCCATTACCAAAACAAACTTTTATCTCCTTATTAACTTTTTGATTATGTAAAAATGGCCCAAATTGGTAACATAAATTGGTTGATTTGTAGGTAAAGAATCCAATAAAGGTGACAAACCCATGTAACCCGACCCGTATCGATAACCCGAAACAGAAAACCAAAACCCACCCATTGTTCCTTCCTTCCTATTTCTTCTTTGCCCAAATCCTCTCTCCATCTCCATTAAACCCTCTCTCTCTGACGTCATCGGAGACGGTTTAGGATCCCACCTTCTGCTGCCGTACAATCGGTACTACCCTTTTCTTGTTTCATCAATTATGTCCCAATTAACAACCTTTTTCATGATATTTCATCTGGGTTTTGTTTCTTTTGGCTTAAAATGGTCTCATTAGCTGTCTTTTTTACATTTTGAGGGTCCAAGAATCAATAAATATTGTGGGTTTTAGTCTTTTTTTTTTTTTTTCTGAATTAGTTGTATAATAATCTAACTTGGTTGTGGTTATTGTGAGTTTAATATATTGTTGAGCTTTGTTTTGATGTTGGTTGAATGGTTTTTAAATTAGGAATATGTTGTTTTAGGTGTTTGATGATTTTGAATTTGTGATTGAAATGTTTGAAATGTGTGTTAAACTTAACTTTTGCGCTGTTATTAATTTAGTAACATGCAAACCCTAGTTTGTCACCACAGTCTTGCAATGTAGGTGATAGGTATTGGATTTGTTTAGGTGTTTTTGTTTTTTATTATTATTATTATTATTATTATTATTATTATTATTATTATTATTATTATTATTATTATTATTATTATCATTGTTAGTCACAATATTGGTTATACACACACACACACTCATGTACACCTTTTTTTGATGAGAAAGTGTTTCACCAACATTGTATGAGTATGAGGCGGTTTAATAAATGGTTGAGGCGGTAAGAAAACGTGTTTGATACGGCGCCTCATGGGGTTATGTTTGTATGTATGTGTCTTAGGGCCGAAGCGGTATGAAAACATGCATCTCATGGGGTTATGTGTGTTTTTGATGCTTTAGACGTACTGCGTCAATTATTTTATTTTTGACGTGTGTTTTTGATGTTTTAGACTTTCAATTTAGTGACATGCCTAGTATATTACATGAGGTCACAATGCCCTAGTATATTACATGAGTGTCACAATGCCCTAGTATATTACATGAGTGTCACAATGTAGGTGATAGGTATTGGATTAGTCAAGGTATTTGTATTTTCTTAGATGATACCTCAGCGAGGGGTTGAGTTTAGAACTGTTTGAATGCTTTATACGTTCTTGTTGGTTTTTTTTTGGAATTTCGAATATCTAAGAATGTAGAAAAATAATGGTTTTGGTTTTAATCTGAATGAGTGATGTAATAACTAATAACCTAACTTAATTGTGATTCTCGAATTCTGTTTTTGTATTAGGCATTGGATTTGTTAAGATGTTCGTTTTTTTTATTCTGTATAGTCACAATATGGGTTATGTATAATACACCTGTATTACAATGTATTTGTTTTGTATATATTTGTATATCTTGTATGTGCTTTATGCATGATTTTGTGCAACTACAATTGTGAGGTTGTGTGGTTATTGATACTAAATGTTGTGTATAACTTTATAAAAGTAACAATAAGATTAGTCATATGGAACATGAATTGTATCAAAATTTTAACTCTGATGTGTTATCATTAATCATTATCAGAAGATATGAACATATTATGCTCCCTCTCTTCCAAAAACTGCAATGCTTGGCTCGCCTTTTACTAATTTAAAATATCGAAAGCGCTTCTTAATAAGATTGAAAAAGGGAATCTGTGAACCACAGTCAATCGCATCAATACTTGTATCTTTTTTTCCCTTAAAAGCTTGCAATTATATAATTTTTTTTTCATGCAGGTTGGTCAAGTGCAGCTTAGAGCAATAACGGCAGTATTGCAGGGATTGAAGTGCTGTATGACAGCAAACTGACCAAAAATGAGTTATTCATCTGACGACGATGATAAACCCTTGGTTTTTAGAAGGAATTCAAAACCTGAGAAAGCAAAGAGTTCTTCCCATCCTCCTAAACCGTCTCCCAAACCAAGCAATGATTCAGATTCTGAAGATGATAAACCATTGAGTTCTAAAATTTCAACTGTGTCCAAGGTAAACACTAATAATGCCAAAAATGGGTCCCATAAGAGTGTGTCTACACCTCCGAAACCACAAGTAAAAGATGAAGATTCTGATGATGAAAAACCGTTATCTTCAAAATTCTTATCTAAACCAAATGTGGGATCAGCAAACAAAGCTCATTACGAAGATGATAAGCCGTTGAGTTCTAAAGTTTCAACTGTGTCCAAGGTAAACACTAATAACGCCAAAAATGGGTCCCATAAGAGCGTGTCTACAGCTAAGAAACCACAAGTAAAAGATGAAGATTCTGATGATGAAAAACCATTATCTTCAAAATTGATATCTAAACCAAATGCGGGATCAGGAAACAAAGTTCATCAAAATGGTTCTGTATCAAGAGATAATCAATCCAAGAATATTGCCGTTAATAAGCGACCATTAGGTGAAGAAAGATCTTCAGGTCAGTCGTCTGTCAAAAAGCCAAAGCTTTCGGATTCTTCAACACCAGTCAACCGCAAACCAGTGAATTTGAAACCAAAAACCAACTCAGATGATGATGACGATCTTCCCATAGCACAAAGAATAAAAAACCAAGCTCCATCAAGTAGTAGTAAACCATCATCTTCAAAACAAAAGGTAGTAAAAAAGAACTCCTCATCTTTAAACAAAACCAACAAGAAGTCAAAGAAGGTTGTAAAAAATTCGAAGTATTCAAAGCCATCGAGAGTCCCACCTGGCTCTGGTGAAGGGCAGAAATGGACTAGTTTGGTTCATAATGGTGTAATATTCCCACCTGCATACAAGCCTCATGGTGTTAAGATGCTCTACAAAGGGAAGCCTGTTGATTTGACCCCTGAACAAGAGGAGGTGAACTCTATACACACATATATAGGCATATACATACATGATACATATATGTATATATAATCTTGATTAGCATGTTCTTATGTTTGTTGATTGTACATGTTACAGGTTGCAACAATGTTTGCAGTGATGTTAGATACGGAATATATGACTAAACCTAAGTTTAAAGAGAATTTCTGGGATGATTGGAGAAAGATTCTGGGAAAAAACCACGTCATCCAGAATTTGGACGACTGTGATTTCAAACCAATTTATGAGTGGCATCAGAGCGAAAAAGAGAAGAAGAAGCAAATGAGTACAGAAGTAAGGCTTTCAGAAATTTGACTGATTTTTAAAAGAGTATCACATCATAACCTCTTATGTTTTTTACTAACTATGAGAATGTTTATGTTGTTGGTTTTGGTTTGGTTGCCAAGATTAAACCTATTTGGTCATCATAGATGAATATTTTCAGACATAAATTGACTCATAGCCAAACACTTGTAGATACTTCATTTAATGTAATAGATTATCAATGCAAAGTTGTTTTGTGTAGGAAAAGAAGGCCTTGAAAGAAGAGAAGATGAAGCTCGAGGAGAAGTATATGTGGGCAGTTGTTGATGGTGTCAAAGAAAAGGTGATATATAGATTTTTATTTGTTTGCACCGAATTTCTCATATCAAATAAATGGGACTCCCTATCACATCTTCATTTTTCTTTACATCATATTAGTGGGACCCATAAAATGAAATCGTTAAATAGCCAAAGCAAATGGGACCTTAAATCTGTTTGTAGACATATATTTATAAGTAGAGGTTGTTACCTACATCATGATGAATGACAAAAATATTTCTAGATGTCTAATTAGTAATTACACTTTTGAAAAGAACTAAAATTTGTATATTATTGATATATAGTTATGTAAGTTTTGAGCAAATGGAATTCAAATCAACATAAGTCCTTAATAAGTTTATATGCACTTGGGCAGATATTGTTCTAGAAAGCTTATTTGTTGATATTGAAGTTATTTCATAATATTTACCTATCATAGTTATTTGAGTGCATGTTTATACTCTAGAGTCTGGCCATTGTTGGTAAACTGTTAACGGAGTTCTCTTTTCCAAGCATTAATGATCTGTCCTGCACTGTGGCACATCACCATTCCTTTTCTTTTGCTGGCTTATAAAATTTTCTTTAATTGATGACGCAGGTTGGAAACTTCCGAGTTGAACCCCCTGGGTTATTTCGAGGCCGTGGGGAACATCCAAAGGTTCGGACGACATCTTTCCCTCTCTAATGAAATATATTAATTTAGTACAGTCCACTAGATACTCGTGTCCCTTGAAAATTGTAGCATTTTCTTTTTACATGGACTTTTTTAAGTAATTTTTTTGGTATTTTCTGGCCAACAGTCTATTTTAGCCAAAGAGATGATTTTTGGCTCAAGATTAATGTTTCCAATAATAATAATTAACAAAATGTAGTTGAATAATGAAAAATTGAAAATGCATTAAGACAATAAAAAGGTTTTTCATATAAATATTTTATACTAATTATTAATCCTAATACTGTAAGATTAAAAAAATACAAATTACTGCATATATGTTTTGGTTAATGTAGGGTCGGTTTTTACATATAGCCAGAACTGATTTGGTGACCTCGGTTAATCAAGTTTTTAAACTGAACCATTGGGTTTAGTTATTGCTTGGTATTATTGGTTTTTTCGCTCACTGCTACTTTTAGTTATTTGACATTTTGTCGCTTGTTCAAACATTTTTACCAAGTCAAAAGTTGAAAATTTCATCTAAATCACAATTCTCGTTGTTTTCTAGATGGGAAAGCTAAAGAAACGTATCCGCCCAAGCGATATTACCATAAACATTGGAAAAGACGCTCCAATCCCAGAGTGTCCAATTCCTGGTGAAAGGTTTGTCTTATTTCTGTTTTTGTTTGTTATTATTGATCAAATTCAAAATTACCCTTTCCTTTAAATTGTATCTACTTTTGAGATTAATTCAATGTGTTGCAGTTGGAAAGAAGTTAGGCATGATAATACCGTTACATGGTTAGCTTATTGGCTTGATCCAATAAATATGAAGGAATTCAAATATGTGTTTCTAGCTGCTAGCAGTTCCTTAAAGGGTCAAAGTGACAAGGAAAAATATGAGAAGGCGAGGATGCTAAAGGTAGGTCAAATAAATGTTACTCATAAGTAGAGGTGGAAAAAACGGGCGGAGTTGATTGGGTTGACCCTAAACAGTATTTGTCCAAACTTTATAAGTTCTTATTATATATAACGTTGTACCAAATCAGATTACACAAGGTATATTATTTTTTTGATAAATTATTTTCGAAGATGATCTTGGTTTTATAATAACGCATCAGGACTTCAGGAGTACATAATGCGCGCATCACATGATGTGGCCTGATCAAATCTGACCATCGATTAAGCAATGAGTTTGAGTATTTGAACAAATCAGACCATCAATTGAACAAATCTGACAAGAGATGATGTGTATCTTAGATATAGGTTTAAAAGTTAACAAGTTAAAATATTATCTATAAATAATTTTCTAGTGTTTTTTTTTTTTTTTTTTTTTTTTGTAACGAACGCCTCTACACATGATGTGCGCGCTTTGCGCGTCACACATCGCACTTTTTAAAACCAAAAAGATGATTAAGGAGGTTTTGTGCATTAAGAAATAAATTTTGGGAGACTTTTGGCTTATTTGATTGATTTTTTTCCATTTAAATTTACCTGTTTGACTTGTTAAGAGATAAACCTTAACCCGAATGACCCGTTCATAACTCAATGGGTTGAAATCACCACCTCTACGTGTCTGACAATTGCCATTGTATTGATTTCTCATACTTTCTTTTGGTTTCTCATTTGATTATAGGGATACATTCAAGGTATTAGAACTGCCTACACTAAAGATTTTGTAAATAAGGATGTGACAAAGAGACAAATAGCAGTTGCTACATATCTCATTGATAAACTAGCACTCAGGGCAGGAAATGAGAAGGTGCCATTTTTTATGCCCTTTTTATCTACACTTACTTTTTTGTATCGTTAATAGTAGATGAGTTTTAATATATTATAGCCTGTATAGTGTATACATGTATGCTTATCCTCTCTTTGTTTCTAGAACTGCTCACTTTAGAGTAGGTATGTCTGTAGTCTAGACTCTAGATTGCTCTAACGGGCTTATGGTCCATGCACCATCTTGTCCATTGTTTCTGAAGCTAATAAATAATAAGGCTGTTAAATATAGTTTTACAAAACTTTACTCTATGATAATCCTTTTTCCAGTAATGGATGTCAACACTTGTAAGGTTTGAATACACTTCCGGTGATTTTTGACACGTTTTGACTCCTTTTCTTGGTGAAGTTTTAAATACTAAATAACTATCCTTCGACAGTCCGTTGCTTATAATTCCATAACCTTTTGTGGTTGTAGGACGATGATGAAGCTGATACAGTAGGTTGCTGTACTTTGAAGGTGGAAAATGTCGAGCCAAGTCCTCCAAATATTTTAAAGGTTTGTTATATATATCCATATTTCTTAGAATTTTGCTGTAAGTTATAACAAGGAAACATGATATAATGGATAAAATTACCTACATTCTTTATTCATTTGTGGGCCCTACCTCATTGCAATCGCACCATACTAGAAACTGAATATTTGAACGTGACATCAAACAAATTCTTTTGGTAGAACACTTTCATTTAACATACAAGGCTTATTGAAAGAAACGTTATGTACTTATGTATTTTTCTTAGTTTTCTGGTACCATGGGGATCGTTTATTTTTCTAGTAGAGCATTTTCATATAATGTCTGAAACTTTTATGTTTCTCCAGTTTGACTTTCTTGGTAAAGATTCTATAAGATACCAAAACGAGGTTGAAGTAGAGCTTCCCGTCTTCAAAGCCATTCAACAATTCCGAACAGGTTAGCTAACACGCTCTAGAGGTGGTAAAATGGGCGCGGGTTAAAGGGGTAACGTTTTGTTATGGGTTGGGCTGACTTGTAAACACATTTTCTTCAATTTTTATACTTCTTTTTATGCATATAAGATAACAATAATAATCCGAAAGTTTTAATAAAGCAACTTGAAAGGTTGTGTGCAAAAAATGAAACTACACCTAGTTACTTTCACACGTGACCTGCATTTGATAAACCTAACGCAAATCAACCCTAAATACGTTACCTCTTAACAGGTTATTTTAGTTTTATCTAAATATATGACTTCTGTACCATATGTTTGACTTTTTTCTATTTAACTCAGGGAAACAGGGCGGTGATGATCTTTTTGATAAGCTGGATACAAGTAAATTGAATGCTCATCTGAAGGAACTTATGCCTGGCCTTACAGCAAAAGTTTTCCGTACTTATAATGCATCCATCACGTTGGATGATATGGTAAAATCTTCTTTTAAATATTTCCAGTCAAAGCTGCAGCATTTTTATTCTTGGAAAGTTTTCAATTTACAATTGAATGATTCCATATTGTCATCATTACAGACTTGATATATTTTGGATCCACGAGATTCCCTCTTTTTGCATTTTCCCAATAGTCAAACACATGTCAACCTTTGTGTCAAACAAGCGACTACTTGAATGCCAATAATAAAAAGTAGAAAATCTTGATCTTGGGATTGTTCCGGACTATTAAAAGCAATACAATGTAAATCTGCTTGAACGTTATACGGAGTATACGTTTTGGGAAAGATTCTCCCAAGTTCCATAAAATATGCAAAATTGAAAAAGACGTAGATTACCCAACTATTAGCCAAATGTCTTAAATCTCCTTAAATAATTACAAATTATTTCTATACCTAATCGTTGTACTTTTTCGGCTGTTTGCAGTTAAGCAGGGAAACAAAGGGTAGAGATGTTGCTGAAAATGTAGTCGTTTACCAACATGCAAACAAGGAGGTATTTAACCTTTGATTTTTTCATAACATTTTTTCTTGAATTAGCTATAATTTTTTGTTTGACGCTGCGCATTAATTTTGGTAGGTTGCTATCATATGTAACCATCAACGTAGTGTTTCAAAGTCTCATAGTGCACAAATGACAAGATTGAATGAGAAGATAGATGAATTAAAGGTATAAATTTGTTTGCCTCATTATATTCTTCGTTTTACTAGATATCTACGATTTTCTATAACTTTTGGAAATTATTCTATTTTATAGGATGTTATAAAAGAACTGGAAACTGATTTGGCTCGTGCAAAGAAAGGGAAGCCGCCATTGAAAACCTCTGATGGAAAACCAAAGAGAAACTTGAACCCCGAAGCGTAATTTCACTAATATTTCGTCATTTTTACTAGGGGTCAAATGACACGAACCATAAACGGAATTCATGGGTTTGGGTTTATGGTCTGTTTTGGGTCGAAAATAAGCGTGTTAGGCTCACGTCAAATCTGTTCAACCTTAAATAAAAAAAAGAAATACATTTTATGTTAGAACTTAAACTTATTGGGTATTCTATGCCATTTAAAAAATAAAAGAGAAATAAGATTACTGTTTGGTTCGACCCGCAAACTTGACCCAGTTTGCACTCCAAATTTGTGGCTAAAATATATACATACCTTATTATAACTATTGATAAAATATACAGGTTAGAGAAAAAAATAACTCAGACTAAAGCAAAAATTGAGAAAATGGAACGCGATAAAGAGACCAAGGAAGATTTGAAAACGGTAGCATTGGGCACTTCGAAAATCAACTACCTCGACCCTAGGATAACCGTAGCGTGGTGCAAGAGACATGAAGTTCCCATTGAGAAGGTAAGAAATCAGTTTAACTTTTTAGGAAAAAAAAACTTTTTATGTTCATAATAATTATTATATAATAGTTAATAGTGTTTTGATATCGTGATCCAACCTGCCCACTTTGCCACTCGCGCTTTAAAAATAATACTTTTTACCTGAACTTGATGCAGATTTTTAACAAGTCACTATTGGCAAAGTTTGCTTGGTCAATGGATGTGGATCCTAGTTTCAGATTCTGATTTGGATGGTCGTCGAAGCGGGACCAGCAACTTATAAACTGACAGAGGCCGGGAAAAAGATATCCGACCTTTTTTTTTTCTTCTTTTTTACATCTTTTTCGTTTCTGATTTAGCGACTATTGATGATATATGCCGTAGTATGAAGCTTGTTAAGTGAACTGGTGATGACTGATGAGTTATGAGCTTCTTTATTAGTGACTGTTTTCTGGTTGTCACAAAAACTTACTGAAGCTGCTTTCTTTAACCTGAGTTTCTGATTACTATATTATGTTTATGCATTTCATGGATGGCTGACAAGGCTGGAATATATTTTTTTTGGTCTTTTTTTTTTTTCAAAATTAATATAGTATTGATAAATATTTCGAGGCTACATTTATTAAATTGTAAAATCATAATTTAAAAAAAAAATTATTTAAGTATTTTTTTAAGTTCTGAGACTTAAACTTGAAAATATTTTATAACACTAGTAGTTTGAATACAAAATTTTAAATCTTTATAATTAAACATAAAAAAGATCCATACACTAGATTTTGATTATTGCGTATAAAGGCAACTGTTTTTGTTATGTGACATATTGAGTATTAACGAAGAACAAATATAAATGAAAGTAAAAAAAATTGAAATCAACCTTTGGTTACGTGTACTTGATTTTATTTAGGGTATTGGATTTAAATAATCTAAAAGTTTTGTCTATTGTGAGGTGTCAAAAACGAACCTCTGTTAAATATGAACTAATTGAGTTACTGTAAGCTGATGTGGCAGCTGACACGGCATGTTGTGTCAGCTGACTTGTTTGATGACCTGTTTTTTTTAAATTCCAATTATGCTCAAACAAATTTTCAATTAAGCTCAAATAAATTTCCATTGTAATACTTTTTATACAAAATAATAGTAGTAGCATTAACAACATATCTTCCATCTATCAACATTCTCACAACCTTAGTTCAATTGGATATGTTATACAACAAAATCATCAACTCATATTCAATCAGATCTGTTAATAATAATAATAATCAGATCTATTATACAACCTTAGTTCGATTCACTCAGATAGCAAGATGCATAACAAATGAATAGCAAAAATCCAAAGTATATATTAATAATGATGATAATTTAAGTTCGTTTACAAGAAATAATTGTGAACCCAATAATTTAACTTTATAATAAGATAACGAATAGCAAAAATCCAAAGTATGAATTGATAATATCAAACAATAACTTCAAATCTTATTGTTTTTTAAAAGGGAACATCTCACGTAATAGTAATCAAGTTTTTAAGGGTGTTTCGATTAGCTTATTAAAAAAATAATAAAAAAAGTCTTAAAATATTACCTAAAAACTGTGATTTTTTTTGGCATTTTTTAAAAGTTTTACGCATTAATATTTTTTTTCAAGGTTTAAAAAAAATTTGGCATTTTTTTTTTAAAATTCATCGCATTTTTAAGCCATGACAATATAACATTGTATGATATAAAAGAAAAAAAAAGTAAGAAATGTCATGTAGGATTGGTCACACGCTATTTAAGTAAAATATATAATACGAAAACATTAAAGTAAAATTTACTAACTTAATTAAAAAAAAGATATAAATGATTAGAGTAATTTGAAAACCTGATTACATTTTACATAGTTATCCTGTTATGAAACTACGTGACCGCGTTTATATATATTAAAACTAGCCGATCACCCCGGGAAGGACCCGGGGTTGAAAATTTTAATATGATTTAATAATACGGATCAATAATTCTCATTTGCGTTCGCTGACCTGAACCATGAAGCAAATGTGGCGCAAGTTACAATTCCTTAGCACCACCAACCATCGGTCACCAAAGCCTACATCAATAACAATGGCATACCTACAATAACAATCATCAAGTAACTATTCGACAGTCAACCATCACCATTACAGTATCACATCCATCAAGTATTTTAGCAATTACTTAAGCTAATACGGTACCATTAAATCCCATTACCATCTATACCTGTAATGCGAATACCAACCTAAAATAATGTATAACTCTTACACCTATCATAAAGTGTAAATAAATGCATAACTCTAATATCAATATTCAATACCTAACCTAAAACAATGTATAACTCTAGCATTAGCACCTATCATAAAAGGCTAAAGAAATGCATAACTCTAATGTCAATATTCAATACCTAACCTAAAACAGCCTATAAATCCAATGCTAACACCTAATACTTCAACATGAAGAAACACTAAAAACCTAGCCGAATAGATAAAGGATACATGACATATTATATGAAGCGTCTCAAAATATTAAAAGAATCATCACACATCCCACAACCTTTTCTTTTATTTCAACTAATATACTATCACAGTCATAACTCACAGCTCACAACACAACTTCAAACCCAATTTTAAGCCTAGTAATCTACAGCTAGATAATCTTAACCCAATAACATGAACTAAACCTATATCAAGAAACACAGATCTTGGTTTCACACCTGTTTGCTTGAAAACTAATCAGAATCCTAGTCCCAGCCGCCGCCTCATGTGATCGTGGTAAACCACCATCCACAGCCACTACCACCACCATCCGCTGCTGATAATTCCTGTGACCACCACCGGAAACCCACCTCAGTCACTCAACACTTCAAAAACCACTACCATCTCAATAACCATAATCAATCCTTGCCATCATATCTAGAAAGGAGGGATTTTACCTTTGAGACCAGATCTGTCCCGAGCAACCACCGTCACCACCGTGAATCGTCGTCGCAGTCACTGCTTCTTCTCCCCTTTTCTGTCCTCGCCGCCTTTCTCTCTCTCTCTCTCTCTCTCTATCTCTCTCTCTCAAGGACTAACATGGAATTCAGTTTAAGAAATTAGATACAGTGTTGTTGATTATGAACTTGAAAATCAAAAATAGAGTAAAATATTTTTGGTGTTTGTTGCAACTACATGCGTCTCTCTTTTTAATTGGTTTTCTATGGTTTTGAAAATAAATGGACCATTAATTCAAGTGACCTATGAATGTCCTGGGTCCGCCACTCAGACAAAAAAACTAAAGTGATGAATATATATATACCTCAGAAGCAGCGAGACGGTGAGCGAATTTTCTGGTGGAAAGATGACCAACTTCACGGCTACATATATCACTCACCGCTTTGTTCTTATTCTCTGTCATCCTGTAGGGCTAAAAGTAATTAAAAAAAGCAACAATATGATGATATGTAGTAAAGAACGATTATTAATAATATGAATGAATAGATGTATGCAGGGCCGTCTCCGAAAATGCTAAAAAAAATTTAGGCCCTCAGCGACATAAAAAAATCGGGCCTACCCATATAAATTCATCAATAATATATATTAAAATAAAAAGTTCATAATACGAAGATCATTGTTATAAAATAAACAAAACAAAAGTAGTGTAGCGAAATGATGATACCTACTTCCTAAGCAAAAAAGAGTGGCTCTCTTAGCCTTTTTCGAAGCAACGGTCTCGATCAACCCTTTATTGCCCATACCTTCTAATATTTGCTTTCAATAACTATCATCCCCAATCCGTTAAGCCTTTCTTGAGACATTGTCGATTGTAAATACGACTTCAATTTTGAAAAACTTCTTTCTGCCGATGCCACCGTTACCGGGATTGTCAATAACACTCTATAAGCATTTATAGCAATAGAAAAAAACCTAATATTCTTGAAATTGTTTAGAGCATCAATAAGGCTAACAATGTGTGATACAGGAGCACAGTATTATCTAATAATAAAGCATCTAAGTATCTAAGTAAGAGTAAACATGTAAAAATTCAAACTTGCATATCTAAAGCATAAACAGTAAAGTGCAAAGTTTCAACTTTGAAATATTCAAAATCAGTAAATTACAAAATAATACTATAATAGTCATTAAACAATACTCAAAGTAAAGAAAAAGTAAAAGAAAAAAAAAACGTATAATTTATAAAAACAAAATCAGCAAATTCCCAAACATTCAACCATCATTAACAAGTAAACAACAATTATAATTTATAAAAAGTTCCATACATACTCTATGATGAATTGATTGCTGTTGACTGATGAAGAAGGTGGGACTTGGGAGATGGCTGCCGTCCTTTTGTTTTAGCGCCCAAAATCAAGTCCTGACCTGTTCCCATAATCAAAACACAAATAACAAATTATTAAGCTGGGCTTTTAGAGTTTATAATCTGCCGGGCCCTAGAAGATTTCTGGCCCTCAGCTATTGCCCACTTAGCCCTTGCTTTAGGCCGGGCCTGGATGTATGGATTGAGGTGGAATTTGATTGTGATATAGTATGTGGATGGAATTATTACAGTAGTATTGGTTGAAGATCGTAGAGGCAGCAGAATGGATTTGGAATTAGGGTTAAGAGAAGATGGGTAGTATTCTAAAGGAAAAGAAGAAGAATAATTGAGAGAGAGAGAGAGAGAGAGAGGCCGTAAGATAACAATAGGGTTTTATCTTTTCTTTTTTTTTTTAATAAAAAAACGAAAAAATTAAAAAACACTAAATTCTTTCAATTATTATGCCACGTGGCAGTTTTAAGTGAGGGTTGAGGCCTCCATTGCACGCCACGTCAGCAAAAGGGCTTTGTTTTATATATATATATAGATAAGAAGCAATTTTGTGCAGCAGTAATTTGGTTCTTCACACAAACTAATTACATGTTATATACCTTTCGTGTACTATATAGAATATTCGAAACTAGTCATAGTGAAACAATATTTTGTTAAAGATAAAATGGAAAAATCAAGTGTATGTGTATTTCATTTCAACCGTCCATATAATATAGTGTAAAAATACCCCTCAACTATTAATTACTATGTAGATATTGCTTCATACTTATTTTTCTCACACTTTTAAGCTTTAACAAAGTTTACAAAGTCTCATCAAATATGTCTTGTGTTTAAAGCATCGAATTTTCAGTTACGTGTCAATATTATCATTTCGCATCTTCACTATAGCTTTTCTACTATATTTCTTTGTATTATATACAATTATGAAGAAAAAAAAATCTTACTACAGATGTGTTTTATAAATGCAAATATTTTAAAATGGAACTTCTTTCGATATATAAAACTAACTAAAAAAAACAAGGGTATTTTTGTCATTATACTAAAAACTCTTATTAAAAATATGCTAAAAATTAAACCATAAGGTAAAAAATACATATGTTTTCTTGAAGAACTAATCTGGAGATTGAGGAACAATGTCGTTCGTCTATTGAACTGGGTTAAGAAGGATTGTTTATTTGATGATATTGTTTATTTGTCTTTTTTCTTGGTATACTTCTAGATATCGGAGGTGTTGGGGTGTATTAGACAGAGTGGATGATGAGCCCTCTCTGATGTATTTGTAACTATTTTCCTCTTTTTATTACGGCTATTTCTTGCTAGTCAAGGTTTTATTTTTATATATTTTATGTGTCGTCCTTTAAAATAAAAAACTAATCATCGGTATCTTTTCATTTGTCTTTATGATACCCAACAAGCCAACATCATTACAAGATTATGTAATAACTTGATCTTTATTTACTACCATATAATTCTTCTCTAAAAAAGACTTCAACTGCTGGTGCAAAAATGTTCACCATCCTCCTTTTATTGATAAGAATTGAATAAAAAAAATTATTTATTATATAAAACGCAGTTTTTTTGTGATTTTTATTATTGTATTACCATGGTAGACGAAGTATTTCAAAAGACGAATAGGGGATGAGCTCCAAAATGACTTAAAAAGTTGGGAATTACGTTGATTGTAATGGTTGTGTTGGGGGCGTGATAAAAAAATATCAAAACCAACCGTACTGTCCAAACTGAAGCAAAGCCGATTTGGAGTCGAAACAATTTACCATTTCGACCCCTTTTGAAACTTGAAACTGGCATGTAACCAAATCAATCGTTGGATCCTTTTTATCCATATATCTTTCATTTTTGGAAAATGTAGTTATAAAAGTATACGATAACCCTTAACCATCTGTATCATTTAAAATTCAACACAAATGATTAATCTTGAAACAAAATAGTTCAAACTATAATCTCAAATGGTAAACCATCAAACCAATAAAATCAATCAGTCCGACTGCCTAACCCTGTAACCCATCCCTACCGGTTTGGATTATCTTTCCCAAAACCGTAGTGAGCGGACAATTTTTTTTATAATCAAAACTAGCCGAACTGATCCTCACACGCCCTAATTGTATCTAGTCTAGGCCTTATTATATTATATTTTCTAAAATTGCCAAATTGAAATTGCAAATGTAACACAATAAACAAAAAAATGGACCAAAACTGTTGGTTAATAACAACTACAAGTATAATAATGTAACTAATACCAAAATAAAGGCAGAAACTTTCAAAAAAATCACATGCATTGCAGCATCCTTGAGGCCCAGATTTTGCTGCTTATCACACAGTAACCAAAACATAATCTTGTACCTCTTCTTTCTCCTTCCCTTTCTCCAATAATATTATTATTATTAATCACAAAACCAACCCCATCAATCCCAATTACCAAACTAATCATTCCCTTAAACAGAGCACCACAAAAGTTTTAAACTTTAGGTTCAATTGTGATCAAGATTCAAGAACAGTGACCATGGAAGCATCTTTACATGTTCATACACCTATATGTTGTGGGAAAACTGCTCTTAGAGACAAACCCATTGTAAAGATTAAACCTTTTTGTGGGTTTCATCCTTCAAGAAGATCAAACTTGTTCTCACAGGTAATCTTGATTGATTTTGTTAGTTGGGGTTTGGTTTTTTGTTGTTAAGAATTGTGGGTTTTTGTTTGTTTGATGAAATGTTTGTGAATTTTAGGGTTTTGTGTTTTGTGATTGGTTGTAGTTTACTCAAAGTTGTTCTTGGTACAAGTATTCGGTGATTGCGGGGTTCTCGCAGCAGATTATTGCAAATTCAGGTTAGTCGTTGCGATTCGGTTAAATTGTTAATTGTTTGTTGAGGTTTTAGTGGTAAATTTGGTGTGAATGGTGTGTTTGGATGTGCATTTTGAAAGTTGGTATGTGATCATGAATAGTTAGTGACAAATGTGGTGTGAGAGATATTGTTTGGAACTTTGTATGTTGGATGGTGTTGAGTATATGGAAATATGTTTATTATGCGGGGAAGTAATCGAAAAAATACGGGTATATATGACCATCTCCGACGAGATGTCCATTAGGCGCCCATTTGCTTAGGTGGAGAGGCCCGTGGCATTGGCGGATCTTGAACTTAGTTTTTGGTAAAATTTGGGAAAGACACGTGCTCGGACATAATGTGCGAGGGGGGGGGGGGGGACTGTCCAAGATCTGTTAGGTAGAGGAGAGAGGTGGTTGGGTAGGGCGGGCAGTTGCTGAGGTGAAGCCGCCCGTGAGTAGTGAGCCGTCCTCGTTGGACATAGTTTAAGTAGTTTTATTTTCACCTTTAACCCCTAAAAGATCCAATGATCATAGGTAGAGGTTGGTTATCCAAACACTAGACATTGATTATTGTGACTTGATGTGGGAAAAATCTAATAATCACTTTCAAAATTCACATCCAAACACCTCCTAGTTCGTTTTAAATGATTTGTTAATTGTGTATTTTTAATAGACTTTTCAAGAAAAAGGCGGTATAAAGTGTCAACCCCAAGGGCCAAGGACTCTGCACCAAGAGGATTTAAGCCTAAACCAAACAGCTCGAGAAAAGAACAAAAACCAATTGAAGGGAAAGAAGGTCTGAGTCCTTCTATCTCTACCGAGGTTGTGAATCCCACCATAAAAGAAAGTAAAACCGAAGTCAAAGTTGAGAAAGTTCCCGAGTTCAGTCAAAGGGCAGAAAATGTAAATATTGATGTTATGGATGCAATAAGCGTACCGGGATCACAAAAAAATATTGAAACTGTAAGCAGTGGAAATGATGATGATGATGACAATGAGGATGATGATGACGATGACGATGAGGAAGCTTCTCGGATGTTGAAGTTAGAAATGGAAGCGGAATTACTTAAACAGAAAGTGGAAGAACAAGAAAAATTAATTAAACAGAAAATGGAAGAAGAAGAGAAATTAATTAAACAAAAAATGGAAGAAGAAGAGAAATTACGTAAACAGAAAATGGAAGAAGAACTGCGAAGGAAAGAGATGGAAGCAAAATTAAGGGTTCAAGAACTCAAAACTCTTGCTACCGAGACTCTTGTTAAAGGTGAAAAAATATTTTATTATCCTACGATTGTGACACCCGATCAAGATATTGAAATATTTCTTAATAGAACTGTTTCGAGTTTATATGAAGAATCAGAAATCTTGATAATGGGAGCCTTTAACGACTGGCGGTATAAATCTTTCACTGTCAAATTGGAGAAAACAAATTTTGGCATGGATTGGTGGTCTTGTCAAATACATGTTCCAAAAGAAGCATACAAGATTAATTTTGTGTTTTTTAACGGGAAAGATGTTTATGAAAACAATGACATGAAAGATTTTTGTATTAATGTGGAGGGCGGAATGGATGTTTATGAGTTTGAAGAACTTTTGCTTGAGGAAAAGCGAAGAGAACTTGAACGACTTGCGAAAGAAGAACATGAGAGGGAAAAACAAGCAGAAGAGCAAAGAAGAATCGAGGCAGAAAAGGCGGCTAGTGAAGCGGATAGATTGCAAGCTAAAAATGAAGCTGAAAGAAGAAGGGGGATACTTGAAGAACAGTTACAAAAGGCGGTGAAATCTGATGATAATGTATGGTACATAGAACCTAGTGACTTTAAAGGGGAAGATATGGTTAGATTATATTATAATAAGGGTGTAGGTCCGCTTGCAAATGCTAAAGATGTGTGGATTCATGGAGGCTATAATAACTGGAGACAAGGTTTGTCGATTGTTGAGAAGCTCGAGAAATTTGAGGGAAAAGTTGGTGATTGGTGGTACGTCGATGGTATGCAATCGTATCTTTATTCTTTTTTTTGTAAGAAAGAGTATGCATGTTCTTTTTGCTTTTATTAGAGGTGGCCGTTACAACTCATTTACCTATGACATGTCAAATGGGTAAAAGTAAAGCTTGAAGGGAAACGGGTCAAGTGGGTTGAACGGGTCCAAAGTTGCCCAAAATGTATATTATTATATAAAACCTGTTTAATCGTTTTATTAAAAATAAACTAGATTATTGTTGAATTATTATAATTTTGTAATCATATTTGTACACTAGATACATATAAAAAGCATTTTGGGTCAACTCGACCCTACCATTTTGCCACCTTCAGTTTTTGTGCCCGACAATCTTAAGTAAATTGCAAATAAGTTTGTTGGAAAATTTTTATCATCTCAAACTGTGTAACAAGTCTGCAATTTCTATTAGTAGGAAAGAGTACACTTGATGACACGTTGTAAAATATTTTTGGCATGTTTTCAAGTTAAACTCGTGTGCATTATCATCACTAGAAATAAATTGATGTCATTGATTTGGGTCAACAAGATTTCTTTGTTTGTCTTTTATGGATTGGTATTTGAAAAATAGTCCAAAAGAATTCTTACATATTTTTTAAAATTTTGACTGCTTTTATGGTCTAATCAGCGTCTTGTACTTTTGATAAATTGACATTTGCAGACTTTTACATTAATCTGATTGGCTAACTGTCTTAAGTCTTTACTTCTATTCAGTTGTTGTCCCCAATCGTTCACTTGTCTTGGATTGGGTTTTTGCTGATGGTCCACCTCAGCATGCCACCTTGTACGATAACAACAACCGCAAAGATTTCCATGCAATTGTCCCCATATCCATTCCACAAGATCTCTTTTGGGCCGAGGAAGAACACGAGATTTACAAGAAACTTCAGACTGAAAGACGGATAAGAGAGGAAGAAATCCGTGCTAAGGTTGCAAAATTATATAAGTTTCTGTATTTTCATATATTTGTTTATCATTAATTAATTTTGTATTTTTTGTGTCTTTTCATTTATAGGCCGAAAAAACAGCACGCATGAAAGCGGAAACAAAAGAAAGAACTATGAAAACATTTTTGTTGTCACAAAAGAACATAGTTTACACGGACCCACTTGAAGTCCAAGCTGGTGGCCTTGTGACAGTTTTATACAATCCTGCTAATACGGTTTTAAATGGGAAGCCTGAAGTATGGTTTAGATGTTCTTTTAACCGCTGGACACATCGAATGGGCCTATTACCACCTCAAAAAATGTTGCCTGCAGATAATGGGACACATGTCAAAACCTCTGGTAAGCTGTTGATTAATGGAAAAAATAGATAGTTGATCAGTCGGTAATCACTTTACCTTGATGCTTGGTTTTCAAAATCGCACCTGAGGTGCGCCTCATGCACATCTGGGTCAAAATTGGTCAAATTAGGGTGTGTAGAAGGCCTATAAGTAAAAACAACCAAAGGGATGAAAAATATTATGAAATGGTTTGCTTGATAAAATGACTGACGTGTAAAAGGGACGAGAGATGCAACTTCTGGTTGTACATAGAGTAACGCCTTGCGTACGTGGAGCTCTTACCTCGCGCCTCGGATTTTGAGACCTACAAGCCTCGGAGCGCCTTAGATTTTGTAAAAGCAAGCTTTCATGTAAAATGTGTCAATTTTTCTACATATTCTATTGCAGTTAAGGTGCCACTAGATGCTTATGTGATGGATTTTGTATTCTCTGAGAAGGAAACTGATGACGGCGTTTTTGATAACAAAAATGGTATGGATTACCATGTACCTGTGTCTGGCGGAATTGCAAAAGAACCCCCGATGCATATTGTGCATATTTCTGTTGAAATGGCTCCCATCGCAAAGGTAATCTCTCGAAGTATATTTTCCTAATTAAACACGTGCATACCACTCATCTTGTGTTTGCTTTTTTGCAGGTAGGAGGCCTTGGTGATGTGGTCACTAGTCTTTCTCGTGCTGTTCAGGATTTAAACCACAATGTGGATATTATTCTTCCAAAGTATGATTGTTTGAATCTTAGCAATGTAAGCTCCTTGGATGTTTGTTTGGTTCTTTTAAGTTTGCATCACAATTTTGATTCTTGAAAACATGTATTGTGTTTAAGCATTATTCTGAGCTCATATATATATATAATAGAGAGGGAGAGAGAGAGTAAAAATCAAATACAAATGGGCTTAACCTACTAAACATGAGAAGTGAAGGGGAATTTTTTTTTTTGAAATTTTTTTCCCATCTGCTTAAATATGCTTTCTAGATTAATGATATAAAAAATAATTTTTTTTTCAGTGTAATTACGTCATTAGTGTAATTACAGTAGTTTACACTAGAGTAATTATGTAATTACTCTACACTAATATTTTTTTTAGATTTCAGTACTAAAATGGATGTTTAACAATATGAAAAAAAAATTCAAAAATTCAAAAAAATAAAAATAACCTCCTTCACTTCTCACGTTAAGGGCTATTTGTAAGATAAGAACCATTTGTACAAGAACCTTCCTCTCTATATATATTTGAGCAGATATATTTTCTTCTTAAGTATACTTTTACGACTATTACATTGACGTATCGTCTTGATTTGATCATGAATCTTGCAAACATGTGAAGAAAATAACACAATAGTGTGCAAGAACGAGCAACTTTGGAGGACTTTTGAAAATTTGAGGTTGAGTCAAGTCGGGTTGACCCTCCAACATTTTTTTGTTAATTTCTTTAAAATTTATCAATAATAAGTATATGGAATATGATTACCAAAATTATACCGTTGAAGTAATTGTTTTCTTTACTACTTTACGTTTATAGGTGAAGGACTTAGGTTTCCATAAGAGCTACTCATGGGGTGGGACCGAAATAAAAGTTTGGTTTGGAAAAGTCGAAGGACTTTCGGTCTACTTCTTGGAGCCCCAAAACGGGTAAAAAAAATACTCTTTATCTCATATTTAAAATCATTATTTTGCTTACTTTTCTGACGGGAAATATAAATCTTTATTTGTAAATTGTATGCAACAGACTCTTCTGGAAAGGATGCATTTACGGTTGCAATAATGACGGGGAAAGATTCGGATTTTTCTGTCATGCGGCTCTTGAGTTCCTTCTTCAAAGCGGATTTCATCCTGTAAGCTTTAGGTGTAAATGATATGGAATGATTTTATTCACTCATGAATTGAAATCTATCATTTTGGAAAACATTTATAAATATAGCAAGAACTAAAATTTGCGTTTAATATTGTTTTTTAATCATTATCAACACATTAATTAGTCCAAGAAACGGACAAAAAATGTTTTCCTATCAACTTAAACTCATCTAGCCCTCCTCATACGACATATACCCAACCCGCCCATCTTGCCACCTCTATTTAAAATCATGAAAACCTTCCTTTGTAAATTGTAACTTGTGCCGGTATTTTGTGCAATTATAAGTATTTGTAAGGATTTTTTATTTTGTTATGTTTTGCAGGATGTGATTCATTGTCATGACTGGTCTAGTGCACCCGTTGCATGGTTATTTAAAGACCTCTATACACATTATGGTTTGAGTAAAGCACGAATCGTCTTCACAATACATAACCTTGAATTTGGGGCCCAACTAATTGGGAAAGCAATGGAGTATGCTGACAAGGCTACTACGGTAAATCTTCATTAATTATTTCTTTCTAGCTTTTCATTTATTATTTTATGTGAACAAAGAAGGCTAGTAATTATCGCATGGCATGATGACAGCCATAAGTTAGCATTTTAATAGTGAAACAATATTAGTTAGGACTTAGGAGTGGCAATTCCTAACATCAACCCGTTTGACTCGTTTAGATGAACGGGTTAAACGGGTCGTGTCATGTTACATGATTTTCGGTGTGTTTAGGTTAGGGTTGATGTCTTTGACACAAATAACATACATGCCATGCTTGGGTTCAACGATTCAACATGCTAACCTGAAACCCGCCACCCGACATGATTGACACCCCTAATATTAGTAAATGACAATTTCATGGGATACTTTGTGCAGGTATCTCCAACTTATTCACGAGAGGTTTCTGGAAATCCCGTGATTGCGCCTCATTTGTACAAGTTTCATGGAATACTTAATGGCATTGACCCAGATATTTGGGACCCGTTTAATGACAAGTTCATTCCTGTAAGTAGCTTGCAATCGTGTATGTGTATATATATATATATATATATTGTATATTGCTTAATATCTAGAGAACTTATTGAATTTGAGAAATTTGAATTTAGGACCCTATACACGTCTTTGTTTAAGAATCTGCGTTTTAATTGTAATTTTAGGTATCTTACACGTCAGAAAACGTGGTGGAAGGCAAAAAGGCTGCCAAGGAAGCCTTGCAACAAAGAGTGGGTCTAAAGCGGGCTGATCTACCCTTAGTTGGAATCATCACCCGTTTGACTCATCAAAAAGGAATCCACCTAATCAAGCATGCGATCTGGCGGGCCCTCGACCGTGGCAGTCAGGTTGTGTTGCTGGGCTCGGCTCCAGATCCTCGCATCCAAAATGACTTTGTTAATTTAGCAAGTAAACTACATTCTACACATCATGACCGGGCCCGCCTTTGTTTGACCTATGATGAACCTCTATCCCACTTGGTATACACCATATCTAATTGGCTGTTTTGTTTATGTATGTTGACTTTTTTTACCATAGTTGTTAATAGCGAGCACAACGCCTGCTATAGCGAATAGCGTAGCGTAACACTCATGTGTTGATATATGGTTGGTAGCGACAAGTAGCGGGAAATAGCGAGATTTTTTCAATTTTTTGGGTAGAAGATACATACAAACCATCTCTAAAATTTTCTTCTAGTGCATTGCTAAAAAACATGAAATAGCGCCCACTATTTCATCGATATCGCTACGTAGCTTATAGGTAGCTTGTCGCTATCGTCCGCTATTCGCTATTAACAACTATGTTTTTGACCCATCCTTATATCGTTGTAGATATATGCTGGTGCTGATTTTATTCTAGTCCCTTCAATATTCGAGCCTTGTGGGCTAACTCAACTCACGGCGATGCGATATGGTTCCATACCTATTGTGCGCAAAACCGGAGGTATCATTGTTGGTTATATACTTATATATCTACATTTTGAGTTATCAAGTCAAACAAGTTAAATAATAACTAATTCTATTTTTTTTAATATTTATTTACCTTTTTTATTTGCAGGACTTTATGATACTGTATTTGATGTTGAACATGATAAAGAGAGAGCACAATCACAGGGGCTTGTACCAAACGGATTTAATTTCGAAGGTGCCGATGCTGCTGGTGTCGATTATGCAGTCAACAGGTAATTACATAATTCTGTTGAACAATTTTATGCTAGGTTTTTGTAACCGCACCGGTCGGCCGGACCGGGACGAGTGCATAACCGGTCCGGTTAAGTCACCGGCTGAACCTGCGTCTTGGATTGACTTTCAATGTACAAATAAAATGCTCGTTTTTTTTGGTTTATTATAATATTTTAAAAATATTAACGTATGAAAACGTTATGACACTTAAAAATCGTGAGGGCAAGGTTGGTTTAAACTTTAAAAGTAAACAAAATGTTTTTAAGGATTGGACTATATGTTTTAAATACTGTAATTACTTAAACTATTAAAATTATGTGAAACTACCTTTTGTCCTCCTTATATGTTCTTTTTAATTTTATGTTTAACAGTCTTATGTTCATTGGTCTTTTTCTTTGGTTTCTGCACAGAGCAATTTCGGCATGGTATGAAAGTCGAGATTGGTTCAATTCGTTATGCAAAGTGGTGATGGAGCAAGATTGGTCATGGAACCGACCGGCTCTTGATTATCTGGAGCTCTATCACGCAGCTCGAAAGTGAAGTTAATGAAGATAACCGCGGTTGATTAGATTAAATAAGTAACAACCAGCTAGCCATAGAAGAATTTGTACAGGTCTTTTTCTTCTATAGTTATGATTATGATCCTCAAGATGATAGGGTTGTGTTTGTTGGTCAGTTTTAGAATGATGTGATGAAATTGATAGTGTTTTCTTTAGAAACCTCTTTTTTTTATTCATAAAAATAATAGTTTAAATTATAATTTATAGAACAAATTATTCTTTAAATAATTGTTTGTTTTTTTTTTCTATTTTAATCAAAGAATATGTTAACAAAATCGAATTTAATTAAGGTATTATCTTGTAAGACATGTATAAGACATAGGAAATAGGTGCCTTATGAAGCAGATTTTATAGTATTCACATAGTGTCCCAAAAAGGTTTTAAATAATCACCTCCTGCTCTTAGTTAACAATGAACAAAACCACAGTTTTTTTTAGCAGTAAACGAAACCACAGTTAACGAATACTAACTAGTGGGACGTGTTCCAGCAGGAATTCAGTTGGTATTGGTTCAGTTTGTTATGGTAACATTGTATAGCAGTTTTAATGACTTTTATGTTTATGCTTTGATGACTTGTACACTATCACACACAAGTATGTTTTGAATGAAACTCACACCAAAACGTGAATTATATAAGTATGTCACGATGCAGTGTTTAGAAATTTATAAAACATCGTATTTTAAAACTTATAAAAGCTAGGAAAATAAAATATGCTAAAAATAGTTATGATGTTAAAATAATAAATGATTATAACTAGTTTTCTAGCGGCCGCGCGTTGCGGCGGCAACGAAAGGTAGAATAACAAAATTTAAATTGTCAAATGAAGACGTATTATATTTGACCCGGATCGTTTTTAAACAAAATTTACATCCAACGTTACATGCATTGATCTTTGTCATATATGTCCTGTTATTTAAATCCACCAGTGGGTCAAAAAGAATTAAACTGCCCAATATTAGCTTAATATGAATTCATATAGGGTATTCATTCGTTAATAAGTTAACACAACAAATCACATATTTGACAACTAATAAAATAAATAATTTGGTTATTGCGAATCTAGATTAATCAATTTCTCAAGTATTATAAAATGCAAACAATTGTTCACCTATCGATTGTTAAATGAGTTTGTGTTGAAATCTTTTGACATAGAGCAATTTAAATCTCCACTTAAAAAATGAGAAATAAAGTGCCAATATATAGGAACCCAAAAATGAGAAACAAATAGAACACAACTCAGCAAGAAGCTGAGAAGACGCCTATAGTACAAAACACAAAGTAAAAAATAAAAGAAAAAGAGAAAACCTCCTCTCCTTGGCCTTAACATTCTCCTCACCACCCTTTCGTACACCACCACGACCTCCGCCGTTGGACTTCACTACTTACCGGTGACACCGCCTCTAGGTCTTCTTCTACCATCAGACAGCAACAATGATCATCGGAACCAACTTTTCAACTGTGGTTGAGATCAACAGTAGAGGATGTGCCTCACCGTTTTCGACCCAGTCGACCTCCGGGGGTCAGTGCCACCGTTCGGTTGCGCCGACTCCAGTAAGGTTTGAGAGTTATGTTGTTGTTGAGTTAGGGTTCGGATATCTCAACTGATGATCTGTTGGTCTCCGAAGTCCGAACCCATTGTTGTAGATTAGGTTAGGAGATGAACGTGGGTTTTGTTATTTTAACGTAGGAAGAATGCAGAGGAAAATTGAATCCAGTAGAGAGAGAGGGAGTGAAGAGTATGCAGAGTAAGAGGTTCACACGTGGTGATTGTAGGTGACTAACCAATTAGCAGGCTAGAACCAAATTTTTTTGAAAAACTCAAACAGCATAAGTTACAAGTTGGTATTGCACTAAAAAGTTGCTAAATAGAGGAGTAGAAATACCATAAAGCAATCATGTGCACCACTTAAAATAAACCTTAGTAACATTATATGGGTGGAGCATGTTCTAGTGTTCAATCAAAACATGCATTTAGTGATTATTTTTTCTACTTCACAAAATGTAAACAAACACGTACTGTTCAAGGAACACCTGAACAGATACAACAGTGTAGCTACCTCACAACTTAAGTTCTGTAATTGTTATTTATATAATGTTTGGAGCCACATAGGGTTACAACACTAGCACTGTAGGCTTATTGGTGATTTGGATGGTTGAATAGTTTTTTCTTTTTTGGTTTCGAAATCGTTAGCTTGTAACTTCGTATTAAATTTTTTAAAAATGTTAAAAGATGATTTAAAAATATTAGACATATGATTACTAATTGCATATTCTAAAAGTGATCAGCAAAGGTAGACAGCTTATTCCAAGTTTCTATCTTTATACACATTAGAGGCCATATAGTGCCTGCTAGTTCTCATATATATTCTTTAGATTTGTTCTTGGTTTGGCACATGTTCTTGAACCACTTGATCAGTTTCTTGGCTCTTTCCTTTGCTACTAGACCGACTATTCTTTTATTTTTGTCATTCCCTTTGCTTGATTTATTTTGATACTCTCCGATTGCGCCGATACCTCCAGCACCCCATTGATCTGCCCACGTTGGTGCCTCATCAATAGTCATGCTCTACTGCTCTTCAATACATGCACAAAAAAACCAAACAATTAAAAGCATCATTATGATATGTATGAATGACATATATATGACTATATGTGATATGTGTCAAGTGTGTGTCTGGATATACATACACATATATACTCACACGTATATACACAAGTGTATATATATGTCTTTTGTGTTGTGGGGGAGAGAGGAATGAGGGAGGGAGAGTTAGGATATATATACCAGCTGTTAAAAATGCAATCACCAACACTTAAAAACACACTTGAGGAGATATATATATACATCCACACACACACCTATATATATATGTATGTATATGTACATGTGAGAGATAGAGCCTTGAGATGATATGTTTGGAAGAAACTTAAGGTGCAAGATAAAAAGGGAAAAAGAAAGAAAAGTTTGCATTATATAGGCTTTTGTAAAGGCAAATCCATTTTACATCTTTAATGCATAAATAAGAAAAAAAAAACTACATCAATTTTTGTATACTTGATAATTTCGTAGAGAGAAGCTATTGTACAAAGCGTTCTTAACATAAAAAGTATAACAAACATTTCTAGCCATTGATTAAGGTTTAAAACAAAGATGGCACGATCGTAATTAACCAATACGATTTAAGAAGCAGTTAACGATTCAAGGGTAATTTAGACAAATTACACCTAATAAATTTGAATTTTTTTTTAATAATTATACCGCCCAAATCATCTCATTAATTGACAGTTAATTTAATTTGCTACAATCGTGGAAATCATAAGCCTACAATCCTTCAAAACATGATACTCTGAACACACACAAAAAAAAAAAAAACAGAGCAACCATTAAAATGAGTTCAAACGACAGGTGATCAATCGATTAACAACCGATTATGGCTCCAAAACGCAAAATAAGTAAGCAAATCTTCATATTCGATTAGCAACCGATTAGCTGGCGAGTTTGAAGATGAATAAGACGAGTGATTGTGTTTGTGCTTGAATATTATTGTACAGATGGATGTGAAACAATAACGTTCATTGATGAAAATTATAGATGCGTTTTATGTTTGTGCCTGAATATTGTTATATTAGATGTTGATGTTATAAAACGCATTTACAGTGATGTTGTCAAAAAGTCTTAAATAATGCATAAACACATAATCCTTAATAAGTTTAAATAAGAGGCCATAAAAACCAAATCACAAAAGGAGAGTCTTCGACGGTGAATGGCGGGGAGGTGGTTGGTGGATGCGATGCGTCTTCTAAGTGAGGCGGCGGAGAGATTTAAGTTTTTTTTTTTTGAAATATAAATGAAGCCGTGTATTAGAATTATTATGACCTAAGTGATCATCCAACCCATGCCCATATTTGACAATCCCACATTCTATTTTTTATTAATAAAAAATCTTATCATTTACTAACAGGTACTTAACAGGTTAACATGTATTTAACTTGTTTAGACATGAAAATTAACAATTCTATTCCTGTCTACTTGTTTAGGACACGATACCTATTAAGGTCGTTAGTACATGTTCTCTAGTGCGGTTTTAATTAGCCCCGGGATTTACGCACCACAGGGCCAGATTCGTGGAGGGCTTCGCAAGCGTAGGGGCTCTGGGAGGTGAACATTTGGGGTGAGGGGAGTGTGCCACATAGCCGCCGTTGGGTGTGGAAGAACAAACCCGGTCACCTTTTTTGTCTATTCGTTTTTCGACTACTAGTGGACTAGGTGGGACTGGTTGTAAAGACTAGATCCATCGTCTAAACCAAATTCGACCACCAACGTCATTTGAACAATGAGATGTGGGGAGGTTGGGAAGAAAATGCTATGATATGCAACCCATTTGGGGGCTGCTGAAAATACTTAAACTTGAATTGCTAGATTTTACAGTAATGTCACCGCCCACATTTCACCATATACACAATCTTAAAGTGATCTATCTACAATAAGGGGGGACGAGGCACCACCAGAACTGGTCACGCATACCTCACTATCAGCACGGTAACACCGCTGCCACCCATGCGGGTAGTGATCCGGTGAACCGTTTTCTGGTTCTATTTAACGCGCGGTAACCTTGGGTTTTAATATTGTTTTATTATTTTAACCGTTTGTTTTAATATTGTTTTATTATTTTAACCGTTTATTTAATATTGTTTAATTTTAATTAAAGCATAAAAATAAAAACATAAATACATTAATATTAAATATAAAATTAAAATACATTATGTAACATAAGTCAACGACCCAGGTCAACATTCGTACGCATTTTACTTATTTTTGTCATTCCATGGGCATAATTAGACATTCTTACACACATCGTACCCCCTAGTCTAGTAAAGAATGAGTTATTGAGGAAATGCAATAGATTATCCATTTATGCATACATCACCCGAACTATACAAGACAATTGGCATTAAACAGTCAAGTCAATCACATGCTCAACAGAGAGCAACCGGATAGCCGATTACTATAAACATGGACAAACAACAATACACGTGACAATACCCAAGTGGAGAACTACACAATCCACTCAAATCTGGGCAATTCACAATGTGTTTTATGAGGATAACACTCACACAAACCATGAAACACTCCCAAGGAACAAGCATGTGTTATCACAAGCTGATAATATTCATTAACACATGATAAGCCCCCAATAACACATGTGTAGAGTTTACATGATCACAACACTTAATATATGGTAATTGTAAAGGATCGGATTTTATGAAATCAACACGAATATCACACAATTATAAGTAATATAGGTGCGAAAACCCCACATGCAAAATGATAATGATCAGATCAGAACACGTTAAGATACCTTTTCAAAACGATTTCCATTAATAAATGATTGATCAAACGATTACAAAGCTTAGATATTAATGAAAACCTAGTTTGGAACTCTCTAGAACACCTTCTGAAAACACACTAACACGCACAACAAATGACCAAAAGTTCTAACTTAAACTAGACTCAAACATATATAGAGAGAACCCCATTCGACCCATTCGACCTCTACGAGGCTCGAATGAACATCAAATAAACAACATGTTAATCACCAAACTACATTTGACCTAAATGAAATACATTCGACCCCACGACAGGGCGAATGAACTTGACAAAAACTTTATTTCTTCAAACTTCGGCAATCTTATACAATCCAAAAGCGATAGCCACATAAATGCACCTACAAACTCCCCCTTGGCTATTGCTTGGACTATTCTTGCATTTCGAAGCTTGATCTTTATCTTTATCTTTCTCTTTTGTTTCTCACTCATTTCAAGTTATGCTTTTCGTTTAAGTGTGCGTTTATTCGGTTCAGCTCGAATCTTCAATGTCTTACCCAACAGCTTTTCATAGTCACAATCAGTATGCACTCCCCATGCAAAACAAAATATAGCAACCTTTTGGAAATACCAAGCAGGTTCTATGTCTCTCACATCGAAATGAATCTGATTGTAATACAGCGCGTCGATGTCTTCTTTAGCACAGTTGATCAACCACATCGGATCGAACACGCGTATCTTCTTACACATCAATTTAGGATTCTTATCCTTCAGCACTATCACAGCTTCTCCCGTCACCCAATCATAATACCAAAAGTCAAGGTCTTTAGCAAAGTGTTGCTGTATAGGCATCAAAGGAATCCTTTTCATCACTTTGGGAGGTTTATACTTCAAAGTCACCTTCGGTAGACCATTCTTAAGATCTATCTCATCTTTATGTACAATCCTTTTCGGATATTGTGGTCTAGGCGCATCCCAATTCGTATAACTCTCTCTTGTCATCCTCTCAGCCATCTAATGAACAATATTACCGTGATCACAACCAGAAATATGATGTCGAACAATGTCTCTCACAGCCCAATAAGGTAATGTCTTGATCTCATGAAAGTGTCTGAAATACAAGATACCTTTCTCCCACTTGATCCCGATACACCTTAGCTGTGGAAAGTATTTCCATGCTAATGCACGACCTTTGAAAATCTTGTCCTGATACTTATAGACATCGCCTTGAACTGCAGGCTTTGGTTGGTTCAGTTCGTCTTCTCTCAACTTTCTCAATAACTCTTTCAATGAACCAGACTGCTTGAAAACTTGTTCTTTTTCAGCTTCGTTATCAAAACCTTCATCAATAATCTTCTTCCTCTTTTCTTTAGCAATTTGTTCAGCTTGTCTGAGAGACTCTTCATTGATAGCTGGAATGCTGGAATTATCATGACTTTGTAGTTCATGTGAGATATCTTCAACTTCAACATGATTATACTTCTCAGCTTCAATATCATCAGCATCTTCCTGCTTAGGATCAGTAACTGGAACATAAGGAATCTCCTTTTCTTTCAGAATATCGTCCAGTGACTTCCCAACTTGCTTTGCTAGACCTTCTAGTATCTCTCTAGCAACCGCATTGTTTACTTCACCTTCTTCAAGAACTGGATCATTATACTTAATCTAATATCTCATATCATTGTTCATGAATATCTCAGGAAACATTCAAGTGAGTTCAGCGTGTAACAACCTCTTTTCATCATCATCTTGTACATCTTTTTGTCTTCATTAGATAAGGCACGAATCTTCTCAGTCCAGAATATATCATGATCATCTTCAGTTGTTTCACCAGATTTCTTCTTTGAACTTGATTCACCTTTGTCTCCTTTCTTAGACTCTCCCTTCTCAAACTTGAATTGATCAGTATCGTCATTATCGTCACATCACTTGATACTGTAACTTACGGAGTAGAACTTGATTTAGCACTTGGTTTGGAAACTTTAGCTTTCATACTTGCCAAAACATTCTTCAGTGATACTGAGATGTTCTCTAAATTCAGTTGTGAAGCAGGTTCAGTAGTAACAACCTCTTGCACAACTTTCTTCTTCTTGGTAGCTGGGGATACTGCTGGTGATACTGCCTTAGAACTTACTGCTGCTGGCATCTTTTTACCTTTCAACAATAAATCAATCTCCCTATTTCTCCTCTTCTTTGGTGGCTCTTTCTTAGACATTGTTTTCAATCTTCCTCGTTAACAGGAGCACCTGGAACAGGAGAACCTTCAATATATGCATCAAGATCTAAAATCAAATCCTGATTCTCTTCAATAACTTCTTTTTATCTTTGTTCCTCGAATATCTTCTCCAATGCTTCAGGATTACTAATCTTAGTGGCCTTTGGATTAGTATCCTTTGCCGTTTCAGTCTCTGAATCCCATTCAGCATCCTCTTCCGTTTCTTCTGAATCCTAATCAACAAGTAATGTCTTTGACTTTCCTTTGCTCTTAGCAACTTTCTTTGGCTCTTTCTCATCAATCTTCTTTTTGCATTTACCCTTCGACTTAGCACCTTTGTTTATTACTTGACGTTTACGCTTTGCCTCCTTGTCAATAGGTACAAGCGGACTGTTAGAATCAGAATCACTATTCTCATGTCGAACCTTATCCTTTCCTGGATCTTCATAGGCAACTGAACTCAAATGTCCAAATAACCGTTTGTGAGGTGGCTTCTCATCCTCAATCTTACCTTTATATGTCTTCATCCGGTTCAAATTTGTCATATTCATGTGTTCCTGGTTCACTACTTGCAATGGATCTCTTACCAAATTCTTATACGTGTGATCAAAAACCGTTTGCAGAAACCTCGGATACATCAGAAACTTATCAACCTTCAATCTTTGAAGCACCTCTTTCATATGATGAAAGATCATTCCAGATATGTTATAAGACTTGTTCAAAATCAAAGCAACGACTAATGAACATAACGTATTCCTCAACACATCATAACCACCACGAACTGGTCCAAAGACATGAAGTATCACATGAAGTGGATACTTGTATGGTGGACACAACTTCGCTTTGTGTAATTGGCAATCTGTGATCGGTCCATTATACTTCATCCTGAGGAAACATGCACGTTGTACAGTCCGTGACAACTCAATTGGATCTTCAAAAGAATCATTCAAGTGTAAAAACTCTCTGAAGTCTTGTTCACCAACTAGAATCATCTGTCCTTGTATCTTGCTTTGAATAACTGTTTGGTTCTCCCATGTGACACCCGACATGTTCAGCTTAAACATTTTGCAAAACATATAAGTCTACCTTAGCGAAAAACATTATTAACTTACTTAACTGGGTCAGTTGAGTCGGGCCAGGTTAGGATTGTCCAGGGTTCAATGATCTGGAAGATCATTGGGGGTTGTTTTGTGTGTACACTAGTCGTGAGTCCCATTGTTGGTGAAATTACATAAATTGAATTGTGTGTTATACATAGATTGATACATACATGTGATACAATATGAAAATACGTGTTTCAAAGGTGTAAACATGATTATACATGATTCTATATGCTTAACATATGTTAGGATTACATTTTCATGCGTTAGGATGTGTTAAAATGTGTTTAAACGACAAAACTGGAAAATCTAGAAAACATGGTGACTGGTTCGACCTTAAGGGGGTCGAACCAGGGTAATGGCCTTTGCAAAAGGTCCATTCGACCTTATATAATCCCATTCGACCCTTGCATGGGGTCGAATGAACCACATATTTATCACACTTTGCAATTTTTTTCATCATTTCACAAACCCTAAACGCCTCTAAACACTCTCTCTCAACTTTAATCACCGAGGAAGGAGTTTTTGACCTTGTTTTTCATAATCTAACCTATAAACATCTTCCAAGCAAATATCTAAGGTGTGTTCTTGATCTAAAACCCTTATTAATGCATTTTGATTCGTTTTTATTAAACCCCAAAGTTCAAGATCTGTTCTAAGGTGATTTTTATGATTAAAAACCTTTCAACCATCTTTCTAAACAAAACCCTATCATTAAACATAAGTTTTCATACAAATAAACATGTGTTAATAGTGTTTTATGTTGTGTTATGTGTTGTTTAATGATTAACTGTTGTTTAGATGATAGAAACATGATCTAGGGCTGCTTTTGGTACTGGTTTATGATTGTTTTAGGTTACAATTGGATGGATGATGATATTATGTCTATTTTGGGGATTCTTGTTAAATCTAGGGCTTGATGCATGTTGTTAATGTTAATAAAACGATTAAGGGTTTTCATGAACACATTAAACTGAGCATTTTGAGATGATTATGAAAGGATTGCAACAAGTTTCCAAATTGGGTAAAGTTTTCATGCATGATGTGACGTTTCCATAATTTTGCCATTTTGTGTAAGTATTAAAACGGACTGATTTTGGAGTAAAATTGGTAGGGTTTTGTGGGGATATGTTATTCATACTTGACTGCTGTGTTTCATGACGTTTCGTGATGTTTTCGGACTGTTTTGATGCGATTTGATGCGTTTTAGAACAAATGCTGCAGACTGGGGCGAACCAAACCCCATTCGACCAGTCGTGGGGTCGAAGGGGGGGGGGGGGTTCTGGGGTCGAATAAAAAATTTAACTGGTCGAATGAACCTTGTTTTGGTCGAACGAACATGATTTAGGTCGAATTAACATGTGTTAGGGTCGAATAAACATGTGTTAGGTTGTATGAACTTATGTATGGGTCAAATGAACTTTAATATGGGTCGAACCCAAGTTAAATGGGTCGAACCAAGTTCAAATCTATGCTGATTCGACCTAACTAACCCGTATGTTTGATTTTTGATGCAAACTAAGTGTTTTATGCTTGAACCTTATTTGTAATCTATGTGTACTTGATTAGCTTATGTAATGGGTCACCAACGGGATGTCGGGTCAGTCTGGTGTGTCGGTTTAACAGTCAAACGCGTTTTAAACATACTTGGTCACGATCTGGACAATCGGGGACTAGATAACCTAAAGGTTATTAGTCAAAACACTTATGTGAACTTTTATGATAGATCTCCGGTAGTTGGGATTATCAAGACTTGTCTTTTATTCTTTATTTCGAAGAACGCAACCTAAGGTGAGTTTCACAACCCCACTTTTACTAGCTTTACTTTCGGGGGAGAAAACATGCGCTAAACTTATATTTGGGAACTTATGTTGTACTATGGTTTACTTTTGAGTTACTATACGATCTTTGGAAGTCCCAAGGGAAACCATGAATGTGCGGGGTTGCACAACGGGGGAAATATGGATAGATCTATTGGGTTTGACCAGCCCCACTCGTCGACTGGAGGTCGGACGGGTGCATGTTGTCTCGACCTATGGTAAACTTGCTAAACATTATTCGGGCGACTTAAACATGTGCTAAACTTGCTGAACTTGCTAAACGTGTCCAGTAATGGTTTTCCAATCGTAGTAGCAGTAGCAAAATTTACGCCTAGCTAGCGTACATTGGCTTATACTTGACATAGTATTGACAGGTTTGAACTTTGGAACCCTTGGGTAACACTTGGTAACGTTTTATGAAAACCTGTGAACTCACCAGCATTATATGTTGACACCTTTTTGGCATGTTTTTCTTAGGTCGCTAAGGTAGCATCACAAGGACTAGGCGCACGGGTCTGCATGGCGTCTAGGGTTTTAGTTTCATGTTTTTGAATAATCTTTTTGGAACATGTTGTCACTTGGGTTGTAACTTGATATTGCTTCCGCTATGGTTTTGAGATATTAAAGTTTATGTTTTGGGTCTACGTATCTTCATATGGTTATTGTTTATTGTGATCGTTGACTTGGATCCTGGTTTGTCATGCGCCTCGTGGTAAAACGCCGTATGCGGAATTTGAGGGTGTGACATCCCAGAATGTCAAAGTAGCTTTCTCCCAGAACTCCACATGATGGTCCTTGTATATGGTGATAGATTGAGCAATGGTGTGTACAATTCTAGATCTCCACAGAAAGTCGATTATCCCTTGAAATTCAGCATCCTTGTCATCAACTTTCGGTCCGATGCATGCACAACAGTTATGTTTAGCTTCAAACTTTAGCTCTTTAGGTAGTGCTGTCACACCCCGCCAAGGCGGAAACACGGGGATGCGACCATCGAAAGGTTTTCAAGCACAAGGTTCAAGCAACACACATATTTATTAAAATAGTACCATTAAAGGATGGATATTGTCGTATATTATTCAAATAACATTGTCTTAAAACGAAATAGTGACTGAATTCATGAAAATGGAACTTAAACATCACGAGACTGACAAAACCCACGCTATAGAGGTACCACCAAGTGTTTTCTCAAACCCCTCTCCCAAATCTCTATGGCTCGTCATTTAGTTACCTGAAAAACATGCACAAAGATTTGTCAACAATAATGTCGGTGAGTTCACAGGTTTAGATGTACTAAGTAAAACACTTGTGTAATTCGTGTATGGCCAATCATAAGCTAGCTAAGCAAATGATCATTGTGCAAACCATGAGTCCCGTAACCAATCCTCTTGACTGTTGTGCCTCATGCATTGTACACCCAAGACAATGTATATATATAGTAGAATACTAACACTCTTTTGTATGTGTCCGGTTAGAGCGACTAACCAAGAGTGGGGGTGTCAACCCAATAGATCTATTAAAGTGTTCCTTGGCTTTTGATAGCTAATGGTTACAGTAAATGTAATACGAGGACTAGTGAGCTCATGAACCAAATTGTCTCATGTTCCACATGGCAATCATGATAGAATTAACACTACTTTTGTATCTTGAACTAGAATTGTAGCATGTTTATTCCCCAAAAATGTAAAAGTAGTAAAATGGGGCCGTGAAACTCACCTGATAGAGATGTACGTGGTCTAGTGAAGCCGAAATATGTAGCAACTACCGTCCGGACAGTGATTGCCCTATGATTATTGAGGGCATAGTAAGTTGTGTGTTCTTGTTTAACATACAAGTGGGGCACCCATTATTGTGAACCATGTTATTTAACGTGGATCGGATTTTATGCACGAAAGGCCTATAGTAGATCACGAGGTAGACGTATATGGGCCTCAAGTAGAGTTCTGGGCCACATTTGTCTCTAATCTACTATCCATGTTTGTTTTATTGCAAAAACGAGTGTTTTACCGTAAGTTTTACTCAAATATGAGCTAGCATGTGTTTTAGTTGATTTTAACATATGTTAATATTAGATGGCCGATTTTTATCACAAAATGTTGTAGATGCACATTATGCGACTAATGCTTTGGATTGTAGATTTAACATATGTTAGAAGATTGGAGAAGGTCGAAGGTGGAATTTAAGAAGGACGAATGTAAGTATTCAAGGGCGAAGGTAGATTGAAGATGGGCGAATGTGGGATGCTGATTGTATAAATGTATATTCGTACCTTGTATTGGGGCGAAATGTGGACAAAGTCCACATTCGTACTAAGAAAAAGGGCGAATGTGCAGGTCTTATAAATAGCTTTTGCTTGTTTGATAAGTTAGACTAGTTGGTTATTGTGTGTGTGAAGGTCAGGTTATAGCTCTCTAGATTAAGTGTGTTTGAAGGTTTATAGATTAACTTGTAAAGCGTTTGTATTGATATTTTGAATCTAGTTATCTATAAAATGATGTTTGAAAAGGTAATCCGTGTGTTGTGATTCGTGTATTATCATTTTGTTCTGTTCTAGGGTTTCCGCACCTAGAATTGTGACTTGTATGATCAGATTTCCTGTCTATTGCTAAAATTCTTCATCTACAAAGTGGTATCAGAGCCATAGAGATCATACAACAACAAATTGATAATATCAGAACTGATTTGGACCCTATTTTGATCAAATTTTCTCTGTTTTTCAATGAAACTGGTTTTTGATACAATTTGAAGGTTTTGGACAACAATTTGTGGTTAAAATCAACATTTCCAAGAATTAAAGTTGTTCCAAATCAATTCCGAATCATAACCTGATAAAGATCATCAAAATCCATTAACTTTTGAAAATCTCAGATCAAAATAACCGTTTTTCAAAGTGTAACCGTTTTTTGAACATGTAGGGGTCGAATCTAGAGAGCATGGGGCGAACCTGGACTTTTTAGGGCGAACCTGGACTTTTTAGGTCGAACTTAGGTGTGTTGTGTTGTTTGTTTCACCTTCGGGTATAAATTTCCACCTTCGGGGCATCGGGGGTGCGAACGTAGGATTTTCAGGGACGAAAGTGAATTTCTCCGAACGAAAGTGGATTGTATTTGGTTGATTTCTACATTTGGGTCAAACATTCTACATTCGGGTCTTCAATTTGGACGAAAGTGAAGGTTTAAGGGACGAAAGTAGAGAGTGTTTGTGAAATTTTTCTAAGTGTGGTGAATTTCTAAGTTTGTGAACATCATGTGGGGATTTCTAACTACACCGAGACCGGGAACGACACAACAACAGCAGCAAGTGACTATGGACCCATGGACAGTGGCAGCTCAGAAATCGAACACTCAGTCATCACAACCAATTAACTACTTAGCGATGACTAGTTCGATGCCTCAGAGCGTTGCATCTTCGTCACAACAACCTGCAGCAGATTATTGGGGAGTAGCAGCTGCGGTGGTAAACACTCAAACTACTAATGCTATTTCTACACTATTCAATGATTTATCTTTAGGTAGGGGGAATAGGCCACCCAAGCTAATGGAGATGCAGGAGTACAACCAGTGGCAGAAGAAATTCAAGATTCATCTTGAAGGCATGGGGTTGGAAGGAACGGAGGCTTGGCAGATGATAGCTAAAGGTTATGTGGCACCAGTATTAGAGAACACCGGTGAGCAGGTTCCTTTGGAAAGTTTGACTGACGATGAAAAGAAGAAATTCGCGGTGGAGAAGAAGGCGTATTCTCAGTTACCCAGGCGATCACAAACGATTTGCTACATCAGTTTGGGTCGTGCACTACTTCAAAGCAGTTATGGGATGTGCTTAAGAATCGTCATGATGGTAACGAGAAGACGAGAAGGTTGAGGATGGAGGAGCTGAGGAAAGAATTTGAGAACTTCAGCTATGTCGGGAACGAGACATTGAAAGAGTTGACTCCCAGATATTGTCAGTTACTTACTGAATTGTCAAGTTATGACATTAAGATTCCTATGGCAGATCTGGTGGACAAATTTGCTGATGCATTACCACCGTACTGGGATCAACACATAGAGGTACTCAAAGAGAAGGATGCTTACAAGTATTGGATCATCAACGAGTTCATTCAGAAGCTAGAAAACAAAGAACTCGAGGAGAAGAGGAAAGCAAAGAGATCTCAGATTACTCAGAACCCAGAATTGTATCATGCTAGTACTTCTTCAACTATGGGAAACTCGAGTGTTGGTGGAACAGTGGCACCTCATATAGCATGTATTTCAAGTGTCATGGAACCACCCAAACAACCGATTAACTACCTAGCACAAACTTCATCTTACTCACAACCATCATATACACCACCACCACAACAATACACAAATCCTTTCATTTCACCATTTTCTCCAATGCAACAAGCTGCATGTTATTCTGCTAATCAACCACAACAACAACCTCAACAACAACCTTACATGACACAGATGAATCAAACCAATCAGAAACCGGTAGTATTGGAGACATCCAATATGAATAACGTGACTGTGGAGGTTGCTCAGCAACATATTGCTCTAGTCTCTGCAATGGTTGCTTCGTATAACAGTTTAGTTGCAATTCAAATTGGGAATAACAACTTAACCAATGAAGACTATGCACAAATCGATAAAGAGGAAATGGAGCTAATTGATATTCAGTGGGCTTTCGCAAGCATTATGAGGCGAGCAACTGAATTCATCGAAAAGACCGGGAGGACTGATCTGGGTACTTCTCCAAACACCACATATGGCTTTAACAAGGAGAAAGCTACTTGTTTTAATTGTGGTGGAAAAGGGCACTTCAAAAGAGAATGCACTCAGCCTGCTAAACAAGGTAACCGAAATCCTTTCAACTCAAACTACCAAAACCGCCAAACTCAAAACCAAAACCAAGTTTCTTTCCAAAACAACAACTATCAAAACCAAAACTATTACCAAAACCGACCAAACACCTCTAACAACAACCAAAACAGACAACCAAATACAACCAACCAGAATCAAACTCAACCACCAAATAACACAAACAGAACAGTTATACCCATCACTACATCAAATGAACAGCCACAAAATAACAATCAAAATCAAGCTTTGGTGATACAGAATGATGAGAGGTTTGACTGGACTGGGATGCAAATTGGTGTTGAGGAGATAACCACTGGTGGGAATGTGGCATGTGTTGCACAACAGGTTGATATTGAGGAGTCGGTGATAGTTGATCAAGATGAAGAGAGTGAGAGTGAGGTTGAGGAATCAGTTGAAGAGATGAATGTAGAGAATGAATCTGTTGAAGTTCAGGCTGAAGAAACAAGTTCGGGAGTTGTGATTGATTCCGTTACAGACGTTCCTGAGGAGAGTGAGTTGGTATATTTGGATTCAGATAGTGAATCAGATTCAGAGGCCAGTGTGACTTCTTTAGATGATGACATAGATCAATTGCTGGCAGAAGCTGATTTTCTTAAGACGAGGAAGTCGTGCATAGTGGATGACGCCTTTACCAGAATCGATTATTCAAAGTTTTTCGCTGGAAAGGAATCTCGTTTCGCTCTAATGGCCATGACAGATCCACCAAAACAGGTAAGTTCCTTATCAACCACTGACATTCATAGTAAGAAATATTGTGGCACTTGTGACAGATTGACAGAAGAAAACAAAGAACTTCGCATTCAACGTGATAGTGCTGTGATTAACTGTCAATCTGCTCGCAAGGAAGTGATTTCATTCAATAAAGTACTTGATGGGTACAAAAAGGACATTTCTGACCTAAAGAAAACTCTTTCACTAAAACAATTGGCAATTAACAATTACATTAATGAACTTGAAAACACTAAGTTGGAAATGGCCACCATCAAGTGTTTTGCTGAAAAGGTCAACAAGAAGCTTGAAAGTTACAAGCACATAGCTTATGTCGTTGATCATATCATTGAAGAACCATCTCAAACCACAAGTTATAAGTCTGTGCCATCTCCGGTGCTTTTTGAAAATCACAATTGTCATCAAGTGACACCGGAGAGCTCAGTAAAATAAGACTCTGCATCGGAAGATGAATCCAATACTTCTAGTGTTGGTGATCCTCATTCCGATGTGAGACCGATTTTAGGTTTGAATGATGAGGGAGTTATAGCTGAAAATGTTGATTCAGACTCTGAGAGTGACAAATCTGATAATGTGAGTGATATTCCAAAAGAAAATCACATTATTACGAAAGAACCAGTGTCACCGTCTCAGCATGTTCATCCGATGGATAACGCACACCGTGATAAGAAGTCTGAAAAGAAAGATGTTAAAAAGGATTCGGGTGACAAACCAGTCAAGGTATTTTATCGGATGGAAGGATCCGATAAGATTATCTCTGACGAGGAATATCCAATCAAGTTTGCTAACTATTCTAAAATTGATAAAATTTGGCAAGAGAGCACAATATGGTTTCCAAAGCATGAGAGATCAAATGATATTCCACCTGAAATCTTAAAGAAATTGTATTTGGATGTTGCAAAAGAACCAAAAGTTCATGTCACCGAATTCATTAAACCAAAACAAAAAGCAAACGGCTTTCATGAACCAGCATACTCTAGGGGCCCAGCTCTTGAGAGCCTAAGGATGCGATGTATTGATGATCAATATCCCGTCAATTCATACGCAAAGCCGAATGCTCCAAATGTGTTTGAAGAGTACCGTGCATGCTTTAAGTGCAGGGAGAGAGGGCATTTACTTGCTCATTGCCCGTACGTGAGGCACAAAAGGCACGTAGTTGAAGTGAGGCAATCCATGAGAAAGCCGGTTGACAATCATTATTATCCACAAAGACGATTTGTTCCTCAACCAGCACCAGTTTATAACCAAAACAATTTTTATCAAAAGAGGAATGAACGTCAATTTCATTATGATCGTCGTAACCGGATAGCCATGGAGAAATCATGGAGAAAACCAATGGTGAACTCAACGGCTGATAGACAAAAGGTTCCACAAAAACCGGTTGTCAAATCAAATGTTGGACCTAAATCGGTTAAATCCGAGAAGGTAACCAAGAAGGTTTCATTTGTGAACGACCCTAAGAAATCGACTGAGACCCCAAAATCTCAGATTCGTATCTTGAAACGTTCGGAATAGTCTTGGACACCAAACGGTACTCCGGAAGCCTCTACTTCAAAATCCAATGAAAAAGTTGAAAAAGTTTTGAATGATCCTAAAAGGATCGATCCAAAACCCAATGTTGAAGTAAATGAATCTTTGAAGAATGATACTCAAAGGCCCAAGACCACTCAGGCTTGGGTCACCCGAAAGAACTGACATGTTTACTTGATGTGTGCAGGGAGCTTTAGCTGGCCCTATTAGCAGTCTTTGGATTGTTGATAGTGGAGCTTCAGGCCACATGACAGGGGATTTGGCATTGTTGTTTGATGTGAAGAATATAAATGGAGGGTATGTTGCATTTGCTGGGAACAAAGGAGGATATATCACGATGGAAGGAAGCGTGAGTAATGGAATTGTGAGTTTCGAGAGGATATCGTATGTGAAGCAGATCGATTATAATCTGTTGAGTGTCAGTCAAATATGTGACAAACAATTTTCTGTTTATTTTGATGACAAATCTTGCTATATTCTCAAACCGGGCTTCGAAATTCCAAAAGAGTGGGTCATGTTGAAGGCACCTCGCGTCAACAATCTCTATATTCTTGATATGTCCAAGGCAATGACAACCCAGGGGCAAGTGACATGTTTCTTATCGAAGGCTACTGAAAAAGAATCAATCATGTGGCACAGAAGAATGGGGCATATTCATTTGATAAAAATGAACCACTTAGTGAAAAATGGTCTTGTCGACGGCGTGAATGTTAAACATTTCCATTTGAATGACAAGTGCGTGAGTTGTAAGAAAGTAAAGCAACACAGACAATCCCACAAAGTGAAGAAAGTGAACTCTGTTGAGATGCCGCTTGAGCGATTGCACATGGACCTATTCGGACCTGTCAAACGCAAAAGTCATCTTGGGGAGCTTTATTGTTTAGTTGTCACTGACGACTACTCAAGATTTTCATGGGTGATGTGTTTGCATCAGAAAAGTGACACCTTTAATAATCTGAAAGTTCTGTTCACTCGATTGGAAAACATCTATGGTCTAAAAGATGAAGCGAATTCGGAGTGATAATGGGACGGAGTTCAAAAATGCCAAGATGGACGAACTTTGTGAAAACAAAGGAATTCATCATGAATATTCGGCTCCGTATACCCCTCAATAGAACGGTGTTGCTGAACGGAAAAACAGGACTGTCATAGAAGCGGCTAGAACAATGCTAGCAGAGTCGAATCTTCCAGTAATGTTCTGGAACGAGGCGATTTATGCGGCAAACTATACACTTAATCGGGTTTTAATGGTGAAGAAGTTTGGCAAAACTTCTTATGAGCTGTTACACCGAAGAAAGCCGAACTTGGAGTATCTAGAACCTTTTGGGGATCCATGCACGATGTTGAATCCAAGCGAAAAGTTTAGTCCAAAAGTTGAAGAGGGATATTTTGTTGGATATGCAACCCCGCTCAAACGGGTATTCAGCAAAAGAACTCGACAGGTGGAGGATTGGTCAAACATCGAAGTTCAACGGTATACTCAGAACGTGCAAGGGAATGGTCCTGATTGGATGTTTGATTACAAAGATTTCTTTGAATCATTCAATCTAGATAACTTGGTTGAAGAGGCTGTTATCCGATTACTTTACGAGTGTGAAAACGCAGCGACTTCACCATTGGTGCGTCCGATCACCGTAACTCCTACAACAGCTTCTAATGATACCAATGTTCCTGTACCGGAGGAAAAAATGTTTCAAGAGGCTTCAACTACATTGGATACTTCAGAATCGGAAGATGATGGAGAATTTGAAGAAGTTATTCTTGAAAATGCAACAGAGGCACGGCCAGTGAACCCAAATCCAGATGTTGCTTCATCGTCTAATACGGGTCATGATCTGGATGCAGTGGAGAACATGACTACTCAGACGGGAGTTACTGTACCTGAACATCCGAAATCTCGGATTCACCGTATTCACTCGCTAGAGCAAGTTATCGGTGACCCTGGTAGAAGTGTTATGACGAGAGGACAGCTAAGAAGTGTCAATTCACCAGAAAGTTTTGGTGCTTTAGCTTTATATGCAAAAATACAAAAATCTGGTTGTTAGAATGATTGGTCGTTTGCATGTTATGTTTCGCAGGTTGAGCCGCAGACATATAAAGAAGCTCTTTTGGACGACGCTTGGGTTGAAGCGATGCAAGAGGAGTTGTTGCAATTTCAGAAGTTGGGAGTCTGGACACTCACGGATTTACCTCCAGGAAGGAAGAAGATTGGTACCAAGTGGGTGTTTAAGTGTAAGAAAGATGATCGTGGAGTTATCGTAAGGAACAAAGCCAGATTGGTAGTTCAAGGTTTTCATCAGATCGAGGGAATTGATTATAATGAAATATATGCACATGTGGCGCGCATAGAAGCAATCCGAATGTTTCTAGCGTTTGCCTCCTACAAGAAATTTAAGGTGTATCAGATGGACGTCAAAAGTGCTTTTCTTTATGGTGTGGTCAAAGAGGAGGTCTACGTCGGTCAACCACCGGGCTTTGAAGATCCTATCCACTGGGATAAGGTTTACGTCTTGAACAAAGCACTGTACGGGTTGCACCAGGCTCTACGCCAATGGTACGAGGAGCTGAGCACGTACCTCATGTCGAAAGGATTCAAACGCGGATTGGTCGACTGTACTCTGTTCGCGAAGAAAACAGGAGATGATTTGCTTCTAGTCCAGATTTATGTTGACGATATTATTTTTGGCTCAACTAACGAACTTCTATGCAGGGAATTTGAACGTGTTATGCAGGAAAAGTTCGAAATGAGTGCGATGGGGGAGATGCAGTTTTTCCTCGGCTTGCAGGTGGATCAAAGACCAACGGGGATCTTTATTCACCAGACCAAATACGTATCCGAAGTCTTGAGCCAGTTCCAGATGGAGGATTCCAAGACGATGGATACCCCGATTCAACCTAATCACGGGATTGGAGTTGACGCTAAGGGGGAGCTGACGGACCCGTTTACATACAGAGCAATCATCGGATCTCTGATGTATCTTACCGCATCTCGGCCAGACATAATGTTCGCCACATGTCTCTGCGCACGTTTTCAGTCGAAGCCGAAACAAAGTCATCTGACAGCAGTCAAGCGTATCCTTAGATATCTAAAGGGTTGTCCCTCGAGAGGAATTTGGTACCCTAATGACGATAATTTTGACTTTATCGCATTTAGTGATTCAGATTGGGGCGGCTGTGACAAGGACAGCAAATCCACGACAGCTGGATGCCAGTTTTTAGGGAGCAGGCTAGTCACCTGGCAATGTAAGAAGCAGACTTCGGTCGCATTGTCTACCTGCGAAGCAGAGTACATAGCAGCCTCGAGTTGCTGTTCGCAAGTTCTCTGGATTCAGCAGCAGATGGTGGATTATGGTTTGCAATTTCTTAAAACCCCTATACACTGTGATAATGAAGCCGCGATCGCATTAACTAAAAATACGGGCAATCACTCTAAAGCTAAACATATCCGGATTAAGTACCACTTTATCCGTGATTGTTATGCCAAAGAGCTGATCGATATGGTCAAAATCCACACTGGCTATCAACGAGCAGACTTGTTCACAAAAGCTTTTGACAGATCCAGATTTGAATATCTTTTAAAAGTAAACAATATAAAAGAAAAACAAGACTGATCATCACCTCGGTTTATCAATTTTTAGTTTTTAAATTTTTCTTTAAGTTTTTACAGTTTTTCAGAAAAATTCAAAAACCCAAAAATATGTTTTATATTTTAGGGGGAGTCTTTTATCAGAAAAACCAAAAACATTGAAAAAATTCAAAAAGCCATAAAAATAGAAAAATTCAAAATGATTTCCAGGATAAAAAGAGGAAATGATAGTACATCAGTGGGGATCTGACACAGGCTAAAGATATGTAATGAAATATGAGGCGTGTGTTGATTACGTGTGATGTGCTCATAGGCTTCGTAGACTAATAACTGCGTGCATTAGTGATACAAACATAACGAACTACTCATTCGTGGCTGAACACCTCATGGGCATATGGTCTTAGTACCGTAATTTCGTTTGATAGAGTTGCCAAAATCTGAGGTTTCGGGTCGTTATGTTATTGTTATCCGGGATATTCTGATTAAACTTTTGTCGTATTGATTTACGGACCTAGTTTAATCAGAATATTTGCTACAAGAGCTTAAATGCCAAAACCGAAAGTTACCGAATTGATGAACTTCATGTTACTACTGATCAAAGATCATAATTACATCATGTCAATTTACTGATGCAAGTCAGTAGTTGATATCAGCCTCAACCTGGTATATATGCACATGTTACTTTGCTGCATTCGTTTGCTGACCTGTACACCTCTGTGCTATATATCTTGTAACTAAACGGATAACTTTGGCATAATCACGCGTTACGAGGAAGCTTTGTGCAATTTCTTGATACGGGAGTATGTCGTGTGCGTGGGAACCACAACGTGTTAGTATACTACACCTAAATCATATCATTTTAAAGCACTGCATAACAGTCTGCATGTGAGCTTATGTGGACCACAATATCAGCAGTTGTCGGGTCACATACTGTTTCTAATGATAATATAAATGTTTAGATCAACGCTGTGATCAGGTTTCTCAAACAACTGATATGATCCTCTTACCGGACATCAAAAAATGTTTACTGTTTTAGTTACTTTTGTGCATTTTAGTTTGTTTGTCAAAAAGATACAAAACTCAAAAAGATTTTAGGTGTGTTTTGATATAACTTTCAGAAAAACCAAAAGTTTTACATTTCTGTGTTATTTTAGATAACCGACGGTGTTTGATGGTCATTTTCTGAGATTTGATGAAACCATCTGAGCTTTGTATCATTCTAATCTGAAATAATGCATGTTTGAGACTTAACGTGTTGAAAAATGTTGAACGGGATTCGATTTCGTGATTTGGTAAAAATTTCAAAATTTTCCAACTCACATTCGCCCCTTAATTGGGTCGAATGTGGAAAATTTTACACGTTCGAACCTTTGTTGCTGGACGAAGGTGGATCTTTAACAACATATTTTCACCTTCGGGTTTTATTTTCACTTTCGTGCCATTTATTTGGGACAAATGTGAACTTTTCCCACATTTGTCCAACGATGAAGGGCGAACGTAGCCGTCTATATATATCCTGATGCACATTCGAACCCTCATTCAAATTTTTTCAAAATTTTTCTAACTGCCAAGATCTTGTTGTCCTGTTTCTGTTGATTCAAGAATATTATTCCCTACCTATTGCTGATCATTTTAACTATAATTTCACAGGTAATGGCTCAATATCAAAGCCGGAATTGGGGTTTTAGTCTTCGAACCCTAACTTGTTTAATCTGGACATCTTTGGACTGTTTTATATCAATGTTTTGATAGGGATTCAATCCTTATTAGTTTTAAGGGGGGAGTATAGATAGAATTAGGTTAATTCATTGTTTATGATTGTTAATTGATTGGTTGAAGGTTTCGAACCCTAATTTCTTTTGAAAACCAATAAGAATTGAATGTAAACAGTAATTGATTGTTCCATTGGTTTAGTCGGTAGTTTTAGGATTTGTTTGAATAAAAAACAGAGATTAAAACACAACAAATAACAAATTTGAATTTTTGGTCAAAACTGATTCACATTCGTACCAGATAAATGGGCGAATGTGGAATAATATGGTCGAATGTGATAAAAAACGGACGAATATGATTTTTGTCTAAAGATTTTTCACATTCGGGTCTAATTTTTCACTTTCGAACCACAAACTTCTCACTTTCGTACCTATAAAATGGGCGAATGTGGAATTGTGTTAAAATCAAAATTTTCTAAGTTTGTCGTTTTTGTTTGTTTTGACGTATTTTTATGTTTCTGCTTTACAGATGGCTGAACAACTTGAAAATGTGGAAGATGTGATTGTTCAGGACCCTGTGCAGGAAGTACAAGTTGAGAATGCACCACAAGCATGGCCATTCGAAGCTCCACATAATTGCTGTGCTTATGTTGGTGACGTGTTAAAGAATACAGAGTTTTCAGGAATTGTGGATTTTCTGAGAAGGAGTAGAATCATTCATGCCATAGCCACACCAGCCATGATATACAAAGACATTGTCAAAGATTTCTGGATGAATGTAAGATACGAATTTTGGGAGGGTAAAACTGCTATCAGGAGTATTATTCAAGGAATGGAAATGCTTATTACTGAAGAAGATATTCGGGATGCACTCAAGATTAAAGATGAAGAGTGTACTGATCCTAGAGAGTTATCGTGGACTGAGCAGAGAGTTTGTTTCCTAAGAATGAAGTACAAAGGCCCAATCACAGATGGTGCTTTGCACAAAGGAAAGCTCAGTGTGCAGTTTAAGTATTTCGCACATGTGATAATTCATGTCTTTGGATGTGTTAGTGGTGGTTACGATGTGATGAGGAAGAGCTTAAGTTCGTTAATGGTTGCGTTGACTCTCAACAAACCATTTAACATTGCTGGAATGATATTGGACCAGATGCTGGAGATGTTGAAAGGTCGAAAGTCGAAGAAGTTTTTGTTATATCCAAGATTCCTGATGATGATCTTTGACAACAAGTATCCACATTTGAGGAAGGATCCAACGATGGTGTTAGGTCAAGATCACATGAATATCAGAACGCTTGTGAGGATGAAAGGTTATAAAGGTGTGCCTGATAATGAGAAGCCACCAAATAGACGTTTGTTTGGAGCTTTAGTGAATCCGGGTTACACTGACCCAGGATTGAACAAAGCGAAACACGAGAAGAGTGATTCTGCTAATGATGATCCTTTAGTGCATGCTGATGCAAGTACTAAAAGGAAAAGACAAGTAAAGAACGCTGGAGCCAAAGGGAAGGGCAAAGCGAAGGATGATGAAGGAGAATCAAAGAAACAGAGGGCAAGAAAGAAAACTGTTGCGAAGAAAGGTACGAGTTTGGTAGACGAGGATTCAATAGATTCAGAGGAGACTGAAGAGGAGGAGCAGTGGGACTCTGAAGCTGAGTTGGTGAAGAGGTCTTCCAAACGCAAGGCCACTGCGGTTGGAGAGTCCGAATCACGAAGAGATATTACAAACAGAACCGATTGATGTTGAAGGTGACTTGGGGCTAGATACTGGAGACTTTGAAGGTTCAACAGTGGTTGTTAACTTGAAAAAGCCCAAGCACAAATCAATGGCGCAGAAAGTTAGTACGAAGAAGTTGAGAGAGAAAGAGATAGAAATATTGCTCAAAGGTAAGAAAGTGCCTGAAGCTGGTACATCTTCGAAGGTATCTTCACCTGTGGCTAAGAAACAGAAAAAGGCGAAAGAACCTGAAGTAGTTCCTAACTTAGAAGCTACTTTAGAAAATGTTCTTAATATGTTCAAGAAGCCAGAGAAAGAGAAGACTTCTGTGACTTAATCTTCCAAATCATCTAAAGTTACTGTTTCCGACGATGTGATGAAATAGGTTAACAAGAAAATGGAAGAAATGATGAAGATGATAGTTGCTCAACAATCTGAGATTGAGAAGTTTAAGAAAAACGAGGAAAAGATGTTACAGATTGTGGTTGCGTCAAAGACAAATCAGGATGAGATCGATAAGAAGCTAAAGCAACTTGAAGAAGAGAAGAAAGAACTTGATGAGAAATGTAACGGGAATAGAAGGATGATTAAGCTTGTAAAGGATGAGAACAAAGAATTGAAGAAAGAGAATAAACGGATGAGCGATCTACTTGACAAACTTTATGGTGAAGCTCCCAAGCTGAAAGAGGGAGAGGAAGATAAAGAAGAAGAAGAAGAAGAGCAAGTAGATTTTGAAGAATCTGATAATGAAGAAGAAGAAGAGGATGAATCAGATGATGGTTCCGATGATGATGATAATGATGATAAGGATGATGATGCTGAGGGTGGATCGGGTAGTAAGAATGATGATGATGAGAGTGATAGTAGTGATGATGATGATGGAGATGACTCGAGCAAGTTTACTTTTGAACAAAGGAAGAATAAAAAGGGTGATGCAGGACAGTCAAGCTCGAAGAAGAAATCGGGTGAGAATGTAGATTCTGATGAGAGTATCTTTTGGAATGAGAAAGTTAGATCTCTATCAGATGATGCTAAAAATGTTTTTCGTGAGATGTTTGAGAAGAGAGAATGGACGATTGAATTTACTGGGAAATTTGCTGAGATCTTTCATACGGAGGATATGAGGTATGAGTTAGAGTACAATGATCCTGATCTGGAAGAGGGAGAAGTGTCTGCTGCTGTGGCTAAGGAGATTTTAGAAGGTATAGCACAGCGATTGGGAAAGACACTGGAGGAAATCATAGCAGATCAAATGATTCCAAATATTCCTGAAAAGGATATTGGAAATCATTCGGATGATAAACATACACCAGAGATGGAGGAGATTGAGATAGAGGACATTACTCATGAAGAATACCCTCAATACTTCAGAACTAATGATGAGAATGAAGTATTTCCAGACTTTACTGAAACACATCAGAGGGAAGTGAAGAAGAAAGCTGAGAAACGAAGTGAAGAGTTTGTAGAGAAGGTGTTTGGTGGAAATAAACAGAAACCATCTGAACAGAGTGATGATTTGAAGACTCTGTTACAGAAGTTGAAGGAAACTGATGACAAAAGACCAAAGCCGGAAGCTCAAGGCGGATTCTATAGATATCACAACCAAAAGTTTAAAGGCAGAGCTCTTGGTTGGAAGTATCTAAGAAGTCTAAAATGCATTGCAATCAAGTGGGAAATAGGAATTCTGTACTTTTACAGATTTTATGACCTACTAACTCTACCGTACTGGGCGGTTAGAGACATTTGCAGATTTCCAATGATTGGTGCATCGGTGAATAATACGGTTGTGGGTTGGTTTGCTGATAGATTAGTCTGGGAGAGTCGGACGAAATGGAATATGTTTAAACCTCAATACCCGAGGAGGAAGGTTCATAGAGATATTGATCCTAAGACGGGTAGGAAGCGGGTAACTTTGATATACAAAGCTCCTGAAGTTATTAGGAAGATTACTTTGATGCCGATTCAACAACACTTCAGTGAAGACTTTATCTTTTGATATTATGATTGGAGGAATGCAGAAGCTGTGATAGTGTTGAGAGATGGGAAGGATTCTTATAAGAAGATACATGTTTTTGACCCGATGTGGCTCATTAACTGTACGTTCGAAGACATCAGCATGCTTTACTACAACCCGATATACAGTGATCCCAATGATGCATCGCAAGCGAAGAAGTATCAACAAGTTGTCGGAGTGTACTTTGCGTATGATATCAACTCTGGTAGCAACCTGGAACTGAAGTTGGGCAAGCAGGTGAAGGTGACTGATGTGCCAAAGCGATCTACTAAAAGAAAACTTGAGCCTGAGATGACTAAAGAACAAAAGAAGCAGCTGAGGATCAAGTTAATGAACAAAGAGATGGACGAAGCCAAAAGTGTAGAGGGAGAATTCGACACTAAAACAGGATTATATGATCATACAAGTTGCTAAACCAGGTGCGGAAACCCTAGCTTAGAACAAACTGAAGTAAACTCAATCAAAACACAATCAAGATCATTTTAAATGCTTTTCATAGATTAACTTGTTCAATTAAACCTTTACAGACTGATAATAGTTAATCTAGACCTCAAACAGACAATCTCTAACCTCTCAGGAACACACACACAAAACACACACTCTCTATGACTCGTTATACATTACAAAAACCCAATTTCTATTTATAGACACTGTTCCTTCGCCCATTCTTACTGGTCGAAGGTAAACCAATTCCACATTCGCCCAGTGAACTGGTCGAATGTGATCTTCAGTGTATTCCTGATCTTCCTTCGTCCAATACAAGACTTCCTTCGCCCATACTAAACCTCCTTCGCCCCTTCTGATATTCATTCACCCATTAACACATGTTAGTTATCTAATCATTAGTCGCAAAACGGCATCTACAAACTCCCCCTCGACTATTGATTAGATCTCTTTCTATCTTCATCCATAGCTTTGTTTAGCAGCTTAATTCTCAGAATACTCTTCTGCTCTTTCGTCATTTCCGGCTCTAACTTTCTCTTAACCGGCTTTGACACATTCGCCATCTTAACCTTCTTGCCAAGCTTCCCTTCCAAATTGCTTCCAGCATTGATATCATAAGCAAAACAAACACCCACAACTTGTGTATATTTCCTTGCTTGATCTGCGTCGTTAGGCTCATGATGAATCGGATTATAGAATAACATGATGATGTCTTCGAAGGTGCAATTGATTAGCCACATAGGATCAAATACATGCACATGCTTGTATTTATCCTTTCCATCTCTCAGCACTATCACAGCTTCTGCTTTCCTCCAATCATAATACCAAAATATGAAATCAGCACTGAAGTGTTGAGGCATAGGCATCAAAGGAATCTTTCTCATAACTTCAGGTGCCTTATAAATCAAGGTAACCCTCTTCAACTTGGTTCGAGGATCAGTATCCCTGTGAACTTTCCTCCGGGGATACTGTGGCTTGAACCTATTCCACTTCGTCCTACTCTCCCAAACCAATTTATCTGCACACCAACCGACGTGAGTATTATTCACTGAAGCGCCAGACATAGGGAATCTGCATAGATCTCTAACCGCCCAGTACGGTAGAGTTAGCAAATCAATGAATCTGTAAAAGTACAGGATTCCTGATTCCCACTTGGCAGCTAAGCACTTCAGCCTGCTCAAGTATGTCCACCCAAGAGCTCTTCCTCTGAACTTTGCATTATGGAACCTGTAGAAGTTTCCTTGAGCTTCGGGTTTTGGTCGGTTTTCATCCATCAATCTTAGTTTCTTCAAGTACTCTTTCAACTCATCAGACTTACTTGAAGATTCTGGCACATCAGCTCCAAGTACTTTTTCAACAAATTCAGCACTTCTTTTTCTTGCCTTTTTCCTTGCAGACGTATTATGCCTTTCTGTAAAATCAGGAAACACCACGTCTTCATCATTTTGTCTGAAGTACTGTGGATATTCCTCGTGTGTAATATCCTCAATCTCAACTTCCTCAAACTCAGGGGTTTCTTTATCATCAGAGTGAGTTCCAACATCCTTTTCAGGAATAGGTGGAATCGACTCATCAACAATGAACTCTTCAAAAGTTTTCCCTACTCTCTGTGCAAGTCCATCTAATATCTCCTTTGCCACAGAAGCAGGTACTTCCCCCTCTTCAAGATCTGGATCGTTATATTCCAACTCATAACGCATATCATCTGTTTGGAATATTTCAGCAAAACGTCCTGTGAACTCAATGGTCCACTCTCTCTTCTCTAACATGTTTTTATAAACTTGTTTTGCATCATCAGATAACGACCTCACCTTCTCGTTCCAGAACACAGTCTCATCATCTACATTCTCTCCCTTCTGCTTAGAACTAGACTCACCCGTGTCTTTCTTCTTCTTAGAAGGTGGTCTCTTCTCAAAAGTAAACTTAGCAGTATCATCTCCTCCTTCATCATCATCACTGCTACTACTATCATCATCTTTTTGACTCCCTGAACCTTCAACATCATCATCATCATCATTGTTATCATCCTCATCATCATTTTTATCCGATTCTTCATCCTCATCATCCTCATCCTCCTCTTTATCAGATTCGGATTGTTCAAAATCTACTTTCTCAACTTCTCTCTCTTCATCTTCTTCACCCTCCTTCAGCTTGGGTGCAGTGTTGTACAAGTCATTTATCAGATCACTAAGGCGTTTGTTTTCAGCTTTCAACTCCTTATTGTCTTCTTTGATTGCCTTATATCTGTTTTTGTTTCTCAGAACTTTACCTTCAAGCTTTTGATTCTTTGCTTCAAGCTTCTTGACCTTCTCATCTATTTCATCTTGATTGGTTTTAGAAGCAACAACTATCTGAAGCATCTTCTCTTCATTCTGTTTAAACTTAGCAATCTCAGCTTGTTGAGACACAAGCATCTTCATCATATCGTCCATTCTTTTGTTCATCTGCTTCATCACTTCATCATCCACAGTGACCTTTTTAGACTTGGATTTTGATTTAGATGGCTCAACTTCAGCTTCTTTTCCCTTCTGAGGCTTAGTAAACATGTTCAGAACATTATCCAGTGCAATATTGAACTGCTCCACTGGTAATGTTGTAGCCTCCTTAGTCTTTTGTTTCTTTGCAGCTGGTGAAGATTGTTTAGATGATGTTCCAGCATCCGGTAATCTTTTTCCCTTCAACAATAAGTTCAACTCCTTCTCTCTGAGTTGCTTAGTGCTTGTCTTCTTAGCCATAGACTTGTGTTTGGGCTTGGGCAAATTTACAACAACTGTTTCACCCTCATTCAACTCATCCAGATTAACAGTCAACACTTCATCTACAGCATCAATAGATTGCTTTCCCTTATTAGCTTCTTCTATTGATCTGTTCAAAGATTCAGACTCACCAACCAAAGTGGCCTTTTGTTTGGTAGTCCTAACATTCTCAGCATCCGAATCCCATTGTTCCTCAGTTTCAGTCTCCTCAGAATCAACAGACTCCTCATCTACCAAACCTGTCCCTTTCTTGGCAGTAGTCTTCTTCCTTACTGCTTTTTGTTTTGAAGTTCCCTGCTCTGTCTTTCCCTTGCCCTTCCCTTTGGCTCCGGGATTGACAACCTGCCTTTTCCTCTTTGTGTTTGCATCAGCATACACAAGTGGATCATCGTTATCACTATCACTGTTAGGATGCCTTGCTAGATTCTTTCCAGGATCCTCATAATCCTCTCTAGCCAAAGCTCCGAATAACCTTCTGTAAGGTGGTCTTTCATCTTCAGGTATACCTTTGTAACCCTTCATTCTTGCTAAAGTTCTCACATTCATATGATCCATGTTAAGTATCTGTGTTGGATCTTTCTTCAAGTGTGGATATTTGTGATCGAAGATCATCATCAGAAATCTTGGATAAAGCATAAAGTACTTCTTCTTCAATCCCTTCAACATCTCCAACATGTGATCTAGTATCATTCCAGCAACGTTAAATGGCTTATTGAGAGTCAATGCAACCATTAACGAGCTTAAACTCTTTCTCATCACGTCATAACCCCCACTAACACATCCAAATACTATTAAAATGACGTGAGCAAAATACTTGAACTGCACGCTCAGTTTGCTTTTATACATAGAACCATCAGTAATCGGTCCTTTGTATTTCATTCTCAGAAAACATGCCTTCTGCTCAGTCCAGGAAAGTTCTCTTGGATCCTCACTTGTCTCAAACTGAATCTGAAGAGCTTCTCTAATGTCAGCTTCAGTAATGAACATCTCCATACCCTGAATCTTACTCTTGATAATAGTTTGATTATCAAAGTAATCATACTTGGCATTATTATAAAAATCCTCAACTATATCCTTGTAGATAATAGTTGGTGTTGCCAATGCATAAACCACTCGACATCTCTTCAAGAACTTGATAATCTCTGTGAATTCTACATTCTTTTCAACATCACCAAGATATGCACAAACGTTGTGAGTCTTCTCAAACGGCCATTTGCTACCGCTTGATGATCCTTCTTCTTGCACATTTTCTGGAACTGGATCAGTCACTGTAGTTTCCACTGGAATCTCAGCAGTTGATTGTTCTTCAGCCATCTGGAATAGAAAATCAAAATAAAACGTCAAAACACGAAATCGTCAAAAATTCAAAATTTTAGGTTTTTCAAAATTCACATTCGCCCATAACATACTGGCCGAATGTAATATTTTGTGGTCGAAGGAGAAAATTCATGGTCGAATGTAAAAAGTTTTGAATAACAATATTCATTCGTCCGTTTCAGTGTTTCCTTCATCCACTATTTCTACCTTCGTCCGATTCGATGACCCGAAGGTGGATCTGATTCAAACCAAAATTTTTAAAAATTTTTCAATCATGTGTTTAGCCCCTGATTTTGATTAAAACCTGTCCTAACATGACCGACTAAGCTTCGCCAATCATCAATTGCCTTTCAAATTCATTTTACATCAGTTTTCATCAACAATTTAGGGTTCTTATCATTTTAAAGATCAAACAGTGATAAAAACATGTTAATATCCTAATTCCGAAAACATTCTCCCCCTAAAACTGATGTGGGATGAATGTTTAACAAAATCAAGCATTAACCATCCCTCAATCGTCAAAAACCATAAACCCTAAGTCGGTTTAGAAATCAATCGATTACGGGTTCATTTCAAGCCCATTACCTGTAACAACTATATGAAAATGATCAGGGAACAGTAGGGAATAAAATGCACAAGCAGATAATTCAAAATCAACAAGGTCTGGTATGATGAAAAATTTTTGAAAACGTGGAACTGTTTGGCCGAACTTGTCTTGGCGTATATATAGAAGTGCACGTTCGTCCGTTTCCTTTGGACGAAGGAACAAACATCCCACCTTCGCCCCTAATTAAAAGGCCGAAGGAAACATGGTTTTTACCCGAATGTGAAATGTGGGTAAAAGCCACATTCGCCCAAATTTGAACGGTCGAAGGAGCAACAAAAGAACCACATTCGTCCCAATAAAGGGCGAATGTAAAATGGCACTTTTGAAAAATTTTACCAAATTACAAATTCGAATCCCGTTCAACATATTTCAATCCGTTAAGCATCCAAAACACAAATTTTCACTTTTTGAATGATACAAAGCCCAGATGGTGGTGTCAAATCTCAGAAATTGACTATCAAGCATCCCCGGTTATCAAAAATAAAGCAGAAATGCAAAAATTTTGGAGTTTTCTGAAATTTATCAAAACACACCTAAAATCTTTTTGGATTTTGTATCTTTTTGACATTAAAAGTAAATTGCAACAAAATAAAATGCATCAAAGTAAATGAAAGCAGTAAACATTTTGTGAAATCCGGTCAGAGGATCATATCAGTTTTCTGAGAAAACTGATCACAGCGTTGATCTTTTTGTTTAATATTATCATTAGAAACAGTATGTGATACGGTAATTGCTGATATTGTGGTCCACGTAAGCTCACATGCAGACAATTACGCAATGCTTTAAAATGATACGAGTTAGATGTATTAGACTAACACGATGTGGTGCCCACACACACGACATACTCCCGTATCAAGTAATTGCACAAAGCTTCGTCGTAACGTGTGATTATGCCAGAGTTATCCGTAAAAGTTACAAAGTATATAGCACAGAGGTGTACAGGTCAGCAAATGAATGCAGCAGAGTAACATGTGCGTATACACTAGGTTGAGGCTGATATTAATCACTGATTTGCATCAGATGACCAATACGATGTAATAATGATCTATGATCAATTAAAACATAAAGTTCCTCAATTCGGTAACTTCCGGTTTTGGCAATTAAGCTCTTTTAGCAAATATTCTGATAAAACTAGGTCCGTAAATCAATACGACAAAAGTTTATCAGAATATCCCGGATAACCATAACATAACGACCCGAAACCTCAGATTTTGGCAATCCTATCAAACGAAATTACGGTACTAAGACCATATGCCCATGAGGTGTTCAGCCACGAACGCGTAGTTCGTTATGTTTGTATCACTAATGCACGCAATATTTAGTCTACGAAGCCTATCAGCATATCACACGTAATCAACACACGCCTCATAAACTATACAATTCTTTAGCCTGTGTCAGATTCCCACTGATGTACTATCATTTCCTCTGTTTTACCAGGAAATCATTTCTGATTTTCTAATTTTTAGGTCTTTTTGAATTTTATAATGTTTTTGGCTTTTCTGATAAAATGGCTCCCCCTAAAATAAAGAACATATTTTTGGATTTTCATTTTTCTGAAAAACAAAAACAAAAACAAAAGTTAAAAGAAACAATCCACTCGAAAGCATCAACTTCTTTGAGGATTTTACAATCCCCTCGAAAGCATCAACTTCTTTGAGGATTTTACAAAAGTAAAGAGAAATTCCCAATTAGCAAAGAGAAATTCCCAATTAGCAAAATATAAAAACTAAAAACTAAAAAGCGATAAACCGAGGTGCCGATTAGTCCTGTTTTTCCTTTATATTGTTTACTTTTAAAAGATATTCAAAGCGTGAACGATCAAAAGCTTTAGTAAACAGATCTGCACGTTGGTAGTCAGTATGTATTTTGACCATATCAATCAATTCCTTAGCGTAACAATCACGGATAAAATGATATTTGATCCGGATATGTTTCGCTTTAGAATGATTATCAGAATTTTTAGTTAATGCAATTGCGGCTTCGTTGTCACAGTAAATAGGAGTTTTTAGAAACTGCAAACCGTAATCCACCATTTGTTGTTGAATCCAAAGTACTTGCGAACAGCAACTCGAGGCTGCAATGTACTCGGCTTCACAGGTAGATTGTGCTACGGAAGTCTGTTTCTTGCATTGCCAGGTGATTAACCTGCTCCCGAAAAACTGGCAACCAGCTGTAGTTGATTTGCTATCCTTGTCACAGCCGCCCCAATCTGCATCACTAAAAGATATGAAATCAAAATTATCATCATTAGGGTACCAAAGTCCTTTTGAAGGACAACCCTTCAGATATCTAAGGATACGCTTGACCGCCGTCAGATGACTTTGTTTCGGCTTCGATTGATAGCGGGCACAGAGACACGTTGCGTACATAATATCTGGTCGAGACGCCGTCAAATACATCAGAGATCCGATGATTGCTCTGTATGTAAAAGGATCAGTCAGCTCCCCCTTAGCGTCCACTCCAATCCCGTGATTGGGTTGAATCGGGGTATCCATTGGCTTTGAGTCCTCCATCTGGAACCGGCTCAAGATGTCGGAGACATATTTCGTCTGGTGAATGAAGATCCCGTCGGGTCTTTGGTCCACCTGCAAGCCTAGGAAAAACTGCATCTCCCCCATTGCGCTCATTTCGAACTTTTCCTGCATGACAGATTCAAAATCCCTGCATAAAAGCTCGTTAGTTGAACCAAATATTATATCATCAACATATATCTGCACTAGAAGCAAGTCATCTCCCGTCTTTTTCGTAAAGAGGGTACAATCGACGAGGCCGCGCTTAAATCCTTTGTTGATGAGGTATGTACTCAGCTCCTCGTACCACTGCCTCGGAGCCTGGTGCAAGCCATAAAGAGCTTTGTTCAACACGTAGACCTTATCCCGGTGGATTGGGTCTTCAAAGCCTGGTGGCTGCCCGACATACACCTCTTCTTTGACTTTTCCGTACAGAAATGCGCTTTTCACGTCCATCTGGTAAACTTTGAATTTCTTATAAGAAGCAAACGCGAGGAACATCCGAATAGCTTCGATTCGTGCTACCGGTGCATAGATCTCATTATAATCAATCCCTTCGATTTGATGGAAACCCTGCACGACCAATCTGGCTTTGTTCCGAACAATTACCCCACGATCATCCTTCTTACACTTGAACACCCATTTGGTGCCAATCTTCTTTCTATCCGGCGGCAAATCTGTGAGCGTCCAAACTCCTAATTTCTGGAATTGTAATAACTCCTCCTGCATAGCTTCCACCCAGGCATCATCCTTCAAAGCGTCCTTGTATGTCCTTGGCTCAACCTGCGACACATAACACGCAAACGACCAATCATTTTGACTACCAGATTGTTGAATTTTGGCATATAAAGCTAAAGCACCAAAACTCTCTGGCGAATTAACGCTTTTAAGCTGCCCTCTGGTCATAACACTACTTCCAGGATCACCGATAACTTGCTCCAGCGGGTGAATACGATGAATCCGAGATTCCGGATAATCAGGTACTTGCACTCCCGTCTGAACAGTCAAGTTCTCTACAGCATCCAGATCATGACCCGTATTTGATGATGAAGCCACATCAGTATTTGGAGTTGGGTTCACTGGCGGTGCCTCCTGTTCTTCAGCTTGATCAAGAATAGCTTCTTCAAATTGTTCATCTTCAGATTCTGAAGTGTCTAATGAAGTTGAAGCCTCTTGAAATATCTCTTCTTCTTGTATAGGAGCATTGGTATCATTAGAAGCTGGTAGGGGGTTCACGGTGATCGGACGCACCAACGGTGAAGTTGTTGCATTTTCACACTCGTAAAGTAATCGAATAACAGCTTCTTCAACCAAGCTATCTAGATTGAATGATTCAAAGAAATCTTTGTAATCAAACATCCAATCAGGACCCGTGCCTTGAAGATTTTGAGTATATCGTTGAACTTCCACGTTAGCCCAGTCTTCCACACGACGAGTTCGCTTGTTGTATACCCGTTTGAGTGGGGTTGCATATCCAACAAAGTAACCCTCCTCGGCTTTAGGACTAAACTTTTCGCTTGGATTCAACATAGTGCAAGGCGCCCCGAAAGGTTCTAGATACTCTAAGTTCGGCTTTCTTCGGTGTAACAGCTCATAAGACGTTTTACCAAACTTCTTCACTGTCAGAACCCGATTTAATGTGTAATTTGCTGCATAAATCGCCTCGTTCCAGAACATTACCGGAAGATTTGAATCAGCGAGCATTGTTCTAGCCGCTTCAATTAGAGTCCTATTCTTTCGTTCAGCAACACCGTTCTGTTGAGGGGTGTACGGAGCTGAATATTCATGATGTATCCCTTTGTTTTCACAAAGTTCATCCATCTTGGCATTTTTGAACTCCGTCCCATTGTCACTCCGAATTCTCTTAATCTTCACATTGTAGAGATTCTCCAATCGAGTGAACAGAACTTTTAGATTCATAAAAGTGTCGCTTTTATTCTGCAAACACATCACCCATGAAAATCTTGAGTAATCGTCAGTGACGACTAAACAATAAAGCTCTCCAAGATGACTATGGCGCTTGACCGGTCCGAAAAGATCCATGTGCAATCGCTCTAGTGGCATCTCTACAGAGTTAACCTTTTTCACTTTGTGGGACTGTTTGTGTTGCTTCCCCTTTTTACAACTCACACACTTGTCATTCAAATGGAAATGTTTCACATTTACTCCCTCGACAAGTCCATTCCTCACAAGTTGATTCATTTTCTTCAGATGAATGTGCCCCATTCTTCGGTGCCACATTATCGATTCTTTCTCAGTCGCCTTGGACAAAAAGCACGTTATTTGCCCCTGTGATGTCATCGCCTTGGACATATCAAGAATGTATAGATTGTTGACGCGAGGTGCCTTCAACATTATCCACTCTTTAGGAATTGTAAAGCCCGGTTTCAAGATATAGCAGGATTTGTCATCAAAATGCACAGTAAATTTCTTGTCACAAATTTGACTAACACTCAACAAATTGTAATCTATCTGCTTCACATACGAAATCCGCTCAAAACTCACTATTCCATTGCTCACACTCCCTTCCATCGTGATATATCCACCTTTGTTTCCCGCAAACGCAACATACCCTCCATTGATGTTCTTCACGTCGAACAACAACGCAAGATCCCCTGTCATGTGGCCTGAAGCTCCACTATCAAAAATCCAAAGACTGCTAATAGGGCCAGCTGAAGCTCCCTGCACACAAAAAGTAAATCATTTAGTGCTTTCGGGGGACCCAAGCCTGAGTCTTGGGTCTTTCAACATCAGGTTTAACAATGACATTTTCACAAACATTTTTAACAACATTTTGATCAATCTTTTTCTGATTGCTCAAAATTGGTTCCTTTTTCTCATTCACTTTTGAAGATGAGGCTCCTGGAGTACCATTGGATGACCAAGATTGTTCAGTCCTTTTGAGGATACGAATCTGAGACTTTGGGTTCTCAGTCGGTTTCTGAACATTGTTAGCAAATGTAACTTTCTTGGTAACCTTATCTGATTTAACAGACTTAGGTCCAACATTCGATTTGACAATTGGTTTTGGTGGAACCTTTTGCCTATCAACTGTTGAGTTCACCACAGGCTTCCTCCACGAGTTTTCCATTGCAATCCGATTCCTTCTATCATAGTGCATTGGACGAGTGTTCCTCATTTGAAAATGGTTTTGATTATAAAACGGTTGTGGTTGTTGAGGAACAACTCTCCTATGAGGTGGCACATAATGATCAATCGGCTTACGCATAGAATTCCTCATTTCAACTTCGTGCCTCTTGTGCCTTACATATGGGCACTGAGCAAGTAAATGCCCGCGTTCCCCACATTTAAAGCACGCACGGTACTCTTCAAAAACATTTGGAGCGTTTGGTTGAGCAAATGATCTAACAGGGTATTGATCATTGTACTGTTGCTTCCTTAAACTCTCAGGGAGCGGCCCTTTTGAGTAAGTAGGCTCATTGTAACCATTAGCTCTGTTTTTGGGTTTAACAAACTCTGTGACATGGACCTTTGGTTCTTGAGGAACATCCAAATACAACTTTTTCAACAAAGCTGGTGGAATTTCATTTGTTCTCTCATGTTTAGGGAACCAAATAGTACTTTCTTGCCAAATCTTTTCAATTTTAGCATAATTGGCATTTTTAATTGGAAAGTCCTCGTCAGAGATGATCTTATCGGATCCTTCCATCCGATAAAACACCTTGACAGGTTTGTCACATTGTTCATTTTTCTCATTCTTCTCAAGATCTTTCTTAATCACATTAAGATCTTTCTTCACAACATTCTTCTCAGACTTTTCCACATGATGAACATTTCTCATTGGAACAATTTGAGATGATGAAATTGGTTCATTTGTAATGATGTGATTTTCTTTTGGAATATCACATACATTAACAGTTTGGTTACAACCAATCTCATCACTCTCTGAATCTGAGTCAACATTTTCAGCAGTAACACCCTCATCATTGATTCCCAAAATCGGTCTAACATCGGAATTTGGATCACCAACACTTGAAGTGTTAGATTCATTTTCCGATGCTGAGTCAGATTTTACCGAACTCTCCGGTGTCACTGAGTGACAATTATGGTTTTCAAAAAGAACCGGAGATGGTACAGCCCGATAATTGGTTGTTTTGTCATCAATGATGTGGTCTACCACATAAGCCACATTCTTGTAACTTTCTAACTTTTTGTTTACTTTTTCAGCAAAGCATTTGATGGCGGCCATTTCTAACTTGGTATTTTCAATTTCATTGATATAGTTGTTTATTGCCAATTGTTTTAATGACAAAGTGTTTTTCAAGTCAGAAATGTCCTTTTTGTAGCCATCTAACACTTTGTTAAAAGCATTTAACTCTTTGCGAGTAGATTGACTGTTCATGATAGCACTATCACGTTGAATACGGAGTTGTTTAACCTCCTCAGTCAATCTATCACAAGCACCACAATATTTTTCACTAGTATTGTCAGTACTACAAGCAGAACTTACAGGTTTTGGTGGGTCAGTCATGGCCATTAATGCGAAATGAGCTTCCTTTCCTGCAAAGAATCTGGAGTAATCAATCTTCGTGAAAGCATCATCTGCAATGCACGACTTCCTAGTCATCAGAAAATCTGCTTCTGCAAGTAACTGATCAATATCTTCATCAAGAGAATTAACACTAGCTTCCGTATCCGAGTCACTGTCTGAATCAGAATAAACCGATTCACACTCCTCAGGAATGTCAGAAACAGTATCAATCACCACTCCTGAATTAGTCTCTTCATTTTCAACCTCAACATTCACTTCAGAATCAACCTTAACAGGTTCACAATCCTCATTCATCTCAGCTTCAGAATCATCACTATCAACCTTAGTTTCAACCTTCTCCTTCACCGTCACAGAGTCTTCAAGATCAACCTGATAGGCAACACACGCCACATTTCCTCCAGTTGTGATTTCCTCAACACCTATCTGAATGCTCGACCAGTCAAACCTCTCATCTTGTTGAGTAACCAATGCTTGATTGGTATTCTGTTGTTCAGCTGGTGTAGTAATTGGTATGACTGTTCGGTTAGTGTTGTTTGGTGTTTGGTTTTGTGTCTGGTTTGGTGTGGTTGGTTGTCTATTTTGGTTGTTGTTAAAGTTGTTTTGACGGTTTTGGTAGTTGTTGTTGGTGTTTTGGGAAGAAACTTGGTTTTGGTTTTGTTGTTGACGGTTCTGATAGGTAGCATTAAATGGATTCCTGTTGCCTTGTTTCGGTGGTTGTGTGCATTCACGTTTAAAGTGACCTTTACCCCCACAATTAAAACAAGTCACTTTCTCCTTATTAAACCCGTAGGTTGTGTTAGGAGAAGTTCCCAAGTCGGTTCTACCTGTTTTCTCTATAAACTCAGTTGCTCTTCGCATAATGCTCGCAAACGCCCATTGGATGTCAATGAGTTCCATTTCCTCCTTATCAATCTGTGCATAGTCTTCATTGGTCAAATTGTTATTACCAATTTGACTAGCAACTAATCCATTATAGGAAGAAACCATTGCAGAGACTAATGCAATGTGTTGCTGAGCAACTTCAACTGTTACATTTCCAAGATTGGAAGTCTCCAAAACCACAGTTGGTTGATTAGGTTGGTTCATTGGTTGTGGTTGAGTTTGACCAGCAGTGTAAAAAGCTGCTTGTTGTTTTGGTGAGAATGGTGGAATGTATGAATATTGATATGGAACTTGTGGTTGTGGTTGTGATAAAGATGAAGTTTGTTGATGGTAGTTAATAATGGGTGAATCTACAGCATTGGATATACAAGCAACATGTGGTGTAACTAGCCCTCCTGAACTTGTACTCACTGGAATTGAAGATCCTCCAAAGTATAAGTTTGGATTCTGAGGAATCTGTGCTCTCCTCGCCTTCCTCTTCTCTTCCAACTCTTTGTTTTCCAGCTTTTCAACGAACTCTTGAAGCGACCAGTATTGAAAAGCATCCTTCTCCTTCAGAACATCCACATGCTGATCCCAGTTAGGTGGTAATGCTTCAGCAAACTTGTCCACCTGTTTTGCCATAGGGATCTGTACACCATAGCTAGACAATTCAGATATTAAATGATTATATCTAGGAGTTAGTTCTTTCAAAGTTTCATTTCCAACATATGAAAAATTCTCAAACTCCTTAACAAGCTCTTCCATCCTCAAATTCCTAGTCTTCTCATTTCCATCATGCTTCCTTTTAAGCATATCCCACAAAGCCTTAGAAGTTGTGCACGTCCCAAACTGATGCAAAAGATCATTAGTAATAGCTTGTGTCAGTTGTGAGAACGCCTTCTTTTCCACAGCAAACTTTTTCTTCTCATCCTCCGCCATGCTCTCCAATGGCACTGGTTCACCCGTGTTCTCCAGAACTGGTGGTGTGTATCCTTTAGCAATCATGTTCCATGCTTCAGCACCTTCTACTCCCATGCCTTCCAAGTGAATCTTAAACTTTTTCTGCCACTGATTGTATTCCTGAATCTCCATGAGCTTCGGTGGCCGAGTCCCGCTACCTGAAGACAAATCATTAATCAGTGTGGAAATAGCATTAGTAGTTTGAGTGTTTACCACCGCTGCTGCTACTCCCCAGTAGTCAGACTGTGGTACTGTAGGTGCACTCTGAGTCATGTAGTTAACCGGCTGCGAAGACTGTATGCTCGTCTTCTGTGCTGCTACTGTCCATGGGTCCATCACCTGCTGTTGTGGTTGTGTAGCTGCTGGTGTAGGAGTAGTCTGATAACGCCACATAGTCACGCACTTCGAGAAGTTCGACACTTAGAAAAATTTTACCAAAAACTGTTCTAGATTCGCCCAAAAGAAAAATTAGATTCGTCCCTTTTTGTGTTAGGTTCGCCCAAAACAGTCTGACCCGAAAGTAAATTCTCAACAGAATGTGAAAATTGCACAAACTCTTCCTACGTTCGCCCGTTTATGATTTACCTTCGTACCCCCGATGAACCGAAGGTAAAGATTTAGACCCGAATGTAAGAAATTCAAGTGAAAACTTCTACGTTCGTCCAAAAATAACTACGTTCGCCCGAAAATCTACTCACATTCGCCCTAAAACACACACATTCGCCCACAACTCTCAGGTTCGCCCATATCTCTGTTTTAAAAAACGGTTATACTTTGAAAAAACGGTTATTTTGATCTCTGATTTTCAAAAGTTTGTGGATTTGATTGATCTTGATCAGGTTATGCTTCGGAGATGATTTGGAACAACTTTAATACTTGGAATTTTGAATTTTAACCACAAAATCACCTCTAATTGTTTCAAAAACACACAAAAACCATTTTTAGTTGAAAACAGATGTGAATTGATGAAAATTATGTTCAAATCAGCTCTGAGTTTATCAATTTGTTGTTGTATGATCCTCTACGCTCTGATACCACTTTGTAGAGGGAGAATTCGACACTAAAACAGGATTATATGATCATACAAGTTGCTAAACCAGGTGCGGAAACCCTAGCTTAGAACAAACTGAAGTAAACTCAATCAAAACACAATCAAGATCATTTTAAATGCTTTTCATAGATTAACTTGTTCAATTAAACCTTTACAGACTGATAATAGTTAATCTAGACCTCAAACAGACAATCTCTAACCTCTCAGGAACACACACACAAAACACACACTCTCTATGACTCGTTATACATTACAAAAACCCAATTTCTATTTATAGACACTGTTCCTTCGCCCATTCTTACTGGTCGAAGGTAAACCAATTCCACATTCGCCCAGTGAACTGGTCGAATGTGATCTTCAGTGTATTCCTGATCTTCCTTCGTCCAATACAAGACTTCCTTCGCCCATACTAAACCTCCTTCGCCCCTTCTGATATTCATTCACCCATTAACACATGTTAGTTATCTAATCATTAGTCGCAAAACGGCATCTACAAAAAGGCAATCCGAGCAATAGTCGAGGGGGAGTTTGTAGATGCACGTTATGCGACTAATGCTTCGGATTGTAGATGTAACATATGTTAGAAGATTGGAGAAGGTCGAAGGTGGAATTCAAGAAGGACGAATGTAAGTATTCAAGGGCTAAGGTAGATTGAAGATGGGCGAATGTGGGATGCTGATTGTATAAATGTATATTCGTACCTTGTATTGGGGCGAATGTGGACAAAGTCCACATTCGTACTAAGAAAATGGGCGAATGTGCAGGTCTTATAAATAGCTTTTGCTTGTTTGATAAGTTAGACTAGTTGGTTATTGTGTGTGTGAAGGTCAGGTTATAGCTCTCTAGATTAAGTGTGTTTGAAGGTCTATAGATTAACTTGTAAAGCGTTTGTATTGATATTTTGAATCAAGTTATCTATAAAATGATGTTTGAAAAGGTATTCCGTGTGTTGTGATTCGTGTATTATCATTTTGTTCAGTTCTAGGATTTCCGCACCTAGAATTGTGATTTGTATGATCAGATTTCCTGTCCATTGCTAAAATTCTTCATCTACAAATGTATTATCATGTATGCTTAGCTAGGGACTAAACTAACTTTAACAAGGCACCTACGGCTTATCACAAGACATGAGGACTGGATGTGTGATCTTGTACTAGGAGCCGAATGTATTCTTTGATTAGAAGCATTTATAAATCGTACATATTTTGATTATGTATAAGTAAAACAAAGTGTCTATTATGGTCATGATCTAGGAACTTGGCTAGGGCGATCACTAATACAATCCAATGTTTGATTGTCATGATCAATCGGATCGGGTTTGGGTTCACAATAGGGACAAGTACCAATGATTAAAGAAGGTTAGTACTTACCTCAAGACTTGGTGATTATATGCGAACCTTGGAACCTCTTGGTGCTTCCTTTGGGCTCGGCAGTTATGGTTTAGAGGGATTTGGATGTAGCCGAAGCTTGTGAGGGATTTTCGATGAGTGTTGGTGCAAGTAAAGTGATCTTGGAACCTTTCTTATATAATGGTTCTAGTGGCAAGCTCTAAACTTCCTTTCCTAGTTCCATTGATTATTGCTTCATGCCCTTTTGGTGTTTCTATTTGACAAAGTGATTAGTGGCTTTCATATGGGTTGGCCGTGAGGTGTAAGTCCAACCATATCCTCCATTTTAGGTAATGATCAAGCATGGTTAAGCCCTAGGAGTCTATTAGAGGTATAATAAGGTGTAAGGGTGAGTTCTTGTCCTCTTGTGTTCATGCATGCCATACAATGCCAAAATGCAAGATTTTTGATGGTGATAGGGGGTTTCGGCCGAGGTAATGGATGGAAAGGATGTGGAGTTTTGTCTTAAGCTAAATAAGGTAGAGGTGGACTTGGCAAATGGTGGGATTAGTGAGACATTAGCTAGATAAGGAATGAAAGGGACACATCATGTTGTTCCTTCTTGTTTGGCCGATTTCTTTCCCTTAAAAGTGGAATGGATAGAGTTGTTAAGAAGTAATGCAAGTGTTTTGTTTGTTTCCCTTTCTAGTATAAGTTTATGAGGTAATGATGATGAAGTGGTGGAGATGTCATGCTTGGAAGGTTTCGGCCAAGTCTACATAGGTGTGAGGGATGATAGTGACTAAACATAAGGTATATTTGTCTCATAGCGTTGGATGTTGATGGTTCAAGCTCTTGGGAAGGTGTGTCCATGTTCTATTGATGGTGACAAGTAATTACTCATGTGTATAGATGATCGGCCGATAGAGACAAAGAGGGATTAAGCAAATTAAGGTAAGGATCTTGTGTTTAAGGTGATGGTGTGATGAGATCATGATGCCATTTTTATCTAATGTTTGTACACCTTCATGAAAGTGATATATCAAGGATCTTGTTGTATTGGTTTTTGGCCGAATCATAGGTATATAGATTACCTTGTTCGCGTATAATTACACTTAGGAATTGGATATGTAGGTTACAATATGTATATAAAGGTTTGAAAAGAGTTGGTGTGACCTTGGTTATAATCGGCCGTGAGTGGGACAAGGGAACAAGTTCATCTTAGTTAGTTGTATTACTAAGCTCATGTGTGAGTGTTCATACACATCGTGTGTACGGGTGTATGGAATTAGACTTCGGTTAGGTATAGTCTGGACAATAGTTACATATAAGTCGAGTGGGATGCTAGCTTGTACTTAGCTATAGTCATATACTTGCATAGGAATGCAACTTGTCTTGTCCGAAGATGATATTAACATGTATTATGTTTACAAGTTATGCACACAAGTCATCTATGATAATATTGGTGATTCACAAACCTGTGTTAGAGAAGGATTATCATGTGTTAGAATGGGTCAACCATACTAAAACGCTTGTTTTGTGGGTTGTCCGGGTGTTGTATGACTAAACAAGCATTCTGTGTCGAGTTTTCTGATTAACTCTTGCTTCACTAGACTGGGGGGAGGGGGATAATGCATGAAAAATGTGTAATGATGCACATGCAATGACAATAGTAAATGAAAAAAGTTCGGATACAGACCTGGTTTACTGACTGTTGTCACAACTGCCTGCTCAGGAACGTCTTGTTGTTGTTGTTGTTGTTGTTCAGCCATTAGATATGCAAAAACATAAACAAACAATACAAAAATTCGTCAATTCGGATCAAAAATAAAAAAATGGTCAAAATAAACATATTCATTCGACCAAACGAGGGTTCGAATGAGTATGAAATATATCGAATGGACAGTTCATCATTTTGAATATACCAACTTCAGATTTAATCCATTTTAACTTTAAATTTTGATTCAAACATATCCTAATATGGCCGACTAACACTGAATGAACATCAATTTTAGCAAAAAATCAATTATCAATGGTTTTTCTAAAATCTAGGGTTTATAAAAATCGAAAACCATCATTAGTTAGTTTAATCACTAGATGTTTTTGTTTTCTCCCCCTAAAACCATCGATAATTGAATGTCTATGGTCAAATTGTATTAACAAACTGTTAAAATCCATGAAATCAAAGTCTAGGGTTCGTGTCTTATGAACATCGATTCTGATCTGAATCTGGATCCAATACCTATGAAATTTATGTCAAAATGATCAGTAAACAATGAGGAACAAGATTCAAAGGTCTAAAATCAAAAAGCAAAACGGTGTTGTTAAGATCAAATCGTCAATGAACAGTTGAAATGAAGTTCGAATGAATGGACAGATATATATATATAGGAAAGTTTCATTCGACCCTTTCAGGGTTCGAAGTAGAAACAAAGAGGTTCGTTCGACCTATTTAAAGGGAGAACGAAAATCTTTGGAGTTCGAATGGAATTTTAACACTAAACCACTCTCATTCGACCGCTGAACTTGGGTTCGAATCAACCCACAGAAGTTCATTCGACCTAATGAAAGGTCGAAAGAAAATCTGGAAAAACTGATTTTACCAAATTGTTCGATTCGATTCACGTTTTGTCATTTTCAAACACTTAAACCTTCAAACTCTCAAAATTTCTCATTTAAATGATACAAAACTCAAATTGGCTCGTCAAACTTCAGAAAATGATTATCATCCGACATCCGTTATCGAAAATAACACAGAAATGTAAAAATTTTGGATTTTCTAAAATTTATGCTAAAACACACCAAAAATCTTTTTGAGTTTTAGTATATATGAGGAAAAATAAAAAACAGAAAGCAGTAAACATTTTGTGATTTCCGGTAAGAGGATCATATTAGTTTACGAGAAATCTAATCACACCATTGATTTTTAATATATTATTATTAAAGACAATGTGGGATTTGGCAATTGCTGATATTGTTATCCACATAAGCTCACATGCAGACCGTTATGCAGTGCTTTAAAATGATACGCATTAGATGTTGGTGTGTGTGGTTTTACCAAAAACTTTGATGTTTTAATTCAGAAACTTTGGTTCGGGTCAAATGACTGATTTTTACTAAACCGGATTTACCAGGTTTTAAATTTATAAAGTAAACAATATTTACTTTCGAAACTAAAACCAACACATAGGCAGAGAACCTGACGTGCATAGTATTGTTTCTCAGGTAAGTATTGAGTATCGTATCCCCAAGGATCACACTTTCCCCTACTCAACCTTACATCAATTTACTGATCGGGTTTTAAAAAGAAAAATAAAACGGAGGGGTTCTTTAATAAAAATAGTTTTTGAAAAATGTTTTGGTTTTGTAAAATAAAAAGATAAAAATAGTAGAGTAGTATACTATGCATATCTCGGGGTCCTTTGATTTAGTAGTTAAGTTTATTATTAGAATTAATAATTTAAGTTGGTTAATTTGTGAGGAAGACGAGAGGAATCTTGAAGTGTTGACTCTTTGATAGAGAAGCGGAGGCTACTACTGCGTAGAATGCTAAACCTCTCCAGCGTGCGTCCACCTGGGGTCTCCACCAGGGCCTCGCGTATAGCGGGCTCCTCAAACCGCGGTCAAGTATCTGGTCTTCGAACTCATCTTCTTCTTAAAATGGAGGCTTCACTTCCGACTTGGAACACCGTACACCTCGTCTTAGCTCTCGCGTTTTGTACTGAAGGATCTCGCCTTAGGGTCATTCCCGAGTAGGTCAACAACGAATACCCGTTGGTTAACGATACTAGGATTGTAGGATCTCTCTTACAGTTGATATCAGGAGACCGTATCCCCATTGGTTAACGACGTTGTACTAACGAGAACTAGATAAAGAATTCGTTATTTGTTTATCTTTTATGTGACACTTTAATATTTAATGATCATTTAAATATAAAGTTGGTTGAATCAATGATAACTTAATTACCCAATCCTTAACCTCCCGAAATGGATGATACCATTGATAAAGGTGGCACGTAATCCTAAAGGCGTGCAATCCGATGAACACTGGTGCGTTACCAAGAAGATCATCCAATCATCTGGTAAGTACCAGAAATGTGTCACTCAGATCCGGTCCACTTCAGAGGCCATTGCTTAGAACCCGGTTTGGATATCAGAAGCCTGAAGGATCTGTCTCTCTACCAGTTTCTTCGCCTTGGATCTAGTTCGGGACTACCAGAAGCTGATTATACATCTAGTTATTTAGTTAAGTTAATCAATAATTATTTCATATTTTCGGATGAGCTCACAAGTGCATGGGTTATTACACACCATGAGTATACTCATGAGTTCTCCTAATAATTTAATATTGATTTTAGGTTTAAGTTACATCAATGGAAACTTGTCACAAAGTTAAACAAATAAGGATTAGAAGAAGATAACAACACAAATAACTAAAAATAAACTACTAATAATAAAAATAAAAGTCTACGGATCGAAATGGGTTCGTAATGATAGAATGATACAACCATAAAACATGATCAACACAAGAACATGGCTGCTCATAGACAAGCAATCCACCTCCAAGTGATATGTAGCTCTCTTGATCCTCACGACCCTCGATATTTATTGCATAACTACTCTACGATCCTCTTCTTGGCCAAGCTGATCAAGGTAGGACGAGGCCTAACCATTAAGGGATGTTAAGATGGCCGAAGGCCTCCCACAAGACTCCAAGATCTCTGGAAGAAGCTTGTAGTTCGGCCCCAAGAGAGCACAAGAAGGGATGAAAAATGGTGAGGGTTGGCTTGCTATTTGTAGACCTCCAGGGGCTGCACGGGCGTGCCAAGTTGTGTCGAGGGCGTGCTTGCTGTTACACGTACATTCTGTTGCTGCATGGCAGAGCTCGACTGTATTTGTGTCTGAGCACGGTCGTGCACATACATGTGGCACGGGCGTGCATATCCTCTAGTCTCTGATTTCTTGCCCTCCATGTTTCCTGCGTTGTCTTCTCGCGTGCAGGGCCTTCGTGGAAGTGAGCGTGGGCGTGTAAGGTCACTCCGGGACTGATTTTAGCATTGTTTAAGTCCCGGGATTGTCTACAAAACATACAAGGAACATGCTGCAAGTCTGGTATCTTCAGGAATCTCTAGTTTTTGCTCGTTTTCACCCGGAAATCCTTTGTTTCCGTCTTCGGCTCCAATTTCCTAAGATATTCAAATAGGAATGAGTTAAGCATCAATTATTACTAACATAAGCCTAATTGTGACCTATTTTGGGACTGTTTATGCCTGTTTTATATGTTAATTCTGTGAGTTATCAGGTGTATTAAAACTAACAAGCTTATGGTTCCCACGCACACATACTCCCATATCAAGGAATTTGCACAAAGCTTTGTCGTAACGCGTGATTATGCCATTTGTTATCTGTTATTTACTAGATACGAAGCACATAGGTGTACAGGTCAACAAATCAATGTTACAAAGTAACATGTGCACACGTACCAGGTTGAGGCTGATATCAATCATGATTTTCATCATAGATATGATACGATGCATTAAATGATCTTTGATCATTATCATACATGAAGTTCCTCAATTCAGTAACTTTTAGGTTTTGGCATATTAGCTCTTTTTGCGAATATCTTGACTGAATCTAGGTCCGTAAATCAATACGAAAAAAGATCAGTCAAGATACCCCGGATAACAATTAACATAACGACCCGAAACCTCAGATTTTGGCAAACCTATCAAACGAAATTACGGTACTAAGACCATATGCCCATGAGGTGTTAATCCACTAGCGAGTAGTTCGTTATGTTTGTATCACTAAGGCACGCATTAATAATTCTATAAAGCCTATCAGCACATCACACAAAATCATCACACGCCTTACTAAGCATCACAAATCTTTAGCATGTGACAGATCCTCACTGATGTACTATCAACTCCTCTTTTTCTCCAGGAAAATCATTTTGGGTTTTTCTATTTTTTATGGTTTTTCAAAATTTCAATGTTTTTGGTTTTTCTGAATTGAAAAGCTCAACCTAAAATTAAAAACATATTTTTGGATTTTTAATTTTTGGAAAAGTAAAACAACAAAATAAAAATTGATAAACCGATGAGGAGTCTAATCATGCCTTTCAGTTATACCATTAGCTCTTAATAGAAATTCAAATCGTGATCTATCAAAAGCTTTGGTAAACAAATTGGCTCTTTGGTAATCATCGTGGATTTTGACCATGTCAATCAATCCTTTAGCATAGCAATCCCGAATAAAGTGATACCGTACTCGGATATGCTTAGCTTTGGAATGATTGACAGTGTCTTTAGTGAGTGCGATGGCCGCTTCATTATCGCAATGAATGAGGGTTCTAAGAAATTGCGAACTGAGTCGCGCATCTGCTGTTGAATCCAAAGCACCAGTGAACTGCAACTCGAGGTTGCCACGTATTCTGCTTCACATGCAGACAGAGAAACTGACATCTGCTTCTTGCATTGCCAGGTCACGAGCCTGCTCCCCAGAAATTGACATCCAGTCGTTGTGGATTTAGCGTCAATATCGCAACCTGCATAATCTGCATCACTAAAGGCAATAAAGGCAAAGTTATCATAATTAGGATACCATAAACCGCGTGATGGAGTACCCTTCAGATAACGAAGGATTCGTTTAACTGCAACGAGGTGACTCTGTTTTGGCTTCAACTGAAAACGAACACAAAGACATGTCGCGAACATTATATCTGGCCGGGAAGCGGTTAAGTACATCAGCGATCCAACGATGGCGCAATATGTAAAGGGACCAGTGATGTCACACCCCGCCTAGGTGGAAACATGGGATACAACCACGAAAGGTTTTCAAGCACAAGATTTGAGCAAGCATTCATATTTTATTTAATTAGTAAAAGTACCAAACATGTTCAACGGTAACAACCAACACAAAGTACAGTTTAAAACCCTTCACGGGATCAAAAGTTTTGAAAACACCAAAAGTGATAGTTGTGAATGAATGCCCAAACATATCCCAAATTCCATCCACAGCTTAGTTACCTGAAAAACATGCATAAAAACTTTGTCAACAAAAGTTGGTGAGTTCACAGGTTTTGAAATAGTTGAAAATGTAAATTTTGATGAAATTCCGTGAATGACTAGTCATTGTCTAGCTAAGGTCATTGACATTAAATGTTCATGAGCCCATAACCAAACCTTGACGAGTGGTGCCTCGCACATCGCACAATGAAGGCAATGTATAATCATAAAAGAAATACACCCACCCTTTTTTTGTATGTATCCGAGTTAGAGCGACTAACCAAGGGTGGGGGGTGTCAACCCAATAGATCTATTCATGCGTTTCTAGGCTAAATCCATAGCCAATGGTTATGGTAAACTATTACACGAATGTTTTAGTGAGTACTCTAAACATATCGTCTCATGTATACCGGTCAAGTAGGAAATCATTCTAAAAATAGTAAACAATGCATGCTTTTCCCCAAAACATAAAACAGTAAAAAGGGGACTTGAAACTCACCTCAAGTCCGTGTGTAGTCTAGCAAGAGTGTATGTCCGGTAACTAGGTATCCCGATCTATACGTCCTAGATACATACATGGGTACCTTAAATTTATACAAAAAGTAATCCATGGTACTCGTTCACCCAATCTCTAGTGATAGGTTTGTTTAGTTTCCTTGGTAACATTTATGTTGCATGAAAATAATAGTCTTGATAGGAAAAATAGATCTTGTTTCCTAACACATATTATTAATTATAAAACACATGTTCTTATTCTTAAATGAGTTAGTTAGTTCACAACAACAGTTGGTCTTTGTTATATATACACACAAGCATCACATATACATGTATTTACACATACACACGCGTACATTTATACCTATATCTACATATGTGTACTCCAACACATAACCATAGGTAGTTATATCCATGGGACCTAGACTTGTACATACATACCCATATACATATGCATCTTGGTAGCGCATATACATTACTATCTATGCTTATGAGTTTGTTATACACACACACACACATACACATATATATATGTACGCCCACACACATATGAATACACATACATGGACCTTATTCACATAACAAAAGTAAAGTAACACTATAGCTTAGGTTCCTTACTTATCCTAACACATACAAACATGCACATGGATGTACTCACATGCACGCACACACATATATATACGCACGCATATACATACGCATTACACATATGGTGTTGTTTTGTTAGGAAAGATAAATCATTAACTAAGGTGAACCATGTGATTACTAATCAAAGTAAAGAAGCAAAAGTTTTAAGGTTCATACCTCCTAGCGGGTCCAAGATGAAATGCAAGATACTAGCTATCCTTAGTTGCTTCTTTGGACTTGATAGATGTGTGTGTGTGTGTGTGTCGCAAGTTTGAAGAGGGAATGAGGGAGTATGTGTGAGTTGTGGTGTGATGAATCCTAGCTCAAGGATTCTTTATATAGTGGTGAAGGTGGGAGGGTAGTAGGATGGTGGTTAACACTTTGGGAAAGTCAACTCTTATGGATATATGGGTGATTAAGGATCTTGCCATGTTTGGTTAATAATCTTACTTTGTCTCAAATCTAACCAACAAATCTCATGTCTAAATCATGTCTTAGATGTGGGCTAATCCCATTATGATGTTGGATGGATACCTAGCATGAGTGACAGCACAAGAGATCCTCTTGGATTCTACTGAACACATGTGTAATTAAGAGTTGACCATGTTTAAGAAAAAAAGAATTAGAGGGTGCTAGGGAGGGGGGCGACAGTTTGGGAGGTCCTAGAGAGGTCAACATGTTTGTTTAGGCAAGTGTCTTAGCATAGGTTTGTGATGTTTAGGAGATCTATCCATTTTAGTGTGTGGTTAAATCACATTATGCTGATCTAATCAAAGGGTCTCTTTATTTGACCAAGTCACAAGATGGTGACAATTCACTAGATTGTGCTGGCTCAAGGTCTTATAATGTAACTAATCTAGAAGGTTAAGGTTCAACATCTTTCCATAATGTGACAACAAATGTGTTTGTAGATGATTAGATGTGTTGTGGTTTTTAAAAAAATGTTGTAAGGTGGAAAAAGGGGCGACGGTTTAGGGGGGTTCCAAGAAGGCCAAAAATTAGCTACTTTGGGTTATCAATCTCCTATGGGTTAAGGTGATTAAGAGATCTTACTATATTCGGGTAAAGTCTTGTATGATAGACTAGATTTGTATGGGATTAGGGGAACATAATCATGTGCTTTATGTCAAGTTAAACAAATCAAGTGAGGATGACTAATAATGGAATATGTTGGAACATAATCTCCTACAATTTGTCAACACATAAGATTATTTTAGGACTTTAATTTAGCATGTGCTTTAATAAGGTTTGACTTGTTAAAAAATAATATAGGTATTGGGGGGGGGGGGGGTTGGCGGCCGAAAAAAAGAAAAGAAAAGGAGAAGGTTTGGAAAGTGATATCGTGGTAGCTATACGGGGTTAGAATGTTTTCTAAACCCTTGTGTTGATTAGTGGTTTAGCCATTTTTAGTTAGTCACAAAAGTGGGATGGAATAGTTCATTAAATATGGGATAAAATGGATGTAAGGACTCATATTAATTATGTCTTATACTCTCTTGCACATGTGTGTATCTATACATATATGTATAGGTGTTGTGTATATATACATATATATGTAGTTATGTAAGTTAGAAAAATGCTAGTTTTTATACATAAATTCTATAACACTTCCTATTATATTATTGAATAAATGGACATTTACACATGTTTTTGGAAAATAATTTGTAGTCGTTTAAGCTCTTGTCACCAATGTTCGTTGATATGGGTTAAGTTATACTCGTCCGGACCTTGCTAGGCTTTCTCGAGGGACTTATGCATATAAAATGATATAAACTATGCATAGAAAATTAAATATTGACTATAATGTGTACGGATTTTGACCTGGTAAAGTGGCGGGTGTCACATTCTCCCCCTGTTGAGGAAATTTCGTCCGCGAAATTCGACGTAGCTTATCTGATACAGGGAAATTATTAAAGAGACAAGGGTACTTCCGCTTCATCTGATCCCCATGTTCCCAAGTGAACTCGGGTCCGCGTCGAGAATTCCACCGAACTTTAACTAGCTTAACTCGGCTACGCCTCAACTTCTGAACTTTTTAGTCCGTGACCACGACTGGTTCCTCAATAAAATGGAGTTGCTCATCAATCTGGAACTCCTCTGGCGGGATGATCAAAGATTCGTCCGATAAGCAATTCTTAAGATTTGACACGTCGAACATGTCATGAGCTCCATTTAGTTGTTTGGGCAACTTAAGCTTATACACGACATGTCCAACCTTCTTTAAGATCTCAAAGGGACCAATATATCTTGGGCTCAACTTGCCGCATTTCCCGAACCTAGGCACTCCTTTCCAAGGAGAAACTTTCAGTAGGACCTTGTCGCCTACTTGAAATTCTAGCGGTTTCCTCCTCATATCCACATAGCTCTTCTGCCTATCCCGGGAAGCTTTCAATCATTCCTTGATTTGAAAGATTTTTTCAGTCCTCTCCTGGATTATCTCCGGGCCGGTCAACTGCTTATCTTCAACTTCTGGCCAACACAACGGCGATCTACACTTACGTCCATAAAGAGCTTCAAACGGAGCAACTTTGATGCTAGTGTGATAATTGTTGTTGTACGAGAACTCAACTAGAGGTAGGTGAGTATCCCAATTACATCCAAAGTCAATCACACATGCACGAAGCATATCCTCAAGAGTCTGAATGGTCCTTTCACTCTGGCCATCTGTCTGAGGATGGTAGGATGTACTCATATCCAATCGAGTACCAAGCGCATCTTTCATCTTGAAGCAAATCGGCTATCACGATCGGAGATGATGGAAACTGGAACACCGTGCCTTGATACGATCTCCTTGATGTAGAGCCTTGTCAATTTGTCCAGCTTATCCATCTCCTTCATTGGCAAAAACTGAGCAGATTTGATCAATCGATCCACAATTACTCAAATTGTGTCATGACCGCTTGCCGTCCTTGGAAACTTAGTGATAAAATCCATCAAAATCTGCTCCCACTTCCACATGGGTATCTCAGGTTGCTCCAACATACCGGAGGGTTTCAGATACGCGGCTTGACTTTAGAGCACATGAGGCACTTTCTCACGTACATAGCAATACTACCCTTTATGTTAGGCCACCAACATAATTCCTTCAAATCCTTATACATCTTATCGGCTCCTGGGTGAACCGAATATCTTGACTTATGGGCCTCTTCGTGTATCAATTCCCTCAATCCACCAAATAATGGGACTCAAATCCTATTAGCGAAATACATCGTCCCATCCGTTCTGGGCTCCAACAATCTTACCATAGCATGCAAAGCTTCTGCCTTGATATTGGCTTCCTTGAGCGCTTCTTGCTGGGCTTCCCGAATGCGATCCGTGAGACTTAAATGTATCGTCAAACCTAGTTCACGCACATGTAGGGTCGTGACGCATTCCTTTCGGCTTAAGGCATCCGCTACGATGTTTGCCTTTCCCGGATGGTACTTAAACTCACAGTCGTAATCGTTCAGCAATTCAACCCATCTTCTTTGCCTCATTTTCAAATCCTTCTGGTCGAAGATGTGTTGCAAACTCTTGTAGTTTGTGAAGACAGTACACTTGGTTCAATACAAGTAATGTCTCCAAATCTTAAGCGCAAAAACTATAGCTCCTAGCTCCAAATCATGCGTAGTGTAGTTCTTCTCGTGAACCTGGAGTTGACGAGAGGAATACACAATCACTTTATCCCTTTGCATCAAAGCACACCCTAGACCTTGGTGTGAAGCATCGCAATAGACCACAAAATCATCCGTTCCTTCAGGCAGAGATAAAATAGGAGCGCTGCATAACCTTTGCTTCAACAACTGGAAGGCAGATTCTTGCTTATCACCACATTCAAAATTCATATCCTTCTGAGTCAGAATGGTTAAAGATTGAGCTATCTTAGAGAAGTTCTCAATAAATCGTCAATAATATCCAGCGAGTCCTAAAAATTATTGCACTTCCGTTGGCGACTTGGGCGCATCCCAATTCTTAATTGCCTCAATCTTTGCTGGATCGACGTGAATACCTTTTTCGTTCACCACATGACCAAGAAAGTGAACTTCCCGAATCCAAAACTCACACTTGGAGAATCTAGCATACAACTTCTCATTTTTCAGTAGCTCAAGAATCAACTTCAGATGGCTCATGCTCCTCTTGAGTCTGTGAATATATCAATATATCATAAATAAAGACAATCACGAACTTGTCCAAATACGGCTTGCACACTCTATTCATCAAGTCCATGAATACTACTGGTGCGTTGGTCAACCCGAAAGCATGACTAGGAACTCATAATGACCATAACGCGTCCTAAAAGCCATTTTAGGTATGCTTTCCTCTTGCACACGAAGCTGATGATATCTGGATATCAAATCAATCTTAGAGTAGAAACTTGAGCCTTGCAACTCATCAAACAAATAATCAATCCTAGGGAGAGGATACCGATTCTTGATGGTAAGCTTGTTCAACTCTTGGTAATCTATGCACATACGAAAAGATCCGTCTTTCTTCTTCACGAACAACACAGACGCATCCCACGGGGAGAAACATGGCCTGATAAAGCCCTTATCCAACAACTCTTGCAGCTGACTTGAAAGTTCTTGCATCTCTGATGGCGCTAGGCGATATAGAGAATGGGCGATAAGTGCAGCTCTAGGAACCAAATCAATGTGGAACTCCACTTGCCTCGGAGGCGGTAATTCTGGCAACTCTTAAGGAAAGACCTCCGAAAAATTTCTCACGATAGGGATGTCTTCGATCTTCAATTCCTTCAACTTCTTCTCAATCACGTGTTCTTTAAACGCACAATAGCCCTTGCGAAGGCACTTCTGTGCTTTCATGCAAGATATAATCCGTAACGCGGCTTGACTGTTCTCATCTTTGACCGAGAGAATTTCACCACTAGGAATGGGAATGCGGACAATCTTTTCACGACACACGATCTCTGCATGGTTCTTCGACAACCAATTCATGCCAACTACCACATCGAAACTTCCTAACTCGATGGGCAGTAAATCTATGTGAAATTCATGGTCTCCCAAGTTTAGGGTACATCCTTCGACGACTTCTTCCGACTCGATAACCTTACCGTCAGCCAATTCTATAGAATAGCGAGTGCCCAACCTACTAGAGTGTACCCTAGGGTATGCTTAAAGTCGGTCGACACAAAGCTTAAATCGGCAGTAGTATCAAAGAGTACGGAAGCATAAGTGTTGTTAACAATGAACGTACCGGTAACGACATTGGGATCCTCACGAGCATCACTAGCTCCTATCACAGAAGCTCTACCGCGAGCCTGATTCTTCAACTTCAGGCAGTCCTTCTTGAAATGATCCGCTGCACCACACTCATAGCATCCTGGTTTCCCGGTAGGAGTACCAGCAGCCTTAGCACGGCATCGGGAAGTCTGGTGGCCAATCTTCTTGCAGTGGTCACAACGGATGCTATCATAAGTTCCAACGTGATGATAGTTGCACTTGTTGCAGGGAGGGTGTGGTCCATTATACTTCTTCCTAGGCTCAGCAACAACAATAGTGGTTGCAGTAAATGCCTTTGCAACCTCTTGCTTCTTTCCAGACTGATTTCCACCATTCTTACCTTTCCGGATATCTGAACATTTTCTCTTGTCACCCGAGCTTCCTCCTTTCTCAACGTCCTTCTTAAGCAATGCGCCCATAGGCACCGCGTCATCAGTCAGACTAGGAGCTAGGGTAACAGCTCATTGAATGGTGGTGGGTTCAGCAGCAGTTACCATATTGCGTATCTTAGGGGAGAGACCCCAAATGTACCTTTCACCCCTCTTGTACTCCGACGTGACCATATGAGGTACCAAACGGGACATCTCATGAAAACGAGTAGTGTAGGCAGTGATCTCTGCTCCAGACATAGCCAGATTCCAGAACTCTGACTCGAGCTTCTGAAGCTCATTGCGGGGACATTACTTCTCCATCAGCATGGACTTCAAGTCACTCCATGAGAGTCCATACGCAACATCTTTACCTAGAGTCTGGACTTGCAGGTTCCACTAAGTCTACGCATCGTCCTGGAAGGTGCAGGTAGCATACTTAACCTTCTAATCTTCAGCGCATCCACTAATATCTAAGACTGATTCCATTTTCTCAATCCAACGACAAATACCGATTGCTCCTTCAGACCCACGGAAACTCCATCGTTTACAAGCCATGAAAGTCTTGTAGGAACATCCATGTACCAAGTTCTCAACTTCTGTGTTATAGATAATGTGGCATTATCAATAACAGCAAGTGATCACAAGGCCATAGGAAGTATAGCAATTCGGTATCTTACCATTGTCATTTCCGCTTGTCCTTTGTCGGCCATTTCCACCCGATCCACCACTGGAGTCTGTGCAGTTTGCGTCGTGCTGGGCAATAGCTTGCTCAATCACGCGGGCTAGCTCGTCGGACGTGGTTGGGAATGTGCTGTCCTCGGTATTGCGGGTGTTCTTTTGAGGCGGCATGACTTCTTTCTATCACAGCAGATATAAAAGAATGAGACACATATTTATCGAAAATATTGTTAATCATGTGTGCTCAAATAAACAACCATGAACTCCACAATAACCATGACATGCGTTTTCGCACAACCATCAGATACAATGACAATAATGCATACTCATATAAACATATAACAAGGATAACTAACTAGATCATAGCATAAACATATAATAATAGAGAGAAATCAATAAACCATAACATCGTCATTTAATTAACTTGTTTATGTTTTTAGTACATCGGTTTGTGATACAAAATAAGTAGAACACTACAACCCAATACAAGCCATACAATGAAATGACCCAAAAGATACTACTACCGATTAGGTTAGATAACAAAAACTACAACAACTACAACCTAGCTACTGAGGAGGTGGGGGAATGCAACAGCTAAAGGAACGACGGCAGCCCTCATACACGATCTATCTCATCCAAACGGTGCTCAAGAATGTCCACACGTCTCCATGCCACGGCTCACCCATGCTCGGCCACCATGTGCCACGCTCATCCACCATGCGTCCTCGCTCGACGTCGTCCAATCGCGCTCGTAGACTTGTAAGGTGCTAAATGATGGCGGCTCTCGTAAAACCCTCAGCATGAGTACCGGCCTTTAGTCCATCCGCTTGCTCACAGAGGTCGCGGATGATACCATCATGCGTACCTACCATGCTACGCACCGTGTGAAGGGAACGACGCATGGGTAAGGTACCAAGGGGACCAGGTGCAGGATTGTCAGCAGAGGGCTGGGATGTCTCAACACCATGAGCAGAGATGAAGATGTCGTCGTCAGAGTCCTCGTCGCTGTGAGCCAAATAGCCACTGACTGTAGGTAGGAAGGTCCGCTTGTCGGCCTGGGACCTCCTAAGAAATTTATTCCGAGGGGGCTTGGAAGACTTAGTGGTATAGCTAGGTTGGACTGGTGCCACAGGATCCACGGGCTGGGGCCTGCGCACATGCTTCCTAGCAGTGCAGGTGACGCGCGTACTGCTAAGAATCACACGACGGGGGCGAGAAGAAGACTCTGTCACGTTGGCAGGCGGTGCCTCCTCCACGCGAGGGATATCAGCTGACTACTCCACGAACATAGGAGATGGGTCAGCGACATCCATAGCGACTCGCTGGGTCTCACTGGCAGGGACATCGGGCTCATCATCTGAAACGACAGGGTCTAGCTGCGTGTTGTCTCCCACAATATCCACCACGTAGTCCTCCTCGGGCTCCGAATATGCAAAGTAACCGTCAATGTCGTTGTCACTAGATGTCTCGGGGACCATAGAGGAATCATCCTCCGAATCCGAATTCGAAAGGACAATCGGGTGAGTATAGGTAGCCATGATCCTGGCAAAATCCAATGTACACATATACACATATGTATGCGTCATGAACTCGTATACTATGCTCGCGTGAATGCAATGTATGAAAAAGGGCATGGAACTTGGGCAGTGCAGTGTCATGAAAACATTTTTTTCATGCAAGGAAGACTTTTGGCCTGAAAAATCGTTGTAGTTATAGTTTAGTTTTTAGAGAAAACTAGTACGCTATAACCTTGAGCTCTGATACCAATCCATCACACCCCGCCTAGGAGGAAACACGGGATGCAACCACGAAAGGTTTTCAAGCACAAGATTTGAGCAAACATTCATATTTTATTTAATAGTAAAAGTACCAACCATGTTCAACGGTAACAACCATCACAAAGTACAGTTTAAAACCCTTCACGGGTTCAAAAGTTTTGAAAACACCAAAAGTGATAGTCGTGAATGAATGCCCAAACATATCCCAAGTTCCATCCATAGCTTAGTTACCTGAAAAACATGCATAAAAACTTTGTCGACAAAAGTTGGTGAGTTTACAGGTTTTGAAATAGTTGAAGATATAAAGTTTGATGAAATTCCGTGAATGACCCGTCATTGTCTAGCTAAGATCAATGACATTAAAAGTTCATGAGCCCATAACCAAACCTTGACGAATGGTGCCTCGCACATCGCATAATAAAGGCAATGTATCAGCATAATAGAAATACACACACCCTTTTTTCGTATGTATCCGGGTTGAGCGACTAACCAAGGGTGGGGGTGTCAACCCAATAGATCTATTCATGCATTTCTAGGCTAAATCCATAGTTAATGGTTACGGTTAACTATTACATTAGGGCTTTAGTGAGTACTCTAAACATACTGTCTCATGTATACGGTCAAGTAGGAATTCATTCTAAAAACAATAAACAATGCATGCTTTTCCCCAAAACATAAAACAGTAAAAAGGGGCCGTGAAACTCACCTCAAGTCCGTGTGTATTCTAGCAAGAGTGTATGTCCGACAACTAGGTATCCCGATCTATACATCCTAGATACATACATGGGTACCTTAGATTTATACAAAAAGTAATTCATGGTACTTCTGGGTCACCCAATCTCTATTGATAAGTTTGTTTAGTTTCTTTGGTGACATTTATGTTGCTCGAAAATAATAGTCTTGATAGGAAAAATAGATATTGTTTCCTAACACATATTATTAATTATAAAACACATGTTCTTATTCGAAAATGAGTTAGTTAGTTCACAACTACACTTGGTCTTTGTTATATGTACACACAAGCATCACATATACATGTATTTACACATACGCACACGTACATTTATACCTATATCTACATATCTGTATATAGGTAGTTATATCCATGGGACCTACACTTGTACATACATACCCATATACATATGCATCTTGGTAGCCCATATACATTACTATCTATGCTTATGAGTTTGTTATACACATACATACTATATATATGTACACCCACACACATATGAATACACACACATGGACCGTGTTCACATAACTAAAGTAAAGTAACACTATAGCTCAGGTTCCTAACTTATCCTAACACATACACACGTGCACACACATGTATGTTCTCCCACGCACGCACACACATATACATACACATTACACATATGGTGTTGTTTTGTTAGGAAAGATAAATCATTAACTAAAGTGAACCATCTGATTACTAATCAAAGTAAAGAAGCAAAAGTTTTAAGGTTCATACCTCCTAGTGGATCCAAGATGAAATGCAAGATACTAGCTATCCTTAGTTGCTTCTTTGGACTTGATGGATGTGTGCGTGTGTCGCAAGTTTGGAGAGGGAAAGAGGGAGTATGTGTGTATTGTGGTGTGATGAATCCTAGCTCAAGGCTTCTTTATATAGTGGTGGTTAACACTTTGGGAAAGTCAACTCTTATGGATTTATGGGTGATTAAGGATCTTTCTATGTTTGGTTAATAATCTTACTTTGTCTCAAATCTAAGCAACAAATCTCATGTCTAAATCATGTCTCAGATGTGGAGTAATCCCATGATTATGTTGGATGGATACCTAGAATGAGTGACAACACATGAGATCCTCTTGGATTCTACACACACATGTGTAATTAGGAGTTGACCATGTTTATAACATAGAATTAGAGGGTGCTAGGGGGGGCGACAGTTTAGGAGCTCCAAGAGAGGTCAACATGTTTGTTTAGGCAAGTATCTTGGCGGCAGTCCCTATTCTAATCAATATGAAATAGACCCTTCATTTTATATTTATAAAGACTGTTAATACTTGGTTGAGTTATAGAACAAAATAAGAGATTTTGATTCGTTTGTTGATGAGGCGGTAGGCCCGGCCCAGGGCCCCTATCCCTTATGTTTAGGAGCAGATGTTTAGGAGATCTATGCATTTTAGTGTGTAGTTAAATCACATTATGCTTATCTAACAAATGGTCTCTTTACTTAACCAAGTCACAAGATGGTGATAATTCACTAGATTGTGTTGGCTCAAGATCTTATAACGTGACTAATCTTGAAGGTTAAGGTTCAACATCTTTCCATAATGTGACAACACATGTGTTTGTAGATGATTAGATATGTTGTGGTTCTTAAAAAAAGATGTTGTAAGATGCAAAAAGGGGCGACGGTTTAGGGGGTGTTCCAAGAAGGCCAAAGATTAGCTACTATGGGTTATCAATCTCCTATGGGTTAAGGTGATTAAGATATCTTTCAATATTCGGGTTACGTCTTGTATGATAGACTAGATTTGTATAGGATTAGGGGAACACAATCATGTGCTTTATGTCAAGTTAAACAAATCAAGTGAGGATGACTAATCATGGATTATGTTGGAACATAATCTCCTACAATTTGTCAACACATAAGATTATTCTAGGACTTCAATTTAACATGTGTTCTAATAAGGTTTGACTTGTTAAAAAAATAATATAGGTATGGGGGGCGGGGGTTTGCGGCCGAAAAAAAAGAAAAGAAAAGGAGAAGGTTTGGAAAGTGATATGGTGGTAGCTATATGGGGGTTAGAATGCTTTCTAAATCCTTGTGTTGATTAGTGGTTTAGCCATTTTTAGTTAGTCACAAAAGTGGGATGGAATAGTTCATTAAATATGGGATAAAATGGATGTAAGAACTCATATTAATTATGTCTTATACTCTCTTGCAGATGTGTGTATCTATACATATATGTATGGGTGTCGTGTATATATACATATATATGTAGATATGTAAGTTAGAAAAATGCTAGTTTTTATACATAAATTCGATAACACTTCCTATTATATTGTTGAATAAATGGACATTTACACATGTTTTTGGAAAACAATTTGTAGTCATATAAGCTCTTGTCACCAATGTTCGTTGATATGGGTGAAGTTATACTCGTTCGGACCTTGCTAGACTTTTTCGGGGGACTTATGCATATAAAATTATATGAACTATGCACAGAAAATTAAATGTTGACTGTAATGTGTATGGATTTTGACCTGGTAAAGTGGCGGGTGTCACAAGTAAACTCCTCCTTAGCATCAACTCCAATCCAGTGATTGGGTTGTATGGGAGTATCAATTGGCTTTGAATCATCCATCTGGAATCGGCTCAAGACTTCAGAAACATATTTCGTCTGATGGATAAAAAACCCCGTCGGCAATTGATCAACCTGCAATCCAAGAAAGAACTGCATTTCTCCCATAGCGCTCATCTTAATTTTCTCCTGCATAACCCTTTCAAATTCCCTGCACAAAAGTTCATTAGTAGAACCAAATATAATATCGTCAACATAAATTTGTACTAGAAGCAAGTCACCCTCTGTTCGTTTTGTGAACAGGGTACAATCAACTAGTCCTCGTTTGAATCCTTTGGAGAGAAGATACATGCTGAGCTCCTCGTAACACTGCCTCGGGGCTTGTGCGAGCCATACAAAGCTTTGTTTAGCTTTTAGACCTTATCCCGGTAGATAGGATCCTCAAAACCCGGTGGTTGCCCGACATATACTTCTTCCTTTACCACACCTACTCTTAACTTCCATCTGATACACCTTGAATTTCATATATGATGCATACGCAAGAAACATTCGGATAGCTTCAACTTGCAACCGGTGCATAGACTTTGTTATAGTCAATTCCCTCCTATTGACAAAAACGTTGTACCACCAATCGAGTTTTGTTTCTCACAATAACCCCTCGATCATCCTTTTTACACTTGAACACCCATCTTGTGCCAATCTTCTTCTAGTCTGATGGTAAATCAGTCAACGTCCAGACTCCAAGTTTTTGAAATTGTTGTAGCTCTTGTTGCATCACATCCACCCATTTTTTGTCTTGTAAAGCTTCCTTGTAAGTCCGAGGCTCAACTTGCGAAACATAAAAAGAAAAATACGAATCATTTTGATCACCAGATTTCTGTATTTTAGTATATAGGGCAAGGGCTCCAATATTCTCTGTTGATGATGCATGCCTCAATTTACCTCGTCATCACACTGCTACCAGGATCACCAATGACTTGTCCTAACGGATGAACCCTATGAAACCGAGATTCCAGATGTTCAGTTACTGGAATCATCGTTTGAACATTCACATTTTCTGCCATATCCAGATCATTACCCGTATTCAATGAAGATGGAATATCTGAACTTGGGTTCACTAGAGATGACACTGTAGCATTATCCAAGATAGCTTCACTGATAACTTCATCATCATCTTCCGACTCAGACGAATCGAACGTTGTAGAAGCTTCCTAATAAATCTCATCTTCCACCACAGGAGCATTGGCATCATTAGAAGCTGTAGGAGGAGTTACGGTGATCGGACGCACTAACGGTGAAGTCATTGCGTTCTCACACTCGTAATATAATCGTAAAACAGCCTCTTCAACCAAGCTTTCTAGATTGAATGACTCAAAGAGTTCTTTGTAGTCAAATATCCAACTAGGCCCATTTCTAGGAGCATTCTGAGTGTAGAGTTGAACATCCACATTTGCCCACTCTTCAAATTGACGAGTTCTTTTGTTAAACACGCGTTTAAGTGGTGTCACATATCCAACAAAATAATCCTCTTCTGCTTTTGCTTTAAACTTCTCTGTAGGATTCAGCATCATACATGGTGCCCGAATGGCTCTAGAAACTCTAAGTTCGGCTTGCATCTGTTAAGTAGCTCATAAAAAGTCATTCCAAACTTCTTCACTGTCAACACATGATTTAGATTGTAACAAGCTACATGAATAGCCTCGTTCCAGAAAATAACTGGAAGGTTAGAATCAACAAGCATTTTCCTAGACAACTTCAATTAGAGTCATGTTCTTACATTCTGCAACACCGTTCTGTTGAGGAGTATGTGGTGCACTGTATTCATGATAAATTCCTTTTTCTTCACACAATGCATCCATCAAAGAATTCTTGAACTCCGTCCCATTGTCACTTCTGATTCGCTTTATCTTCAAACCATAAATGTTCTCCAACCGGGAAAACAGAACCTTCAAATTATTGAACGTTTCGCTTTTTTGTTGCATGCACATCACCCATGAGAATCTTGAATAGTCATCAGTAACCACAAGATAGTAAAGATCTCCATTAATACTCTTACGTTTCACAGGTTCAAATAGGTCCATATGAAGACGTTCAAGTGGAATGTTAACAGAGTTCACTTTCTTGGGTTTGTGGGAATGTTTGTGCTGTTTTCCCTTCTTGCAACTAACACACTTATCATTCAGATGAAAATGCTTAACATTCACGCCCTCAACTAATCCATTCTTCACCAAGTTATTCATCTTCCTAAGGTGAATATGCCCCATCCGTCTGTGCCACATAATAGATTCTTTTTCAGTAGCCTTAGACAGGAAACAAGTTACTTGATCTTGAGTTGTGGTAGCTTTGCTCATCTCGATAATGTACAAAGTGTTCACTCTCGGAGCTTTAAGCATGATCCACTCCTTAGGTATCACAAATTCGGGCTTCAAGATGTAGCTAGACTGTAGATGCGTTTTGTGACTAGTGATTGGATAGTTAACATATGTTAATAGGCTGAATTGGGCGAATGAAGACTGATTGGGCGAAGGTGAAAGAAAGTGGGCGAAGGTAGATCAAGTATGGACGAATCTGGAATGGAACAAGACTGAAGACACACATTCGACCATGTAAATGGGCGAATGTGGAAAAGCCACACATTCGACCATTCACAATGGGCGAATGTGCAGTGCCTATATATAGATTTTGTGATTTTGTAAGTTTAAGGGAGTCATTAGGTGTGTGTGTTTTGAAGTGTTGTTCCAGGAGAGTTTGAGAGAGTCTGTGTGTGAGTTAGATTAACTGTTTTGAGATTGTAATCAACTTTATGAATGTGTTAATCTATGAAAAGTATTGAAAATGACTTTGATTGTGTCTTGATTTGAGTTTACATCAGTTTGTTCAAAGCTAGGGTTTCCGCACCTGGTTTTGTAACTTGTATGATCATATAATCCTGTTTTCGTGTCAAATTACATCCTCAACAAAGTGGTATCAGAGCATAGAGGATCATACAACAACAAATTGATAAACTCAGAGCTGATTTGGACATTATTTTGATCAATTCACATCTGTTTTTGCATAAAAATGGTTTTTGAGTGTTTTTGAAAGAATTAGAGTTGATTTTGTGGTTAAAATTCAAAATTCCAAGAATTAAACTTGTTCCAAATCATCTCCGAAGCAAAACCTGATCAAGATCATTCAAATTCACAAACTTTTGAAAATCAGAGATCAGAATAACCGTTTTTCAAAGTGTAACCGTTTTTCAAATCAGAAAATGGGTGAACCTGGATCATAGTGGTCGAAGGTGTAGTTTTCTGGACGAACCTGATAGATTTTTGGGCGAACCTAGGAGTTTTTGGGCGAACCTAGAAATTTTTTGTTGAATTTTTCACTTTCGGGTCACATTTTTCACATTCGGGTGATCGTGCGGGCGAACCTGGAACTGAAACTGGCGAACCTGGATTATTTTGGGCGAACGTGAAAAGTGTTAGTGTGTTTTTACTTTCTGGTGAGATTTTACATTCGGGTATCACTGTGGGCGAACCTGAAGCAGAAAGGGACGAACCTGAAACCATATTGGGCGAACCAAGAGTTAGTTTTTGGAAAATTTTATAAGTGTTGAATTTCTCGAAGTTCTTGTTCATGTGGAATTTTCCGACTACTCCGACACCAGCAACTACACAACCACAACAGCAGGTGATGGACCCATGGACGGTAGCAGCACAGAAGACGAGCACACAGTCTTCACAGCCGGTTAACTATATGACTCAAAGTGCACCTCCAGCACCACAATCTGACTACTGGGGAGTAGCAGCAGCGGTGGTAAACACTCAAGCTACAAATGCTATTTCCACACTGATTAATGATTTGTCTTCAGGGAGCGGGAATCGGCCACCAAAGCTTATGGAGATTCAAGAATACAATCAGTGGCAGAAAAAGTTCAAGATACATTTGGAAGGCATGGGAGTGGAGGGTGCTGAAGCTTGGAACATGATTGCTAAAGGTTACACACCACCAATTTTGGAGAACACAGGTGAACCAGTGCCATTGGAGAGCATGGCTGAGGATGAGAAAAAGAAGTTTGCTGTGGAGAAGAAGGCGTTTTCCCAATTGACACAGGCAATCACAAACGATCTTTTGCATCAGTTTGGGACTAGCACAACATCTAGGGCACTATGGGAAGCACTTAAAAGAAGGCATGATGGCAATGAGAAGACGAGAGGTCTAAGGATGGAAGAACTGAGAAAGGAGTTTGAGAATTTTTCTTATATTGGAAATGAAACTTTGAAAGAACTAACTCCTAGATATAATCATTTGTTATCTGAATTGTCTAGCTATGGTATACAGATTCCTATGGCAAAGCAGGTGGACAAGTTTGCAGATGAATTACCACCAAACTGGGATCAGCATGTGGAGGTTCTTAAGGAGAAGGATGCTTATCAATACTGGTCTATTCAGGAGTTCATAGAGAAGCTGGAAAACAAAGAATTGGAAGAGAAGAGGAAAGCTAGAAGAGCTCAGATTCCTCAGAATCCCAACTTATATTTTGGAGGATCAGTTCCAGTAAGTACATCAAGCTCAGGAGGGCTAGTAGCACCACATGTTGCATGTATATCCAATGTTATGGAATCACCTACCATTAACTACCATCAACAAACATCATCCTTTTCACAACCACCACCACAACAACAATACAACAATTCATACATTCCACCATTCTCCCCAATGCAACAAGCAGCTTTCTACACTGCTAGCCAATCTCAACAACAACCAATGAACCAACCTAATCAACAAACGGTGGTTTTGGAGACATCTAACTTGGGAAATGTGACAGTTGAAGTTGCTCAGCAACACATTGCATTAGTCTCTGCAATGGTCTCATCCTACAATGGATTAGTTGCTAGTCAAATTGGGAATAACAACTTGACCAATGAAGACTACGCACAGATTGACAAGGAAGAGATGGAACTCATTGATATCCAATGGGCCTTTGCGAGCATAATGAGAAGAGCAACAGAGTTTATCGAAAAGACAGGAAGAACTGATTTGGGAACTTCTCCTAACACAACCTACGGGTTCAACAAGGAGAAAGTTACTTGTTTTAACTGTGGAGGGAAAGGTCACTTTAAACGAGAATGCACCCAGCCACCAAAACAAGGCAATAGGAACCCATTCAATGCCAGTTACCAGAATCGTCAACAACAAAACCAAAACCAAGTTTCTTACCAAAACAACAACAACTACCAAAACTGTCAAAACAACTTTAATAACAACCAAAACAGACAACCAAACACACCAAACCAGACACGAAACCAAACACCAAACAATTCTAACCGAACAGTCATACCAATCACTACACCAAATGAGACACACCAGAATGCTAATCAGAATCAGGCATTGGTGACTCAACAAGATGAGAGGTTTGACTGGTCGAGTATGCAGATAGGTGTTGAAGAAATTACTACTGGGGGAAATGTGGCTTGTGTTGCATATCAGGTTGATATTGAAGATTCAGTGACGATGGATGAGACGGTAGAAACTGAGGTTGAAAGTGATGAGTCTGAGGCTGAGATGGATGTGGAGACTGAACCTGTTAAGGTTAATGCTGAGGTTAATGTTGAGGTTAAAGCTGAAGAGACGAATTCTGGAGTTGTGATTGATACTGTTTCTGATGTTCCTGAGGAGTGTGAATCGGTTTATTCTGATTCAGACAGTGAATCGGATACGGAAGCAAGTGTTAATTCTCTAGATGAAGATATCGATCAGTTGCTTGCAGAAGCGGATTTTCTGATGACAAGGAAGTCGTGCATTGCAGATGATGCTTTCACAAAGATTGATTATTCCAGATTCTTTGCAGGAAAGGAAGCTCATTTCGCATTGATGGCCATGACTGATCCGCCAAAACCTGTAAGTTCTGAGTGTAGCACTGATGTTACAAGTGATAAATATTGTGGTACATGTGATAGATTGACTGAGGAGAATAAACAACTCCGTGTTCAACGTGATAGTGCTATCATGAACAGTCAATCTACTCGCAAAGAGTTGAATGCTTTCAACAAAGTTTTAGATGGCTACAAAAAGGACATTTCCGACTTGAAAAATACTTTGTCTTTAAAACAATTGGCAATTAACAACTATATAAATGAAATTGAAAACACCAAGTTGGAAATGGCCGCCATCAAATGCTTTGCTGAAAAAGTAAACAAAAAGCTGGAAAGCTATAAGCATATTGCTTATGTGGTAGACCACATCATTGATGATAACACTACCAATTATCGGTCTGTACCATCTCCGGTTCTCTTTGAAAACCATAATTGTCACCAAGTGACACCGGAGAGTTCGGTAAAATCTGACTCATCGTCGGAAAATGAATCAAATACCTCGAGTATTGGTGATCCACATTCCGATGCGAGGCCGATTTTAGGTATCAATGATGAGGGTGTTACTGCTGAGAGTGTGGATTCAGACACTGAGAGTGATGACACTGGTTGTAATGAAAATGTTAATGAATGTGAAATTCCAAAAGAAAATCACATCATTACAAATGAACCAGTTTCACCATCTCAGATTGTGATTCCGATGGCAAATGCTCATCGTGAAAAGAAGTCTGAAAAGAATGTTGTGAAGAAAGATCTTGAGAAAAATGTGGTTAAGAAAGATCTTGAAAAGAGTGTTAAGAATGAACAATGTGACAAACCTGTCAAAGTGTTTTATCGGATGGAAGGATCTGATAAAATCATTTCTGACGAGGACTTTCCAATAAAAGATGTTAACTATGCTAAAATTGACAAAATTTGGCAAGAAAGCATTATTTGGTTCCCAAAACATGAGAGAACAAATGAGATTCCACCAGCTTTATTAAAGAAATTATATTTGGATGTTCCTCAAGAACCAAAGGTCCATGTCACAGAGTTTGTTCGACCCAAAAACAGAGCTAATGGTTTTAATGAGCCTACTTACTCAAAAGGGCCACTCCCTGAGAGTTTAAGGAAGCAGCAGTATAATGATCAATACCCTGTTAGATCATTTGCTCAACCAAATGCTCCGAATGTTTTTGAAGAGTACCGTGCGTGCTTTAAATGTGGGGAACATGGGCATTTACTTGCTCAGTGCCCATATGTAAGGCATAAAAGACACGAGGTTGAAGTGAGGAATTCTATGCGAAAACCGATTGATCATTATGTGCCACCACATAGGAGAGTTGTTCCTCAGCAACCACAACCGTTTTATAATCCAAACAATTTTCACCAAATGAGGAACACTCATCCAATGCAATATGATCGAAGGAATCAGATTGCTATGGAACAATCTTGGAGAAAGCCTGTGGTGAACGCAACAGTTGATAGGCAAAAGGTTCCACCAAAACCAATTGTCAAATCAAATGTTGGACCTAAGTCTGTTAAATCAGATAAGGTTACCAAGAGAGTTACATTTGCTAACAATGTTCAGAAACCGACTGAGAACACAAAGTCTCAGATTCGTATCTTGAAAAGATCTGAACAATCTTGGTCATCCAATGTGAGAAAAAGGAAACTGTTTTGAACAATCAGAAAAAGATTGATCAAAAAGTTGTTGAAAATGCTTGTGAAAATGTTACTTTGAAACCTGATGATCAAAGACCCAAGACTCAGGCTTGGGTCCCCCGAAAGAACTAACTGATTTACTTTTTGTGTGCAGGGAGCTTCAGCTGGCCCTATTAGCAGTCTTTGGATTGTTGATAGTGGAGCTTCAGGCCACATGACAGGGGATCTTGCGTTGCTGTTCGACGTGAAGAACATCAATGGAGGGTATGTAGCTTTCGCGGGAAATAAAGGTGGATATATCACAATGGAAGGAAGTGTGAGCAATGGGATAGTGAGTTTCGAGCGGATTTCGTATGTGAAGCAGATTGACTATAATCTGTTGAGTGTCAGTCAAATATGTGACAAGCAATTTACTGTGCATTTTGATGACAAATCCTGCTATATTCTGAAACCGGGCTTTACAATTCCGAAAGAGTGGATAATGTTGAAGGCACCTCGCGTCAACAATTTATACATTCTTGATATGTCCAAGGCGATGACATCATAGGGGCAGATAACATGTTTTCTATCAAAAGCGACAGAGAAAGAATCGATAATGTGGCACCGAAGAATGGGGCACATTCATCTGAGGAAAATGAACCAACTTGTGAGAAATGGACTTGTCGATGGAGTAAACGTGAAACATTTCCATCTGAATGACAAGTGCGTGAGTTGTAAAAAGGGGAAGCAACACAAACAGTCCCACAAAGTGAAAAAGGTTAACTCTGTAGAGATGCCACTTGAGCGATTGCACATGGATCTTTTCGGACCGGTCAAGCGCAAAAGTCATCTTGGAGAGCTTTATTGTTTAGTCGTCACTGACGATTACTCAAGATTTTCATGGGTGATGTGTTTGCAGAACAAAAGCGACACCTTTATCAATCTAAAAGTTCTGTTCACTCGATTGGAGAATCTCTACAATGTGAAGATAAAGAGGATTCGGAGTGACAATGGGACGGAGTTCAAAAATGCTAAGATGGATGAACTTTGTGAAAGCAAAGGGATACATCATGAATATTCGGCTCCGTACACACCACAACAGAACGGTGTTGCTGAACGTAAGAATAGGACTCTAATTGAAACGGCTAGAACAATGCTTGCTGATTCAAATCTTCCAGTAATGTTCTGGAACGAGGCGATTTATGCAGCAAATTACACATTAAATCAGGTTCTAACAGTGAAGAAGTTTGGTAAAACATCTTATGAGCTGTTACACCGAAGGAATCCGAACTTAGAGTATCTAGAACCTTTCGGGGCGCCATGTACTATGTTGAATCCAAGCGAGAAGTTTAGTCCTAAAGCCGAGGAGGGTTACTTTGTTGGATATGCAACCCCGCTCAAACAGGTATACAACAAGCGAACTCGTCGAGTGGAAGACTGGGCTAACGTGGAAGTTCAACGATATACTCAAAATCTTCAAGGCACGGGTCTTGATTGGATGTTTGATTACAAAGATTTCTTTGAATCATTCAATCTAGATAGCTTGGTTGAAGAAGCTGTTATCAGATTACTTTATGAGTGTGAAAATGCAACAACTTCACCGTTGGTGCGTCCGATCACCGTGAACCCCCTACCAGCTTCTAATGATACCAATGCTCCTATACAAGAGGAAGAAGTATTTCAAGAGGCTTCAACTTCATTAGACACTTCAGAATCTGAAGATGAACAATTTGAAGAAGCTATTCTTGAACAAGCTGAAGAACCAGAGGCACCGCCAGTGAACCCAACTCCAATTTCAGATGTGGCTTCATCATCAAATACGGGTCATGATCTGGATGCTGTAGAGAACTTGACTGTTCAGACGGAAGTGCAAGTACCTGATTATCCAGAATCTCGGATTCATCGTATTCACCCGCTGGAGCAAGTTATCGGTGATCCTGGAAGCAGTGTTATGACCAGAGGGCAGCTTAAAAGTGTTAATTCGCCAGAGAGTTTTGGTGCTTTAGCTTTATATGCCAAAATTCAACAATCTGGTAGTCAAAATGATTGGTCGTTTGCGTGTTATGTGTCGCAGGTAGAGCCAAGGACATACAAGGACGCTTTGAAGGATGATGCCTGGGTGGAAGCTATGCAGGAGGAGTTATTACAATTCCAGAAATTGGGAGTTTGGACGCTCACGGATTTGCCGCCGGATAGGAAGAAGATAGGCACTAAATGGGTGTTTAAGTGCAAGAAGGATGATCGTGGGGTTATCGTTCGTAACAAAGCCAGATTGGTCGTGCAGGGTTTCCATCAAATCGAAGGGATTGATTATAACGAAATCTATGCACCGGTAGCACGAATCGAAGCTATTCGGATGTTCCTCGCGTTTGCTTCATACAAGAAATTCAAAGTTTATCAAATGGACGTTAAAAGCGCATTTCTGTACGGGAAAGTCAAGGAAGAGGTTTTTGTCGGTCAGCCACCAGGCTTTGAGGATCCAATCCACCGGGATAAGGTCTACGTGTTGAACAAAGCTTTATATGGCTTGCACCAGGCTCCGAGACAGTGGTACGAGGAGCTAAGTACATACCTCATCTCCAAAGGATTTAAGCGCGGCCTCGTCGATTGCACTCTCTTTACGAAGAAGACGGGAGATGACTTGCTTCTAGTGCAGATATACGTTGATGATATAATTTTTGGTTCAACTAACGAGCTTTTATGCAGGGAGTTCGAAACTGTCATGCAGGAAAAGTTCGAAATGAGCGCAATGGGGGAGATGCAGTTTTTCCTAGGCTTGCAGGTGGACCAAAGACCCGACGGGATCTTCATTCACCAGACGAAATATGTCTCCGACATCTTGAGCCGATTCCAGATGGAGGACTCGAAGCCGATGGATACCCCGATTCAACCCAATCACGGGATTGGAGTGGACGCTAAGGGGGAGCTGACGGATCCTTTTACATACAGAGCAATCATCGGATCTCTGATGTATTTGACGGCGTCTCGACCAGATATTATGTACGCAACGTGTCTCTGTGCCCGTTATCAATCGAAGCCGAAACAAAGTCATCTGACGGCAGTCAAGCGTATCCTTAGATATCTGAAGGGTTGTCCCTCAAAAGGACTTTGGTACCCTAATGATGATAATTTTGATTTTATCGCTTTTAGTGATGCAGATTGGGGCGGCTGCGACAAAGATAGCAAATCTACTACAGCCGGTTGCCAGTTTTTAGGGAGCAGGTTAATCACCTGGCAATGCAAGAAACAGACTTCCGTGGCTCTATCTACTTGTGAAGCCGAGTACATTGCAGCCTCGAGTTGCTGTTCGCAAGTACTCTGGATCCAACAGCAGATGGTGGATTACGGTTTGCAATTTCTTAAAACCCCTATTCACTGCGACAACGAAGCCGCAATTGCATTAACTAAAAATACTGAAAATCATTCTAAAGCGAAACATATCCGGATCAAATATCATTTTATCCGTGATTGTTACCCTAAGGAATTGATTGATATGATCAAAATACATACTGACTACCAACGTGCAGATCTGTTTACAAAAGCTTTTGACCGATCACGCTTTGAATATCTTTTAAAAGTAAACAATATAAAGGAAAAACAGGACTAATCGGCACCTCGGTTTATCATTTTTTTTTGTTTTTAGTTTTTTTTTTATATTTTGCTAATTGGGAATTTCTCTTTGCTAATTGGGAATTTCTCTTTACTATCGTAATCCTCAAAGAAGTTGATGCTTTCGAGTGGATTGTTTCTTTCAAATTTTGTTTTTATTGTTTTTCAGAAAACCCAAAAATATGTTCTTTATTTTAGGGGGAGCTATTTTATCAGAAAAGCCAAAAACATTATAAAATTCAAAAAGACCTAACAATTAGAAAATCAAAAATGATTTCCTAGTAAAACAGAGGAAATGATAGTACATCAGTGGGGATCTGACACAGGCTAAAGAATTGTATAGTTTATGAGGCGTGTGTTGACTACGTGTGATATGCTGATAGGCTTCGTAGACTAAATATTGCGTGCATTAGTGATACAAACATAACGAACTACGCGTTCGTGGCTGAACACCTCATGGGCATATGGTCTTAGTACCGTAATTTCGTTTGATAGGATTGCCAAAATCTGAGGTTTCGGGTCGTTATGTTATGGTTATCCGGGATATTCTGATAAACTTTTGTCGTATTGATTTACGGACCTAGTTTTATCAGAATATTTTGCTAAAAGAGCTTAATTGCCAAAACCGGAAGTTACCGAATTGAGGAACTTTATGTTTTAACTGATCATAGATCATTATTACATCGTATTGATCATCTGATGCAAATCAGTGATTAATATCAGCCTCAACCTAGTGTATACGCACATGTTACTCTGCTGCATTCAATTGCTGACCTGTACACCTCTGTGCTATATACTTTGTAACTTTTACGGATAACTCTGGCATAATCACGCGTTACGACGAAGCTTTGTGCAATTACTTGATTCGGGAGTATGTCGTGTGTGTGGGCACCACATCGTGTTAGTCTAATACACTTAACTCGTATCATTTTAAAGCATTGCGTAATTGTCTGCATGTGAGCTTACGTGGACCACAATATCAGCAATTGCCGTGTCACATACTGTTTCTAATGATAATATTAAACAAATAGATCAACGCTGTGATCAGATTTCTCAGAAAACTGATATGATCCTCTGACCGGATTTCACAAAAAGTTTACTGCTTTCATTTACTTTGCTGCATTTTATTTTGTTGCAATTTACTTTTATTGTCAAAAAGATACAAAATCCAAAAAGATTTTAGGTGTGTTTTGATAAAATTTCAGTAAAATTCAAAAGTTTTGCATTTCTGCTTTATTTTTGATAACCGGGGATGCTTGATAGTCAATTTCTGAGATTTGACAAAACCATCTGGGCTTTGTATCATTTTAAATGTGAAAATATGTGTTTTGGATGTTTAACTGATTGAAAAATGTTGAACGGGATTCGAATTCGTGATTTGGCAAAATTTTCAGAATTTTTCATTTCACATTCGCCCCTTAATTGGGTCGAATGTGGAAAATTCTTTACCTTCGGGCTGCTGACAATGGACGAATGTGGGTTTTTAACCCAAAATCTACTTTCGGGTGATACAGTTTTACCTTCGTGCCATTCAATTGGGGCGAAGGTGAAAATTTTTTACATTCGGCCATCCTCGCCGGGCGAAGGTGGACTCTTATATATATGCCAGTTGCAGATTCGTCCCTCACTTATAATTTTTAAAAATTTCTTCGAAGTACCAGCCCTTGTTGATTTCGTTTCTCTTGATTGTGCGTTTGAATCCCTGCTATTTCCTGATCATTTTAGTATCAATATTACAGGTAATGGTGCTGAAACAAGACCAGAATCGTTGATTTTCTAACCGCGTCTAGGGTTTTAGGGTTCATGGTCTTTCAGTGTTTGTTAATGCCTAATTTTGATAGAAATTCATTCCATATCAGTTTTAGGGGGAGAAGTATCCAAGAATTAGATTATTAACATTGATTTCAGGACTGATTGATTGTTTGAGACAAAATAACCCTAATTCTTAATGAAAACTGATATAGACTGAATTTCAGGGACAATTGCTTATGAACGAGTCTTAGTCGGCCATGTTAGACCATGTCTGAATCAAAATCAAGGCTTAAAAACATGTTTGAAAATTTTTTAAATTTTGGGAAAATCAGTTTCTACATTCGGTCCAACGAACGGACGAATGTGAGATAGTTTGGACGAAGGAATTACAAAATGGGCGAATGTACATTTTATGAAATACCACTTTACATTCGACCAGAATTTTTGTACATTCGGCCAAAATGAACTACATTCGACCAGAATTTTTGGGCGAATGTGGAATTCTTAAAAATCTAAAATTTTGAATTTTGTCGATTTCATGTTTTGACGTTTGTTTTTGATTTTGTGTTTCAGATGGCTGAAGAACAAGAGAATATAGAGATTCCTGTTGAGAATGTTGTTCCTGATATTATCCCAGAACCTGTTCAGGAAGGAGAATCATCAAGCGGCAGCAAATGGCCTTTCGAGAAGAATCATAACTGTTGTGCTTATCTGGGTGACGTAGAGAAGAACGTGGAGTTTGCTGACATTATCAAGTTTCTGAAGAGATGCAGAGTAGTTTATGCTTTAGCTACACCAACTATTATCTACAAGGATATAGTTGAGGACTTCTACAACAACGCGAAGTATGATTACTTTGATAATCAGACCATCATACGAAGCAAGATTCAAGGAATGGAGATGTTCATTACAGAGGCTGACATCAGAGAAGCTCTCCAGATAAAGTTTGAAGTTAGTGAAGACCCAAGAGAACTTTCATGGACTGAGCAGAAAGCTTGTTTCCTTAGGATGAAATACAAAGGACCTATCACTGATGGTTCTATGTACAAAGGGAAACTGAGCGTACAGTTTAAGTATTTTGCTCATGTCATTATACATGTGTTTGGATGTGTTAGTGGAGGTTATGATGTAATGAGGAAGAGTTTGAGCTCATTAATGGTTGCGTTGACTCTCAACAAACCATTTAATGTTGCTGGGATGATTTTGGATCATATGCTGGAGATGCTGAAGGGTTTAAAGAAGAAGTATTTCATGCTATACCCTAGATTCCTGATGATGATCTTTGATCACAAGTATCCAAACCTGAAGAAGGATCCAACTCAGATACTTGCATTAGATCATATGAACATTCGTACGTTAGTGAGAATGAAGGGCTATAAAGGTGTGCCTGATAATGAAAGACCACCTTATAGAAGGTTGTTTGGAGCCTTAGCTAGAGAGGATTACAATGATCCAGGAAAGAATACAGCAAGGCATCCTGATAGTGATTCTGACAACGATGATCCTTTAGTATACGCTGATGCAAATACGAAGAGGAAAAGGCAAGTAGTCAATCCTGGAGCCAAAGGGAAGGGCAAAGGAAAGACTGATCAGGGAAGCTCGAAGCAACAGGTTGTGAGAAAGAAATCTACTGCTAAGAAAGGTACGAGTTTGGTGGATGAAGAATCAGTGGATTCGGAAGAGACAGAGGTTGAAGAACAATGGGATTCGGATGCTGAGAATGTCTGGGCCACCAAACGTAAGGCCACTATGGTTGGTGATTCTGAATCATTGAACAGATCGATTGCTGAAGCTGAGAAGAGCAAAAAATCTGTTGGTGCTGAAGATGAAGGGTTAACTATAAATTTGGATGAGTTGAATGTAGGAGAAACTGTAGTTGTGAACTTGCCCAAGCCTAAACACAAAACCATGGCTAAGAAAACCAGTACCAAGCAACTCAGAGAAAAAGAGTTAAATCAACTCTTGAGAGGAAAGAGATTACCTGAAGCTGGAACGTCATCAAAACAATCTTCACCAGTCACAAAGAAGCAAAAGACTAAAGAGGCAACAAAATTACCAGTGGATGAATTCAATGTAGCACTGGATAATGTACTTGACATGTTTAGAAAGCCTCAGAAAGAGAAAGAAGCTGAAGTTGAGCCATCTAGATCTAAGTCCAAGTCTAAGAAAGTCACTGTGGATGATGAAGTTATGAAGCAGGTGAATAAGAGGATGGACGATATGATGAAGATGATTGTGGCTCAGCAAGCTGAAATAGCCAAGTTCAAGCAGAATGAGGAAAAGATGCTTCAGATTGTTGTAGCTTCTAAGTCAAATCAAGATGAAATTGATGAGAAAGTGAAGAAGCTAGAAGCAAAGAACAAAAAGCTTGAAGGAAAGTGTTTGAGAAACAAAAACAGATTTAAGGCTATTAAAGAAGATAACAAAGAGTTGAAGGCTGAGAATAAACGCCTTAGTGAGCTGATAGACAACCTGTACAATGTTGCACCCAAGCTGAAGGAGGGTGAGGAAGACAAAGAAAAAGAAGTGGAACAGGTTGATTATGAACCATCTGAGTCTGATAAAGAGAAAGATGATGATGAAGATGATGAAGAATCGGAAAAGAGTGATGATGAGGGTGATGATAATGAGGATGATGATGATGCTGAGGGTTCTGGAAGTCAGAAGGAGGATGAGAGTAGCAGTGATGATGATAATGATGGAGGAGATGATACATCGAAGTTTATTTTTGAGAAAAGACCACCTTCAAAGAAAAAGAAAGACACTGGTGAATCAAGTTCGAAGAAGAAAAAGGGTGAGAATGTTGATTCGGATGAGAGTGTATTCTGGAATGAGAAGGTGAGGTCCTTGACTGATGATGCTAAACAAGTCTATAAGGACATGTTAGAAAGAAGAGAATGGACCATTGAGTTCACAGGTCGTTTTGCTGAAATATTCCAAACTGACGATATGAGATACGAATTGGAATACAACGATCCTGATTTAGAAGAAGGGGAAGTACCTGCATCTGTGGCAAAGGAGATTTTGGATGGACTTGCACAGAGGGTAGGGAAAACATTTGAAGAGTTTATTGTTGATGAGTCGATTCCACATATTCCTGAAAAGGATATTGGAAGTCACTCTGATGATAAAGACACCCCTGAGTTTGAAGAAGTTGAAATAGAAGATATAACACATGAGGAATACCCACAATACTTTAGACAAACTGATGAAGATGTGGTGTTTCCTGATTTTACTGAGATTCCTAATACTTCTGCAAAGAAAAAGGCTAAGCAGAGAAGTGCTGAGTTTGTGGAGAAGGTATTTGGAGCTGATAAGCCAGAATCTTCAAATAAGTCTGATGAATTGAAGAATTATTTGAAGAAGTTGAGATTAATGGATAAGAACCGACCGAAGCCTGAAGCTCAAGGAAACTTTTACAGATTTCATAATGCTAAGTTCAGAGGCAGAGCTCTTGGGTGGACATACTTAGGCAGGCTGAAGTGTCTAGCTGCCAAGTGGGAATCAGGGATCTTGTACTTCTACAGATTCATTGATTTGCTAACTCTACCGTACTGGGCGGTTAGAGATCTATGCAGATTCCCTATGTCTGGTGCTTCAGTTAATAATACTCATGTCGGTTGGTGTGCAGACAAGCTGGTTTGGGAGAGCAGAACTAGATGGAATAGATTCAAACCACAATATCCCCGGAGGAAAGTTCACAGGGATATTGATCCCAGAACCAAGCTGAAGCGGGTTACCTTGATATATAAGGCACCTGAAGTGATGAGGAAAATACCTTTGATGCCCATGCCTCAACATTTCAGTGCTGATTTCATTTTCTGGTATTACGATTGGAGAAAGGCAGAAGCGGTGATTGTGTTGAGAGATGGAAAGGATAAATACAAGCATGTGCATGTATTTGATCCTATGTGGTTGATAAATTGCACCTTCGAAGACATCATCATGCTCTTTTACAATCCGATTCATCATGAGCCGAACGATGCAGATCAAGCAAAGAAATACACTCAAGTAGTTGGTATTTGCTTTGCATATGACATAAATGCGGGTAGTAGTTTGGAAGGTAAACTTGGCAAGATGGTGAAGATGGCGAACGTGTCAAAACCAGTGAAGAGAAGATTAGAGCCTGAGATGACGAAAGAACAGAAGAATTTGCTCAGAATCAAGTTGCTGAACAAAGCCATGGACGAGGACAGAAAACGATCCAATCAATAGTCGAGGGGGAGTTTGTAGATGCGTTTTGCGACTAGTGATTGGATAGTTAACATGTGTTAATAGGCTGAATTGGGCGAATGAAGACTGATTGGGCGAAGGTGAAAGAAAGTGGGCGAAGGTAGATCAAGTATGGACGAATCTGGAATGGAACAAGACTGAAGACACACATTCGACCATGTAAATGGGCGAATGTGGAAAAGCCACACATTCGACCATTCACAATGGGCGAATGTGCAGTGCCTATATATAGATTTTGTGATTTTGTAAGTTTAAGGGAGTCATTAGGTGTGTGTGTTTTGAAGTGTTGTTCCAGGAGAGTTTGAGAGAGTCTGTGTGTGAGTTAGATTAACTGTTTTGAGATTGTAATCAACTTTATGAATGTGTTAATCTATGAAAAGTATTGAAAATGACTTTGATTGTGTCTTGATTTGAGTTTACATCAGTTTGTTCAAAGCTAGGGTTTGATTGTGCCTTCACATATGTCTCCGGTCGTTACAGGTCATACAAAACCTTAATAAACCTAGGTAGCTAGGGTAAGAAGGGTATCGAATCCACGAAGAGCATGTGGTTAGTACTACACCGACTATTTGTTTGTCTAGTTTTTATTGAAATAAATACAAAATACAATTATGAAGTTTTAGTTCTAACAATCTACTCGTATCTCTTTTTATATTTTTAGATAGAATAAGCGTCGATAATAGCCACAAACAACTATATCAAGGCTCGGTAACAATATGGTAACTAAACTAAATTATAACTAAAGTAACAATCACTCCCGGGTTTGGAAATGCAAGTAACTAGGATTCAAAGGCTAAAATGATAGATTTGCGACTTTTCACTATAACTAACGCGAGGACAAAGAACCGTAACTTAGCCATCAACTATTATCTCTAGGACGGTAGTATGCTTTATCGATTACGTTCACTAAATCCGCTACACTATATTGATGCATAAATTGACAGAATTCATCTCATGAGATTAAACACATAGACATATCTAATCCTGCAGTGAGTCCAACCCAATATCAAGCACTCAATATAACGATTGTTCATTACAGATTATAATCACAAATACATAATCAAAACAACATCATGAATCCAGAAACTTACAAACCTTCACCTGAGAGTGAAGAGAACACTTAACCGAACATGATTACAATCGAACAAGCTTCATTCCTACACCTTCTTGGCTTCATTTCGTGGTTTGGGACTGATCTAGGATCAAGTCCCGTGAGTTGTGTTCGTTCCAGACCCGTCTGGTTGTTCTTAAGGAAGAAGAAAGTGCGATCTCGAGCTGGAACAGGCTGGAAAGACGAAGCAAACACGTTTCTGCGAATAAGTCTCTCCCGCGGACCGCGGGGGAGATAAGGAATCTCCCCGCGCTCCGCGGGGCATTAAATAATATTTTCAATTTTCCCAACACGCCGCGTACCGCGGAGGCTTCTTATTTCCTCTCGCGGACCGCGGCAGGAGTTTGTGTAAGGAAAATCTATTTCGTTTTCCGGTTTTGATCGTTTCTAGCGCGCGTTCTCGTTCCGGCTCGCGTCTTCGCACTTTAAGCTCGTAAAATCATCGTTTTAGCTCTTTTAGCTTGTTGTCTCACATTCTCGGTTAAGCACCTAATTCCGAGCAAACCTACACACAACAAACGATAAAAATACCAAATTAAACTATACAAATGCGATGCTTCGGACATCGCATCACACCCCCACACTTATCTTTTTCAGTCCCTCAAAAACTCTATAAAAATATTTTTAGTAACAAACATAATTTGATCTTTTCCAGGGCTCTCGCTTAAGGTTCAAAGTCATACCTCATATGTGACAAGCATTAGATGTGTTAATTCAACAAGCTCAACATATGGTTTTTCCAAAAATAGAATTAAGCTAGATTAAGTTTAACATTCTCTTGAACTCATTTATATGCAACACACCCCTCACAATGTTTACTCCTCTCAGTATAATTTGTAGACTAGCAAAAGATGTGCTAGTATTATTCACTCAAAGACCAAAACTGAAACTTTGTTAATATAAACTTGTATGACAATCAAACTTAGTAAAAACACACATATATGCAAAGGACTTATGGGTTTTGGGCTTTGGGTAAAGGTAGGAAAATATGGGTAAAAATGGCTAAAATAAAAATGAGGTGCAACCGAACTCGGTTTTGATCCTTTATTTGATACAACTACTAACTATAAACATGTCGAACAACTCGACTTATAACATCAAACATCTACATTTTTGCTTTTCTTTTCTTTTTCTTTTCTCATTTTCTTTTTTTTTTCTTTTTATGAAGTAATAAATACAAATACCATACAACATTCACATTGGATCTCATAAGGAATTTGGTAAAATTGTTGGAAAGTTGGTTGAAACATATGGTTTTGACAAACGAAAGGTTTAGGCTCAAAGTTGGCGACTAATGGTTATATTTTGGGTAAACATGGTATAGCACATAAATTGGTGTGAAAGAAAATGGTATCCTAATTTGCCTTTAACATTTAGTGCATATTCACATAGCATGTATCAAATCACACAAGTTTTATAACAAAGGAACCGTGGCCTACACTCAACAAATGAAATATATATATGTATGTGATCAAATGTAAGTAGACTCAAAATCTCACCAAAAGTGGAAATAAGGTTACCGATATGTGCATATAATTGTTTTCACTAGCTTGCTAAACTTAATCATGCAATTCTAAGAATTTTCTTAAAAATACTTGTTGAAAACGGTTCATATTACCTATCATAAATTAAACCATGATTAAGAATCTATAGCAAAAACAAACCAAAAATGACCGTGACAAAATTTTAAATGTTTGTTTTTCTTTAGTAAAAATTTTTCAAGGTCTATTTTTCCCCACCCCCACACTTGAACATTACATTGTCCTCAATGTAGAAATGGTAATTAAGTAACACACAAAAACAAACAATAACAAACATAAGGACAAGAACAACTCCCATTTTGATATGATGATGTCCTGGAGTCGACATGTCCAAATCTTCACCTTGGTTGTATAGCATTTCATTCGCAATCCAAAGTGGTTAAATTACACGAGCTAACAAAATAAACACTAAAACAAGATGCGCAAATTTTAAACATTCCAATCTAAAACTTTCAATCCGTGTTCCGCTCGAATGGAGATTGAGTACGAGCAAAAGTGCAAAGTCATGAAAATAGTAGATTAGCGATAAAATGGAAGGTAGTTGAATTAAAATAGAAGGACAAGTTTGGTTATTATTGATTTTTTTTTATATTTTTTTAAGAAAGCCCGCGGGTCGTGGGAGGAGCTTCTTCCTCGTCCGCGTACCGCGGGGGGTCCTAAACAGGCTGCAGTAACAGCAGCTCCGCAGAAGCTGTTTCCAGCCCAGTTTTCGCACAAAACCATTCCAAACCTGTCCGAAAACATCCAAATCAATCACAAACACCTACCACTTACCTCGGCATCCATGTTGCGCCCACTTCGCTTGTCCGTGAACCTACAAAACACTCAAAACACACAAACACACAAAAACGCCACAAATACAAAAACACACAAAAATTACAATTTAAACTTGGGGTGCCTCCCAAAAGCGCTAAGTTTATGGGTCTTCAGCCAGACCTTACCTCATATATCTTTCAAGGTGGTCTCAATGCACATTTACCTACCGAGTTCCCAATGAATGCTCGGTAGTTTACATGCCTCCTCCAGAGATGCTTGATTAGCATCGGCATGTAATCCTTGTGGAGCCGTTTCAGAATTATTTGCCCAAGATCGTGCAAGCCAACTTTCCTTTCCACGGGTACCACACTCACCATCTCTTTTGGCGGCGCAATGTCTTCATCAACCTGTAAATTTTCAATATATGGTTGATCACGATAATAATAGCGAACCTGTTGGTGTTTATATTGGTGAAAATTAGTTCCAACATTGCTAATATAATAGCGACTACAGTTGTCGCTTTGTGACTCGTGATCAATTTGATGATCCGGAAGACATATAACCGCCACATCCACCACTTCTTCTATCTCACAACCGTTGGCCACATCAATTTGCTCACTCAAAGCGAGCATTTCTTTACGCTTGGCCGCCTCTTCGTGCTCACGAACATGTTGAGCTACCAATTCGGCTAACTTGTTAACCTTGATAGCTAAATCTTCTTGAGCTTTCATATGTGCTCGAATCAAAGCCCAAGCTTTTTCAGTCGTGGTGCTTGATTGTTGAGGTGCTTCATAAGCCGGTTGGTGATAATTGTCATCATAGCTATCATAGTTGTCATATCTTTCCTGACAATTAGAAAAATAAGACACGTTAGGTGCATAAGTATTATAATACCTTTCTTCCTCATATTGTTGATAGCTTGGTGGTGGAGATGGTTCGTAGTATGAGTAATATGAGCGTGTATTTTCAACTCGCTCATATTCTTCATCTACTAGAGTTTGGTAATATTGGAGAGTTGGTGGAGGCGTATATTCGTTAGGATCTGAAAGTGAGGCGTTCTCCCATCTTTCATACTCTAACAAATACCTTCGGATCGCCTCCTTTTTCTTGATCTCCTTTAGGCAATTTTTCCTTGTGTGGCTCGGAACTCCACAATATGAGCATGTATCGAAGTCACTATACATGATAAAAAATAGCTTCTTGTACCTGTGAAAGAGATCCTGCACAAGCACTTAAAACCAAAGTGAAATCTAACAAAAATTAAATTTCACACATATTTTTTTATAAATTTTTTAATTTTTCTTATTTTTTTTAGATTTTTAATAAAAATACAAACAAACACGCAATGCAATACTAAGCGCACTAGCTCCCCGGCAGCGGCGCCATTTGATGAACCGGTCGTTACGGGTCATACAAAACCTTAATAAACCTAGGTAGCTAGGGTAAGAAGGGTATCGAATCCACGAAGAGCATGTGGTTAGTACTACACCGACTATTTGTTTGTCTAGTTTTTATTGAAATAAATACAAAATACAATTATGAAGTTTTAGTTCTAACAATCTACTCGTATCTCTTTTTATATTTTTAGATAGAATAAGCGTCGATAATAGCCACAAACAACTATATCAAGGCTCGGTAACAATATGGTAACTAAACTAAATTATAACTAAAGTAACAATCACTCCCGGGTTTGGAAATGCAAGTAACTAGGATTCAAAGGCTAAAATGATAGATTTGCGACTTTTCACTATAACTAACGCGAGGACAAAGAACCGTAACTTAGCCATCAACTATTATCTCTAGGACGGTAGTATGATTTATCGATTACGTTCAGTAAATCCGCTACACTATATTGATGCATAAATTGACAGAATTCATCTCATGAGATTAAACACATAGACATATCTAATCCTGCAGTGAGTCCAACCCAATATCAAGCACTCAATATAACGATTGTTCATTACAGATTATAATCACAAATACATAATCAAAACAACATCATGAATCCAGAAACTTACAAACCTTCACCCGAGAGTGAAGAGAACACTTAACCGAACATGATTACAATTGAACAAGCTTCATTCCTACACCTTCTTGGCTTCATTTCGTGGTTTGGGACTGATCTAGGATCAAGTCCCGTGAGTTGTGTTCGTTCCAGACCCGTCTGGTTGTTCTTAAGGAAGAAGAAAGTGCGATCTCGAGCTGGAACAGGTTGGAAAGACGAAGCAAACACGTTTCTGCGAATAAGTCTCTCCCGCGGACCGCGGGGGAGATAAGGAATCTCCCCGCGCTCCGCAGGGCATTAAATAATATTTTCAATTTTCCCAACACGCCGCGGACCGCGGAGGCTTCTTCTTTCCTCCCGCGGACCGCGGCAGGAGTTTGTGTAAGGAAAATCTATTTCGTCTTCCGGTTTTGATCGTTTCTTGCGCGCGTTCTCGTTCCGGCTCGCGTCTTCGCACTTTAAGCTCGTAAAATCATTGTTTTAGCTCTTTTAGCTTGTTGTCTCACATTCTCGGTTAAGCACCTAATTCCGAGCAAACCTACACACAACAAACGATAAAAATACCAAATTAAACTATACAAATGCGATGCTTCCGACATCGCATCACACTCCCACACTTATCTTTTTCAGTCCCTCAAAAACTCTATAAAAATATTTTTAGTAACAAACATAATTTGATCTTTTCCAGGGCTCTCGCTTAAGGTTCAAAGTCATACCTCATTTGTGACTAGCATTAGATGTGTTAATTCAACAAGCTCAACATATGGTTTTTCCAAAAATAGAATTAAGCTAGATTAAGTTTAACATTCTCTTGAACTCATTTATATGCAACACACCCCTCACAATGTTCACTCCTCTCAGTATAATTTGTAGACTAGAAAAAGATGTGCTAGTATTATTCACTCAAAGACCAAAACTGAAACTTTGTTAATATAAACTTGTATGACAATCAAACTTAGTAAAAACACACATATATGCAAAGGACTTATGGGTTTTGGGCTTTGGGTAAAGGTAGGAAACTATGGGTAAAAATGGCTAAAATAAAAATGAGGTGCAACCGAACTCGGTTTTGATCCTTTATTTGAAACAACTACTAACTATAAACATGTCGAACAACTCGACTTATAACATCAAACATCTACATTTTTGCTTTTCTTTTGCTTTTCTTTTGCTTTTCTTTTCTTTTTCTTTTCTCATTTTCTTTTTTTTTTCTTTTTATGAAGTAATAAATACAAATACCATACAACATTCACATTGGATCTCATAAGGAATTTGGTAAAATTGTTGGAAAGTTGGTTGAAACATATGGTTTTGACAAACGAAAGGTTTAGGCTCAAAGTTGGCAACTAATGGTTATATTTTGGGTAAACATGGTATAGCACATAAATTGGTGTGAAAGAAAATGGTATCCTAATTTGCCTTTAACATTTAGTGCATATTCACATAGCATGTATCAAATCACACAAGTTTTATAACAAAGGAACAGTGGCCTACACTCAACAAATGAAATATATATATATGTATGTGATCAAATGTAAGTAGACTCAAAATCTCACCAAAAGTGGAAATAAGGTTACCGATATGTGCATATAATTGTTTTCACTAGCTTGCTAAACTTAATCATGCAATTCTAAGAATTTTCTTAAAAATACTTGTTGAAAACGGTTCATATTACCTATCATAAATTAAACCATGATTAAGAATCTATAGCAAAAACAACCCAAAAATGACCGTGACAAAATTTTAAATGTTTGTTTTTCTTTAGTAAAAATTTTTCAAGGACTATTTTTCCCCACCCCCACACTTGAACATTACATTGTCCTCAATGTAGAAATGGTAATTAAGTAACACACAAAAACAAACAATAACAAACATAAGGACAAGAACAACTCCCATTTTGATATGATGATGTCCTGGAGTCGACATGTCCAAATCTTCACCTTGGTTGTATAGCATTTCATTCGCAATCCAAAGTGGTTAAATTACACGAGCTAACAAAATAAACACTAAAACAAGATGCGCAAATGTTAAACATTCCAATCTAAAACTTTCAATCCGTGTTTCGCTCGAATGGAGATTGAGTACGAGCAAAAGTGCAAAGTCATGAATATAGTAGATTAGCGATAAAATGGAAGGTAGTTGAATTAAAATAGAAGGACAAGTTTGGTTATTATTGATTTTTTTTTTATATTTTTTTAAGAAGGCCCGCGGGTCGCGGGAGGAGCTTCTTCCTCGTCCGCGTACCGCGGGGGGTCCTAAACAGGCTGCAGTAACAGCAGCTTCGCAGCAGCTGTTTCCAGCCCAGTTTTCGCACAAAACCATTCCAAACCTGTCCGAAAACATCCAAATCAATCACAAACACCTACCACTTACCTCGGCATCCATGTTGCGCCCACTTCGCTTGTCCGTGAACCTACAAAACACTCAAAACACACAAACACACAAAAACGCCACAAATACAAAAGCACACAAAAATTACAATTTAAACTTGGGGTGCCTCCCAAAAGCGCTAAGTTTATGGGTCTTCAGCCAGACCTTACCTCATATATCTTTCAAGGTGGTCTCAATGCACATTTACCTACCGAGTTCCCAATGAATGCTCGGTAGTTTACATGCCTCCTCCAGAGATGCTTGATTAGCATCGGCATGTAATCCTTGTGGAGCCGTTTCAGAATTATTTGCCCAAGATCGTGCAAGCCAACTTTCCTTTCCACGGGTACCACACTCACCATCTCTTTTGGCGGCGCAATGTCTTCATCAACCTGTAAATTTTCAATATATGGTTGATCACGATAATAATAGCGAACCTGTTGGTGTTTATATTGGTGAAAATTAGTTCCAACATTGCTAATATAATAGCGACTACAATTGTCGCTTTGTGACTCGTGATCAATTTGATGATCCGGAAGACATATAACCGCCACATCCACCACTTCTTCTATCTCACAACCGTTGGCCACATCAATTTGCTCACTCAAAGCGAGCATTTCTTTACGCTTGGCCGCCTCTTCGTGCTCACGAACATGTTGAGCTACCAATTCGGCTAACTTGTTAACCTTGATAGCTAAATCTTCTTGAGCTTTCATATGTGCTCGAATCAAAGCCCAAGCTTTTTCAGTCGTGGTGCTTGATTGTTGAGGTGCTTCATAAGCCGGTTGGTGATAATTGTCATCATAGCTATCATAGTTGTCATATCTTTCCTGACAATTAGAAAAATAAGACACGTTAGGTGCATAAGTATTATAATACCTTTCTTCCTCATATTGTTGATAGCTTGGTGGTGGAGATGGTTCGTAGTATGAGTAATATGAGCGTGTATTTTCAACTCGCTCATATTCTTCATCTACTAGAGTTTGGTAATATTGGAGAGTTGGTGGAGGCGTATATTCGTTAGGATCTGAAAGTGAGGCGTTCTCCCATCTTTCATACTCTAACAAATACCTTCGGATCGCCTCCTTTTTCTTGATCTCCTTTAGGCAATTTTTCCTTGTGTGGCTCGGAACTCCACAATATGAGCATGTATCGAAGTCACTATACATGATAAAAAATAGCTTCTTGTACCTGTGAAAGAGATCCTGCACAAGCACTTAAAACCAAAGTGAAATCTAACAAAAATTAAATTTCACACATATTTTTTTATAAATTTTTAATTTTTCTTATTTTTTTTAGATTTTTAATAAAAATACAAACAAACACGCAATGCAATACTAAGCGCACTAGCTCCCCGGCAGCGGCGCCATTTGATGAACCGGTCGTTACGGGTCATACAAAACCTTAATAAACCTAGGTAGCTAGGGTAAGAAGGGTATCGAATCCACGAAGAGCATGTGGTTAGTACTACACCGACTATTTGTTTGTCTAGTTTTTATTGAAATAAATACAAAATACAATTATGAAGTTTTAGTTCTAACAATCTACTCGTATCTCTTTTTATATTTTTAGATAGAATAAGCGTCGATAATAGCCACAAACAACTATATCAAGGCTCGGTAACAATATGGTAACTAAACTAAATTATAACTAAAGTAACAATCACTCCCGGGTTTGGAAATGCAAGTAACTAGGATTCAAAGGCTAAAATGATATATTTGCGACTTTTCACTATAACTAACGCGAGGACAAAGAACCGTAACTTAGCCATCAACTATTATCTCTAGGACGGTAGTATGCTTTATCGATTACGTTCACTAAATCCGCTACACTATATTGATGCATAAATTGACAGAATTCATCTCATGAGATTAAACACATAGACATATCTAATCCTGCAGTGAGTCCAACCCAATATCAAGCACTCAATATAACGATTGTTCATTACAGATTATAATCACAAATACATAATCAAAACAACATCATGAATCCAGAAACTTACAAACCTTCACCCGAGAGTGAAGAGAACACTTAACCGAACATGATTACAATCGAACAAGCTTCATTCCTACACCTTCTTGGCTTCATTTCGTGGTTTGGGACTGATCTAGGATCAAGTCCCGTGAGTTGTGTTCGTTCCAGACCCGTCTAGTTGTTCTTAAGGAAGAAGAAAGTGCGATCTCGAGCTGGAACAGGCTGGAAAGACGAAGCAAACACGTTTCTGCGAATAAGTCTCTCCCGCGGACCGCGGGGGAGATAAGGAATCTCCCCGCGCTCCGCGGGGCATTAAATAATATTTTCAATTTTCCCAACACGCCGCGGACCGCGGAGGCTTCTTCTTTCCTCCCGCGGACCGCGGCAGGAGTTTGTGTAAGGAAAATCTATTTCGTCTTCCGGTTTTGATCGTTTCTTGCGCGCGTTCTCGTTCTGGCTCGCGTCTTCGCACTTTAAGCTCGTAAAATCATCGTTTTAGCTCTTTTAGCTTGTTGTCTCACATTCTCGGTTAAGCACCTAATTCCGAGCAAACCTACACACAACAAACGATAAAAATACCAAATTAAACTATACAAATGCGATGCTTCCGACATCGCATCAACTCCCTCATCATTCAAACCCAAAATCAGTCTGACATCAGAATTTGGATCACCAACACTAGAAGTGTTTGATTCATTTTCTGATGTGAATCCTGATTTATTAGAACTTTCCGGTGTCACGGTGTTAAAATTGTGATTCTCAAATAATACTGGAGAAGGCACTGATTTGTAACTTACATTCGGGTTTGGGTCTTCTATAATGTGGTCTAAGACATAAGCCACATTTAGATAACTCTCAAGTTTCTTATTAATCTTTTCTGAAAAACATTTAATCTTTGCCATTTCAAGTTTGGTTTCTTCAATTTCATTTACATAGTTATTAATGGTATTTTGTTTGTTTAAAAGAGTTTTTGTTAGTTCCGAAATGTCTTTCTTGTAGTTATCTAAAAGCTTATTAACATCTCTTTCACTCTTGCGATAAGACTCAATGGCGGTTTTAGCACTTTCAAGTTGATACTTTAAGTCCTTAACCTCCCCCTCAAGCCTATCACATTTACCACAATATTTTTCACTATTAGTAGAGTTAGAACTTACTGGTTTTGGAGCATCTGTCATACCCATCAAAGCGAAATGAGCTTCCTTTTCTGCGAAGAACTTGGAGTAATCAACTTTGGAGAAAGTGTCATCCACCATGCAAGACTTCTTAGTCATAAGGAAATCCTCTTCAACAAGAAGTTGCTCAATGTCATCATCAAGTGAATTAACACTCGATTCTGAATCAGACTCGCTCTTAGTGTCAGAATAGACAGATACAGGATCTTTAGAAAAATCAGCAACAAATCATCAACCGTGTCTGAAACTGCTTCCTCAATCACTGGCTCATCAACCTTCTCAGTAACAACCTCTTCAACTACCTCTTAAATCAAAACCTCCTTTTCCACATTATCAACTATCACTTACAACTCTTTAACTACTTCTTGAGATAAACATGCAACATTCCCAATGACTTCTTCAATACCCATCTACATGTTATTCCGGTCAAATCCTTCATCCTGTTGGATCACCAAAGCTTGATTCTCATATTGATTTTGAGTGTTTTGTGTATTCACGGGTACAAGTGTTCTATCATGGTTTGGTGTTGTTTGAGTTTGGTTTGATGTTTGTCTATGATTGGTATTTTATGAGGTGTTTTGTCAGTTTTGGTAATTGTTTTGGTTTTGATAGTTGTTATTTTGGTTTTGGAAAGTTACATGGTTTTGTGATTGATGATTTTGGTAGTTTGAGTTAAATGGGTTGCGGTTTCCTTGCCGTTTTGGTTGGGTACACTCTCGAGCAAAATGTCCCTTGGTTCCATAGGTAGTGTTCGGTGAAGTCGCAAGATCAGTTCTACCAGTTTTCTCAATAAACTCTGTCGCCCTTCTCATAACACTAGCAAACGCCCATTGAATATCAATCAATTCCATCTCTTCCTTGTCAATTTGGGCATAATCCTCATTTGTCAGATTATTGTTTCCAATCCGACTAGCAACATCCATTGTATGAAGCAACTAATGCTGAGACCAAAGCAACATGTTGTTGAGCTACTTCAACCGTCACATTATTCATGTTAGAAGTTTCTAACACGATTGGACTTGAGCTTGATGAGGCTTGACTAACAACCGATGTAACTTGTGGTTGTTGTGGCTGTGTCATGTTTACTGATGGTGTTGCATAATAACTAGAAGCATGCATTGGAGGTTGAGAAGGTGTGTATGATGGTCCAAATGACACACCATAATAGCTTGCTGCATTAGTAGGTTCAACACTTGATACAAATGTGGTTTGTGGCGCAACACTCACACCTCTACTAGGAATAGAAGTGGATGAAGAAGTAGCATAATAAAGTTCTGGATTCTATGGAATCTGAGATCTTTTTTCCTTTCTTCTTGCTTCCATCTCTTATTCTCCAGCTTCTGAATAAACTCATTAATCGACCAATACCGATAAGCATCTTTTTCTTTTAACACTTCAACATGTTTGTTCCAATATGGTGGTAACGCATCAGTAAACTTTTCTACAACCTCTGTCATTGGATAAGCAACCTCATAGTTTGACAACTCAGACAATAAATGAAATAACCTTGGAGTAAGTCCCTTTAAAGTCTCATTCCCAATATAACTGAAATTATCAAATTCTTTCTTTAACTATTCAATCCTTAATCTGCGAGTCTTCTCATTTCCATCATGTCTACTCCTCAATGCATCCCATAGCTGTTTTGAAGTAGAACACGGTCCAAACTGATGTAACAAATCTGTAGTTAATGCCTGAGATAACTGTGAATAAGCTTTCTTCTCAGCTGCATATTTCTTTTTCTCGTCATGCTTTAGGTCCTCAAGTGATATTGGTGTGGTTGAATTCTCAATGGTTGGTGCAACATATCCCTTCACTATCATCTGTCGTGTTTCTCCACCATCTAACCCCATGCCTTCAAGATGAATCTTGAACCTTCTTTTCCACGAGTGATAAACAATCATGTCTAACAACTTTGGTGGTCGTGTTCCATTTCCCGAAGATAAGTCATTAACCAAGGTTGTCATGGCGTTAGTGGTTTAGCTTTGAACTGCTGCTGCTACACCCCAATAGTCTGGAATTTGCTGTGGAGGAGGTCAAACAGCGGGTTGTGATGGATTAGAAACAACCAAGTAATTCAGTATTTGTTATGGTTGTGTGTTCCTTCTCTCAGCTGCTGCAACTGCCCACGGGTTCATAGGTACTTGCTGTGGTTGTGTCATAGCAGGTCTCGGTGTCATAGGTAAACCCCAGATGTTGTCCATGGTGTATGAAATAACAACACTTAGAAAATTTGAAAATCTGGAATTTGGTTCGACCTTTCTTCACAATCATGGGTTCGAATGAATATGAAAAAACTGGTTCGACCTAACACTGAGTTCGAATGAGTAACATATGTGATAGAACTTGATTCGACCTCAAAATGAACTTCGTTTGATCCCCCGATGGTTCGAATGAATATGAAAGGTTCGAATGGACAACAACACACTCTGAATGAAGAATAAACAAACTGATTCGACCTCTAAACCCACTTGATTCGACCTAAATCAACTTGATTCGACCTAAAATTGACTGATTCGACCCAAAACTCAGACTCCTTCGACCTATCTCAAGTACGTTCGACCCGACCCATTTGAAAAATCAATTTTTCTTCAAAAATCAACCAATTTGATCTGAATTTCGCAAAAGTTGCTGGATTTCAATGAAAATAGAAAGGATTTGAATCGGATCTTATGGAGATCAAGTTTTGTGAAAGAAATTTTGATTTTATCCGTAAAAAAAAGTCTAAATCAATCAATCTCCATGTTCATGCAAAACAGATAAACTTTTGATGTGTTTTATGAAAAATTTGATTGAAAACTATCAATTTGCAGTTTTGTGATTGAGCAAAGCTCTGATACCACTTTGTAAAGGATCGGATTTTATGAAATCAACACGAATATCACACAAGTATAAGTAATTAGTGCGGAAACCCTATACTACATGAAATATGATAATGATCAGATCAGAACACGTTAAGATACCTTTTCAAAACGATTTCCATTAATAAATGATTAATAAAACGATTACAAAGCATAGATATTAATGAAACCCTAGTTTGGAACTCTCTAGAACACCTTCTGAAAACACACACTAACACACACGACAAATGACCAAAGGTTCTAACTTGAACTAGACTCAAACATATATATATATAGAGAACTCCATTCGGCCTCTGCATTGGTCGAAGGAACCCATTCGACCTCTATGAGGCTCGAATGAACATCAAATAAACAACCTGATAATCACCAAAGTACATTCTTCCTAAATGAAATACATTCGACCCCATGACATGGCGAATGAACTTGACAAAAACTTTATTTCTTCAAACTTCGGCAATCTTGTACAATCCAAAAGCGATAGCCAGATAAATGCACCTAAAGTAATGTCCGATGACAAGCTCTATTGATAATGGATATTTATAACACACCATATATCCACATAAACTCATTTATACTCAACTATCCACAACTATATATATATATATATATATATATATATATATATATGCATATATATATATATACACACACGGAAGCACACGTAAGCACATGATATAGATATATTTGTTCCCTAGCCTAAACACATATCTATGAATATATACACACACTCGTATGCATACATACAAAATGATGGTCCTAGCTTATTAAATCACCAAAATGGTTACCCTAAACACACACCCAAGGAAGATTTAGTACCCTATTTAGAAAACAACACACCTATTTCTTTCTTTTCTTCCTTTCTCGGCCGAATAACCACCACCACCATCCACTGTGGTTTTTGTTTTTGTGTCATTCCATTTATACCTTTATAGTTTAGTGCCAAGAACAAACCCTCTCCCAAGAACTTGATCTTAACTCAAAATGGTGGGACTTCTCTTGCACCTTGATCTCGGCCGAAGACAATCACCACAAAACAATGATTAGTCACCATCATAAGAGTGTCCAAAACTTATACAAGTATAGTACATGACAACCTTTACCAACACACTCACCATGACAAGAATTATCTTAATCTAGCAAGGTCCCAAATCGGTCAAAGGAAGGAACAAGGAAGGATACATCAAGATCATGAGGATTACTAATTTGTCTTATGCTTGGCCGATTACAACTAAGCTCCATGAAACATGCTTGGTTGTCAACTATCACCAATTTAGACAATAAAACAACCATGTCCATTACCCTATACAAGTCAAGCATCCTTTCCATCCAAATCCTAACCATAATCGGCCCAAATCAAGGGGGGATGCATGTTCTCTAGTGTCATCATCATAGCATCAATTCATGAATAATAACATGAATCAATACATTAACCAAGGAGCTAAACTTTCCACTTTTGCCTTTGTCTTCACCTTGGCCGACTCCTATATAAGCAAGCTTCAAGATCTTTGCTCATCACACTAACCTCTCAACACTCTTTTATGGTAAACAACAAGAACGGACCACTTACTATGTCCTTGATAATCCTAAGATAACACTTGTCGGGACAGTAGCTATTCCACATTGCTGCTTTACCAGATCATATCTACAGTCACTAGGTGAGTTTAACGGCCCCATTTTACTATTTTCCATTTTGGGGGATAAACATGCTACATTCTAGTATATTACATTTTGATGTGTTATTCTATCGTGACTACCGTGTGGAACATGGGATAATTGGTTCATGAGCTCAACAGTCCTCATACTCACATTTACACTATAACCGTTAGCTACCGAAAAGCCATGGAACACTTTAATAGATCTATTGGGTTGACACCCTGACTCTTGGTTAGCCGGTCTAACCGATTACATACACAAGAGTGTTAGTATTCTACTATACATATGTTGTCTTTATTGTACAATGAACGAGGCACAACAGTCAAGAGGTTTGGTTATGGGACTCATGGTTCGCACATTAGTCATTCACTTAGCTAGCCTATGATTGGTCATACACGAATTTCACGAGCACTTTACATAGTACATTAAAACCATTGAACTCACCGACATTATGTTGACAAATCTTTTATGCATGTTTCTCAGGTAACAATCATGCAGGGCGGAGACTTGAGAAATAGGTTTGAGCTTGCACTCTGTGGTACCATCATTGGTTGGGTCATGTCAGTTGTGTTCTGTTGTGGTATTTGAATCATGATATTTCAGACAATATTTCGTTTTCAGACAATGTGATGTTATTTTAATAATTTATGACTACGTTTACCTTTTAATGGTATCTATTTATTATACATCTTGTCTGTTGCTCGAACCTTATGCTTGAAAACCTTTCGAATCACATCCCCGTGTTTCCGCCTTGGCAGGGTGTGACAGATTGGTATCAGAGCATAAGGTTATAGCGAACTAGGATTCTTTTGAGTCAACTATAACCAAAAACATTTTCGAAACGTTTTCACAAAGTACCACATTACCTCGCCTTGCACCTAGGGGTGAGCAAATATCGGGTTAACCCAAATATAACCAAAAACCGGACCGAAAAAACCCAAAAACCGGACCGTATTGTAGAAGATCGGGTGGTCCTCGGTTCTAATATCAAGCAAAATTCGGTTTCAGTTCAGTTCTCGGGTATGGAACAATGAAAACCGACATGAGAAGGACTGACCCGATGATCAACTAAAGAAAGCAAATGGATCTAAAACATAAAAAAGAGGACAAACCAAAGCTTAGATCTAAAAATTTTGACCTCTCTATTGAACTTAGAAGTGAATCTTCAAACCCATTTCTAAGAAATATAAATAAGCAATGTTACTAAAAATATTCTTCTATTTCCATCTCAGAGGACCATCGATTTTAGGGGGTTAGTGAGAGAGTAAAAGGAGAACTAAATGGTTTTTGGTTTGATCAAAAGTGGTTTTTGTCTTTTAGTTCACTTTATTATGTTGGTAAAAGTAGTGAGCACATGGTTTTAGTAAAGGCACTAAATTATTGTTCTTTTAACCGACACGTGTTTAGTTTCCACTGGCAATTGTCCATTCCCCAAAATTACTTACCTACAAAACCTATAATTTACACAACACATATATAATAATTTTAAAAAGGTACAGAGCATCATGGGATGGTAACTTGTGGATGGATATGAAAGTCAAAATTATTTAAAGATTTAGTGGACTAGGACTTCATATCATAGCATTCATCTTCAACATCACAACTTCCATTTTAACACCAGTCTATCATGTCCTCGTTCTTGGTCTCACACCAGTATGTCCATTGTAATGAAAAACAGATCTACATTGTTCATGATGTCAAAGTCGGGTCGGGTTTTCCTGTGGAACCGAGAGGACCGTCGGGTATAGGACCAAAGACCGACCCTAGTTATAGGGTTTGAGTTCGGTTCTATGTTTTCATACACCTCGGTTCTCGGGTCGGGTCGGTTTTTGACTTTTGCTCACCCCTGCTTGCACCTCTCAAGTCTTAAGCTGCTTAACGATGACACACGGGCATAGTAGTTGATTTATTTACATTTATGTTCATTCATTTAGGCGTACATTTGACAGGATCATGGCTAACTCTGTTGACCTCACTGTCCTTTCTGACTCTGAGGATGATTACCTCGTTGATGCTACACCGCAGTAGGATACACAGCACGTCGCTCTTGCACCGCCTGCTCCCATCTCGTACGAGGCACCTGACTTCCCACACTACGGTGGCGACTTCATCTTTGACGACTCTGACATAGACGTGGATCCCGCGCCTGTGGATCGTCGTGTATCCGATGACGACACTGAGGATGGCGTCCGTCCCGCTCTTGCTGACCCTGACGTCCATCCCGCGGAGATTCCTCCTGCGACCCAGCCTGCCTCGGACCTGGCATCTTCATTTCGCATTTTCCACCACTCCTTGGGCAATGCTTTCCATAAGTGCACTCCTCGAAAGTGGGTGCGACAGCAGATTGTCCTTGCCCTTCCCGCTCTTGCTCCGGTTTCCGTGTCGTCCACCGAACCTGTCATTCCCGGCGAGCCTGACCGTTCTGCTGACCCCATACCGGAGCAGCCTGCTGTGGAGGCGCCCGTGCCCGAGCCATCCCGACGACTGAGGAGGCGATCCCAGCCCCGCAAGCGGTCTTACCTCCCCACTCTCATGGGTGACTTGGCACATAGGGACGAGAAGGATGACGAGGAGGCAATGACCTTAGGTGGATATTCTGGGAGGCCACTGTACACGGAGTGTGGTGTTTTTCTGTCTCACAACTCGCAGCTCGTGAGTATGGGTGCTTGCATCTGGGAGTTGGAGGACCGTGCATCAGAGGCCGAGCACGGGAGGCTTGCAGCTACCATAGGACGGGTGGAGGCGGAGAGACGTTTGGAGGCGATGGAGCAGAGGATGACCGACTTGGACCAGCGTATGAGATCTGCAGTCGCTGCCCTTGCTGCCACTTTTCCATCTTCGTCTTCTTACGAGGTCTCATGGATGTACTTTATGATATTTTATTTTGTACTTGTGGTTTGGACACAAATGGCTAGGCTGTCTATCTTTTGTAACAGAACAAAATGATGTATTTGAACTAAGTATGGAATGGAATGGTTGTAAAAGTATTTTAATTCATGTTGTGCCTTATTTATTCCTTTATCTTGTGGTTGTGATTGACTTACTATCCATGGTTATATTTGGTTGTTATCTTTGTATGCATGACAATATTTGTGAAATATGTGTCTTATACTTTTGATATGTGATGTATTATAAGGAAAACATGCAAACCCGACACTCTGCAAAAACCAATGAGGGTGGGTCACTTCCGGCTACTCCTGCTGAGTTGGATAGGGTGATTGCCAAGGCAATTGCTCGTCACAACGCAGCTCGAGCTGATTCTAGCGGCGGTTCTTGAGGTACTGGTCGTCGACGGGGAAGCGATATGGACAACGGTAGAAATTTTCGGGTCTAAATTCTTTACTTACTACTCCTACGCACATTTTTGTGTTGTTAACATTTACTATTGCATACACAGATGTTGAAAACCCTATCCGGGGATGCTCGTATAAAACTTTCATGGCTTGCAAACCATGGAATTTTCGTGGTACCGAATGTGCTGTTTATATACAGAATTTTGGAATGGTTTGGTGTGTTTATATACAAAATTTTGGAACGGTTTTAATGTTATTCAATTTTACTGACTGTTTGGTGGGACGGTTCAATGTTATTCAATTGACGGTTCCAAAAATTTATCATTCAATTTCAATGACCGTTTGGTGAGACAGTTGTAATAATGAAATTAAATTAATATTAACCAGTTTAATATTTTAAACCGTGTGAAATTACAAAAAATTTAGATACTTAAATGAAAATAAATAAATGAATCAGTGGAGTGTTGCCTCCAAAAACCTGTTTCAGTGAAGTAAATAAGTGAAGTGATGTGGCAATGCAGCATTGATTAAAATCATTAAAGTTGAAAAAAATATATGGTAGCACCTCTCCTCTCTAACAACTATACCTCGTAAATCGCACAACTAGCAAGGCTTGAATGGTCTATCTAAAACTAATACAATAAAGTTTCTCTCTTACAAACTTTATGCTCACAAAAAGAAATCGCAATTTGGTAAAACACAACTTTGCGACATAAAAATACCATCGTTAATCAGCCATGGCTTTTGTGACAAATTTGAAAAAACTAACAAAAATATGTTTTTCCTTGACAATTGTGGGACAAAATAAAAACAGAATTATGCATCAATTACCGACTCTCTTTTTTTCGAATAATTCATTATGAAATTCTCGCATCTTTTGCAACCACCTTATTTTCAGTCACATATTAGTGACAAGATATAGCTTCAGTCGCGAAGGCCACCATTGTATAGGTTAGCGACTGTTACAATCGGGCGCTGTGGCGGGACTTGAATAAATAAATTCGGGACCGAAAATATTACATATAAAAAACTATTTTTTTTTCCACCAAACAAAGACCGTAAATCTCAAATAAAAGCAACTAGTTCTTACCAGGCCCGTCCCCGAAAATGTTAAAACAAATTTGGGCCCTCGGCAAGATAAAATTTAGGCCCTACCCGCTATATACGGCACAGGTACGGGGAACGGCAAAACTCAAAAATTCATGATACGGATCTAGTGTTGCATCTGGATCAGTGACAAAACTAGAACTTTACAACTAGGGGTCGTAATAGAACTTTTTTACATCCGCTTGGCATATCAGTACTTTAATTAATTGTCATACCTTTTTTAGTGATACTGGTATTGTTATTTAACAAATCTGATGCCCCTTTTTTAAGTCTAATTTTTTTTTATTACCTTTTTTTTCTGAACATTGATATATATATATATATATATATATATATATATATATATATATATAGGGTAGGGATCCTAAGAGAACCAACCCCTATTTGAGAACTGAGAGAACCATTCTGGGCCACACATTTCATATAAAGGCAAAAAAAAAAAAATTTTTTTTTTTTTTTTTTTTTTTGCTTTAATCGCACATTTTTATGCAAGGAAATTTTTTTTTTATTTTTTTTTCATTTATACATATGTGTATATGTCAATTATACATATGTGTATATAGCAATTATACATATGTGTATATAGCATTTTTCAGCTATACATATGTGTATATTTCAGTTATACATATGTGTATATTGCATTATACATATGTGTATAATGCAATTATACACATGTGTATACTGAAAAAAAAAATACAAAAAAAATAAAAAAAAAATTTCTTACATATAAAGCAGCGATTTTTGCAAAAAAAAAATAATAATAATAAAAAAAATAAATTTTTTTTTTGCCTTAGAGAAATGTGTGGCCCAGAATGGTTCTCTCAGTTCTCAATTTGGGGAAAGGTTCTCATTTGAACCAAATCCTATATATATATATATATATATATATATATATATATATATATATATATATAAACTCTATCAAGATGCTAGAGACATTGGTATGAGTTTCTTTTATTTAATTAACCTTCTAAAATATATCCTTATATTATGCGTAAATCATATCATCTAATTACATTTATTTTGTTTTGATTCATGATAAAAAACAGGGAAAATCACGAAAATAGCCTTGACTTTTGGGTTTTTACCAAACTAGCCAGTGGAACCGTCTCTGTGAGACGGTTCCCCTTTCCCGAGGCACCTTAACCGATTCCCATGACCTTTGAGAAGAAGAGCCACTAACACGTGGCCACGTGTCCCAAAATCCTCTCATCTTTTGGGAGGTGGCTTCCAGGTTCTAAGGCTATAGGGTAAGCAGACATGAAAAACCTCATGTCTCAGTGCCACGTAGGCTGCCACATCACTTAGGTGGTGTCTGAGACATGGGTGGGGTGTGCAGACATGAACAACCCCATGTCTCAAGCATTTAATATATTTTTTTTTGTTTTCTAATATTATTTTTATTAGTTTTATAAAAGTAATAAGTAAATAAAATAATGTTCAAATAAATACTAAATTATATAAATAAAAATTACAAATATGTTGCATTTGCATGTAGTTTACCGGGTGTAATTGGGCATAAGCCGCCGGGTTTTGAAGCATTTGAGCCGCATGTCTGTTTATTGGAACGGTTTGCGATATGGGTGAATCAATGACGGGTGTGTAACCGGGTGTGGTGAAAGGGTTATTCGGGTTAGGTTGATTCGGGTCTTGGTTAAATTGTTGGAAAGGATCCATGAATTTTTTTATAAAAAAGGTGGGAAGTTTATATAAAATAAAGGGTTTGGAATGAGATGGAGTGGATAAAAATGGGAGAGTGGTATAATATTTATAGATAGAATTTAGAAAAAAAAAACTAAAAAAAAAGTAGCCGTTAGAGAGAGAGCCGTTGGAGATTTAAAAAAAAAAATTAAACTTAATTCTGATTGGTCCGTCCAAGGCGTCCCAAGGGAGACGGGGGGGGGGGGGGGGGGGACGGGGCATCCGGGGAGGTGTTTGGCTTGGGGACGGGGGAAAAGGGCTGGGACGGGGGGGGGGGGTATATGTCTGTTACCCGGATAGCCTAAGACCTCTCCAAGAGGCTTCCCATAAATATAATAAAAAAATAATCACACTTCCACCTCCATTTTTAAAACGGCCATAACTTTTTTATACGACATTATTTTTTAAAAAAAATTACACCATAAAAACAAGCTTTTCATCCTCTTTCATTTCCATACCATATTGCTATACTTTAAAAAAAAAATATTTTTTCTTGCTGGGTTGATAGTACTTGCGTCTAAATGTTTAAACACTTGCGTTTAAACATATATTTACTTGCGTCTAAATGTTTAAACACTTGCGTTTAAACATATCTGGAAGTAGCCTCAATAACTAGATAAACGGTTTTAACAATCAATCCCAATATGACTTCCTACACCCAGAACATACGCGCACAAACAAAAAGCAACAGGCGCCAGAAACGCAACCCAATTAAGCCAGTTGATAAATTCGCAAGTAAATGAATTTCCATTTCTTGATAACCAAAGTTTTCAACAAACACAAAACTTGACTTAAACTTCCCGTTTGATAATCAATTTAGTATATTATGATTTTACTTAACCTGATCTTGGTAAGTTCACATGCCTGATGCAACATACTCATCTGTTATGTTCTGGATAAAGCAAGCAGCTTCACAATTCAATGCAGCAAAGAACAAAGATCTTTGGTAGCCCGTATAGCGACAATCTGAATTAATATACAAAACAAGTTACAGGTGAGAGACAATAAGATACAGATATGTTTAAACGCAAGTGTTTAAACATTTAGACGCAAGTACAGATATGTTTAAACGCAAGTGTTTAAACATTTAGACGCAAGTACAAATATGTTTAAACGCAAGTACTATCAACCCAGCAAAAAAAAAATTTTTTTTTAAAGTATAGCAATATGGTATGGAAATGAAAGAGGATGAAAAGCTTGTTTTTATGGTGTAATTTTTTTAAAAAAAATAATGTCGTATAAAAAAGTTATGGCCGTTTTAAAAATGAAGGTGGAAGTGTGAAAAGGAAGCCTCTTGGAGAGGTCTCAGAACCTGGAAGCCACCTCCAAGAGTTAGGAGGTGACTATTTTGGTAAAAGTCATTTAGTCAATGGCTATTATCGTGATTTCCCATAAAAAAAACAAGTTGAACAAAAGTTATATAAAGTCAAAACCGTAAATCAATCTGAATGATAAATTGGAAAAAAAAAAGTAAGTAGTTAGAATCATAAAAAGAGAAAAACTAAAGTTGTCTAAAACAATTATTAAAACAATAAAATTTAAAAAATGGGAAAATGAGTGGTTATCAACACATTTTGAATGGGGACAAAAAATGACAGTATCTTTTATTTATAACCAAAAAGTGTTTTCCCTCCTATCTTCTTCCCCTTATCAACCGAAACTTTACTGACTCCTCTCCGATCGCCGGAATACTTCAAACTTGCTATTTTCTCTAACTTTTCTTTATATTAACTGCTCTATCTTGTTCATTCTAAAGGGTCAAAGTGTCAAAACTAAAAAAAAAAAGTTTTCTCCGCGGCAAATCTGACGGGGCCTTCGGAGGCTCTAGGTCCGGCGCGATCGCCCACCCTGCCCTTGCCCCGAGCCGGCCCTGGTTCTTACACATAATTAAACGACAAAGTTTGATGAATGATTAACGTAGTCGTATTGTATGTTGTAGCCCGATGAATTGATGACTACTTCCAGCTAGAATGTGGTGAATCCATATTCTATTTAACTTTTTAGGCTTGTCAAAACATAAATATTATTTGAGCTATTGGATTGGAGGAGCTCGATGAACTATAAACATGTCACATTATAAAAAAACGAAATGGGTTGAAACTTAATACTTATAACAAAAAAGGAAATAAAGGGGGCCTTGACCCCCTCCCGCCCTTGCTATGTTCCTCCCCTAATCTCGCGGCATTTGATTCCGCCACAATCTGGCTAAAAATTTTTTTCCGTCGCAAATGTAGGGACAAAAAGGATTGAAGAAACCACTTTTGTTACCAAAGTTCAAATCATATTTCTGCTAAATATTCTAAGTATGGAACTGCTGAAGAGTAAAGATACAAGTGCTGAAGAAGAAGTCAAAGTGCTGAAGAGTTAAAGCATCAGAAGTTCTGAAGTCTAACCAGACATTTCACTGAAGAACTACTAAAGACAAACTACTCATTAGTAGTTTGTCACTCATCAGTAGTTTCAACAGAAGCTTCTAACCGACTCAGTATCTTCAGTAGTTTAGTATTATATTGTTTGTTAAAGTCTTTGAACAAGTTCCCTTGCTACAGCCTGTTGTATGCATTATCTTAGCTTATTATAATCTTGTAATTACTTAGCACAACAGTCTGTATTCGTCTATAAATAGTTGGGTTTATCGCACTATTTTAGACACTTGATTTTAATTGAATTCCTTCAAAGCTTTTATAACTTATATTCCATTTCACATCTGAGAATCATTCAATACTTGCACTTACTGCTTTATACTTTCAATTGCTTTGATTCTCATTAACTTCTATAGTAAAGGTGGAGTAATAACTCCTGTAAAAGTGATACTTTAAACTTACTTAGAACATTTATTATTCCGCTGTGCAATATACTACTGATAAATCTGCAAACACATAAGTGTTCTATAACTTAAACTGTCAAAAGAGACCTGTGCCTGATTCTCAATTTGTTAGATTGATATTTGATCAGATAAACCAGTAGCTCTGATACCAATTGTTGGATCAGTGGTCTCTTTTGACAGTTTAAGTTATAGAACACTTATGTGTTTGCAGATTTATCAGTAGTATATTGCACAGCGGAATAATAAATGTTCTAAGTTTAAAGTATAACTTTTACAGGAGTTATTACTCCCCCTTTACTATAGCAGTTAATGAGAATAAAGCAATTCAAAGTATAAAGCAGTAAGTGCAAGTATTGAATGATTTTCAGATGTGAAATGGATTATAAGTTATAAAAGCTTTGAAGGAATTCAATTAAAATCAAGTGTCTAAAATAGTGGGATAAACCCAACTATTTATAGATGAATACAGACTGTTGTGCTAAGAAATTACAAGATTATAATAAGCTAAGATAATGCATACAACAGGCTGTAGCATGGGAACTTGTTCAAAGACTTTAATAAAACAATATAATACTAAACTACTGAAGATACTAAGTCGGTTAGAAGCTTCTATTGAAAGTACGGATGAGTGACAAACTACTAATGAGTAGTTTGTCTTCAATAGTTCTTCAGTGAAATGTCTGGTTAGACTTCAGAACTTCTGATGCTTTAACTCTTCAGCACTTTGACTTGTTTTTCTTCAGCACTTGTATCTTTGCTCTTCAACAGTTCCATAATTAGAATATTTAGCAGAAATATGATTTGAACTTTGGTAACATAAGTGGTTTCTTCAATCCTTTTTGTCCCTACAATCTCCCCCTGGATTGATGAAGCTAAAACAAAATCCAAATCTTTATTTACCTTCATTTTTCCTAACTTCTAGTATTCCCCAGATTTCTGCAGTCATGGAGATACTAAGCTGGTTTTGTTGTTGCTCTGTAAGAGATCCTTGTTCAGGTTCTAAATGTTGTATGGTGAGTAGGTCCTTTGTTGACAGTATGCTCAACTCCTTGGAGTTTTTATAGACCTTGCTTGAACGATCTCTTCTGGTCACTTTCACTGAGTTAGAATCAGTGAATGACCATTTTACTATGTTTACCTTAGACTTGTCAAAGTCTGAGGCATAGCGGACCAAGCTAGTCTCCTGGGTTTGTCCTGATTGAGGAATGTCTTCTAATTCAGTGACCTTTAGGTGGGAGTCCCTGCTCTCTTCAGTGTTCACAGCACTAGGTATTGCAAAGTTGGGTAAGTGATGTGTTGTAACAACCTTAGTGTGAGATTGTTCTTTGATGGTCTATTGTATCTGGTAAGCATATGTAGCAGGGTTCCTAAATTGGGTAAGCAGAGGTTTTTCTTCAATATCGAAGTCTCCATGTACCAACTGACTTCCTTCCAATAGTACCATCTTGAAGTTTAAAGAAGTATTAAAGTTCTTTAATAAAGGATTAAAGTTCACTTTATTCTTACATCCATCACTTTAAAGAAGTATTGACAATCCAAACTTCTTAAAAGGGACCCTTATAAAACCGGATCTGCCAACAAACCTCCTATGCTGGTCAGAAATGAATATAATATCTGGCAAAGAAGGTTGGCACACACCATATCTCAGACCAATACTGGGTGTTGGAGGTCTGTAATGTTTGGACCTCACCAACCAGTAATAGCTGATCCAAAATCTAAAATTGAAAGACCAAAAGACCCTAAAGACTACACTGAAGAAGATTTCCAAAAATTTGAGCTAGATGCAAAAGCTTTCTCTATGTTGGCGATGGCTCTCCCAAACGAAATATATGCTGGACTTTACATTGTGAAAGTGCCAAAGAGCTGTGGGACAGCTTTAAAGAACAGTTTGGAGGAACTGAAGAGGTGATAGCCAACACCAGAGAAATCCTAGCCCAACAATATGAAACTTTTACTCATGTAGATGGTGAAACATTAACTCAACAGTTTGAAAGATTTTCATCACCCATCTATGAGTTAAAACTTAATGGTCAGACCTATTCAAATGCATCTATGTCACATAGATGTTTAAGGTCTTTACCTTCAAAATGGGAAACTTATTCTATAGTTCTCAGAACAAGTTCAAATTTTAATACCCTGAACCTAACAAGGTTATATGGTAAATTGGTAACTTTTGAAAGAGAGATTAATCAAAAGAAAAAGTTACAAGAATCTGGTAAAACTGCTGATGACTATACTCCAGGTAGCACAGCCTTATTAGGATAGGACTCACCATCTTGTTCTAATAATTATGGATCTTTTGAATACATTGACATAACAGCTAGGATCTCATCAGATGGATCATTCCCAGCTTATGACAATGAAGACCTAAGTCAAACTGCTGATAACATGTGTTTTATCATGGATGACTTAAAATATTTTAGCAGTGATGACTTAGAAGAAATGGATATTTTACACCAACTGGCCTTGTTAAGCATAAAAACTAACAAATTTTATAAAAGGTCAGGAAGGAAATTTCCAGGATAAACAACTCTACAAAAGTTGGTTTTGACAAATCTAAATTGATATGTCATAAGTGTCAAAATTGGGACACTTTGCTAGAGAGTGTAGCAGCTCTAGCTTTAACCAACCTATGTCTATAAATCAATTTAACTCCTCATGTAATAGGAATAATGGAACTTAAGGGAGTGCTCATTTTGTACAGGCACAAGCTCCACAAATCCAATATGTGCCACAAATACAATATGTCCAAATGCCTGCTCAACACCAGGGCCAGCAACAAATTCCTCCTTTTCCAGCTGCTCAACAACCTCCACAAACTCAACAACCCCCTCAACAAAGTCTATTTACTTTAGGGTATGTTGAGTGGAGCAGTCTTCCTTTTGATACATCTGAATGCAGTCCAGATGCAGACAACAAGGTCTATGATATCAACTGGGGAGAACCTGACAATGGCAGAAAGAATTTTGCCATAATGGCTTTTGAGGGATACTCCTCTAATTTTGCTCTATCTCAGGTATCACAACAATCTCTGTTAAAGCTTTGTTCAAATTCCTGCAAAGAATCTTTTGCTTTAATAAGAGAAACAAATGTGCATTTACAAGGCAAATCAAATGACATGGAAAGAAAATACACACAGATGAAGTGTGATTTAGAAAGAAAAAATGTTTCAAAAAGGAAATAGAAGGCAAAAGCATGTGAAATATGTAGTCTGTTTAACCACATGACTGAACTTTGTAGATATAGAAAAGGAAATCAGTTTAATAAGAAAAATCGACAACTGGTTGTGGGAAACAAATAAGACAAGATTATGAAAATACTATCTTTCCAAACAAACAACAACCAAGCAAAACCTTTTCTCAGAAAAAGACTAAGGTGCTGTTTGTTTTTTCTGCAGGAAAAGGTCTGCAGTCTGCAGACCACATCTGTAGGCATCTGCAGGAGAAGATACACCTAACCCATCAGTAGTTTCACAAACTACTTAGGTTAAAGATTTGATAAATTTGGTTAAACTTCTGATGACATTGCCATATGGAGTAGTTGAAGACATGCAGTTGTTTTTTATTCTTCAATAGACTTATAGGAGGACTTATATTGTTTACCTTTAAGACAGGAAACACAGTGTTCTTTACACTGGTATTCCTTCAAAGGTAGACCTCTGACCAAGCCCATTTTGTGACTTTGTTTATGGTTTTAAAGTTCACATGGCCAAGTCTCCTATGCCAGAGATCAGTTTCTGAAGTTGATGCCTTTGAGAAGAAACAGGCAGTGTTGTTCAGTACTTTGTCTTTCTCAATGTCCACTGCATAGACATTGCCACACCTTTTGGCAATCAGCAAAGTATGATCTTCAATGATCTTCTCTATCAACTTCTGGCCTTCTGGTGATATAATCTTGCATGCTGTCTTGGTGAAAAAGGAAGAATCTCCTTTGTCACACATTTGTGAGACACTAAGCAAGTTGTACTAAAGGTTTTCAACCAGATTAACCTTGTCAAACTGCATTTTGCCTGAGGATACATTGCCATATCCTAGCACATATCCCTTGGCATTGTTCCCAAAGGACACAGGTCCTTCTCTTTGGCTGATAAAATTGTTTATCAGGTATCTGCATCCAGTCATGTGCATTGAGCCTCCACTATCAACATACCAAATACTAATCAAACCTCTGGAGACCCTCTGCACAAAATAGCAAATTAGTTAGATTTGGGAACCCAAGCCAATTTGGCTTTGGGTTTGCTCTTGAGAACATGTACAGTTTGTTGAGGACCAATTTTTGAAATCCATGTCTTTTTGGCAATGGATTTTTCATTAGGGAAGAAATTGATTGAAGCAGCAAGAACCATGTTAGCTGATTCAGGCCTACCTTTGTATTTTTGGGCTGAAGCAATCAACACAGCTTGTTATGTTTAGAATAGAGTTCTTATCAACAAGAGACATACCAAGACTGCCTATGAAATTCTTCATGGCATAAAGCCCCTTATCTCCTTCTAAATTTGCTGCTAAAGTTGATTCAGGTTATTTTCTTGGTTATTCTCTAATGAGGAAAGCTTACAAAGTCTTCAATTCAAGAACCAAGGTAGTGGAAGAAACACTGAATGTCAAGTTTAATGAATCCAAACACACTCTTATTCCAGCACATCCTGCTGAATTCTTTGACCTTGACATCTTTAATTTTGGACCTGAAAAGACTGTTGAATCATCTAAACCTACTCAATATGGTTATCAAGGGTTTGATAATGATGGTCCTACACCATGGACTCCAAACACAGTCATAAAATCAACTTTTAAACCTTCAGAAGTTTCACAAGCTTCTACTTCAACAACTGCTGATGAACATTTGGAAACTACTGATTCAGCTGAACCAAAAACTCTTGAACCTCAACAAACAGCTGAACCAGATATTATCAACCTCAGTGGTTTATTTGAAGAATGCCAGAGCCATCCTCAAGTATAGGTCTACAACATCTGATTGAACACAAGGATCATCCATTGGAACAAATCATGGGTGATATTGCATCAAGGGTGCTTACCAGAAACCAGCTTTCCGACTTTTGCTTTTTCTCAGCATTTATTTCTTAGTTGGAACCAAAGAAGTATCAAGAAGCCCTCAAAGATAACAATTGGGTTCAAGCTATGCAAGATGAATTGCTTCAATTCAAGAAGCACCAGGTTTGGGAAATCTGTCCCTTACCTCCAAACAAGCAACCAATTGGTACTACATGGGTCTTCAGAAACAAACAAGATGAAGCTGGTATGATCATCAAGAACAAGGAAAGATTGGTGGTACAAGGCTATTCTCAAGAAGAAGGCATTGACTATGATGAAACCTTTGCACCAGTTGCAAGACTTGAAGCTATCAGGTTATTTTTAGCTTATGCAATTTCCAACAACATAAAAGTTTTTCAAATGCATGTCAAAAGTGCATTTTTATATGGAAAAATAAAGGAGGAAGTGTATGTTTGTCAGCCACCAGGGTTTGAGGACCCTTCTCATCCTGACTGGGTGTACAAGCTTGACAAAGCTCTTTATGGGCTAAAACAGGCTCCAAGAGCCTAGTATGAAAAACTATCCAACTTTTTACTTAAGAATCACTTCACTAGAGGCTCCATTGATAAAACACTTTTCATAAAACGTGTTGGAAATCATGTCTTACTTGTTCAGATTTATGTTGATGATATCATTTTTTGTTCAACAAATACAAAATTGTGTGATGAATTCAAGAAACTCATGCAATCAAAATTTGAAATGAGTACAATGGGAGAACTGCAGTACTTTTTAGTACTGCAAATCAAGCAACAAACAAATGTGCCATTAGCATCATTCAAAATCCTGTTCAGTTCTCAAAAACTAAACATATTGAAATCTGGTATCATTTCATAGAAGATTGCTATGAAAAAGGCAAGATTGAGGTGAAACATGTCACAACTGCAAATCAAATAGCTGATGTATTCACCAAACCCCTTGATTCAACAACATTTCAGAGGTTAGTATCCATGCTTGGGATGCTAAATTTTGAGTAAAGTCTGTAAGTGTTTTCACTTTTTCCTTCTGCATATATTTTTACTTTCACTTACATACTTATTAAACTGTCACAAAACCTCTGTTGAAATAAAATGAGAGAGAAACTACTGATGTTTTGAGAAACATCAGAAATGGAAATTTTCAGAAAAAAAATAACTACTAATGATTATCAAAGATTATTTAAGTGTTTTGAAAGTCATTCTCATCTGCTGAAAAAAACCATTGAAGAGATGACGAAAACCACTGATGAAGAAACCTGCTTCATCAGTAGTTTCATTAAAAGGGTAAAATTGACATTTCACTCATCAGAAGTTTTGACCTAGTCGGTTAAAAACTTCTGATAAATATCCTTTTCAAACACTTATCCATTTAAAAAGCAAATTTCCCACTTTCTCTCTCAAAGCAAAGTCAAAACCCCTTCTCCAACCTCAAAATTACTGTTCGATCAAAAGCAACCATGGCTCTTGTATTGAAACAGGGACATAATCTTCGAGGCTACTTTGAGAAAGATGAAGCCTGGTCCCAATACGACGAAATCATTGATTTGGTCGTTAAATCCCAATATCACACAGCTTTCACCGTTGATCCTCCCTTTCATATAGAAACTCTCAATGAGTTCTGGGCAAATGCAGAGTCGGTCACAGTGAACAAAATGGTGATTTACCTCAAATCAACAATTCAGGGGAAGCACATGGCAATCACACAGGAGTCACTGGGAATAAGGCTTGCCTTAATGATGCTGATGCTCCTGAGCATATTCCCACTTCTGACATTCATCTAACCATGACTGAGTGTGGTTATCAAGGTACTTTGTCACATGCAACAGTTTACAAAAAATATTTTGATCCAAAATATAAACTGTTATTTCACTATATTATTATGTGTCTAAGTCCCAAAACTGGATCATATGATCAGATGCCTTCAACTTTTCAACCTATCTTTCATTCTATCATAAATGAAACAACTTTTAAGGCATCTTCATTATTTTTCAATGAGTTAGTGTTGCATCACCAAAACTCCAAAAAGAAGTTTTTACTGTATCCAATATTTGTTATGCAATGCATAATAAAGGAACTTGGTGAGGGAGTACTTGTGGGGGAGTCAAAAATCTTCAATCCTCTTACTTCACAAGTATTCTCAAGGCATAACAAACCGGCACTTTTGCCAGAAGATGACCTAGGGGAAAAGGAAATAGTCCCCAAGGAACCCACATCTTCAAAACCCAAACCAAAGAAAGCTAAGAAAGCCAAAAACCTAAACAGCAAAAACAAACACCCACTAACCCAAAGAAAAAGGTAGTTCAGGAAGTTGAGATACCTGAAACTACTGATGTGCAATCTGCACTTCAAAAGGATGTGGCTGAAACATCCTCTCAGTCCACTCCATCTCAACCACCCAAAAGAAAACCAATTACAGTTTTATTTCATAGAAAAGACATAGAAAATTGTAATTACTGATGCTTCTTTTGAAACTGCTAAACCTGAACCCTCACACACAACCATAGAAATTGCCCAAATTCTCTCAGGACTTAAAGAGAACATCCCATCCAAACATGTCACTCCCCAAGAAACACATCAAACAGGGGAGATACCTTCAGAAGTTGACATGGATGTGGACATCTTTAGCCCTAACCAAGGAGATGAGGATGAACCAAGGTTTCTAAGCCCAAACTTAGATACCTTAGGTACATTTGAGGCTGCTTCTACTCATTTATCACCCAGTGGTGGACCTGAGGACAGAAGTAACATCCATAAGACCTCAAATGTGGCAACTACTGATGAAGGCTTTATGCCTGAGGTAGGAAAACAACAGTACCAAGACAAAGAGATTCATGAGACTACTAGTTTGGGTCTAGCTCATAATCTAACTGATACTGCCCTCATTGAGGACACTATCAGGGATTCATATGATTCCATTAGTTTGGATGATGATTCACAAACTCCACAACATGAATTGACGGCTCATATTGAAGGTCCTGAATCTAATGTCTCTAAGCTCAAAGAGCTGGTCGCAAAGGATCAGGTTAAAGACCACTTAAACCATGATTCCCATAAAGTGGCATCTTCAGTACATTCTGAAGATCACCCAAAAACACCCCCTTCACTACAAAAGCCTACCCAATTCTCTGGGATGTCTAGCATAGACTGGAACCACCTATGCAACCCAGATGGTCCCCTGTACCAGATGATGAAGAACCTTATCTCTGAGCAACTCAAGACTTTCACAACTACTTGGGAGTTAAAAACCAATGCACAATTTGAGCTGCTGAACAAACAACTTGCAGAGCTGAACAAGAAGATGGTTGAAAATACACGACAGCGCGCTTGCATCATTATCTGCTACAACTTCTCATTCTTTAAGGCTTCCAGAAGTGGATGAAGCCAAAATGAGGGAGAAGACTAAGGAACCAATGGAAGTGTCTCTGGAAGCTGAAGAGATAATAACACACTGACCAGGGAAAGAGATATTTCAAACTTCTGATCCATCCCGAGGGCACATAGAAGAAAAAGAAACTTCTGATGACATTATTCAAACTCAGTAGTTGTGACTTCTATCAAACCAATCAACCCTTCAGAAGTTATATCTTCCAAGACTGATCAAGGACAGTCTTCCAAGGCACCTGAACAAAGTCGAACACCAATACCAATTCCAAAGCCTGCACCTGTAACTACTACAACCATTTTAAACCCTACTCCAATCTCAAAGCCGGTCCTAAGAATTCAAGTGCCTTGTACAAGTTAAAAAAAGGCCCTTACACCCTAACAAAATCAATCTCGCACGTTACGGCGAGTAGGAACTCGGTTGGTTTTGGTACACACTATATTAAACGGTTCAAAACATGGAGATTTACGGGCATAACGTGTGACGCATTGACAAATTGATATGCATATTTTAATCTTCTAAGAAAAACATTTTTTTTCTCAAAGTTAATTAATTCAAAAATCATTAAGATATTTTATTGTTTTGAATTTAAATATATTAATAATAATTAGTTATAAAAAATAAAGTGAAAAGGTTAGAAAATAAAATATTAATAAATAATTTTATTAACAGTCCCTTATTTGTAAATCAACATTTAAAGTTGGTAAAACAAACTTAAAAAAACGATACCATCAAACATGTGTAAGTTAATGGTAAAACAAACTTTAAAAAAATAGCATCAAAACACGTGTAAGGAATTTAATGCAAAGAATAGGGCGCTGGGGAATCGAACTCAAGCCATGAAAGTAAAGAAGCCACCAAATTAACCACTGAGCCATATAGCAGTTTTGTTGATGCTTCTTATCATTTATTTTATATATAAACTGTATGAAAGGAAAAAAATCAAAATTAAGGCCCTAGATAAAAACGGGCCTCGGCCGGGGGTGCAGTTCGCCCACCCCTAGGGTCGGCCCTGTCCAATCTCTATGTCCAAAGAATTACTAGAGAAGAGTTTAAAGGACGCAATCAAGAAGGCTAAGGAAGACAAGGTATGGAATAGCCTGGAAGCAAGGGATGATCTAAGTTATGATGAAAATCTTGTCAAGTATCAAGAAAAACTTGATGAGTTAGAAGCTGAAGACAGAGCCAAAGAAGCTGCTGCTAAAGAAGACAAAAGAGCACAGCTTATGCTAATGATCACAAAGAATACAAAGGCTAAAAAGGCTTCTCTGAACAGACTCTCTATAGAAGAACTGACAAGAATAGCTCAACTTGTAGCTGACAGGTTGGCAACAGAGAAAGAAAGAAAAGCAAACAGAGCTGAAATTATAGAAGAGTTGGTAGCAAATTGATTTGGTCCAAAAACTTCAGTATCAAAATGGAAAGAAGATAATCTCTATGACACATACAAAAGATTAGAGGCAAACAAAGCTGCACATACTGAGAAGTTCAAAACTCCTGAAGTTCAACAAACTTCAGTAGTTAAAAGATCTTCTGGTGCACTACAAAAGCCTGCTACCAGAAAGAAGAAGCAAGAGGAAACAATAAAGACTGGCTTCAAGATGGTACTATTGGAAGGAAGTCAGTTGGTACATGGAGACTTTGATATTGAAGAAAAACCTCTGCTTACCCAATTTAGGAACCCTGTTACATATGCTTACCAGATACAATAGACCATCAAAGAACAATCTCACACTACGGTTGTTACAACACATCACTTACCCAACTTTGCAATACCTTGTGCTGTGAACACTGAAGAGAGCAGGGACTCCCACCTGAAGGTCACTGAAATAGAAGACATTCCTCAATCAGTACAAACCCAAGAGACTAGGTTGGTCCCCTATGCCTCAGACTTTGACAAGTTTAAGGTAAACATAGTAAAATGGTCATTCACTGATTCTAACTCAGTGAAAGTGACCAGAAGAGATCATTCAAGCAAGGTCTATAAAAACTCCAAGGAGTTGAGCATACTATCAACAAAGGACCTACTCACCATAAAACATTTAGAACCTGAACAAGGATCTCCTACAGAGCAACAACAAACCCAGCTTAGTATCTCCGTGACTGCCGAAATCTGGAGAATACTAGAAGCTAGGAAAAATGAAGGTAAATAAAGATTTGGATTTGGTTTTGGCTTCATCAATCCAGGGGGAGATTGTAGGGACAAAAAGGATCGTAGAAACCACATTTTTTTTACCAAAGTTCAAATCATATTTCTTGCTAAATATTCTAAGTATGGAACTGCTGAAGAGTAAAGATACAAGTGCTAAAGAAGAACAAGTCAAAGTGTTGAAAAGTTAAAGCATCAGAAGTTTTGAAGTCTAACCAGACATTTCACTGCAGAACTACTGAAGACAAACTACTTATCAGTAGTTTGACACTCATCAGTACTTTCAACAGAAGCTTCTAACCGACTCAGTATCTTCAGTAGTTTAGTATTATATTGTTTTGTTAAAGTCTTTGAACAAGTTCCCATGCTACAGCCTGTTGTATGCATTATCTTATCTTATTATAATCTTGTAATTACTTAGCACAACAGTCTGTATTCGTCTATAAATAGTTGGGTTTATCCCACTATTTTAGACACTTGATTTTAATTGAATTCTTTCAAAGCTTTTATAACTTATAATCCATTTCATATATGAGAATCATTCAATACTTGCACTTACTGCTTTATACTTTGAATTGCTTTGATTCTCATTAACCGCTATAGTAAAGGGGGAGTAATAACTCATGTAAAAGTGATACTTTAAACTTAGAACATTTATTATTCCGTTGTGCAATAGACTACTCATAAATCTGCAAACACATAAGTGTTCTATAACTTAAACTGTCAAAAGAGACCACTGATCCAACAGCAAATGAGGCTACACTCACGGTCTGAGTTGGCACAATAATGTCCCGTTTGATTAAAAAAACAATTTGAAAATTGACTTTCATTAACCACCAAGCAAAAAGCTAACTATTACCAAGCGGGAATAGAAAGCCGAAATCCAGAAAAAGAAACAAATTACATCAAATCAAACGAACACCATCGCGCCCAATCCACTACCCTTCCTTAAACTTATGTTTGTACCACAAATAACCCAAAGTCTTGATGTTCGCAATCATCTTAACCACATTCGAATCCTTACCCGCGAAGAATTTTTTCATTCCTAGCTCTCCACATCCGCCAGCACGCGATGATAATCATCCCTTGAAGCACCATCTTCTTGTTGCACGAAATCCCACACTGTTCGTGCATAGTCACCAAATCATTAACATGAAACAAAATCATCTCAGGAATCCTGCACCATCTAGAGATACCATTCCAAATACCTAGTGAAATACTGCAACCTGTAAGAAGATGCTCAATCGTTTCTTCATTGTTATCGCACCAAACACACAAAAGATTATTAACTGTGATATTTCTTCTCATCAATGCTTTCTTAGTAGGAAGCCGATCCAGGAATGCTCTCCACATAAAAATGTTACATTTATTCGATACCCATCTACTCCAAGTAAAACCAAAACTATCAGCCCTTGTCCCCGTCCCACTCATCCATTTCTTGACCGCGACAACTGTAAATCCATCCTCTCCACCATCGTACCAAACCCAACCATCTTGCTTTTCCTGTAAGCGAACCTCTTGTAATAAAGTCTCTAGAACATGCTTGTCATTAACTTCATCGATGCCAGCCAACCCTCGCCTCCATTCCCATATCGTAACCCGGGCCGAACTCACAATCCGAAGCCGCCTTGAAACACAAACTCTTTTGTTCTTCTCTAACGAAAATAATACTGGAAATTTGTCCTTCAATGGTTCGTCGCACAACTATGTATCTAACCAAAAGCGTATTTGCTCTCCGTTTCCTATTTTCCCCCGAAACATGCGATTAAACCCAACTCCATTGACCTTATGTTTGTTCCAAAACGTAACCAAGGTTTTCCAAACCCCTGTTATAGAACTATTAACCAGTGCCACACCCCAACTTCGAGTTGACCCATGTATCGAAACAATCACTCTTCTCCACATCGAGTTTTGCTCATTATAAAACCTCCAAAGCCATTACCAATCAACGCAATATTGTTCACCTCTAGCTTTGCGATCCCCAATCATGCATCTTTAATAGATTTCGTAACGACCTCCCACAAAACCCAATTCATCTTTCAAATGTCATCCGACTCGCCCCACAAAAACCGTCTCATTAGACCTTCCAACGTATTGATGGTCTTCATAGGATCCTTAAAAAGGGAAAAGTAATAGGTGGGCAAACTATCAAGAATTGATTTAATTAAAGTCAACCGACCACCAATCGACAACGTGTTAGCTTTTCACTTTGATAACCTTCTCTCGAAAGTCTCGACGACCGGATCCCAATTCGAAATTCTATATATATTCGCCCCGACCTTGATTCCAAAATAAACAAACCGAATCTCACCTGCTTTACATCCCAAAGAATCGGCTTCCACTTTTAACTCATCATTATCAACCCCAACCCAAACAAAACCGATTTATGTATATTAATCTTCAATCCTGAACACAAAAAGAATACCCGAAGAATCCTTTTCATATTCGCGAAATTGAAAGAAGACCATTCCCCCATCAACATCGCATCATTCGTGTACAGCAAATGCGATAACACCAGACCATCATTAGGAAGCCACATACCGTCAAAAGCTCCTATGTCGCATGCCTTATTCATCAAACCAGAAAACGCCTGCATCAAAATAATAAAAAGAAAAGGTGAAATAGGGTCACCTTGACGAATTCCTTTCTGACAACCAAACTCAAATGTGGGCGATCCGTTCACCAAAACCGAGGATCTAACAGAGACCAGAACACCACGAATCTAATTGCACCAAACTGAAGGAAAATCCATCTGATCAAGCACCGATAATAAAAAAAATCCCAATTGACGTTGTCGTATGCTTTGTCAGGATCAATTTTAAACAAAAACATCTTTTTCCACGTTTTTTTGCCCACACAAGCACTTCGCCATTAACGGTCCGTCAAAAATATACCTGCCTGTTAAAAATGCCGATTGATTTTCAGAGACTACTTTACTCATTATCAACTTTAATCGATTCGCCAAGACTTTCGACATGACCTTGCTAATAATTCCAATGAGATATATCGGTCTAAAATCCAGAGCTGTCTCCGAGAATGATAAAAAAAATTTGGGCCTCGGGCGAGACAAAAAAATTGGGCCCTCCCCATATAACATAAACTTATCAATCATATATTAAAAAAACACAATACAACGATAATTGTTATAAAATTAACAAAACAAAAGTAATGTAGCAAAATATCGAACTTACATACTTATGATTTCGATATAACTAGTGAGATTCCTCGCGCAACACAATGGGTTTTTGGCCGGTCTTGGTTCGATACGACTCCAACATTCGGTATGGTGACCGAAAGAGATATACCCAAAAGATACTCTATGTTGGCGCTTTGATTACATGTACAACTTGGTTTTACGTAAAAAAAATTATTTACATGTAAATACAAAGAAGCATATCCATACTCGTAATTTTTATAAAACATAGTATAAAAAAGTTTTAAGGGAAAAACCAAATATACTCAAAAGTAATTAATAATTAAATTATTGTAACAACTAAATAGCTACGTAAATAAATAAATGTTTGCATAGATCAATCTGTAAGAAGAAAAAAATACGGGTAAAGAAAATTACGAGGAAAGTAAAAATACAGATATTTGAAATGAAAAAAAAAATGAAGAAAAAAAGATTTAATACCGTTAAAATTGTGGACGATAAGTGACACAAGCCATCATCAAGTTGATAAATTTAATTTTCAGCTCAATATCTATAAAGAATTAATGATAGAAAACAAAAAAAACATGGAAAAAATTTACTAGCGGGATTCGAACCAGGAACTTGAAATTTAGGATAATACACATCTACCACTGGGACAATATCAGTGCGGATATACATATTCGATAGATTATAAAAATTATAAACTTTGGAAAAAAAATCGAACCCCTTAGGCATTTGGGCCTCGGGCCGTCGCCCGGGCTGCCTAGCCCAAAAACCGCCCCTGCTAAAATCCCCACCCGAATGACTTTGTCATTACGTGGGCTTAGCACTTAGTAAAACTCAGCCATAGACCAACTTTTTAGTTTACTAAGGATTACCCATTTTTATATTAAAACAATGTTCTAATTTGAGTAAGGATATTGTATAGTTCTGGCTGAGAGCTATTAAAAAAAAATGAGTAAGGATAAAGTATATACAGGGACATAAAGATCATAAAGTTATTTATGATTAACATTTAGCATGTTGGGTGAACATGTGTCGCAACCTCATTAGTCATTGGTCAACGTAGTTGCAAAAGGTTTTCGAGATAATTTGGTTGAACACTAAGAGTATACGGTGTGGTATACATTTCCCTCAACTCACTCAAGTGTCATATCAACGTCATCTCATTTTCTCTCTTTCCTTTTCCAAAGTTTCGAAATGGTATTCTCCCAATTTCACTTCATTTTTTTATTACATAAAGTTTGATTAAAAAAATAGGCCAATCATCTCCCTCGGTGCCTTCGGTGATATTTCCCCGAGTTCCCCGAAAAACTATCGGGGGGGGGGGGTGTTCCCCGTCGGAGACGAAGCCACATCACCACCCCGAGCCACCTCCCCGATACCACACCTATCAGTCTAATCAACTTTTAAAAGTGTTAGGGGGACAGGGCGCCACCAGAATTGGGCACGGGTACCCCATTACCAGCACGGTAACATCGTCGTCACCTATGCTGGTAGGGTTCTCGTGAACCGTTTTCTGGTTGTTGTTACCGTGCTGGTACAAAGAAACGGTCTTTTTTCTTGACCAATAAAAATATGCCACGTTTTTTCACCTTTGACCGTGATTTTGTTACCGTTTTTTATTTTTTTACCGTTTAATTTTGACCTTTTTTTATCTTTTACCCCTATACAAATCATACATTCACATAAAATACTTGTCACGGTTAACTTTCATTAAAAATTAGCCAACATTAAACAATAAACACTAAACAACATTAAACCTTAATTATTAAATAAATGTCGCAACATTCGCCATGGCGCAAAATGGGTGTGAAGTTAGTCATGTGTGCATGGTAGTAGTCGCCGCGCGTGACTTGGATTGCAATGTCTTATTGAAGATTAGGGTGTCTCTCCATCGTGGCTTCATAGAGGGCGTTCTAACGGATACACCTAGACCAGAGAAGAATCCACCTACAAATGAGCGAATCCTTGGGGCGGTCATTTGTGCCGGTTATTTCATTGAATACCACCGACACCCGGTTCCAAAACGAAGTTCTTGGGAAATCGGCAGCATGGTTTCTCACCATCAAGTATGCCCTCGTTAACGCGATCTCCTCATTTACATTCCACGGGTTCATTTTAACGATACGATTAAAGTATAACCGGTTTTGGTGTGATTTTGGTATTGAATGGAGTTTTTATAGAACAAAACGTAACGGTACATTGAAGGTTGCAACGACTTAAACTTTAGTAACGGTAATAAAATTAATTACCTTCTGCAAATTAATCGGTTACTTTTTTTGAATTTAAATAAAATATAAATGAAAGAATCAGTTAAGTGCTGCCTCTAAAAATGTGTTTCAGTGAAGTACATCAGTGAAGTGATGTGACAGTGTATAATTGGTTAAAATCAGTGAAGTAGAAATAGAAATCTATAGGCGCCCCTTGAGGCCTTATAATTAGGGTACTCAACTTAGTTTGTTTTGTCTCAATTATGTCACTTAATATTCATGTTTTATATTACTTAGAGGTTTTTTCAATTATTTTATAGGTAACTATGGTAATGTGTCTTTTTGTTTCTTCTTTTGCTATTTATTAATGCCGATGTTAAGTGATTACATGAATTTCAACATCTATTTCTTTTTTAATTTTTAATATAATGAACATGTTTTTTCTTTTTAAATATAATACATTTATTAAATATACCAACCCCAACATCTTCTCCTCTATTTCAGTCTTATATAAAATATGACAAGGCTCAATTTGAATGTTAAATGACATAATTGGGATAAAAAAAGAGTACCGGTTTTTAAAACTTGGTTACTATTTGTGAAATCTTCCCTATCTTTTATATAATATACAACATTAGCTAACGATCATTTATATTTTTTTGGCGTTCACGTATTATAGTTCTACTAGTTAATAACGGTCCAGCAGATTGAGTTTTGTATTGGCCCTCTTAAATAGGCCTGTAAATGAACGAAACGTTCATGAACTGTTTGGCGGGAAGTTCGTTTATGTTCGTTTTTTTTAAATAAATGAACGAACACGAACACAATTTTTTGTTCGTTTAATTAAATGAATGAACATGAACATATGTTTTGTTCGTTCATTTATATTCATAAACGTTCGTTTATGTTCGTTCATTCAGGGGCGGATCTAATCTTTGAGGAGGGTGGGCATGTACCCATATGTGTATGCATATATACTTTTTCCTTTTTTTGGGGTGAGAAATTTGGGTGATGTCTCTGCGTAGAAGGAATAATTTTGATAAAAGGAAGAAGATAACCTAAAAGTAAATTCTATTTGATTTTTTTTTAATTTAAACACATTTTTCAATGTCAAGTATGTAAATATCAGTAAAAAATTGACTTTACAGTTTGCAACTTTGCATCAATTTTCAAACTCTTTAATGATAATTTATAAGATATAATAAAACTCTTTCTTTTTTATTTAATTTTTATTTTTAACTTTATTAGTTATCCATTTTTTTATTATTTACTTTTATTTTATTAGTTAATTTAGTCTTTTGTACTTGTTTATAGTTACTTTATTAGTTATCCATTTTTTATTATTTACTTTTATTTTATTAGTTATCCATTTTCTTTTACCAATGGGTGGTGGCCTATTGGCAAAGACAAAGCCTTTAAACACATAGGTTGTGGAAGGTCTTGGGTTCAAGTCTCAATGACCAGAGGATTAAAAGAGAAACTAGCCTTTCAAAAAAAAAGTTAATTTAGTCTTTTATACTTGTTTATAAGGTTATTGATCTCGCTAGATTATTACATAACATCACTTATGCTACTACCAACTGAATTAATGTTAGAGGAAGCCAACAACCATTCTTATATTAAAAAAACAATCATTCTTAAAAAAAAAGTTACCAAAATACACTTGTACATCAAAACATAATTTTATTCAGAGGGTCCGGTTAATAACTTCTAGTTTCGTCACTATTTATGTCCTTCAACGTTCATTTGAAAATTTACATCAATAGGATTATATCATCCAGTTATCAATGGTTATAGTATAACTTGATTTAATCCAAATAACACCTATTTATAATATGACTTGACTTGTTATCTGGTTAACACTAATTTATATTGTCTTGATTTGTTATACAAATATCATCATTAAGTGGATATATATAAATTGATTTTACCCGACCCATTTTGACCAACTTGTTTTGACCGCCTTTTAACCCAACAAATTTGTGCCCCCCCCCCCCCCCGGTCAAGAAAATTTCTGGATCCTCTACTGCGTTCATTTATGTTTGTTTATGTTCATTCGTTTATTTTTATTCGTTTATGTTTGTTTAATTAAACTTTACTTTATTTTTATTATTTATTTCCCTTTTGTTAAGTAATCTTAATTCATATTATATTATATTATATACAATATATTTGATATGTTCTAAAAACTTAACCCTAACTCTAACATGCATGTATATTCAAACTACTAATTTAGATTTGGTTTTGGTTGCAATGTGATGTATTAGACTTGGTTGAATTGTGATGAATCATTATTAACTTGTTTTTGTTTGTGTTCATTAATGTTCGTTTATGTTCATTTGTGTTCGTTTATGTTCATGAACTGTTCGTTTATGTTTTAAATGAATGAACATAAAGGAACACCACAAATTTCTTAATGAACGAACACAAACACAAAAATGTGTTCGATTATGTGTTCGTGTTCATGTTCGTGTTCAGTTAAAGTTAAATAAACAAACACGAACACGCTTGTGTTCATGTTCGTTCGGTTCGTTTACAGGCCTTCTCTTAAATCACTTGCATTTTTTTTCTTTTGGTATAAAACGTTAAAAAGGTTTACATAAAAGGTAGTCTAGACTAGCTAAATGTTTAAAACCGTTACATTTAAAAAAAATTGTCTAAAATTGTGGATATACAACCTTGTTGGTTTCGAATTTTCTTACTCAAAATAACTTTTAACATTACGTTGATTTTGTGTTTTAAAACAATCGTCAACAATTACCCAAGTGGCAAGTGTAGTAGTTTTTTCCATAACTTTGGATTGGCGAAAGACCAAATAATAATTCTAAGAAATTATTACGGTGCGTCCACACGTTTTTTTAACATTGCGCCAACATTTTTAACATGTTATTGTGTGTTTTATTGCTTCAAGAATTTCCTTGGGCACGTTACATGCCATGATGACCTTTTTAGGTATAATATCCTTTTTGGAGAGCCGTAACCATTTTTTTACGGCAAAACGCTTTATATATATATATATATATATATATATATATATATATATATATATATAAAGAGCCCGCAAGCAGTTGGGATACACCAAAAACGAAATAAAAGACGACAAAACAACACCAAACTACAACCAGGAATTACACCACCATAGATAAGTTGAACTCAGCTCAATCGGCCCAAGCAATCTGGCCCAAATTCGATCTTTGGGTAAGCCAAAAATAGGAGTCCTCTTTAATGTGGTCAACCGTCACACGAACCGGTTCAAACACCCCGTCAAAAGTCTTCTGGTTCCGAGCCAGCCAGATCCTCCAAAACGTCGCTTGCACTATCATCCTGACAATTTTCTTCTAAACTTTCGAACCTGGATTATGATAGATACTGGTAAGCCAAAAAACGATGGAGCTAGCGTCCGAAGGCCAAGGAATTTTCAACCACACCAAGATATTCCACCACACCGCTCGAGACCAGAAGCAAGACAAGAACGTGTGGACGTTGTCTTCCGGGTCTATGTTGCACCTGGGACAAACGCAATCCGCCAAACCGATCCCACGAAGAACCAGCTCCACTCTCATAGGCATCCTCCCCAATATGGCTTTCCACAAAATAACATTGGCTTTTGACACGGCCCACTTTTTCCACACATGAGCAGCCCATTCCGGAGGCTGAACATCAATGCTAGCCAGCTCCGTTCTTATTTCTTTAACTGAGAACAGAGCTCCATCATCATTGCACCAAGACCACACATCCGGGGACCCATCAATCACGACACTGTTCAGAGACTAATAAGCGAATGGAACTGACCCGAATAGGATACAGCAGCAGCCGAGTTGAACCAGTCCTAGCGCCACAACAGACTACCATCCTGAATAATATAACAATCTGAAACCGCTGCGTCCTTATTCCTAGCAGCCGCAAACAGACCCGGGAACAGGGCTTTGAACGAGTCGCTAACAGCCCAACGATCCTTCCAAAACAGAATTTTAGCGCCATCTCCGACTCTAACTTTCAGTTTGTCCGACATCACCATACCCTTCGAACGGAGAGTCCCCTCAACCTGGCCAATATCCTTCCACACGCCTGGAATGCCTTTCTTCACAAAAATAATATTCGACCCCCTACCCGACGAGTGAATCGCCTTAATGAGTTTCACCCAAAGTCTCTCCGGTTCTTGTTTGAACCTCCAACATCACTTAGATAGCATCGCAATGTTAAAAGTTTCGATACTACCCACCCCGGCTCCACCAACTTTTTTATTCGCCATCAACTTCTCCCATTTAACCCATCGCACTTTGCTTCTCGAACCGGTTTTGCCCCATAAATACGGATGCCTTCTAGCTTCTTTATCAAAAACTTAGGTGCTGGGAAAAGCGAGAGGAAATAGGAAGGTAGACTACCTAACACGGCTTTGACAAGCGTTAGTCTACACGCAAAAGATAAAGTTCTAGCCTTCCAAGCTGTCAAGGTTTTGTTAAACTTATCAAAAACAGGCTGCCACCATCTTACACACTTCATATTCACCCCCAAGGGGACACCCAAGTATGAGAAAGGCAAAGTCCCTTTCCCACAATTTAGGGTGTTAGCAAAAGAGGCCACTTCTTCACTGTCCACATCAAAGCCGAAGACTTGCACTTATGGTTGTTAACTTTGAGGCCGGATACGAGAGATAGGCACCGAAGGAATCTTTTAATAGTCACCACGTTCTCTTCGGACCATTCTCCCAAGAACATAACATCATCCGCAAAGCAAAGAGTGGAGACAATCGGCCCTCTATTAGGTAACTTCACACCTTTAAATAAGCCCAAATCGATAGCCCGATCCATGAACTTTTTAATCGCTTCCATAGCTATAATAAAGAGAAACGGGGAGATAGGATCCCCTTGTCGAAGACCTCTTTTGTAAGCAAACTTAGCCGTAGGAGAGCCATTGACAAGGACCAAGCCTCTCCCCGAACTTAGGCAAGCCTTGATCCATGTCACCCATTTAATCGGGAAACCCATGAACTACATAACGACGGATAGGAACTTCGAATTTAGAGAATCATAAGCTTTGTGGAAGTCGATCTTGAACACAAGGAGCTTGTACTTCGTCTTCTTCGCCCACGATATAATTTCACTAACCACAAGGGGCCCGTCAAGGATGTTCCTACCACCCACGAAAGCTGATTGGGTGGGCCCGATAATAGCATCCAAGACCCCTTTAAGCCGCTTCGAAAGCATCTTAGACAAGATCTTGTAAACCGAAGCGACCAAAGAGATTGGCCGATAGTCGGAGAGCTCTTGCGGATCCGATTTCTTAGGAATGAGCATTATAAAAGAAGCATTGCAGCCAAATGATATCTCACTTGAAATAAAAAACTCATTAAACATATTAAGGAAATAAGGTTTCAGCGGTTCCCAGAACTTCTTGAAGAACTTGTGGGTAAACCCGTCCGGGCCGGGTGATTTACCACCATTACAATCCTCCACAGCAGCCCAGATTTCCTCCTCTACAAACGGCTAGCAAAGGGCATCGGATTGAGCCGAATTCAGACTAGGAAGGCCCACATTGGCGAAAGTCGGTCTCCGTCTAATTGGTTCAGAAAACAAACTACGAAACCAGCCTAAAACTTCTTTCTTTAATACAACCGGATCGGACTCCCACACCCCGTTAACCATCAGCCCGTCAAGCTTGTTCCGGGCAATATTCGCATTTATGATGCCGTGGAAAAAGGCCGAATTCTCGCCACCATTTTTGACCTAATTCACTCGAGCTTTTTGTTGAAGATCTTTGGCCTTAGATAACTCCAAACAGCGAACTTGCTTTCTTATCTTAACCTGTAAATTTTTCTCCTCGACGGACAAGGAGCGCCTCTCCGCCAAGTCTTCTAAGTCTTTAACCCATCCGCATAAAAACTTGGAATAGCTCTGTTCATTAAGTTTCAAGGCAACCCTCTTATTTTTCAAATCATTCTTAACCCTCTTGAGGAGAGTCAACAGGACCACTTCAGCCCTCCCGTCGTCCACAGGAGCAGCTAAAGAAGTGCTGATCGTATTCACCAAATCATCATTAATCAGCCAGGAATTAAAAACTTGAATGGAATCGCCCCAAAGTTCCGATTAGCACATCATAAAGAGATTGGGCAATGATCAGACCAACGCCTATCATGGACTCTAAGCTGGGCCGACGACCACATATTCACAAAGTCATTACAAACCAATACACGATCCAGTTTACTTAGCTTCAAATCTTCGTGATCAGAGATGAATGTGAAGGAGCCGCCCGACATATTGAACTCGGACCAACCAACTCTCCGAATAAAGTCGTTAAAATAGGCTGAGTCGACCGGTTTGAAGGTCGAGTTCACCCTTTCCGACTGGTTCCTCACTTCATTATAATCTCCTAAAGACACCCAAAACCCGGAATGACTCTCCACCAAATTCAGAATCTCCACCCACATATCTCTTTTTAACGACGCCTCATTCGGCGCGTAAATATTAAGAATGTTCAAATGAATCCCCGGGCCAATCAAATCACCATAAATCAACAGAAAGTACCTGCTCTTGACGCAACCCTCAACACGGAACCTAGAGGGATCCCAAATCGAGAGAATACCGCCGGATCGGCCGATAGCATCCACCGATTCAAACGCCAGAGGTGACCAATCCTAGAATCTCGAAACGAAATTATGGTCCAGACCACTCTGGTGGGTTTCTTGGATACCCACAAAATCCGCTTTAACATCGCGTTTTAACTTTCGAACCCAAGCATGTTTCCCATCCGCCAAAACCCCTCTAATATTTAGGCTTAAATAATTCATTTCTTACCAGTAGCTTTCGATTCCCCATAAACCAATTTGCGCATCTGGTTATCAAATCCCTTGAGGTCCATTCCCAGCTTAATACCAAACTTCAGCGAGTCTTGAACCTCCAATTCAAGGTCAGCCGCTACCTCAACCGAAGAAACCGAAGAAGAATCGACCTCATCTTCAGCCGACACAAATCTTCTTTTATCTAAATTAATAGGTCTTCTTCTGCACTCCGCGTCTTGCTCGATCAGATCTTCCAGAGAGGAAGGATCAGTATTGACAGAACAATTAAGGTCAGGGGTGACATAATTGTTATTATCGCCACCAGGGGTGTCCAACAGACTATTCCCCACTGGGCCAGCATCCCCTTCATTAAACATTTCAGCCGAGTCCAGCCCATCATTGGGCCCAAAGATGACAGAAGCTAGCCGGGTACCATGGGCTGGCCCACAATCTGACCCCTTGGAATAACTCTGACCCACGAAAGGTAGTTGTTCCTGGGGACCACCAAAGCCGCCAACCTAATCTTGCAAATGGCTTTGTTATAAAACTAGTGGGATTCCCTCGCTTTACGCGGCAAGAATCAATCAGTATCAATTCAACTTGTTATCGTATCGGTATGATACCAGCATTTGGTGTAGCAATCTAAAGAGAGAACATAAAAATAAAAGCATGATATGTATTACATCGATAGGGAACCATAAATTTCAATATAGGTAACGATGTTGTTGATTGGTACCATTTTGTTTCGGAGGCGGACCAATTTTTAATTAAATCTAAACGAAACATCGCACAACAGTAAAGTAAGCTTTACCCGTTAACAAAAAACAAACAAAAAAATCATAAATTTACCAAAAACTCACTCCATTCCAACCCCTTTCCTCATACCCCATTTCTAAAATTTACCAAAAACCTATGTTAAGCCCCTATATATGGGGTCTTCCATACTTCCCTCATATCATTTAATAATAATAAAATAATACAAATGGAAGGTGGAGTAGTTTGATGTTGGTTGTAAAGAAATAAAATAATAATAGAAAAAGCTTATAGGGGATGTGAGAGCATTTGAAAAAGTGAGAGGCAATTTTAGAAAACTATGATTTTTCCTTAAATTATACGATTAGGAATGAGGAACGGGCTGTGAATGCTCTTACACCCGATTTGAAATGTTTAGTATAGTATAGGAACAGAGTAAATAATTTACATAATTAAAGGGAAACACTATGATAGTCACAGTCTTGGTTTTTTCTCGGTAGTCTGTCTTGGTATTTTCTTAAGCCTTAAGAAATAACTTTATACGTCTATTGTGCTTTTTTTAGTAGATAGCTTTGTTAAGTTTTTAAAAAAGAATGTTTTCAAAAGATTAAGCCTTAAAAAACAGTCATCTTTTACTTTATAAATACTAGTTTACACTCGACATCTATTTTTTTGTTGCCTACCTATAAAAAGTTGACAAATTATTGATGGGACACTTAAATTAGTTTTAGACGGAGGGGTGTGGATCGGTGGAGGGGGTCGGGAAGCTGATGTGGCCCTCGTCCCCGTCGAGGGAACACCCCCGCCCCCCGTCGTTTGAAGATCGGTGCCAACGACATAATTCTCCCGTCCGCCCCGTCCAAGTTTTTGATGGTGTGTGGTCCCACTTTCAAGCTTTGTGTGTCTGTATGAGAGAGAGAGAGAGAGAGATGTGTGTTTGTACGAAGAGTATTTTTTTATAGTTAAAAAATGGAAAGGGGAAAGGGGAAGGAAGGGAGAACTATTTCCCTTATTTAGGAGATGGGAAGGAGTAAATGACGTGACGCTGATGTAGACAAGGGAAGAAGAGTTCCACACCCCATAGCCTTAGATGTATAATGTTCTAATTTTACTTAGAGAAGGTTCTTTTTCTTTTAATTAGAATTTTATGAACTCATTCATGACACAAAGGTTTTGGTTGAAAACTCAAGTGCTTTAAATTTAGGCTATGTGTTTATGGCTAGAGGTGCGCCACAACTTGATCTAATTATATTGTGTTAAGTAGGTGTCTACGTATTAATGGCTCGCGACTGCGAACTTTTCATTTGATCCCGTTATTGGTCAAAGTGAGCGGGTCTTTTTTTACCAAATAATAATATTAAACATTACAAAACATTTTTCTAAAACATTATATTAAATAAAAAAAATACATTGCACTAAAAAAGTTACACTAAAAAAAACATTACATTAAAAAAAAGTTACACTAAAATAAAACCATTACATTAAAAAAAACCTAACGTATGGTTCGCCGAAACGTGGTGAAAGTCATGCCCAACCTCCGAAAGGTACTCCACGTGCGTAAAAGCTAACAGCACGTCTTCTTTTTCGCCGGGGAGATCTTTGGAGACTTTTTTATACGCGATTTCGAAGTTTTAACACTTCGATTTCAAATCCCTGTACTTGTGAGAGATCGAATCACAAGTACATTTGGTACCCCCCGACAAGGTTACCAAACTTCACTAGCACCTTTCCCCATTGTGGTCCGCGGCTTCGAGAATCACGACTTGTCTAGGCGGCATCACCGTGCACTTGATTATAAGCGATTATTAATGCTAGTTCCTCCTCCTCGGTCCATTGCTGTCACACCCTCAAATATCCACCTGCGGAGTTCTACCGCGAGGCGTGTGACATACCAGGATCCAAGTCAACGGTCACAATAAACGACGTCTAAATGTAAAAACATACGTAATAAAAACCATGCATAAGATTTAAAATTCAACATTAAGTAGTGCGGAAGCATTAAAAGTTTACAAAAGTCATGCCGAAAATAAAACATAAGTTCCCAAGTTTAACATTTCCAAAACATGCCATGAGACCCTAGACGCAAGACGACCCAGTGCGACTCCGTGCGCCTATCTGACAGCTGCTACCTTAGCGACCTGAGAAAACATGCTAAAAGAGTCAACATATAATGCTGGTGAGTTCACAGGTTTTATTTAAACTTTTAAATAATCTTTTGCAAACCGTTTCCGTTTTGTTTCCATTTCGTTTCCGTTTCGTTTCCGTTTCGTGTTATTACTATGCTTGCGAGAACGCTAGCTAGGCGCAGAATAAGATACTCATACGGGTGAAACCATTGCTGACTAAGCCGTGTAATGACCCTTAGTTCCTATGGGCTACCGTCATCGCCGGTAGACCTTGTTTTATAGAGACAATATGCACCCGCACGGTCCCACCGTCGAGTGGGGTTTGTCAGTCCCCAATAGCGCTATCCATATTTCCCCGCCATATACCCATGTTAGTGGTTTCTAAGGGACTTTTTGATGAACCGCATAGTATATTAAATAAGCCATAGTATAACGTGATAAGAGCCATGAGCAATAAGAGTAAAATAAGTCATAAGTCATAAGTCATAAAAGAGTTTTAAGCATGTTTCTCCCCCGAAAACATAAACCGTAAACTGTGGGGCCGTGAACTCACCTTGGGTTGCGTATACCGTTTATGAGCGAACCGTTTGTGTGATATGAGTAAACCGTCTGTAAGATATGATAGCCCCAACTAGTGGTGACCTATCATGAGATATATGCTAAGTTAGACTAATAACCCACAGGGTTCATTAGTCCCTAAGTCCAGTCCATGACCATGATGTGTTTGAAAAACGTGTTTGACCGACAACCAGACTACGTAAGACAAGACTCGACATCCCATTGGTGACCCGACATTCCACGTGAGTACCTCATACACAAATATACACAAAACATGCAATTCAACACTTAACCTACGTTAAAGTTCAACGATTCTAACACATAGGTCAAATAACGTACGAACAAGTCCGAACACGTGTTATTATGTTACTAAGCATGTCACAGGGTTCCTAACATGTTCCTAGGTGTCAAATCGGGTTTCGGGATGTTAGAATACACTTACAACAGCATTATGCGCGATTAGGAACTTAGCATGCAATTAGGAAAGTCAACACGTGATTAGGGATGGTCAACAGGCAATTAGCAGGGCTAATCGCCACCTATGTTAGGTGATTAGGGCTAATCACATGCATATCAGGCGATTATGGTCATGTGGTATGCAATTCAGGGCTTAACTAGTGATTAGGGTCACAATTGCATGACTTGCTAGCAATTAGGATCATAATTGCATGACTTGCTAGCAATTAGGATCACAATTGCATGACTTGCTAGCAATTAGGATCACAATTGCATGACTTGCTAGCAATTAGGATCACAATTGCATGACTTGCTAGCAATTAGGATCACAATTGCATGACTTGCTAGCAATTAGGATCACAATTGCATGACTTGCTAGCAATTAGGGGCTAATCGCCACCTACAACACACGAGTAGCCCATCCTTTAGGCGATTAGGATTGCTAATCGCCTATAGTGCAGCAATTGTGGTTTTTCGCGCGTTTAACCCTCCAAATCAGATCCGAAACGTGTAAAAACACCCAATAATCATCCAAACATATTAATAAACATATTTCAAGCAAAACCCCTAAGTTTTCATCATTCTAACAGTCCCGAATGCGAGCGTTTTCCCAAAATAGCAATTTAACATGAAAACATCACATCAACATGCAATAACTTGCCCTAAATAGCAAATATTCAGATCTAATCACATAATCACGTTGTCCGAAAGCATCCTACTGTTCTAACATCATCCTAGAGCAAACCCTAACATCAAGCAATCAACAACACACCTCATATCATCCTAAATCATCCAAAATCATTCAAACGGGTCAAAACATCAAGTATCCATAATACACGACCAAAACCATCCAAACTCCTAGGACATCATCATACTAACTTGTAACAGCTATAAACATCATAATAACACAAAAACAATCATGATTAGATCCCAAAAACTCTATCTTTAATCACATATAACACATATAACACATGTAAAGGTGTGGGTTTGTTTAGAAACGGTTTTAAATGGATTTTCAAAGACAAAAACCTTTAAAAGTCAGGTCTGGACATTTAGGGAGTAAAACATAATCATTTAAAGGTTTGGGTTTGAAGAACACACCTTGTATTTAAGAGTAGATGATGGAATAAGCTTGGAAATGGTTGTTTGTGTGTAAAAATGGGTTCCAGAGGGTGTTTGTGGGTTGAGATATGTTATGGGACGGCTAGGGTTGTGTAAATAATGTTTTGGAGGTCAAGGGTGGTATTTATAGGTGTTTTTAGTCGTCAAGTACGTTGCAGGCGATTATGCAGCAGTTGCAGGCGATTAGGGCTGCTAATCGCCACCCCTTTAGGCGATTAGCCTGCTAATCGCCACCCCTTTAGGCGATTAGCCTGCTAATCGCCACCCCTTTAGGCGATTAGCCTGCTAATCACCACCCCTTTAGGCGATTAGCCTGCTAATCACCACCCCTTTAGGCAATTAGCCTGCTAATCACCACCCCTTTAGGCAATTAGCCTGCTAATCACCACCCCTTTAGGCAATTAGCCTTGCTAATCGCCTACAGGGTCTGGTGTGGTGTATTTGGCGCGTTAAACTCCGTTTTAACATATGTTAACACATTTTCACATACCGACAAGTCACATAATGATTATAAACACATAATGCATGAAAGTAAACACGTTCACACTCGTTCACCAATTCCCGGGACTCGAGACTTGTGTACGTTAAAACCCTAATGATGTGCGACTCGACTCGACCGACCTTGTTTTGTGTAACGTATGCGCGACTCGCTAAGGTAGACTTTACTAAGTTTTCAAAAGTTAGTTACCGGAAGTTGCCGGGTGTCACATCATCCCCCTGTTAAAAGAATTTTCGTCCCGAAAATTTCCCGAAGTCGAAAAGAGAAGACAAAATAAGGAGAAAAATTTTCCGGGTCGTCACATCATCCCCCTGTTAAAAGGAATCTCGCCCCGAGATTCTTTTAGCCCCAACAGTGATGAGCGTCGACCTCTGTGTATGCCCAAGTAACGTTTCCCCAAGGAACAGCGAGTGAATATGAGACAAGAGACCCCCGATCGAAGGCCTACTGGGGACTACTGTGATCGGTGTAACAACCCACTGGTACCGTCCAAGTAGCATCCCCAGAGGACCCTCATCGACCCCAAAGAATGAGAAGTAAAGACCAAACCCCAAGAAATACCCAAAGACACGAACACACAACAATGCGAAAGAGTAGAACCAAGGCGTAACGAAAGATGAGAAAGAATACGTACGGGTAACAGTGTCTGTGTCCATCTGGTCCTCCCAAGCACCTGGGTGGCTCCCACGCGCATCTCGGCCACCACCTTCATTGTTTTCACCACCGGAAGTCCCTGCTTCAGCTTGATCCAACTTTGGGCAATCCCGCCTGAAGTGCCCCTCCTCGCCACAATTGTAACACCCCTGGTCCTTCTGAGTATTAACACGCGCCTTTCCTGGCTGAAGTTTGACCCTACAATTCTTAGCGACATGACCCATCAGTTTACATTTGTTGCAACGGAACTTCTCGCAGTCGCCGAAATGATGGTACCCGCAATGGTTGCACTTCCGTTGCTTCCCATAATAGCCCCTTTGCTTCTTGCTAGATGCTGACCCTGAAGCTTCAAACCTCCCCACCTGCTGTGATTGAACTGATGCTGACCTTGCTCCGACATTATCCCATTTCCATTTGTTGCTCAGACTCGCACCAAGGATGTGGGGCTCGTGCTCCATGAACACCTTGAAAGTACACACCTGCTGACCGAGAGGAGGCGGTGGTGGAGGGGGTTGTTGATTGTCGACGTTCCCACCTAGGCCATGCTGAGCGAACTGGAAGGTAGCAAGAGCAACGGACACCTGTTGCTGGATCAAATTACTCAGCTCTTCTCGGGTTATGTTGATGCTGTCACGTCTCTCGTCACCACTGTGTCCACCACGATATCCAGACATCTTCTGTCGAAACAAGCACCAAAACTCTCAGACCCAACACCAAAGTTAAACCAAGAGAATATGAAAAGTTTAAGATCGGGTCCCAATGTGACCATAAATCCCAACACGAGATCCACCAAGTCTTCCATGCATTTCAACTTATGATTTCGTGTGCACCCGAAATGATAAATTGCTCTACATGGTCCTCAAGGCGTGCCCCGAGCTCGAACCTCAAGTCACTCGATACCCACGTCTTAAGAAGACATAAGCAACACAAAAGACCAACACACAAGTTTCCTCGAGCGCAAACCCGAAGAAGAAGATAAAGTGGAGCTAGGAATAACCAAGGATAAGGTAGATAACGTGACACTGTGTGGTAAGGATACCGACACCCCGACAAGTTAGTATGTTTACCAAAAGACACGACTCAAATGTATGTGACCGTCTAGTGTGTGAGACTCGGCTATAGTCTAGACTCTACATGCAGTCCTAGTTCACTATAACCATTGGCTCTGATACCAATCTGTCACACCCTCAAATATCCACCTGCGGAGTTCTACCGCGAGGCGTGTGACATACCAGGATCCAAGTCAACGGTCACAATAAACGACGTCTAAATGTAAAAACATACGTAATAAAAACCATGCATAAGATTTAAAATTCAACATTAAGTAGTGCGGAAGCATTAAAAGTTTACAAAAGTCATGCCGAAAATAAAACATAAGTTCCCAAGTTTAACATTTCCAAAACATGCCATGAGACCCTAGACGCAAGACGACCCAGTGCGACTCCGTGCGCCTATCTGACAGCTGCTACCTTAGCGACCTGAGAAAACATGCTAAAAGAGTCAACATATAATGCTGGTGAGTTCACAGGTTTTATTTAAACTTTTAAATAATCTTTTGCAAACCGTTTCCGTTTTGTTTCCATTTCGTTTCCGTTTCGTTTCCGTTTCGTGTTATTACTATGCTTGCGAGAACGCTAGCTAGGCGCAGAATAAGATACTCATACGGGTGAAACCATTGCTGACTAAGCCGTGTAATGACCCTTAGTTCCTATGGGCTACCGTCATCGCCGGTAGACCTTGTTTTATAGAGACAATATGCACCCGCACGGTCCCACCGTCGAGTGGGGTTTGTCAGTCCCCAATAGCGCTATCCATATTTCCCCGCCATATACCCATGTTAGTGGTTTCTAAGGGACTTTTTGATGAACCGCATAGTATATTAAATAAGCCATAGTATAACGTGATAAGAGCCATGAGCAATAAGAGTAAAATAAGTCATAAGTCATAAAAGAGTTTTAAGCATGTTTCTCCCCCGAAAACATAAACCGTAAACTGTGGGGCCGTGAACTCACCTTGGGTTGCGTATACCGTTTATGAGCGAACCGTTTGTGTGATATGAGTAAACCGTCTGTAAGATATGATAGCCCCAACTAGTGGTGACCTATCATGAGATATATGCTAAGTTAGACTAATAACCCACAGGGTTCATTAGTCCCTAAGTCCAGTCCATGACCATGATGTGTTTGAAAAACGTGTTTGACCGACAACCAGACTACGTAAGACAAGACTCGACATCCCATTGGTGACCCGACATTCCACGTGAGCACCTCATACACAAATATACACAAAACATGCAATTCAACACTTAACCTACGTTAAAGTTCAACGATTCTAACACATAGGTCAAATAACGTACGAACAAGTCCGAACACGTGTTATTATGTTACTAAGCATGTCACAGGGTTCCTAACATGTTCCTAGGTGTCAAATCGGGTTTCGGGATGTTAGAATACACTTACAACAGCATTATGCGCGATTAGGAACTTAGCATGCAATTAGGAAAGTCAACACGTGATTAGGGATGGTCAACAGGCAATTAGCAGGGCTAATCGCCACCTATGTTAGGTGATTAGGGCTAATCACATGCATATCAGGCGATTATGGTCATGTGGTATGCAATTCAGGGCTTAACTAGTGATTAGGGTCACAATTGCATGACTTGCTAGCAATTAGGATCATAATTGCATGACTTGCTAGCAATTAGGATCACAATTGCATGACTTGCTAGCAATTAGGATCACAATTGCATGACTTGCTAGCAATTAGGATCACAATTGCATGACTTGCTAGCAATTAGGATCACAATTGCATGACTTGCTAGCAATTAGGATCACAATTGCATGACTTGCTAGCAATTAGGGGCTAATCGCCACCTACAACACACGAGTAGCCCATCCTTTAGGCGATTATGCCCCTAATCGCCTAATACATAGGCGATTAGGATTGCTAATCGCCTATAGTGCAGCAATTGTGGTTTTTCGCGCGTTTAACCCTCCAAATCAGATCCGAAACGTGTAAAAACACCCAATAATCATCCAAACATATTAATAAACATATTTCAAGCAAAACCCCTAAGTTTTCATCATTCTAACAGTCCCGAATGCGAGCGTTTTCCCAAAATAGCAATTTAACATGAAAACATCACATCAACATGCAATAACTTGCCCTAAATAGCAAATATTCAGATCTAATCACATAATCACGTTGTCCGAAAGCATCCTACTGTTCTAACATCATCCTAGAGCAAACCCTAACATCAAGCAATCAACAACACACCTCATATCATCCTAAATCATCCAAAATCATTCAAACGGGTCAAAACATCAAGTATCCATAATACACGACCAAAACCATCCAAACTCCTAGGACATCATCATACTAACTTGTAACAGCTATAAACATCATAATAACACAAAAACAATCATGATTAGATCCCAAAAACTCTATCTTTAATCACATATAACACATATAACACATGTAAAGGTGTGGGTTTGTTTAGAAACGGTTTTAAATGGATTTTCAAAGACAAAAACCTTTAAAAGTCAGGTCTGGACATTTAGGGAGTAAAACATAATCATTTAAAGGTTTGGGTTTGAAGAACACACCTTGTATTTAAGAGTAGATGATGGAATAAGCTTGGAAATGGTTGTTTGTGTGTAAAAATGGGTTCCAGAGGGTGTTTGTGGGTTGAGATATGTTATGGGACGGCTAGGGTTGTGTAAATAATGTTTTGGAGGTCAAGGGTGGTATTTATAGGTGTTTTTAGTCGTCAAGTACGTTGCAGGCGATTATGCAGCAGTTGCAGGCGATTAGGGCTGCTAATCGCCACCCCTTTAGGCGATTAGCCTGCTAATCGCCACCCCTTTAGGCGATTAGCCTGCTAATCGCCACCCCTTTAGGCGATTAGCCTGCTAATCACCACCCCTTTAGGCGATTAGCCTGCTAATCACCACCCCTTTAGGCAATTAGCCTGCTAATCACCACCCCTTTAGGCAATTAGCCTGCTAATCACCACCCCTTTAGGCAATTAGCCTTGCTAATCGCCTACAGGGTCTGGTGTGGTGTATTTGGCGCGTTAAACTCCGTTTTAACATATGTTAACACATTTTCACATACCGACAAGTCACATAATGATTATAAACACATAATGCATGAAAGTAAACACGTTCACACTCGTTCACCAATTCCCGGGACTCGAGACTTGTGTACGTTAAAACCCTAATGATGTGCGACTCGACTCGACCGACCTTGTTTTGTGTAACGTATGCGCGACTCGCTAAGGTAGACTTTACTAAGTTTTCAAAAGTTAGTTACCGGAAGTTGCCGGGTGTCACATCATCCCCCTGTTAAAAGAATTTTCGTCCCGAAAATTTCCCGAAGTCGAAAAGAGAAGACAAAATAAGGAGAAAAATTTTCCGGGTCGTCACAATTGCACTATGATTTTGGTTGATTTTGAAGGTGAAGATTTGAAAATTGGGTGAAAGTTCGAAGTAGATGAAGTACAAGATGAATATTTTTGGTGAAGAAGGGTAAATTTATATTAGTAATTGTAATAAATGAAAATAGGTAACAAATAATATTTTTTTTTAAAATTCAAACGGTTCTTATCCTGCTAACTGACGCGACAGACATCGCGTCTGGTCGCTCGCGTCAGTGCTAGCGCTTGTGTGTTACCGTGTACGCGATTCACGTGGCTAAAGTTGTGGCTCGTGGGCCACAACACATAGTCTTAGAAAGCTATGACAACTAGACGCTTGACCGTATTTCCTCTTTATTTTGGTAGTTGAAACACTTGATGTTCCAACTTCTTAACGAGCTGAGTCAAGTCAAATCGAGCTAACTTCAACTTGAGTTTGGCTTGAAGTTAAAAGAGTTAGCTCAGCTTGACTCGTGTATCTGCAAGCGAATTTCAAGCAAGATTCTAGTTGCACTTTCTATCTACGGTTGCCAATAGCCCTATAATGATTATTTCAGGGAGAATGGTAGTTTTATAACACAAATAATGTTTTCTCCATTCTTTATTGTTTTTTCAAGTCCTCTAGTTTAAAAATAAACTTCTCGAAAGGTAAATTACTTGAGGGTAAAAATCGGCCGAAAAGACGAAAACTGATATTAAAGCCCTATGATACACTACTAGAAAACAAACTTTTACTGACAATTATTCACTGATAGAAGATTAGTTCTTTAATCTATAGGATACACTACTAGAAAACAAAATTTTACTGACGAATAATTTATCGATCGTGCATAATCAGTCAAAAGATGTTATTAATTCACTTACATGTTACACTACTAGAAAACAACCTTTAACCGACGAAAAACATATTAGTTGAAGACTCCAACTGTAATCAGTAGCTTCATGGGCGGCTTTCACTATGGGCAACGAGGGCGACGGCCCGAGGCCCGACTTTCCTGAGGCCCAATTTTTTTTGTATTACATACACACATATTATGGGCTATTATGAATAAGTTTTTTTTCAACTAAACCCATATAATAATCCCAAATAACCAAAAACTTTAAACCCTATCAAAATATGGCCAACCCATTAATGAATTTTTTTTAACATGATTAATAAAGGACTATGTGGGCCTAGTGTGAGGAACGGTTAGTTAAACTGGATGTGAGGAACACAAACAAACACTCAACAATGGCAAGTCAGCAATCAACATTCATCGATAAGCTACTGATCTAACGGAACACACAATAGGGGACGACAATCAACATTCATCGCCTGGAATTGTGGGCTGGTCGACTGGAATTTGAGGTATTTTAATGGTTTGTTTAAGTTGTTTTGTCATTTTGATTTTGAATCTTTAAGGGTTTGAAATTGTTTAAGTTGTCATAATATCCATGTACTCATGTTGATTTTGCCAGGGCTAGGCTATTGTCATTTGATTGTTTGAAATTGAAAATTGAAAATTGAATTATTGATATTTGATTGTTTAAAACTGAAAGATGGTTGTTTTAATTGTTTGAATAAAGTGTGTGATTATAAAGTGAGTTATCATGGTTTTCACAACTCAAAGGAGTTCTCGAATGATCTCATCCATATAAATATATATAGGGTCAAATTGTCTTACACAGTGTAACAAAAATGAGAAGGGTAAGAATACAAAAAACATAATAGATCACGAAATATGACATAATAAGCCACAAAACATAACACGATGCTGAAAAAAACTCAATGAATGGCAAAAATGACACAATGATGAAAATAAGAGAGACACAATGCTACATAAAACACACAAGTTCTAAAAACTACATGCTAAAAATTAAAAAAAAAACAAAAACGTAAAAACTAAGATTGTAGGATTTGATGAGATAGTTCCAATGTCGCATGAATGAGTTCAATCGATGTCCGTATGATACCTTTCCTACGACTTCCTATTTTTTTCATTGTGTGTTTGATCCTAACCCTATATTATATATATATATATATATATATATATATATATATATATATATAGAGAGAGAGAGAGAGGGGGGGGGGGAGAACCTCAAAAATTTGAGAAAACCTTGCAAACCTTACCATTGCCCTTGATGACAATTGATCAATGGTCTAGATTGACTGTATAATATTTAATTATAAAAATGACAATAAAGTAGGAGAAAAGATATGTAAAGGTAGAGTGGTAATTCAACATATCTTCTCTTTCCACCTTTTATCTCATAAACACTCTCTCTCCACATTTTCTCTTTCCACCTTTCCTATCACACACCTTCTCTCTCTACATTTTTCTCTTTTCACCTTCTCTTTTCTACTTTTCTCTCAACAATTTCTTTCACATATTAATTTAAAATTCTAGATTTTTTAATTCTGTTTTAATAAACCAAAATTTTTGTTTTATTATAACAGTACCAATATTGTTGCATAGTAAAAAGAGTTTCCAAACGTGTCAGCTATAACGTCTTATTACATATGTTAAAATCATGTTACAAACCTGATCTCATATGAACTTGTATAACAAAATAAAAGCACACATAAGATGTACACACTTATAAAAGGCTAATACATATCAACATTTAACGTAATAAAATGTCTCATACAAATTTAATTATTTTAAAAATGATAAAAAGCTGTTACAAATCAACATTAAACTTAACAAAGTGTGTCATACAAACTCAATTATTTAAAAATAATAAGAATGCTTATTACAATCAACAATAAATGTAACAAACGTGTATGCAAAATAAAATCATTTAAAAACGATAAAGAACTATCATAAAAAATCTAACTTTAACACAAAATATCTCCATCTATGAAGAAAACAAATTCATCAATTTACATATTAGAACGTTTAGTGTATCTAGATTAGTTGTCAAGACTATCAACTTAACATAGGGAAGGTTATAAAACTGCATAAATGTGTAACATACGCAACTTAGTTCTGGTGTAACATAAGAAACAGATACAACATACATTCCATTCATGATTAGTGACTTTTGTTTTAATTAATATATGCAACTGGTGTTCAAAGTAACATGTGTAACTCATGAAGGTAAAAAATCAAACCTTTGTATCTATGCCGACGTATGTTAGAGAGATGTTATTACACACATTAAAATACTGATACAAACATGCACATTCTGGTAAAAAAAATATTAGACATATTGTTGCATATGTTAGAGACGTATTAAAATTCACCACTTTTTGAACCAAAAATCATATTAATAATAATAACATATAAAAATGTTAATTAATACGTAAACCTACGTGTTAACATAAGTTATCCGCTCTTTGTTAACATAAGCTTTATTAGCTTACTCTATATCTATATTTATAAAAGTAGCAACATGCTAACCACTACAATCAGTACACTTGCTGTTTATATATAGTTCATTCATTAGTGGGTCATTTTATTTAAGGGAAGAGATATTGTACAAAGCTTCTATAACATATAAAACGTAAGAAGCAATCTGGACCATTAGATCATAAACTAATCAAATCATCTAGTTAAACATGTTTAAATCAAACCCAAGGGTAAATTAGTCAAACAAAATATAAACTCGTTTAAATTTTTTTTAATTTGAACCGCCAGTTCATCTCCATCAACAGCGGTTACTAAAATTGAGAAACAAAAGCATTAGACCTCATTGAATTAGGGTTTTATTTCACTAAAAATAAAAAAAAACACACACACAAACGATTCAAAGACACACGAAGAACATCAAAAAAACAGAGCATCATGTCTTCCAAACGAAAATCAGGTGCGTTTTATGATTTACATTCTCAAAATTTCATCTCAACTGATTCTCTGATTATTATTATTATTATTATTATTATTATTATTATTATTATTATTATTATTATTACAACAAACGACTTTTAAAAAAAAGTTGCAAAATGAACATAGATAAAGAAAGGGAAAGAAGAAGCAAAAACAAGCATGACAATTTGTATGAACAAATCTAATAATACTTGATTAAACAACATAACACACTTTATTTTAGATGAAAACACACTTAGGTTATTTGCATGTGTATATTCCTTGTTTAATTACAGTAAGTATGTTGTTCAGATTATTTTAAATGTATAAAGTGCGTTTGTTGTTGTTGTCTGGTAATACATGAGTGCGTCTGTGTGTTGTTCAGTTTATTTTAGGTTAATTGATACATATGTGCGTCTCAATTAACACATGAGTGCGTTTGTATGTTAAGTTTAATTTAGGTTAATTAATACATAAGTGCGTCTCAACTAGTACATGAGTGCGTCTGAGTTTTTGTTCGGTAAAATAAAGGGTGCGTCTGCAATTTTTTGTGAGTGCGTTTAAATGTTTACTATTTTCCTTGTTAATACAGAACCAATAATAACAAAAGAAGATGATGATTTTGAGGAACAACCAATAAAAAAATTAATGAATATTAAAAAAAAGGATTGAAAAGGTAATCAAGGAAGTTGCTAAAAATTTGGAGTCTGATGTTGAAAAGATGAGGCAAAAGTTGAAGAAACAAAAACAGAATGTTGAATACAATTCAGAATCATCAAATGAAGATTTCGAGAGGCCGAAGAAAAAAGTAAAAGTTGATGAACCTAAGAAGGTGAAGAAGATAAAGGAAATGGAGTTTGTGGAATACAGATATAAGAAGTTAAAAATATGATGCTCTCCTGCTGATTATTGAGCGCATGAAAGAGTACACAGATGATCAAAAGGAAGATGTGAGGAAAATGGGGTTTGGATCTGTTTTAGACATTAAGATTGATCATATATCAACAGGTTTGGGTTACTGGCTGTTAGTCAATTATGATGAGGGAAGAAACCAACTAAACGCAGGGAATTGGAAAATCAAGATCACACCGTAATGGTGCATGAAGCTTTAGGCATACCAATGGGAAAGAAGCCGGTGCTAGAGAAAAATAGGGCAAGGAAGGGTTCTGACTCTACAGTAGATGACTTCAAGAATCAATTCGATAAAAAGAAAGTTAGCGTTTCAATGGTAACACCGGTTGTTAGGCAACAACAAAGTGGTGGCCGGCTATTTAAACTAAATTTTCTTGTGTTATGGAATACAGTTTTCGGGGAGATCACAAAGTCAACAACAATAAATCAAAAGCAGGATGGAAAGAAGACCAGTATAATGGTCTAGTTGTAATGTTGATTGTAAGACTTCAAACACACCTATGATAGCTTTTAGACGCATTTGTATTTTCTTGATTATATATCTGGACGCACCTATTGTTATTTTAGACGCAATTATATTTTCTAACATATATATGATGTTTTAAAACATGCAGGTTATCTACGCACATGAATACAACAAAAGAAATCCATCTGAAGTACAAATTAGCATACCCGCAGTTTCTTACATAACCTCTAGTTCACTTGTAGTGATGGAAAGTCATCTTCATAACAACAGGGCATTGACTGATATGGAAGAAGATGATGGAGATGATCAAGGTGATGCTGATAAGGATGATGAAGAAGAGAATGTGGCAGATGATGAAGAAAAGGATGACGCAGATGATGCGGGTGGTAAAGAAAATGATCAATTACAAAATAATCAAAATCTAGATGAAGTTGTGGATGTGTTGGTGAGAATGCAAGGCAGAGATGTTGATGATGATTACACTCTGCCTATGGGGAGAACTCCACAAAAGAGAATCACAATTGACGATGATGTTGATGAATAAGCAGATTGGAGACAGTTCGAAATGAGTACTCAGACACAGCAAATGTTTGAGTATTCAGAAACTCAACCACAACTGAGTCTTGTTGAGAAAGGAAGAGAAGCAGAGTATAAGGCTTCACTAAAAGCTAATAAAGTTCAATTTAAATTTAGACGAACTTATAATGAATTTGGACGCACCTATGTATCTTTGGACGCACCTATGTTAGTTTGGACGCACTTATCATTTAACCTTTATAGCTACCATCTTTTTTGGCTACTGTTTTTCACAGGTTTGGATAAAAACCATGGAGAAGAACATAAAAAAAAAATATGAAGCAATACAAAAGGAGATGGGGGGAATGGTTAAGGAGGCACGAACCAAATACTTATGGGTTCCTGAGTTGATGAAGTTGTGCGACAAGTGGGACGAATTGAACAATAAAGGTAAAGATATTGATGCTGAAAATCTTGGGACAGAGAATGTAGTAGGGCTTGAAGCTGAGGTGGATAAGGATGATGGAGCTGTCAAAGACAATGTTGAAGTTCAAAAACAGAATGTTGAAGTGTCTGGAACTTCAAATAGGAATGAGGGGGGAAATGATGGCCGGGCTGAGGAACCTGAAAAGGTGTTGAAGGCAATATAACATCAAAAACAAATGAGGTGGAAATGGACGATCGGGCTGTTGATGCAAACCTGGAAAATCAAAATCAAGAAGAAGAAATAACTGACACAGCAATTAACATGTTGCAAACAGTTGAATCAGGTTTGTATGTGGTCAGAGATGTGAATGAAACAGTGAATGAATAACCTGAAAGAGAAATAGAGAAAGACAAATGGGAAATAGTGGATGATGGTGGTGTCACTTTAGAAGCACAAAAATACCTGACACACAAATCAACATGCTGCAACCAATAGAAACATGTGTGTATGCAGTTCAAGATGAACATGAAACACCAAAAGAAAAGCGTGCTAAAAAGGAAAAAACACCAGAAAAGGAAACAGGGGTAACAAAGGGGAAAGACAAGGGGAAAGTAGTGGCTGATTATGGAAAGCCAGATAGGGACAAAAACCCTTCATGGACATTAAGATCACCATACACCGGGAAGGCAGTGTGCCTTGTTGAAAAAATAACAAAAGAGGAATTAAGGCTAACAGAATACATGTTTGCACCAATTAGAGATTAAATGTAAGTGTCTTTTTTTTCCTTTTGTTTATAAAATATTATTGAATGTTTACTGATTTTTTGTTTAAATATTGAAATTCAGGAAAATCTGTTTTTTTTTTGGATGAAGTTGGAACTGAGACACCGAAGGTGATTTTTGAAAGTTTCCATCCTGGGTTATGGCTTTGTACAAATGCACTGGATGCATGGACCGATATTCTAAATTATGAGGAAGGGGAGAGAAAGAAGGATGGGTCTGTACATAGGCTGTTTCTGAGTTCCACCATGATGGTATGAAATCTTTGAATTTAGACGCACCTTTATATATTTAGACGCTTTTGAGAAAAAAATGGTATTTTCTTAACTAGGACACAAGTTATTTAAACGCACCATATATACACATTCAGACGCACTCTTTTAAAAAAAGTGATTCAAACGCACTTATACACCTAATTTGGATGCACTCATCATTTTTTGACTATTTTTTTTTTGCAGCCTCCAGACTACTATAAACTAGGGGTGAGCAAAATTAACCATAACCGACATAACCGACATAACCGAACCGATTTTAACCGATAACCAACATAACCAATGGTTATGAAATTTCTATAACCGACCGAGCGGTTATGGTTATGGTTATGAAGCTTTGGTTAACTAATATAACCGAACCGAACTTGTATTGTTAAGTATATAACCGAACCGAACTTGTATTGTTAAGTTTATGTAATAGATTTATGTTCTATATTAACTATATAGAGGTTTTTTACTATAATAAAAGTATGTTATTAACAACATGATATTGATGTAGTATTCTTTTTTTTTATGATGAATTAAAATTGTACGTTGTTACCAAGGGGTTAAATATGTTTTTTTTTATATCTTATTAAAAGGGATCCCACATTGGTACTTTAACTAGAAAGTGTAGTCTTGATTAACTTATAAATAATAACCCAAGCTAAGTCTAACATTGTAGGTTCTGAGTTTTTAAGACCCATGAGATTTTAAATTTATAATTTAGCCAAAAGTTAGCTTTGGTCGATTTTTTTGGTTAATAACCGGAATAACCATAACCAAATTCATAACCGATTAACCATAACCGAAGTTTGGTTATGGTTATGGTTACGAAAATCCCATAACTGAAATAGCGGTTATGGTTATGGTTATGGTTAATAGTAAAAACCGACCCAAACCGACCCATGCACACCCCTACTATAAACAGAATGTTACTTGGACAGAAAGGCAAAAGATTTTCCTTAGCAATCTTCAGAATATCTTCCGAAAGTTCAACGCAACATCATTAGATGAGTTCGACATGATTCTTGTGCCAGTGTTATATGTATACAATGACTACCCACGTTCAATGTACTCGTATCTTCATCATAGTTATTCACCAACTAGAAACCTAAGCTAGTAGGGACTGAATAAATATTAAAGTCCAAGAAACCACCAAAACCAATGTCGACTATTGCGCTTTTTTGTTTGCTATTCAACTTGCTAATCAGTTGCCATATGTTGTTTGGAGCACTTATCAGTTTCAGCTTACCCCCGGTGTATTTAAGGTAAGGTTTTACATTAGCACGCGCAGGTGGAGGTATATTCTTTCCGAGAACAACTTTTTCTGATGTTTCAGGTTTTACGGGTAGACGTACGACTTGGCTCTTGCTTAAGCTAGATCTAGGTTTTACTTGATCCATCAAACTGGATTCCATACAGAGTTTTTTAGGTGGTGGGTCAACAAAATCATCATCTGGATCACTAGCACCTAAAACACTAGAAAAAACATAAGTCAGCCTTATTCTTGTAGTTTAAGTTTTTTATTATTTTATATATGAAAATATTTAACTTACGTTCAACTTGTTTTGGTTTGTTAACCCCTCCTTTCACAACATCCTTCTTGTATACAATTATTAGAAGGTTTCATATGTCTTTATTTATCATAAATAAAACACATAAAAGAGATACATAATAAAGCATGCATTTGAAATTAGTTTATTACTTGATTCAATTATGATATCCTCATCAGAGTCATCTAGAATCAATGTTTGTTCAATGGTGTTTGTGAACTTCTTAGAATATGTCTTTTTAGCTATTCTACTACTCCTTCTAGCTGTTTTTTATTACAAATGGTAGTGTTAGAATAAAACCAAAGACATTGTTTTTAGCTTGTGTATTTATTCAAAAAACATAATGCTAACCCATATTGTGTTTTAAATATTGTAAAGGTTTTATTAACTATTGATTAGTTGTCTTTGATAGTCATCCAACACATTTTAAAAAAACATGATACACTTGTGCTAATAGTCATCCAACATAATCAATACTCCCAATTTTGTTTAAACCATTATTGTGTTTTACAAGCATAACAAACACTTCCAATTATAGAATAAAAAACAACACAGTATTGTGTTTTTATTTGTTATAATACAGTGTTTAATATTCTTTTAAAACACACAACACACACATCTAACAAAACAAAAAAAAACCTATTGTGGTTTAGCCATTATTGTGTTTTACAAGCAAAAACCCCATATTTAAACCCCCAAACAATTGTTGATTCTAGTTGGTTATAATCAGCAATAGTGTTTTTTATTCAACTGTCGGTGTTTTATCTTCAACAAAAAAGTTAGGGTTTTTTTAGATCAAGTAGAAAACCAATCCCATAAAACACCCAAAGCAAACGGTTTCGATCATAAAACACAATCACCCACATTAATCGAAAACCCTAGAAATCAAGATAAGAAAACATACCATAACCAAACCTTGCCGGAAGAAACGACATTGTATCCATTCGTTTGGGTGTTTTATGTTTAACCACTTCTTCATTAACCGTCTTCATCCTCTTGCCTGAAAACAAGAAAAAAAAAATTGTCGGATTTCAACACAACAACGTCGGAAGTGAGAAGGATTGTAGAAAAAACACACATACGTTTGTAAGTTATAGCGAACCGCTTTTGATTCTCCATTGATTGAGAGATATAGTTTCTGAAAATAAGGAGTGTTTGTTTGTCAATTATGCGCAAGAAATGGGGAAATATGATACAGTTATTAACTTTTAGATATCAATGTGGGTGACGATTTTACCTTAATACCCCTCATGCATCTAATTTATTATTAATAATACGGGAAGAGATATTGTATAAAGCCTCTTAAAATAAGAAGCGTAAGAAGCAATCTGGACCATTAGATTAAACCCAGATCATATCCTCTAACCCGCCTTCTAACCCACACGTTTAAATGAAACCAAGGGTAGATTAGTCAACAAAATTCTAAAACTCGTTTAAAATAAATATAATTTGAACCGCCAAATGTCGACGATTATTAAAATTGAGAAACAAATCATCTCGTCTCATTTAATTAGGGATTTTTCAAAATAAAAAACACACACAAAAACACACAGACGATTGAAATCAACAAAAAAAAAAAACAGAGACGATCAGGAACACAGATATAGACGATCAACATGTCTTCCAAAAGAAATGAAGGTGCGTTTCTTATATTTATACTTTGAAATTACATCGACTTATAATCTATAACTTCTAAAACCAAAAAACCTTACAAAATCATGATTACAGGTAAAACAGGGGAAAGAGGAAGCAAAATCATACATGACACATCTTCAGTTACTAACAAAATCATGCATTCTATTTGTATCAGATCTGTTTACTAGAAGTAGGGTTTTATGCTTTGTATGTATAACTAGTGTACTTATTTTTAACCTGAAAAACATGAATGCGTCTGAAGTATTTCATAAATGCGTCTGATTACTGATGTTTAATTTAAGTTACATGAATGCGTCTGTTTGAGGTTAATGAATGCGTCTGATTGTTTCCATTTTGCTAGTTAGTGAGTGCGTCTGTTTGAGATACTGAATGCGTCTGTTTGTTTCCACTTTGTTAGTTAGTGAATGCGTCTGTATATTTGTCTTAATGCGTCTGTTTATGTACAGACTCAACATGGAATGCTTCTGATTTTGAAGATGGACCAATAAAAAACTTAATTAAGATTAAAAAAAGGGTTGAAAAGGTCAACCCTGAAGCTGCTAGAAGGTTGGGAGATGATGTTAAAAAAATGACACAAAAGTTACAGCAAAAAAAACAACAAGCTGTAGAAGAACCTTCGGAATCATCAGACGGAGATTTCCAGCGGCCTGTTAAAAAGCTAAAGGTGGATGAAGCTAAGAAGAAGAAGAAAATAAAGGATAGAGAGTTTGTTGATTACAGGGATAAGAAGTTAAAAATCAGATGCTCTCCTACTGAATTTGTTGACAGCATGAAAGAGTACACTGATGAACAGAAAGCTGAAGTAAGGAAGATGGGTTTTGGGTCCGCGTTGGACATTAAGATTGATCAAATCTCAACATCATTGGGTTACTGGCTGTTAGTAAACTATGATGAGGATAAAAACCAACTGAATGCTGGAAATCGGAAAATAAAAATCACACCTGCATTGGTGCATGAAGCTTTTGGGATACTAATGGGAAAGAAGCTGGTGGTCGAATACACAAGGGCAAGAAAAGGTGTTGACTCTACAATTGATGAATTCAAGGGTCAATTTGATAAAAGAAAAGTGAGTGTTAAGATGGTAACAAACGCTATTAAGGTACAATAAAAAGGTGGAAGGCTGTTCAGGTTGAATTTTCTTGTGCTATGGAACACAGTTTTTGGGGAGATCACAAAATCAACCGCAAATAATCAAAGCTCTTTTCATGGTGTGGATAATGAAACAGAAATTCCAAATATGGATTGGTGCTCGTACCTGATCGAATGCCTGAAGAGAACAAAAGCAGGATGGAAAGAAGACGAGTATAATGGTCCAATTATAATGCTGAGTGTAAGACTTCAAACACCTTTTATTTATTATTTTGACGCACTAACTAATAATTTAAAGGCATTTGTAATTCTAACAAAAATATATGATATGTTGAACACATGCAGGTTATCTACACACATGAATACAACAAGAGGCATCCATCTGAAGTAAGAATTAGCATACCAGCAATTTCTTACATTACAAGTAGTTCACTTGCAGCAATGGAAGAACATCTTTATAACAACAGGCCATTGATCGACGTTGAAGAAGATGATGCAGATAATGAAGCTGAAGTTGATAAGAATGATGAGGTTGATGCAGGTGTAAGAGATGAGGAGGCTGGAGTAAATGATCATTTGCAAAATGATCAAAATCTAGATGAGGTTGTGAACATGCTGGTCACAATGCAAGAAAGGCCGGTTGAGGATGATTACACTTTGCCATTGGGGAGAACTCCACAAAAGAGGATCACAATTGAAGATGATGTTGATGAAGAAGAAGATTGGAGATAGTACGAGATGAGTACCCAAACACAACAAATGTTTGAGTATTCAGAAACTCAACCACAGCTGAGTTTCGTTGAGAAAGGAAAAGAAGCAGAGTATGAGGCTTCGCTGAAGGCAAAAAAGGTACAACTCTTATTCTGTTTTTTTTTTGTAGTATTTGTAATACACAAACAGACGCATTCACATACACAAACAGACGCATTCATTGAAAAAATACTGATCTTTATAAAATCTACTGGATTAAAACAGACGCACTCATGTATACAAATAGACGCATTCACTGAAAACCAAAAAAATACTGATCTTTATAAAAATCTACTGGTTTAAAACAGACGCACTCATATAACAAACAGACGCATTCACTGAAAAACTTACTGATCTTTGTAAAATCTACTAGTTTAAACAGACGCATCCATAGATCGAAACATAAGCACTCGTATAAATATATATGCTGATCTTTATAAAATACACAGGTTTGGATAAAAACAATGGAAAGAAACATAAAGAAATACGAAGCAATACAGAAAGAGATGGGGAAATGGTTAAGGAGGCACGAACCAGATATTTGTGGGTTCCAGAGTTGATGAAATTGTGCGACAAGTTGGACGCCTTGAACACTTCAGTTAAGAAATATAAAAATGTTGAAAGCTGATATAGAGAAGGAAGCTGAAGTTGTAAAAGAACATGTTGAAGCTGAAAAGCAAAATGTTGAAATGCCTGGAGCTTCAAACCTGAATGAGGAGGGGAATGGGGTGGAAAATGTTGAAGCTACTAAAGAGAAGGAAGCTGAAGTTGTCAAAGAACATGTTGAAGCTGAAAATCAAAATTTTGAAGTGCCTTGTCACACCCCAACCGATGGCGGAATACATCGGGGCGAGACTTGGGATAGATTGTTCAAAGACTTCATGACACTAGAATTCATGACAATATAATTTAAAGATAAAATTTCATTCATAGCATAATCATTGTCTAAAAGATAACAAAATTCAAATTGTTTCATAGAATGGAAAGTACAACATCAAATTATAGAATTTAAACTAGCGTGTGTTTCTAGTCCAATCCTAAGTAGATTTCTTGAATATCCTGCATCAAACATTTCCTGCAACATGTATAAAATATCCGTCAACACATAAAGCATTGGTGAGCATACTAGTTTTGGTTTACATACGTAGTAATTAGAATGATTTACTCGAATCTCATACTATAGCATTGCACATACAAACCATACAAAGAACATAACTCAAACCCGCGAGTACCACTGCATATACCTAACATATTCATGCTAGGTCCGTTTCTTTCTTAACAATGACCCATAAAGGGGGCGGGGTGCTACTCCTATAGCGCTATACATGTTAAGTGGGCTAATAATAGTTAATGAATTATGTTTAAGTATCAAGAATCGTAAGCATGGCAAATAGCATATAAGTATGTTTAATAGATTGAGCATGTGTGATTATGAAAGATTTAGTGTGTTTTGCATAAGATACATGTTGTTCCCAAAAGTGATAAAAGAAAAAGGGAGCAAGTATGACTCACCTTTGGGTGCGTCTTGATATAGTTCCAAAGATAAGTCTTGGAAGATTAAGCTTTAGCTCCGATTAACTAGAATTAAGAATTAAAGTCTTAGGTTCGAGTTTTAGATTATAGATTCACGAGAGTCATGCAAGCCTTTTAGGCAAACCAAGCACAAATTGCCTTTAGGGCAATCCGGATGGTCATGAGATTAAGTTAGACCAAGCACAAAATCATCATAGATGATTCGGATGGTATAAGGTTAGGAATGTGAATCCATTTGATAGGTTCATGTCATAACCACTTCGCTTATGGAATAAACGTGGGTTTTGGACACGGGATTTCCCCTTTCTAGTGTGGATAAATCCATAGCACAAGAAGGGTCAAGAGAGTTGGTAAGGTAGGGTGTAACCACAAACCTTCCAAAGATTAATAAGCTAGTAAGATAGAAACTTGAAAGTATATGTTTATATTATTATATAGTATAGCTAAGAAGTTTAAGTAAAGTTTGGGGACTAATTTGGATGAGTCTTGACTCTCCTTTGTCACCCAATACCATAGCACAAATCTTTCTAACATTAGATTGTTAGTAGACTTGGTTGGTTCTTTCACAACAAACTGTCTTAGGACATAAAAACAATTCAGAAAAACAAACACCTTTGGGTCCTCTTTTAGGTGCTCTACCCTTATCACACTTCTGTGGATAAATATGGGGAAGATCCTAGAGGTTCCTCCAAGGAGTTTTAGATGGAAAAGAGGAAGAAAAACATAAAAGAAAGAAGGTTTGAGCTTGGAAAACTTACTGATGTGTAATCAGGAAGTTTGCTCAAAACTTGGAGGATTAGAGAGTGATTGTGGAGAGATTAAGGATGAACAAGGGGTTAAAGAGTGGGGAGGGGTTGTATTTATAAGTGGGTTAAGGTGGTTGGGTATTAAATGGAGTTAATAGGGTGGTTAGAAGGAGATTAGGTGGGGGTTGAGTTTGATTGTTAAGGGGTCGTGATAGTTGTTGCATTCTGTTGAAATTAAACGAAGTAGAGAAAAAACCATAATTAGAAACGACTTATGAAAAAGAAACTAAAAGTATTATACGATCAGTACATAAATAAAAATTAAACATAAAAATATTTGACTCAAAAGCAAAGTTGTAATATACTAATATCAAATTATGCATACTAGCATATAAAATAAAGTCTTAAACGAGTAATGAGATTAATAATTGTTTAAACATTTTTAATGATGGAAATCTAAAATGTGAAAAAAATGACGAATCATCAACATTTAGTTGATGGATGTTAATGTTAAGGTGACCAAGGTCAACATATCTTAAATCACGATTTACCTTTTTTTTTTTTTTAACTAAGAGTATTATTATAATATATATATATATATATATATATATATTAAGATCTTAACTAAATGAGTTTCTTGTTATGACGCTTAAATTGAATAGGATAACGACGACTCATCATGAATGGGTAGGAGTAACATAAAAGAAGTGAATAAAGGCGAACTTGGGATTGTTAAATATAGAATTTAAAATATATGAAAAGTAAAAATAACGCGATGTTACAGTCTCCCCTACTTTAGGAAATTTCGTCTCGAAATTTAATTAAGAGTCAACCTTTTAAAAAAAATAGGTAAGTGGGTTGATATGGTTTAAAAAACTTGTTAGTTTATTATGTTTGAGTCAAACACTATATCTAGTCGTTGTGCGATAATATGCTCGTAAGAGAAACACTTTTAAAATTTTAACTTAAGGCTATACATAGAAATTTGAAAGTTTAAACGACTAAAGCATTTTTTTTTGTAATGTGGGTGGATGGTAGATAAAATTCGCAAGTTTAATCAACTAAGACACTTTTGGTGATTAGTGAAAGAAAAAGGATACATATAGGTAGGTTTGAGTATGGGGTTAATGTAATAAATTTCGGGTAGCTAAGTAAATATAAGGTATAACATATATGAAGTAGCAAAATTTGGGAAGATAAGTAAGTATATTGTATAACATATAAGAAGTAGTAGAAATTTTGGCTTGTAAAAAAAATGTCACTGGGTAATTGGGTGGAATAGTAAATATGTGAGCATAATGAGTGACTAGATGCGGGTATGAGTAGTATTTAATAATGGATATTTGGTTTGCTCAAGGTCGAAAATTTTACCAGAATTTTTTTTTTAGAAGGCGACTAAAGTAAACGAGAAATTGGACTATTTGTAAACAACTTTTTGGTGATATAAATAGTAGTTATTTAGTTTTGAAATCCAGTACATAATTAGTCAAGGAAATATAACAAAGTGAGAGGCGAATCTTGTTTTAAGTGTATATATGCTTTTAGAGATTAAGGCCATAGCTTACGGGATTTAGAAATAGATTCTTGATAATGGAAGGATTGTTGATTAAGCAAGGAAAGCACGAGGAAGGAACGAAGTTTGATGGAGATTGCAAGTATAGATTATTCATAGCAAGGATGATGTTGCATAGTGGAAAGTGTGGTTCAAAACAAGGTTATGATATGCATAAGAGAATAGTGATGCAAGTGTAATTTTGACTAGTGAACTATAATATAAATGACATCGCGGAAGATAAATAATGTACGTGTTGATAAAATTTTTTTTTTTTTAACTCGAAACCCAAAACTTCTCGTGGCACCAATAGCTCTACTTTTAGTAATATGACAGGACATTTACGTTGTAGGGCGTACCATGTCGTTATCATACCCCATCCGCGTTGTTATTCGAGTTATGATAGGTTACACACACTAGGGCTCGTTATGTTTTCCATGCGGCCAATTATCGTAATTACGTGTGCACCCGTAATTAGTCCAGTTGTCGTATGGTCCAAATAATTTTGCCTTCGTCATGTGTGGGTCGCTAGTGGACACAAAATACTTATACACAAAGGAAAAAAAACATTAAACAGTTTTGATGTTGTAAACATAGCAAGCAACGTGACATGCAAGCACATAATGTGAAAAGGCATTAAGCAAGTTTTTTGATGTTGTTAACCGTACGTGTTTTGGCGTAGATATATGGTTTCATGACATAGTGGTGTAGACTTGTGCATATGCGGTTACGTTCAGATGATAAAATCAAACAAAATGATGGACAATTGCATTCCTAATGAAAACGTGTAATGTTTTGACTGTGGGTAACATAGAATTCGGGTCTATTACAAATTGAGTTTTTTTTTTATGGGTACGCAAGAAATGTTAGCTTTTCAAGACTAAGGGTCAAGTTTGATGTTAGAATTTAGTCCGTTGGGTGTTAAAGAAAAGTGGATTTAATTGAAGTGGGGAAAATTTAGCGTAAAAGTTTTATCGAAGATGGTCGTTTGATTTATGAAAACGCCATTTTGTTAAGCGAGAAAAATAGTTTATTGACAATTTTAGTTTGGCGTTGATGAATATTTTGACTCGTGATATGATTTCAAGAGAAAAGGTTTTGGGATTATAAAGAAGTAGGTTATTTGATTTTGCTCATAAGTCCTATTTGCAAAAGAAAATTTATTTTAAACACTTTTACCATTTAGAATCTTTTTTGTCATATAGACTCGACGCACACATTTGTTAGTGGTTTGAAAGGTTGAAAGTGAGGATTTTATAGAAGAATAGGCATCCTCTTAGGAATAGTAGGAAGAATTTTGTTCAAAAATTTTGAAAAAGTTTGTGCGCGGGAAGAAAAGGGTTTTGCGATTTTGAATTTTGCCGATAAATTATGATTGTAACTTAAGATAATGTTGGTATTTCATAATTCATAAAGAAAAATTTCACATTTGAAGTAACAATCTTGAAAACATTACATAAAGAAATTTTCATATTTTAAAGGAAAGAAAAATCAGTCTTCTTTGGTGTGGTGAATGGGTCCTTCAGTATTGTAGATTACCAAGGCAAGTCTTGGGCATTGGTCACGCTCATGAGTTGGGTCGTTGCACTCGAAGCACATCCATCCATTGTCTTCGGCAAATGAGGTGGTACTAGTAGGTTGTTCGGATTGTGGTTTAGTGGTGTGGCGACATGTTTCGGCTAAATGACCATATATGCCACAGTTGGCACATATGCGGCATGGTGATGAGGTGGGATGATGAAATTTGCAACTGTTGCATTTCGGAAAGGTTCCATGGTATCGCTTTTTGTTATGTTTTGGTGTTGTAGGAGTTGTCGAAGTGTGGTTTCGTTTGAGGTTTTTGCGTTTTCAGCCACCCTTTTTCGTTTGTTTGGTAAGGGTATGGGTAGGAGATTTAGTATCTACATGGGTTGTGCTGTCCTGGATGGTATCGCCGGGGTTTGGAATCGGGTTTGTTGGTGTTTCTATGTTAGGGAGAATCTTGACTAGTTCTTGGGCAATAAGACTCGCCAGTTGGTTGAGGTCGATGTTGTTGAGATGGGAAGACATCTACGAGGATTACGCATAAGAAATTTGCATAAGTGTTTGTAAATAATACGTCTTTTGAATTTATAAATTAAGTTACTAGCATTTTGGTTAACATTGAAAAGCTTGCGGGTAAGATTAGATCGGTGAAATTGATGCAAATTTAGATAAACAAAATACATAAGCTCAAGTTGTTCTCATAGATTTAGTATGCAAGTTCTAGTTACACGTATAGTACGCAAGTTTCACATTGTTAAAATAGCATAACACGTATGTATAAGCAAGTATAGAGCACATAGTTAATCATAGGAAGTTTCGATTCGTGTTGGTTTTGCGATTATTAGTATCGTTTGGAGATCGCTAGAGTAGCTTGAAATGCGAGTCTTGAGATTGTGTGCGAGTAGAAAAAAAATAAAAAAAAGTAAATCGAATATATGTAGTGAAAACATAGCATGAAAACAACATTGAAAATAATATTAACATAAAATGAGAGGCTTGTTTTAAGCAAGCAATTGGAGTGTTCCGGAACGGAACTAAGACTACCCAAAGTGGTTCGAATTTACCTTTGAGTTTGAAAACATGCTTTGGCCTAATAGGTGGAAATACTCTCGCCGAACTTGCGGTTAACGGTATTCACCCTTCTAGTTACTACATGTTTCTTGTCATTAGTAAATTTGAGACTTTGGCGAGATTTAAAAAAAAATATCAAGGATTGAAACTAGTCGCTAAGTTGTGGATTTCACTCCTATCTTAGCGAGGTCGTTTCTTTTAGTGTGGTTTTTAAACTTGTCCAACGAGGTAGGAAAATTAATTCCAATACTCAATTGGTAAGTTTCCACTAGAACGAGAAGTTGTGAAATTTCCACCAAGGTGAGGATATCACTCCTATCTTGGTGTAGTTTCAAAACACAAAGATTTTACGCGGATTGAAAGTTATCACCAAAGTGAGGGTTTCACGCCTATTTCGGTGATTTCCTTTCGTTTGTGTTATACGAGCGTCTTCGAGTGTAGAGTAGTCCACAAATAGGAAGGTAAATTTTAAGGACCAAGAGAATGGAATAGAAGCAATTAGGGAGCACAAGTATATTAAGCATGATAAAAGAATGGTCAAATAGGTTCCTAACTATAGTCTAGGACAATCATGGCAATTTTCCTAAATCCCTATAGTCATGGCTCTGATACCAATCTGTCACACCCCAACCGATGGCGGAATACATCGGGGCGAGACTTGGGATAGATTGTTCAAAGACTTCATGACACTAGAATTCATGACAATATAATTTAAAGATAAAATTTCATTCATAGCATAATCATTGTCTAAAAGATAACAAAATTCAAATTGTTTCATAGAATGGAAAGTACAACATCAAATTATAGAATTTAAACTAGCGTGTGTTTCTAGTCCAATCCTAAGTAGATTTCTTGAATATCCTGCATCAAACATTTCCTGCAACATGTATAAAATATCCGTCAACACATAAAGCATTGGTGAGCATACTAGTTTTGGTTTACATACGTAGTAATTAGAATGATTTACTCGAATCTCATACTATAGCATTGCACATACAAACCATACAAAGAACATAACTCAAACCCGCGAGTACCACTGCATATACCTAACATATTCATGCTAGGTCCGTTTCTTTCTTAACAATGACCCATAAAGGGGGCGGGGTGCTACTCCTATAGCGCTATACATGTTAAGTGGGCTAATAATAGTTAATGAATTATGTTTAAGTATCAAGAATCGTAAGCATGGCAAATAGCATATAAGTATGTTTAATAGATTGAGCATGTGTGATTATGAAAGATTTAGTGTGTTTTGCATAAGATACATGTTGTTCCCAAAAGTGATAAAAGAAAAAGGGAGCAAGTATGACTCACCTTTGGGTGCGTCTTGATATAGTTCCAAAGATAAGTCTTGGAAGATTAAGCTTTAGCTCCGATTAACTAGAATTAAGAATTAAAGTCTTAGGTTCGAGTTTTAGATTATAGATTCACGAGAGTCATGCAAGCCTTTTAGGCAAACCAAGCACAAATTGCCTTTAGGGCAATCCGGATGGTCATGAGATTAAGTTAGACCAAGCACAAAATCATCATAGATGATTCGGATGGTATAAGGTTAGGAATGTGAATCCATTTGATAGGTTCATGTCATAACCACTTCGCTTATGGAATAAACGTGGGTTTTGGACACGGGATTTCCCCTTTCTAGTGTGGATAAATCCATAGCACAAGAAGGGTCAAGAGAGTTGGTAAGGTAGGGTGTAACCACAAACCTTCCAAAGATTAATAAGCTAGTAAGATAGAAACTTGAAAGTATATGTTTATATTATTATATAGTATAGCTAAGAAGTTTAAGTAAAGTTTGGGGACTAATTTGGATGAGTCTTGACTCTCCTTTGTCACCCAATACCATAGCACAAATCTTTCTAACATTAGATTGTTAGTAGACTTGGTTGGTTCTTTCACAACAAACTGTCTTAGGACATAAAAACAATTCAGAAAAACAAACACCTTTGGGTCCTCTTTTAGGTGCTCTACCCTTATCACACTTCTGTGGATAAATATGGGGAAGATCCTAGAGGTTCCTCCAAGGAGTTTTAGATGGAAAAGAGGAAGAAAAACATAAAAGAAAGAAGGTTTGAGCTTGGAAAACTTACTGATGTGTAATCAGGAAGTTTGCTCAAAACTTGGAGGATTAGAGAGTGATTGTGGAGAGATTAAGGATGAACAAGGGGTTAAAGAGTGGGGAGGGGTTGTATTTATAAGTGGGTTAAGGTGGTTGGGTATTAAATGGAGTTAATAGGGTGGTTAGAAGGAGATTAGGTGGGGGTTGAGTTTGATTGTTAAGGGGTCGTGATAGTTGTTGCATTCTGTTGAAATTAAACGAAGTAGAGAAAAAACCATAATTAGAAACGACTTATGAAAAAGAAACTAAAAGTATTATACGATCAGTACATAAATAAAAATTAAACATAAAAATATTTGACTCAAAAGCAAAGTTGTAATATACTAATATCAAATTATGCATACTAGCATATAAAATAAAGTCTTAAACGAGTAATGAGATTAATAATTGTTTAAACATTTTTAATGATGGAAATCTAAAATGTGAAAAAAATGACGAATCATCAACATTTAGTTGATGGATGTTAATGTTAAGGTGACCAAGGTCAACATATCTTAAATCACGATTTACCTTTTTTTTTTTTTTTAACTAAGAGTATTATTATAATATATATATATATATATATATATTAAGATCTTAACTAAATGAGTTTCTTGTTATGACGCTTAAATTGAATAGGATAACGACGACTCATCATGAATGGGTAGGAGTAACATAAAAGAAGTGAATAAAGGCGAACTTGGGATTGTTAAATATAGAATTTAAAATATATGAAAAGTAAAAATAACGCGATGTTACATGCCTGTAGCTTCAAATGTGAATGAGGGGGGGGGGGGGAATGAGGTGGAAATGGATGATCGGGCTATCGAGGAAGGGTTGGGAACTACAAATGAGGACTTTGATATAAGTGACACTGCAATAAACATGCTGCAAACTGTTGAACCAGGTGTTTATAGGGTAACAGATGTGAATGAGACAACAAAGGAACAACCTGCGGGAGGAGTGGAGAAAGAAAGAACAGAAATATTGCACAATGCTGCTGTATCTTTAGAAACACAGCATTCATTGAGCTACAAACAGTAGAACCCGGTTTGTATGCAGTTCGAGATGAACAAGCAACACCAAAAGAGAAGAATCCTCAGGAAGACGAAACACCGGTAAAGGAAAAGGAAGCAGTGCAGGAAGAAGGGAAAGAAAAAGGGAAGGCCTTTGCTGGTTATGATAAACCAGCTAGGGACAAAAACCCTTCTTATGCATTAAGATCACAATACGCCGGGAAGCAAGTCTGTCCAATCGAAAAATTAATTGAGGATGAAACAAAGATTACATAATATATGTTTGCCCCAATTAGAGAGAGAAATGTAAGTGTTTTTCTTCATATTTTGTTTCTAATAAAAACATAGACTGTTTACTAATTTATTTTCATATGGAATGTTTCAGAAAATAGTTTATTGGGATGAAGGTGGTAATGAGGTGATGAAAGTGATTTTTGGAAGTTTATATCCGGATATATGGCTTTGTACAAATGCCATTGATGTATGGGCAGACATTCTCAACTATAAGGAAGCTGAGAGAAGGAAGGAGAAGAAGGATGGGTCTATAAAGAGACTGTTTCTGAGTAGCTGCATGCTAGTATGTTAAAAAACACAAAACAGACGCACTTATACATACAAACAGACGCACTCTATTACTGTAAAAAAAAAAAAAAAACAAAACAGACGCACTCACTAAACAAACAGACGCATTCATTATTCTAACTGTCTATATATTTTTTATTTTCAGCCTCTAGACTTGTATAAGGTAGGTACTAGTTGGAGACTAAGGGAAAATGTCTACTAAGCAATCTTCAAGATATCTTCAGAAAAATAAATGCAAAGTCTTTATACGAGTTCGACATGATTCCTCAACCGGTGTGGATGGACGAGCATTTCTATGTATTGGCTTATGATGTGAAGAATGGGACAACAGACATTCTTGACAACTCTATACACGGAACGGACCTAGCAGAACGATACAAAGGCGTGCCAGAAATATTGTTATGTAATTATAACATAAACCTGAACACTACTATGATAATAAACTAATGTTTTTGACTAAAAATATTCACAGAGACACACTTTGTACCGGGTGTGGCTGAAGACATGTCTGAAAACACATGGGATTCAAGGCCTTAACACAGCTCCTATTATAAGAAGACAGATGTCATGGAGGACTGCAAAGAACGATATCGACTGTGGTGTCTTCGCCATGAGAACCCTCGAAACCTTTAAAGGTTATCAGTGATGGAACCCGGGGTTTGCAGCCGAATCAGAATATCAAAACAAGCAGTTGATTGCCTTGCGGCTCAAGTACGTGGCAAAGATGATACTCTCCCCATTCAACATACTCAGGGGAGACATAAGTAAAGAAGCTGAGAAGTTTGCAAAAAGGCCAGCAAAACAAAGACTAAAAATGCTAGAGAATGCAAAGTCAAAGTTAGAGAAGAGGGTGGCTGCTTTATAAACAATTTTAATGGTTTTTTTATGTCATCTTATTTTGAACTTTTAAAATGCTAACTTTCTGATGTAAAGTCTTGTTTAGACGCACTCATGTAATTGTTCTCTTTATTTTGGACGCATTAACTGATTTTTGAATTATAACAAGGTGATTTCAAAACACACTTTTATTAGAAAAAAACAGCAATTACAACACAGGAAGTAACAAAACAACAAATACATAGTGGTGTTTACATAGACTTTAAAAATTGAATCTTAAATTCAATAGAACACCTCAAAAGAGCCATGCATTTTGTAAGTTGTTCGACAATATTAACATCGCCCTTGTTTGCATCAATCATGAACATAACCGCCAGTTCACGAAGACTTGAGTCAGGCATACGCAAAAGAAGCTTGGAAATTTCATCTCTCTTACTCATGCCATCATTTATCCTGCTTAGATTATCAGCCAACCGACCCTTAAGAGCATAATCTTTTGCAATTTGATCTTCCATCCTTTTGATCATTTCAGATCTTGCAGATGAAGATGATGAAGCAATTAGTGAAAAAAAAAATTATAGTCTGTATATGAATTTGGATGTGCAAATCAATTCTCAATGAAAAGCCATATAAAAAAAGAAACAATAATAACAAAGTGACAAGTTAAAAAAATTACGAGAATTACTGTTGTTGTCTTATTCCAATAATTTATCTGTACAAAAATCACATGTACACAGTAATTAAACACAGATACAAGTAGACGCATTCATGATTTACAAACAGACGCATTCATTAACCAACAGACACAACTATACACTTAAACAGACACACTCATTTGAACTATCAGACGCATTCATTGATGTATTCTTCAACCTCTGATCATCTCCAAACAGACGCACTCAGTTATTCTTTAGACGCATTCATTGATGTATTCTCCAATCTCTGGTCATCTTCAAAACGGACGCACTCAGTTATTCTTTAGACGCATTCATTGCTACCATCTTCAACCTCTGTTCATCTTCAACCTCTGAAAAACCATCGAAAACCTGGATTTTTTATATCAAACCTGAAAATCAATCAAAAACAGTTTTAAACTTATAATAAAACAGGCGATCATGAATAGCAGATCAATTTTAAACAAAATCAATTTTAAATTTACTCATCGATAAAACAGAGTACTAAAAAACGAAAATTAAGATTTGGTTTGACGAATACAGATTGATTAGATGTTGACAATCATGATTTGAAACGAATATGATTTGAATCACATTAATGTTTGAAATCATATTAATAGACAGATTAATTAGAACGTGATTGAAGGAATTGAATGATCGTGTATATAGACGGCTTTACCCCTGTTATAAACCTGGGACAAACCATAATTAGGTTAATTAAACCTAGCAGAGTGGACAGGTGGCGAATTATGGTGACTTCTTACGCTTCTTATTTTAAAGGGCTTTATACCGTATACTTTCTCTAATAATATAACACTAATTACCAAAATGCACTCAATTAATCCACACCATTGATTAAAATAATCTAATGGCCAAAACAACTTCTTACCCTTCTCACACAAAACACCCTTTGTATACGATCTTGACCCTATATGAAATATGCCTCTAAGTAAAAATAGACATTTGGTTGTGAAAAGAGGAAGAAAATACTTTTATATGGGCCCGATTATATTCAGTCACCTCATACCCAAAATGTTTTACACTACTAGAAACGTGCCAACAAATATTTTGATACTTCATCGATGGAAGAATCCTTCAATAACTTCCTTATATTAATATTGGGCTTATTATATGGACTAGGTACCGACCAAAATATTCAACTGGAAGCTTGCATTGTGTTTGGGCCTCAATTCGACAATTCCTTGAATTTCGTGGGTCATTGTTGAATTAGTTGTCTAACCCAACATGTTGCATTTATTGTAATGAGGTTAAAATGATCAATTCATATAACGTTTTAATAAATAAGGAATAAAGTTTAACCCAATTACAACTTAGCAATTTAACCATCCACCCACCATTTGGTGGATTGATATGGGGAAATGAAGATAAAAGTTTAAGGCTACTTGGTCTCAAGTTCGAATCCGATCCAAAGGGGTTTTACTGCAGTGGGCTTTCGGGCGGCAGATTTTCCCCCGAAATGATGGCTTGTGGACTTGGGTTGCCCAGTGGATAGCCATTTGTCCAGTGCTAACCACAACCAGTTCAGGTAATATTTAGTTGGCCGTTAAAAAAAACAACTTGCCAATTTGTTTACGATACGCATAACCCACTTACAACTTGGTTATAGTCAATGAAAAGCCGAATATCATTGTTAATTTTTTTTTTACAATCCGTCAAACACTTAGGGTAACATCTCAACCCGGCTAGGGTTAACGTCTCACTTATACATATATACATATACAGAAATCACCTTTCGTTCCTCAAATTTTCAATTCTTTAAGATATATCATATGATAAGTTAATCAATTTATCAACACAATATATAAAATCTTTTTAGCACTTTACGGTTCGGACCCGCTAGAACCGGGGAACCAATACCGAACCGCTAGATCTGAACCGTATTTTCGTATTTAGGTCCGGTTCCGGTTCTTAAATTTAGTGAAAACAGTTCCCGATTCGGTTCGGTTCAGAATCGCGGGTCCATTTAAAGAACTGCTAGAACCGAGTTAGGTTTAAACTTTAGATATGATATTTAAAAACCTAATTAATTTAGTGGGCTTTTCCAAATAGTCTATTAATGGATGGTATAGGTATTACTCACCTTTTTTATGCGGATGACGCTCTTATTATGGGTGAATGGTCGGTTGATAATGTTCAATGCATTGCTCGGATACTTCGTATTTTCTACCTTTGCTCGGGCCTTCGGATCAATCTCCATAAGTCAAATATTTATGGAATTGGTACGGAGGATTTTGAGTTTGATAATATGATGGAATTCTTGGGTTGTAGAAGAGGTATGATGCCATTTAGTTATCTCGGTATTAAAGTCGATGCCAAGATGACTCGGATTAGTCAATGGGAGCCGGTTATTGAGGTCTTGAAAAAGCGTCTTGTTTCATGGAAAGCCAAATATTTGTCTATAGGCGGCCGTCTAGTTCTTGTTAAACCGGTCCTTGAAAGCATTCCGGTCTATTACTTATCGCTATACAAGGCTCCTAAAGCGGTCTTAGAAAGTATGGAGACTATTATGCGTCGATTCCTGTGGGCGGGTTCTTGTGTGGATAAGAAGATTGCTTGGGTCGCGTGGGACGTTGTTACTTCGCCAAAAAAGATTGGGGGCTTCGGAGTGTCTAAGCTTCAACAAGTCAATGAAGCGCTTTTGTTAAAATGGTTTTGGAGATTTAAAAACGGAGGTAATAGCTTATGGAAGCAGGTTATTATTGAGTGCCACGGATCGAGTAGGCCATGGACGCTTATCCCTTGTAATAAGTCGTATGCAAGCTGCTGGAAACATATTGCTACCATGGGTGAGCTGAAAATGGCGAATGGTCACCCGGGTGAAGTTTTTATTCGCTGCAGATGTTGGTACAGGTCTGGATACTTTCTTTTGGGGGGATGTTTGGCTGCGTGAAGTTCCCCTAAGGGTTATTTACCCGAATCTGTTCAGACTCGATCGCTGTAAATGGGCCAAAGTTTCGGATCGGATTTGCTACAACAATGGTATAAAGAGTATTACTTGGGAATGGCGCACGGCACCTGAATCACAAACTGAGATTGCCGAGCTTTTTAATTTATTACAAGACATTTTCAGCTTCAATTGCATCGATGGAGCTGATAAATGGAAATGGAAGCATGCTAGTGACAGGTTGTTCTCGGTGTCCTCGGCCAAATCGGCTCTTGCTCACCATCCTTCAGGTAGCGATTCTTTGATAAAATGGAAGGGATGGGTGCCTTTGAAATGTAAAATCTTCGTTTGGAGACTTGCTCGCAATAGACTTCCCACAATTGCGGAACTTATTAAAAGAGGAGTTAATATTCAATACACGGGGTGCTATCTTTGCCAAGGCGATTTGGAGACCACTCTACACCTTTTCACGGGCTGCTGTTTTTTTCAAGAGGTTTGGCATAGAATAGAAGCGTGGTGTCGCATTCCATATGGTTTCGCTTTTGATGTCATGGATATTATTCGAGTCCCGGAGAACCAAATCTACTCGAAAGATACTAGGCTCAAACTTCGGGGTATTGTTTATACCACATTGTGGGTCTTATGGAATGAACGCAACAACCGGATTTTCCACAATAAGAGTCGGAGGCCTATTGAGGTGGTGCAACAAGTCAAGTCTTCGTCGTATTTTTGGATTCGCAATAGGTCTAGGTGGAAAAATATCGATTGGAAAAATTGGTGTAATTACCCGTTGGGTTGATGTTGTTTTTGCGGTTGTTTTCCGCTCGTAGGTCCTCTTTTTGAGGACTTTCGAGTGTGTGTTTATTGAAATTTTCCTTTCAAAAAAAAAAAAAAACTAACCATCCACATCCTTAGTTTCACATCTTAATCTTTATAAAAATAATATTTTTCAAGTCATGTCAACTAAATTACATTTAAAAAACTTGTTGGGTTTTGAGTTCCATTTGGATTATATAATTTATAAAACATATAGAGTACGATAAAGGGAAAGAAAGTAGTTTAAATCGAGAACCGACGCTTACAAAATCATTTACGAGGTCTACGGGTTGGCTCATAATGTGTGTCGTCCAATGATGTAATGTAACATTTAACATTAGTAATGCATGTTACATATTATTCGTAGTGTCAAATTTATATATTGGTACCGTGCACTTTAAAAAAAATGATAGGTACTTCTCATAACTATGAAACCACAACTTAAATTTACTAAAGTTGTCATTTATTTAATTGTTAATTTTAGGATTTAATTGACAACCAGTTCCGGCGAAACTGTTTACATAAGAACCGTTTAACCCGGTTCCGAACAGAATTGTTAGAATATTATACGGTCCGGTTCCGGTTTTCATATTTATCATTTACGGTTCCGGTTCAGATCAGTTCAGTCCAGTTCTGTTACACACCTCTACCCAAACGTATTATTCTTTTTATTTGCTATGTTATATAGAGTTAGCAAGTACTAGCTTAGTTTCTAACACATCTACATGTGCTGTTTTTTTCATATATAATATGTTATAGACCAGTAACTTCTATTGATTGAGTTTCTAAGCAATTAACATGTGTTGTTTTGTTTGACTAGTGCGTTTAACCCGCATGTTGCGGCGGGACACTACGGATAATTCAGGACAATTCAGTCGATATCACTAAGGTTTTTTTTTTTTTTTTACTTGACCGGTAACAATCAAAATGATATCAACACATAGAACATTATTTTATATTAAAAGGTTTAGAATATTATATCTTAATATGTAGTGCATCTTGAAAGATTACTCCTTGGGTTACCATTACTCAAATATAATCTCAAATTCACCATAAGAAATAGACTATAAAAATTGACTTGAAATATTTAGTTATATATAATTCTAACGTTTTTGAAGTATAACAACTTTAAGTAATATTTATTATACTATAAAGATTATATAATCTAGCAATATGTTTGACTTCAAAGCTGCTATACAAGCATAACAAAGATTTTTGAGATACTCTTGCAGGTGCCATTTAATATCATACTCGTCTTAGTGGAGTACGTATTTAATGATCAGTCATACTAACTACTAAGTGTCATACCATATACTAGGCTCATGAGTTTCAGTTGTTCCTGTTGGGTTCAATCTTTGTTAATCCTGATTGTTAACGGTCAAAGATGATAAATGACCGTCCTATTCAAAACCCTAACTATGGTATCTCTTCTCTGACTCTCCCACTTCCAACTGCCTCACTATTATGAAAAGATAACAAAGTATCATCTTTTGATTATTATATGGTTACACAAGATAGAAAAGCATAAAGTGTTCTCAGTGTAATAAATACTCAAACCCTTATCAACTTCGTGCCTAACACTTGTTTTCTAATGAAGTTTTTGGGTGTATAAAATCATTCTTTCCCTTGTGAACAACCCTCGGGTTCAAGAGTTATGCACCCTTCAAACTAAGTTGTATTAGCTCCTTGCATTTCACTTTCTACAAACTGAATTGTGTTACTCATTTGTAACATGTATGTAATAAGGCTACTACAAGTTTTCAAACCTAACAATAAAAACATCAAGGTTATACCCTCCAAGTTGGATGTATTCCAATACCATAATTTAATATCTTAGATATGACTGCTGCATGCAAATTCATAATCATGTTTACTATATGTCTAGTAGCCAAAAGTTGAATAATATTTAAATAAAAAGTAAAGTGTATAAATTAGAATGTCTTCATGGCTTCATGCATGTTTACATCTAACAAAAAAGTGACATTTAAGCAGTAGAGTCCAAATAAATTAGTAAAGCCCCTCAACAAACATGCCTATTGTTGCAAAGCGCAAGCAGTAAGCATTACTTCTAGTATCTCCATCACTAAGCACATATTCATCCACAAACATACATAATATTTTGAGTTCCAAACTATATTAAAGGGTATCGTATTATTCATTTATTTACTTTGTTTCCATCTACTAATATTTTAGAATGCAAATGTAAAATCAATAACTTAATAAAATGTACTAAAATTATGATTTGCAGTAATTAACTCTCTATTATTAACTATTAACTATGAACAATGAATAATGCCCTCTGACTACGTCGATGAATAGTGCCCACGTGTCTTCAACCTTTAGGCCCTTTGCTGACGTCGATATATAGTGCCCATGAGTCTTCAACCTTTAAGCCCCACATCTTTCTTTCTATATAAGATACACGTTAATTAACAATACGAATTAAAACATGCTCATATAACTTAGATCGAAATTCCCAGATTTCTTAAAATAAGTTTTTATATAAGGGTATTAAGAAGCAATTATTATATAGTTGTAAAGAATGTTGCTAAATAATCAGTGATGTGCGTGGTTTTAGCTAAACAAAAAGATATCATTTTCCCTGCCAAAGACTTTGATCTTTTAATTCTGAAACTTTTGTTTGGAATAAATGACTGATTTTTACTAAACCGGTTATTACCATGTTTTAAATTTATAAAGTAAACAATATTTACTTTAGAAACTAAAACCAACACATAGGCAGAGAACCTGACGTGCATAGTATAGTTTTTAGGGTAAGTATTGAGTATCGTATCCCCAAGGATCACACTTTCCCTACTCAACCTTTCATTCATCAACTGATCGGGTTTTGAAAAGAAAAATAAAACGGGGGGTTCTTTGATAAAAATAGTTTTTGAAAAAGGGTTTTGGTTTTGTAAAGTAAAATGATAAAAATAGTAGAGAGATCAAATATGCACATCTCGGGACTCTCCGAATAAGTAGTTAAGTTTGTTATTACAACTAATAGTTAAGTTTAATTATTTGTGAGGAAGAGAAGAGTGTTCTTGAAGTGTTGACTCTTTGATAGAGAAGCGGAGGCTACTACTGCGTAGAATGCTAAACCTCTCCAGCGTGCATCCACCTGGGGTCTCCGCCAGGGTCGCGCGTATAGCGGGATCCTCAAACCGCGGTCAAGTCTTTGGTCTTCGAACACATATTCTTCTCAATATGGAGGCTTCACTTCCGACCTGGAACACCGTACACCCGCATTAGCTCTCGCGTTTCGTAGCGAAGGATCTCACTTATAGCCAACCTTACCGACAGCGTATCCCCTAAGAAGGTTAACGATACTAAGACCGAAGGATCTCTCTTACAGTCGGTTCAGAAGACACGTATCCCCATTGGTTAACGGCGTTGTACTAACGAGAACTAGATATAGAATCTTCATTTTATTTATCTTTGGTGACACTTTAATGTTTACAGGCCTGATAAATATAAAGTTGGTTTGAGGATTGATGACTTAATTAACCCAATCCATAACCTCTCGAGTTGAATGAAGTCCTTAACAAAGGTGGAACATAATCCTAAAGGCGTATAATACAAAAGATCACTAGTGCGCCCATAGGGAATCCTCCCGTTTGCCAAGAAAGTCATTCAACTACTTAGTAAAATCCTTGATAAAGGTGGAACATAATCCTAAAGGTGTGCAATCTGAAGATCACTGGTGCACCCGTAAGGAATCCTCCCTTTACCAAGAAAATTACTCAGTCATCTGGTGTGTACCATGAATGTGTCACTCAGATCTGGTCCATTTCAAAAGTCGTTGCTTAGAACCCAATTTAGATATCAGAAGCCCGAAGGATCTGTCTCACTACCATGGATCTAGCTCGGGACTGCCAGAAGCTGATTATACCGTTAGGTATGTATTAAGTTATAGTTGATTTTTAAGTTAATTAAATTAATCATCATTCAAACCTGTCACAAAGATAAACAAATAAAGATTAGAAGAAGATAACACAACAAACAACTAAAAATAAACTAATAATAATAATAAAAGTCTACATATCAAAATGGGTTCATAATAATAAGATAGAACCATATCGAATGATCAAACCAAGAACATGGCTGCTCATAAACAAGCTCTCCATCTTCAAGTGCTATGCATCTAACTACCTCATGACCCTCGATGTTTTATTGCATATGAACTACTCTATGATCCTCTTCTTGGCCAAGCCGATCAAGGTAGGACGAGGCCTAACCATTGAGGGATGTTAAGATGGCCAGAAGGCCTCCCACAATACCCCAAGATCTCTGGGAGAAGCTTGGAGTTTGGTCCCAAGATAGCACAAGAAGGGATGAACAAATGGTGGGGGGTTAGCTTGCTATTTATAGGCCTCCAGGGGGTGCACGGCCGTGCCAAAGGTTGGCAGGGGCGTGCTTGCTATTACACGTACGTTCTGTTGCTGCAGTTCTGAGTTGTCTGTGAACGGGCGTGCCTAGTGCCTGAGCACGGGCGTGCTCATCAGGAATTTGTCAGATTTTGTCGTTTAAGCCTTGGGGAACACGTTTCAAAGAGCATGGGCGTGCCAAGTGATGTGGCACGGGCGTGCATGTGTCCTCAGTACGTTTTCTTGTTCTCTAAGCTTGCTGCGTTGTCTTCTAGCGTGCAGGGTCTCCGTGCAAGTGTGCGTGGGCGTGTTGGGTCACTGACAGACTGGTCTTATCACTGTTTAAGTCCCGGGATTGTCTTCAAACATACAGGGAACAGGCTCTAAGTCTCGTATCTTCAGGAATCTCTAGTTTTTGCTCGTTTTTCCCGAAAATCCTTTGTTTCCGTCTTGGAGCTCCAATTTCCTGAGAAATACAAATAGGAACAAATTAAGCACCCAATACCAATAATATAAGCCTAATTCTACCTTATTATGAGACTGTTTATGCCTATTTTATATGTTAATTCTGTGAGTCATCAATCAGCTTAATAATTCTATCAGAATTTCTCTTCTTTAGTGAAATATAAAAATAAGATTTTGGTTTATATTGTTACCTAAAAACAAAAAATGCAGACATGATAGAAACAGAGGTTCGTTAGTCTCTTCACCTCAGATGAAATATGAAAATACACTTGATTTATATATCTCTACACACACATGATATAATAAATTGCCATGAATCTATAATTATTTTTTAAGTTGACGGTTACTTTTGGAAATATTCCTTGAAGTAAAATGGAGGGGTTATCGGTTTAAGGTGGTTGGTATTGGAGTAAATTAATACATATTTTCTTATTAAAATACATTTACATCAAACAGTTCTTGTGAGGTATCATTTAGTGATGATTCTAACTTTCAAGTCATGTCATATTTAAAGAAGGGTAGATTTGGAAAAAAATAGATAAAGCAAAAACATAAGAGACCTTTGGGATGCCATCTTAATTTTTGTGTAAAATTACTTATATATCCATCTAAAATGCTTAATAATAAGGGCAGTTTTCATGAAAATTTGGTTCTAAAGCAAGAAACCCTTCACATGACATCTTAGAAAGAGAGTAGATTAATGGCAATAAAGGACTCAATCAAAAGCATGGATTTTATTGAAATTTAATTGGGGGATTAATTGTGTAACATCCCGTTTTTGTTATATACATAAAAATGTGTTGGTTCATATTTACTAGTGAATGAAACGGGTTATTAACCGTCAAAACGAACCAATAACAGGTGAGATGGATATTTGTGTATTTAAAATTAGTTAACGAGTAAGTGATAGTTAGTATGATTATTTGATATGTGAGATCTAGGCGAGTGGTTAGTATTATAAGAGACCGTTTAGTAATAATATAATATATTACATTTGACCCTACTCCATTTTTAATGAAACGTAGGTCAAACGTAAAGAAAAATATACTCATCTCAGTAGTATGTTCGTAATTCTATAAAGCAATATATTTTAAAAGTTGTAAGATAAAAATGTGGGAAGCAAAATAATAATAATAATAATAATAATAATAATAATAATAATAATAATAATAATAATAAAAATACTAATAATTCCTTCGTGCAAGTGTGTGCATGGAAATTCATATGTATGTTGTCATCTTTACTTCAAAAAGGAATTTTGATATTTAGTATAAAAGAAAAAGAAAGCAAATATAAACCGACTTAAGTAAGTCGGCTTACGAAGACATCTATATATATGTGTAAATCATAATGATAATGTTATCCCAATTTCATCATTTGCTAATGCAAATTCATAAGGTACGTAAATCTTATATTTAAGTTTATAACAATAAATAAAATATAGGATATAATAAGATATAGGATGACAATTTATATATGAACGAATTGGGCAAATATTTCTTAATAGTTGAGCAAAGATTTAATAAAAATATAACTTAAGCCGACATTAGCAAGTCGGCAAAGTAAACCCAATATATATGTTAGACATATAACAGTTTAGTTATACAATTCCAAATTTGCTATTAGCCTAAGGCAGGTATGAAACTTATATTTTGTTTTACAAGGAGTTGTATAATATTAGGAGTAGGTCAGGGTCATAGCTAGGGTGGGTGTTTGGGTAACCTAATCCTAAATTAGGCATGAACTGATCATCCATGTTTAAATTAGGTATGGTTATCCAGAGCCGACCACAGTACCAACTAGTTAACACTCAATTCTTATATAACTAGTATCTAAGATTATCATGGTGTTGATCAGGGAACCAAGTTCAAATTGGTTAGACTAAAACATCCGTAGAGCAAAGGTGAGTTACGTAAACTATTTTCAAAACCTGATACTTGCTCGTAAAATTGTTTTGATGGTGATTGATCATGTATATGCATCGAACCATAGGTGTGGCATCCAGGGTGTTATATATATTATGATGATCATTATATTTTCCATGCGTGGACATACACGTACGGCTATATGGGGTGTGTTTACGCCGTATGTGTGAATATATAATGCTTAGGCCGGATATATGATTATGGTGACGTGCAAAGAGCTCATACTTGATCAATAAAATTGTTTTTGGGGTGTTTTACTAATGAGTCAGTTTATGTGACTCACCAGCTGTGTGCTGACGTATTTTTTTATTACTCGAGCATGTATCACAGGTTGATAGTGTAAGGAATGGGAGTTCCTAGCTGAGAGTTGGAATACTTTAGACGGCTCAACTCGTTATGGTTAAGCTTTGTTTAGCTTGGTGGTACTTGGATCGCACTGGCTTGTAATAAATACTCAAGTTATGTAATGAGATTACGTTTCCGCTTTAAGTTTGCGCCGACTGGTCACTGTAAGTGCCCCGGCCTGGGCGGGGTGTGACAAGTTGGTATCAGAGCTTTAGTTTAAGAGATTTAGGTACTTATTGAAGTATCTAGACTTAAACTAGGACTAGTAAGCCAAATAGAAGTGCCAGTCTTGGTAGGCAAAGGTTAGTATAATAGAGGATGTATAAGATTGAGATGCCGAACTTTATGATGGAAGGACCATATGGTAGTTGGGAGTATCATGGTGTGTATCATAGATTGCTTTCATGCCTGGCCAACATGAAGGTTAATGTATGATATCGTTATGATCTCGCAAACATCATATTGTACTGAAATCAGGAAATAGTAGGCAGTGTTTTAAGAATGTGGTTGCTATTAAAACTTTTGTATATAGGTTTATCTATTGGAGCGTACTGTGCTTATCTTATCCTCATTTGTTTTTCTAGGGTGGCAATGATTGATAGGATAATAAGAGCCGATTTTATGTGTCCAAGGTAACTAGTAGAGTTTGTTTACATAGTTTAGCTATACGAGCACATGTCTTAAAGTATGCCAACGGTTTATGTGTAGTATAGGTGAGTATGCATATTGGTGGGTGTTAAATGAAACCATAGCATACGTAAAGTAGATAGGGCGATATGAGGCCTGAATGAAATACCCTAGACAGGTTAGTTGTGTAATCAAGTAAGGGACTTAACCAAACTTGGTATCTCTACTTTCCTATGATAGTTAATTAGACCAGGTTCGGAAGTAACCTAAAGACAGCTTGTAGTGGAGTAAGGAAGCCATTTGAAGCCGATGTTTTATTTTTCTACTCGGTGATCTATAAAACTCTCTTAGGGGTTTAATCAGAAATATCAAAGGTGCATTAGTTAAGAAACCTCTAGAAAAGATTAATGTGTCAATGGTTGATATCTAATCAACCAGGCACACGTACAAGGACAGTAGGTCTTGCAAGCTGAGGCATTAGAAACCAAAACAACTATCACTTTTGGGATATGTTAGAAGAAAATCCTAGACGTTATTATTAAGAGTAAATGGGATAATAATCTGGAGCAGGGGAGATCCAATTTTAGGGATTATAAAAGGAGACCTGGACCTGCACTCCAATGTCTGATATGTGGACATTCTTGTCCATGTCACAAGTTTGTTTGTAGAAATCGTAAGAAACCCATGCACACCTGGTATCAATGTAAAGAGCCTCGCTAGTGTTTTTAAAATTTTAAGGATTGATGGCCTAAGAAATAAAAGAATGCAGAACCCGATAGAGCAAGATGTAGTGCTTTTGACATAAAGACTGAAGAAGCCATGGGAACCTTGACGTGATAATGGGTACGATACTAGTAAACAACTTCTATGCTAAGATACTTTTTGGTACCGGTGTTAATAGAAGTTTGGTATGTGAACCTTTTGGAGTTTCGTTTAACTAGGTTCTCTGCAAGTTAGATAAACCATTTATAGTAATAGTAGGGAATGGAAGGGAATCAGAAATTAGGAGCTATACTAAGGGTTGTACCACCTAAATTAGTAAGTACCTCGATACCTATAGACTTATTATCAATGAAACTTGGATTGGTGGACATAGTATTAGGGATGGATTGGTCAGCTTGTCAAACTCGTATATTGGGTAATAAGAAGCAAATTCGAATCAAAGACCCAAAAGGGGAAACCTTTGATAACTCGAAGGGAAAAACCTAGTAAACCCATAAGTTTCAGTTAGATGATAAAGGCAATTAAGTGTATCTGAAAGGTCAACTAGATTAACTAGTAAATGCACCAGAGACTAAGGAAGATAAGAATTTAATGGATGTGCTAGTAGTAGTCAAATTTCATGAGGCATTCTTTAAAGGTCATTCTAGACTATCAGCCGATAGAAAAAAAAATTGAATTTTGAATCGACTTGATCCCGAGGGCAACCAGTATTGCTAAAGCCATTTACTATCTTACCTTGACTTTCAATGGAGGAATTAAGAAACCTAATGTTAGAGTTGCTGGATAAGGTTTTATATATTCTAGCACGTCGACATGGGTCGTTGTCAGGACACAATACGAGGTGTAGTAGCTGATACCCATAACCAGGAGGTTAGGACACGATACGATGCGATCATTGTAAGTTGTAAGTAATGCCATAAGGCCACCATATCTGTAGTATTCATAGATCTCATGAATTTAGTTGTAAGAAAAATGCGTCATAATAAACTTCATGCATCTAGAAGTGGTGTTAAGGTAAATCTCTTACACTAAATTAAGAATGCAATGATAAGCTTTAATGGAAAACCATATCAAGAAGGAAGCAATGGTTGGTAGCCCAGATTATTAAGATCTATGAATGATGGTATCCTAAGTTTCGATAATCGAATATGAGATTCTTAGTGTTGGCGGATTATGAGATATGATAATTGATCCCAGAGAAAGCTCATAAGTCAAAATACATCGTATACCCTAGTGGCAATAAAATGTAGGATTTAAGAAATGATTATTGTTGGCTGGGAATGAAAAGCTATAGGAACCTAAAAGTCAAGGCAGAGCATCTGAAACCATTTAGCTATCTATAGGAACCTGAAATCCCATGAGGGGGACGGGAAGTGATAATAATGGACTTTGTTATTAGGCTTCCAAGATTGAGTCATGGGCACAAATTAGGTAATAACTGATAGGTTCGCCAAATCTACACACTTTTCCTATCCTTGAGGACAAACGAAATGTATGTTGAGCATTATACTAAATAGATTGTCTTATGACACGATGTGCTTGCATTAGCTATATTCAAGAGAGAGATTTGTTCTCTTTAAGATTCGGGCAGAGATTTTAGAAAAAACTGGGAATTCATATATATATCTAAGTAGTGCATATGACACCCAGCCTAACGGGCACAATAAATGCACCAATCAAGCTTTAGAAGGTATACTAAATGCATACATAATAAACTTTAGTGGTAGTAAGGATGATAATCTAGCAATAAGCAAACCCTCGTACAGTAATCGTTACCACGCCAATATTATGGCAACACCATATGAACCCTTATATGGGAAGAAATGTAGAACGCCTATCTTTTGGACTGAAGTATGCGATAGCCTATCTAGACATATGATCTTATACGAAACAACTAATAAAGTAGTTATGTCGTAAAAACGATAAAACAAATATTAAAATATTGGAACATAAAAAAAAATTACATAAGAAGTGATGACGAGACGAAGAGGTCCGTACCTCATTTGTTCAGAGTTGTCAGGTTTCGAGGACGAAACCTAATTTAAGGGGGGTATATTTGTAACATCCCGTTTTTGTTATATACATAAAAATGTGTTGGTTCATATTTACTAGTGAATGAAACGGGTTATTAACCGTCAAAACGAACCAATAACAGGTGAGATGGATATTTGTGTATTTAAAATTAGTTAACGAGTAAGTGATAGTTAGTATGATTATTTGATATGTGAGATCTAGGCGAGTGGTTAGTATTATAAGAGACCGTTTAGTAATAATATAATATATTACATTTGACCCTACTCCGTTTTTAATGAAACGTAGGTCAAACGTAAAGAAAAATATACTCGTCTCAGTAGTATGTTCGTAATTCTATAAAGCAATATATTTTAAAAGTTGTAAGATAAAAATGTGGGAAGCAAAATAATAATAATAATAATAATAATAATAATAATAATAATAATAATAAAAATAATAATAATTCCTTCGTGCAAGTGTGTGCATGGAAATTCATATGTATGTTGTCATCTTTACTTCAAAAAGGAATTTTGATATTTAGTATAAAAGAAAAAGAAAGCAAATATAAACCGACTTAAGTAAGTCGGCTTACGAAGACATCTATATATATGTGTAAATCATAATGATAATGTTATCCCAATTTCATCATTTGCTAATGCAAATTCATAAGGTACGTAAATCTTATATTTAAGTTTATAACAATAGATAAAATATAGGATATAATAAGATATAGGATGACAATTTATATATGAACGAATTGGGCAAATATTTCTTAATAGTTGAGCAAAGATTTAATAAAAATATAACTTAAGCCGACATTAGCAAGTCGGCAAAGTAAACCCAATATATATGTTAGACATATAACAGTTTAGTTATACAATTCCAAATTTGCTATTAGCCTAAGGCAGGTATGAAACTTATATTTTGTTTTACAAGGAGTTGTATAATATTAGGAGTAGGTCAGGGTCATAGCTAGGGTGGGTGTTTGGGTAACCTAATCCTAAATTAGGCATGAACTGATCATCCATGTTTAAATTAGGTATGGTTATCCAGAGCCGACCACAGTACCAACTAGTTAACACTCAATTCTTATATAACTAGTATCTAAGATTATCATGGTGTTGATCAGGGAACCAAGTTCAAATTGGTTAGACTAAAACATCCGTAGAGCAAAGGTGAGTTACTTAAACTATTTTCAAAACCTGATACTTGCTCGTAAAATTGTTTTGATGGTGATTGATCATGTATATGCATCGAACCATAGGTGTGGCATCCAGGGTGTTATATATATTATGATGATCATTATATTTTCCATGCGTGGACATACACGTATGGCTATATGGGGTGTGTTTACGCCGTATGTGTGAATATATAATGCTTAGGCCGGATATATGATTATGGTGACGTGCAAAGAGCTCATACTTGATCAATAAAATTGTTTTTGGGGTGTTTTACTAATGAGTCAGTTTATGTGACTCACCAGCTGTGTGCTGACGTATTTTTTTATTACTCGAGCATGTATCACAGGTTGATAGTGTAAGGAATGGGAGTTCCTAGCTGAGAGTTGGAATACTTTAGACGGCTCAACTCGTTATGGTTAAGCTTTGTTTAGCTTGGTGGTACTTGGATCGCACTGGCTTGTAATAAATACTCAAGTTATGTAATGAAATTACGTTTCCGCTTTAAGTTTGCGCCGACTGGTCACTGTAAGTGCCCCGGCCTGGGCGGGGTGTGACAAATTGGGTGTTATGAATATGGGGTTACATGTTGAGATGGATATGAAGTGTGCATTACACACATATACAGAGGGCATTATAGGTTGTACAAAAGGGGCATAAATGAAACAAAATGACTAAAGATTGGAGATTTGTGAAGGGACCCTGTAACACCCCAAAATCATCTGTTTTGCCTAATTACGCCATTAGGCGTGATTAGTAAAATTACCAAAATGAGACTCGAATAATAAGAACACTTGTGTGTGTGTATCGATCAAACATCAAGAGGTTCACTTCCTTGATCTTCAAAGCCCCAAAACACAAGAACAAGGTCAATCCAAGCCAAATCAAGGGGCTTTTCGATGCTTTAGAAAGAAACGACTCGTTTAAGGCTCAATAGACATCAAGGTACGTTTTATTTGGTAGAAATTGATGTTAAATTCGTTCTTGATCATGGTGAAAATCTAGGTTTTGTAAAAACCGTGAGATGATAAGTTGTTGGAGGTTTTTCTAGCTTTAACGAGCCTCAATCATACCTAATTTGGTTACGAATCACATTCTACATGTATGTTTGATTCTAGTCATATGGTTATGTTAATATGCAAAAATTGGAGTTTAACCTCTAGGTACCCTCTATGTTTAATGATTTAGTTGACTCTTAGGAGTTATTATAATGAAGAATTTAGGCTAAAGAGCCTAGACAACATGAAATGATGATGATTTGATAAACGGGTGTGTTTTAGCTAAATCTAAACCCATGAAAATCAATTGAATTTGGTGGGTGCACACCAAGTGTTTGATGAAACGCCTCAATAGTCTTGTTTGCAAATAGAGGTGATAACTTGATTTGGGTAATCATGGAATTACCCACATATAAAATGTGAAACACATGTTTAAGAGATAGATCACACCATACATGAAAAATATAGCCAATGATAATTGGGAAGTGATATGATGGTGTGAATAAACTCATGAGATGTGTTAGTTATTGAATATGATGACTAACTTAACTAATCTTATGGGTGTAGAGAAGGTTCATCTTGTCAAGCTAGGTGCAAGCTTGGAAGGAATGGATCAACGAACAAAACAGGTCAAGTGGATATGAGCTAAAAGTGCAAGTAAATGAGAATGAATACAAGGTAAGTTTTACTTACACCAATGTACTATAACATACCTTCATTGTTATATACATTAGTCTTAAATCTTGAGTGTGTGATAAAGATAAACCCCAAGGGGTAGAATCTATTAAGTGGGTCGCCTTATGTGCACTCAATACAAAACGTGGTTTATGACCTTAATCGAGACAATGAGTTATGCCTAAATGGTGAAATCCATTAAGTGAGTTGCTGTACGTAAACTAATAACAAAAAAAGGTTTATGACATATATTTGAAACAATGAGTTGTCACCGAATGGTGAATTCATCAAATGGGTCAATTAATAATGAGATGTGGAAAATGATGTTTTAATTCAAACGAATCAATGAAATCATTTGAATGAACTAATAAAGCATGTGTTAAATAGGTCAAGTGTGATGTCACTTGGACCATAGATAAAATGCTCGGATAACATAGCATTATGAACTATGAGTCTAAACGGGTCAAATGGTGATGTCCTCGCCATGTGAGTCCAATACTTGAAGCTTGTATTCAAAGCATTATGATTCATGAGGTTAAACGGATCAATTGGCAAAATATTGTCATTTGAGTTCCGAGAAATTAATGTGTCTATATAGAAAGCACGTAGGTAAATGCACCTGCGCATGCATGCTTGATCCCAAGAATCATAGAGGGAAAGCATAAGGTATGGATATGGTTCAAGGCCACCCGGTAAGTCCGTAGCTATTTAAACGCCTTCGGGGGAAACAACATGGGTACTAAAACTACCCACATGAAGTGTGGGTGCAACTCAAGTAAGTTATTTCCATAACTATGTCTAATGCACGCTAATGCGCTTAGAATTTACTAAACAAGTGAAAACTTGAGAAAAGGTGAAAATCTAAGTCCGGAAGGACTTAAAGGTTTTTAAACAAGTCAATGAGTCAAAGGCAATGCATTTGAATCAATAGTGTCGCCATGGATGGCTAAATTTAAAGATTTAGCTATAAGGGGAATTTTGGGAATTTAAGGATTTCCTAAGAGTTAAATAAAAGAAACTAAGTCATAGTAAAATAATCGGGCAAACGCTTTAGTTGATCAAGTGTCTAACGACTTGACAACATAAACTGTAAGCATTTTATGTGGTCAAATAGCGCCTTGTATGACTCAAGGCCTTAACAGGTTGATTTGGGTAAAAATCGACATAAACACTTAAAACTATGAACCGGGTCATAGCATCATGAACCGGGCTATAATTTCATTCAAACAAAGGTTTATTTAGTTGGCAAGCCAACATTTAGGCTTTGGGAATCATCATGCGATTCTGACATGATTCTTATGCTTTAAAATCACCAAACAAGCAGCAGCAACAGTGAACGGCCCTTCGGGCAGTGCGAACGGCCGTTCGGCCTTTACAGAAGGCTCAGAAGTATCAGCGTCCATGTGAACAGGCATTCGGATAGACAGCCTGATTTTCAAAAATTTATATAAAATCGTAGAAATATCGTTAGGAGGTGTTCTTTATATGCCTGGAAAGGTATTTGAATGAAGAACATTTCTCATTTGAAAGCCGAAGTCAGATTTTGGGTTTTAAAAGGGGTAAAAGCGACCAGAATAGCTGCTGCGCAAAAGTTGCAGCCGTTTGTTCTCGTGATATGGGGCCGATTGGCCTGGTTCGTTCCGTATTAACGTGTAACGACTTTCATAATATTCTAAATGTATTATTGAAAACCCACTAACCATTCTTTGTGTAATGGTGATATGTAAAGATGTGATGGATGTCCTAGAGCGAGGATCAAGTTGTGAGAAGAACCGAACACACCCGAACACTCATCAAACTTCCGCAATAGAATTCAAGAGTCTCCCACGAAATCGCGAAATCTTATTATGTGTTTTAATAGTTAAAATGTAGAAATCAAAAATTATTAATCACAACGATTTAAGTTTTTCTAAAATATCAAAGTTTTAATCGGGAGTGGTTTTAGTTAAGGATGTAACTCATAAGATTAAGCGCTAATCGCGTGTTTAGGGGTTAGGGTCTTACAAGAGGTATCAGATCCATTTGTTTGAGGGATCCGAGTGTCAAGAAAGATACTTGGACTCAAATCGTGGGCTCAACTGTTGAAAGGTGTTCGGTTCAAGGCTTGATCAAGGAATCCGGTAAGTAATATCTATAATAAACATCCGGTTTGATCGAAAATTGTTATAAGTAATCAATAGTGATGTCGTGTGGATAACGCTATCTCAAAAGCTTGGTAAGAAAATGGTTAGGTGGCATGGGGCCTATCCAAATATTAATTCGGGCAACGAAAATCTTGTATAACAAGAATTCTAACATCACTATTGCAGTGATGCATACTAATACTGAAATTGTATGTGACAGGGATGAGAACATATTAATTATTCGATCAAGATAGGATCGAATGATTCACTAAACGAGGTGGTAGAGGGTTCGGGAGCACGGCTGATAGCATACTGTAACATCCTGAAAATTCGTTAAATATTATCAGTAGAAAATTACTAACCGTATCTTATCGAACGAAGTGGCAAATGAGTTTGACGCCTAAATGTGGGTGTAGCGAATTAGAAGGAACCGTTTTGTCATTGTCTAAAGCTGGATTAGTAACTCTAGGAACAAATTAATATTTATGGAAAGTTAAGGGCCTAGATGTAATGTGTGAGTTTTTAAAACAATTTATATAAGGGACAAACCGTAGGTCATAAAAGACCTTAGCATATTTGCGGCTGAGAAGCAGGCTAGCGGGAAAGAACAAGAGCTCGACGACACAATGGTTTGCGGCGCATCCAATCATCCAATCACAACTCAACTCAAGGTGACGTTTTATGCCACATACCATGCTTTCTGTTGTGTTTTATAGCGTTGATGTCGAACCAATGTGTTAGGGTTGGTTACGGTTAAGGTGGTAACTACGGTGGTATGTGTATTGATGGTGATGGTCGGTTGGAATGGTGGACGATGGTCATCATGTTGGTTGCCGGATAGTTTGGTGGTCGACGAGGTGGAGTGCGGTGAAGATGGTAATGTCCGGGGGTAACTTAGGGTCACGAAGGAACAAGGTTGGTGCTTGGTGACGTTGGTTTTGATGTCGAGGTGATCAGTGAAAGTCACGATGGTGGTTTGCGGTGGTGGTTTGTGATAGAGGTGGGGTATGTTGATGGTCAGGTATGCGATGGGGGTGATGGTGTTTAGTGTGTGTAGGTGGTGGTGTGTAGGCGACAATGGTGTTGAAGGGAGTGGTGATTGATGGACTAGGCTATAAGCTTGCTGATGGTTGGTTTACATCAGCATGTGTGTTGAAACAAGATAGAGGCATGTGGTTTCATTTTGATTGTGTGTGCATGATGGCAAACATTCACATGTTAAAGTGGGAAGATGGTATGGTGCGTGAGTTGAGGATAATTACAATGGAGATGTGGATGGTCAATGTATGATGGTGTGTGTTGTTAAAGGGATGTATGTGCCTATGATTTCATTGTCATGCAAACGTAAGTGTGTGTGTGTTTTTGGAGAAAATGAAGTGTGGGGATTTATATAATCTTATGGTGGTTATTATTAGTGGTGGTTGCATGGATAAGGAAGGGTAAATGGTATATATTTTGCATGGATGTTGGGGTGTAGGAGCATGGGGTCTTGGTTCGGATCTGGTTTGGGTGATGATTGGTGCATAAACAATGTTTCCGACGAAGGATCAGAATCTGGCAGCAAACTGTTGTTGCCACTGATAGATGCGACAGCATCGGACGGCGACAAGAATTGAACTGGATGAGAGATCATTGTCTTGCGGTTGCGTGGATATATTATTTGAAGAAAACGGAGTTGGGATGATAAGGTTTCTTGATTCGCAAAATCAGATGCGCAGAACTGGATGAGCTGACGCACAAAAGTGCGTGCTGGCAGCAGTAGCAGCGTCGACGGTCAATGCAAATAATTTTTAGATGTTGGGCATGCCGAGACGATTTCGTAGATATATGGATCGCGCGAAATAAAGATCGTATGATCAAGTTATAAGCAAAAAAAAAATCGCATTTTGCTACAAGCATTCAGAGTAGAACAAATGTGCCAAGGATGACACGTACGCAAAGGTTTTGGTTTGACGACGCAGTTTTAGACGCATAGCTTGCGGATTTGGAAGCTTTGCAACCGGTGAGTTCTAATCCCCCTATTTTTCTGTTTTAAATATTTTTGGGGCTATCATACATGTTATCCCGAGTTTTTTTTATACATCTTAAAGTGTTGATTAAATTTAAGAGTTTTACGCCGTATATGTTTTTATAAACGTTTTCCAACTAGTCGGTTCTATAACGGTAGAATGAGTCAAAAGGCTTAGATGTACGATCTTATGATACCATAATGAGAGTTCGGTAGAGTTATGAATTATGAGAGTCGAGTCTTGGTTTTCAGCCTAGATGGTGAATGGTTAGAAACATAGATGTGTTGTGTGACACTTATAGAGTAATGAGGTACGAGATATGTAGTTGGGTTGCACGTGCGTGGGGATGTGTGTGTGTCCTTGGATTTTCAGAGACGGGCTTAGTGGTGAGATTATATTGCTAGTGGTTAATCCACATAAAGATGCGAGATGTCTAGTTATTGGCACTTATGTGTGTGTGTGGCTATGTGTTGTGTGTAAGATGTAACACCCTTGTGGTGTTTTAAAGAGCAAGCCTTGGTGACGAAGATGATTGTCGCTGTCCTTGTGACGCGATGAGTGCCTTAGTGGCGAAGATGATTGTCGTTGTCCTTGTGACGCGATGAGTGCCTTTGTGGCGAAGATTATTGTCATTGTCCTTGTGATGCGATGAGTGCCTTGGTGGCGAAGACTATTGTCGTTGTCCTCGTGACGCGATGAGTGCCTTAGTGGTGAATATGATTTTCGTTGTCCTTGTAACGCAATGAGTGCCTTAGCTGCGCGATGATGATTTTTGTTATCCTTGTGACGCGATGGGTGCCTTAGTGGCAAAGAGGTGTGATCGGTCACTTTCTTGTGAATTGACCAAACTGTGTGGTAGGTTCCCACCTTATATGTTTTATTTGCATTAATATAATATAGATAAAATGGTGGATATGTGTTGTGTTCTATTAAAAGATGATAATATAGCATTTCTTGTGATGAATTGTACTTGGGTGGGGGGGGGGTACAATTAAGAGGAGTATAGAGGAACTAGTCATGTGTAGCGACATTGTGTTGCAGATGGAATAGTGGAACGCGTAAAAGAAGTTGCAAAGTCATAGTTGCAGGTCGTGATGAGTGATAAGTCAGTTATGGTTATGAATCGTTTTGGGTGGGGAGTTGATGATAAAATATCTATATAATTAATGATGATTTTTAAGGAGATGAAGTTGGGTTTTAAATTAAAGTATTTTATGGCGTATTTGAAATATGTAAACTTAAACTATTAGAACTCACTCAGCGTAGCTGACTTTTGCATGTATGTTAAATTGTTTTGCAGGTCGGATTGAGTTGGGGATGCATCTTGGCTAGCGGATGGGATAACTCGTGATAGCATGGATGGCATTCGTGGTTTTGAAATTTATTAGTAAACTATTTTTTTTTAAAAACAATTTGTACCGTTTTAATTATTTTTCCGTTGCGTGATTTTAATAAAATTGTTGATTTTTAAACAGTACACTGTAATGAGACCCGACGATAGGGTGCCCGGGTTTGGGGCCTTACACATGTTCACTAAGGATCAAGTCAAGAAATGATTAAGAATAGTCGATAACGAAAAGGGAAAACACGAGGACAAGTATCAATCATGTACATACTCTGAAACATAGTAAGTGCACTAGTATGCAATTATCACACGAAGAGTGGTAATTGCATACGCAAGCAAGAAGCAAAATGGGAAATGTGTATTGTTTACAATAGGGAACAATCAATACCAAACTATTGCTTAAAATTAAAGGATGCTAGAAAGGCGTTGTGATCATACCAATGAGTTTGATCACACAAATCTTATTAAAACGAAAACACATCGTTTATTCTTAATGAATGAAGGTAAAAGCCTAACATTGAATAATTTATCAAGGGGAGGGTTTTTACCAAATAAAATAAGGGACACAAGCATGAGCTGAAGTTTTGCTTACATAGGATGTGATGTACTAATTATAATAAGTCCATGTGTAACATATGCGGATTTCTTACCCTAGCTAGGTAAGTGTTAAACATATGATACTATGGGTTTCTTACAATTGATACATACACAACCTATGTAAATAGGACTAAGAGGCTGTTTGGCAAGTGCTGAACCAGTAAGTGCTGAATCAGTAAGAGGTCTGAATGGGTAAGAGGCTCTGAACCAGTAAGTGGTGAGCCAGTAATGGGTTGTTTGGTTAGACCTCTGAATAACTCTACAAAATTACTTTTTTACCCTCACTATTCTATCCCTTCTTTTCCTAGACAAACACACGCACACACTATTGTACACCACGTTTCTGTCTTTCTTTTTTTCTTTCTTTATCACCTACTCTTCTATTCTCTCTCACTTTCATTTTCTTTCTTTTTTTTATTTTTCTTTTAATCCATACAAAACACCCATCCACATAACCAGAGATGAGGAGGAAGGTAGGTCGACGGTGATTGTGTTTGTAGGTGCGACGGTTGTTGTAGCGGAGATGGAGGGAGGTGGCGCCGTGTGGAGAGGGAGGAGGGGAGAGGCGGGTCTGTGAGAGGGAGGAGGAGGGCGGCAGCGCTGTGTGGAGAGGGAGGAGGAGGGAGGCGACGCTGTGTGGAGAGGAGAGGGAGGAGTAGGGCGGTGCTGTTGGGTGGTGAGGAGAGGGAGGAGTAGGGCGGTGCTGTTGGGTGGTGAGGAGAGGGAGGAGAAAGGCGGCGGCCGGCGGCCGACGGGAGGTGGTGAGGAGTGGGGTGGGCGGCGGAGGTGTTGGGTGATAGAGAGGTGAAAGTGGTGTGTAGGTTTGTTCTTGGTGAAGAGAAGGGAAACACAAAGAAGAATGAAGAAGGGTAACAAGGGAATTATTTTCATTCAGCATCTTCCCATCTCTTTATGATACAGACTTAATGGTGCCATTAAGAGGCTGCTATTTTACCAACCAAACAAACACCCCTCTGTTCGAATAAGAGGGGAACCTCTTAATGGTTCATTAAGAGGATAAACAAACAGCCCCTAAGTAAGTGTGAGGTGTCGGGAAAATCATGGATTAAGTCGAATATGGCCTCAAGGGCCATGATAAACAAAGAGGCAAGAAAAACCAAGGTATAAGCGACCTATGGGAATCGTAGAGGCTGAGGTATTGCTTCAGTAAATCAACCATAACTACGGTTTTGGTTGATAAATCATAAACAACGGACCTGGGCCGTGATAAACCAATGGGTCAACTGCACTTTCGGGTCAGTGACAAAATTATACACCGATAAGCCGAGGTATAAGCAATCCCGAGCGGGTTGTAGAGTCCGAGGCATCCCCATACACTAATAAGTTGAGGTATAAGCAATCCCGAGCGGGTTGTAGAGACCAAGGCAGTTGCACTCTCAATCAAAGTCATGAACTTGGTTGAATAAAAGTGCAAAACATGATCATAAACAGCGGACTTGGGTCGTTATAAATCAATAAGTTATAAATCTTCGGATTAATGACATAAATAGCTGGCTTGGGCCGTGAAAAAGTGTAGACTGCAATAACATTTGAGTTGTATATTTATTACAATCTAATGCAAACCGTGATAACATGAGATTAGTTGATACAATACGTTGTAATGACCAATCGACACCGTGTTTTATGAAAAGAAAACCGACCCCAATTTATATTGAGATCGGTAAATCAGAAAAAGGAGTTTTAGAAACTAAGTATTCTAAATATATAAACGATTTGAAATCTGAAACTCAAAAGTCTTTAAAACGGTCGGTTAGGGCAATGACCACCAATCGAGTTAGCAAGATGAGAATTTGGGGGAAACCCAAGTTCAAATTATCGGACACAAAGTAGATATGTTACGGGTGAGCCCGAGCATAGTAAACCGGACAACTCACTTGGTGTGAGGTTAAAAAGCAGGGTGAACCATAATGGATCATGCCTTAGAATGTGATACTTGAAATATGGAGTTCAGCAAACAAGCTGGGTAAAATGTGGAAATCGGTAACGATTCCCACAACAAACACGAAAGTTAAGGGAAACCCGATAAATGACGAATTCTTAAAATATGATTAGCCAAAGAATGGAAAACGTTAGTGTAAACCAAAGTATGTTATAACATACTAGCAAACCAAAAGGGACGGTAGTTGGATTCGGGGATGAATCCAATGGGTAAGAAAACGACTATGTTAAAAAGCCGGGTTAGTCTTGGAAATCAAGAAAAATTACTTGTTAGTAATAAATGCATATGCATGTTACAATCATGGTGTCATAGTAGATGCCCTAAGGTGCATGATAGAAAGGATCCTTAAACCATTACATCATTCGGGATAATAGTAGACGGGGATAGGCTGCGGATCTAAAGCGGATCTATGAAAAATACATGAGTAGCTAGAATACCCTATAAGGATATGTAAATAGATGTTATGCAAAGAAATAACATCTAAGTAAACAAAAGAGTAGTGTGACTCAAAGTAGTGATATAAAGCGAAGGCCTTCATATAAAAAAATCGAAAAGTTAGAAGGCCGAGTAAAGGGATAACAACCCTGAGTATATAGTACTAACTATTGGACTATAGAATGTCAAGGGTAGGAGCGGTGCTCAAATTAGATTAGAGACAATAAAGCTCTTTAGTGTGAACAAAGCAACAAAACAAGAAAGGTTTCGGGGATGAAACCTCTTTAAGGGGGTAGACTTGTAACACCCCAAAATCATCCGTTTTGCCTAATTATGCCATTAGGGGTGATTAGGTAGATAACCAAAACGAGACTCGAATAATAAGAACTTGGGTTATATCCTATTATGGGAATAACGCTGGAAACTAGTTTTGTTAATTGAGATTTAATAACAAAAGACTTTGGGAAATCTTGAGGGGCTGTGGTTGACAACTAGTCAAACATAAAATGTTAAAATGGTAAATTGAGTGTGAACACACACACTTGTGTTTGTGTATCGATCAAACATTAGGAAGAAGCGACTCATCTAAGGCTTAGTAGCCATCAAGGTACCTTTTATTTGGTACAAATTGATGTTAAATTCGTTTTTGATTATGGTGAAAACCTAGGTTTTGCAAAAAAAAACGTGAGATTATAATTGTTGGAGGTTTTTCTAGCTTTAAGGAGCCTCAATCTTAACTAATTTGGTTACGAATCACATTCTGCATGTATGTTTGATTCTAGTCATATGGTTATGTTAATATGTGAAAATTGGGGTTTAACCTCTAGGTACCCTCTATGTTTAATGATTTAGTTGACTCTTAGGAGTTGTTATAATGAAGAATTTAGGCTAAAGAGCCTGAACAACATGATATGATGATGATTTGATAAATGGGTGTATTTAGCTAAACTTAAACCCATGAAAATCAATTGAATTTGGTGGGTGCACACAAAGTATTTGATGAAATACCTCAATAGTCTTGTTTGCAAATTTAGGTGATAACTTGATTTGGGTAATCATGGAATTACCCACATATAAAATGTGAAACACATGTTTAAAGATGGATCACACCATACATGAAAATTATAGCCCAATGATAATTGGGAAAGTGATATGATGGTGTGAATAAACTCATGATATGTGTTAGTTATTGAATATGATGACTAACTTAACTAATCTTATGAGTATAGAGAAAATTGATCTTGTCAAGCTTGGAAGGAATGGATCAACGAACAAAACGGGTCAAGCGGATATAAGCTTAAAGTGCAAGTAAATGAGAATGAATACAAGGTAAGTTTTACTTACACCAATGTACTATAACATAGCTTAAATGTTGTATACATTAGTCTTAAATCTTGAGTGTGTGATAAAGATAAACCCCAAGGGGTAGAATTTATTAAGTGGGTCGCCTTATGTGCACTCAATACAAAACGTGGTTTATGACCTTAATCGAGACAATGAGTTATGCCCAAATGATGAAATCCATTTAGTGAGTCGCTTTACGTAAGCTCATAACAAAACAAGGTTTATGACATATATTTGAAACAATGAGTTGTCACCGAATGGTGAAATTCATCAAATGGGTTAATTAATAATGAGATGTGGAAAATGATGTTTTAATTCAAACAAATCAATGAAATCATTTGAATGAAGTAATAAAGCATGTGTTGAATATGTCAAGTGTGATGTCACTTGGACCATAGACAAAATGCTCGGATAACGTAGCATTAAAAGAAAGACCTGCCCTTTCGGTGAAGTTGCTTTCTTCTCTTATGAGATTTCTGGTGACGGTATGAACTATGAGTCTAAACGGGGCAAATGGTGATGTCCTCACCATGTGAGTCCAATACTTGATGCTTGTATTCCAAGCATTAAGATTCATGAGGTTAAACGGATCAAATGGCAAAATATTATCATTTGAGTTCCGAGAAATTAATGTGTCTAAATAGAAAGCACGCACGTAAATGCACCTACACATGCATGATTGATGCTAAGAATCATGGAGGGTAAGCATAAGGTATGGATATGGGTCAAGGCTACCCGGTAAGTCCGTAGCTATTTAAACGCCTTCGGGCGAAACAACATGGGTACTAAAACTACCCACATAAAGAGTGGGTGCAACTCAAGTAAGTTATTTCCATAACTATGTCTAATGCGCGCTAACGTGCTTAGAATTTACTTAACAAGTAAAAACTTGAGAAAAAGGTGAAAATCTAAGTCCGGAATGACTTAGAGGTTTATAAACAAGTCAATGAGTCAAAGGCAATGGGTTTGAATCAAAAGTGTCGCCATGGATGGCTAAATGTAATGATTTGGCTATAAGGGGCATTTTGGGAATTTAAGGATTTACTAAGAGTTAAATCAAAGAAACTAATTCATAGTGAAATAATCGGGCAAACGCTTTAGTTGATTAAGTGTCTAACGACTTGACAACATAAACTGTAAGCATTTTTGTGGTCAAATAGTGCCTTGTTTGACTCAAGGCCTAACAGGTTGATTTGGGTAAAAATCGACATAAACACTTAAAACTATGAACCGCGCTATAATTTCATTCAAACAAAGGTTTATTTAGTCGGCAAGCCAATATTTAGGCTTTGGGAATCATCAAATGTGATTGCGACATGATTCTTATGCTTTAAAATCACCAAACAAGCTGCAGCAACAGTGAACGGCCGTTCGGGCAGTGTGAACGACCGTTCGGCGTTTACAGAAGGCTCAGAATTGTCAGCGTCCAAGTGAACGGGCGTTCGGATAGACCTAATGGTCGTTCGGATAGACAGTCTGATTTTCAAAAATTTATACAAAATCGTAGAAAAATCGTTAGGAGGTGTTCTTTTTATGCTTGGAAAGGTATTTGAATGAAGAAGATTTCTCATTTGAAAGTCGAAGTCAGATTTTGGGTTTCCGAATGGGTAAAAGCGACCAGAACAGCTGCTGCGTAAAAGTTGCAGCAGTTTGTTCTCCTGACATGGGGCCGATTGGCCTGGTTCGTTCCGTATTAACGTGTAACGACTTTCATACTGTTCTAAATGTATTATTCACAACCCACTAACCATTCTTTGTGTAATGGTGATAAGTAAACATGTGAGGGATGTCCCGGGGCGAGGATCAAGTCGCGAGAAGAACCGAACACACCCGAACACTCATTAAGCTTCCGCAATAGAATTCAAGAGTCTCCCGTGAAATCATGAAATCTTATTATATGTTTTAATAGTTAAAATGTAGAAATCAAAAATTATTGATCACAACGATTTATGTTATTCTTAAATATCAAAGTTTTAATCGAGAGTGGTTTTAGTTAAGGCCGTAACTCATTCGCGCTAATCGCGTGTTTACGGGTTAGGGTCTTACAAACCCTTTAACTCCCATCTTAAAATTTGTGTGAAATTACCTTATTGTACACGTTTGGTCCTTAATAAGGTAATAGAGATGGGTATGTTGTAGATAGTAGACCATATACATGTACTAGCATATGATATGCTTGGTTTTAAAAGACAAAACAATCAACCTAGAATTTCTTTAAACAATGACCACTTCCAAACACCTACCATAAAAAATAAAAAAAAACAAAAAAAAACAGCAACTAGAATCTATAACAGAAAAGGTCGTCCAAAAAGAAAAAAACCTAAACTTTTCGTCGAGACGTGCAATGTAAATGGTAAAAATACAAAAAATATAATTTATAATATTAAAATATAAAAATTGTATTGTTATAGTAATTCCAAGTTATATATGTTAGAAAATACTTGAGCATTTTACATAATATTTATAGTTAAAAGTGTGATCGTCACCGAAACCAGCAATGTAAATAGAAGTAAAATATAAACTTTTGAGACTAAAATCCACATAAATGTAGTTTGTTAATCTGATGAAACTAATATTTATAATTTACGTACTAGTGGTTATTAGTTATCACCCATGCTAGATTGCTAGGCGACAGGTTACCATCCACACTCCTTGACATGCTTGATAAAATAAGAAAATTGCAAACACCTTGGCAGAATAATCAAAGGAAGCTTTTGTGGGGCCCACGCGTTACCTAGGACGTGACAGTTCCAGAGAGAGAATGAAAGGGACATCCAGCCAATCAGAGGCCTACATTTCCTGCTCCATGATCTCCTGCCATCAGTAAGGGCAAAAAGGATGAGTGAAAAGGACAGTCGGCCAATCAGAGAAGGACAACGCAAATTCCCTCAACGGTCTCCCCTGTGGGGTCCGCGCGAATGATCTGTCAATTTACCACCTCAAGAGCTCAACCCACGATCACTATAAGTACCCATTCTCTCCATGAAGAAAGGGTCGGCAATTCTCACACTTAAACACACACACACACATGGTAATAACTCTAAGTTTTGTAGAAAGATTGATCGAAATATTTGTCCAGTGATACTCGTTGTTAGTTCTTGTAATCGTCACATAAGCACTAATAAAATCTCTTCATTTCTCCTTTATATATTGAGTATTGTTTGGATTGATGTTTCTTCAGTCATTGTTTACGAAAGCTAAGTTATTCGAACCAGATTTACAAAGCGTTTATAACAATAGGCCAATTTAGAAACACCAATACAAAAATGGGTGTCATTGCGGCGAAGCGTCTTGTGTAGTGTTGTGTTTGTTACTGGGTTGTTTGTGCTAGCCATACATACACTGGCAAAAACATGTCGAAATAACATAATAAAGTACAACGAATAACATGAAAAACAACCTAACGTTTTAATCCCAATAATTTCAATGCATATACAATATATAGGTGTTCATTTATACAACATTCCAAAGCTAAGGAACATAACATTCCAAACCAAAATAATCTTTCCACATAACATATGTGAGATCATCATTTTAATTTTTCATCAACAATAGTATATCAAATGAAGAAGACATGTCTACCTTAGATATAGGCTTTGTGATAGTAATTAGTAAAGTTCCAACAGGTGGCTTCACACCTGTAGATAAAAACAACTTTTGCAATTTAACAATAAAAAACATTGGACCGCAACATGCATTTAATCTTGTCACATACTTGTTATTTAGCTCGTTTCTAGCTCTACTCAAGTACTTCACAAAACACATATAGATCAAAAATTTCTTTTGGCAAAAACAAAAAAGAAAGAACGAAACAAATTTACACTTAAGCATAGAGCAATACGCATGCCAAGGATTCTTGGAGCTTTAATCACGTTTTAATTACGCGAACGAAGAGCTTGAGGTCCACTTTCAATCCTTTACTTGTTTTCATCCTTTTTTTATTATAATAATCATGTTTTTGTCCATATCCAGATCTGATCATAAATGGTTTTAACAATAACTAATGATTTATATGAGATTAACATGTTTATGTGATGTGTGTTAATGATGATTTGATTATGTTATAACATAAGATTCATGATTAATCATAAACACCTATTTTGATGAAACTTGACAAACCCTAGGTTGAGGATTATGATGTTAAATCTGATTATGATGAATTATATGATGATATAATGATAGTCTAGGGTGATTAACATGTGTTTGGCGATTGATTAACGCTGTATGATTCATTGTTCATAACCTGCCATTATAGGAAACTTTATTGATTTTAGAGTTTGATGTTGATGATTGCTACATGATATGATGTATGTGTTGTTATGAGATGATTGTTGATGATTATCTAAGGTTAGTAGAACATTGTTTCGGTAAAGAACAAACTTGATTCATGTACATACTAAAAGTGGAAACTTTGTACATGTTATAAGCCTTTGGTGCTCATAACTTACTAAACTGGGAAAGTTACATTAGATACAAGTTGTAGGATGCATGGAATAAGTATATGACTTGTGGCGATTCATAGCATGTTAGAAGTAGGGCGTATGTGCAAATTTGAACTTGTGAATGTATGTTACAAGTAACATGTTATGTATTAACAAACATGATAGATGCTAGCGATTGAATGATTGGTGTAGATGATGTGATTCTAGGTCTATGTGGATAAATCAAACATGAAACAATAACGGGTCACCAATGGGTAGGTGGGTCAAACTTGGTCAAACTAAGACAAACACAAACACTGGACAAACACTCATAGGTTGTTATAATATAGGTTTCTAGTTGTAGGATACTTATTTTATACACCGGTTTATTAGCACGCAAAGCTAAGGTGAGTTTCACGGCCCCTTTTCACTGTTTTCCTGTTGGGGGAGAAACATGCTACACAAACACACGAACATTGTAGATCACATGTACTATTATATCACTTGTTTACTATAGCAGCTTTCATTCTTAAGTCCTTACATTGTAAACCATAGTATGTGTAACATAGCGAGGAGATGTGAATAGATCTATTGGGTCTGACAAGCCCCACCTGTGTCAACTGGAGGTTGAGTGGGTGCATATTGTCCTAAACAGTTGTCATCGTTAAATGAGCGGTGGCGGAAGGCAACCAACTACCAACAGTCAGCAATGGCTTATGTACGCTTAGTAACTTGTTAATGTTTAGCTAGCATTGGGATATAACTAGTAAACGGATGTGAGTCTATGCAAACAAACAAACAAACAAACAAACGGATTTACTTACATTAAAACCTGTGAACTCACCAACTTAATTGTTGACACATTTTAGCATGTTTTCTCAGGTCGCTAAAGGTATTGCTGCTAGGATGCATTTGGAGTCTCACTTGCATCACAAACATTGTCTTTTGGTTTTTCAAACATTTTAATTTATTATGTTTGGTTTTGAAAACTCGTATTGGTTTTACGAGACGTTGCATGAACTTTACTTACTGCTTCCGCTAAACTTTAAAACATTGAACTTTGAAAACTTTTGGGTTTATTACATATGTTTTTGATAGCATATAGAGGTCATTTATTCGACTGTTGACATTGATCCTGGTATGTCACACGCCTCGCGGTAAAACCTCGCAGTGGAAATTTAAGGGTGTGACACACGCACTTCTACACGCACATTATGATGATGAACGACATGGCCAACAAACTTAAGGGATTAGACATGAAGAGCAGTGACGGTTTCCTGGTGCATTTCATCATGACCTTGCTTCCTTCGGCCTATGGCGCTTTTAAGATCTACTACAACACACAGAAGGATAAGTGGACTATGCAGTAGTTGATCGCTATGTGCATGCAAAAGGAGGAGCGGATGAAGCTGGAGAAACCGGAAGTTGCTTACCTGATGAATGCTCCTTCGAAGAAAAGGAAGAGACAATCTAATAAGAATCAATCTTTTAAGACACAAAGGAATGATACAAGTGCCTCTTCTATCCATAAGAACTCCATTACTAAGAGTAAGTTCTAATGCAAGTTCTGTAAGAAAGAATGACATAAGCAGAAGGACTGCTCTGACTTCTAGGAGTGGCTAACTAACAAAGGTAATCATCTATTTATGATACTTGAGTCTTTTAACTTAAATGTTCCATCTAACTCTTGGTGGTTTGACTCTGGTTCCATGGTCCACATGACCAATTCTCTTCAAGGATGGGATTTCGTACAATCCAGAAGCTGGGAAGAAACCAAAACACACTTAATGTCGGGAATGGAAAGTCTCTTATTGTCAAAGGCATGGGAACATTAGAATTAAAAATTAAAACTGGTTTATGTATTGTTCTTTATGATACCTTATATACTCCTGAGATTACTCGGAATCTTGTATTAGGACCTAAATTAGACATGGACGGTTTTGTCATTTCTCACGGTCATGGTAAGCTTACTATTACTTATGATTCCTAAGTGCATGATTATGGTTTTCTAGATGGTGGTCTCTGTAAGTTAGAACTAGATGATGATTTTTCCAAGTCTTTGTTATCATATAATATTAATGAATCACTAACAAAGAAGAATTTCAAGAGACACTTAGAAACTTAATCCGTGTTGTGGCATCAACGTTTAGGCCACAATTCACGAGAAAGGTTAACCAGACTCAAGAAGGATGGGGTATTACTCTCTCTTGATTTCAATGATTTTGGAACATGTGTCAAATGCCTTAAGGGCAAAATGACATCAGCAAATAACAAAGGTGCCACTATGAGCTCTAATTTATTAGAACTCACTCATACTGTCATCAGTAGCCCTTATAACATTGCTGGAATCACTGGACCTACTTCATTTATCACTCTCATTGATGATTATTCTCGTTATATGTACTTGTATCTCATTAAGAAAAAATATGAATCACTAACAACTTTTAAAGATTATAAGGTTGAAGTTGAAAAGCAATTAAACCATCAAATAAAAGTTGTTAGATCAGATAGAGGAGATGAATATTATGGAAGACATACTGATGTGGGTCAAGCCACATGCCTATTTTATGAGTTTTGTAAGATCCAGGGAAATGTGAACCGATACACCATGCTATGTACTCCTCAGCAAAATGTGTAGCTGAGCAAAGAAACAGAACCCTAATGGACATGGTGCGCAGTATGTTAGCCAACTCAGGTTTACCTTTATTCCTCTGGATTGAGGCCTTAAAGGAAGCCGTTCATATACTCAATGGAGTTCATACGAAATATGTCTCTAAAACTCCTTAGATATATGAAAATCGTTAGTTGCTTCTTTATCGGGTATCCCGAGAACTCTAAGGGTTATAGATTCTATTGTCCTTCCCATGTCACTCATATCATAGAAACCAAGTGTCCTACGTTCCTAGAGGATTTCAAGGTCAGTGAAAGCAGTGCAAACCCTTACAAAGAATTGCAAGAAGTACAAAATGCGGGGAGACAGATTCGTCGCATACTATAACTTCGATGATTCCTCTTGTACCCAATGCCAATCCTGCTCCTAATGCCACTGCACCAACACCGACTCAATCATAGCCAGATCTTCATAAACCAGCTAATGAAGGACCATTAGACACTCAACACCATGACAATGTTGAACCTAAAAACCGGTTTCTAAGGTCATCAAGGTCCAGAAGGTGTTGAGTGTCTGATGGTCCTTCATCAATCACTACTAATGGCTTCGTTATAAGAGTTACCTTCCTAACTGAAGCTGATGCGGATACCGGAAAGCTTACTGATCCTAACCTTTATAACGAAGCCATTAGTAGTGATCGGTCTTCTTAATGGACTAAAGCCATGACTAACAAGCTTGAATCCATGAAGAAAAATGACGTTTGGGATTTTGTTGAATTACCCAGTGGTGTAAAAGTCGTAGGATGTAAATGGGTCTTCAAAACAAAACTAGATCCAAATGGGAACATTGAACGCTACAAAGCGAGATTGGTTGCGAAAGGCTACACTCAAAAAGAGAGAATTGGTTATCAAGCAACGTTTTCACCTGACTCTCGAAAAGATAACTTAAGGATCGTTAGGGCCCTTGTAGCTCATTTTGATTTAGAGTTACATCAGATGGTGTTAAGTCTATTTTCCTTAATGGTGACTTGGACGAAGAAGTGTTCATGAAACAACCTGAAGGTCAAGAATATTTAGTCTGCAAGTTGAAGAAATCCATATACGGTTTAAAACAAGCCTCACGTCAATGGTACTTAAAGTTTGATGAAGTCGTTAAGAATAATGGATTCATGAAGAATCAAGTTGATCAATGCACCTACCTTAAAATGAGTGGGACTAACTTTACTGTTCTTATCCTTTACGATGATGATATCTTACTTGCAAGCAATAGCTTAGACATGTTTCATGAGTTGCAGTGATTACTTTTGTCTAATTTCGAAATGAAGGATCTTGGAGAAGCCTCTTATGTCATTGGCATAGAAATACACCGAGATAGACACAATGGGATTTTAGGTTTGTCCCAAAGGGTCTACATTGATCGTGTTCTCACACATTACAACTTGCAAGATTGCAAACCTACTCTAGCTCCGATAGCTAAGGGAGATATTTTCGGGTTGTTCCAGTGTCCGAAAACAGAAGTGGAAAAGGAACCAATGAGAATGATACCTTATTCCTTAGTAGTCCATAGTCTTGCTTATGCTCAAGTCTGTACGTGTCCATATATCGCTTATGTCATTGGAATGCTAGGCCTTTACTTGACTAATCCTTGCCATGATCATTGGAAATCAGCTAAGAAGGTGTTAAGATATTTGCAAGGGACAACAGACTATAAAATGACTTACATAAAAAGTGATAATTTAGAAGTGGTAGGATACTCTGACACTGACTTTTCTAAATGCAAAGATGATAACAAATCCATTTCGGGGTATATCTTTATGTTAGTTGGCGGACCGATTTCATAGAAGAGTCATAAACAGAGACTTACAACAACATCCACAATGATGGCAGAATACATTGATGTGTATAACGCAGCCTGTCATGGAATGTTGATTAAAAATTTCATCACTGGACTCAAAGTTGTCAATTCCATTTCTAGACTATTGAAGCTTTACTGTGATAACTTAGCCGCCGTTAGTTTCTTGAACAGTAACAGTTTGACAGGCGCTGGTCATTTCTTAGATACAAAGTATTTATTCGTACGTGAACGAGTTGAGGAAAACAATCTTTGTATCGAACATATAAGTACTAACGATATGTTTGCGGATCCCATGACTAAAGGTCACCCACGAACATATAAGTACTAACGATATGCTTGCGGATCCAATGACTAAAGGTCTCCCACCTAAAGTATTTGAAGATCACGTTTCGAAGATGAGACTTACTAATGACCTTGTTTAGAAGCATATGTACTTATTGACCACTTATGTTTACTTATGACTTATGAATAATGACTTATGTTTTTCCTCATTATGATTTGTTTGTGTATTACTATGTTAAGCTAGCATAATGATATAAAGACAATAACGTAACAAATCAACAACTAAGGGCATAACTTAAATTGATCCTAATGTTAAGTTTTAAATTTGGATTGTAGTATGATTAATGGGGGTCCTAAGTTGAATATCGACTTAACGATTGTATTTATCTGTTACAGTTTGGGTTTAGAACTAAAATGGATATTTAACTCATGAGGCTTACGTTATACTCATAATAACTGATTACTCGGCAAAGTGGGAGAATGTTTGAATAAATATACGTAACACTTATATATTTATTGATAACTATTATAATCATTTATATGATCATGATCAATTGCTAATATACTCTAAGCCCATAGCCGATAATTTCTTTGATGGACGGACTTATCATTAGTTGGGCCTAATTAGAGTGTCACCTGGGTATGTATAAATACAAGGAGATTACTGGGGTTGAGAGGATGATGCACATAACATAACAAAACACCACCTATACTTACAATTATCCTCCCCTCTCCTTTAATTGATTCTTCATTAAGAATCATTAGCCATCATAATCGCATACTCTAAAGGGAACACGAACACACTGACAATCATGTGGACCTCAACGCTCTCAGCATCAATAGCAGGTCTCACGAATCTCTCAGGTCTCACTAAGACTTGTAGTTCTTGCGGTCATATTTATATGCATGTGTTGATACTAGCTTTTGTTATGGTAGGCCATAGGTATTTCGACCCATAACAGTAAGTGCTATGAGTCAGGAGGTCTTTAGGTACGCTCAAGGATTCGGCGTAATTTGGGGGTCATATATTTGATGGCATGGTTGGTTGTGGATTTGTTTAGTATACATCATGGGTCATTATCTCTGATACTTAAACATATGAGCTCACCAAATTGTTATATGATTATTTCTTTTAAAGCAGGCTGTTTAGATAACTATGGATGTGAAGAGAACTTGGCCATCATGGTTAGGACATTTAGAATTGTTTTTGAGATGGTTAGACTCATTTTATTCCTATGATTTAAACAGTGTGTTACTTTGTAAGTTCATACGTACACTGATCCATGATGTGCCTATTAAGTGATGTAACTTTAAATGGTTTAATAATAGTTTCTATTTTCCGCTGCTTTCAGTTGATAAAATCGTTACACTCCAACCTCTGTCTCGGGGTGTGAGAGTTTCAGTTCGGCTCATCACGATACTAGTACTCACTATAACTTAGGATACAAAAAGAAAATACTCTATTCTGAATGCAACCCCGTTGTTAATTAACAGAATTTGCTTCACAATGTCGAGTAAAAAAAAGATTAAACACAATCGTGTATTCATTTAGTTTTTAGAGTTAACAAATACAAATTATTACAAAGGAATCAAATTAGTACAAAAAAATAGGTTAAATGTGTATATCATATATAGTATTCAATTTATTTATGTGAGTTTATTAATCCTTTATTGATATACTATATAGTTTTTCTATTAGTCTGATGTGTATAAACATAGTGAGACTATTGATATAAATAAATTATTTAAGTAGTTGATAAATAATAAGGGAGTGATCTTACAAGGGGCCAACTTTAAAGTCTTATTTATCAATCTTGATTGATGAAAAATGATGGATTTGTTAAGAAAGCAACATGACAACAAACTAAAATAAAATTGAATGACTAGTGAAAATGATTTAGCATGGCAATGACACTATAATTTAAATATATGAAACGTAATTAATGTTTGAATTCATGTAAACCCATACCTTTTTATCTAATTGGAGATGAGTTATTTGGTAACGAATAATTCGAATATTTGTTGTAAAACAGCTTAATAGTAACATCTAATATGTATATTAATGAGGACCCACTTTAACCCATTTAACATGGTCAACACCTTCCAAAACTTGGTTATAGGTGAAGTGGCAAATATGATAAGGAAACACGCATATCATTAGATAAGAGAATCTCCATATGTGACACCCGCCACTTAGCCAGGTCAAAATCCGTACACTATCTAGTCAACGTTTAATTTTACATGCATTATTCATGACATTTTATATGCACAAGTCCTCCGAGATAGTCTAGCAATGTCCGAACAAGTATAATTTCACCCGTATCAACGAGTCTTGATGACATAAGTCTATATGTTTACAAGAGATTTTTCGAAATCATGCATGGATGCTGTGACACCCGGCAAATTCAGGTTAACAACGTCGTCTAGATTAAAGCCTACCTTAGCGAGTCACGCGTATTCTGTACTTAACTGGGTTAGTTGAGTCGGGTTATGGTTCGGGAACTGTTATGTGAGTCTAGGGAATCATTAGATGTTGGCCTAGAGGATCGTTAGATGTCAGTCTTTAACCAAGTGTACAAGGGGTGACGATTCGGAGAATCGTCAAAGCATAGGGAACATGCAAGTCTCGAGTCCCGGGAATTGGTGAACGAGTGTAAATGTGTTTATTTGCAAGTGTTATGTGTTTACAATCATTCTATGACTTGTCGGTATGTGAAAATGTGATAACATATGTTAAAACGGGGTTTAACGCGCAAAATACTTGGAACCATACCCTATAGGCGATTAGGTTGAGCTAATCGCCTATAGGAAGGCATCTAGGAGGCGATTAGCCTCCTCCAGGTGGCGAGTAGCCCTCCAAGGTGGCGAGTAGGGGGCTAATCGCCTAAGGGGGTGGCGATTAGCAGCCCTAATCGCCTGCAACTGGACCATAATCGCCTGCAACGTGGGTTACGACTAAAAACGACTATAAATACAATATTTGACCTCCTAAACTTCATAACATCAACCCTAGTCGCCCCACAACTCGTCCCAACACCCACACAACCTCTGGAACACGATTTTGGATCAAACAACTTGATTTCAAGCCTATTTCTTCAATCAATCATAATCTAAGGTGTGGTTTTCATCCATGCAATCTTTTCTAACGTTTTTATTGAATCCCTAATGGTCCAGACCTGTTCATAAACACTTGTGCCTTCTGTAAATCGTTAATAATCATTATTGTGTGGATTCTAGATGCTATGCATGTTGTATGTGTATGTTTTAATTAAAAGATAGGATTTTTGAGATTCATGAAGGGTTGATAACATGATATTAGGGTTGTTACTGATCTGTGATGATGGTTTGATACAGTAATCTGATTGATTGTTCATTAGGGTTGTGTTTACGCATGTTAGTGTGATGATTACATGATACTTATGTTATGTTTTAGAAACATGATTGCATCCAGGACTGCTAGAACAAGGTTAAACGATGTATTTTGATCTAAACATGTTTAGGATACTTGTTTGATTGATATTGGAGGTTAACACACGTTCTAGGGTTGATTTGGAGTGTTAAACGCGCGAAAAACTGAAACTGCTGTGCAGGTGGCGATTAGCACACCTAATCGCCTAAGGGATAGGCGATTAGCAGGCTAATCGCCTACCATGATGGGCTAATCGCCTACCCCTCAGGCAATTAGGGGCTAATCGCCTGCTTTGATGTGTTTTTGCATGCTGCATGACCCTAATCGCCTGATAAGTTCTGAAATGCATGTCACATGACCCTAATTGCCTACAAACTCAAAAATTAGCATACCACATGACCCTAATCGCCTACACAGTAGGCGATTAGCATTCATAATTGCCTGTTGACCAATGTAATTGCTAGTTGACTTTTCCTAATCGCCTGTACTGCTGCTGTAAGTATATTTTAGCATTCCGAGACCCGTTTTGACACCTAGTAACATGCTAGGAACCCCGTAACATGTCTGATAACTTGGTAACATGTGTTCGGGTCAATAATGTGTTAATGGAACTATGTGTTAGAACTTGATGGACTCTAACGTATGTTAAGTGTGACTGCATAATTGTGTGTTTGTGAATACTAGTGTAACACGGGAAAACCTCGGGTCACCAATGGGATGTCGAGTCTTGTACGTTGGGTCATGTTAACAGTAAACGTGTTGTCAAACAAACTTGGTTAAGGTCTGGACATCTAGGGACTAACTAACCTACGGGTTATTAGTCTAAGAACTTGTAATTGTCATATGTTAGGTCGCCGCTTTACGGGGCTAGCATAGCTTGTTGACTTATTCTGTTATCTGAAGTAACGCAACCTAAGGTGAGTTTACGGCCCCACTTTACTTGGTTTTCACTTTTTGGGGGAGAAAACATGTGTTAAACAACTATTTGGTAACAACTGTCATACTATGGGTTTTCAAACGGTTTACTATACGATCTTTGGAAGTCCCGGGGGGAACCATGAATGTGCTGGTTTGCACAACGGGGAAATGTGAATAGCGCTATTGGGAGTGACCAACCCCACCCGTCGGCATGGAGCGCCGGGCGGGTGCATATTGTCTCAAACAGGAACAGGTTTACTATTCGGGCACAACATCTGGTTTGCGAGTTAGTAATGGTTTTCCAATCGTAGTAGTAATGGTACATGCGCCTAGCTAGCGTACTTGGTTTACAATTGTTATAGTATGGACAGGTTAAACTTGGAACTTTGATTACAAACCTGTAAACTCACCAGCATTTTTGTGCTGACGTAAACTCTTACATGTTTTCTCAGGTCGCTAAGGTAGCAAAGTGGAACTAGGGCGCACGCGTCTGCACGGCGTCTAGTTAGAGTTGCATGGTTTTTGAACATTAAACATTTGGTTTTATTTTGGTTATGTAACGATATTTAGCTTCCGCTGATGTTTGGGATTTTTAAACTATGTTTTTGAAATTCATTTAGTATTGTTTATTGTGATCATTGACTTGGATCCTGGTTTGTCATACGCCTCGCGGTAAAACTCCGCAAGTGGATTTTGAGGGTGTGACAGATGCCCATTTATTTTATAACACAATGGGAAACATCATGGATTTTTATGTATAAAGCCTAGTATTTATTTAACTAGCGTAATTACACATATGTGAATATGTGTACACGACACACATATATACGTATATATATATATATATGTATATTTTCGGCACATATATACCTATATGAACAAGAGTACAAGAAACTAGTTAACATATTTATATGTAGCACTACTTATTCTTTTTGTTACATCCTAATTAAACTAACTAGTTCTTTATAAACTTAACCATTTTTGGTGAAACAAGTGATCAACACTAGTATTTATGAAAACTAATAGCCAAAAATGATCACCACCACTTAGTTTAAAGTCTTACTTCTTATAAAACACTTGGAACATAATCAATGTAGTGTCATGTCCTATTATTCTTTCCAAGACTATTAAATACAAGATTTGGTGGTTTAACTATATAAGGTAATATTCCTTAAACACCTAAGATCAAGAATGTTTGTTTACCCCATTTGTTAAAGTTCACTTGTTCCTTCCTCTTTCCCTTCTTTGTTCAGCCGAAACCCCCTCCCCCTATCATATTATTATTTTTTTTTTCTAATCCAACACATGCTTGTTTAGACCTCTAAGAATCCTCATGAGTTGTCACATTAACTTTAGTCTTATTAAGATAAACATCATCATGGAAGGATAGTCAACTTTAAGATGTCATTAAGACCCATGATATGCTAGTAAGATTTGAGACAAAAGCAAGATCATTAGCGAAACATAGTAAGATTCCTTAATCACCAAGAACCATGAAAGATCATTACCACATTTGGAGACACCTCCCTTCCTTGCAACCACCAAACTGTCGCCCCCCTATGTCCCTCTAATTCTTTTTTTTAATCATGGTCAACCTCTATAATCACATGTGTTTATTAGTTCCATAAGTTGACATCCATGTGTGGTCAATCATGCTTAGAATCCACACAACACCAACACAAGATTAGTCACTTCCCATGACATGATTAAGACATTAGATTTGTCACTAAGATATGGAACATATGGAGATTACTAGCCTAATAAGGAATGATTCTCTAATCACCCAAATCCATAGAAGTTGACTTACCTAAATTGTTAATCACCTTCCTTGCACCTTCTCATCTCCACCTCTATATAAGGAGGCCTTGGGTGCTCATTTCACCACACCACAACCCTCCCTTGCTCTCACTCTACTCGACACACACACACACACACCCCACACCAACTTTAGGAGCAACCAAGGAAGCACTAGCATTTTGCCTCCCATCTTGGATCCACTAGGAGGTATAAACCTTAGCCTAATTACTTCTTTACTTTATTAATTTACACATGGTTCACCTTAGTTCAAGTAATTATTTACAATAAAACAGCACCATAGATGTTAGTGTATGTGTATGCTATGAATGTATATGTATGTGTGTGCGTGGACATACATACACATGTATGTATGCGTGACATATATATGTATGTGCGCGTGTACATATGTGTATGTATAGATGTATAAGAAGCTAAGTATCATGTTACTTTACTAAGGTAGTAAAAACAAAGTCCATTTGTATACACACATACATATGTGTGCGTGTATATATATATATATATAATGTATGTGTATGTGAAAAGCAAACTCATAAGCATAGATAGAGGTGTATATGGACTACCAAGATGCATATGTATATGGGTATGTATGTACAAGTGTAGATCCCTTAGACATCCCTATATATGGTTGTGTGTTGAGATACACATATGTATAGATGTAAGTATAGGTACACGCAAGAGTGAGTATGAATACACGTGTAGATAATATTTGAGTATTGTAAAGATCAATGTGTTTATGAACTAAACAACTCTTTTTCAAAAGGAACATATACTTTATGGAAAGTATCATATGTTGGAAAACAAGATCTATTTTCTTATACAAACTATTATTTCCATGTAAAATATAGTCGTCACCAAGAAAAGGTAAACTAACATATCGCTAAGGATCAGGTGAACCATGAGTACCAAAGATTCCATATTTGTATAAATCTAAGGTACCGTGTATGTATATAGGACGAGATATCTAGTTGTCGGACATACACTTTTGCTAGATTACACGCGGACTTGAGGTGAGTTCTCACGGCCCCTTTTTACTATTTTATGTTTTGGGGAAAAGCATGCATCATTACTCGTTTTTAGAATGAATTCCTAGCCGACCGGTGTACATGAGATGATGTGTATAAGAGTACTCGCTAAAGCCCTAGTATATTAGTTTATCATAACCATTAACTATGGATATAGCCAGAAATGCATGAATAGATCTATTGGGTTGACACCCCCACTCTCGGTTAGTCGCTCTAACCGGTATATGTGATATATGAGAGTGCTTACATTTCTTTTATGACGATTCATTGCATTGATATGCAATGTGCGAGGCACCACTCGTCGAGACTTGGTTATGAACTCATGATGGTTTATCATCATTGCTACTAGCTAGGCAATGATGGGCCATTCAAGGAATTCATTAAACTTTTCATTTTACAAAAACCCGTGAACTCACCAACATTTTGTTGACAGTTTTCATGCATGTTTTTCAGGTAACTAAAATCATGGATGGAACTTGGGATATGATTGGGCTTACATTTACGACCACCACACAACGTGTCATTAAAACTTTTGACCCCGCTAAGGGTTTTAAACTATATCTTGTGAAACTTGTTGTCATTGAACACGTGTGGTACTTTTATAAATAAATAAATATGAATGTTTGCTCATATCTTGTGCTTGAAAACCTTTCGTGGTTACACCTTGTGTTTACGCCTAGGCGGGGTGTGACACCATATTTTACGGAAGATTCTCATAAATAATGTGATCTCCTACTTTGTGGGAACAAATCCCAACCCAAAAGCAATTCATATGGCAAACCCTATACCACGGAACAGTATAAATATATTAGTAGGTAACACATATGAATCATTCTAAACTCTCACCTCTCTCACATTTACAGTTATTTTCTCCGACTAATGCTTATTCTCACGCCGGATAGTGATTACAGGGACAACCACAATCCTGTGGCAAGTCCTATCGATGTTCTGTTTGCAGTTAACCAGGTTAAGATTAAAGGTCACAGAAGATAACAATGGTCTAGATTCACCTGAAGATCCATGTTCTTGGTATGTGTTTCTTTATTGGCGCCATCCGTGAGACCTAAGAACTTACTGTTGATATGCGACATGGTGAGTAATCAAACCAGTGCGCTAATGACAGAACCCTCTTTGGGTACTTTTGAAGTCAGGCCTTCAACAACCCTAGCAGAAGCCACCCCAGACACAACTCGTGACTTGGGTTTGGGGTTTAGAGTTTGATGAGGAAGAGGATCAAGCCCCTTGGTTCGTGGGGGTGGGGGGGACAACCACAACCTCAAACACTGCTACAACCGGACCGTTATCTGCTACTTACACACCCATCACCAGTGTTTCAAGTGTGATCCTACCCTTATACCACCAATCTCCCTACGCAGTCACTAAACTTCATCCAAAACAACTTTCAAAACCCTTGTAAGTAAACTTTTAAACTTGAAAAACATCACCAACAACCCTTAAACTCACAGCCATGCACCCTGTTTTAAAAGCTTCATTTTAGTTCGTATAAACCCCATAAGACTTTGTTTTAACACCTTTGTTTAAACCTTTACCATGTACAACTTGGAAGTTTAGACAAAATCACAAGATTTAAACAAAGAAAAAAGTCTAAGAAACTTACCACTAGTACAGATGACTAAAACAAGTGATTTTGATGGGTCTTGTGTGTGTTCTTCAAAGGGTTATGCTCCTAGATTTATAACACACTTGAATTAGGGCTTACTTACGATGTATTTGTGAGTTAAGGCTTCAAAAACAAAGAGGGTTGAGATGGGACAAGGTTATACCCAAGAGAAGGTGTAAGGGGTTTGATTTTGTGTGTTGTTATGGAGTTGAATGAAGGATATGTGATTGTATTTAAAATCTTCAAGAAAACCAAGTCATTATTATAAAATCCCATCTCCATACTTAAGTACAATGATTATGTTAAAGCTTAAAAAGAATCATGAAGGTGGCTTGGAAAGGTGTAGGGTAGTCGGCCCTAAGGTGGCTTAGTGGGCCCCACATGCTTTCCAAAATATCTCCTGACCATTGGTTAGATTTCAAGTCTCTTAGTTAGAGTTTTGGTTTTTTATTACGAGATATCCGGACACGTAATTAGTCTACAATACGCTTAAACATTGACAATTGTAAGTATTTACAAGTTATTTAGGCTTTCATTGGGTGAAGTTATAAGTTATACGTGTATCGGATGCAGTACGCGAACTTTATTCGTTACCAGGATATTAGGGTTTTGAGTTCCCAATTAGGGTTTGGAGTTCCAAAGCACCTTATATATTATAATAATTCCATTTATTATATATCCTGATCATTTTGGATCATTTTGGTTATTTAAGTGTTACCGGGTAATCGCCGACATCCGTTCCAGACTAGTTTATTCCCATGCAATCACATTACGCTTTTAGTTAAACTAATGCAAACCTATGCATCCATTGGGGACTTTATTATTCTCAAGTAACTAAATTAATCAAATTAATTTTAAACTGCACTAAAATCAGTTAATTATATATATATTAATTATGTATGGGGTTACCTAAATTTTGTCAAATGTCACAATAGCCTACCCAATTAGACGTTTGCCGAGAAATGGTTGGTGGATGTTAGGAGAAGGGCCATCCCAAACCCAATTGGACGCTTGCCAAGAGACGGTTCAGATGCGGCTAACGTATGGCGATCGAACACTTCAAGGTTAAACGACGATCAATTCCAACAACGACCTCACCAGACATTAATATTATGTGGCGCAACAACCCAGAACTGCAAAAGATGACGACCTAAAAAAGCCATAAAAGCCACCAAACTTAGTCACCATACAAGATTTACCAGGCGCATGGTTAACACGATCCCACCGCCAAAGCTTAAAATGTCATCCACAGGGGAAATATGATAGAACAAGAGACCCAGACGACCACATAAATATTTTTATAAGCGCATGAGGGGTAGAACAGTGGCCACTCTCGATCTGGTGTCATATGTTCGAGCAAACATCAGTAAGTGTCGCGCCGATGTGGTGAGATAATTTACCGGTGGGAGAGATAGATAACTTCGAAGAACTGTAAAAAAGTCAATATTTTCCTTTTCTGGACAAGAGAATTATTAAATTACAGAGGACACCAATAATTAAGACTTAGAAACACTCAGACTTAAGGTTACCTCTTAACGCCCTATATATTGTAATAATCCTATTTATTTTTATCCTCGACAGTTGGGATCATTTTCGGTTACATGACCCAACATACATGCCTATGTATTTTATCTTGGAGTTGTTCATCGAAGGTCCACACTCGAGTTTTAGGTTTTTCATGAAAAGGTATGTGATTCACGTAAACATAATGATGTTATATGAAGGTTTTCATGCAAGCAGATCATATCTTGACGTGAAACAAGCTAAGATCCGAGGAGCCGCCATTGTTAGGGTTTCAATAGGTGAATTATCACAAATCTTGAGTTCTACGAGTATTTAGTGTATGCACTAATAGTTCTTGAAATATGCAAATAACAAACACTCAAATATGGTTAGGCATGCGCAATTGAAGTAATCAATTAACTGGGTATGCATAATTTAGTTTAGCAGACACTATACATTGTGAATTGTAAAATCCCATATCAATTGAGAAGGGGAAAAAAGATTCCTTATATGGGACCATATACCTTTCTACTAGACGTTTTTTTAAATCGTGGGGTGGGCTTCTGAAGGCGTGTCAGCTGCCAAAGCAGACAATATCCAGTACTGTGCTTTGGTTGTTACAAATGGTATCAGAGACAAGTTCGAGTCAGTGTGCTAGTGGGGACGTTAGGCACTGTAGCGAGGGGTGGATGTAACATCCCACATCGGTTAGGAAGGGAAACAAAAGCTTCCTTCCTTATATGGAGTTGGATACATTCCCTACCAAACGTGTTTTATAACCGTGAAAGGCGGACATTTGAGAGCGTGCTGACTGCCAAAGTGGACAATATTTGGTACAATACTTGGGTGGTTACACAAATACCTAAAATACTCACAAATGCTTTAAGCGTTCAAGAATATTGGAAGTATTTACGATGTGTCCAAGTACTGTCCATTTAGTGGTTGGTCCCATTTCACATGTGAACCTTACTTGGATTTAACTTGATCGTCGTTTAATATTTTTAAATTAAAATTTCAAAACTAAACGTTTTGATGATTGACAAAAATGTAGTGGTCAGTCCTTTGAGCCCGAACTTATACCGGTGTAAGCTGGTGTTAGCTTTGTGTCAAGTTGTTGGTGGTGAACTTATACCAGCCCTTATATGTTATACTAAAATGAATACTTATTGCTTTTAACCCAAGAAAGGACTCACTAGCGTACCTGAGTTTTAGCATGTTGGTCGGATGTCAAGAGATCAGTCAAAGATAAAGAGAATTGTGTTCTTGATTACCTTAACTAGTTAGGGTAAGAACGTTGTCTAACCATGAAGAGTTTGGGGTCGATGGTTGGATATTAACATGTTAAAAACAGGTTATGAAGTTGCTTATTATATCAAAAGTTTGTTAGAAAGTGAGAATCAATTATATGATTCCTATTAGTTTATGAAACAAGCTAACAATTTCAATTATGATCACGGATTATCAAAATGGTAAGTAACATGGATTTTAAACAATATTTGAGAAAGAATCACCCCTATGTTTCGAAGTTACAAGTATCTAGAGCTATCTCTTACAAATGATTTCTTGAGTTTGTTAAGTTGAAACCTTAATTGTAGACATCAACAATCATCTATCACACGTAAATGGGACAAGAAAAGCTTCACAACATGAATCAAGGATAATTGTATGTTTTATAAATCAAGAATGATGAACGACCTCGTATGAATCAAATCTAATAATAGTAATCATCTCTTAGTGTCGATGACGCATGAAAAAATTAACAACTGCATTTCAAAACAATACTAACAATTAATATACACAACTTGAATAAAAAGATTTCAATTCATGTATCAAACCAAAAAAGGAAAGAAAAACTCAGAAAACTCACAGTCGAAGATGATCTTAAAGGAATTAGCCACTCATGGTGGATGATTTCATTTATTTATCTTCAATTCTTGTATGATAATCTGCAATTGGATGGTTTCTAGGTGATTTGGATGCTAGAGAAAAACCCTAAATGGTCCCTAAAGACTGATTATTCTAAATTGGGGAAGAAATCCCCAATTAAACTTGGGAAAAATGGGAGTTCCCCAATTTTCGTCAAGTTTGACCAGACGCAGTGCCTTTGGTGCCAAAAGTGGCACCCTGTTTTTCCAAATTGTTTTTCAACTTCATTACGCCATTGTCTGTTGTAAGACGCCAAGCTAATACCCATACTACGCCAAATGGTTCCCTAGGCGCCAATGTTGCCTCTTTTCACGATCTTGATTGTAATTTGATTCGTGCACATGCGTAACCTCTACCGCACAGCTCCAAGTACTTCCAATCACGTCATTTAACGAGCGTATGCATGCAGTTCATAAAAATGCTTGAAGTACCATAGTTCTTGTTGCAAAACACATAAAAATGGATAAATAAACACTAAAATTCACAAGAAAACACCCCATCACATGCATGTCAGGTTAACATGTATTAATGCTTAATAGGAGGTCCCAACATAGAATGGAGGCTACCCTACTTAAAGGATTGGCATCCTGTCGATTCTAGATGGTTTAATTTGTTTTATTTATATATATTTTGTTTAAACTTAATGAGTTGATAATGTACTTGACATTGTGTTGCTACTTTTTTTTAAAAAAATTATCAATTTAAGTGGACATGATTTGGGTTTGACCAAGTTACTGGATACACGACCAAAGACTATACCAGTTAAGCCTATATGGTTCGCTTCTCTGTTTAAATTTTTATTGTGACTTCAAATTATATACAATCCTGACAAAAACTGAAAAAATGTTATAGCTTTTGTGGTAGGCCATACATAAAAATTGAAGAACTTTATGGGTTTGTCTTATATTAACACCGTACATAGATATAAGTTAGTGATAGAACATACACGATCAGACTGTTTGATTGTTGCTTCTTCGTTTTTTTTTTCGTTTGCGCCGGTCTTCTCTTGCCTGTCTATGTGCAATAGGGCACCCCCAATCACAAACTGAAACAAACAAACCCACCCACCCTCAACTTCGTGCAGTCTACTTTGTGAACAATATAGACCAGAAGATTCATATGCTCGATGGTGTGAAGGTCACGTGTACCTGCTGAATTCGTTTGTTTCAGTTACACGCCCGTAGTTTTAGGGTTGTTGCACACATCGACGGTACGCCCCAACTCAAAAAAAAAACCGAAACCGAACCACCCTATACCCGTCCACTCTTCAATTTTGATTTTCCGTAACTTTCAGTTCCGACTTGATTCGATTCGATTCAATTCGGTTTTAACCACCCACCTTACCTACTACAATACAATAACTAACACCAAAAACAAATGCATATAATCTCTCTTTTCCCACACACCTAACACCACCCCTCTCTCTGCGTGCGGGTCCATGTTTTATCTACCACCTGCCACCCCTCCCTCTCTCTCTCCTCTTTCTCTCTCTATATATAATTATCCACATATATATACACTTCTTGAAGCCAAAGCCAGTTGTAGGCTCCAGCTGAAGAAGGCACATTGCAGACAAAATAAATCCTGATAATGTCTTTGAAACAACCACCTCTGTAAAAATGAGACTTCAATTGGTACCAATATTAAAAAATGGATTTAAAGGCTGTTCCAATCTGGGTTTGTTTTAATAATTCTCTCTCTCAACTGGGTCTCCCTTATTTCCTTCAAAACAAGGAAAAGATTCCACCTTTAGGTAGTTGTAATATTAATATTGCCAATTTCAAGAAATGGGAATGTAAAGGTTTGAAATTGGCTCAATTGGAAACCTCCCAACTCCCTGTTGAAGATGATAAGAAGCAGCCTGATTTGGGCTCAAGTTCTGTAGAGGATTCAGTTGAAGAGACACAGATCACTGAATCTAAAGGCTTTCATAGAGACTTGAATCTTTTGCCTAGTAAGTTTACTTGCATTGTTCAAGATTTGTGTCTTTTTGTTTGATAATTTTGTTGGGTATTTTATTGGATTTGATTTAGGTAGAAACTTGCATTGTTGAAGGTTAGGTGTTGTTGTTTGATAATCTTGTTGGGTCAACAATTTAGTTGGAAACTTGCATTGGTAAAGATTGTGTGTTGTTGGATTTGATTAGATTGGATTTATTTAGAATTTGTTTTGTTAATAATTAATCCAAATTTTATAACTTTAATCCTTCCATAGAAAGGTACCAGTTTTATAATATTAGATGTTACTTTTGATCCATCCATCTTTTCCTCAAAAAGCTACCAGTTTTTGACTTTTTATTCTATAGTTTAAATTGAATTTCTTCAGGGGTAGCATTCTTTTTGTAGTCAATATAATGGTGTTACTAAATTTCTGTATACGTCATAAATTTAATAGTTTTAACCCCCCCCCCCCCCCCCCCCCCCCCCCCCTCTTCTCTCAATACCAAACCCCTTGCTTTTAAAAAAGGTGTGACATATCAAATGTAGCAAATTTCCAACTTTAAATACTGACAACATATTTCATAGGCATTTCAAGAAATGTAGGTAATGTACATTGATTTCTTGTGACTTTTGAAAATAAATGGATTTGTGCTGGAGTTTTCAAAAGAAAGTAGTTACAATAACTTTTTTTTTTGGTATACAAAGGATAATTTTACTATCAGAACCAAGACTGTGATATATGCTTAGAGTGTATATTCTTGTAACTTTGAAATCTATGTTTGTTAAATTTTTTAATCACTTTTTAGGTTTAAAAATTTGTCTTCATTGGTTTAATAGTTACTGAAAGAGTGTAATCCCTTGATCTCTTTCATTGATTTTCAATAATATTTATAATACAAATACAATCCCTATAATTATGGATAGAGATATACACAATCAATAACACAATATTATCTATACATAAGTATATCTATTATGATTGTGTATATCTATTAGTTACTAGTTGTGTTGTTATATGTGGGGAGTTTCTGAAGCATGTATATACTGTTTTCTTGTTTTTATTTCCTGTAATTTAGGTTATATGCATGTTCATTTAACTTAGCACGGCTACCCTAGCTCACATACATTATATGCGTCAACGTTTTTACTTTTTTGTTTTATGTTTCAATTCCACGGATAAAGATTAACTATGGCAAAAATGAGAAGGTTTCGTAACGGGTCAAAACAAGTAATTTTGTACTTGTGTAAATGTGTTGATACGAAACACTTTTTGCCCTACGTTTTTTACTCTTTTATTAATTGTAATAATCTAGTTTTTGAATAACATGAGCTAAGAGGTTTTATGCATTAAATGTACAATTTAGGCCAACATCGACCCATCCGATCTATTATCTTTCTTGCTTAATTTTGTTGAGAAATTGAGATTAATCTTTTGACCCACTAGAGATGGAAATCCTAATAAAGGGAGGTTCCTTTTTTTACGATGGATGGAGTATGATCACAGGCTGGTACAAATCTTGAAGGGGTTGAGGGTATGCTTATTTTTTTGTATTTTCATAGAGCAGAAATATGGAACATATTTGTAACTTTAATGCTTGTCCGTGTCATGTCTCTTTTGTAATAATATTGCATGCCCTATTGATTTAGTTATTATCATTAAGATTGAAAAAGAAATTAGTGGTCTAGATTTGCTCTCCCTATTCTCTAAATTATGTGTCTTCTAAATTGAACCGTCTCCTATGCGTGTGTGTATTTCATATCAACTTTGACATTGAAAATAGTAGGTTGACTTCCAAAGTCAACACCATGTTTTAATCATACCCATGTAAATTGCAGAGCCCTTATCGGCTACAGATCTTGTCTCTTCTGGTAATGATGGGTCAAAGGTCCGAGTGGCTTACCAGGTAAATACATGATTATTTTACATAAATAAATCACTTTTTTTTGTTAATGACGGTTTTATTTGTTACCTTAGGGTATACCAGGTGCATATAGCGAGGCTGCTGCTCTTAAAGCATACCCAAAATGTGAAACCGTTCCATGTGATGAATTTGAATCTGTGTTCAAGGTATCAGCTTTTCGTTCTCGGTTCTATTTCTTTGGTGTGTGTATGAAGCATGACATATAATAGAACCCGACTAGGTTTTATCGGTAAATCAGCAAAGAATTGTTGTGGCAAGATGGGTTGGTTAGATAATGGGTTGAACGTTGAAACAAATCATTTTAGTGCAGCTCGAAACTGTGGCAAAAAAATTCTGCCCCGTTTAAGATATAATGCATAACCCAAATCGCCACCGGTATAAATAATACAAACCTACATATTTTGAGAAGATTTTTATTAATTATAAGCATACTGATCAACCTTTTTGGCAGGCTACTAACTAATGAATCTTGCAAAATATGAAATAACCTAACATACATTTTTTTAAACTCAGGCAGTTGAATTATGGCTGGTCGATAAAGCAGTGCTCCCAATAGAGAATTCTGTAGGCGGAAGTATTCATAGAAATTACGATTTACTCCTTCGTCATCGGCTGCACATTGTTGGTGAGGTGCAATTAATTGTTAATCACTGCCTCTTGGGTGTCCCGGGAGTAAGAAAAGAGGAGCTAAAGCGTGTTTTAAGCCACCCTCAGGTTTACGTTAAAACTTAAAGTTACTTATTTACCCATCATCAATAATTAAAAAAATAATAATATGGTATTGATATGATCTACATGATTATATAGGCACTTGATCAATGTGAGATTGCATTGAATAAACTAGGTGTTGTTAGAGTCAGTGCTGAAGATACTGCGCTTGCAGCTCAGGTAACTTTAAAATTCATATTATGTATTTGTGTTCCATTTCTCTTTTTATATATTTTTTTTTCTGTTTTATAGGTTGTAGCCTCTGAAGGCATACGAGAGACCGGAGCAGTTGCAAGTTCTCGAGCTGCAGAAATATATGGACTTGATATACTCGCACAAACGATCCAGGTGTCACCTAAATATCATCTTTCACATATGGAATTGTTCTATTATTATATATTATATTATAATGACACATTCACATCAGTTTTGGTCATAAATAGTTTTCATAGAGGTACTATTTATAAATAATTTTGTTATTGCTTTGTCTAGGATGATTTAGATAACGTTACACGTTTTCTAATACTAGCGAGAGAACCTATCATCCCGGGAACGGACAAACCCCATAAGGTAAAAAGAAAGAAAAAGAACCTTTTTTTAAATCTTTCCTAACATGTTGTTAATGCCAAAAATTATTTTGTTTTTTTTTTATTTTCAAGACGAGCATCGTCTTTACATTAGAAGAAGGCCCGGGGGTGTTGTTTAAAGCATTAGCTGTGTTCGCTCTAAGGGAGATCAACTTATCAAAAGTGAGTTCGTTATTCACCCCTCTTTTAAAAACCATCATTTTAGAAAAAAATATATAAATTTGAATATCAATTAAATGTCTAAATTACCCCTCTAAATCTTTTCCAAGATTGAGAGCCGGCCCCAAAGGAAACGTCCGCTCAGGATTGTTGATGATAGCAACAAGGGTAGCGCCAAGTGAGTGCAATTATGTTTAAATAGCTATTTAGTAGAATTGTAAATGAAAATTTGAAAATTTGTGTGAATTCACATTCTGCAAGTGGAGTGGCGTTAAAAATTCACTTTTGACTTTCACAGATACTTTGACTACCTATTTTACATTGACTTTGAAGCTTCGATGGCGGAGCCTCGTGCTCAATATGCTCTAGGACATCTACAGGTACATTCTTTGAACTTCATCATATACCACAGATGGCATTTTCAACCCGTGTATTTGAAATGGGTCGACTTGGGTTGTATTATATCTCCAACGCTCAAACTGGTAAAATATTTAACAGAAATAAAGATAGGAAAAAGGGAAAGCCCTGGTCAAGTTGATAAGCAGAAAGTCACCCAAATTGTTTTTAAATGTTTAAAATACCTATATCTTTTTATTCCTTAAAAAATCTACTTTTTTTATAAATTTAAAGGATGACAACTGTGTTTACAGGTTGGTCCAACTTGACTTGGTCCATTTAGACGTGTATTCATTTAATCTTAGACCCAACCTATTAATTCTTTTCGCCACCTGTCATATATATACTTGTTATAGTGCTTATCATGATTCTTTAGCTTGATAAAAGAGTTGTACGAAAAACAATTATTTAGTTTGATTTCTTTAACAGAAAAAAAGCATATTTTTGCTTGATGAAATAGAGATGATGGTGTGTTCATATATTGATTTAGATAAAGGGTCCTTAATTGTGTAACCTGAACATGACTAGTATAGCATTCTTAACAAGTCAATCAGGTTGACGGGTTGTAAATGGCTTGGCTGGTTAACCTTATTAAAAAAAAGGTTTTTTTCTTCAAATTATTAATTGATTGACGGGTCGCCATGTTTAATTAAACTGCTTGATTAGGTCAACCTAATTATGTTCAACTTTTTTAATTGTGATAATTTCATAATAATATAGACCTCAGAAACCATACCCAAGAGGTGAAATTACAGTTTCTTTTCTATGATTATTGCAGGAATTTGCCAGGTTTCTTCGTGTTCTTGGCTGCTATCCGATGGATACAACTCTATAGATCACAATTTAGTGCGAACTTTTTGTACGCCGTGTGCCAGATTCGTCAAACTATATTGGAAGAGTAAGAAACAATCACCGAGGCTTTTGGCAAATCGGATTTGATCAAATCCTTTATTTTATTCGTTCTTCTTGTGTCATTTTCATTTCCGGTGGTCATTACACACCAAAGTAAATTTCATAACCGAAACCGCCTTTTTATTATTATGATTTTGTTTTGTGTATTTTGAGGAAGAGTAGTGGTTAAAAGTCTCATGCATAGTTGTGACAAATGGTTTCTTTAAATTAAAATGCATTTGGTTCATAAGTTCTAAATTTCATTTGTTAATGTGTCTGGATGTAATAGTTTTGACTTTTGAACCAATTCATTGACTTTCAAAGTCAAACAATAATATCCTAGTTTCCCCTTCATTATCATATGTCAAATTCATGTGTTTGTGCAAATTTCCACCAACTATCATCAACTTGACAACAATCAGATTGTATAAACAAAATTTGATTTAATTCCAAATAAATCAATAGCGAATATAAAAAAAAAATAGCCAAGAGGCGGTCAAAGTCGATTATAACTTGTATATAATTTAGCTTGGTAAAGCTTAGTCGTAACTCTGTCGAGCCCATGGCACCGTGTTTAGGTAAGTTTCTTAATTGATTTTTCTTTTATATTGATAGTATTGTGCTGTGTTTAATGTCAGAGGCAGTGATTTCTAGGCTTTGGATTGTTAAAAGATTGTGCTCGATGAAACTGTTTAAGAAAACAACGCGCTAAACCATTTTCCATCCATATAACTCATTACAACTCACCTAACAGTTTTAACACATTTGCAACTCATTTAACTCCTTTAGATAAACAAGTGTAGCAAGTCATGTACAGGTGACATTTTCAAATGTGTCTGGGTTAGCCTTAATACCTTTAACAAATAAAGATATGGCTCGTGTCCAAATTTCAACACTCAACACTGCAATTTTAATACGATGTCATTGGCTTGCAAAAACAATATTGTAAAATATGAAATCTAGTTAGACCATGTTACAGCATGATCAAGTGGATTAAGCACCCATTATGACTGAAAAACCAAAATGTAGCCCAATTGTCTTATAACATTCTAGGACTAATCTTTATTCATCTGTTTTTCAAGAACAAAATGTCCACATCAGCATCTTCAATATGCATAAAAGATGACGGTCGTCTCTAACACTGATCGAATCTTTGGATTCTGAAAAGGGTCGACTCAATTTGTAGCCACAAACACGTCTTTTGCAGCAACTATAAGGAAGAGTCTCATCATGACCAAGATTAAGCTGCGGGTCATTTCATGGTGAACATAATCTGCCAGAATCTCTTCAATCCCATTATTTATATGCCAGAATAAAGCAAGATTTGGTAGGAAAGTTGGAGAGACCGTCGCGCTCAGGCCCAGTTTAGTAGCCTGCAAATGAAAAAATAAACAAATAAAATGATGTGGAAGGTTTTATGCATCGAACGAAGGAACAGTTTAAAAACATTGACCCCTTCAACCCACCATATCACCCATTTCTTATAAAATGTTAGTTAATGCCTTCTGACCTGTTAAGAGATGAAACATAACCCAAATTGACCCATTCATAAGAAAATGGGCTGATATTGCAATTGTAATCAATAAAGGGTATCTTAGACATTCAACAATAGCTGGTTCATGAGATGTAAATCAGTAACAAACTGGAATGTTTTATGCATTAAAAATACACTTTGGGAACATAGCCCAAATCAACCCATTTATAAGGAAATGAGTTGAATTTACCACCTCAAATAAAGATTTGGTATCATATGATTTCACTATACTGTAGTCAGTAAAGGAGATTTTAGATATGGATTTCGACCCACTATATGACCCGTTTCTTGTAACTTTTTGACTTTACCTCATTTGATCTGTTAGAGATGAAACATATTAACCCAAATCGACCCATTGGTCAAAATTACCACCTCAAACCTCTAACCAAAGTTGATGATAAAAATATGGTTCCATGTGATTCAACTATACTATATCCATTAAAGGGTATTTTAGTAACCTAATAATAAAAATTTAAATACCCTACCTGCGGAGCATTTACAACGGGAGCACTTAAAACACTTCCAACCACAGCACCAGATGCAGTGAAATAAGCCGGGCCAGTGTGTCCCTTTCTGACCGAGGTGTTGATGATCTTCTCTATTTTAGTAGGTTCTGTTAAATAAAAATCATTTTTGCAACTGAATGTAAAATGTTTTTCCAGTATAAAAAATACCAAATCAACAAAGAATTGAAAAATATTCGAAAAATTGCATAGATCACGACAAGCATTCAAAGTTACATACCACTGTACGTAGAAAAAGATCTAATCCATTTCTGGGTTGAAAAATCTGTTTTAAACAATGATGCGTCCCTGTGCCATGGAAATTGTTGTACAGAAATGTTATCTTTGAATGTTAGTTAAATAAAAGGATGTTTGAATGTGTGTTTTAGAGTCTTTTATATTATTATTATAACAATGTCACATTTTTCATAAATGATCTGTTAATTAATTTTGTTAAACTTACCAGCTAAAATGTCAACAACTGAACACCTATCTTTTTCCATAAAATTAACAACTTGAAATGTAGATGAAAGCTTATTTAACAGGTTTGTTTGTTTCAGTTGGTATGAAACTGAAACTAATTTCCAAAAATGACTATTTGACACCTAAATGATCCAATAATCAGAATCACTTTATCCAAAAATCACAAATAAATAAGTGAGAATATAATAATTAGTTTTATGTTGCACATCCAAACACCCCCTATGATAAAAAGACGCATGAAAGATATACATCGTATTCCTTCATTTTTATGTTGGAAAAAACTTTATACCTCGAGAGTTCTGAAGAAACAGGGGAACCTGCAACCATTCAAAAAAATACATTATTAAGTAACAAATTCATGATTTTCAGTGCGATGCATGGATGTATTATTTATAGTAAGCATACCTTGATGACCCGGTACTAGTTTTGATCTTTTTCCAAATTCCTAGCACAATTGCGCATGATAGCAACAAGAAATATTATAAGTAAGAATGGCATAGCAACTTTAAAAAGCATGCACAAATGCTCAAATTTACTTTACTAGATAGTAGATACATCGGTATGAATATGAAATGAATAATATATAACATAATAAGCAAAATATAGTAATTAATCACCTCAAACATCGGGATGCCAGCAACATATCCTCGTGATGTGGATCCTGCTAATGCAGGCGAGGCCCTCTCCAATGATCGTGCAATGCCCTATTAACAACTTAAACTTATTATTAGATCACAAATCGATCAACCAAGCACACGTCTACACAAGAATGACAGGTCTACAAAAATATACAAACGGTGTTTGGATTTGTATTTCCAAAGTGACTATTTCTAATTGAAGAACCAGAATGAGGACAATCAGTTTTCTTACAACCACTCCTTGCTCGGCCATCCAAATCTCTAATTATTTTAACCGTACATAAACAGAAATCATAATCTATTTACCCAAATCAATTTTCTTACAGCTGTTCCTTGCTCTATCATCGAAACCTAAATTTTTACCCAAACACTCTAAACTGATTCTTGTTCTTTCAAATTGCAATATCCACTGTAAATGCCCTTATGCACATCAAACACCCTCGTGCGTGTAAGTGTGTACGCGCGCACACGCAAATAAAAACCAACATGTACCACACACATTAATCATATAGTCTTAACGATAACAAACTTTTAAGGATGAAGACTAGGTGACCAGTATAAGACATGATTAAACTTGTTTACTGAAAAGTACATTGTGATTTTTTACTTTTTAATCATGGTTAAAATTAGGAGGTTAGGATCCATCATTTCTCCTTCTTAGTACATAAAATGTACAACTGTTGTCTTAGAGACATGAGATATAAAGTAGTCTAACGAGTCGTACTCATGTTTGATACTTCTGTTATTCGCGTCGTCAGAGACCTGTTAAACACGATATGACTTGTTTTTCCAGCCCTAATGACGTATGTTTATCGTCTAGATAACATGAGCATGAACTGTTCTTAAGCATAAGCTTAATCAAATCTTGGAGAAATGCATACACTTCATATACTTGCATCCACCATCATCTTTAACAATTAAGTTCCTATTTAACAAACCCAAAAGCAAATGCATGTTTTTTTTTCCCAAAGGTAACAGCTTGTTAAATCTTTTTTAACAATATAAAAAAAAATGGAACCTTAAAGCCAATTAAAGATATAAAAAAAGAATAAACATACATTATTTGGCAGAGCAGATGAACAGAGAGCCAAAGCTTTCCGCCTGATGGTTGCACTCATCATCCTTATAATCTTCACTACATATAATATATCATATACAAACTTCATCAATTATATATAACAAAACAATATAAATCTAAGCATAACTTTGATTTGGGTCAATCATATTACTTTTCCATTTCAAAACTTTATTATTTCTAACCTTCCAAAAAAGAAAAATAAACCACTAGTTTCAGCACTCTAAACGAAGCCCTAGATTTGATTCAAGAAAATTAAAAGGGTAAACACAAAGAACCGATCGAATATAAAGTGATCTTACCTTGGTTTACTGCGATGAAGAACTAGAACTTGAGTGGGTCTACGAGTTATTCTGCTTTTTTAGATCGATTGATGAGAGAACAACCACCCTTTGTCAGTAAGGCCATGTTTGGCTAAACTTCTCCTTATCACCTTATTTCCTTTTCCACCTCCTTATCTCCTTAATCCCAAAAGTAACAAATCCTTACTTATAACTTATCTCCTTTTCAACCCACAAAAACTCCTTTTCAACCCATTACCCAAACATTATTTTCTCCTTATCTCCTTCTTAATTAAGGAAATAAGTTATAAGGAGGTAAAATAAGGAATCCCAAACATGCACTAAATATAGAACAACTACCATTTAACAGGGTGTCTATCGTGATGGGTTTACGGGTAGGTGGGTTGAAATCTGCAATCGTAACTTGCACACATATAAAATTTGGGTTAACCTGAACACGATACATTTAACCCATATTTTTAAACGAGTGATACATTTTGACGAATTATAAGCGGGTTATTAGGTTGTAAGCGGGTTATTGATAACGCGTGTAATGGTGAGTACGAGTGTGAGAAGCATATACATCATCATCATACTTCAGTTAATCCCACCAATAGCAAAAGCTAAGTTAGGGTCGGAAGAGAGTAAGATGTAGACAACCTTACCTCTACGGCTCTACCCCATTGGAATAGAGAGACTGCTTCCAGTGAGACCCCCAACTCAATAGTGGTTTTTTTTATCAAGCCTTAGACATAAGGCACATAACGCTTAGCAATCGGGATAAACCCCATTGGTGCATGTACCGCCTTGTCTTTTGGCTATCAACGTCACCACCTGATGCATGATTAACCGTCTGTCATTTTTAACGTTATTTTCATAAAATTAGTAAAATAACGTTAAAATTAGTGCAACTTTATTTTATTTTTACCCCCCGAGGGCCACACATATATACATTATATGCGCACAGCCGTAAGCGGGACTTGTGAGAAGTAAATACAATGTGTGCAAAAATTAACACTATTATAACTAACCATGTCAATTTGAAAACGGAAAAAATAAAAAAAAAACAAAATATAAAAGATTTTTTTTTATAAATACTTAAACGAGTTAACGGATCAACCCGTTTTTATATGTGTCAACCTGAACCCGACTGGTTTTTAATACGGGTTGACCCGAACCCAACCTGTTTTTTAAACGGGTCGTGTTAGTCGACCCAAATTGGGTTTTTTTTTCATGTCGGGTTTGGGTTGGATTTCGGTTGCGTCAACAATTGTCGCCCCTAGCATTTACGAACCAAAGAAGAAAGTAGACGTAAAAGCGTTGAATCATATATGTTTATTATGGCGTGTTAACATGTAAAAAATTAGACCAAAACTTAAACTAAGTCAATTTAGGACTCATTTATTATGGCGTGTTGCGACAAGTTTGTTAAAGGGGAAAAATGTATATGTAACAACATTGAACCAGACATGCATGTGATTGAGTTTTATGTTGCAATATTTAGACCGAACGTTGAACAAAAAATTTGTAAAGGATAAAAGTATACGAGACAAAGTTGAAAGTGGAAAAGTGTTGGGGTTAAAAATGAAAAATGTTTTGTGACAAATTTGTAAAGAGTAAATTGTTTGGTTGGTCCATGTGGTTTGCAAATCTTGCATCGTTGGTCCTAATGGTTTAATAATTACATAGTTGGTGTCAATGGTTGTAAAATTAGTACTTACATGTTGCTTGTGGTATGATTTTGTGGCTACGGCGGTCCTTAACAGTTAACATTGTTAAACTTTCTAGTTAAATCTCTGTTAAATGACAAAACTAGTGTCAATATTAAATTAAAAGAAAAATACAAATAAATAAGGTAAATTTATATATAGATAATATTACACCCACCACACCCTACTTCTTCCCCTACCTCATGTCACAATCCACCTCACACCACCGCATAAGCAACTCTATCACCACCATCGAACCCCTGACCCCATTACACCCCATGTCCAGGCTATCTTCAATGTCTGCAACCCAGCAAACACACAAGCAAAACCATATCGTGAAAACCCCCAACCCTAGCCATTTGTTTCTAATCGCTGAAAAAAAAAAAGAATATGGATCTGTAAACCCTCATCCTTCTTCACCTTTGTTTTAAGGAGATGAGAGGGAATCGGTGACGAGGCTTTTAACACCTCAACCAATAGCGGAACATCGGGGTGCCACATAGTGACGACTGTTCATAAGCACATGATACTAAAATTGAAATATTACTAATCAAGTCATATTACATAGTCATATTAGGAAAAGAAAATACATTGTCTCAAAACCTAACACATGAAATTTTATGATTAGTTAGGTCCAAGAGCCTTATGTGACGCATCAAGCATTTCCTAAAAGATGTAAAAAATAACTTTGTGTTGAGTCAAAGTGGATTGATAAGCATTTTAACCTTAGTCTAGTATCCTCTCTGCAAGTTTTTGTTTAGTATACAAAGTGCTGAAGAAGAAAGGAAAGTTCTGATGAAGACAGAAGCTGAAACAAAGTGTTGAAGACTAAAGTCCTGAAGATGAACCAGACAAACATCTGAAGAACAACTTTGATGATTTACTCATCAGAAGTTGTTTACTCTTCAGCAGTTCCAGTAGAAGCTTCCCACCGCCCTTGAACTTCAGTGGTTTTATTTAATATTAGTTTTTATTGATATTTGTACAAGTTCCAATACTACAGATTGTTGTAGTATTATACTATTAATGTTATGCTTCTTATGTACGTTTGCTTGTGTATAAATAGATGGGTTCACACATTCTATTTAATACACAGACTTAAATGCAGAATACCACTTTTCTAATATATGAGAACCATTTGAGTTTTCACAACTGTTATATCATTTACTGTTTTTGATTATCATATACACTTATGCTATTTTAGTTTATCATTTGAGTGGGAGCATTTACTGATTCTAAAAGTGAACTATTAACTTAGAACAATTATTATTCCGCTGCAGTTACTCTGAAAGATTAATTGCTCAAGAAGAAACTGTGTAACTTAGATCCCTACAATTGGTATCAGAGCTATGGTTTATCTGATAACATATCAAGCTAACAAATTGAGAATCAGACATAGGCTCTTATTGATGTTCAATCAAGGATATTAGTTCACTTTATTATTCAATCCATCACTTTGAGAAATTATTAATCAATCAATATTCTTAAAAATGTGTTGGGTCTGCTGACCTAGAGAAGAACAGATGATTAGAAAGCCAAAATATTCTATCTAATTGATCCTTTGAATAATCAGTAGTTTCAAGATACTTCTCCCAAAAGACTGTTAACCCTAACAACTGCTACACTAAACAACTGATGAAGACAACTGCTGCTGCTAAAGGTCTGCCGAACAAACAACTGATGACTAAAGATCTGATGAAGAAACAACTGCTGTTCAAAGTACTGAAGACTAAAGGTCTGTTGGAACCAACAGCACTTTGGATCCAACAGATGATACAAGACCATCAGAGTTTTCCTTTTCAGTAGTTTATGTTAGCAGTGTTTTGAATGTAACAGTAGTTGTTAGTTAGCAGATGTTTTATGTTGTTATTCTGTTAGAGGTCGTTGTCTTAGGTGACGTCAGCTGTGATCATCAGAGGTTTAGATTTGTCTATAAATAGAACAGTGATTGTACTGTTCTATTCATCACTCGAATCATTCTCCTAGACAAACATTCACTGAGTGATCAGGCTGAGGGGGAGTACTTGTACAATTGTAATCTTTCAATTAATGAAAGCTTTCGATTAAAAACATTTATTCTCTTGTTTTGATTTACAGTTTATCATTCCGCTGCACTTTCCATTTATACTTCACTTCATTTATTTCATTATTCATCTAAACTATCAAAACAATCAAACTCAGATCCTAACAATTGGTATCAGAGCTTGGTCAATTAAATTCGATCTAATCAATCAATTTAATATAAACAGATCAGCTCACAATTTATTGATATTGTTTGTTTGTCGGATTGAAAACAGAGTAATAGTTTATTTTCGTTTCAACCGTTAGTAAACAGATTTTGTTTTCGTATAATTCAGAAAATGACTTCAATTAATCAAGATCCACATAACACTGGCACTAGCAACAAGTCACCGATGCTTGTCAGATCTGAATACAATATCTGGCAACGTCGGATGAGTCATGTGCTAGCACAGCAAAACACTGGGTGTTGGAAGTCGGTCGTGTCACACCCCGACTTTTCCCCTAGTCGGTTGTGACGTTTGGTGCCTTTGCCAACGCAGCGGAAAGTTGCATCTAAGACTCTTGTTCCCTGAACGCCAATTCTAACCCTCTAGGATTCCCGGTCCCAACTGCCACCTACTCCAACCGTGCCGTTACCAAAGTTTAAACCTGAAAGACATACTTAAAAAGTCAACATAAAGTTGGTGAGTTCATAAGTTTTGCAAAATGTTACCAAATGTTCCAAAAATGTTACCGAGAGATACCAAGTTCAACGTGTCCATACTATGTTAAATGTAACCCAAAGTACGCTAGCTAGGCGTATGTTTTATTACTACTACGATTGGAAAACCATTACTAACTCGCAAACCAGATGTTGTGCCCGAATAGTAAACCTGTTCCTGTTTGAGACAATATGCACCCGCCCGGCGCTCCATGCCGACGGGTGGGGTTGGTCACTCCCAATAGCGCTATTCACATTTCCCCGTTGTGCAAACCAGCACATTCATGGTTCCCCCCGGGACTTCCAAAGATCGTATAGTAAACCGTTTGAAAACCCATAGTATGACAGTTGTTACCAAATAGTTGTTTTAACATGTTTTCTCCCCCAAAAAGTGAAAACCAAGTAAAGTGGGGCCGTAAACTCACGCAACCCGTTCCATTTTCCAAAACTTTGTTCGCTTTAAGTTCCTCAGTTTTTCATAACAGAAGCATGTCTTCCCCCCGAAAACATTTACAAAAACAGTAAAGAGTGGGGTATGAACTCACCTTAATGTCCATGCTAAGCTAGCAAACAAAGCCTGAAACCTCGACCGACTTCCTCGTGCCCTAATTACCAATAAAGGACACCTTAACAGTCTATCACACATAAGCCTAGCTTATTAACCAACACGAGTCTCAAAACGTTTCAACTCGACGAACCGATCATGACTTATCTTAATTCACGTATTACATAGCACCCAAGTTGCACGCTTGTCGCTATCCGTATGTAACCAAGTTGGACTAACACCCCGAAACGTATAATTATCCTGAATCCTAGCTCGTCTCGTAATCCGTATAAATGTGTGTCCAGTATACTTACTTTTAGGAAAAATGCTCTTTAAGAAATACATGTTTAGTTATTAAAACCGATTAATAACAATTGTTACTTTATCTCAAATATTGTTTGAAAACCATCTTTATTGCTACAAATAGCTCGTCTTTAAAAGTATTTCAATTTGTATAAAATGTACTTGTCCAAAACACTTAGGGAAACTTAATTATAGAAATAGCAGTTCGTTACTCTTTGATTTTATAAAAATTCGGGCAGAGTTTCCTCTGTTTTTGTACCAACCAGACAACACCCGTTGTCTACAATTTTCCCCAAAATCATCTTTCAAACATAAGTTATCAAATCCTTTTATCCAAGACTCCGATTCACGAGACTATACGTTTCGACATCTATCTATACTTGATCCTATAAATATATATATATACCAATATATATATATATATATATATATATAAAATATAGTCCGACAATATAGTCCAATTATATTTAGTCCGAGTTCGAAACCATAAGTCACGTCAAGTTAATCGTTTACCAAATCGTTCGTTTATATAGTTACCGTTTATTATTATTCGGTCCGCTCGCAAGTCGAAACTATTTCGTCGAATCAATATATTTATAAATATATAATATTCATAAATACATAATATTTACAAATATAGAATATTTATAAATACATAATATCTACAATTAAATAAATAGTAACTCGAACACAAGTTATACCGAATCGTATGCGCGTAACCCGAATCTGCTCGAAAGCCGTGTTGACTGAGTTGACTGTTGACCAGATCTGACAGAATCCGAAACCGCGAACCAAAAGCCACATCAAACCACCTGGTAAACCCCACACCAAAACCAGCACGCACCCGACTTGAACCCAAACCGAACCCATTTTGACTTGAGACCCGAACCAGACCCAAGACCAACCGACTCACCCTTGAAAGAATACTCTGGACCTGAACCAAACAGATCTGACCCGAGACTAGAACCTGGATTGAACCCCAAGAACAACACCCAACGAACCCAACTTTGACTCGAGCAGTCGAGTCGCAAGACCTGAAACTCGAATAAGAATCTTACCCGAGACCCATGACTGAACTGAGACCAAGCACTAGCAAAACAGCAACAAGTTACTCGAAACCATAGTAAACCCGAAACCAAACAGGAGCTTGTACTGAATCTATTCCCAGACACGACACGACCTGAACCTGACCACACCGGACCAGACCAGACCTGGACCAAACCCGAGACCCGAACTCGAAAACAAAACCAAACGACCTGCTCCAAAACCCGACTGAACCACAACCCAACCCAGACCAAAACCAAACCATAACCAAAACCATGACCGGACCACTAACAACCACCTCCACAGCCGCTATGTACACCACCCGAAACAACACCACTGTCGGAACCCACAAATGAACCACCACGTACCTGGTTGCTCCTTCGTGAACCATCACGAGCTCAAGTGACCTGAGACCCGAGCACAAACAAACCTTTCAACACAGCCACCCTAATCACTCGAACCTAACCAGATCTGGAGGATCTATGACCAAACAAACTCGTCAGCACCTTCTAACCACCAAACTCGTCACCCATAACCACCATCGGCCGCCACGACCTCTGCTCGTCTTCGGGTTTAAAAAAAACGTGTGCCACCACCACCAAAGCTTGGTGGTGGCCGGTTATGAGGAGGATACGGTGAGAAAGGAGAGGAAACGAGGAGAGAGAAGGAGAGGTTTAGAGAGAGAGAGTAGGGTTTCTTTGGTTTGGTGGCTGCCAAGAAGAATGGAGGAGCAAGAAAGTGATTAGGAGATTTTATAGTTAGGGTTAGTTTGGTAGGTGGACACCGCGTATCTGAATCTCTTTAAACGTTAAAATGCCTCGGTTTCTATTCTGGTTCAATAATACTTTATAAAAATTTACTCGGTTCTGTTCGTAATTAAGAACAAAATTAAAACGAACTAAACATAAATATTTTCGATGTCCGGCGCGTGTTTTCAGAACACGCGCTTAAATCGCGTTAATTAAATCGGTCGCAGTTCCCGTTGTTAAAACGATCCGTAAACTTCCGAAATTTAATAATTAGCAATATTTGAAATAAATATTTATTTATTTATTTGTTTTAAATCATGAAGTCACGTCAGTGTAGATCGGAAATTGCCGGGTGTCACATCATCCCCACGTTAAAAGAATTTTCGTCCCGAAAATTGCACAAGTACCAAAAGGAGTAACAAAAGAAACAAACCAAAGATAGAAACCAAGAGAGAGATTTACCCGAGTTGTCACATCATCCCCACGTTAAAAAGGAATCTCGCCCCGAGATTCATTCAGCTGCAGTGGTAACATATCTCGATTCGAATTCCAGTGAAACAATAAGAGACTCGTCAGCCAGACACTTCTTTAAGTTAGACACATGGAAGACGTTTTGTACGTTGCCGAGCTCCGTCGGTAAATCAAGTCGATATGCCACCGGTCCAATCCGTTCCAGGATCGTAAATGATCCGACATACCGAGGGTTAAGTTTGCCACGCTTCCCAAAGCGTATGACGCCCTTCCACGGTGAAACTTTCAGAAGTACTTTGTCATCAACTTGGAATTCTAATGGCTTGCGACGCTGATCGGCATAACTCTTTTGCCGATCCCGTGCCGCTGCCAACCGGTTACGAATCTGTACGATCTTTTCCGAAGTTCCGTACACAAGCTCAAGCCCAGTGAGTTGACTCTCACCCACCTCAGCCCAACAAAGAGGGGACCGGCATTTCCGCCCGTACAGTGTTTCGAACGGAGCTGCCTTGATGCTCGTGTGGTAACTGTTGTTGTAAGAGAATTCTACTAACGGTAGGTGAGCTTCCCAACTTTTGCCAAAATCGATCACACATGCCCGAAGCATGTCTTCTAAGGTTTGAATCGTGCGTTCACTCTGACCGTCAGACTGTGGGTGATAAGCTGTACTCATGTCTAGCTGGGTACCCAAAGCCTTGTGCAAAGACTTCCAGAAGTGAGAAGTAAAGTGGGAGTCACGATCCGAAATAATAGAAACCGGCGATCAGGCCTTCGAAGCTTCTAACTCCCCCGAATAAAGGAACCCATATGCATTCTGCGAAGTAGTGCAGGCCATCAGGCCTTCGCTTGAGGTGCTTGTCGGCACCGTGCATAGTCTCAGCTTTAAGGTTTTCCTCCTTCAAAGCTTCTAACTGAGCAGAACGGAGTTGGTCAGGTAGAGAGGAATGAATGGTGAGCTGCAACGCCCGAACGCGACGAGGGTTTGTTGATTCCTTCCTGCTCAAGGCGTCTGCCACCACATTCGCCTTGCCAGGATGGTACTTAATGGCGCAATCATAGTCATTCAGGAGTTCAAACCAGCGACGCTGTCGTATGTTCAGATGTTGTTGGTCGAAAATATGTTGGAGACTCTTGTGATCGGTGTAGATGGTGCATTTGGTACCGTACAAGTAATGTCTCCAAATTTTCGACGCGAATACCACTGCACCCAACTCCAAGTCATGGGTGGTGTAGTTCCTCTCGTGCACCTTGAGTTGACGAGAAGCACATGCAATTACTTTCTCGCGTTGCATCAACACGCAACCGAGACCACGAATAGAAGCATCACAGTAAACAACGAAATCGTCAGTGCCTTCAGGCAAGGACAGAATAGGAGCAGAACAAAGTTTAGACTTCAGTTCTTGGAATGCTGACTCTTGTGGTTCACCTCAGTCGAATTTTCTATCCTTCTGAGTAAGAGTGGTGAGGGGTTGAGCGATCTTCGAAAACCCCTTAATGAAACGACGATAATAACCCGCAAGGCCTAGGAATTGTCGCACCTCAGTTGGCGTCCTTGGTGCTTCCCAGTCCTTGATCGCTTCGATCTTAGCTGGATCGACATGAATTCCTAGTTCATCAACCACATGTCCTAGGAATTGAAGTTCGCGTAACCAAAAGTCACACTTTGAGAACTTAGCGTAAAGTTGTTCCCGTCGCAAAAGTTCCAAAACCAAACGCGGGTGTTCCTCGTGTTCGGCCTTGTTCTTGGAGTAAATCAGGATGTCATCAATAAACACGATGACGAACTTGTCAAGATACGGTTTGCAAACGCGGTTCATCAAATCCATGAAAACCGCCGGTGCGTTAGTGAGACCGAAAGGCATGACTAAGAACTCAAAATGGCCATAACGTGTCCGTAAGGCAGTCTTTGCAACGTCAGCTTCCCTTACGCGTAACTGGTGATAACCGGACCTTAAATCAATCTTAGAGTAGTAGCTAGAACCCTGGAGTTGATCGAATAGATCATCAATACGGGGAAGAGGATAACGGTTCTTGATGGTTACCTTGTTCAACTCTCTGTAATCCACATACAATCGAAAACTTCCATCCTTTTTCTTGACGAACAGAATCGGGGCTCCCCAAGGGGAAGAACTTGGTCTGATGAAACCCTTGTCCAAGAGTTCCTGCAACTGACTAGACAATTCCTGCATCTCGGGAGGTGCAAGACGGTAGGGGACCCGAGCAATAGGAGCAGCGCCCGGTACAAGATCAATACTGAACTCAACCTGACGATGGGGAGGAAGACCAGATAAATCATCGGGAAAAACATCAGGAAACTCGCGTACAACAGGGATATCGTCGATCTTCTTCTCGTTAGTAGAGGAAACAGATAGGAGTGCCAAAACGGCCGAATAACCCTTCCGAAGATACTTAAGGGCTTTCATGCTGGAGATGAGACTTAGCGGAGCACCGCTCTTGATACCGTACACAGAAAGAATTTCTCTATCAGGGAGAGGAATCCGAATAACCTTGTCGTAGCAAACAATCTCAGCGCGATACAAAGACAACCAATCCATGCCTACAACAACATCAAAACGAAGCAACTAGTACGCCAACCTTTCATTACCCACCGCAAGGCGTGTCTCGATTTAAGACAATAACAAACAAACTGATGAAAATGAGGCAAGCCAAATAAAACCATCCACTATCACTAGTCGAGTTCACCACAAGGTGCTGTATCAAATTCCAACAAATTGATTTAACTGAAGTGTCGACTCTAAAGAAACTCATCGACGAAGTATCAAAAGATTCATTGCCCACAACGGCCTGACATATCAGGACTAGAAAACAAGCATTACGAGCAACGTAATGATAAACAAATCATAAATGAAACGGTTGTTCGATGTGAAGCCCTACAATGGACCTTCACAAGTTTAAAGAATCCAAGCATACAATAGTTGACACGTGTGTACAAAAGACGTGTCTAGTTCTGTGAAAAGAATAAGGAATCAACAAAAATTAGATTCCTTTACGATTGAATGTTGAAGGCCACAAAAGAAGAGAGAAGTGAATCATACCCAAAAGATATAACTAGGTTCTAAAACAGGAACCTTAGAAGTTCAAGGAACAAGATCATCAAGATCTTAAACTGGTTCAAGAAAAACGAAGTCACAAATGACACGAACAGGGAAGAATTGGCAATCACGTTCGCAACAACAAAAGAATGATCAACACTTATCCATTATTTATATGTATATAAATATAAATATTTACAACAACACATAACAATATAGATACCCTCACGATAGAAATTCTTAGAACTACCAAGTGCCTGTAGATTTGCGATAACGTGACGTCTACGTTATCGAAAATTTACCTCACAAGATCATCCTATTAACCTCCATCATGAGTTGTATCACAAGCAAGCGTCACATTTACATAATAGCACGTATATATCACATAATATAATGTTTGTCGTGTGCGCCACCTTTCCGAGTGCTTCTCCCGACTGCATTCCAGCTTCGCAACATCATTGGCAAAACTCGTCCAACAAACGTGACACATGTGTTCGTTCCCAATACGTCCAAGATTGAGTCGACAACCATTGGCGATACGTACTATATATACTTTACATAAATACACACAGTATATAAACAAGTAAATTGTTTCTCATACCAAGAAACAATGACTCAGCTACTCTATGTGAATAACCACTCTGATATCTAATGCGATGACTCACCAGTCACCCGTGAAGTACACAAGTCATGTAACACACTTGGCAACGGTTGGAATTTCAGTTCCTAGGCGTTCATGCTAAATATTACGTCTTAGAAATTTTGGTCCCTATCTCGAAACAACCTCAGGTTAAAGCCTAGATATCTACCCAGACACCTAATTCGCTAAAACCTATGGCTCTGATACCAAACTGTCACACCCCGACTTTTCCCCTAGTCGGTTGTGACGTTTGGTGCCTTTGCCAACGCAGCGGAAAGTTGCATCTAAGACTCTTGTTCCCTGAACGCCAATTCTAACCCTCTAGGATTCCCGGTCCCAACTGCCACCTACTCCAACCGTGCCGTTACCAAAGTTTAAACCTGAAAGACATACTTAAAAAGTCAACATAAAGTTGGTGAGTTCATAAGTTTTGCAAAATGTTACCAAATGTTCCAAAAATGTTACCGAGAGATACCAAGTTCAACGTGTCCATACTATGTTAAATGTAACCCAAAGTACGCTAGCTAGGCGTATGTTTTATTACTACTACGATTGGAAAACCATTACTAACTCGCAAACCAGATGTTGTGCCCGAATAGTAAACCTGTTCCTGTTTGAGACAATATGCACCCGCCCGGCGCTCCATGCCGACGGGTGGGGTTGGTCACTCCCAATAGCGCTATTCACATTTCCCCGTTGTGCAAACCAGCACATTCATGGTTCCCCCCGGGACTTCCAAAGATCGTATAGTAAACCGTTTGAAAACCCATAGTATGACAGTTGTTACCAAATAGTTGTTTTAACATGTTTTCTCCCCCAAAAAGTGAAAACCAAGTAAAGTGGGGCCGTAAACTCACGCAACCCGTTCCATTTTCCAAAACTTTGTTCGCTTTAAGTTCCTCAGTTTTTCATAACAGAAGCATGTCTTCCCCCCGAAAACATTTACAAAAACAGTAAAGAGTGGGGTATGAACTCACCTTAATGTCCATGCTAAGCTAGCAAACAAAGCCTGAAACCTCGACCGACTTCCTCGTGCCCTAATTACCAATAAAGGACACCTTAACAGTCTATCACACATAAGCCTAGCTTATTAACCAACACGAGTCTCAAAACGTTTCAACTCGACGAACCGATCATGACTTATCTTAATTCACGTATTACATAGCACCCAAGTTGCACGCTTGTCGCTATCCGTATGTAACCAAGTTGGACTAACACCCCGAAACGTATAATTATCCTGAATCCTAGCTCGTCTCGTAATCCGTATAAATGTGTGTCCAGTATACTTACTTTTAGGAAAAATGCTCTTTAAGAAATACATGTTTAGTTATTAAAACCGATTAATAACAATTGTTACTTTATCTCAAATATTGTTTGAAAACCATCTTTATTGCTACAAATAGCTCGTCTTTAAAAGTATTTCAATTTGTATAAAATGTACTTGTCCAAAACACTTAGGGAAACTTAATTATAGAAATAGCAGTTCGTTACTCTTTGATTTTATAAAAATTCGGGCAGAGTTTCCTCTGTTTTTGTACCAACCAGACAACACCCGTTGTCTACAATTTTCCCCAAAATCATCTTTCAAACATAAGTTATCAAATCCTTTTATCCAAGACTCCGATTCACGAGACTATACGTTTCGACATCTATCTATACTTGATCCTATAAATATATATATATACCAATATATATATATATATATATATATATATATATATATATAAAATATAGTCCGACAATATAGTCCAATTATATTTAGTCCGAGTTCGAAACCATAAGTCACGTCAAGTTAATCGTTTACCAAATCGTTCGTTTATATAGTTACCGTTTATTATTATTCGGTCCGCTCGCAAGTCGAAACTATTTCGTCGAATCAATATATTTATAAATATATAATATTCATAAATACATAATATTTACAAATATACAATATTTATAAATACATAATATCTACAATTAAATAAATAGTAACTCGAACACAAGTTATACCGAATCGTATGCGCGTAACCCGAATCTGCTCGAAAGCCGTGTTGACTGAGTTGACTGTTGACCAGATCTGACAGAATCCGAAACCGCGAACCAAAAGCCACATCAAACCACCTGGTAAACCCCACACCAAAACCAGCACGCACCCGACTTGAACCCAAACCGAACCCATTTTGACTTGAGACCCGAACCAGACCCAAGACCAACCGACTCACCCTTGAAAGAATACTCTGGACCTGAACCAAACAGATCTGACCCGAGACTAGAACCTGGATTGAACCCCAAGAACAACACCCAACGAACCCAACTTTGACTCGAGCAGTCGAGTCACAAGACCTGAAACTCGAATAAGAATCTTACCCGAGACCCATGACTGAACTGAGACCAAGCACTAGCAAAACAGCAACAAGTTACTCGAAACCATAGTAAACCCGAAACCAAACAGGAGCTTGTACTGAATCTATTCCCAGACACGACACGACCTGAACCTGACCACACCGGACCAGACCAGACCTGGACCAAACCCGAGACCCGAACTCGAAAACAAAACCAAACGACCTGCTCCAAAACCCGACTGAACCACAACCCAACCCAGACCAAAACCAAACCATAACCAAAACCATGACCGGACCACTAACAACCACCTCCACAGCCGCTATGTACACCACCCGAAACAACACCACTGTCGGAACCCACAAATGAACCACCACGTACCTGGTTGCTCCTTCGTGAACCATCACGAGCTCAAGTGACCTGAGACCCGAGCACAAACAAACCTTTCAACACAGCCACCCTAATCACTCGAACCTAACCAGATCTGGAGGATCTATGACCAAACAAACTCGTCAGCACCTTCTAACCACCAAACTCGTCACCCATAACCACCATCGGCCGCCACGACCTCTGCTCGTCTTCGGGTTTAAAAAAAACGTGTGCCACCACCACCAAAGCTTGGTGGTGGCCGGTTATGAGGAGGATACGGTGAGAAAGGAGAGGAAACGAGGAGAGAGAAGGAGAGGTTTAGAGAGAGAGAGTAGGGTTTCTTTGGTTTGGTGGCTGCCAAGAAGAATGGAGGAGCAAGAAAGTGATTAGGAGATTTTATAGTTAGGGTTAGTTTGGTAGGTGGACACCGCATATCTGAATCTCTTTAAACGTTAAAATGCCTCGGTTTCTATTCTGGTTCAATAATACTTTATAAAAATTTACTCGGTTCTGTTCGTAATTAAGAACAAAATTAAAACGAACTAAACATAAATATTTTCGATGTCCGGCGCGTGTTTTCAGAACACGCGCTTAAATCGCGTTAATTAAATCGGTCGCAGTTCCCGTTGTTAAAACGATCCGTAAACTTCCGAAATTTAATAATTAGCAATATTTGAAATAAATATTTATTTATTTATTTGTTTTAAATCATGAAGTCACGTCAGTGTAGATCGGAAATTGCCGGGTGTCACAGGTCGTCTTTGGACCACATGTTCCAATGGTGCCGAGTACCGAAGATCCCAAGGTCCAAGTACCTAAGAGTGTTGAAAACTACTCCGAGCAGGATTTTCAAAAAATTGAGTTAGATGCTAAGGCTTTCAGTATTGTAGCCATGGCTCTACCAAATGATATCTATGCTGGACTGTTGCACTGCAATAGTGCAAAGGAGTTGTGGGATGCTCTGAAAGAGCAGTTTGGTGGGACTGAGGATGTAATTGAAAACAACCGTGAAATACTTAATCAACAATATGAAACATTCAGTCATGTGAAGGGAGAGTCATTAACACAACAGTTTGAGAGGTTCAATTGTCTAATTAGTGAACTAAAACTGGTGGGTCTAACTTACCCAAATTCAACGTTGAATCATAGGTTTCTTAGATCACTTCAGGACAAATGGGACACTATAGTAATTGTTATGAGAAACTCTATTGGATTTAAGGACTTGACTCTTACCCAGCTTCATGGTAAGCTCTTGACCTATGAGAGAGAGCTTAACCAGAAAAAGAAGCTCCAGGACTCTGGAAAAGTGTCTGATGACTATGTATTTGGTAATACAACACTTTTGGGTCAAGAAGATGGATCTGGAAGTAGTAAGGATCAGGGTTATGATCACTACATTGATATAACCACTGGTTTTAACACTGATTCTTACTCATCACCCAGCTATGCTTTTATAGCTAGTGGTGATATCCAGGCATCTGATAACACATCCTTTGTGTATTATGACCTTCAATACATTGACCCTGTGGACTTAGAAGAAATGGACATCTTGCATCAATTGGCCCTGCTCAGTATTAGAACCAATAACTTCTATAAGAAAACTGGCAGAAGGTACCCAGGTTTACATGGTGGGTCAAAAGTGGGGTTGGATAAATCCAAGATCAAGTGTTATAAGTGTCATAGAATGGGTCACTTTGCTAGGGAATGTAGGAGTCAAAATTGTACACCTATGATCACCTATCCAAACCAAAGACCTCAGACTAACACTTATCAGTTTTCCCAAAACACCCCTGGACCAAATGTGCAAAACACTGCTCACTTTGCACAGACTCCAACCACTGTTCCTGTGCACTATGTCCAAACCAATGTTCCTCAGTATCATTATGTCCAAACACCTATCACTCAGGCACAAGTGCCAATGACTGCTGCTTCATCCTCTGCTCCTGCAGAGACCAGTCAGCAAAGTCAACAGAGTTTTTTCACTCAAGGCTTTGTTGATTGGAATAGTCTACCAGATGAGATAATAGATGAAAACATTGCTTTAGTTGCCAATTCTGAAAATAATTTCTGCTTTGTGGCACTAGAAACAATTGTTGAAGAGACTGATTCTGAGGAAGTGGTGTCTATGTCTGAAAATGTGACTAATGATGTTGTTGATGAAGTTGTTTCAGCTGAAGAATCTGAAGTAGAGGTTGTGAATCTCTCAGACCCATGGGGTACTGACGAATGTGATTGCCAGTGTAACTGTGCCTTGATGGCTGCTGCTAAGGGAGCTTCTGCTTGCTTAGATAGTTTATAGTATGTAGATAGTGGAGGCTCCAGGCACATGACAGGATGTAGAGCCCTTCTTCTGGACTTTCTTGCACATGGAGGGGTGATATATCCTTTGGTAATGATTCTAAAGGTAAAGTATTGGGTTCTGGAACTGTTCAAGCAGGGAGACTTAAGTTTGAAAATGTTAATCTAATTGACAATCTAAAATTTAATCTACTTAGTGTATCACAAATGAGTGACAAAGGATATGGGTCATTCTTCACTAAGAAAACATGTAAGATTGTTGGACCAGAAGTGGTTGAAAAGATTAACACCATCATTGCTGAGAGTAAAGCACAACTTGTTGCTCATAGAAGTGGCAATGTGTATGTAGTTGATATGTTGATGGATAATCCTATGGCAAATGTCTGTCTGTTCTCTGCTGCCTCTACCAAAGAGACAGAATTGTGGCATAGGAGACTGGGTCACACCAACCTTCAAACTATCAACTCTCTCTCCAAACAAAATCTTGTCAGAGGTTTGCCACCAAAAGAGTTCAAATGTGATGCGCATTGTGTTTCCTGCCTAAAAGGAAAACAACATAAAAGCTCTTACAAATCCATTGATGAGTCCAAAACCAGTCAATGTTTACAAATGTTACACATGGACTTGTTTGGCCCAGTTAAAATCATAAGTCTAAGAAGAAAGAGATTTTGTCTTGTCATAGTTGATGATTTTTCTAGGTTTACATGGACTTACTTTTTACACTCTAAGGATGAGACTGCTGGTATCTTGAAGGACTTTGTCACCAAAGTTGAAAAACAATATGACTTGCCAGTAAAAGTCTTTAGAAGTGACAATGGGACAGAATTTAAAAATAAGGAGTTGGATGATTTCTGTGTGTCAAAAGGGATTGTAAGGTAGTACAGTATCCCAAGAACACCAGAGCAAAATGGGGTGGTTGAGAGAAAGAACAGAGCTCTCATTGAAGCTGCAAGAACAATGCTAGCAGATTCTGGTTTGCCACTGTCCTTCTGGGCAGAAGCTGTAAACACTGCTTGCTATGTTCAAAACAGAGTTTTGATCAACCCAAGACATCAAAAGACTACTTATGAAATTTTGTTCAAAATCAAACCATTAATCTCATTTTTCAAAATCTTTGGCTGCCCATGTTTCATTTTAAATCATAAAGATTCCATTTCAAAATTTACAGCCAAAGTAGATTGTGGATATTTTCTGGGATATTCTTCTACGGCCAAGGCCTATAAAGTGTTTAACACAAGGACCAAGACAATAGAAGAAACTTTGAATGTGAAGTTCAATGAACTTTCATCCTTAAAAATCCCAGCAAACCCTGCTGAGTTGTTTGATTTAGATAAATTCAAATTTGAAGATATTACTGTCAAAACTAACAGTGCAGGTATCTCACAATCTCCACAACAAGACTACAGAACAGATGTTGTGATCCCAAATCACTGTCAAGTCTATTCTGCATCAGAGGAAGCAGTAGTTCAAAACAACTGTCAAAACTCTGTCATAGCTGAGTCAGCCAGTGTTGGCCAGTCCTACCCTCAAACCACTGATTCACCTTTTACATCCACTGCTCAATCATCTATTGACAAGAGTCAGTCCAATTTTACACCACTTGGACCCATTCCTCCACCACCATTTCAAACATCTGTTGACACTACAGATGTGCAAACAGATGTTATGTCAACAGAGTCACCAAACCTCTGTCCTTCACCTCAAAATGCCATCATACCATATCAGGGAGATCTAATCTACCTCAGAGCTCATCCACCAGACCAAATCATTGGCAACATCAGAGATGGTGTGCTTACAAGAAGCCAATCCTCAAATATCTGTCTTTTTGCAGGCTTTCTATCCCTTATACAACCTATCAAGTACCAAGAGGCACTAAAAGACAACAGTTGGGTAGAAGCTATGCAAGAAGAACTCCTTCAGTTTAAAAGACAACAAGTATGGGAACTTGTACCACTGCCTAAGGATGTTTGTCCAATTGGCACAAAGTGGGTCTTCAAAAACAAAACTGATGAAAGGGGTATAGTTGTCAAAAATAAAGCTAGGCTAGTGGTTCAAGGCTTCAGACAAGAATGGATAGACTATGATGAAACCTTTGCTCCTGTGGCTAGGTTAGAAGCTATCAGACTTTTCTTAGCCTTTGCTGTCAACCACAACATCAAGGTGTATCAGATGGACATCAAATGTGCATTCCTATATGGCAAAATTCAGGAGGAGGTCTATGTATGTCAACCACCTGGTTTTGAAGACACATTCCATCCTAAGTATGTCTACAAGCTTAATAAAGCCTTGTATGGACTCAAGCAAGCACCAAAAGCCTGGTATGAAACTCTTTCCACCTTTCTCTTATCCATTGGTTTCACAAAAGGTAAAATTGATAAAACCTTATTTTTAAAATGGAGAGGGAAAGATCTAATGATTGTTCAAATATATGTGGATGACATCATTTTTGGATCCACATGTAACAAAATGTGTGAAGAGTTTAGGGAACTCATGACAGCAGAGTTTGAAATGAGTGCTATGGGTGAACTCCAGTGCTTCCTTGGACTCCAAGTGAAGCAGCTGCAAAATGGCACATTCATTCATCAAAATAAATATGTGAAAAACTTGTTATCTAAATTTGAGATGAATGACTATAAGCCATGTAGTACACCCATGAGTACAGTCAAGCCACTCACTGATGATGACAAGGATGAACTGGTTGATCAGACACATTACAGATGTATGATTGGGTCTTTATTGTACTTAACAGCATCTAGGCCAGACATTATGTTTGCCACCTGTGTTTGTGCAAGATCCCAGGCTTCACCCAGAAAGTCAAACCTTATTGCTGTGAAAAGGATATTCAGATACCTAAAAGGTGCTCCCACACTTGGTATCTAGTATCCCGCTAATGGAAACATTGAGCTTTCAAGTTATTCAGATAGTGATTTTGCTGGCTGCCACACCACAAGAAAGTCTACATCAGGAGGGTGCCAGTTTCTAGGGAATGCCTTAGTTTCTTGGCAGAGCAAAAAGCAAGCAGCTGTTTCAACTTCAACAGCTGAGGCTGAATACATTGCTGCTGCAAGCTGTACAGCCCAACTCATGTGGCTTCAAAATCAACTGCTGGATTTTGGGATAACTGCACTAAGGACCCCACTCATGTTGGATAGTCAAGCTGCTGAAAATATCATCAAAAATCCAGTCTCTCATTCAACCACAAAGCACATAGACATCAGACATCATTTTGTCAGAGATAGCTATAAAAAAGGTTTGATTTCTCTGCACCATGTTCCAACAGAGGATCAGTTGGCAGATGTATTAACAAAAGCTTTAGACACATCTACCTTCACAAACTTGATCTCTAGAATTGGAATGCTGAACATGGACTAAAAAAACAAAAATGTTTTCAATAAAAACATTAAAATGTTTTCAGAAAATCAATTTTCTCCTTAAAAATAGCTCTTTTGGTTGAAAAATCTGTTTGAAACATTTGATCAGATAAAACAACCACTGTTTCATTCTATCCACTGTTGGTTGAAAAATCTGTTTCAAACATCTGATCAGATAAAACAACTGTTATTTCATCAGTGCTTTGGTTAAACAACAGTTGTTGGCAACAGACTTTTGCAAACAGCTGTATACCACCAGATGTTTAACCATCAGATGTTTGCCACGTCTGCTCTCAAAAGCAGAGTTTGGCCACATCAGCGGTTTCACCAGAGGCTATAAAACCCTGTTTTACCACAACAGCAGTTTTACTGTCTCATTGTATTCAAAATACTAAAACCGCCTTCTTCCTCCTTAAACCCTTACTCAAATTTCACTCATTTTCATACTCAAAATCCATTACAATGGATATTCAAACCAAAGCCACCCATAATTACCTTCCATATCTGGTCAAAACAGACGACAACGTTCCATTTCATTCCACCATCGACATCATCTTAAATTCCAAAAACAAAACCATCCTCACTGCTGATGCTCCAATTCATCTTGAAACCCTCGAAGAATTCTGGTCAAAAGCTGAAGTCTTGCTTCAAGACAAAAAGCCTACATCCATTATTGCAAAAATTTGAGACACAAGCATCTCCATTACACCTGAATTAATATCCACAACCTTCTCCCTCAATGACTTGTCAGGTAAGGATTCTTTTCGTAAAACAGAGCTTCACACAGAGTTTCAGGAAAGAGGGTATGATGCTCAAATGACTGGATCAACTCTTTTCAAAAAGTTTTTCCCACCAGTCATGAAATTTTTCTTTCATACTCTCCTTCTCTGTGCCTCAGCTAAGACCACATCCTTTAATGAAATCCTATTAAGGATTCAGTACTTGGGGTATGCTATGTTGTCAGATTCTGACTTCAATCTATCCCAGGGTCTGTTTTGGACTTAGTTTCAAATGTGAAAGCCATAAAATCTGGCTCAAACAATGCTTTTCTACTTTACCCAAGAATTTTAAGTGTAATCCTTCAAAAGGTTTTACCAGAAAAAGATTTTCAAAAGGGTGAGTCTTTTCAAATGAAAAGTTTAACTGATGAAATTTCACAAGAATGCTGGGTTCTACTACCCAAGAAAAAGTGTCAAAAGTGTCATAAGTTTCCAAAACACAAACAAAGAGGTCCAAGACAACATCTGTTGTTGAGCCCACTGCTCCTGGTGATCATGGCACTTCATCCAGTGCTGTGAAACCCACACCAGCCACATCCAAAAGAAAACGTCCATCCACAAAAACCACCTCCACACCTAAAAAGGGACTTCTGGAAGATGAGATACCAGAAGAAAACCCTGTTGCAACACAAAAGCAACCTAAAACCACTGTTGTTACTTCCTCACAACAGTTGGAAAAATCTCAACCTGAACAAACTCCTCATGCATCCTCACAAAAGGATCATGTTGTAAGCCAAAGGGAACCACATAATGAAGCATATGAGTTACTTGATCATATGTTCACAAGCCCCTCTCCCAGGGCTAACTCTCTTCTTACTCCTCCACCTTCACCACAACATGTCCCTCAAACCATGCAACCTCTGTTTGAGGCTATTGATAAAACTCAGGATAATCCCAGTTTCTCTCCTTCACCCATCAATGAGAGTATACCTCCACAAGTGACTGGGACTGAGAAAAATCAATCAGCCAACCAACAAACAGAAGAGGAGGTTATACTCCCAGAGTTCAATGTAACTCTTGGTGAGTTTTCAAGAGGAGCAGCCACTACTGATGTAGAGACCATTGTCTCACAACAGGACAGTGGTTACATAGCTAAGACTTCCTTGAAGGCAAAAACTTATGAGGCCACAATTGTGTCCCCAAAATCAGTTGGAAGTCCCCAGAACCAAGACCAAGGGGCATCTGGTTCTCATTCCTTGGATTCACCTCCTAGGACTGAACCAGTTAAAACTACCACTGGTAGGAATTCAGATGATCCTATTAACTTAGGTGATGGATTAAAATACCAAGAATTGACGGATAGAGTCCAATCCATTGAAACCTCTGTTGCTGACATCAAATATGATGTCAAGTCAATTTTGGAATCCTTCGCTAACCTAACCAAAAGTCAACCATCCACAGCTGATATTGCTGGAGAGCTATGGAAATCTATTTCCCCCATCATCATAGCTCACAGAAAACTGGCAGATCAGACTCAAGAGACATACATGCAAATGATCAGAAACATGGTGGATGCTAGGTTCAATGACACCAAAGCTGACATCAAAGTGATCAAGGACCACCTGCTGAAGACTACTGGCTCTGCCCCTACCACAATTCTCAGAGATGATGATGATGATGCATTTACTGCTGATGATGCCAAAAAGGGGGAGAGTGGCAGCGATAGATTGCCAAAGTTAGATCCCTTTGGTTGTCCACCCTCACAAAAGGGAAAATTAAAGTCTGCTGACAAACCAGAGTCTACCCAAACAGCACCACAACAACAACAACAACCAAGTGTTCAAACCTCTGCTGATACTGAAACTGCCAAAACCAGCAAAGCAAAGGAAGTTGACACCTCTGCTAATGAAAAGGCTGATAAGGCTGCTGAAGACAAGCTTAAGAGGGCTGACACTCTGGAGGTTAAAGCAGAAAGGTTGATTCAGCTAAAAAGGGAACAGCAGCAAGAAGTTGAAGATGTAGGTTCCTCCAAAAGAAAGAAAATCTCTGCAAAACATACCAGGAAACCACCATCTAAACTGTCCACTGAAACCACTGCTGCTGAAACCACTGCCACCAAAACCACTGATACAAAAACATCTGATACCACCACAACCACCAAACCAACCACCAAACCAATCACCAAACCTACTACTGCACCCACTTCACAACCCAAATCCCAAACAACTGCTGGTTCTACAAAAGAACCAACAGAGGTTAACCCAACCACTGCTGCAACATTACCATCACCAAAAATCTTGTACAGCAGAAAGAGAAAATCTACTTTTGTTGTACAAGATGAAAACATTCACACTACACCACCTAACACTCCACTCACACAACCCTTAAATGCCATTCCACTTTCATCATTCTCACCACACACCTCACAATTCAAATCACATAGACCACCACCAACCATCACACCATTGGCTGAGAAGTATCCTCTGGAACTTGATCTACTCAAGGGGGAACTTCAATCCTTCTACAATACTGATCAGCCATCAGAAAGATCTTTCCCTTCTCTTCCAAATTTCCTTGTTCCCTTAAATATTGACACCTATCTGAAATACAAGGCTGAACAGGCAGATGCCATTATCAAAGAGAAATGCAAAGGGAAAGATGACAGGAGTGCTCAGGGCATCCATTCAGCAGAGCTTAGCAAACTGAGAAGGATTGAAGATTTTGCTAAGACCCTGAGCAACTCAATGTCTTCCATGCCTCTTAGCAGTGACTTGGAAAGGGAGGTCAGGGATTCTCTTCTTGAACAAATCTTGGCATCCATGCCTTATAAAGCAAACAAGAAACAGTTTACAGGCTGGACCACTCATGCTCTCAGAGAAGAATTAATAAGAGTTGAAGAAATGGCTAAAAATCCTCCATCAAAGGTCTCCGCCCCAGACTTCAGCAAAGGCAGAGATCCAGCCAGAGCCTTAAAATTCAAGAGAATGAGACAAGAAATTGTGGCTGCTGACTATGGAGAGATGAAGTCAGTTGCAAGATGGTCTGAGCTGAGATTGGTGGAAACTTATAAGAAGTTAGAAGAGAACAGGAAGAAAGACCCTACCTTGCCAAGAAAACCTGTTTATGCTGATGAGCCTATGTTAAAGAGACCTCAACAGGATTTTACCTTAGACAACTTACTGGACACTTCTGATTTATCCATTGCTGCAAGAAGACAATTCAAAAAGCAGAAGGAAATGTCAGAAGAAGATCAGAAAAGGTTTGCTGATACTTTTGTAAAAGAGGGACTCTTCAACCAAATCCGCTACTTCTCTGATCCTACCTCTGAAAGACTCAGAGAAATCATTGGAAGACCTCCTTCACCAAACTCATCCAAAATAAAGACGCATCTCAGCCAATCCACTGATTCTAAAATTCTAAAATAGAAGTCCAACAAAGACACCCATGCATTGACATTGCTCAGATCAGATGGAAAGATTCAGAAACTCAGCATGGATGATGCTCATGGCCTGTGTGCAGAAGATCTCCAAACACTGCTGAATCTTGAGCTAGAGAGAGATGCTGAAGACCTCTTCTCATTGAGTTTTGAGTTACAACTCAAAGGTCAAATTAGAGAAAGTCTGATGAGAAATAAAGATCAAGAATACAGCATAGTTTTGGCATCATCTGTTCTAGGGGGAGATTGTTGGGTCTGCTGACCTGGAGAAGAACAGATGATTAGAAAGCCAAAATATTCTATCTAATTGATCCTTTGAATAATCAGTAGTTTCAAGATACTTCTCCCAAAAGACTGTTGACCCTAACAACTGCTACACTAAACAACTGATGAAGACAACTGCTGCTGCTAAAGGTCTGCTGAACAAACAACTGATGACTAAAGATCTGATGAAGAAACAACTACTGTTCAAAGTACTGAAGAATAAAGGTCTGTTGGAACCAACAACACTTTGGATCCAACAGATGATACAAGACCATCAGAGTTTTCCTTTTCAGTAGTTTATGTTAGCAGTGTTTTGAATGTAACAGTAGTTGTTAGTTAGCAGATGTTTTATGTTGTTATTCTGTTAGAGGTCGCTGTCTTAGGTGACGTCAGCTGTGATCATCAGAGGTTTAGATTTGTCTATAAATAGAACAGTGATTGTACTGTTCTATTCATCACTCGAATCATTCTCTTAGACAAACATTCACTAAGTGATCAGGCTGAGGGGGAGTACTTGTACAATTGTAATCTTTCAATTAATGAAAGCTTTCGATTAAAAACATTTATTCTCTTGTTTTGATTTACAGTTTATCATTCCGCTGCACTTTCCATTTATACTTCACTTCATTTATTTCATTATTCATCTAAACTATCAAAACAATCAAACTCAGATCCTAACAAAATGGATCCTCATAATACCGGATATGCAAATAAGCCTCCAATGCTAGTCAGAAATGAATACAAAATCTGGAAAAGAAGGATGGTAAATACTTTATCACAACAAAACACTGGTTATTGGAAGTCTCTCATGTATGGACCCCATAAACCAGTTGTAGAGGAGAAATTTTAACACGAAAACAGGATTATATGATCATACAAGTTACAAAACCAGGTGCGGAAACCCTAGCTTTGAACAAACTGAAGTAAACTCAAATCAAAACACAATCAAAGTCATTTTCAATACTTTTCATAGATTAACTTTCTCAAAAACTTGTTTACAATGACTATTCAGTTAATCTAACACACACACAAATTCTCTCAAACCTCTCTGGAACAACACCTGATAACACACACAACTTATGACTCCCTTAATCTTACAAAATTACAAAAACTATATATAGGCACTGCACGTTCGCCCCTTTCAACTGGTCGAACGTGAGTGATTTCCACATTCGCCCACTCTTAGTGGTCGAATGTGTCTTCAGTGTAGTCCAGTTCCAGATTCGTCCATGATTAATCTACCTTCGCCCATTGTCTTTTCACCTTCGCCCATATTAACTTCCTTCGCCCCATCAGCCTATTCTAACACATGTTAACTATCTAATCATTAGTCGCAAAACGCATCTACAAACTCCCCCTCGACTATTGATTAGATCGTTTTCTGTCTTCGTCCATGGCTTTGTTCAGCAACATAATCCTGAGCTGTTTCTTCTGCTCTGTCGTCATCTCAGGCTCTAATTTTCTCTTCACAGGCTTTGACACGTTAGCCATCTTCACCATTTTGCCAAGTTTACCCTCCAAACTACTACCCGCATTTATGTCATAAGCAAAGCAAACACCAACAACTTGTGTGTATTTCTTTGCTTGATCTGCATCGTTCGGCTCATAATGAATCGGATTATAAAAGAGCATGATGATGTCTTCGAAGGTGCAATTAATCAACCACATAGGATCAAATACATGCACATGCTTGTATTTATCCTTTCCATCTCTCAACACAATCACCGCTTCTGCTTTCCTCCAATCATAATACCAGAAAATGAAGTCAGCACTGAAGTGTTGAGGCATAGGCATCAAAGGTATCTTTCTCATCACTTCAGGTGCCTTATAAATCAAGGTAACCCGTTTCAGCTTGGTTCTGGGATCAATATCCCTGTGAACTTTCCTCCGGGGATATTGTGGTTTGAATCTATTCCATCTTGTTCTACTTTCCCAAACCAGCTTGTCTGCGCACCAACCGACATGTGAATTATTCACTGAAGCGCCTGACATTTGGAATCTGCACAAATCTCTAACCGCCCAGTACGGTAGAGTCAGCAAGTCAATGAATCTGTAAAAATACAAGATTCCTGATTCCCACTTAGCAGCTAGACACTTCAGCCTGCCTAAGTATGTCCACCCGAGAGCTCTGCCTCTGAACTTAGCATTATGAAATCTGTAAAAGTTTCCTTGAGCTTCAGGCTTAGGTCGGTTTTCATCCATCAATCTTAATTTCTTCAAATAATTCTTCAATTCATCAGACTTATTTGAAGATTCTGGCATATCAGTTCCAAATACTTTCTCTACAAACTCTGCACTTCTCTTCTTTGCCTTTCTTTTTGCAGACGTATTAGGAATCTCAGTAAAATCAGGAAACACCAAATCTTCATCCGTTTGTCTGAAGTATTGTGGGTATTCCTCATGAGTTATATCTTCTATTTCAACTTCTTCAAACTCAGGGGTGTCTTTATCATCAGAGTGACTTCCAATATCCTTTTCAGGAAAATGTGGAATCGACTCATCAACAATAAATTCTTCAAATGTTTTCCCTACCCTCTGTGCAAGCCCATCCAAGATCTCCTTTGCCACAGATGCAGGTACTTCCCCTTCTTCCAAATCAGGATCTTTATATTCCAATTCATATCGCATGTCATCAGTTTGGAATATTTCAGCAAAACGACATGTGAACTCAATGGTCCATTCTCTTCTTTCTAACATGTCCTTATAGACTTGTTTTGCATCGTCAGTCAAGGACCTCACCTTCTCATTCCAAAACACAGTCTCATCCGAATCAACATTCTCACTCTTCTTCTTTGAACTTGACTCACCTGTGTCTTTCTTCTTCTTTGAAGGTGGTCTCTTTTCGAATGTAAACTTTGAAGTATCGTCTCCTCCATCATTATCATCACTACTACTACTCTCATCCTCCTTCTGACTTCCCGAACCCTCAGCATCATCATCATCATCATTATCATCATCTCCATCATCACTCTTTTCCGATTCTTCATCCTCATCATCCTCATCTTCCTCTTTGTCAGATTCAGATGGTTCAAAGTCAACCTGTTCAACTTCTTTCTCTTTGTCTTCCTCACCCTCTTTCAACTTGGGTGCAACATTGTACAGATTGTCAATCAGCTCACTAAGGCGTTTGTTCTCAGCCTTCAACTCCTTATTATCTTCTTTAATCGTCTTGTACCTGTTTTTGTTTCTCAAACATTTTCCTTCAAGCTTCTTATTCTTAGCTTCTAGCTTCTTCACTTTCTCGTCTATCTCATCTTGATTAGACTTAGAAGCTACTACAATCTGAAGCATCTTTTCTTCATTCAGCTTGAACTTGGCAATTTCAGCTTGCTGAGCCACTAACATCTTCATCATATCGTCCATCTTCTTATTCACTTGTTTCATCACTTCGTCATCCACAGTGACTTTCTTTGACTTGGACTTTGACTTTGATGGCTCAACTTCAGTTTCCTTCTCCTTCTGAGGCTTTGTGAACATATCAAGTACATTATCCAGTGCTATATTGAATTGATCCACTGGTAATGTTGTTGCCTCCTTAGTCTTTTGCTTCTTTGTAGCTGGTGAAGATTGTTTTGATGACGTTCCAGCTTCAGGTAATCTTTTCCCTCTCAAGAGTTGTGCTAACTCTTTCTCTCTAAGTTGCTTGGTACTGGTTTTCTTGGCCATGGTTTTGTGTTTGGGCTTGGGCAAGTTAACTACTACAGTTTCACCTTCGTTCAACTCGTCCAAATTCACAGTTAGCCCTTCATCTTCAGCACTAACAGTCTTCTTGCTCTTCTTAGCTTCTTCAATAGATCTGTTTAGTGATTCAGACTCACCAACCAAAGTGGCCTTTTGTTTGGTGGTCCGGACATTTTCAGCATCCGAATCCCATTGTTCTTCTGTCTCTGTCTCCTCTGAATCTACAGACTCTTCATCCACCAAACTAGTACCCTTCTTTGCAGTGGATTTCTTTCTCACAGCTTGTTGTTTTGAACTTCCCTGGTCAGTCTTTCCTTTGCCCTTCCCTTTGGCTCCAGGATTGACTACTTGCCTTTTCCTTTTCGTACTTGCATCTGCATATACCAACGGATCATCATTGTCACTATCACTATCAGGATGCCTTGCTGTGTTCTTTCCAGGATCCATGTAATCCTCTCTAGCTAAGGCTCCAAACAACCTCCTGTAAGGTGGTCTCTCATTATCAGGCACACCTTTATAACCTTTCATTCTCACCAAGGTTCTAATATTCATGTGATCCATAGCAAGTATCTGTGTTGGATCTTTCTTCAGATTAGGATACTTGTGATCAAAGATCATCATCAGAAATCTAGGGTAAAGCATGAAATACTTCTTCTTTAAACCCTTCAACATCTCCAGCATATGATCCAATATCATCCCAGCAACATTAAATGGTTTGTTGAGAGTCAACGCAACCATTAATGAGCTCAAATTCTTCCTCATCACGTCATAACCTCCACTAACACATCCAAATACATGTATGATGACGTGAGCAAAATACTTGAACTGCACGCTTAGTTTTCCTTTATACATTGAACCATCAGTAATCGGTCCTTTGTATTTCATCCTAAGAAAACAGGCTTTCTGCTCAGTCCATGAAAGTTCTCTTGGATCTTCACTAGTTTCAAACTTGATCTGGAGAGCTTCTCTGATGTCAGCTTCAGTAATAAACATCTCCATTCCTTGAATCTTGCTCTTTATGATCGTCTGATTGTCAAAGTAATCATACTTGGCGTTGTTGTAGAAATCCTCAACTATATCCTTGTAGATAATAGTTGGTGTAGCCAAAGCATAAACTACTCTGCATCTTTTCAGAAACTTGATGATCTCTGTAAACTCCACATTCTTCTTCACTTCACCCAGATATGCACAACAGTTATGATTCTTCTCAAACGGCCATTTGCTGCCGCTTGATGATTCACCTTCCTGAACAGGTTCTGGAATAGGATCAGGAACTGCAGTCTCAACAGGAATCTCTTTATTTGCTTGTTCTTCAGCCATCTGAAACATAAATTCAAAAACAAACGTCAAAACACGAAATCGTTAAAATTCAAAATTTTAGGTCTTTGTAATTCCACATTCGCCCAAAAGGTATGGTCGAATGTAGTTTATTGTGGCCGAATGTACAAAATATTGGTCGAATGTAAAATAATATTGATTAATAATATACATTCGCCCGTTTTAAGATTCCTTCGTCCATCCAATTCCACATTCGTCCAATCGACGAGCCGAAGGTGGAATCTGGTTTCCCCAAAAATTCAAAAATTTTCAATCTCTGTTTTTAACACTTCTTTTTGATTCATTCATGGTCTATCATGGCCGATATACACTCGCAAACCATCAATTGTCCCTAAAATTCATTTTATATCAGTTTTTATACAGAATTAGGGTTATAGTATGTTCAAACAATCAATCAAGCCTTAAACAATGTTAAAAACCTAATTCCTTGATACTTCTCCCCCTAAAACTGATATAGGATGAATGTTTATCAAAATTACACATTAACATTCACTGAAAATACATGAACCCTAAAACCCTAGGTGCGGTTAAGGAATCAACGATTCCAGGCTTGTTACAGCTCCATTACCTGTGATAATTATAGGAAAAGGATCAGTGAAATGCAAGGATCAAAACACACAAGCAAGAAAATCAAAATCAACAAGATCTGGTATCAATGAAAAATTCTGAAAAATTTGACTGAGTTGGTCGAACCTGCTCTGGCTATTTATAGAAGCCACCTTCGCCCGTTGCTCCTGGACGAATGTAAAGGATATTCACCTTCGCCCCAACCAAATGGCACGAAGGTAAAAGTGGTTTACCCGAAAGTGGAATTTGAGTAAAAAGCCACATTCGCCCAGTTACAAACTGCCCGAAGGTGAGAAATTTTCCACATTCGACCCATTTAAGGGGCGAATGTGAAATGGAAAATTTTAAAAATTTTGCCAAATCACGAATTCGAATCCCGTTCAACATTTTTCAATCCGTTAAGCTTCCAAAACACAAATTTTCATTTTTATAATGATACAAAGCCCAGATGGTGTTGTCAAATCTCAGAAATTGACTATCAAGCATCCCCGGTTATCAAAAATAAAGCAGAAATGCAAAAATTTTGGATTTTTCTGAAATTTTATCAAAACACACCTAAAATCTTTTTGGATTTTGTATCTTTTTGACAATAAAAGTAAATTGCAACAAAATAAAATTGCATCAAAGTAAATGAAAGCAGTAAACATTTTGTGAAATCCGGTCAGAGGATCATATCAGTTTTCTGAGAAATCTGATCACAGCGTTGATCTTTTTGTTTAATATTATCATTAGAAACAGTATGTGACACGGCAATTGCTGTATTGTGGTCCACGTAAGCTCACATGCAGACAATTACGCAATGCTTTAAAATGATACGAGTTAAGTGTATTAGACTAACACGATGTGGTGCCCACACACACGACATACTCCCGTATCAAGTAATTGCACAAAGCTTCGTCGTAACGCGTGATTATGCCAGAGTTATCCGTAAAAGTTACAAAGTATATAGCACAGAGGTGTACAGGTCAGCAATTAAATGCAGCAGAGTAACATGTGCGTATACACTAGGTTGAGGCTGATATTAATCACTGATTTGCATCAGATGATCAATACGATGTAATAATGATCTATGATCAATTAAAACATAAAGTTCCTCAATTCGGTAACTTCCGGTTTTGGCAATTAAGCTCTTTTAGCAAATATTCTGATAAAACTAGGTCCGTAAATCAATACGACAAAAGTTTATCAGAATATCCCGGATAACCATAACATAACGACCCGAAACCTCAGATTTTGGCAATCCTATCAAACGAAATTACGGTACTAAGACCATATGCCCATGAGGTGTTCAGCCACGAACGCGTAGTTCGTTATGTTTGTATCACTAATGCACGCAATATTTAGTCTACGAAGCCTATCAGCATATCACACGTAGTCAACACACGCCTCATTATACTATACAATTCTTTAGCCTGTGTCAGATCCCCAATGATGTACTATCATTTCCTCTGTTTACCAGGAAATCATTTTTGATTTTCTAATTTTTAGGTCTTTTTGAATTTTATAATGTTTTTGGTTTTTCTGATAAAAAGGCTCCCCCTAAAATAAAGAACATATTTTTGGGATTTTTTTTTTTTAATTTTTCTGAAAAACAAATAAAAACAAAAATTTGAAAGAAACAATCCACTCGAAAGCATCAACTTCTTTGAGGATTAAACAATCCCCTCGAAAGCATCAACTTCTTTGAGGATTACGATAGTAAAGAGAAATTCCCAATTAGCAAAGAGAAATTCCCAATTAGCAAAATATAAAAACTAAAAACAAAAAAAAAACGATAAACCGAGGTGCCGATTAGTCCTGTTTTTCCTTTATATTGTTTACTTTTAAAAGATATTCAAAGCGTGAACGGTCAAAAGCTTTAGTAAACAGATCTGCACGTTGGTAGTCAGTGTGAATTTTGATCATATCGATCAATTCCTTAGCGTAACAATCACGGATAAAATGATATTTGATCCGGATGTGTTTCGCTTTAGAATGATTTTCCGAATTTTTAGTTAATGCAATTGCGGCTTCGTTGTCACAGTAAATAGGGGTTTTAAGAAACTGCAAACCGTAATCCACCATTTGTTGTTGAATCCAGAGGACTTGCGAACAGCAACTTGAGGCTGCAATGTACTCGGCTTCACAGGTAGATTGTGCTACGGAGGTCTGTTTCTTGCATTGCCAGGTGATTAACCTGCTCCCGAAAAACTGGCAACCAGCTGTAGTAGATTTGCTATCTTTGTCACAGCCGCCCCAATCTGCATCACTAAAAGATATGAAATCAAAATTATCATCATTAGGGTACCAAAGTCCTTTTGAGGGACAACCCTTCAGATATCTAAGGATACGCTTGACCGCCGTCAGATGACTTTGTTTCGGCTTCGATTGATAACGGGCACAGAGACACGTTGCGTACATAATATCTGGTCGAGACGCCGTCAAATACATCAGAGATCCGATGATTGCTCTGTATGTAAATGGGTCCGTCAGCTCCCCCTTAGCGTCCACTCCAATCCCGTGATTGGGTTGAATCGGGGTATCCATCGGCTTTGAGTCCTCCATCTGGAACCGGCTCAAGATGTCGGAGACATATTTCGTCTGGTGAATGAAGATCCCGTCGGGTCTTTGGTCCACCTGCAAGCCTAGGAAAAACTGCATCTCCCCCATTGCGCTCATTTCGAACTTTTCCTGCATGACAGTTTCGAACTCCCTGCATAAAAGCTCGTTAGTTGAACCAAATATTATATCATCAACGTATATCTGTACTAGAAGCAAATCATCTCCCGTCTTCTTCGTAAAGAGGGTACAATCGACGAGGCCGCGCTTAAATCCTTTGGTGATGAGGTATGTACTTAGCTCCTCGTACCACTGTCTCGGAGCCTGGTGCAAGCCATATAAAGCTTTGTTCAACACGTAGACCTTATCCCGGTGGATTGGGTCTTCAAAGCCTGGTGGCTGCCCGACATACACCTCTTCCTTGACTTTCCCGTACAGAAATGCGCTTTTAACATCCATTTGATAAACTTTGAATTTCTTATAAGAAGCAAACGCGAGGAACATCCGAATAGCTTCGATTCGAGCTACCGGTGCATAGATTTCGTTATAATCAATCCCTTCGATTTGATGGAAACCCTGCACGACCAATCTGGCTTTGTTACGAACGATAACCCCACGATCATCCTTCTTACACTTAAACACCCATTTGGTGCCAATCTTCTTCCTATCCGGCGGCAAATCCGTGAGCGTCCAAACTCCCAATTTTTGGAATTGTAATAACTCCTCCTGCATAGCTTCCACCCAGGCATCATCCTTCAAAGCGTCCTTGTATGTCCTTGGCTCTACCTGCGACACATAACACGCAAACGACCAATCATTTTGACTACCAGATTTTTGAATTTTGGCATATAAAGCTAAAGCACCAAAACTCTCTGGCGAATTAACGCTTTTAAGCTGCCCTCTGGTCATAACACTGCTTCCAGGATCACCGATAACTTGCTCCAACGGGTGAATACGATGAATCCGAGATTCCGGATAATCAGGTACTTGCACTCCCGTCTGAACAGTCAAATTCTCTACAGCATCCAGATCATGACCCGTATTTGATGATGAAGCCACATCTGAAGTTGGAGTTGGGTTCACTGGCGGTGCCTCTGGTTCTTCAGCTTGATCAAAAATAGCTTCTTCAAATTGTTCATTTTCAGATTCTGAAGTGTCTAATGAAGTTGAAGCCTCTTGAAACACTTCTTCCTCTTGTATAGGAGCATTGGTATCATTAGAAGCTGGTAGGGGGTTCACGGTGATCGGACGCACCAACGGTGAAGTTGTTGCATTTTCACACTCGTAAAGTAATCGAATAACAGCTTCTTCAACCAAGCTATCTAGATTGAATGATTCAAAGAAATCTTTGTAATCAAACATCCAATCAGGACCCGTGCCTTGAATATTTTGAGTATATCGTTGAACTTCCACGTTAGCCCAGTCTTCCACACGACGAGTTCGCTTGTTGTATACCCGTTTGAGCGGGGTTGCATATCCAACAAAGTAACCCTCCTCGGCTTTAGGACTAAACTTCTCGCTTGGATTCAACATAGTGCATGGCGCCCCAAAAGGTTCTAGATACTCTAAGTTCGGCTTCCTTCGGTGTAACAGCTCATAAGATGTTTTACCAAACTTCTTCACTGTTAGAACCCGATTAAGTGTGTAATTTGCTGCATAAATCGCCTCATTCCAGAACATTACTGGAAGATTTGAATCAGCAAGCATTGTTCTAGCCGCTTCAATTAGAGTCCTATTCTTTCGTTCAGCAACACCGTTCTGTTGAGGGGTGTACGGAGCCGAATATTCATGATGTATTCCTTTGTTTTCACAAAGTTCATCCATCTTGGCATTTTTGAACTCCGTCCCATTGTCACTCCGAATTCTCTTTATCTTCACATTGTAGATATTCTCCAATCGAGTGAACAGAACTTTCAGATTGATAAAAGTGTCGCTTTTATTCTGCAAACACATCACCCATGAAAATCTTGAGTAATCGTCAGTGACGACTAAACAATAAAGCTCTCCAAGATGACTTTTGCGCTTGACCGGTCCGAAAAGATCCATGTGCAATCGCTCTAGTGGCATCTCAACATAGTTAACCTTTTTCACTTTGTGGGACTGTTTGTGTTGCTTCCCCTTTTTACAACTCACACACTTGTCATTCAGATGGAAATGTTTTACGTTTACTCCATCGACAAGTCCATTTCTCACAAGTTGATTCATTTTCTTCAGATGAATGTGCCCCATTCTTCGGTGCCACATTATCGATTCTTTCTCTGTCGCCTTGGACAAAAAGCATGTTATCTGCCCCTGTGATGTCATCGCCTTGGACATATCAAGAATGTATAGGTTGTTGACGCGAGGTGCCTTCAACATTATCCACTCTTTAGGAATTGTAAAGCCCGGTTTCAGAATATAGCAGGATTTGTCATCAAAATGCACAGTAAATTGCTTGTCACATATTTGACTGACACTCAACAGATTATAATCGATCTGCTTCACATACGAAATCCGCTCGAAACTCACTATCCCATTGCTCACACTTCCTTCCATTGTGATATATCCACCTTTGTTTCCCGCGAAAGCTACATACCCTCCATTGATGTTCTTTACGTCGAACAGCAACGCAAGATCCCCTGTCATGTGGCCTGAAGCTCCACTATCAACAATCCAAAGACTGCTAATAGGGCCAGCTGAAGCTCCCTGCACACAAAAAGTAAATCAGTTAGTTCTTTCGGGGGACCCAAGCCTGAGTCTTGGGTCTTTGAACATCAGGTTTCAAAGTAACATTTTCACAAACATTTTCAACAACTTTTTGATCAATCTTTTTCTGATTGTTCAAAACAGTTTCCTTTTTCTCATTAACTCTTGAAGTTGAGGCTCCTGGAGTACCATTGGGTGTCCAAGATTGTTCAGACCTTTTCAAAATACGAATCTGAGACTTTGGGTTCTCAGTTGGTTTCTGAACATTGTTAGCAAATGTAACTCTCTTGGTAACCTTATCTGATTTAACAGACTTAGGTCCAACATTTGATTTGACAATCGGTTTTGATGTAACCTTTTGCCTATCAACTGTTGCGTTCACCACAGGCTTCCTCCATGAGTGTTCCATAGCAATCCGATTCCTTCGATCATAGTGCATTGGACGAGTGTTCCTCATTTGGTGAAAATTGTTATGATTATAAAACGGTTGTGGTTGTTGAGGAACAACTCTCCTATGTGGTGGCACATAATGATCAATCGGTTTCCTCATGGAATTCCTCACTTCCACCTCGTGCCTCTTGTGCCTTACATATGGGCACTGAGCAAGTAAATGCCCTCGTTCCCCACATTTAAAGCACGCACGGTACTCTTCAAAAACATTCGGAGCATTTGGTTGAGCAAATGATCTAACAGGGTATTGATCATTGTACTGTTGCTTCCTTAAACTCTCAGGGAGTGGCCCTTTTGAGTAAGTAGGCTCATTAAAACCATTAGCTCTGTTTTTGGGTCGAACAAACTCTGTGACATGGACCTTTGGTTCTTGAGGAACATCCAAATACAACTTCTTTAACAAAGCTGGTGGAATCTCATTTGTTCTCTCATGTTTTGGGAACCAAATAGTACTTTCTTGCCAAATTTTATCAATTTTAGCATAGTTAACATCTTTGATTGGAAAGTCCTCGTCAGAGATGATCTTATCGGATCCTTCCATCCGATAGAACACTTTGACAGGTTTGTCACATTGTTCGTTCTTAGCATTCTTTTCAAGATCTTTCTTAACCACAATAAGATCTTTCTTCACAACATTCTTTTCAGACTTCTTTTCACAATGAACATTTTTCATTGGAATCACAATCTGAGATGATGAGACTGGTTCATTTGTAATGATGTGATTTTCTTTTGGAATGTCACATGCATTAACAGTTTGGTTACAACCAGTATCATCACTCTCTGAGTCTGAATCTACACTCTCAGCAGTAACACCCTCATCATTAATACCCAAAATCGGTCTAACATCGGAATTTGGATCTCCAATACTTGAAGTATTAGATTCATTTTCCGATGCTGAATCAGATTTTACCGAACTCTCCGGTGTCACTTGGTGACAATTATGGTTTTCAAAAAGAACCGGAGATGGTACAGCCCGATAATTGGTGGTTTTATCATCAATGATGTGGTCTACCACATAAGCAATATGCTTTTAACTTTCCAGCTTTTTGTTTACTTTCTCAGCAAAGCATTTGATGGCGGCCATTTCCAACTTGGTAATTTCAATTTCATTGATATAGTTGTTAATTGCCAATTGTTTTAAAGACAAAGTGTTTTTCAAGTCGGAAATGTCCTTTTTGTAGCCATCTAAAACTTTGTTGAAAGCATTCAACTCTTTGCGAGTAGATTGACTGTTCATGATAGCACTATCACGTTGAACTCGGAGTTGTTTATTCTCCTCAGTCAATCTATCACATGTACCACAATATTTTTCACTTGTATTATCAGTACTACATTCAGAACTTACAGGTTTTGGCGGATCAGTCATGGCCATCAATGCGAAATGAGCTTCCTTTCCTGCAAAGAATCTGGAATAGTCAATCTTTGTAAAAGCATCATCTGCAATGCACGACTTCCTTGTCATCAGAAAATCCGCTTCTGCTAGCAACTGATCGATATCTTCATCCAGAGAATTAACACTTGCTTCTGTATCCGATTCACTGTCTGAATCAGAATAAACCGATTCACACTCCTCAGGAACATCAGAAACAGTATCGATCACAACTCCAGAATTTGTCTCTTCAGCTTTAACTTCAACATCAACCTCAGCATTAACCTTAACAGGTTCAATTTCCTCATCCATCTCCGCCTCAGACTCATCACTTTCAACCTTAGTTTCTACCTTCTCCTCCACCATCACTGAATCTTCAATGTCAACCTGATATGCAACACAAGCCACATTGCCCCCAGTAGTGATTTCCTCAACACCTATCTGTATACTCGACCAGTCAAACCTCTCATCTTGTTGAGTCACCAATGCTTGATTGGTATTCTGTTGTTGTTCATTTGGTGTAGTGATTGGTATGACTGTTCGGTTAAAATTGTTTGGTGTTTGGTTTTGTGTCTGGTTTGGTGTGTTTGGTTGTCTATTTTGGTTGTTATTAAAGTTGTTTTGACGGTTTTGGTAGTTGTTGTTGTTGTTTTGGTAAGAAACTTGGTTTTGGTTTTGTTGTTGACGGTTCTGATAGGTGGCATTGAATGGATTCCTATTGCCTTGTTTTGGTGGTTGGGTACATTCTCTTTTAAAGTGACCTTTCCCTCCACAGTTAAAACAAGTCACTTTCTCCTTATTGAACCCGTAGGTTGTATTAGGAGAAGTTCCCAAATCAGTTCTACCTGTCTTCTCAATAAACTCCGTTGCTCTTCTCATTATACTCGCAAAAGCCCATTGGATATCAATGAGTTCCATCTCTTCCTTGTCAATTTGTGCATAGTCTTCATTGGTCAAGTTGTTATTACCAATTTGACTAGCAACTAGTCCATTGTAGGATGAGACCATTGCAGAAACTAAAGCAATGTGTTGTTGAGCAACTTCAACTGTCACATTTCCAAGGTTAGATGTCTCCAAAACCACCGTTTGTTGATTAGGTTGGTTCATTGGTTGTTGTTGAGATTGGCTAGCAGTATAGAAAGCTGCTTGTTGCTTTGGGGAGAATGGTGGAATGTATGAATAGTTGTATGGTTGTTGTGGTGGTGGTTGTGAAAAGGATGAAGTTTGTTGATGGTAGTTCATGGTAGGTGATTCCAAAACATTGGATATACATGCCACATGTGGTGTAACTAGCCCTCCTGGGCTTGTACTAGCTGGAACTGAAGATCCTCCAAAGTATAAGTTTGGATTCTGAGGAATCTGTGCTCTCCTAGCCTTCCTCTTCTCTTCCAATTCTTTGTTTTCCAGCTTCTCAATGAACTCCTGAATAGACCAGTATTGATAAGCATCCTTCTCCTTCAGAACTTCCACATGCTGATCCCAGTTTGGTGGTAATGCATCTGCAAACTTGTCCACCTGCTTTGCCATAGGAATCTGTATACCATAGCTAGACAATTCAGATAACAAATGATTATATCTAGGAGTTAGTTCTTTCAAAGTTTCATTTCCAATATAAGAAAAATTCTCAAACTCCTTTATAAGTTCTTCCGTCCTCAAACTTCTAGTCTTCTCATTTCCATCATGCTTCCTTTTAAGCATTTCCCATAGTGCCTTAGATGTTGTGCAAGTCCCAAACTGATGCAAAAGATCATTTGTGATTGCCTGTGTCAATTGGGAAAACGCCTTCTTTTCCACAGCAAACTTCTTTTTCTCATCCTCCGCCATGCTCTCCAATGGCACTGGTTCACCTGTGTTCTCCAAAACTGGTGGTGTGTAACCTTTAGGAATCATGTTCCATGCTTCAGCACCTTCCACTCCCATGCCTTCCAAATGTATTTTGAACTTTTTCTGCCACTGATTGTATTCTTGAATCTCCATAAGCTTCGGTGGCCGAGTCCCGCTACCTGAAGACAAATCATTAATCAGTGTGGAAATAGCATTTGAGGTTTGAGTGTTTACCACCGCTGCTGCTACTCCCCAGTAGTCAGATTGTGGTGCTGGAGGTGCACTTTGAGTCATGTAGTTAACCGGCTGCGAAGACTGTGTGCTCGTCTTCTGTGCTGCTATCGTCCATGGGTCCATCACCTGCTGTTGTGGTTGTGTAGTTGCTGGTGTAGGAGTAGTCTGAAAATGCCACATAATCACGAACTTCGAGAAATTCAACACTTAGAAAAATTTTCCAAAAACACTAGTCTAGGTTCGCCCAAAATGACTTCAGGTTCGTCCGTTTTAGCTTCAGGTTCGTCCAAACAGTACTTCCCGAATGTGAAATCTCACCAGAAAGTAAAAACACACTAACACTTTTCACGTTCGCCCAAAAAGTTTCAGGTTCGCCCGTTTTGGTTCCAGGTTCGCCCGCACGATCACCCGAATGTGAAAAGTTAGACCCGAATGTGAAAAATTCAACTGAAAAATTTTAGGTTCGTCCAAAAACCTCTAGATTCGCCCAAAATTTTCTCACTTTCGTCCAGAAAACTACACCTTCGACCACTCTTACTCAGGTTCGCCCATTTTGTGTTTTGAAAAACGGTTACACTTTGAAAAACGGTTATTTTGATCTCTGATTTTCAAAAGTTTGTGAATTTGAATGATCTTGATTAGGTTTTGCTTCGGAGATGATTTGGAACAACTTTAATACTTGGAATTTTGAATTTTAACCACAAAATCAACTCTAATTCTTTCAAAAACACTCAAAAATCATTTTTATGCAAAAACAGATGTGAATTGATGAAAATAATGTCCAAATCAGCTCTGAGTTTATCAATTTGTTGTTGTATGATCCTCTACGCTCTGATACCACTTTGTAGAGGAGAAATTTTAACACGAAAACAGGATTATATGATCATAAAAGTTACAAAACCAGGTGCGGAAACCCTAGCTTTGAACAAACTGAAGTAAACTCAAATCAAAACACAATCAAAGTCATTTTCAATACTTTTCATAGATTAACTTTCTCAAAAACTTGTTTACAATGACTATTCAGTTAATCTAACACACACACAAATTCTCTCAAACCTCTCTGGAACAACACCTGATAACACACACAACTTATGACTCCCTTAATCTTACAAAATTACAAAAACTATATATAGGCACTGCACGTTCGCCCCTTTCAACTGGTCGAACGTGAGTGATTTCCACATTCGCCCACTCTTAGTGGTCGAATGTGTCTTCAGTGTAGTCCAGTTCCAGATTCGTCCATGATTAATCTACCTTCGCCCATTGTCTTTTCACCTTCGCCCATATTAACTTCCTTCGCCCCATCAGCCTATTCTAACACATGTTAACTATCTAATCATTAGTCGCAAAACGCATCTACACCAGTGACTACAGATCTAGAAACTAAAGTAGAAAAAGTAAAAGAACCAAAAGTCTACATAGATGAAGATTTCCTAAAACTTGAACTTGATGATAAAGCTTTTTCAATGTTGGCAATGGCTCTCCCAAATGAAATATATGTTGGGCTCTTACATTGTAAGATTGTCAAAGAACTTTGGGATTGTCTTAAAGAACAGTTTGGGGGAACTGATGAGGTGATTGCCAACACCAGGGAAATTCTAGATCAACAATATGAAACTTTTACTCATGTAAATGGAGAAACTTTAACACAACAATTTGAAAGATTTTCTTCACTTATTTCTGAGTTATAATTAAAAGGTCAGATCTACACAAACTCATCTATGTTACATAGATTTTTAAGGTCTTTACCTAAAAAATGGGAAACTTACTCCATAGCTCTCATGACAAGTTCATATTTTTGAATCCCTAACACTCACAAAATTACTTGGGAGATTGTTAACTTTTGAAAGAAAAACAAATCAAAAGAAAAAGTTACAAAATTTTGGCAAAACTGTTGATGACTATGTTCCTGGTAGTACAACTCTATTGGGACAAGACTCACCATCTTGTTTAAATGATTTTGACTCTTGTGACCACATTGACATCACAACTTGGATATCATCAGAAAGATCATATTCAGCTTGTGACAATGATGGAAATCAAACTACTGATAACATGTGTGTTTATACTTGATGACTTAAAAAATTTCAGTAGTGATGATTTAGAGGAAATGGATATTCTGCACTAACTGAACATGTTAAGCATTAAAACTAACAAATTTTATAAAAGGTCAGGTAGAAAATTTCCAGTATTAAATAATTAAACAAAAGTTGGTTTTGACAAATCTAAACTTAGATGTCATAAGTGTCAGAAGTTGGGACACTTTGCTAGAGAGTGTAGAAGCTCTAGCTATAAACAACTACAATCTGGAAATCAACCAAGCTCTAGTTACAATAGAAATCAAGGATCACAAGGAAGTGATCATTTTGTCTAGGCACAAGCTCCACAAATCCAATACGTGCCACAAATTCAATATGTTCAGATGCTTGTTCAACAACAAATGCCTTCCACTGCTGCTCAACCTCCACAACCTCAACAACCCAGCCAACAAAGTCTGTTTACTTCAGGGTATGTTGATTATAGCAGCCTTCCATATGACACATTTGAGTGCAGTCCAGATGTTGACAACAAGATCTTTGACATCAACAGGGGAGAACCAGATAATGGTAGAAAGAACTTTGCCTTGGTGGCCTTTGAGGGATCTTCCTCTAATTCTGCATTATCGCAGGTTTCACAAGCTTCTCTTTTAAAACTTTGTTCACATTCATGTAAAGAAGCTTTTGCTTAAATAAGAGAAACCAATGTGCATCTACAGGACAAGGTCAATGACTCTAAAAGAAAATATAGCCAAATAAAATGTGATTTAGAAAGAAAATTGGCTTTAAAAACAAAAGAAATTTCTAAATTGACATATAATGCTATTGAAACCCAAGCATAGATAAAAATCATGATAGAAAAATAGAAATGTCAGAAAAGAGCTTGCTGACACCAAGGTTGATTGTGAAAATTGGGTTGAGTCATGTAGAGGTTATCAAATGCTTCTTAACAAACAAACGACATCAAATGTTAAGTTTGGCATTGGTTATAACCACACAAAATCACCAACTGATTTCACTCCCAAAACTGTTGATGTTGATGGGAGCGAAATGATTCAAAAAGAAACTTCTTAATTCAAAGAAAGCACATCTTTTCATCAGAGCTTTCTCACCATTGCAAATGAAAGCTCTGTAGAAGTTCAAAATTCTGACATTAAGCCTTTAGTAGTTGCATCTACATCAGGAGTTGAGACCCTGAATACTACGGAAGACAAAATTGAAAATACTAAAAATGTCAGTGAAATGTCTTCCAAAACTCCTGAAAATGTTAAAATGAAAGGAAAGGCAAAACCATGTGAAGTGTGTAGCTGTTTAACCACACAACAGAATATTGTAGATATAGGAAAGGAAATCAGTTTAATAAGAAAATTTTACAACTGGTTGTGGGAAAACAAATTAAACAGGACTTTGAAAATACCTTTTATCCCAATAAACAAAAGGCAAACAAAACCTTTCCTCAGAAAAAGACTAAACTTCAACATTAGTCTTTTTCCCAAAATTCATCTTCAGAAGTTAGACCCAAACCTTCAGCAGTTTCACAAACTGCTGAGGTTAACAATTTGATCAAAATGGTCAAACTTCTGATGACCAAAGTTGACGGTAAACCTCAAAAGGTTAACACCATTTTTTCTAAAATCAAATCCATAGCTAAAATGACATGGATTCCTAAAGATGGTCCTAAACAAACTGTTACTCTTCCTGTTCTCAAGAGTAAACCCAAAGCCAAAATGGCTTGGGTCCTAAAACTAACTAATCTACTCTTTGTGCAGAGGTTCTCCAGAGGACTTAATAGCATTTGGTAAGTTGATAGTGGAGGCTCAATGCACATGACAGGATGCGAAAACCTAATCAACAATTTTATCAGCCAAAGAGAAGGATTTGTGTCCTTTGGGAACAATGCCAAGGGATATGTGCTTGGATATGGTGATGTATCCTCTGGAAAAGTACAGTTTGACATGGTCAATCTGGTTGAAAATGTGGAATACAACTTGCTGAGTGTATCTCAAATGTGTGATAAAGGACATTCTTCCTTTTTCACCAAAACTGCATGCAAGATCATTTCACCAGAAGGCCAAAAGTTGATTGAGAAGATTATTGAAGATCATACTTTGCTGATTGCCAAAAGATGTGGCAATGTCTATGCTGTAGACATTGAAAAAGACAAATTATTGAACAACACTGCTTGTTTCTTCTCAAAAGCATCAACTACAGAAACAAACCTTTGGCATAGGAGACTTGTCCATGTGAACTTTAAAACCATAATTAAATCACAAAAATGGGCTTGGTCAGAGGTCTATCCTTGAAGGAATATTAGTGTAAAGAACACTATGTTTCCTGTCTTAAAGGGAAACAACATAAGTCCTCCTATAAGTCCATTGAAGAATCCAAAACTACTGCATGTCTTCAATTACTCCATATGGACTTATTTGAACCAGTCAAGATTATGAGCCTTGGTAAGAAGTAATATTTGGTCATCATTGATGACTACTCAAGATCATATGGGTCTTCTTCTTATTTTCTAAGGATGAGGCAGCTGAAATAATTAAATTATTCATTCTACAAGTAGTGAAACAATACTCACTCCCTCTCTCTCTATCAAAGGCATTAGAAGTGACAATGGGACAGAGTTCAAGAACAAAACTCTAGATGATTTCTTCTTGTCTAAAGGAATTGTTAGACAGTTTAGCATTCCTAGAACTCCTGAACAAAATGGTGTTGTAGAAAGAAAGAATAGGACATTAATTGAAGCAGCAAGAACCATGTTAGCTGATTTAGGCCTACCACTTAAGTTTTGGGCAGAAGCAGTTTACACGGCTTGTTATGTTCTATACAGGGTCCTTATCAACAAAAGACACTCCAAGACTGCTTATGAAGTCCTTCATAACATCAAGCCTCTTATCTCATTCTTTAGGACTTTTGGATGTCAATTTTTTATTCTAAACATTAACGATTCCATTTCAAAGTTTACTGCTAAGGATTGACGACGTTTAGGCATTGGCTATGTCGGCACGAGATGAGGCAAGTCAGATTCATCATGCTATGCTTGCTATGTATCGCATGATCGCACCCCTTCCACCTCAGCCAGGACAGCCTGTATGCCTACCTAGCTCCACCCATCCTACCAGTTCATTCCCCTCCACTAGTATAGTTCCTCCCTCTGGGCCCATATATCCAGGAGTCCTATCCAGCTTATCACACCCATCTAGCTCCACTCGTCCAGCTCACTACTCACTTAGCTCACCTAGGGAACCTCATGTTTAAGTTACATCTCAGGTCTCAGTGGTTGTTATTCTATCAGGTCGATGTAGTATGTAGTATGTATGCTAGGGTTGTACACTATGGCTGTTTCCATGGTATTTTAGCAAACGGTTGTACTAGGGGCTATATGACCCCACATTTTGTTTGGTTGTAAAACAATACGATGTACTGGATGTTTATTAAATTAGTAGAATGGAACTCTTATGCATTATTAGCATGGTGTTTTGATTATTCTTCTCTTTTATGGTTGTTCTATTGGTTACGCATTGTGGTCGTGTTGCGATTATATTATATCGTTGTGATTAGTACTTTGTTCTTGTTTTGGGATCATGGTGTTTTTATTATTTTATGGTTGTGAATGTTATGGTTGTGGTATTCTTATATATTGTGTGGCTTACAATATTGGTATTAAATATTGTCTGACATTCTTTAATATTTATATTGAAGAATTATACCGCCAAGAAAAAGTACCCGCCTGAATCCGCCTACACCACTACCCACAACACATGCAGAACTCGAATAGTGTCACAACCCGACCAAGATGGGCCTGGTTGAAATAAAGATTGGTACCAAACTTGCACAGTGGAAGTAACATTTACTATATTTAAGGTTTTAATACAATTTCTAATTCCAAATATAAGAATACAATACTTAAATAAATGGTCCTAAAATATGCAGGGACGAATCGCGGCGGTCGTCGAAGCAATTGATGATGTACAATCCCCAAGTCAATCCAATCTCTACCCGTGTTTGGCTCTATATACTCTAATCCGCAACTAATGCCATGTACCTCGCGTTCGTCATCCTTCCATAAGTTGTACCTGAACACATGCTTAAAAAGAGTTTGGGTCAACAAATATGTTGGTGAGTCCGTGTGTGCGTTAAACTGGTTTTCAATAAGTTTATCTTCTCAAAATAGGTTATCGTTCGAAAACAAGTTTTACTTGGTTTAACACAAAACATGTTTAACATTCCAAAACAAGTTTAATACGGTTTAACACATGGTTGCACTGGTGATGTACAAGCCACACCTCAAACCAGACGCTGAATCCATCTGCTCTCATTATGGATTCCCATGGCAGAATACGTGTCATAAACCTTAGTGGAGGGTTCCCCGGGTTTCCGAGTCCACTGTGTGTGGGGGTTTCCCCAAGTAGTACTACCCACATATTAAGTGGCCCAATCTCCCGTTGGGTTAATGAGTGTGAAGGTTCGGTATTCGAGAGCACACCTTGTCACATCAAACTGGTTTATCATTCTGGTTTTTACACTGGAAGCATATGTTCACCCCAAAAACAGTTTAAAACAGAAAAGAGGGGATGGTTCACGAGACTCACCTGGATAGCACTGCGGAAATAAATGATAAACGGAGTGCTTGGTATCGCATCCTGGTATTCTCCTAGTTAAGCCCTATGTCGAGACACATCGTTAGTCCTGGTTTTTATCGATTAAATGGTAACGCGTGGGGACGAGCTCGAGCGTATGGTTTCTATTCATTACCATTCCATGTTTGGTTCTAAAGTAACATCCGTTCGTATTTGTTAGATAATAGATAACCATGTCCGAACCTTATGTGCCAATGTTTAGTTCTAATATTCTTGAAGCGCGTCCAATGCTTTGAATCCTAGGATTAATGTTGCTAATATGATTCAGTTTGCTTATATATACGTGCTCATATAATCTAACTTCATGGGTTTAGTCTAGTCGAGTCCGGATCTTGGTTTCAGTATTAATCTAACTAAGGTTTCAAGGTTTGCGTCTAGGCGCATAAGCTTATATTTAGTACATATTGTTCATGTCTTGGTCCAAATCTTATGTTCTATTATTGTTGTGTTCATGTCTTGAGTTCAAATTAAATAGTTTCCATTCCTACATTTCCATGTCCGTATCAAGAGTCTTTAGTGTCCAAGTCCATATTATGTATTCAAAATTCATGTCTAAGTATCACTACCATCGCCTATATCCCATTTATTTATATATGTACACTTAAGATGTTTGGCGCTTTTATTAGTTCCTAGTCTTAAAGTTCAAGTGTCGGGTCCTTGTCTCTATTATCAAGTTCAAGCTTAGGTCTTATATTCCGTAGTTCCTTTCTCGTGAGCTAGTGTTCGTATTCATACAACCTCATATCCAATGTCACAAGTACCAAGTCCCAAATGCCATGGTTCCTATTGTCAAGTTCAAAATATCCAAACCATTAATCGTTACTCAATATGTTCCTATGTCTGAAAATGGTTAACACGCTCGTTAAGTCCCACACGCAAAGTTATATATAATTAGTTTATAATTATAAAGGTTCGGGTTTGGTTATACCTCACATTCGGTCTTCGGTTCGCGTTGACTAGATTCTGTCCTAGTTGACTTTTGTTGACCAACTTATATTGTTGACTTCGGTTGACCGTCGAGTTGACTGTTGACTCATCTTCCTGACCCGAACTTCCACATCGACATGGCTTACTGCTATCAACCACAATAACTATGACTAACCGTTTACTCAACATCAATTACATACGTCTCTCACAAGCGTCTTTGTAGCCACCGTTCACCCCTTGTCATCCTTAACAGTCATCATCTACAACTTCTTCCAATTATAACTATGTTTCAGCCGATAATTACCCAGACAAGAATATAAGAAAATCTGGTAACTCACCAGGTTCGTCAATCTCCCAGAAGTGTATCACCATACCCTCTCAACTGTACGATCATCGTATCCCCTTCAACCATAACCGTAGCTCATCACCATCCCCTGGGAACCTATGACTGGTGATGAGTCGGTTCAGATCTGTGCCACCACCGGAACCGCCGTGACCCGCCGCTGCTCCTTTCTTCTTCCTCTAATCTCTTTTTCCTTCGACTTCTGTCTCTCACAACCCTCTCTTTCTCAGTCGCTCTCTCGTGTCTCCTCCTCTGCTCCACCGGAGCTCCGCCGGTTAAGGTGGCCGGAGACCTCCAGCTCTTCCCTCTGTTTCCTCTCTCTCTCTCTTAACTCTCTTTCTCTCTCTTGTTACTTCTTTAATCAGGTGTGAATGTAAGATGTGTGTGTATTATAACAGGAAGTGTGTGTGTGTGTTATGAGAGAGGTGAGAGATGTACGGTGTATGTGTGTGTATTGGCAGGGAAAAGGGTAGGGTCTTATAATTGGGGAAGGTTGATGAGTCAACATGGGGTGGGGGCATGTGTCACTAGATGGGGGTGACACATGTCCCCCTGATGACTAATCACAGTTCGTGATTTGGGTTCGTATTACGTATTAGTTCGGTCTCATGCCCCGTACCTTCTCATAATATTTTATACACAAAGGTTCGGTTTTTGGTTTCGGACATAACTGTCTTATTTATTATTGTTTTTAGATTACTTTTAATACACGATAATAATAATATTACTCGAAAAATTTTTGGGGTCCGCTCTAGGTTGTTACAAATAGTTAATGGAAACTCAGATTGTCGCGACGATAGCTTAGTATGAAGCTAACAAGGCAGACCAGAGTGGGGGTATTAGTGGAACCAGTCAATGAGGCACAAAGGTAAACACTAGAACCAAAGCAGGTACATAAATAACTAGTTTGCAAATAGGAGTTTAACCCAATCAACTTTTGTAATAACACCGTGATGTTGGTACATAAGGAGGTTCTCAGGGTTGCACCTTTAAACAGTTTCCGAACTGTAAACCCCTTATGTTCAGTGGAACTGAAGGACCTGTCGGTTTACTCAAATGGTTTGAAAAGACGGACGCGGTGATCCGAATTAGCCATTGCACTGATGAGCAGAGGGTTATGCTTGCCACGAACTTCCATTTGGAAAATGCATTGACTTATTGGAATAGCCAGGTAAAATCATTGGGTGATGATGCGGGATATGCATTGTCTTTGGATGATTTGAAAGGGAAGATGGCAAAGGAATATTGTCCAGCTAGTGAAGTTCATAAATTGGAAGAAGAATTTTGGAATTTGGCCATGGTTGATTCTGATGTTGAAGGGTACAACTCTAGATTCCATGATTTGGCATGACTCGTTCCCCATTTAGTTACTCCTGAATATAAACGGATCAAAAGGTATATGTGGGGTCTAGCTCCTCAAATTCAGGGTATGGTTACTTCATCAAACCCTACCACACTTCGAGGTGCTATTGATCTAGCTTTGAGCTTGACCCGTGATGCTATAAGAATTGAAACTTTGGGCGAGAAGGTTTCTGTGTCAAAGCATTTTATGGGAATAGAGATTGCTTCAGCAAGTACGTCTTCGGGTTCAAAAAGGAAATGGTCAGATTTCAGGTAAGGTACTCAAATGACTCACTCACCTCCCAGTCTCGTTAATCGCAACACACTCGAAAGCGTGAAGGAGCAATATAATGCTACTGACAATAACTCAGAATTAATAGAATACTAAGTCAAACTAGGCAAGGATCTCTTTCCGGTTTCACCTTTACCCGAAACCTAAGAACTAGATGTCCCGATACCCCATATCACCATTAATTTTAAGTGGCAAGATTGTGATTAATTAGATGTTTATTTAAATTAATTTCTTTAAATAAAGGGTATTGTTGTCCTTGTTATCCACCAAGTCAATGATAAATTTCTACAAATCCTCTATCCCATAATAAATTCCTAAAAATCCTCTCTCTCTCTCTCTCTCTCCCTCCCTCAGAATTAATTCCTAAAAATTCTCTCACCCTCTCTCTGGATTAGTTTTTAAATATTCTCTACACCTCTATCTCTCAACATTCACGATCTATTCACTTGTCTATAGTTCTTATGAAACAGAGACGTAAAACACCTGACTGACATTATATACATGTGTGTATAATTTCATATGTATCATAAATTTACCCAGCGACACTCTTGTATGATGCAAATATTTTCTTATGTATTCACATTGTTAATGTACACACATATATAAAATAGTGTACATCAATTTCTTTTTTTGTTCATTCATCATCATCATCATCATCATCATCATCATCATCATCATCGACACATATATACAATGGTGTACATCAGTTTCCTTTTTGTTTTTTCATTTATCATCATCATCGTTGACACAAATATACATTGATGTATATCAGTTTCTTTTTTTCTTTCATTCATCATTATCAACACACACATATATATATATATATATATATATTGGTGTATATCCGTTTTTTCCAGCTTACATGGCTATAGTTTGGACACACATATACATTGGTGTATATCTTTGTCGAAATGTAAGTCAAATACATCAATGTACACCATAATAGATGTTCAGGTTTCTTCCTTTTTGTATATGAACGAAATATACACCAACTATCTGGGCTGGAACCTATATGAAACTGAATACACCTGTTGTAGATGCACGAAGTGCGACTAGTGATTGGATCTACATAATTAACATATGTTAGAAGTTTTGCTGATGGGTTGAAAGTGGAATATATGGGCGAATGTAGAAGAAGTTGGGCGAAGGTGAAGCTTTTATGGGCGAAGGTAGAAGGAAGCTTATCAGAAGAACACATTCGTACCCTGTGGTGGGCGAATGTGCAGTGCTTATATATAGATTTTGTGTGTTTTTGTGTTAGAGAGAGTTTTAGTTCGAGTGTGTGTTGTGGTCAGGTTCTAGGTGATTTTGTGAAAGTGTCTGTATTGATTAGATTGACTAGGAAACTCATTGTAACACGTTTTTATGCAAGTTAATCTATGAAAAAGGTATTTGAAATGATGATTTCTGTGTTTTGATCCGAGTTTTATCTGTTTGTTCATAACTAGGGTTTCCTCACCTGGTTTTGTTACTTGTATGATCATATCTTCCTGTTTTAGCTAAAATCTTTCAATTACAAAGTGGTATCAGAGCCATACGGATCATACAACAACAAATTTGATAAACTCAGAGCTGATTTGGACATGATTTTGATCAAAATACATCTGTTTTTGACTAAAAATGGTTTTTGAGTGTTTTTGATTGATTTAGAGTTGAATTTGTGGATAAAATCAAAATTTCCAAGAATTAAAGTTGTTCCAAATCAATTCCGAATCAAAACCTGATAAAGATCATTCAAATCCATAAACTTTTGAAAATCAGAGATCAAAATAACCGTTTTTCAAAGTGTAACCGTTTTTCAAATCTGAAATGGGCGAACGTGCTGGGTAGTGGGCAAACCTGACCATTAGTGGGCGAAAGTGTGTAGTTTTTGGTCGAACATAGAGTTTTTCTGGGCGAACCTGGGAAGTTGAGTTTGAAGTTTTCACTTTCGGGTAAGAAATTCCACATTCGATTCGTCGGGCGGGCGAAAGTGGAATAAAACCGGTCGAACCTGTGATAGTTTGGACGAAAGTGGAAATTAGACTTTGATATTCTACATTCTGTTGAAGTTCTACATTCGGGTGGTAGCAATTTGGACGAAAGTGAACAAAAAGGGACGAAAGTAGTTACTTGTGGGCGAACCTAGAACTCAGTTTGGAAAATTTTCTAAGTGTTGAATTTTTCGAAGTTCGTGAACATCATGTGGAATTTTCCGACTACCCCGAGACCAGCAATGACACAACCACAACAGCAAGTGATGGACCCATGGACAGTGGCAGCACAAAAGACGAGCACACAGTCTTCGCAACCGATCAATTACATAGCGATGACTAGCTCGATGCCTCAAAGTGTGGCACCTCCAGCACCACAACCTGACTACTGGGGAGTAGCAGCAGCGGTGGTAAATACTCAAACTACCAATGCTATTTCCACACTGATAAATGACTTATCTTCAGGTAGCGGGAATCGGCCACCTAAGCTAATGGAGATGCAAGAATATAATCAGTGGCAGAAAAAGTTCAAGATCCATTTGGAAGGCATGGGAGTGGAAGGTGCAGAGGCATGGAGTATGATTGCTAGAGGATACACAGCACCGGTTTTGGAGAACACTGGTGAACCAGTTCCATTGGAGAGTATGTCTGAGGAGGAGAAAAAGAAGTTTGCTGTGGAGAAGAAAGCTTATTCCCAGTTGACTCAGGCGATCACAAACGATTTGCTACATCAGTTTGGGACTTGCACCACATCTAAGCAACTGTGGGATGTGCTTAAGAATAAGCATGATGGGAATGAGAAGACTAGAAGATTGAGGATGGAGGAGTTGCAAAAGGAGTTTGAGAATTTTACTTATGTTGGCAATGAAACTTTAAAAGAATTAACTCCTAGATATTGTCATTTGCTAACTGAATTGTCTAGTTATGGTATACAGATTCCTATGACAGATTTGGTGGACAAGTTTGCAGATGCTCTACCACCATACTGGGATCAGCATGTGGAAGTTCTCAAGGAGAAGGATTCATACAAATTCTGGACTATTAAGGAGTTTGTGCAGAAGCTGGAAAACAAAGAGCTGGAAGAGAAGAGGAAAGCTAAAAGATCACAGATTCCTCAGAATCCTAGCTTATATTTTGGAGGCACTTCAGTACCAGTTAGTAACTCAAGTTCAGGGGGATTAGTGGCACCACATGTTGCTTGCATTTCCAATGTTATGGAACCACCAAAACCTACCATCAATTACATTGCACAAACTTCATCCTACTCACAACCATCATATACATCACCACCACCACAACAACAATACAACAATTCCTACATTTCACCGTTCTCTCCAATGCAACAAGCAGCTTTCTATACTGCTAGTCAATCTCAACAACCACCTCAACAAACACAATACATGAACCCAATGAACCAAATTACTCAACCTAGTCAACAACCGGTGGTTCTGGAAACTTCTAACTTGGGAAATGTGACTGTTGAAGTTGCTCAGCAACACATTGCACTAGTCTCTGCAATGGTTTCATCTTACAATGGGTTGGTTGCTAGTCAAATTGGGAACAATAATTTGACCAATGAAGACTATGCACAGATTGATAAGGAAGAGATGGAACTTATTGATATCCAGTGGGCTTTTGCAAGCATCATGAGAAGGGCAACGGAGTTTATTGAGAAGACGGGTAGAACTGATTTGGGAACTTCTCCTAACACAACCTACGGGTTCAACAAGGAGAAAGTTACTTGTTTTAACTGTGGAGGGAAAGGTCACTTTAAACGGGAATGTACTCAGCCACCAAAACAAGGTAACAGAAACCCATTCAATGCAAGCTACCAGAACCGTCAACAACAACAACAAAACCAAAACCAAGTTTCTTACCAAAGTAACAACAACTATCAAAACCGTCATAATAACTCTAACAACAACCAGAATAGACAACCAAACACACCAAACCAGACTCAAAACCAATCACCTAACAACACTAACCGAACAGTCATACCCATCACTACACCAAATGAGACACAACAGAATACCAACCAGAATCAAGCATTGGTGATTCAACAGGATGAACGGTTTGATTGGTCGGGAATGCAAATAGGTGTTGAGGAGATTACAACTGGTGGAAACGTGGCTTGTGTTGCCCAACAGGTTGGAACTGAGGAGTCGGTGATAGTTGATGAGAAGAAAGAGACTGAGGTTGAAGTTGATGAATCTGTGTAACAACCCGGTCGTAGGGCCCAAAATTTTTTATATGAAACTGAAACCCGAACCAATTTATATAATTATTATACGTATGCGTACGTTAAGTAACCGAACTGATAACCGTAACGAACCCAACCCCGGCTTATGATTAGTCACCAAGAGGGACATGTGTCATCCTCTTTGAGGGACACATGCCCCTCCCATTTCTTACGTGTCCCAAACACCCACCACCACCTCATCTACATACCCAATATTAAAGTTCCAAACCTCCCATTTTCCCTTTCATTTTCCTGTATACTCACAATAAACATTCAGTTAGAGGGAGAGAGAGAATCGAGATAGAGATGAAAGAAACCAAAGGGGTTCCAGCCACCACCTTCCACGGTGGCGCTGGTTCCAGCACCACATCCATCAGATTTAGAGAGAGGAGGGAGAGAACTGAGGGAAGTCGGTGGGTTTTGGCGGCGGCGCGTCACCGTATTTCGGCGCGTGTCTCGACTATTCCGACTTTACAAGAGGTGAGGAACCCGATGGTGATGACCTCAAGGACAGAAACGGTGATGTTAAGATATGGTTCCGATGACACTATCGTTCGGACGATAATGGTAAAACCCAACAACCTTCCTGTTCGGTCTAGGCTCGTAACAACTTTTAGCGTCTCTTTTATGTTATAAAGATAGGGTTTGCTGATAGATGGTTAATGGTGATGGGGTCGTAGCTATGGATATGTTTATTAGTAGGCTATGGTATTGATGGGGATAAATAGAGACCATTACGATAGAGTTCATCAGGGTAAATGGTAGAAATGGCAAGGATTGGGATGCTATAGATGGTGATTATGAAGATTATGGACAGTGGCAACAATATTAGTGGCTGTTGTGGTGGAGTGTTTGAGGAACATAAGGAACGGTCAAGTAACAAGTTAAATTGACTCGGTCATACAGAAACCGAAATGGCCAACCAAAGATGAGGCGAGGATTTTGCTCATGGACAGTAGGTGGACTCAAGACTTTGAAATACCATGTGACGGTGTGACGTGATGTGAAACGTTGCCAAGGTGAGTTCGTGTACTTCCCCTTTTTCTGTTTTAACTGTTTTGGGGTGAATGCATGCTTCCTTTTTATAAACTGTTGTGATGTGACAAGATACTAGCTGCCGGATTATACTGACACTCATTAACTCACAGGTGAGCCGCTTAATATATGGGTAGTACTACTTGGGGAATCCCCCACGCACAGTGGACCCGGGACGTTGGGGCCCGGGAAACCCTCCACTGAGGCCTGCGGACCGTTGCGGCATATATTATGCCTTGTAGATCTATTATGGCAGTAGATAGATCTAGTGTTAGGGTTGAGGGGTCGCTTGTACATCACGTGTGTTAAACTGTGTTAAACTTTGTAAACTTGTTTGTGAAATGATAAACTGTTTTTGGATCCACTTAACTATTACATGGACTCACCAGCGTAATTGCTGACCCAACTCTTTTTAAGCATGTGTTCAGGTACTGCATTTGGATGATCGTGAAGACGAGGTATATGATTGCTTAAGTGGATTAGAGATTGCGATGTAGAAGATTCGAGCTATAAGTATTGTGGAATAGAGCTTCTAGAAATACGCATGAGTAGAGATCGGATTGATTAGTGGATTACAACCCGCCAGCTGCTTTGACGACCCCCGCGATTCGTCCCGGCATATATATTAGTCTATTTATTTAAGTTGTGTATTTATACTTTTGGATTAGAATTTGTATTAAAACTTTAAATATTAGTCATCGTTGCTTCCGTTGTGCAAGTCTGTTACCAAACTGTCATTTTGACCAGCCCCCACTGGGTCGGGTTGTTACAGTTGGTATCAGAGCAACGGTGGTGGCGAAATAGGATATCTCCAGATATCCTAATCCACACCAGGACATCTTAGAGAACTTAGCGTTTAAGACTCTAAGACTACCTAGCTAGGGAATGCCTTGAATTATGTAAGACTGACGAAAGTAAGAAACGAAATAAGTCGAGACTTGAGTACCTGGACACACTAGAATGCTTACAAGGACCTAGAACCAGTGTGATTGGTATGCGAGTTTCGAGTGATACGTGAAAGAGGACTACGACGGAAATTATTAGGACAATCTTGTGAGGTAAATTGACGATTACACTTGATATCACGTAATCGTGAATTTACAGGCACGCGAAAGTTCTAAGAAATCCGAAGAGTCGTCAAAAATATGAAACGTGAACCATTATGACCTTAAATTTGTGCAAAGAAACGGACTACGGTAGAGTCGTAAACAAATAGGCGATGTGCTTACATGACCATAGTAAAGGTCTGGAACTAGACATATTTGGTACGATTTGCGTATTACGATAGTATATATGTATATATGTGTATATATACATATGCATCCATGACTACTATAGTAATTATTTCCTTAGTTCTATATATGTGAATAATGTTTTCTAACGGATAATACTAAATGTAACTAACTTTTTCATGACTAAGTTATAAGCTAACCACAAGAACCAGGTACCTCGCCAAACTTCGGCGCTGCAACTTGAGAGAATTCAAGAAATCAAAGAGAAACTTGATCAAACTAAGAAAATGGATACCCACTTAATCCGATAAGTGTCACTTCCCAAGCAAATAGTTATTGTCTATTATATGATTTATACATCTATATACATTGAATGTCGCATTGGCCTATTCTTATCAGTTAGACCGAAGTTAGAGATTGAACCATTGACTACTAGGTTCTTTGTTCAAACTAGATTTATATTAACCTTCGTAGATTTAAGTCAAGCATGGTATCTTGGATTCGTAATTGCATGACGAGTTTTAGAGCCGATTAGGGAATATTAATTGGAGAGGCAGTGACTTAGGCTCAAAAATATATCAAATACATGATCATCCAACCCGTGTTAACCAAGAAACTAGGATTGAATCCTACATGGAGAATTGGAGAGATTTAATGTATGTTCCGTCATTTTAATATTCCAGTTTGACTTTAGATTATTACTTGAAATCTTCGGTTTAGTTTCATAACCCTTCCTTATGGAGATAAGTTATTTGCATAAAGCCTGTTAGAATCGTATAGGTAGGCTCTAACGGGGGGAGCAGAGACATTTGTAAGAACTATTATAAGGAATATACGACAAGAACAAAAGAATACCGTCGAAGTTTAGTAGGAAAAAATTCTCATAGATAGCAATTTGACCATACGAGAAGTTAAGGTTTAAGATACCAAAGAAACGGTATGCAACCTTAGTCCGTTTAAGAACAACATGTTGCGATTGAATGTCCACATGTTACACTTGGTCACCATACCATACACCATGTATTGTCGAAACTTTGAAGGCCTAAGAATCAACGATTTTTGTTTATGAAGGAGACATATTAACTACCGTATTAGGCATAAAAGCTAGTAAGCATGACCTATAGTTCTAAGAAAAAAAAAAGATTGTCTTATATAAGAACCCATTTTGGTATTTTATCCATTCTAAGCAAAGACTACTAAGGGATAATAATTTTCGGATCACACATAAGAAATTCCCGACTAAAACAACTAAGTGAGCCATAGCCGAGATATATTCATAACACCCTTTTGCACGATTTTCACATTCCATCATCTTTGCTATGAAACTTCTATCAAGGGTTCTGGAGAGATTTTCAGCACGTTTTTGAAACATCAAAGGTGTGGTGGGTTAGCTGCGGTACACCCTATATATAAACATCAATGATGCATCAAAAATGAAACTGAAAATCGAACCAAGAACAAACCATATCTGTCAAAAGTTTAAACCGTTGTCTCAAATATAAGACGTAGTATAAGGTTTAGTGTGGAATCACTTACATTACGATTGGGTTTAAGAAAAGAATTATGTACCCACAGACGTGTAAACCCGAACGATGAATTCGATGGTGGAATATACTAGATATGTCCAATGGATAGTCCAGAAATAATTCCGAGGACGGAATTCCACTAACGGGGGGAGAATGTAACAACCCGGTCGTAGGGCCCAAAATTTTTTATATGAAACTGAAACCCGAACCAATTTATATAATTATTATACGTATGCGTACGTTAAGTAACCGAACTGATAACCGTAACGAACCCAACCCCGGCTTATGATTAGTCACCAAGAGGGACATGTGTCATCCTCTTTGAGGGACACATGCCCCTCCCATTTCTTACGTGTCCCAAACACCCACCACCACCTCATCTACATACCCAATATTAAAGTTCCAAACCTCCCATTTTCCCTTTCATTTTCCTGTATACTCACAATAAACATTCAGTTAGAGGGAGAGAGAGAATCGAGATAGAGATGAAAGAAACCAAAGGGGTTCCAGCCACCACCTTCCACGGTGGCGCTGGTTCCAGCACCACATCCATCAGATTTAGAGAGAGGAGAGAGAGAACTGAGGGAAGTCGGTGGGTTTTGGCGGCGGCGCGTCACCGTATTTCGGCGCGTGTCTCGACTATTCCGACCTTACAAGAGGTGAGGAACCCGATGGTGATGACCTCAAGGACAGAAACGGTGATGTTAAGATATGGTTCTGATGACACTATCGTTCGGACGATAATGGTAAAACCCAACAACCTTCCTGTTCGGTCTAGGCTCGTAACAACTTTTAGCGTCTCTTTTATGTTATAAAGATAGGGTTTGCTGATAGATGGTTAATGGTGATGGGGTCGTAGCTATGGATATGTTTATTAGTAGGCTATGGTATTGATGGGGATAAATAGAGACCATTACGATAGAGTTCATCAGGGTAAATGGTAGAAATGGCAAGGATTGGGATGCTATAGATGGTGATTATGAAGATTATGGACAGTGGCAACAATATTAGTGGCTGTTGTGGTGGAGTGTTTGAGGAACATAAGGAACGGTCAAGTAACAAGTTAAATTGACTCGGTCATACAGAAACCGAAATGGCCAACCAAAGATGAGGCGAGGATTTTGCTCATGGACAGTAGGTGGACTCAAGACTTTGAAATACCATGTGACGGTGTGACGTGATGTGAAACGTTGCCAAGGTGAGTTCGTGTACTTCCCCTTTTTCTGTTTTAACTGTTTTGGGGTGAATGCATGCTTCCTTTTTATAAACTGTTGTGATGTGACAAGATACTAGCTGCCGGATTATACTGACACTCATTAACTCACAGGTGAGCCGCTTAATATATGGGTAGTACTACTTGGGGAATCCCCCACGCACAGTGGACCCGGGACGTTGGGGCCCTCCACTGAGGCCTGCGGACCGTTGCGGCATATATTATGCCTTGTAGATCTATTATGGCAGTAGATAGATCTAGTGTTAGGGCTGAGGGGTCGCTTGTACATCACGTGTGTTAAACTGTGTTAAACTTTGTAAACTTGTTTGTGAAATGATAAACTGTTTTTGGATCCACTTAACTATTACATGGACTCACCAGCGTAATTGCTGACCCAACTCTTTTTAAGCATGTGTTCAGGTACTGCATTTGGATGATCGTGAAGACGAGGTATATGATTGCTTAAGTGGATTAGAGATTGCGATGTAGAAGATTCGAGCTATAAGTATTGTGGAATAGAGCTTCTAGAAATACGCATGAGTAGAGATCAGATTGATTAGTGGATTACAACCCGCCAGCTACTTTGACGACCCCCGCGATTCGTCCCGGCATATTTATTAGTCTATTTATTTAAGTTGTGTATTTATACTTTTGGATTAGAATTTGTATTAAAACTTTAAATATTAGTCATCGTTGCTTCCGTTGTGCAAGTCTGTTACCAAACTGTCATTTTGACCAGCCCCCACTGGGTCGGGTTGTTACAATCTGAGGCTGAAGTGGAAGTGGAGAATGAACCTGTTGAGGTTAAGACTGAGGAAGCAAATCCTGGAGTAGTGATTGACACTGTTTCTGATGTTCCTGAGGAGTGTGAATCAGTTTACTCAGATTCAGACAGTGAATCAGATACAGAAGCAAGTGTTACATCCCTGGATGATGATATTGACCAGTTGCTAGCAGAAGCTGATTTTCTGAAGACGAGGAAGTCGTGCATTGCGGATGATGCTTTCACCAAAATTGATTATTCCAAGTTTTTCGCTGGAAAGGAAGCTCATTTTGCTTTGATGGCCATGACAGATCCTCCAAAACCTGTAAGTTCTAAGTGTAGCACTGATATTACTAGTGATAAATATTGTGGTACTTGTGATAGATTGACAGAGGAGAACAAAGAACTCCGTGTTCAACGTGATAGTGCTATCATGAACTGTCAATCTACTCGCAAAGAGTTGCATGCTTTCAACAAAGTACTAGATGGCTATAAAAAGGACATTTCTGACTTGAAAAATACTATTTCATTAAAACAACTTGCAATTAATAACTATATAAATGAAATTGAAAACACCAAGTTGGAAATGGCAGCCATTAAGTGCTTTGCTGAAAAAGTCAACAAGAAGTTGGAGAGTTATAAACACATTGCTTATGTGGTAGACCACATCATTGATGATCAAACCACTAATTACAAGTCTGTGCCATCTCCGGTGCTTTTTGAAAACCATAATTGTCATCAAGTGACACCGGAGAGCTAGGTAAAATCAGACTCATCATCGGAAAATGAATCTAATACCTCGAGTATTGGTGATCCACATTCCGATGTGAGGCCGATTTTAGGTTTGAATGATGAGGGTGTTACTGCTGAGAGTGTTGATTCAGACTCTGAGAGTGATGATACTGGTTGTCATCAAACTGTTAATGTATGTGAAATTCCAAAAGAAAATCACATCATTACCAATGAACCAGTTTCACCATCTCAACATGTGCATCCGATGGCAAATGCTCATCGTGAGAAAAAGTCTGAAAAGAATGTGGTTAAGAAAGAAATTGAGAAGAGTGTTAAGAATGAAACGTGTGACAAACCAGTCAAGGTGTTTTATCGGATGGAAGGATCTGATAAGATCATCTCTGACGAGGAATTTCCAATCAAAAATGCTAACTATGCTAAAATTGATAAAATCTGGCAAGAAAGCACCATTTGGTTCCCAAAACATGAGAGAACAAATGAAATTCCACCAGCAATTTTAAAGAAATTATATTTGGATGTTCCTCAAGAACCAAAGGTTCATGTCACAGAGTTCATTAGACCCAAAAACAGAGCTAACGGTTTTCATGAGCCTGCTTACTCAAAAGGGCCACTCCCTGAGAGTTTGAGGAATCAACAGTATAATGATCAATATCCTGTTCGATCATTTGCTCAACCGAATGCTCCAAATGTTTTTGAAGAATACCGTGCATGCTTTAAATGTGGGGAGAGAGGGCATTTACTTGCTCAATGCCCGTATGTAAGGCATAAAAGGCACGAAGTTGAAGTGAGGAATTCCATGATGAAACCGATTGATCATTATGTTCCACCACACAGACGTGTTGTTTCTCAACAACAACAGTTTTATAATCAAAACAATTTTTATCAAACGAGGAACAATCGTCCAATCCAGTATGATCGCAGAAATCGGATTGCTATGGAACAATCATGGAGAAAACCAGTGGTGAACACAACAAATGATAGGCAAAAGGTTCCACCAAAACCTATTGTCAAGTCAAATGTTGGACCTAAGTCTGTTAAATCAGATAAGGTAACCAAGAAAGTTTCATTTGCAAACAATGTTCAGAAACCGACTGAGAACCCAAAGTCTCAGATTCGTATCTTGAAAAGATCTGAACAATCTTGGACACTCAATGGTTCTCCAGGTGCCTCAACTTCAAAATCCAATGAGAAAAAGGAAAATGTTTTGAACAATCCTAAAAAGATTGATCCAAAACAACGTGTTGATGAAAATGTTTGTTTGAACAATGATATTCCAAGACCCAAGACTCAGGCTTGGGTCCCCCGAAAGAACTAAATGATTTACTTTATGTGTGCAGGGAGCTTCAGCTGGCCCTATTAGCAGTCTTTGGATTGTTGATAGTGGAGCTTCAGGCCACATGACAGGGGATCTTGCGTTGCTGTTTGACGTGAAGAATATAAATGGTGGATATGTTGCATTCGCTGGAAATAAAGGCAGATATATCACTATGGAGGGGAGCGTGAGTAATGGGATAGTGAGCTTTGAGAGAATATCATATGTGAAGCAGATCGATTATAATCTGTTGAGCGTCAGTCAAATTTGTGATAAACAATTCACTGTGCATTTTGATGACAAATCCTGCTATATTCTCAAACCGGGCTTCAAAATTCCAAAAGAGTGGGTAATGTTGAAGGCACCTCGCGTCAACAATCTCTATATTCTTGATATGTCCAAGGCGATGACATCTCAGGGGCAAATAACATGTTTTCTATCTAAGGCGACTGGGAAGGAATCGATAATGTGGCACCGAAGAACGGGACACATTCATCTGAGAAAAATGAATCAACTTGTGCAGAATGGGCTTGTCGATGGAGTAAACGTGAAACATTTCCATCTGAATGACAAGTGTGTAAGTTGTAAGAAAGGGAAGCAACACAAACAGTCCCACAAAGTGAAGAAAGTTAACTCTGTTGAGATGCCACTTGAGCGATTGCGCATGGATCTATTCGGACCGGTCAAGCGCAAAAGTCATCTTGGAGAGCTTTACTGTTTAGTTGTCACTGACGACTACTCAAGATTTTCATGGGTGATGTGTTTGCAGAATAAAAGTGACACCTTTAACAACTTGAAAGTTCTGTTCACTCGATTGGAGAATCTCTACAACTTGAAGATAAAGAGAATTCGGAGTGATAATGGGACGGAGTTCAAAAATGCAAAGATGGATGAACTTTGTGAAAGCAAAGGGATACATCATGAATATTCGGCTCCGTACACCCCACAACAGAACGGTGTTGCTGAACGAAAGAACAGGACTCTAATTGAAGCGGCTAGAACAATGCTCGCAGACTCAAATCTTCCAGTAATGTTCTGGAACGAGGCGATTTATGCAGCAAATTATACACTCAATCGGGTTCTAACAGTGAAGAAGTTTGGTAAAACATCTTATGAGCTGTTACACCGACGAAAGCCGAACTTAGAGTATCTAGAACCTTTTGGGGCACCATGCACGATGTTGAATCCAAGCGAGAAGTTTAGTCCTAAAGCTGAAGAGGGATACTTTGTTGGATATGCAACCCCGCTCAAACGGGTATACAACAAGCGAACTCGTCGGGTGGAGGATTGGGCTAACGTGGAAGTTCAACGGTATACTCAAAATGTGCAAGGGATGGGTCCTGATTGGATGTTTGATTACAAAGATTTCTTTGAATCATTCAATCTAGATAGTTTGGTTGAAGAAGCTGTTATCAGATTAATTTACGAGTGTGAAAACGCGGCGACTTCACCGTTGGTGCGTCCTATCACCGTGAACCCCCTACCAGCTTCTAATGATACCAATGTTCCTATACAAGAAGAAGAAGTGTTTCAGGAGGCTTCTACTTCGTTAGACTCTTCAGAATCTGAAGATGAACAATTTGAAGAAGTCATTCTTGAGCATGCAGAAGAACCAGAGGCACCGCCAGTGAACCCAACTCCAACTCCAGATGTTGCTTCATCGTCTAATGTAAGCGAAAGATTTTTACTAAAACAGGATTAATTGATCATACAAGTCACAAAACCAGGTGCGGAAACCCTAGCTCTGAACAAACTGATAAAACTCTAATCAAAACACAATCAACATCATTTTCAAAGCTTTTTCATTGATTAACTTTCTCAAATATTCAATTACAATCACACACACGTTAATCTAGAACACTTAAACACTTTCTCAAAAACTCCTGGAACCTAACCTGAACACACACACAAACTGAAACTCTCTATAATTCACAAATACACAAAATCTATTTATAGACTCTGCACGTTCGCCCACTGTGAATGGTCGAATGTGGAATTCTTCTGATTAGGTCCATTCTACATTCGCCCATTATAATCTACCTTCGCCCCTTCTTCTCTACATTCGCCCAGTCTGTTTCCACTTTCAATCCATCAGCAATCCCTAACATATGTTAACTTGTAGATCCGATCACTAGTCGCAATACATGCATCTACAAACTCCCCCTCGACTATTGATTGGATCGTTTTCTGTCTTCGTCCATTGCCTTGTTCAACAAATAAATTCTGAGCTGTTTCTTTTGCTCTTTGGTCATTTCTGGCTCCAACTTTCTCTTCACTGGTTTCGACACATTAGCCATCTTCACCATTTTTCCAAGCTTAGCATCCAAGCTACTCCCCGAGTTTATGTCATAAGCAAAACAAACTCCTACAACCTGAGTATACTTCTTTGCTTGTTCAGCATCGTTCGGTTCATGATGAATCGGATTGTAGAAAAGCATGATGATGTCTTCAAAAGTATAGTTAATCAACCACATCGGATCAAATACATGAACATGCTTGTATTTGTCCTTCCCATCTCTCAACACAATCACAGCTTCAGCCTTTCTCCAATCATAGTACCAAAATATAAAGTCAGCACTGAAATGTTGCGGCATAGGCATCAAAGGTATCTTTCTCATCACTTCAGGTGCTTTGTAGATCAGTGTCACCCTCTTCAAGTTGGTTTTAGGATCAATATCCCTATGAACTTTTCTTCTGGGATATTGAGGCTTGAATCTATTCCACTTCGTTCTACTTTCCCATACCAGCTTATCTGCACACCAACCGACATGTGTATTGTTCACTGAAGCTCCAGACATTGGGAATCTGCATAGATCCCTGACCGCCCAGTACGGTAGAGTTAGCAAATCAATGAATCTGTAGAAGTACAGAATTCCTGATTCCCATTTAGCAGCTAAACACTTCAGTCTACCCAAATAAGTCCACCCAAGAGCTCTGCCTTTGAACTTAGCATTATGGAATCTATAGAAACTTCCTTGAGCTTCAGGCTTCGGTCGGTTTTCATCCATTTCCCTCAACTTCTTCAAGTAATTCTTCAATTCATCAGATTGACTTGAAGATTGTTGCTTATCAGCTCCGAACACCTTCTCAACAAATTCTTCACTCCTTTTCTTTGCCTTCTTCTTTGCTGAAGTATTTGGAATCTCAGTGAAGTCTGGAAATATCACATCTTCATCAGTCTGTCTGAAGTACTGTGGATATTCCTCATGAGTTATATCTTCAATCTCCACTTCATCAAATTCTGGAGTATTCTTATCATCTGAGTGATTTCCAATATCCTTTTCAGGAATATTTGGAATCGACTCATCCATTACAAACTCCTCAAACGATTTCCCTACTCTTTGTGCAAGGCCATCAAGAATTTCCTTAGCCACAGTAGCAGGTACTTCACCTTCTTCAAGATCAGGATCGTTGTATTCCAGTTCATATCTCATGTCATCAGTCTGGAATATCTCAGCAAAACGACCTGTGAACTCTATCGTCCATTCTCTTTTCTCTAACATATCTCTGTACACTTGCTTTGCATCATCACCAAGAGATCTCACCTTCTCATTCCAAAAGATACTTTCATCTGAATCTACATTCTCCCCTTTCTTCTTTTTGGAACTAGATTCTCCAGCATCCTTTTTCTTTGGTGTTCTCTTCTCAAATGTAAACTTGGAAGTATCATCTCCTCCTTCATCATCATCACTATCACTACTATCATCATCTTTCTGACTCCCAGACCCTTCAGCATCATCATCATCATCTTTCTTACTATCCTCATCATCACTTTTCTCAGACTCATCATCTTCCTCATCATCATCTTTCTCTTTCTCAGAATCAGAAGGTTCATAGTCTACCTGTTCTTCTTCTTTCTCCTTATCTTCTTCACCATCTTTCAACTTGGGTGCTACATTATACAAACTGCCTATCAAATCACTAAGGCGTTTGTTCTCAGCCTTTAGCTCTTTGTTATCCTCCTTGATCACTTTTATCCTGTTTTTGTTCCTTGAACACTTCCCCTCAAGCTTCTTATTCTTAGCTTCAAGCTTCTTAACTTTCTCATCAATCTCATCTTGATTAGACTTCGAAGCAACTACAATCTGAAGCATTTTCTCCTCATTCTGCTTGAACTTGGCAATCTCAGCTTGTTGAGCTACAATCATCTTCATCATTTCATCCATCTTCTTATTCACTTGCTTCATCACATCATCAGCAACAGTGACTTTCTTGGATTTGGATGGCTCAACTTCTTTAGCTTTTTCTTTCTGAGGCTTCCTAAACATATCCAACACATTATCCAGTGCAACATTGAATTGATCAACTGGTAATGTCTCAGCCTCTTTTGTCTTTTTCTGCTTCTTGGCTACTGGTGAAGACAGCTTTGATGATGTACCAGCATCGGGTACTCTTTTTCCTTTCATAAGCTGGGCAATCTCCTTTTCTCTCAACTGTTTAGTGCTTGATTTCTTTGCCATTGATTTGTGTTTTGGTTTTGGCAAATTCACTACAACAGTTTCTCCAGCATTCAATTCATCCATATCAACACCTAAACCTTCATCTTCAGCATCAACAGACTTCTTACTCTATTCTGCTTCTTCAATTGACTTGTTTAGTGATTCAGACTCACCAACCATAGTGGCCTTACGTTTGGTGGTCCTAACATTTTCTGCATCCGAATCCTACTGTTCATCTATCTCAGTCTCCTCCGAATCAACAGAATCTTCATCCACCAAACTAGTTCCCTTCTTAGCAATAGTTTTCTTTCTCACCACCTGTTGCTTAGAACTTCCTTGGTCTGTCTTTCCCTTACCCTTCCCCTTCCCTTTGGCTCCAGGATTGACAACCTGTCTCTTTCTCTTTGTGCTTGCATCTGCATACACTAGAGAATCATCATTGTCTGAATCACTCTCAGTGTGTCTAGCCTTGTTCTTTCCAGGATCAGTGTAATCCTGTTTAGCTAGAGCCCCAAACAATCTTCTGTATGGTGGCCTTTCATTGTCTGGCACACCCTTATATCCTTTCATCCTCACCAAAGTTCGGATGTTCATGTGATCTTGACCAATAATCTGTGTAGGATCTTTCCTCAAATCAGGATACTTGTGGTCAAAAATCATCATCAGAAATCTAGGGTATAACATGAATTGTTTCTTCTTCAAACCCTTAAGCATCTCAAGCATATGATCAAGTATCATCCCAGACACATTGAATGGTTTGTTGAGAGTCAACGCAACCATCAACGAGCTTAAACTTCTCCTCATAACATCATATCCACCGCTCACACATCCAAACCCGTGGATTATGACATGTGCAAAATATTTGAATTGCACGCTCAGCTTTCCCTTATGCATGGAACCATCAGTAATCGGTCCTTTATACTTCATCCTCAGGAAGCATGCTTTCTGTTCAGTCCAGGATAACTCTCTGGGATCTTCGCTCACTTCAAACTTTATCTGAAGTGCTTCTCTAATATTAGACTCAGTCAAAAACATCTCCATTCCTTGTATCTTGCTTTTGATAATTGTCTGATTATCCCAGAAGTCATACTTCGCGTTCTTGTAAAAATCTTCAACAATATCCTTGTAAATGATAGTCGGAGTAGCTAAAGCATGAACAACTCTGCTTCTCTTCAAGAACTCAATGATACCGGTGAACTCAGTGTTCTTCTCCACTTCACCAAGATAAGCACAGGAGTTATGAGATCTTTCGAACGACCAACTGCTTGCAACTGATGCTTCAGCCTCCTGAACAGTTTCTTGAACTGGATCTGTGACAATATTCTCCACTGGAGTCTCAATATTTTCTTGTTGCTCAGCCATCTGTATAACAAAGTCAGAAATATACGTTAAAATACGAAAACGACAAAAACTTAAAATTTTAAAGATTATTCAAATTCCACATTCGCCCATTTTAATAGATCGAATGTAGAATATTGAGTACGAATGTGGAAAATTCAGTTCGAATGTAAAAATTTGTTGGTTAAAAAATCACATTCGCCCAGAATATGCCATCTTCGTCCGTTCTAATCCACCTTCGCCCATTTTTATCAGCCGAAAGTGAAACAGTTTATCCACAAAAATTCAAAAATTTCTCATCTTCGTTTTTAACAGTTGTTATCAATTTTCAATTTATATCAGTTTTAAACGAAAATTAGGGTTTTATTATTCAAATCAATCGATCAACCCTTCAAACGATGTTATAACCCTAATTGATTAATCCTTCTCCCCCTAAAACTGAGATGGATTGAAAAGCAATCAAAATAAGACATTAACAGACACCCTAAGACCCGTAATTTGTAAACCCTAAGTCCAGTCACAAAAACGACGAGTCTGGTCTCATAACAGCTCCATTACCTGTAAAATTAGTCTTAAAAGGATCAGAAATTGATATGGAATAAAACGCACAAGAAAAAGAAATCAAAGCAACAAGGTGTTTGGATCGAAAGAAAATTTTGAAGAACAGTGAATGAAAGTTCGAACCTGTGAAAAGCTTATATAGAAGGTCCACCTTCGCCCGTTATCACGGTCGAATGTGGGTTAGTTTCACATTCGGTCCAACTTAATGGCCCGAAGGTGAAAATTGTCACCCGAAAGTGGAATTTTTGATGAAATTCACACACTCGCCCAATCTAAAACGACCGAAAGTAAAGATTTTTCCACATTCGACCCAGTTAAGGGGCGAATGTGAAATGGAAAAATCTGAAAATTTTGCCAAATCACGAATTCGAATCCCGTTCAACATTTTTCAATCTGTTAAACTTCCAAAACTCATGTTTGCACCTTTTGAATGATACAAAGCCCAGATGGTGTTATCAAATCTCAGAAATTGACCATCAAGCATCCTCGGATATCAAAAATAAAGCAGAAATGCAAAAAGTTTGGTTTTTCTGAAATCTTAACAAAATACACCTAAAATCTTTTTGGATTTTGTATCTTTTTGACAAATAAAGTAAAATGCAACAAAGTAAAATACATCAAAGTAAATGAAAGCAGTAGACATTTTGTGATGTCCGGTAAGAGGATCATATCAGTTTTATGAGAAATCTGATCACAGCGTTGATCTTTTTGTTTAATATTATCATTAGAAACAGTATGTGACCCGGCAATTGCTGATATTGTGGTCCACGTAAGCTCACATGCAGACTATTACGCAATGCTTTAAAATGATACGAGTTAGGTGTATTAGACTAACACATTGTGGTGCCCACACACACGACATACTCCCGTATCAAGTAATTGCACAAAGCTTCGTCGTAACACGTGATTATGCCAGAGTTATCCGTAAAAGTTACAAAGTATATAGCACAGAGGTGTACAGGTCAGCAAACGAATGCAGCAGAGTAACATGTGCATATACACTAGGTTGAGGCTGATATTAACCCACTGATTTACATCAGTAAGTCAATACGATGTAATAATGATCTTTGATCAATTAAAACATAAAGTTCCTCAATTCGGTAACTTCCGGTTTTGGCATTTAAGCTCTTTTAGCAAATATCCTGATGAAACTAGGTCCATAAATCAATACGACAAAAGTTTAATCAGGATATCCCGGATAACCATAACATAACGACCCGAAACCTCAGATTTTGGCAATCCTATCAAACGAAATTACGGTACTAAGACCATATGCCCATGAGGTGTTCAGCCACGAACACGTAGTTCGTTATGTTTGTATCACTAATGCACGCAATTTTTAGTCTACGAAGCCTATCAGCATATCACACGTAATCAACACACGCCTCATATTGCTATACAATTCTTTAGCCTGTGTCAGATCCCCACTGATGTACTATCATTTCCTCTTTTTATCCAGGAAATCATTTTTGATTTTTCTAATTTTTAGGTCTTTTTGAATTTTTCAATGTTTTTGGTTTTTCTGACAAAATGGCTCCCCCTAAAATGAAGAACATATTTTTGGGTTTTTAATTTTTCTGAAAAACAATAAAAACAAAAACTTGAAAGAAACAATCCACTCGAAAGCATCAACTTCTTTGAGGATTAAACAATCCCCTCGAAAGCATCAACTTCTTTGAGGATTACGATAGTAAAGAGAAATTCCCAATTAGCAAAGAGAAATTCCCAATGAAAAAAAATAATAAAACTAAAAAGCGATAAACCGAGGTGCCGATTAGTCTTGTTTTTCCTTTATGTTGTTTACTTTTAAAAGATATTCAAAGCGGGATCTGTCAAAAGCTTTTGTAAACAAATCTGCACGTTGGTAGTCAGTATGGATTTTGACCATATCTATCAATTCTTTAGCGTAACAATCACGGATAAAATGATATTTGATCCGAATATGTTTCGCTTTAGAATGATTTTCAGTATTTTTAGTTAATGCGGTTGCGGCTTCGTTGTCACAGTGTATAGGGGTTTTAAGAAACTGCAAACCGTAATCCACCATCTGCTGTTGGATCCAGAGCACTTGTGAACAGCAACTCGAGGCTGCAATGTACTCGGCTTCACAGGTAGATAGCGCCACGGAAGTCTGCTTCTTGCATTGCCAGGTGACTAACATGCTCCCTAAAAACTGGCAACCAGCTGTAGTGGATTTACTGTCTTTGTCACAGCCGCCCCAATCTGCATCACTAAAAGCAATAAAATCAAAATCATCATCATTAGGGTACCAAAGTCCTTTTGAGGGACAACCCTTCAGATATCTAAGGATACGCTTGACCGCCGTCAGATGACTTTGTTTCGGCTTCGATTGATAGCGGGCACAGAGACACGTTGCATACATAATATCTGGTCGAGACGCCGTCAAATACATCAGAGATCCGATGATTGCTCTGTATGTAAATGGGTCCGTCAGCTCCCCCTTAGCGTCCACTCCAATCCCGTGATTGGGTTGAATCGGGGTATCCATCGGCTTGGAATCCACCATCTGGAACCGGCTCAAGATATCGGATACGTATTTCGTCTGGTGAATGAAGATCCCGTTGGGTCTTTGGTCCACCTACAAGCCTAGGAAAAACTGCATTTCCCCCATTGCGCTCATTTCGAACTTTTCCTGCATGACAGTTTCGAACTCCCTGCATAAAAGCTCGTTAGTTGAGCCAAATATTATACAATCAACGTAAATCTGCACCAGAAGCAAATCATCCCCTGTCTTCTTCGTGAAGAGGGTGCAGTCGACGAGTCCGCGCTTAAATCCTCTTGAGATGAGGTATGTACTTAGCTCCTCGTACCACTGTCTCGGAGCCTGGTGCAAGCCATATAAAGCTTTGTTAAGCACGTAGACCTTATCCCGGTGGATTGGGTCCTAAAAGCCTGGTGGCTGCCCGACATAAACTTCTTCCTTGACTTTCCCATACAGAAATGCGCTCTTGACGTCCATTTGATAGACTTTGAACTTCTTATAGGAAGCAAACGCAAGGAACATCCGAATAGCTTCAATGCGTGCTACCGGTGCATAGATTTCGTTATAATCAATCCCTTCGATTTGATGGAATCCCTGCACGACCAATCTGGCTTTGTTACGAACAATAACCCCACGATCATCCTTCTTGCACTTAAACACCCATTTAGTGCCTATTTTCTTCCTTCCCGGCGGCAAATCCGTGAGCGTCCAAACTCCTAATTTCTGGAATTGTAATAACTCCTCCTGCATAGCTTCAACCCAGGCGTCCTCCTTCAAAGCGTCCTTGTATGTCCTTGGCTCTACCTGCGACACATAACACGCAAACGACCAATCATTTTGACTACCAGATTGTTGAATTTTGGCATATAAAGCTAAAGCACCAAAACTCTCTGGCGAGTTAACACTTCGCAGCTGCCCTCTGGTCATTACACTGCTTCCAGGATCACCGATAACTTGCTCCAGCGGGTGAATACGATGAATCCGAGATTCCGGATATTCAGGTACAGTAATTCCCGTCTGAGCAGTCAAGTTCTCTACAGCATCCAGATCATGACCCGTATTAGATGATGAAGCAACATCTGGAATTGGAGTTGGGTTCACTGGCGGTGCCTCTGGTTCTTCTGCATGTTCAAGAATGACTTCTTCAAATTGTTCATCTTCAGATTCTGAAGAGTCTAATGAAGTAGAAGCCTCCTGAAACACTTCTTCCTCTTGTATTGGAGCATTGGTATCATTAGAAGCTGGTAGGGGGTTCACGGTGATCGGACGCACCAACGGTGAAGTCGTCGCGTTTTCACACTCGTAAAGTAATCTGATAGCAGCTTCTTCAACCAAGCTATCTAGATTGAATGATTCAAAGAAATCTTTGTAATCAAACATCCAATCAGGACCCGTGCCTTGCACATTTTGTGTATATCGTTGAACTTCCACATTAGCCCAATCCTCCACCCGACGAGTTCGCTTGTTGTATACCCGTTTGAGCGGGGTTGCATATCCAACAAAGTATCCCTCTTCAGCTTTAGGACTAAACTTCTCGCTTGGATTCAACATCGTGCATGGTGCCCCAAAAGGTTCTAGATACTCTAAGTTCGGCTTTCGTCGGTGTAACAGCTCATAAGATGTTTTACCAAACTTCTTCACTGTTAGAACCCGATTTAGTGTATAATTTGCTGCATAGATCGCCTCGTTCCAGAACATTACCGGAAGATTTGAGTCTGCGAGCATTGTTCTAGCCGCTTCAATTAGAGTCCTATTCTTTCGTTCAGCAACACCGTTCTGTTGTGGGGTGTACGGAGCCGAATATTCATGATGTATCCCTTTGCTTTCACAAAGTTCATCCATCTTGGCGTTTTTGAACTCCGTCCCATTATCACTCCGAATTCTCTTTATCTTAACATTGTAGAGATTCTCTAATCGAGTGAACAGAACTTTCAGGTTGTTAAAGGTGTCACTTTTATTCTGCAAACACATCACCCATGAAAATCTTGAGTAGTCGTCAGTGACAACTAAACAATACAGCTCCCCAAGATGACTTTTGCGCTTGACCGGTCCAAATAGATCCATGTGCAATCGCTCAAGTGGCATCTCAACAGAGTTAACTTTCTTCACTTTGTGGGACTGTTTGTGTTGCTTCCCCTTTTTACAACTTACACACTTGTCGTTTAGATGGAAATGTTTCACGTTTACTCCATCTACAAGTCCATTTCTCACAAGTTGGTTCATTTTTCTCAGATGAATGTACCCCATTCTTCGGTGCCACATTATCGATTCCTTCTCGGTCGCCTTGGATAGAAAACATGTTATTTGCCCCTGTGATGTCATCGCCTTGGACATATCAAGAATATAGAGATTGTTGACGCGAGGTGCTTTCAACATTATCCACTCCTTTGGAATTTTGAAGCCCGGTTTGAGAATATAGCAGGATTTGTCATCAAAATGCACAGTGAATTGTTTATCACAAATTTGACTGACGCTCAACAGATTATAGTCGATCTGTTTCACATAAGATATTCTCTCAAAGCTCACTATTCCATTACTCACGCTCCCCTTCATAGTAATATATCCACCTTTATTTCCTGCGAATGCGACATACCCACCATTGATATTTTTCACGTCGAATAACAATGCAAGATCCCCTGTCATGTGGCCTGAAGCTCCACTATCAACAATCCAAAGACTGCTAATAGGGCCAGTTGAAGCTCCCTGCACACATCAAGTAAATCAGTTAGTTCTTTCGGGGGACCCAAGCCTGAGTCTTGGGTCTTTGAAGATCAGTTTTCAAAGAAACATTCTCAATAACATTTTGTTTTGGATCAATCTTGTTAGGATTGTTCAAAACATTTTCCTTTTTCTCATTGACTTTTGAAGTAGAAGCTCCTGGAGAACCATTTGGTGTCCAAGATTGTTCAGATCTTTTCAAGATGCGTATCTGAAACTTTGGGTTCTCAGTCGGTTTCTGAACATTGTTTGCAAAAGAAACTTTCTTGGTTACCTTATCTGATTTAACAGACTTAGGTCCAACATTTGATTTGACAATCGGTTTTAGTGGAACCTTTTGCCTCTCATTTGTTGTGTTCACCACTGGTTTTCTCCATGATTGTTCCATAGCAATCCTATTTCTACGATCATATTGCATTGGACGATTGTTCCTCATTTGATAAAAATTGTTTTGATTGTAAAACTGTTGTTGTTGAGGAACAACTCGTCTGTGTGGTGGAACATAATGATCAATCGGTTTCCTTATGAAATTCCTCACTTCAACTTCGTGCCTTTTATGCCTTACATACGGGCACTGAGCAAGTAAATGCCCTCGTTCCCCGCATTTAAAGCATGCACGGTACTCTTCAAAAACATTTGGAGCATTCGGTTGAGCAAATGATCTAACAGGATATTGATCATTATACTGTTGATTCCTCAAACTCTCAGGGAGTGGCCCTTTTGAGTAAGCAGGCTCATGAAAACCGTTAGCTCTGTTTTTGGGTCTAATGAACTCTGTGACATGGACCTTTGGTTCTTGAGGAACATCCAAATACAATTTCTTTAAAATGGCAGGTGGGATTTCATTTGTTCTCTCATGTTTTGGGAACCAAATCGTGCTTTCTTGCCAGATTTTATCAATTTTAGCATAGTTAGCATTTTTGATTGGAAATTCCTCGTCAGAGATGATCTTATCGGATCCTTCCATCTGATAAAACACCTTGACTGGTTTGTCACACGGTTCATTCTTAACATCCTTTTTCTCAAATTCTTTCTTAACCACATTCTTTTCAGACTTTTTGTCACGATGAGCATTTGCCATCGGATGCACAAGCTGAGATGGTGAGACTGGTTCATTAGTAATGATGTGATTTTCTTTTGGAATTTCACAAGCATTAACAGTTTGGTGACAACCAGTATCATCACTCTCAACGTCTGAATCAACGCTTTCAGCAGTAACACCCTCATCATTGAAACCTAAAATCGGTCTCACATCGGAATGTGGATCACCAATACTCGAGGTATTAGATTCATTTTCCGATGATGAGTCTGATTTTACCGAACTCTCCGGTGTCACTTGATGACAATTGTGATTTTCAAAAAGCACCGGAGATGGCACAGACTTGTAATTAGTGGTTTGATCATCAATGATGTGGTCTACCACCTAAGCAATGTGCTTATAACTTTCCAACTTTTTGTTTACTTTTTCAGCAAAGCATTTGATGGCGGCCATTTCCAACTTGGTATTTTCAATTTCATTAATGTAGTTATTAATTGCAAGTTGTTTTAATGATAAAGTGTTTTTCAAGTCGGAAATGTCCTTTTTATAGCCATCTAATACTTTGTTAAAAGCATGCAACTCTTTGCGAGTAGATTGACAGTTCATGATAGCACTATCACGTTGAACACAAAGTTGTTTGTTCTCCTCTGTCAATCTATCACAAGTACCACAATATTTATCACTAGTAATATCAGTGCTACACTCAGAACATACAGGTTTTGGCGGATCAGTCATGGCCATCAAAGCAAAATGAGCTTCCTTTCCAGCGAAGAACCTGGAATAGTCAATCTTGGTGAAAGCATCATCAGCAATGCACGACTTCCTCGTCATCAGAAAATCAGCTTCTGCTAGCAACTGATCAATGTCATCATCTAGAGATGTAACACTTGCTTCTGTATCCGATTCACTGTCTGAATCTGAATAAACCGATTCACACTCCTCAGGAACGTCAGAAACAGTGTCAATCACCACTCCAGGATTAGCGTCCTCAGCCTTAACCTCAGCAGGTTCAGTCTCCGTTTCCATTTCATCCTCAGACACATCAACTTCAACCTCAGTTTCTTTCTTCTCATCAACTGTCACCGACTCTTCAATATCAACCTGGCAAGCAACACAAGCCACATTTCCACCAGTTGTGATCTCCTCAACACCTATTTGCAAACCCGACCAATCAAACCGTTCATCCTGCTGAATCATCAATGCTTGATTCTGATTGGTATTTTGTTGTGTCTCATTTGGTGTAGTGATTGGTATGATTGTTCGGTTAGTGTTTTTAGGTGATTGGTTTTGAGTCTGGTTTGGTGTGTTTGGTTGTCTGTTTTGGTTGTTGTTAGAGTTATTTTGACGGTTTTGGTAGTTGTTGTTATTTTGGTAAGAAACTTGGTTTTGGTTTTGTTGACGGTTCTGGTAGCTTGCATTGAATGGGTTTCTATTACCTTGTTTTGGTGGCTGGGTGCATTCCCTTTTGAAGTGACCTTTCCCTCCACAATTAAAACAAGTAACTTTCTCCTTATTAAACCCATAGGTTGTGTTAGGAGAAGTTCCCAAATCCGTTCTACCCGTCTTCTCAATAAATTCCGTTGCCCTTCTCATAATGCTTGCAAAAGCCCACTGTATATCAATCAGTTCCATCTCTTCCTTGTCAATCTGTGCATAGTCTTCATTGGTTAAGTTGTTGTTTCCAATTTGACTAGCAACCAACCCGTTGTAAGATGAAACCATTACAGAGACTAGTGCAATGTGTTGCTGAGCAACTTCAACCGTCACATTTCCCAAATTAGAAGTCTCCAAAACCACCGGTTGTTGATTGGGTTGAGTAACTTGGTTCATGGGTTGTTGAGATTGGCTAGCAGTATAGAAAGTTGCTTGTTGCATTGGTGAGAAGGGTGAAATGTAGGAATTGTTGTATTGTTGTTGTGGTGGTGGTGGTGTGTATGATGGTTGTGAGTAGGATGAGGTTTGTGCCATGTAATTGATGGTAGGTTTTGGTGATTCCATAACATTTGAAATGCAAGCAACATGTGGTGCTACTACTCCTCCTGAACTTGAGTTACTAACTGGTACTGAAGTGCCTCCAAAATATAAGCTAGGATTCTGAGGAATCTGTGATCTTCTAGCTTTCCTCTTCTCTTCCATTTCTTTGTTTTCCAGCTTCTGTATAAACTCTTGAATAGTCCAGTATTGGTATGCATCCTTCTCCCTGAGAACTTCCACATGTTGATCCCAGTAAGGTGGAAGAGCATCTGCAAACTTATCCACCAAAGCTGTTGTAGGAATCTGTATACCATAACTTGACAATTCAGTTAGCAAATGACTATATCTAGGAGTTAATTCTTTTAAACTTTCATTGCCAATATAAAAAAAATTCTCAAACTCCTTTCGTAATTCATCCATCCTTAAGCTTCTAGTCTTCTCATTCCCATCATGCCTCCTTTTAAGCATGTCCCATAATTGCTTAGACGTGGTGCAAGTCCCAAACTGATGCAACAGATCATTTGTGATTGCCTGAGTTAACTGGGAAAAGGCTTTCTTTTCCACAGCAAACTTCTTTTTCTCCTCCTCAGACATACTCTCCAATGGAACTGGTTCACCTGTATTTTCCAAAACTGGTGCTGTGTAACCTCTAGCAATCATGCTCCATGCCTCTGCACCCTCCACTCCCATGCCTTCCAAGTGAATCTTGAACTTGTTCTGCCACTGATTATATTCTTGTATCTCCATGAGCTTAGGTGGCCGATTCCCGCTACCTGAAGATAAGTCATTTATTAGTGTGGAAATAGCATTTGTGGTTTGAGTGTTTACCACCGCTGCTGCTACTCCCCAGTAGTCAGGTTGTGGTGCTGGAGGTGCCACACTTTGAGGCATCGAGCTAGTCATCGCCATGTAGTTAATCGGTTGCGAAGACTGTGTGCTCGTCTTTTGTGCTGCCACTGTCCATGGGTCCATCACTTGCTGTTGTGGTTGTGTCGTTGCTGGTCTTGGGGTAGTCGGAAAATTCCACATGATCACGAGCTTCGAAAAATTCAACACTTAGAAAATTTTCCAAAACTGAAGTCTAGGTTCGCCCAAAATCTCTTACTTTCGTCCCTTTTGTTTCACTTTCGCCCAAAAAGGATTCACCCGAATGTAGAGATTCACCAGAAAGTAAAATTAGCTAACACCTTTCCACTTTCGCCCAAAATGTCCTAGGTTCGACCAGTAATTTTCCACGTTCGCCCGCCCGACGAATCGAATATGAAAAATATTACCCGAAAGTGAAAAATTCAAACTAAAATTTCCAGGTTCGCCCAGAAATGACTCAGGTTCGACCAAAAACAACTCACGTTCGCCCAAAACTATTCAGGTTCGCCCACTATGTTCCAGGTTCGCCCATTTCAGGTTTGAAAAACGGTTACACTTTGAAAAACGGTTATTTTGATCTCTGATTTTCAAAAGTTTGTGGATTTGAATGATCTTAATCAGGTTTTGATTCGGAATTGATTTGGAACAACTTTAATTCTTGGAATTTTAGATTTTAACCACAAAATCAACTTCAAATCAATCAAAAACACTCAAAAACCATTTTCATTCAAAAACAGATGTATTTTGATCAAAATTAGGTCCAAATCAGCTCTGAGTTTATCAAATTTGTTGTTGTATGATCCTTAGAGCTCTGATACCACTTTGTAAGCGAAAGATTTTGACTAAAACAGGATTAATTGATCATACAAGTCACAAAACCAGATGCGGAAACCCTAGCTCTGAACAAACTGATAAAACTCTAATCAAAACACAATCAACATCATTTTCAAAGCTTTTTCATAGATTAACTTTCTCAAATATTCAATTACAATCACACACACGTTAATCTAGAACACTTAAACACTTTCTCAAAAACTCCTGGAACCTAACCTGAACACACACACAAACTGAAACTCTCTATAATTCACAAATACACAAAATCTATTTATAGACACTGCACGTTCGCCCACTGTGAATGGTCGAATGTGGAATTCTTCTGATTAGGTCCATTCTACATTCGCCCATTATAATCTACCTTCGCCCCTTCTTCTCTACATTCGCCCAGTCTGTTTCCACCTTCAATCCATCAGCAATCCCTAACATAAGTTAACTTGTAGATCCGATCACTAGTCGCAATACGTGCATCTACATCTAACACTGGTCATGATCTGGATGATGTAGAGAACTTGACTATTCAGACGGGAGTTACTGTACCTGAACATCCGGAATCTCGGATTCATCGTATTCATCCGCTGGAGCAAGTTATCGGTGATCCTGGAAGCAGTGTAATGACCAGAGGGCAGCTGCGAAGTGTTAATTCGCCAGAGAGTTTTGGTGCTTTAGCGTTATATGCCAAAATACAAAAATCTGGTAGTCAAAATGATTGGTCGTTTGCGTGTTATGTGTCGCAGGTAGAGCCAAGGACATACAAGGACGCTTTGCTGGAGGACGCCTGGGTTGAGGCAATGCAGGAGGAGTTATTACAATTTTAGAAATTGGGAGTGTGGACGCTCACGGATTTGCCACCTGGAAGAAAGAAGATTGGCACTAAATGGGTGCTTAAGTGCAAGAAGGATGATCGTGGGGTTATAGTTCGTAACAAAGCCAGATTGGTCGTGCAGGGATTCCATCAAATCGAAGGGATTGATTATAACGAAATCTATGCACCTGTAGCACGCATTGAAGCTATTCGGATGTTTCTTGCGTTTGCTTCCTATAAGAAGTTCAAAGTTTATCAAATGGACGTCAAGAGCGCCTTTCTGTACGGGAAAGTCAAAGAAGAGGTTTATGTCGGGCAGCCACCAGGCTTTTAGGACCCAATCCACCGGGATAAGGTCTACGTGCTAAACAAAGCTTTATATGGCTTGCACCAGGCTCCGAGACAGTGGTACGAGGAGCTAAGCACATACCTCATGACAAAAGGATTTAAGCGCGGACTCGTCGATTGCACCCTATTCACGAAGAAATCAGGGGATGATTTGCTTCTGGTGCAGATTTACGTTGATGATATAATATTTGGTTCAACTAACGAGCTTTTATGCAGGGAGTTCGAAACTGTCATGCAGAAAAAGTTCGAGATGAGCGCAATGGGGGAGATGCAGTTTTTCCTAGGCTTGCAGGTGGACCAAAGACCCACGGGGATCATCATTCACCAGACGAAATACGTATCCGAAGTCTTGAGCTGGTTCCAGATGGAGGATTCCAAGCCGATGGATACCCCGATTCAACCCAATCACGGGATTGGAGTGGACGCTAAGGGGGAGCTGACTGACCCATTTACATACAGAGCAATCATCGGATCTCTGATGTATTTGACGGCGTCTCGACCAGATATTATGTATGCAACTTGTCTCTGTGCCCGCTATCAATCGAAGCCGAAACAAAGTCATCTGACGGCGGTCAAGCGTATCCTTAGATATCTGAAGGGTTGTCCCTCAAAAGGACTTTGGTACCCTAATGATGATGATTTTGATTTTATTGCTTTTAGTGATGCAGATTGGGGCGGCTGTGATAAAGATAGCAAATCTACTACAGCTGGTTGCCAGTTTTTAGGGAGCAGGTTAGTCACCTGGCAATGCAAGAAGCAGACTTCCGTGGCGCTGTCTACCTGTGAAGCCGAGTACATTGCAGCCTCGAGTTGCTGTTCGCAAGTGCTCTGGATCCAACAGCAGATGGTGGATTACGGTTTGCAGTTTCTTAAAACCCCTATACACTGTGACAACGAAGCTGCTATCGCATTAACTAAAAATACTGAAAATCATTCTAAAGCGAAACATATCCGGATCAAATATCATTTTATCCGTGATTGTTACGCTAAAGAATTGATAGATATGGTCAAAATCCATACTGACTATCAACGTGCAGATTTGTTTACAAAAGCTTTTGACAGATCCCGCTTTGAATATCTTTTAAAAGTCAATAATATAAAGGAAAAACAGGACTAATCGGCACCTCGGTTTATCGCTTTTTAGTTTTATTTTTCTGATTTTTGCTAAATGGGAATTTCTCTTTACTAATTGGGAATTTCTCTTTACTATCGTAATCCTCAAAGAAGTTGATGCTTTCGAGTGGATTGTTTAATCCTCAAAGAAGTTGATGCTTTCGAATGGATTGTTTCAAATTTTTTAAGTTTTTATTGTTTTTCAGAAAAATTAAAAACCCAAAAATAGGTTCTTTATTTTAGGGGGAGTCTTTTATCCGAAAAATCAAAAACATTGAAAAATTCAAAAAGACCTAAAAATTAGAAAACCCAAAATGATTTCCTGGATAAAAAGAGGAAATGATAGTACATCAGTGGGGATCTGACACAGGCTAAAGAATTGTATAGTAATATGAGGCGTGTGTTGATTACGTGTGATATGCTGATAGGCTTCGTAGACTAAATATTGCGTGCATTAGTGATACAAACATAACGAACTACGCGTTCGTGGCTGAACACCTCATGGGCATATGGTCTTAGTACCGTAATTTCGTTTGATAGGATTGCCAAAATCTGAGGTTTCGGGTCGTTATGTTATGGTTATCCGGGATATTCTGATTAAACTTTTGTCGTATTGATTTACGGACCTAGTTTCATCAGAATATTTGCTAAAAGAGCTTAAATTCCAAAACCGAAAGTTACCGAATTGAGGAACTTTATGTTTTATTGATCAAAGATCATTATTACATCGTATTGACTTACTGATGCAAATCAGTAGTTGATATTAGCCTCAACCTAGTGTATATGCACATGTTACTCTGCTGCATTCGTTTGCTGACCTGTACACCTCTGTGCTATATACTTTGTAACTTTAACGGATAACTCTGGCATAACCACGCGTTACGACGAAGCTTTGTGCAATTACTTGATACGGGAGTATGTCGTGTGTGTGGTCACCATAACGTGTTAGTCTAATACACATAACTCGTATCATTTAAAGCATTGCGTAATAGTCTGCATGTGAGCTTATGTGGACCACAATATCAGCAATTGCCGTGTCACATATTGTTTCTAATGATAATATTAAACAAACAGATCAACACTGTGATCAGATTTCTCAGAAAACTGATATGATCCTCCTACCGGATATCACAAAATGTTTACTGCTTTCATTTACTTTTATTGTCAAAAAGATACAAAATCCAAAAAGATTTTAGGTGTGTTTTGATAAAATTTCAGAAAAACCAAAGTTTTTGCATTTCTGCTTTATTTTTGATAATCGACGGTGCTTGATGGTCAATTTCTGAGATTTGATAACACCGTCTGGGCTTTGTATCATTCAAAAAGTGAAAATATGAGTTTTTGAAGTTTAACATATTGAAAAATGTTGAACGGGATTCGAATTCGTGATTTGGCAAAATTTTCAGATTTTTCCATTTCACATTCGCCCCTTAATTGTGTCGAATGTGGAAAAATCATCACATTCGGTTGTTTATTTTGGGCGAATGTGGGTTTGTTTAGACAAATCCCACCTTCGGGTACACAATATCCACCTTCGGGTCATTCGCTTGGGGCGAATGTGGATATCCCCTACATTCGACCACTATAACGGGCGAATGTGGATCTGTATATATAAAGCCAACCAGGTTCGACCCTCATTCATCAGTTTTTCAAAATTTTTCATCAATACCAAGACTTGTTGCTTCGATTCCTTTGACTTGTGGTTATTGTTCCTTAGTGATTGTTGATCATTTTCATACTTAATTCAAAGGTAATGGAGCATTACAAAGATCAGCCTCGTCGTTTTTGTGTTTCGAACTAGGGTTTTAGAATCCAGGGTTTTAGGATGTTTATTAATGGTTGATTTTGTTTGCATTTCAATCAACATCAGTTTTAGGGGGAGAATACTCAAAGAATTAGGTTTATAACAACATTTAGTAGGGTAATTGATCGATTGAAACAGTTAAAACCTAATTCGTTATTAAAACTGATGTAAATTGAAATTTAGGAACAATTGATTGTGCACGAGTCATAATCGGCCTTATTAGAACACATTACAATCAGAATTAAGTGTTAAAACACATTTGACAAAATTTTGAATTTTGGGATAATCAGTTTTCACTTTCGGTCCTGATAATGGGCGAAGGTGGAAATAATTGGGCGAAAGTAGCATTAAATGGACGAATGTGTTTTTACAATAAACATATTTCCACATTCGTACTATTTTGTTCACATTCGTACCTAAAATCCCACATTCGACCTGATAAAAAGGGGCGAATGTGGAATCTGAAAATCTTAAAATTTTTCAATTTTTGTCGTTTTCGTATTTTGACGTATTTTTTCTGATTTTGATGTGCAGATGGCTGAGCAACCCGAGAATATTGAAGTACAAGTGGAGAATGTCATTCCAGATCCAGTTCAGGAGGCTGAAGCATCTGTTCCAAGCAGTTGGCCATTCGAACCAGCTCACAATTGTTGTGCATATCTTGGTGATGTGGAAAAGAACACAAAGTTTACTGGGATTATTGAGTTTTTGAAGAGAAGCAGGATTGTACATGCCTTGGCCACACCGACAATTATCTACAAAGATATCGTTGAGGATTTCTACAAGAATGCGAAGTACGATTTTTGGGAGAATCAGACGATTATCAAGAGCAAGATTCAAGGCATGGAGATGTTTTTGACTGAATCTGACATTAGAGAAGCACTGCAGATCAAGTTTGAAGTCAGTGAGGATCCCAGGGAATTGTCATGGACTGAACAGAAGGCTTGCTTCATAAGAATGAAGTACAAAGGTCCGATCACTGATGGATCTATGCATAAAGGGAAGCTGAATGTGCAGTTCAAGTACTTTGCACATGTCATTATTCACGTATTTGGATGTGTGAGCGGTGGTTATGATGTGATGAGAAGGAGTTTGAGCTCATTGATGGTTGCGTTGACTCTCAACAAACCATTCAATGTTTCTGGGATGATTTTAGACCATATGCTTGAAATGCTAAAGGGGTTGAAGAAGAAACAATTCATGCTATACCCAAGGTTTCTTATGATGATTTTTGACGACAAATATCCTGAATTGAGGAAGGATCCTACAAAGATCATAGGTCAAGATCACATGAACATCCGTACTTTGGTGAGGATGAAAGGGTATAAAGGTGTGCCTGATGAAGATAAGCCACCATATAGGAGATTGTTTGGAGCTCTAGCTAAACAGGATTACATTGATCCTGGAAAGAACAAAGCTAGACATGCTGAGAGTGATTCGGATAACGACGACCCCTTGGTGTATGCTGATGCAAACACTAAGAGGAAGAGGCAGGTTGTCAATGCTGGAGCCAAAGGGAAGGGCAAGGCAAAGACAGACCAGGGGAGTTCTAAGCAACAAGTGGTGAGGAAGAAAACTACTGCGAAGAAAGGAACGAGTTTGGTTGATGAAGAATCTGTTGACTCAGAAGAGACAGAGGTAGATGAGCAGTGGGATTCGGATGAAGAAAGAGTTAGGACCACCAAACGTAAGGCCACTATGGTTGGTGAGTCTGAATCTCTTAACCAGACTATTGAAGAAGTTCAACAGAAGAAAAAGTCTGTTGATGTTGATGAAGGAGGTTTAGGTATTGATATGGGTGAATTGGAAGCAGGTGAAACTGTTGTAGTGAATTTGCCAAAACCGAAGCACAAATCAATGGCAAAGAAGTCGAGCACTAAACAGTTGAGGGAGAAAGAAATAGCCCAGCTGCTGAAAGGAAAAAGGATACCAGATGCTGGTACATCATCTAAGTTGTCTTCACCAGTTACTAAGAAGCAGAAAAAGAGTAAAGAGGCTAAAACATTACCAGTTGATGAGTTCAATGTTGCTCTGGATAATGTTTTAGATATGTTTAGGAAGCCTCAGAAGGAGAAAACCAAAGAAGTTGAGCCATCCAAATCTAAGAAAGTCACTGTTTCTGATGATGTGATGAAGCAGGTGAATAAAAAGATGGATGAGATGATGAAAATGATTGTAGCTCAGCAGGCAGAGATTGCTAAGTTCAAGCAGAATGAAGAGAAAATGCTTCAGATAGTGGTTGCTTCAAAGACTAATCAAGATGAGATTGAACAGAAGGTAAGGAAATTGGAAGCTGATAATAAGAAGCTTGAGGGTAAATGTTCAAGGAATAGGAGTATGATAAAGGTGATCAAAGAGGATAACAAAGAACTAAAGGCTGAAAACAAACGCCTTAGTGATTTGTTAGATAGTTTGTATAATGAAGCACCAAAGCTGAAAGAAGGAGAAGAGGATAAGGAAAAAGAAGAAGAATAGGTAGACTTTGAGCCTTCTGATTCTGAGAAAGAAAAGGATGATGAGGAAGATGATGAGTCTGAGAAAAGTGATGATGAGGAGAGTAAGAAAAGCGATAAAGACGATGATGATGATGCTGAGGGATCTGGGAGTAAGGATGATGATGATAGTAGTGATAGTGATGATGAGAAGAGAACACCGAAGAAAGATGCTGGAGAATCTAGTTCTAAGAAGAAGAAAGGTGGGAATACAGATTCAGATGAAAGCATCTTCTGGAATGAAAAGGTGAGATCTCTAAGCGATGATGCAAAGAAAGTATACAGAGATATGTTGGAGAAAAGAGAATGGACGATAGAGTTCACAGGCAGATTTGCTGAGATCTTCCAGACTGATGACATGAGATATGAGCTGGAGTATAACGATCCTGATTTAGAAGAGGGTGAAGTACCTGCTACTATGGCTAAAGAAATTCTTGATGGTCTTGCACAGAGAGTAGGGAAATCTTTTGAGGAGTTTGTGTTGGATGAGTCGATTCCAAATATTCCTGAAAAGGATATTGGAAATCACTCAGATGATAAGAATACTCCAGAGATGGATGAAGTGGAGATTGAAGATAATACACATGAGGAATATCCACAATACTTTAGACAGAATGATGAAAATGTGGTGTTTCCAGACTTCACAGAAATTCCAAACACTTCAGCTAAGAAGAAAGCTAAGAAAAGAAGTGAAGAGTTTGTTGAGACGGTGTTTGGTGCTGATAAGCAACAATCTTCAAGTCAAACTGATGAATTGAAGACATACTTGAAGAAGTTGAAGGAAATGGATGAAAACCGACCAAAGCCTGAAGCTCAAGGAAGTTTTTATAGATTTCACAATGCAAAGTTCAAAGGCAGAGCTCTCGGCTGGACATATTTGAGTAGACTGAAGTGTTTAGCTGCTAAATGGGAATCAGGAATTCTGTACTTCTACAGATTCATTGATTTGCTAACTCTACCATACTGGGCGGTCAGAGACCTTTGCAGATTTCCAATGTCTGGAGCTTCAGTGAATAATACTCATGTTGGTTGGTGTGCTGATAAGTTAGTCTGGGAAAGCAGAACAAAGTGGAACAGGTTTAAGCCTCAATATCCCAGAAGAAAAGTTCACAGAGATATTGATCCTAAAACTGGATTGAAGAGGGTGACCTTGATTTACAAAGCACCTGAAGTGATGAGAAAGATACCTTTGATGCCTATGCCGCAACATTTCAGTGCTGATTTTATCTTTTGGTACTACGATTGGAGGAAGGCTGAAGCAGTGATTGTATTGAGAGATGGAAAGGACAAATACAAGCATGTTCATGTATTTGATCCAATGTGGTTGATTAACTGTACTTTTGAAGACATCATCATGCTTTTCTACAATCCGATTCATCATGATCCCAATGATGCTGAACAGGCTAAGAAGTATACTCAAGTTGTGGGAGTTTGCTTTGCATATGATATAAACTCGGGGAGCAACTTGGATGCCAAACTTGGTAAAATGGTGAAGATGGCTGATGTGCCTAAACCGGTGAAAAGAAAGTTGGAGCCTGAAATGACAAAAGAGCAAAAGAAGCAGCTGAGGATTTATTTGTTGAACAAGGCGATGGACGAAGATCAAAAACGATCCAATCAATAGTCGAGGGGAGTTTGTAGATGCACGAAGTGCGACTAGTGATTGGATCTACATAATTAACATATGTTAGAAGTTTTGCTGATGGGTTGAAAGTGGAATATATGGGCGAATGTAGAGGAAGTTGGGCGAAGGTGAAGCTTTTATGGGCGAAGGTAGAAGGAAGCTTATCAGAAGAACACATTCGTACCCTGTGGTGGGCGAATGTGGAAAAGCTCCACATTCGACCAACCCAAGTGGGCGAATGTGCAGCGCTTATATATAGATTTTGTGTGTTTTTGTGTTAGAGAGAGTTTTAGTTCGAGTGTGTGTTGTGGTCAGGTTCTAGGTGATTTTGTGAAAGTGTCTGTATTGATTAGATTGACTAGGAAACTCATTGTAACACGTTTTTATGCAAGTTAATCTATGAAAAAGGTATTTGAAATGATGATTTCTGTGTTTTGATCCGAGTTTTATCTGTTTGTTCATAACTAGGGTTTCCGCACCTGGTTTTGTTACTTGTATGATCATATCTTCCTGTTTTAGCTAAAATCTTTCAATTACACCTGTGCGTAGAACAAATAAGTATTATTAATCAACATCAGTTAATGCATTTAACAGTATAAAAATAAATACAGCTATGTACATCATTGTATAGATTTATAACATACACAAGTGTAAGTTAAAAACGTATCTAATATAAATCCAAATTGAAGGTACACAAGTGACGCATACCCTACAATCTATGAGCAGGTAGGTACATATGTGTATCATATTCATTCGTTAAAAATGGTTAAATCTCAGTCATTGTACATAAGTGTATAATGAACAAAAAACCAACATAGAACACAACAAGAATGCAAAATTTCACAACCCAAGGAACAAGAAAAGATTATTATAAGAATAATATAGAAAAGAAAAAAGAAATGTACGTATATGTAAAGAAAGAAATAAAAGATTACGATAAGGATGATATAAAGATGTTATACATATAGTATAAAAAATGGTGTACACCAATTTTAATATAAAATCTATTTTACCACATCCTTCTTGATTGTACCAGGCTGTCGTTTCATAAAACAAGAGGTGATCAACCGAAATCGAAATACGTCATGCGAAAACCAACAACATTCGTGCCAAAATTGTTTGAAGCCATAGATTTTAGTCTTAAACATACATTGATATATAATGACAAGAACTAAAATATATAAATGTAAGATGTCATAATCTTTTGAATTAAACAAAATAGCAACTCGATCTAAACAATGTAAATCATCGCAAATAGAAATGCAAATAATAGGTTCAACAGGTTCAACCAAAACATATACACGCACACAATTCCAAAAAACTTAACCGGTCCCGATTCAAACATTCAACAGGTTCAACCAAAACATACACACACACACAATTCCAACTAAGACAACCAAGGGAATGCCGAATACGTGACATACCTTGGAGTTTGACGTGATACCAAAACGGCCAATAGTCTTCAGTCATAGGCGAGATATATCATGCATGTTGTATCATCGATGAACCTTGAAGACGCAATCCGATTCAAACCAAAAACATCCAAATTCGATTCATCTTTTGCAATCCATTCTCGACTCCCATATGATAAAACTAATCCCCTGGAGCCTTCAAACAATCCATGTCCATACATATAACTCACGGCTCCCAAAAGATTAATAATCGATTATGAACGGAACCGGAAGATCTCGTATTGCATTCTTTGTCTGCATCATCATCTCGGCTTGCATGTTTCAATAACCTCTCCAATGCCATTCCTTTATGTTCGAATCTATAAACATTGGCGCCTAGTACCAACCATAATCGGTTGGGTAACAACCATATGAAAGTGTAGCCGATTAACATTATCAAAACAAGAATTGTTAAGATAATAAATCAAAACTATTCCGTTGCTTATTTTCCAATCGTAAACATGAGGCTTAATATTATAATACGAAAATATGGTCTAAACCCAAAAAACTAAATCGATTTGGAGTTTTTGGATTCACAATAGATCAAAACTACTGTTAAGATAATAAATCAAAACTATTCCCTTGCTTCCTTTCCAATCCTAAACATGAGGCTCAATATTATAATAGCAAATACATGGTCTAAATCCAAAAAAACTAAACCGATATGGAGTTTTTGGATTAACAATAGATCGGATTATGAGTAGGTAGCAAAGAGAATAGAATCGAAATCACTATTCAAGGGGGAAGATTATTATTTCAAAAATAGGAGAAGAAATGGCGGACGAATCTTTAAATGGAGAAGATGAATTAGAGTTTTGATTAGGAGAGAGTATCTGTAAATATGTAACTTATTATTAAACAAACTATTTGATTAAAATATAAAAAAGAGTTGATTGTTATTTTACACTTTTACCCTTATGATCAAAATTGAAGATGGATGGTCAGGATTAGTTCTCCTGGTTCTTAACTAGGGTAGTTAAAAGGCAGCCGCAAGCTAACCACCTGCTGCTGTGTTTAGTCGGCATTACTGCCCATCCCCGTGACCAGCACCCGATTTAGTTTGTGTTCAGTTCTAGCAACTAGTTCGTTGTACCTTAGTGTCTCAAACAGTTAATCTTTAACTAGTCAAGTATATCTATCTCATTGGTAGATTAATATTTGGTACCGTGTTTGTATGTTTTGTAACCAAATCCTTTTCAGTTTATTATTTGGTGTTGAATATTTATAAACATTCTGCTGCATTTTATTAATTATATGTTTTATTAATAACAAATATACCAAACCTGTTTTTGATTAAAAGTAAAGTTGACACCACTGAAACCCAATAGGTAGAGCGGTTGATCTCAAAACTATTACGATTCTCGACAAGCTTCTGTTGGAAGAAGGCTGGGTCAGGTTGGAGATTCATTACATTTACATCGGCGGTCTTTTTGTTCTATTAAAGTTTCAAGACGTGAGTGAAGCTACGAAGTTTGTGCTTTTGATGGAGGTTTGGATTAGGTGGTTTTCGGTATTGGATGTCTGGGAAGGTCAGGTTTTACCATATAAATGGGTAGCATGGCTGAAAATCTATGGGGTCACACTACACTTAGATGAAAATGTGGTTTCCGGCTGTGTTGGCGGTAAGTTTGGGAAGATTATTCATCCGGTTGAGCTGAACGTGGATGACGGTGATATGTCAGTGGTATGTGTGGGAATTAAGGTTGGGGACAGGATTAGAATTTACGATGTTATTAGAATCAAATGGAAAGACAAAACATTCATGGTATAGGTGTCGGAGGAACCCGGGGACTAGGAACCAGAATGTGTTGGTTTAGTGGTAGTTCCGGCATCGATCACATCCAATCTGGAGGAAGTGGCAGGAGTGCATGCGAAAGCAGAACAAGTTGTCGATCATGTGGTGCCCACCCAAGGGTCGGTTTCGGTTGATGTGCATAACAAGGAAGTTAATGATAGTTGAATGGGGGATTTTCCAATGTTTAGCATGAAGCGTCGAGGGATGTGCTCAATAGTGAATGATGATATTATGGGAGAACATTCTAAGGTACAAGAATCTACTTTGTCTTGGGTTATTTTTGCCCATGAGAATACCCAACCCATTTATGTCATGGGTTATTATTAAAGCCCCAAACAAATTCTTTGTATGTGGGCTTTCCTTTTCTCTTTTAGGGCATCAAATACAACCCATAGTGTTTGAATAAAAACCTATTTTGGAGAAAAGATGCTGTTGTGAGAGTAGAATTAAGAAAGAAAACAAAAGAAATATTTTCGTCACTTTGTACCTACCTGCAGAGATTGTCAATTTCCTGAAGATTGAACCGTTGGATCGATCTGATTTTTGGATAAAGTCTTCTTTACATCTGGGCGACCTTACTCAACGGTGGAGATGTTTTTATCACGTTTCTAAGTCAGGTTTTTAAGACTCTGTTTGTTGCTACAGATTTATGTGATAGTCTCATCTTTTGTTTTTGTTTTGGTTCCATATGCTTGATGTTGTTTGTTCCAAGTGTATGATGATTTGTGTATACCTCTAGTTTTATCTAGGGAAGACTTTGTATTGCTTGATTTGGTGATAGTGGATTGGAAGCGGCTCTAGTAGTCCCGTGGTTTTTACTCTCCTTTTTTGAGAGGTTTGCCACGCTAAAATTTTGTGTCTCTTTGTTTTATTTAGTATACCCTATTTGTTTGCATCCTCACAGGTTCATTCAGTTTGGGAAAATATTTGGTCAAACGAAGATAATTCCGCATTTATTTATTTATCGTTTGTGTCGGTTTCGCGTTTTTCCCATTAGAGTGGTATCAGAGCCATTGGCTCTTGTTCTTGGCTTGAGACTTGTTTGAACGATGGAAGCAATACAAGTAGGATTGTGAATTTTGAATGGTTCTAATTATCATGTTTGGAAAGGCAAGATGGAAGACCTCCTTTATGTGAAAGATTATTATATGCCTGTATTTAATACTGATAAACCTGAGGGTAAAACAGATGAAGAGTGGAATATCTTACAGAGAAAGGTTTGTGGTTATATTTTCCAATGTGTTGATGATAATGTTTTGAACCATATTAGTGGTGAGACTCATGCTCTCGTACTTTGTGGAACAAGCTTGAAGAGTTGTATGCTCGAAAGACCGGGAACAATAAATTGTTCTTGATTAAACAATTGATAAACTTGAAGTACAATGATGGAAATCCTGTTACTGATCATTTGAATGTCTTTCACGGTATTATTAATCAGTTTGCAGGAATGGGTATTAAGTTTGAAGATGAGGTACAAGACTTATGGCTTCTTGGTACTTTACCGGATTTGTGGGAGACTTTTAGGACATGGTTGTCTAACTCTGCAGCAAATGGTATTATTACTATGGAATTGGCTAAAGGCGGTATTTTAAATGAAGAGATGAGAAGAAAATCACAGGGTTCCTCTTCACATTCAGATGTCTTAGTCACAGAGAACAGGGGGAGAAGTCAGAGTACATGTCCAGGTAATAAAGGGAAGCATCGTAGTAAGTCCAGAGGTAAGTTTCCTGATTATGAGTGTCATAATTGTGGTAGGAAAGGGCACACTATCAAATTCTGCAGACATCTAAAGAAGGAGAACAAGAAGGCTAATTACAACAATCAAAAGAATAACCATAAGAAAGATGATGGTGGCAACGACACTGCTAAAGTTAATACTGCTACTGAAGAGTTCTTTATTTGTTGCTATTATGATATGGTGAACATTGCACATGATGGTTCGAGTTGGGTTGTCGATAGTGGCGCTACTTGTCATGTGACATCACAAAGGGAATTTTTCTCATCTTATACCCCTGGTGACTTCGGGATTGTTAAGATGGGTAATAATGGGCTATCAAAGATTGTAGGTGTTGGGGATATTTGTTTGAAGTTTGATACTGGGATGGAGTTAGTTTTACACAATGTAAAACATGTTCCAGATATTAGACTTAGTTGGATCTCTGCAGGTTTACTTGATGATGGTGGTTACCACAGTACCTTTGGTGATGGAGTTTGGAAACTCACTCGTGGCTCTTTGATCATGGCAAGAGGTGAAAGAAGTTCAAAGTTTTACAGAACACATCCGAAGATCTCCAAAGACTCAGTTAATTTACTAATGAATGCTAATATGACTGACTTATGGCATAAGAGACTTGCTCACATCAGTGAAAAGGGGATGTGTGTATTGTTGAAGAAAGATGCCTTGCCTAATTTGAATGATGTTCAATTGAAGAAGTGTTCTCATTGTGTGGCTAGTAAACAAAGTAGAATTTCCATTAAGAGCCATCCTCCTCATAGGAGAGATGGTATACTTGATTTAATACATTCAGATGTTTGTGGTCCTATGAAGACTAGAACACTTGGGGGCTGCTTATATTTTGTCACATTTATTGATGATCATTCTAGGAAGGTATAGGCTTATACTTTGAAGTCTAAAGATCAAGTATTAGATGAGTTTAAGCAGTTTCATGCCTTGGTTGAGAGGCAAACTAGTAAGAAACTCAAGTTTATTCGAACAGATAATAGAGGTGAATACATTGGTCCTTTTGATGCTTATTGTATAGAGAAAGGCATTCGACACCAAAAGACTCCTCCAAAGACATCACACTTGAATGGTTTAGCCGAACGAATGAATAGAACGTTAGCTGAGAGGGTTAGATGTATGCTATCACATGCAGGGTTGCCTAATTCCTTTTGGGGTGAAACTTTGAACATCGCGGTACATATTATTAATCTTACTCCTTGTATTCCTTTGTCTTTTGATGTTACTGACAGGGTTTGGAGTGGCAAAGATGTTTCATATGAGCATTTGAAGGTCTTTGGATGCAAGGCTTTTGTTCATATTCCCAAAGAGGAAAGAACAAAGCTTGATGTGAAGACCAAGCCATGTATATTTCTTGGTTATGGGGGAGATGAGTTTGGGTACAGGTTTTATGATCCAGTTCAGAAGAAACTTGTAAGAAGTTTTGATGCTGAGTTTGTAGAAGATCAAAGTTTAATGGATATTGAGAAGACAAAGATAGTTCCTCAACATACTGATGATCCTACTGATTTGGATTTGGTTCCTCCTCAACACAATGAACCACAAAATGAAGATAATATTCAGAATGATGAACATGGTACAAATAATAATGATGTTCAAGAGGAGCAAGAGACAGATGAGGGTTCTTATCTAGAGTTACTAGTACCAGGTATGACAACATTTGTCCCACTCAGACGGTCTACCAGAGACCGTCATCCTTCCACCCATTTTTGTCCTGATGAGTATGTCTTACTCACTGACGGGGGAGAGCCCGAGTGTTATGAAGAGGCTATGAAAGATGAGCATAAAAGGGAGTGTGTTGAAGCCATGCAAGATGAGATGAATTCCTTGTATGAGAATAATACCTTTGAGTTAGTGAAGTTGCCTAAGGGCAAGAGAGCTTTGAAGAACAAGTGGGTCTATAAAGTTAAGACTGAAGAACATACCTCACGACCTAGGTACAAAGCTAGATTGGTGGTCAAAGGGTTTAGTCAAAGAAAGGGTATTGATTTTGATGAGATTTTCTCTCCAGTCGTGAAGATGAGTTCCATTCGAGTGATTCTTGTTTGGCAGCTAGTCTTGATCTTGAGGTTGAGCAAATGGATGTCAAGACAACTTTCCTTCATGGTGACTTGGACAAAGAAATCTATATGGAGCAGCCTGAAGGTTTTCAGGTTAAAAGTAAAGAAGACTATGTCTGTAAGCTTCAGAAAAGTCTCTATGGGTTGAAACAAGCACCAAGACAGTGGTACAAGAAATTTGAGTCCGTTATGGGGAAGCAAGGCTGCCAAAAGACTATTTCTGATCACTGTGTTTTTATTCAGAGGTTTGGTGATGATGATTTTATCATTTTATTACTTTATGTTGATTGTAGGCAAGAATGCAGAGAGGATTGTTCAGCTGAAGAAAGAATTAAGTAAGTCTTTTTCTATGAAAGACTTGGGGCAAGTAAAACAGAATCTTGGCATTCGGATTACTATAAATGGAGCTTCAAAGAAGCTTCACATGTCACAAGAGCAATACATTGAGAAGGTGCTTTGCAGATTCAACATGGCTAAAGCCAAAGCGGTTAGTTCACCTCTTACTCCCAATTTTAAACTATCTGATAAAGATTGCCCTACATCAAAGGAGGAGGTTGAAGATATGGATAGAGTTCCATACGCTTCGGCAGTTGGAAGCTTGATGTATGCAATGAAGTGCACAAGGCCTGATATTGCACATACAGTAGGTGTTGTTAGTCGGTTCCTGTCTAATCTAGGTAAAAGGCATTGGGATGCAGTTAAGTGGATCCTTAGATATCCACGTGGTACTTCCATATTGGGCATAACATTTGGGAATGGAAAGCCGATTCTTGTTGGTTATATGGATTCTGATATGGCAGGTAATAAGGACAACATGAAATCTACTTCGGGTCATTTGATGACTTTTGCAGGCGGAGCTGTGTCATGGCAGTCAAGACTGCAAAAGTGTGTTGCTTTCTACTACAGAAGCGGAGTATATAGCAGCAATAGAAGAAGGCAAAGAACTAATGTGGTTGAAAAGATTTATGCAAGAGCTTGGCTTTATGCAAGAGCGCTACATGGTCCTTTGTGATAATCGAAGTACTATTCACCTTGCAAAGAATCCTACGCTTTACAAAAAAAGCAAAACATATTGATGTAAGGTATCATTGGATTAGAGATGCTATTGAAGATAAGGTATTTGAACTAGAAAAAGTTCACACCGATGATAATTGTTCCGATATGTTGACTAAAGGTTTAGCAAGGGGAAAGTTGAAAATATGTTGCTCTATCGCCGGGGAGATTTGTTGGGTTATTTTTGCCCAAGATAATACCCAACCCATTTATGTCATGGGTTATTATTAAAGGCCTAAACAAATTCTTTGTAAGTAGGATTTCCTTTTCTCTTTTAGGGCATCAAATACAACCCATAGGGTTTGAATAAAAACCTGTTTTGGAGAAAAGAAACTGCTGTGAGAGCAGAATTAAGAAAGAAAACAAAGGAAATATTTTCGTGACTTTATACCTACCTGCAGAGATTGTCGGATCCATCTGATTTTTCAACCGTCTTCTTTACATCTGGGCGACCTTACTCAACGGTGGAGATGTGTTTATCACGTTTCTAAGTCAGGTTTTTAAGTCTCTGTTTGTTGCTGCAGATTTGTGTGATAGTCTCATCTTTTGTTTTTGTTTTTGTTTTTGTTTTGGTTCCATATGCTTGATGTTGTTTGTTCCAAGTGTATGATGATTTGTGTATACCTCTAGTTTTATCTAGGGAAGACTTTGTATTGCTCGATTTGGTGATAGTGGATTGGAAGCGGCTCTAGTAGTCCCGTGGTTTTTACTCTCCTTTTTAGAGGTTTTCCACGCTAAAATTTTGTGTCTCTTTATTTTATTTAGTATACCCTATTTTTTTTTGCATCCTCACAGGTTCATTTGGGTCGGGAAAATATTTGGTCAATGATGTTGTGTGGATTAGGTATTTTTAAACGTCCTTTTTAAAATAACACTTTCCCGAAGGAAGTGTCAAGACTCGGTCAAAAAGGGTAATTAAAGGCGACCTTCAAATTAAGACACTTATCGAAGTTTTAAATTTATAGAAATAAAACGATATCTGCCTACTATTCTAAACCCACACGATAGGCAAGTGGACCTATTGAGCGTAGTATAGACTATAGCAAGTACCGAGTATCGAACCCTAAGATATGACTTCCCCTACTCAGTTTTAAGTTGCTTCAATAAAAACAAAGATAAAATAAAAGAAAGAGGATGAGAGCGACCAGAGTAAAAATCAATACAAAAACAAAGTGCTGCTTCGGGATCCAACTTTATCTTGGGACAGATTAATAGTAGTTTGTTAGTTAAGTGGTGTCAACAAGTGTGCACTTATGCTTAACGTGGAGTTGCTATAGCATACTTCAAAGGTGACTGTTTTTGCAAGACGAGCTGTGTTCTTGTTGTAAAGTGAGGGTCTCCCGAACCGGTAAGCTCACCTCTCAATACTGACAGATAGACTAATCAAGACTGTGTATACCCAACCCCGAATGATCCACCTCCCAATATTGCGTTAAAGACATATAATCACTTAAAGCTTTTATGGACAACTTACCGGTGGCTAGAGCATGACCGAACAAGAAACCACTTGATATCATAAGAGAGTCGTGACTAACCAGCACACGTGCATCCCCTACTTGAACCAATTAAACTTTTAAAAACTGAGTGATCTATCATTAACTGTGCGGCAGTTTAATGATGAAAGAAAATAAAGACCGCTTTCTTTTAACACGGGTTCACCAATTCTTAACTTGCGCCAAAGCTATCACATAGATAATGAAGCTAAGTCGCAACATTAAGCCTTGGCTTATCACTAGGACCAAGTATAAAGACCGTACCGACCCTAAGTGAGATCTTGATAGTAGAGGATTAAGCCACTATGTGTGTGTATTTCTACCTAGAAATGGACCAATCACTACTCGCGGGATTAGGTTAGCTCACAAGTGCGTGGGTTTTTACACACCATGGGTACACTCATGAGTCCTCCCACTTCCTACCAAAACACCCACAAGACCAAAGACTAGTTAATTAGTTAGTTAATTCATCAACCAAAGTTTTAAGTGAAAAGAATTAAACAAGAACACAACACCACTTAATAAATAAAAACTATATAATCCATACCAAGATAAGTCTTCACCCTAGCAACACTTAATTAATCTAGCCAAGCATTGGCTTTACAACTTGCATACTATATTTGGTGTTGGAAGAACACATAGTAGTGAGTGTATATGGGATTAAAGAAGGTGTTTGGGTGAGTTTTAGTGATCTCTCTCTCAACTCTCAATCAACAAGTGTTTATGGAGTGATCCCAAGCTCCAAAGGTCACTTGCAAGACCCTCAAGGTGGCTGAAGTGTGAGATAAACTTGGGTGAAAAGGGATGCCCAAAATGTGGAGTGGAGGCCTCTATTATAGGCAAAACAACCCAAGCACGCCCTTAACGGAGTTCTGGCACGCCCCTGCTCGACAACGCATATTGTTGCAGAGTCCTTTTGTGCATAATTGTCAGTACCAGGGCATGCATGCCCGTGCTGTTCTCCATGGCATGCCGGTGCTCTTCTGTAAATTGTAACCGTCTTGTCCGTCTTGGTCGGTTTGAGCCTTGGAGAACACGCTGCAGTAAAGCACGACTGTGCCACTATGTGGAGCACGCCCGTGCACATCCGAAAAACTCAGATTTGACTCCTGTTGACTTGGAAATGTTGACTGTTTGACCTGGGATAGGAGCACGGTCGTGCGTAGTCCTGAGCACGACCGTGCTTCATCTGGATCTTCGCTCAAGGTCTCAAATCCTTGTCATTTATGCCAGTTTTCACTTCTTTTCACTTTCCACCTTCAATACCTTCAATTATCATCAAAAGGAAACAAACCGTGACAATACCAAGATAAAAGCATGAATTTGGGTGATAATTAGGTGAAAACATGTATATAAAACCTGCTAATTTTTAGACTCATCATATCACCTCACACTTAGACGTTTGCTTGTCCCCAAGCAAACCAAAACCTAGGCAACGAAACTAGAGTAAAAATAGGCGAGTGTGGTGTGACAAGTCACAAAAACCCACCTCCTATGAGTCCCTCCTACTCAACACATCCTTGGTAGATGTTTCAGAAAGCCTTAGTGCGCCTAATCAAACGTCCCTCAAGTGTCTTACTTCATATTTTTCTCACTATCTCACTCGAGTGTTATTTGGGGGTGATAACTCAGATTCATCCCAAGGCAAGCACAGACCATAGGCTTGTACACAAATCGAATCTCCACCGCTATAAAATGGTGAGAAACTGCAAATCACAAGGACATTTGAGGGGTGAAAATGATGTATTGGTAAATGGGTAGGAAGGGTGTCTACTGTCATGTTTGGCTCGGGCAGCGGTTGTGACATAATGGGTAAATGTCAAACTCTAAATGATGGGCTTAATGAAACTCGTCCCCCGAAGACTTACTGCTCTGACGTCCCTACTCTGCGAATCTTTCGGTCTTCACACCTAATTACCTCCGCTAGGAATGTCCTAGAAATAAATCTTCTAATAGAACTGTTTCTTTTAGCCCGCTTTTTGTCGAGCTTTTTGACTTATTTTTCAAACTCTTTTTTTAACAAGACAATACAAGCATTGCTTTGGTGAAGCTTATTCTCTGGTATGTTAACTCTGGATGCTTGTTTTTCTTCAGTTGCCAAAACTTTTCTCGGTGAACACCGTGATGTCTGGTCTATTCCTCTTCATGTCAAAACTGCCCAAGAGTGTCCCAATAGCCTGCAGCACACCTTCTTTGCCAAGATCACGACATGGGCTAGTGTGATGAAATGAAAAAGGCTAAGGCTCAAGTGGGGAAACTAGGTGAGGGATAAAGTTATGGAAGGCTAATGGAAGATGGAAGGGGTGTGTCCTAGGTGCCTTGATCACTTTTACAATCTCTCACCTCAAGTGCAGTCACGAAACGGATAAGTTGCATAAGTTCTAGCTGTAACATGCCAAGGATGAATATCTCTCTCAGTCAAATAAACGAGCATTAGTGGTATCTACAAGTGGGTGTGCTCGAGAAGTCTCAAGATACTCACATGGAAAGGGTAGACGCTCGAATATGAAGTAGAAGACACTTTGAGTTGGTTCTTTTGGCGATGCCAAAACCTTCAAAAATCTCCTATTCAGGTCTTTGGGGTGGACTCAAAGGGTTTGAAAAAGGTTTATAGTTACTCTAAAAACATTTTGAAAACTCTTGCCTTCTAAATAGGTTTTTTTTTGTTTGCTTGGCTCAAGTGGTGGTAAAATTTATCAAATTTTATCACCTCACACTTAATTCTTTAGCATATTTTTGAAATTATAATTTTGTAAAAAGTATATGCTAAGAATTAAGCGGGACGTAGTTACGTCTTTCCCTAACAGGCTAAAAGTTGTTCGGGCATAATATGAAATCAAGCCGTGAGAGAGAACACCTGTCATGGATATATATAGCTACCTACAAAGTATGAAAAATAAAAACTACTACTACTAATCTACTAAGTCCTAATGCCGAGAAGGCATACTTGGCGGTGAGAAAATAAAACGGGAACGATCATACCTTAGGGTCCTCGATTGCTTTCTTACCTTATGCACCAACCTCTCAACTTATTCTTCTAATCTACTAATCCGGACTGCCTCCCAGGTAGAGCCACGTTTAAGTCTTTGGCTGGACGAAAGGCAGTTTGGTCAAGTGTGAGCTGGCATCTCATCTACCTCCTCGTCGACCAAGAACTCGAAGTATGGTTTAAGCTGGTGACCATTGACTTTGAATAGAACTCCCATTTCTCTCTCCAAATCAACTGCCCCATAAGGATAGATCTTCTTCACTATATATGGCCCAGTCCATCTTGACTTTAGTTTTCCAGGAAACAACTTGAGCCTCGAACTGTAGAGTAACACTTTCTGACCTTCTTGAAATGACTCCTTTCTTATAAGTCTTTGATCATGGAACTTGTTGGTCTTTTCATTGTAGATGAGAGAATTATCATAAGCTTGCTGGTGGAGTTCTTCAAGTTCATGAAGCTGAAAAAGTCGGTATTGCTTGACATCTTCAGGATCATACTTTTACTACTTTCGCCCAGTAAGCCCTATGCTCCACTACCAATGGTAAGTGACACGCCTTCCCGTACACGAGTCTGTATGGTGTGGTACCAATCGGGGTCTTGTATGCCGTACGTAGTGCCCAAAGTGCATCGTCAAGACGATCGGCCCAATCTTTTCTGTCTATCCCCACAGTTCTTTCAAGGATTCGCTTTATGGGCCGATTTGTAACTTCTACCTGACCATTGGCTTGGGGATGATAAGGAGTGGAGAACCTCTACTGACAACCATATCTCTGTAGTGCTTTCTCCAACTACTTGTTGCAAAAGTAGGATCCTCGGTCACTGACGAGAGCTTTTGGTACACCAAACCGAGCAAAAAGAGCCTTCAAAAACTTGACAACGACCCTAGCATCATTTGTTGGCAGTGTCTGTGCCTCGAACCATTTAGAAACATAGTCAATTGCAACAAGAATGTAGAGATTTCCCTTGGACGGTTGGAATGGTCCCACAAAGTCTATACCCCAAACATCAAAGATTTCACAGACAACAAACCCGGTATGTGGCATTTCATCCTGGGCATTGATATTGGCGGCTCTTTGGCATGCGTCACAACCTTGGACGAAAGCGGAAACGTCTTTGAAGATTGTGGGCCAATAAAATCCTGCTTCATAAACTTTTCGAGCCATATTTACCGCGGCGTGGTGCCCTCCCGTAGGACCATCATGGCATTGTCGTAGAATCTCTTGGGCTTCCTTCCCGTGAACACACTGGCGAATAACACGATCGGGGAAAATACGGAAAAGGTAGGGATCCTCCCACAGATAATACTTCAAGTCGGAAAAAAATTTCTTCCTTTCATAATATGACTGTCCTTTAACAAGCATTCCACTGGCCAAATAATTTGCATAATCAACATACCAGGGAAACGAGTCTGGGTTTTCGATTTGGAGAATTTGTTCATGCGGGAAGTCGTCATGAATTTCGTCTCCCTTTTTGTCGGGTGGTATTTCTTCGAGACGAGACTAATGATTGGCTGCAACATTTTCGGCCCCCTTTTTGTCTTTTATTTCTATATTAAATTCTTGCGGCAGGAGAATCCATCGTATGAGCCTCGGCTTCACGTCTTGCTTGTTGAAGAGATGGCGCAAAGCGGCATGATCAGTGTAGACGATGGTCTTTGACAAGATAAGGTACGAATGAAACTTTTCAAAAGCGAATACCACAGCAAGGAGCTCTTTCTTAGTTGTCGTGTAATTTTCTTGGGCATCATTGAGGGTATTACTTGCATAATAGATTGGGTGAAACACTTGTCTTTTCTGTAGATGCACGTTTTGCGACTAATGCTTTTGGATTGTACATAATATGATATTTTGGTAAAAACGAGGGGTCGAAGGTGGGATTCCATGGGTCGAATGTAGATAAGGAAGGTCGAAGGAAGCTTAGTTTGGTCAAAGGAAGAAACAGATGACATATGTGCTGATTCGAGCTCTATATAGGGTCGAAAGTGCACATTCGACCATGTCGTGGGGTCGAATGTACAGGCCTATATAAGCTAAAAGTTTTGTTTTGTAATTAACTTTTGCCATTTTGCGTGTGTGTGTCAACTAAGTTTTCTCTCTGAGTTCTAGAAGAGTCTGAAACTTGTTTATTTCATCTTAAACCTTTATTGTAAACATTTATAACAATGTTTATGAATGAAATGGATATTGAAAAGGTGAATTACTGTGTTTGATTCGATTTCTATCATTTTGTAATTGATCTAGGGTTTCCGCACCTGGATTGATAAACTTGTATGATCATATAACTGTTTTTGTTGAAAACGATCCTTCACATTTTCATTGCCCCAAAACTGCTCCTACCGCCATATTGCTTGCATCACACATTAATTCAAATGGTAGGTCCCAATATGGAGAAATGACAACCGGTGCTTCAACCAACTTTCTTTTCAGGCAATTGAACAGCTCAAGAAAATCTTCAGAAAACACGAACTCACGATCTTTTTCAAGAATCTAAGTGAGTGGACAAGCGATCTTCGAGAAATCCTTGATGAATCTACTATAGAAACCGGTATGAGGGGGAAGCAATGAAATTGCTTCAACTTTAGCCTTGTCAACCTCGATCCCTTTGTCTGAAATCTTGTGCCCCAGCACAATTCCTTCCTTCACCATAAAGTGGCACTTTTCCCAATTGAGTGCCAAATTCACTTCTTCACATCTTGCCAACATTTTCTTGAGATTGCCCAGACAATGATCGAACGAACTTCCAAAAACCGAGAAGTCATCCATAAAAACTTCCATAAAGTCCTCAACCATGTCGTGAAAGATGGCTACCATGCAACGTTGGAAAGTCGCGGGGGCATTGCATAGCCCAAATGGCATCCTCCTGTAAGCGAACGTGCCATATGGACAAGTGAAAGTGGTTTTCTCGTGGTCTTTGGGGTCAATTGGGATCTTAAAGTACCCATAAAAACCATCGTGAAAACAATAATATTGGTGCCCGACCAATCATTCCAACATCTGATCAATGAATGGTAGGGGAAAATTGTTCTTCCTTGTAGCGTCATTGAGCTTCCTATAATCAATACAAACCCGCCAACCCGTGACCTTTCTTGTGGGGATTAGTTCATTCTGGGCATTGGTCACGACTGTCATACCACCTTTCTTTGGGACCACTTGGACAGGGCTCACCCAAGGTGAATCAGAATGGGATAAATCAAGCCGGCGTCAAGCAGCTTAATTACTTCTTCTTTCACGACTTCCTGCATCTTGGGGTTAACTCTCCGTTGTCTTTGCACACAAGGGCGGTATTCATCTCCATGAGGATCTTGTGTGTGCAAAGTGAAGGGCTAATACCTTTAATATCCATCAACTTCCAGGCGATTGCTTTCTTGTGCTGCTTCAAAACTTCCATCAACTTTTATTTTTCTTCTTTTGACAAACCGGTTGCTATGATAACGGGAAGCTTGCAGTCTTCTTCAAGAAAATCATACTCCAGGTGGGATGGCAATTCTTTGAGTTCCAAGGATGGTGGTTCTTCAAATGAGGGCTTGGCTTTTTCTTCGGGACTTCTTTCTTGGAGTTGAGTTTCTTTGGGCTCTTCTTCAGGAAAAAATTGCTCAATGTGATAACTTTCAAGGACCATGGGATCATTTTCATCTGTCGAGGAAGTGTAATCATCAAAATCATCCCCCTCTGTCACACCCCGCCAAGGCGGAAACACGGGAATGCGACTATCGAAAGGTTTTCAAGCACAAGGTTCAAGCAACACACATTTTTATTAAGAGGGTGTTTGGGATTGAGTTTCAAACCAACTTTTTGAAAAAGCCAATAAGTCAATAAGCTATTTGTGTAACCCAAAAGCACTTTCTATTTTGAATTTTGGCTTTTAGCTTTTAAGGGTGGAAAAGCTGTTTTTGAAAAGTTAGAAATCCTGGCTTTTGGCTTTTGACTTTTGGAAAAAAAATTACAAATCTACCACCCATACAACCAATATACACAATAAGTTAAGCGAAACACTTAAAAAATAACAATCTATTGACTTTTTTGACGTTTATCATCCCAAAAGCTAATACAAACACTTTTTTTAAAACTCCTTTTAAAAAAGTCATAAGTCAATAAGCACTTTTGACCAAAAGGACTTTTGCATTTCCAAACTCAATCCCAAACACCCTCTAAAATAGTACCACCATGAGAGATGGATATTGTCATAAATTATTCAACCGACATGGCATTGTCTTGAAAAATGAGATAGTAACTGAAAATCATGGATTTTAAACAAAAACATCACATGACTAACAAGATCCACTCCAAGCGGTACCACCCTAGTGCATGCTAAAACCTTTCTCTCAAACCCCTGCTACTCTCCATCAATTACGTGAAAAACATGCACAAAGATTTGTCAACAATAATGTCGGTGAGTTCACAGGTTTAAATGTACTAAGTAAAACGCTTGTGTAATTCGTGTATGACCAATCATACGCTAGCTAAGCAAATGATCACTGTGCAAACCATGAGTCCTGTTTTGGTCAAAAATTACTAAGTAGAAATAATTTTGTTTTCCAAATTAGAAAATGTGAGGTAGAGTGCTATAAATGTTTAAACAAGTTTGTAACTTAGTTTTATTTTGAAAATAGTGTATCAGGATGCTAAAGAAGCAAATATATGACAACTATGCTCGGGATGGCAAAGGTGGAATTCGGGATGGACAGTTATATCCTGAGGATGTAACTGTTGGTAGATTGATGAAATAGGCTAAGACCAATGAATGTAAATGTAATGCAACAAGAGAACAACACTCGATGTACGAGGAAAGCCATTGATCAGTTGCAGATCACCGGCATAAAACCTAGGGAGGAGTCTAGGCCCCTGCCTTGTTTGTGAATATTAAAATGGTAAAACTATTACAACTTTGGATGAAAGATTGGACGAGTGTACTATGATTACAATGATTTGTGTGAGTGTTCTCTGAATAGCAGATTGTGTGTGTAGTTCAAGTGATAATAATGTGTCCTATACTCCTCAATCATCCCCATTTATATAGTACATGAGAATAAATAAAGAAGCCCGTGTGATCCGCTGGTCTTCAATGTTGGTTAAGGCTGTTTCAGGTGAACGTTGAGTAGGTTTCAACTGAATATAGTCGTTAAATAGCTGTTTCCCCTTTCTTCGCCTATATTTAATGCAAGACGCTTACGGGTTTGACCTCTTCCTTGAGCTTGGACTTGGCTTGCAAGTATTTCATCGTTATTCTTGATTTCCTTGACTGATTGTTGACAAATAGACGTTGGAGAACAATTACGAGTCCGTATTGTACCTACAATTATATCATGTAAAGATAGGTCGTTAGTCCATCCTCAGGATGTGCACATGCTGAAATATAGTTACATCCTGAAGTCTGTTAAGTCCTTCAGCATCCTGAGGTTGCTAAATTAGGAATATAAGATAAAACATCCTGAGGATTTTCACCACCAACAATTGTCCCCAAAAATATGTTACCATTAACACTTAATGGTAAAAATATTTTTCTTAATCAAAGAGTTTATCCGATAAGATCAACTTGTTTTTATTCAAGATCTTAACGGCTATATTTTAGGCTGAATCCTCGTGATGATCGTTACGTATCATCATATCATGCCGCCTATATCTAGGCTTTTCCATCCTCTTTATAATCAAACGAGATTAAAAAAGGTAACTATTTTTACGCCTTCCTTGTTCTCTTCTTTTCTTCATTCTTGCAAAAAATCTTTTAAACAAAAATTTCTGAGAATGAGCAAGAAGCTAACAAGGGCTTCTGGAAGTGTTGGGATCCCTAAGGTTTCACACCCCAGAACTTGATCAACGATCCTGATCAAGAGATTTATACTTTCAATGATAGGGATATCCAAACCCTTAAGAGGTCAGGGGTCTTCCCTAGTTCGGCTGTTTTTCGTCCCTTTGACTTGAATGCAAAGTCTGACTTTGCTTCTTCTGTTTGGGTTTGCTTTTGCTACCTGCCATTCCAACTAGGTCTTAGGTATCCATTCCCATCGTTCATCAAAGAATTCTTTGATGCAACAGGGATGGCGTTTGCCCAGACTATGCCTGAGATCTGGAGGATCTTAATGTTCTATAACAGGATCATTGAGAATCATGGCATCCAACTTCAGCTTGGAGACCTGTCATATGTGTATAAGTTGAGAACACACGGGTCAAACCGTTATGTTCTTCAGCTTATGGAAAAAGAACCTCCTTTTCTTTTTAACGTCATAAGATCTGATAGGCCTTGGAAATCTAAATTCTTCTTTGTGAGAAGGGATTCCATTCCTTATGGGGATGAGATCCATATATACTGGTTAAAGAGTGGTAAATACTTTGTTAAATAAAAGAAAATGATAATTACATCTTGAGGATGTTAGTGATATTCTAAGTCTTCTTTTGTTTTGCAGGTGCTTGCTTTGCAAAACTTGTTACCCCTTTAGACAACGCTTTTATCAGGTATAAGAAGGTGATTGAACTACCAGCTTCAGCAAGGACTTTCGAGGTAGAAGAGAGTGTCTCTACAAGTCAAGCCACTGAGATGTCTGGTTAGTTTTGTCTGTTACATCTTGAGGATGGATTTATCTTGATTCCTATGTTCATGTATTAACCTGTGTTTTTCTCTTGTTTCAGCAAAGAAACCTGACTACTTTGACCTTGATGAGATTGATAGCCAGGAAATTAAGGCTCCCAAGATGACAAGTCCTCCTCCTACACCCAAGCCTAAAGCTAAGGCTTCTTTCAAGAAAAGGAAGGCTGCCAGTACCTCTACACAAGAGACTTCTCCTTTTGAAGGTCTTAGTTGTGATGCCAACTTAGGCAAGATTTCCCAGTTTATTCTCCAGGTATGCTGCTATCCTGAGAATCTTAAGGGTTAAAATACTTACCTGTTTTGTTTGTACTTGTAGGGGCACGAGTATCTTCTGAAGTCTATGGATGACGTCAATAAAGAGTTTGTTGATACTAAAGCCAGGCTTGAGGATGCAAAGAAGTCTGCCCTTGACAAGAGTAAACAGCTTGAGAAGAAACTGGCCAAGGTGGAAACTAAGCTAAAGATGGTGAGGTCTACTTAGGCTAAGAGTGTGCGGGATCATCAAAAAGAGATGGAAGAGTATAAACAGGGTTTGATGAGGTCTGCCACAATCTCAGTTTTCCAGGCTAGGGTGAGGATGGCTTTGCAGGCCAAGGATCCCAACTTCAAACAGGAAGATTGGGATGTTGAAGTCTGGCAGGAGAAGATCGTCACACTGGGTGGAAAGGAGGTGGCGTCTAAGTCTACTCCTATCACTGATCCTCAGGGTGCTGCTAAAGAGACTGAGGTGACGGAGGCTGAGGTGACGGATGTTGGGGTGGCCAAGGAGTTTCAGATTGAGGAACCAGTGGGAAATGAAGGATGTGATGACTAGGCTAGAGCCCATTCTTTAGAGTTTTGTGTGGTGGTCTTTTAGGATGGTTGGTTTGTGAACAATTCAAACAATTTTATTTTATATTTGTATGAACAATGAAAGCTTTTGGGGTGGAGGGATCTTGACTTACAAGATGAAGCCCCAAATCTTTCCCTAACCTGGCCTGAAAATGTTGACCCCTGGTGGATGGGTCCTGGTTTTGGATGAAACCAGGGGTTGACATCATTTTTGAGTTTGATGAACATGGTAACAACTTTTGACGCTACATCCTTGTCTTTTTTCAATATTCTGCAAACACGAATATTAGGTTTTAAAGGAATGATATGAATAATACCTTTATGTTCTTTTTATCAAGTAGCCTTCTTAGATTGATATCTTTTCTTGTCATCTTCAAGATGGTCTTCATTCTCCTGAGGATGTCCGTAGTTCTCTTTTCCCTTCGTCATCCTTAGGATGGACTCCATAATCCTGAGGATGTCCCCAGTGTAATGTCTTCAAGATAGACTTTAAGTCTGTAATCCTTTTTAACAAAGGTTTAATAAACTTTGATAACAACCTATATAAAGGCAAACATTGTTATCGGACTGGCGACTTAGGCCTTTAAGTAAGCTGGGGTCAAGCCCATTTACAATAACTTGCGACAAGGCCCTGGTGACTTAGACCAAATACGTAAGAGACATTGAAAAATGTCTAAACCTTAAGAGTTCAATATATATCTCAAAACTGATGAAATTGTCAGCCACTTTCACATGGACTGGTCCCACCATCCTGAAAATATACATGAACAACGTGCGCACCAGGCCGGGTTGCTAACCCAATGAGAAAGGTGAAAACCTTTAACTAGAATTATAGCATGTTTATCCCCCGAAAATGTAAAAATAGTAAAATGGGGCCGTGAAACTCACCTGATAGTGTCTAGTGAAGCTTGAAAAGGTGTGATAGCTACCGTCCATCAATACTTGCCCTAAAGTTATTAATAGCATGGTAAATTGTATGCTTTTGGTTGCTTAACATACAAGTTGTTCACCCGACATTCGTGTGCTTTGGTCTTTAGTGTATGTGTGATTGGTTTTGTAAAAATACGCACTTTACCAAGGTTCTACCTTCTTTTAATGTCAAGATGGTATTAACATGTGTTCCGGCCTATTCTAACATGTGTTAGAACCTCATAGCCAAAATAAAAGTGTTATGTAAGCCTCGAACCCATTTGTTTAGGGGTTCAAAATGAGTTAACTTAGGCCGATTAGGGTTCTTGTTGGGTCTGCTGACCTGGAGAAGAACAGATGATTAAAAGCCAAAATATACTAAGTGTTGATCCATGAATAAAGAACAGTTGTTACAATAAAGCTTCCTCCAAAGGTCTGTTGATCCCTAACTACTGCTGCTGCTTGAATCAACTGTTAGAGATAACTGCTGTTGATGAAAGGTCTGATGAACAAGGTCTGAAGGTTAAAAGTCTGATGAAGAACAACTGCTGATCAAAGAACTGAAGAACAAAGGTCTGTTGAACCAACAGCACTTTGGTTCAACAGATGATAGAAGACATCAGAGTTTTAGTTTTACAGAGTTTTGTATTGTCAGTAGTTTCAATGTAACAGTAGTTATAGCTTAGCAGATGTTAGAGTTTGTTAGTCAGTTAGAGGTCACTATCTAGGTGACGTCAGCAACTGATCATCAGAGTTTTGAGTCTGTCTATAAATAGAACAGTACTTGTACTGTTCTATTCATCACTCGTCATTCTCTTTTAGACAAACATTCTCTGAGTGATCAGGCTGAGGGGGAGTTTTAATTGTACAATTGTAATCTTTCAATTAATGAAAGCTTTCGGTTAAAAACAATTATTCTCCATGTTTTGATTTATAGTTTATTCCGCTGCACTTTCCATTTATACTTCATTCATTATTCATACTTAATCAAACAAATCAAAACAAACCAAAACTCAGATCCTAACAATTGGTATCAGAGCTTGGTCAATTAAATCTGATCTAATCAATCAATTTAATACACAGATCAGCTCATAATCATTGATATCGTTTGTTTGTCGGGTTAAAACAGAGTAATAGTTTATTTTCGTTTCAACAGTTAGTAAACAGACTTTGTTTTTGAAAAACCAAGAGAATGACTTCACTCAATCAAGATCCACACAACACTGGCACACACAACAAGCCTCCGATGCTTGTCAGGTCAGAATACAACATCTGGCAGCGTCGGGTGGCTCATGTGTTAGCACAACAGAACACAGGGTGCTGGAAATCGGTAGTATTTGGACCACATGTTCCAATGGTACCGAGTGCCGAGGATCCAAAGATCCAAGTACCAAAGAGTGTTGAGAACTACTCAGAGCAAGATTTTCAAAAAATCGAGCTAGATGCCAAGGCTTTCAGCATAGTAGCCATGGCACTGCCGAATGATATCTATGCCGGTCTCTTGCACTGCAATAGTGCTAAAGAACTGTGGGATGCTCTTAAAGAGCAATTCGGGGGAACTGATGATGTGATTGAAAACAACCGTGAAATACTTAACCAACAATATGAAACGTTTAGTCACATAAAAGGGGAGTCCTTAACACAACAGTTTGAAAGGTTTAACTGTCTAATTAGTGAACTTAAACTGGTTGGTCTAACTTTTCCTATTTCAACACTGAATCATAGGTTTCTTAGATCACTTCAGGACAAATGGGACACTATAGCCATAGTTATGAGAAACTCTATCGGATTCAAAGACCTAACCCTGATCCAGCTTCATGGTAAGCTCCTGACTTATGAAAGGGAGCTTAACCAGAAAAAGAAGCTCCAGGGCTCTGGCAAAGTGTCAGATGACTATGTATTTGGTAATACTGCACTGTTGGGTCAGGATGATGGTTCTGGAAGTAGTAAGGATCAGAGTTATGATCATTACATTGACATAACCACTGGTTTCAATAATGATTCTTACTCATCACCAAACAACTGTGCTTTCACAGCTAGTGGTGATATCCAGGCTTCTGATAATTCATCTTTTGTGTACAATGACTTGCAATATATTGACCCTTTGGACTCAGAAGAAATGGACATCTTACATCAGGTTGCCCTGCTCAGTATTAGAACCAATAACTTCTATAAGAAAACTGGCAGGAGGTACCCAGGTTTACATGGTGGATCAAAGGTGGGGCTGGATAAATCAAAGATAAAGTGTTACAAGTATCACAGAATGGGTCACTTTGCTAGGGAATGTAGGAGTCAAAATAGAGTTCCTATGATTAACTATCCAAACGAAAGACCACAGACCAACACTTATCAAACCATCCCTAATGTACCTAATGTGCAAAACACTGCTCACTTTGCACAAACCCAAACCACTGTTCCTGTGCACTATGTCCAAACCACTGTTCCTCAGTATCACTATGTCCAAACACCTGTTACTCAGGCACCAATGCCAATGACTGTTACTCCACCCTCTGCTCCTGCAGAGACCAGTCAACCAAGTCAACAGAGTTTCTTTACTCAGGGCTTTGTTGATTGGAGCAGTCTACCAGATGAGATAACAGATGACAACATTGCTCTAGTTGCCAACTCTAAAAAGGATTTTTGTTTTATAGCACTAGAAACAATTGTTGAAGAGACTGATTCTGAGGATGTGGTGTCTTTGTCTGAAAATGTGACTGATAGTGTTGTTGGTGAAGTTGTTTCAGCTGAAGAATCTGAAGTGGAGGTTGTGAATCTCTCAGACCCCTGGGGTAGTGATGATTGTGACTGCCAGTGTAACTGTGCCTTGATGGCTGCTGCTAAGGTATCTCCTCAAATCTTAAATGACTTATGCTCAGACAAATGTATTGTGGCATTTGCTAAGATAAAAGAGGTGAATGAAAACTTTAGAAAGAAAATTTTGGATTATGAAATTCAGTTTGAAAAACTCACTAAAGAGTTAAAATCAAAAATGACTGAAAAAGAATCTGAAATCAGCAGTTTAAAACATGAAGCAAGCATAACCAAAGATCAGCTTCAGACTATGATAACAAAATATCATAGTTGTAAAAAGGAGCTTGAGTCCACCCAAGTTTAATGTAAGAAATGGGTGGAATCATCTAAAGGTTTTGAGATGATTGTCAACCAACAATCTAAAAGTCATGTGAAATTTGGGTTTGGTTTTCAAACCACTGATCAAACTTCACAAACCACTGACAAAAAGGAACCACAGTTGGTTGAAGTCATCCCTACCAATTCAAAAGGTCAAGAAATCAAGGTTACTGAACCCAATGGCAAGAAAATCATTCTTGAAAAGTTGGAAGGTACACCCTCATTTGATGAAATTGAGAAATATCAATTTAAACAAACATGGTCAGATGAGTGTGAAGTCCTTGAAAATTTCAAACCAATGACCTTCAAAACCCCTGATGGTAAAATGGCACCACAGGCCAAAGTAATCCCTTTGATAGATCTTCCAACAGATGATCAAACATCTGTTGAAAAGAAGAAAGAAAAGGGGAAAGCCAAAAACAACTTGTTTTGTGATTTTTGTGAAAAGAAGAACCATGTCACCAAAAACTGTTTTCTTCTAAAAGCATATGACATCAACAAAACAACAAGTTTAAATGATTCTAAAACTAAAGAATGTTCAATCTGCAAGAAAAAGAATCACAAAACAAAAGAGTGCCTATATCTCAAAAATTTTGATGAAAAGATAAAAGAGTATATGGCTAAAACTCTTGAAAGTCAAGTGGTGAGTACTTCAAAAGGAAAACCCAAACAGACTTTTGAACTAGTCCAAACATCTGTTACCAAAAGTCTGAACAAAAACTCTGCTCCCAGAGATGTTCAGGTAACAGATGCTCCACCTGCTAACAGATTACCAAGAGGATATGGACAACCCACTTGTCATCGTCTGCCACATGTTTATGAAGAGCCCAAAAGGCCTTCAAAACCAAAAGTGAACAGACACCCTCATGGTTTTCAACATCTGATAGGAAATGATCAAACATCTGCTGGACCAAGTGTTGACATACAAGCACTGGCAAATGGTCAACTGCAGCTGTTGAACCTAGTTCAAAAACTAGTCCAAACCACTGATCATTCTCCTCAACTTAAGGCTGAGACAGCTAAGGACCCATCCAAAGCCAATTTGGCTTTGGACACTCATCAAAACTAAAATCTTTACTGATGTGCAGGGAGCTTCTGCTTGTTTAGACAGATTATGGTATGTAGATAGTGGAGGCTCCAGGCACATAACTGGATGTAGAGCCCTTCTTCTGGACTTTCTTGCACATGGAGGGGGTGATATATCCTTTGGTAATGATTCTAAAGGTAAAGTGTTGGGTTCTGGTATTGTCAAAGCAGGGAGGCTTAAGTTTGAAAATGTTAATCTGATAGACAATCTAAAATTTAATCTACTTAGTGTGTCTCAAATGAGTGACAAAGGCTTTGGGTCATTCTTCACTAAGCAAACTTGTAAGATTGTTGGCCCAGAGGCTGTTGAAAAGATTAACACCATCATTGCTGAGAGCAAAGCACAACTTGTTGCTCACAGAAGTGGCAATGTGTATGTAGTTGATATGTTGAAGGATAACCCTATGGCAAATGTTTGTCTGTTCTCAGCTGCCTCTACCAAAGAGACAGAATTGTGGCATAGGAGACTTGGTCACACCAACCTTCAAACTATCAACTCACTCTCCAAACAAAACCTTGTCAGAGGTTTGCCATCAAAAGAATTTAAATGTGATGAGCATTGTGTTTCCTGTCTAAAAGGTAAACAACATAAAAGCTCTTACAAATCAATTGATGAGTCCAAAACTAGTCAGTGTTTACAATTGTTGCACATGGACTTGTTTGGCATTGTAAAAATCATGAGTCTAAGAAGAAAAAGATTTTGTCTTGTCATAGTTGATGATTTTTCTAGGTTTACATGGACTTACTTTTTACACTCTAAGGATGAGACTGCAGGTATTTTGAAGGACTTTGTCACCAAAGTTGAAAAACAATATGACTTGCCAGTAAAAGTCTTTAGAAGTGACAATGGAACAGATTTTAAAAATAAGGAGTTGGATGATTTCTGTGTGTCAAAAGGGATTGTAAGGCAGTACAGTATCCCAAGAACACCAGAGCAGAATGGGGTGGTTGAAAGGAAGAACAGGACTCTCATTGAGGCTGCAAGAACAATGCTAGCAGATTCTGGTTTACCACTGTCCTTTTGGGCAGAAGCTGTAAACACTGCTTGCTATGTTCAAAACAGAGTTTTAATCAACCCTAGACATCAAAAGACTGCTTATGAAATTCTGTTTAAAATCAAACCACTGATATCATTTTTCAAAGTCTTTGGCTGCCCATGTTTCATTTTAAATCTTAAAGATTCCATTTCAAAATTTGCAGCCAAAGTAGATTGTGGATATTTTCTGGGGTATTCTTCTACTGCTAAGGCCTATAAAGTGTTTAACACAAGGACCAAGACAATAGAAGAAACTCTGAATGTGAAGTTCAATGAACTTTCATCTTTGAAAATCCCAGCAAACCCTGCTGAGTTGTTTGATTTAGATAAATTCAAATTTGAAGATATTACTGTCAAAACTAAACCTGCAGGTACTCCACAATCTCCACAACAAGATTACAGAATAGATGTTGTGGTTCCAGATCACTACAAAGTCTATCCTGCATCAGAGGAAGCAGTAGTTCAAAACAACTGTCAAAACTCTGTCACAGCTGAGTCAGCCACTGTTGGCCAGTCCTATCTCCAAACCACTGATTCACCCAGCCAATCCACTGCTCAATCATCTGTTGACAAAAGTCAAACACCTGTTGACAAAAGTCAGTCCAACTTTACACCACTTGGACCCATTCCTCCACCTCCATTCCAAACATCTGTTGACTCTTCAAAAGTGCCAACAGATGTTATGTCAACAGAGTCTCCAAACCTCTGTCCTTCACCACAAAATGCCATCATACCATATCAGGGAGATCTAATCTACCTAAGAGCTCATCCACCAGATCAAATCATTGGCAACATTAGAGAAGGTGTGCTCACAAGGAGCCAATCTTCAAATATCTGTCTTTTTGCAGGTTATCTATCCCTTTCACAACCTGTCAAGTACCAAGAGGCACTAAAAAGACAACAGTTGGGTAGAAGCCATGCAAGAAGAACTCCTTCAGTTTAAAAGACAACAAGTATGGGAACTTGTACCACTGCCTAAGGATGTTTGTCCAATTGGCACAAAGTGGGTCTTCAAAAACAAAACTGATGAAAGGGGTATAGTTGTCAAGAATAAGGCCAGGTTAGTGGTTCAAGGCTTCAGACAAGAAGAAGGAATTGACTATGATGAAACCTGTAAGCGAAAGATTTCGGATGAAACAGGATTAATTGATCATACAAGTCACAAAACCAGGTGCGGAAACCCTAGTTCTGAACAAACTGATAAAACTCTAATCAAAACACAATCAACATCATTTTCAAAGCTTTTTCATAGATTAACTTTCTCAAATATTCAATTACAATCACACACACGTTAATCTAGAACACTTAAACACTTTCTCAATTACACCTGGAACCTGACTCAAACACACACTCCAACTAAAACTCTCTCTTCTCAAAAACTCACAAAATCTATTTATAGTGTTTGCAGGTTCGCCCCTTTTCATGGTGCGAATGTGGACACTTTCCACATTCGCCCATTTCTAAGGTACGAATGTGGAATCTTTCCACATTCGCCCAGTTTGACTCTACATTCGCCCACTTTCTTCTACATTCGCCCACTTTTTCCACATTCAACCCATCAGCAATCTTTCTAACATATGTTAACTTTGTAGATCCAATCACTAGTCGCACTTCGTGCATCTACAAACTCCTCCCTCGACTATTGATTGGATTGTCTTCGTGTTTAAGTCTTGGTCGTTTTCTGATTATCTGAACCTTCGACATTCTGTACCGGATCACTAGCTAGGGACATACATGAGTAATGCACTAACAATCTCCCCCTTGGACCTAGCTAGTGATGTACCAAAGCAGAAAGTTATCAATTCTTCAAGTCTTGATTGAAAACTTTCCATCTTCATGCACGTTTGTGTCGAAGTTCCTGTCTATCCCTCCAGTAAGCTTTGAAATCTCAGACAGACTCAAGAAATCTTGGCTTTGTCATTTGATGATCCAGAGATGAATATAGACGATAATCTTGATTTCTTCAATCTTCATCATTTCTTTAACCTTTTACTGGCCTCTGTTGTTCTGGTAATCTTGATGTTCAGGTTTGGGTCTTGTTCGGTTACACTCTTTGTCGATGAGTCATGAGTAGAGCACCTGTTGTATTTGATTCTGCAGAAAAATTTACTAAAAACTGCACAAACTACAACCGGCGTTAGACACGACAAATATCTCGGAAGTACTCTTCACATTCCTTTTGACCCTCAATAGTTCTCCCCCTGAACTATAAAGCATTTTTAATATGTACCAGAAACTTGAAAATTTGAAATCTTTTTCAACTTTTAAGTATCTGAATCTTCACATTCAGTATCCCAACATCGGTTATCGAAAATAAAATTGAAACAAAACTTTTTGATTTTTCAAAGTTTATGCTAAAACACACCAAAAATCTTTTTGAATTTTCAAATGTAATTGCATAAAAGTAAATTCAACATATTTTTGTGAAATTTTCCGGTTAAGAGGATCATATCAGTATTGAAACAGTCAGTCATAACTCTTTTTGATCAATTTTCTGTTTTTGTCATTGAGCATCCTACAACCATTACCAGTATATTTGTCCACTTAAACTCAAAATCATCATTCATTGCTCAGCACTTTAGATACATTATGGTAATATTAGATACTGAGTAATGTATGGTCCCCGCATTCGCGACACATTCCCGTATCAAGAATTGCACAAAGCTTCATCGTAACGCGTGATTATATTGAACTTATCCGTTAGTTACAAGGTATGAGGCACAGTGGTGACAGGTCAGCAAATTAATGCTTCAAAGCGACTTGTGCACTCTACAAGGGTGAGGACTAATATCATACATGACTTTCATCATTGTATTGATACGATGCATTAGATAATCTTTGATTATCATCACACATGTTAAGTTCCTCATTCGGTAACTTATGGTTTTGGCTTTATTAGCTCTTTTAATAAGATACCCTGGCTGAATCTAGGTCTGTAAATCAATACAGCAAAAGATCAGTTAGGCTATCCCTAGATAACTTTCAATATAACGACCCGAAACCTCTGATTTTGGCAATCTATCAAACGAAATTTCGGTACTAAGACCATATGTCAACGATACGTTGATCCACATGATTATCAGTTATTGATTTTAAGTTTATATCACCATGCTGAACTTTAAACTTTGATTTCAAGCCTACCAATATATAATTGTAGTGGCTACTCAATGTTTATCAATTTATTTTTGTTTTTAGAGTAGTCTGACAGTCTACTGATGTACTATCATCTCCTCTTTTTCTCCAGGAAAACTCATTTTTGATTTTCTATTTTTTATTTTGATTTTTCTGAAATTTTCTCCCCCTAAAAATCTAAAAATAAGCATATTTTTTTTTTTTTGGATTTTTAAACTTTTTGAGGAAAAACAAAATAAAATGATATCCGATGCGGTTTACTCATTTAGTTTCAAAAACCATTTTCCACTCAGATTGCTTGACTCACTTTTATCTTTCAATTAGTAAACCATTAACAAAGATAAGAGGTAGAGTTTAGAATAAACCATTTTGTAGTATCTGTTGTTGAAATCCAACACCTGAGAGCAATTGCATGGGATTGCAACTTTTTCCGGCTTCACAGATTGGAAACAGACTACAAACACTCTCCTCTCTATTGAAATCTTGTTTTCCTTCTTCAATATCCCTTCATTGACCTTCACCTCTCCAATAAATAGTGTGTATACAGATGCTCCACTATCAACTATCAAAGAATAGCTAATAGGTCTGTCTGAAACAATCTGCACACTTATTAAACAATTAGCACGAGAGAGGTATCCATCCCTTCACAATGATGGGTCGTCCAAGGTCATCAATCCTTGGAACATCAATCCATTCTCCTTTTGAAAAATCAATTGGTTTTTCAATGGATTGATTTGAAGTAGAAATTGCTATTGATTTAGAAAGTGATTTGGGTTTCCAAACACGTTCAGAGTTTATTTTAGATTTTGTTGAAATTGTTTTAATTTGTGACTTTTCAGATTTCTTATTTGAAACCTGCTTCTGAACTTTGTTTGGAATCTTCTCAGACTTAACTGATGAAGACCCAGGTTTAGAGTTATTCTTAGGCTTAGCCTTAGAACTCCTCCTTACCTCAGCAACCCTATCACAATCGCCATTCTTATTTAAAGCAATTTTGTTGCGATTGTCATACACAACAAACTGTTTCCCCTTTTGCTTCTTGATTGGTTTTGGGGATACAGGCTTTTTGACATTGCCTGAATTTCTAGCAAATTTCACTTCGGTCCTTTTCTGTTTAACATACGGACAGGCAGCAATTAAATGCCCACACTCTCCGCAGTTATAACAAGACCTATATTCTTCAAAATTACATGCATACCCGTCATCCCAATACCAATAGGGACAATGAGCTGCAATATGACCAACTTCACCACATTCAAAACAGTTTCTCCATTCAACATAACCATGAGAATACTGTGGTAAGTTGTCTCCCCAATAACCATCAAATCGAGAGGTATATGAATAATCATAAGAGTTATATGATCTAGATGAAAAATTTCTTGAATTCTTTTGATGAAAATTGTTCATCTGATCATTTCCTTTCGATTTGTTTGGTTTTGGTCCTTTTATTTTAGAAGCTTTCTTATTTTCAACATTTTTCTTTTCAACATTTTTCTTTTGATCCTCTTTATTCTCATGTTGGTTAGGACTGAGTTCAAAATGAAGATGATCAAATTGATTTCTAAATTGATTTAACAAATCGATATTATCAACAAAAATACATTTAAGTAAAGATTGTTCGATATTTTCAATTAGAAAATCTTTGTTGAAAATCAATTTGTCATGTCCTTCCAACATGTAGGATCCTTCAACTCCTTCAGGAAACATGAATATGGGTTTTTCTTCAGATTCAGATTCTGAAGTTGGTACCACATTTTCAGTTTTCTTTTCAAACATTTGTTTCTCTTCAGAATCAGAATTAACAACACAAGGTGTTGTGACTTCCAACTCTGATGTGAGATTATTCTTTGAAAAACTTTTATTCATTTCTAACATTTCTTTCTTTAAAGATTCAATTTTATTTAACAAATCTTTTTCATTCTTTTCAAAAACTTTAATTTGGTTTTTACAATTTTCTAGTTCATTTGCTAGTTTCTGTTTGTCCTCAATAAGTGTCATCAATTCACAATTCAACTTGACACATTTAGAACAACTAGCACTTACCTCATCCTCTGATTTATTACCATTATCAGATTTTGCATCACCATTTGATATATCACTCTGTTCTGATTCACTCTGTTTTGAACTTGTATCAGAACTCAAGACACTCCCTGACAACTCACTTGAATCATCATTTCTCATATGTTTGACTAAACACACAACATTTCTTTGAACACCTTCTCTGTTAACACACTTTGTTGATGCACTTTCTGTGGACGTCACTGTCGAATAGACTAGGGTTGAGTCTAGGTATAGTGTTACATGAGATTGTGGTGATCCATAAGGGCATTTTATGGATCTGACGCATTTGTAAAATATAGGACAATACACTGAGCCAAGTTCGACCATTTCACACTGGGCGAATGTGGAAGGTTTCCACATTCGACCATTACAAATGGGCGAATGTGGAAATGCTCCACATTTGACCATCCAAAAGGGGCGAATCTGGAACTTGGGTGTTGTACTATAAATAGCAATCTCATGTGTTTGTATTCATTTTGGTGATTTGAGTTGGTACTTTGAATGCTCTCAAGGGGGAGGTCATGCCCGACCTCCCCCGGCCACGAGATTGATGTTTATCCTACTGATGACAGTGTCTGTAACCGTTTCTGTATTAATACGAATCTGTGATGACGTTGTTATCGTATGTTTATGTCTCGTCTCGAATTCCCCGTCTGAAACGAGTTGTTTACGCGTAATCGATCCGCGAGTTCGGTCCGTAACCGGATTCTCACACTTGTTAACATGTACCATTTCATCAGTTGGTTTCGGTGTCATTGGAAATCCCCTCGAAATTTTTTAGGCACTAAATTCTACGTTCGCCCCTGATACTTCTACTTTCGCCCAAAGTAGTATACCCGAATGTAGAATTTTGACCAGAATGTAAAATATCCAAACACAAGTTCCACGTTCGCCCAAAAATGTCTACGTTCGACCACTTTGATTCCACGTTCGCCCGCCCGACGAATCGAAAGTGGAAAGATAAGCCCGAATGTGGAAACTTCAAACAATAAATTCCAGGTTCGCCCAGAAATGTCTCAGGTTCGACCAGAAAATAACCACTTTCGCCCACTTAGTGTCAGGTTCGCCCACTATGTGTCAGATTCGCCCATTTCAGGTCTGAAAAACGGTTACACTTTGAAAAACGGTTATTTTGATCTCTGATTTTCAAAAGTTTATGGATTTGAATGATCTTTATCAGGTTTTGATTCGGAATTTATTTGGAACAACTTTAATTCTTGGAATTTTAGATTTTATCCACAAATTCAACTTCAAATCAATCAAAAACACTCAAAAACCATTTTCATTCAAAAACAGATGTATTTTGATCAAAATTAGGTCCAAATCAGCTCTGAGTTTATCAAATTTGTTGTTGTATGATCCGTATGGCTCTGATACCACTTTGTAAGCGAAAGATTTCGGATGAAACAGGATTAATTGATCATACAAGTCACAAAACCAGGTGCGGAAACCCTAGTTCTGAACAAACTGATAAAACTCTAATCAAAACACAATCAACATCATTTTCAAAGCTTTTTCATAGATTAACTTTCTCAAATATTCAATTACAATCACACACACGTTAATCTAGAACACTTAAACACCTTCTCAATTACACCTGGAACCTGACTCAAACACACACTCCAACTAAAACTCTCTCTTCTCAAAAACTCACAAAATCTATTTATAGTGTCTGCAGGTTCGCCCCTTTTCATGGTGCGAATGTGGACACTTTCCACATTCGCCCATTTCTAAGGTACGAATGTGGAATCTTTCCACATTCGCCCAGTTTGACTCTACATTCGCCCACTTTCTTCTACATTCGCCCACTTTTTCCACATTCAACCCATCAGCAATCTTTCTAACATATGTTAACTTTGTAGATCCAATCACTAGTCGCACTTCGTGTATCTACAAAACCTTTGCCCCTGTAGCAAGGTTAGAAGCTATCAGACTTTTCCTAGCCTTTGCTGTCAACCACAACATCAAGGTGTATCAGATGGACATCAAGTGTGCCTTCCTATATGGCAAAATTCAGGAGGAGGTCTATGTATGTCAACCACCTGGTTTTGAAGACACATTCCATCCTGATCATGTCTACAAGCTTAACAAAGCATTGTATGGACTGAAACAAGCACCAAGAGCCTGGTATGAAACTCTCTCTACTTTTCTCTTATCCATTGGTTTCACAAGAGGTAAAATTGATAAAACCTTGTTTTTAAAATGGAAAGGAAAAGATTTAATGATTGTTCAAATATATGTGGATGACATCATTTTTGGATCCACATGTAATAAAATGTGTGAGGAGTTTAGGGAGCTCATGACAGCTGAGTTTGAAATGAGTGATATGGGTGAACTTCAATGCTTTCTTGGTCTCCAAGTAAAGCAATTGCAAAATGGCACATTCATTCATCAAAACAAGTATGTGAAAAACTTGCTAACAAAATTTGAGATGAATGATTGTAAGCCATGTAGTACACCCATGAGCACAGTCAAGCCACTCACTATTGATGACAAGGATGAACTGGTTGATCAAACACACTATAGATGCATGATTGGGTCTTTATTGTACTTAACAGCATCCAGGCCAGACATTATGTTTGCAACCTGTGTGTGTGCAAGATCCCAGGCTTCACCTAGAAAGTCTAACCTTATTGCTGTGAAAAGGATATTCAGATACCTAAAAGGTGCTCCCACACTTGGTATCTGGTATCCTGCTAATGGAAACATTGAGCTTTCAGGCTATTCAGATAGTGACTTTGCTGGCTGCCATACCACAAGGAAGTCCACCTATGGAGGGTGCCAGTTTCTAGGGAATGCCCTAGTCTCTTGGCAAAGCAAAAAGCAAGCAGCTGTTTCAACATCCACAGCTGAGGCTGAATACATTGCTGCTGCAAGCTGTACAGCCCAACTCATGTGGCTTCAAAATCAACTACTGGATTTTGGGATAACTGCACTAAGGACTCCACTCATGTTGGATAGACAAGCTGCTGAAAATATCATCAAGAATCCAGTTTCTCACTCAACCACCAAGCACATAGATATCAGACATCATTTTGTCAGAGATAGCTATGAAAAAGGTTTGATTTCTCTGCACCATGTTCCAACAGAGGATCAGTTGGCAGATGTGTTGACAAAAGCTTTAGACACATCTACCTTCACAAATCTGATCTCTCGAATTGGAATGTTAAACATGGATTAAAACACCAAAAATGTTTTCAATAAAAACATTAAAATGTTTTCAGAAAAATCAAATTTTGCTTAAATGACACTTTGGTTGAAAAATCTGTTTTAAAACCACTGATCAGATAAAACAACCACTGTTTCATTCAAACCACTGATAGTTGAAAAATCTGTTTCAAACATCTGATCAGATAAAACAACCACTGTTGGTTGAAAAATCTGTTTCAAACATCTGATCAGATAAAACAACTGTTTTCCATCAGTCTTTTGGTTAAAACAACAGAGGTTGGCAACAGATGTTTAACAAAACAGTTGTATGCCACCAGATGTTTCAACCGTCAGATGTTTGCCACGTCTGCTCTCAAAAGCAGAGTTTTGCCACATCAGCGGTTTCACCAAAGCCTATAAAACCCTGTTTTTCCCCCAACAGCAGTTTTACTGTCTCATTGTATTCAAAATACTGAAAACCGCTTTCCTCTTCATCAAAACATTCCATCCAAAGATCAGTACTTTCATAATCAAAATCCATTAAAATGGATCTCCAAACAAAAGCCACCCATAATTTCCTTCCATATTTGGTTAAAACCGAAGATAACACTCCATTTCATTCCACCATCGACATAATAAATAACTCAAAATACAAAAATATCCTCATTGCTGATGCTCCCATTTACCTGGAAACACTCCAAGAATTCTGGGCAAGTGCTGAAGTCTTGTATCAAGACAAAAAGCCCACTTCCATAATTTCTAAAATTGGAGCCACCAGTATCGCCATAACCCCTGAAATCATATCCACTACCTTCTCATTGAACGACTTGTCAGGTAAGGAAACTTTTCCTAAAACAGAGCTTCACATTGAGTTCCAGGAAAGGGGGTATGATGCACAGATGACTGGATCAACCTTATATAAAAAGTTTTTTCCTCCAGTCATGAAATTTTTCTTCCATACCCTTCTTCTCTGTGCCTCAGCCAAGACTACATCTTTCAATGAAATCCCATTGAGGATACAATACTTGCGATATGCAATGTTGTCAGACTCTGACTTCAATCTGTCTCAGGGATTGTTCTTAGACTTGGTCTCAAATATGAAAGCCATAAAATCTGGCTCAAATAATGCTTTTCTACTCTACCCTAGAATCCTAAGTGTAATTCTACAAAAGATTTTACCAGAAAATGATTTTCAAAAGGGAGAGTCTTTTAAAATGAAAAGTTTAACAGATGAAACTTTCACTAGAATGCTGGGTTCTTCAACCCAAGAAAAAGTGTCAAAAGTGACAAAAGTTTCCAAAACACAACCAAAGAGGACAAAGACAACAACTGTTGTTGAAACCTCTGTTGGTGAGCCCACTGCTCCTGGTGATCATGGCACTTCATCCAGTGCTATGAAACCCACACCAGCCACCAAAAGAAAACGTCCATCATCAAAACCCACCTATCAACCCAAAAAGGGACTTCTGGAAGATGAGATACCAGAAGCTAACCTTGTTGCATCACCAAAGCAACATGAAACCACTGTTGTTACTTCCTCACAACAGTTGGAGATATCTCAACCTAAGCAAACTCCTCAAGAATCCTCACAAAAGGATCTTGTTGTAAGCCAAAGGGAACCTCATACTGAGGCATATGAGTCACTTGACCATATGTTTACAAGTCCATCTCCCAGGGCTAATCAGCTTCTTACTCCACCTACATCACCACCACATGTCCCACAAACCATGCAACCACTGTTTGAAGCTATTGACAAAACTCAGGACAACCCCAGTTCCTCTCCTTCACCTGTCACAGAGAGTACACCTCCACCAGTGACTGGGGCTGAGAAAAGTCAATTAGCTATCCCACAAACAGAAGAGGAGGTTATACTCCCAGAAGTCAATGTTACTTCTGATGAGGTTTCAAGAGAAGCAGCCACTACTGCTGTTGAGACCATTGTCTCACAACAGGACAGTGGTTCCATTGATAAGACTTCCTTGAAGGCAACAACTGATGAGGCCACCATTGTGTCCCCAAAATCAGTTGGAAGTCCCCAGTACCAAGAAAAAGGGGCAGCAGGTTCTCATTCTATGGATTCACCTCCTAGAACTGAACCAGCTAAAACTACCTCTGGTAGGGATTCAGATGATCCTATTAACTTAGGTGATGACTCAAAACTACAAGAATTGACGGTTAAAGTTCAAAACCTTGAATCCTCTGTTGCTGACATCAAAACTGATGTCAAGACAATATTGGAAACATTGGGAAACTTTACAAGGAGTCAACCTTCCACCTCTGACATTGCCAATGAGCTATGGAAATCAGTTTCACCCATCATCATAGCTCACAGAAAATTGGCTGACCAGACACAAGAAACATACATGACCTTGATCAGAAACATGGTGGATGCCAGGTTCAATGACACAAAGGCTGACATCAAGGTGATCAAGGAACACCTGCTGAAGACTACTGGCTCTGCCCCTACCACCATTCTCAGAGATGAAAACGACAATGAATTCACAGCTGATGATGCCAAAAAGGGGGAGAGTGGCAGAGATAGGCTACCAAAATTGAATCCATTTGGTGCACCACCCTCTCAAAAGGGTAAGCCAGCTGCTGACAAACCAGAGTCACCAAAATCAGCTCCACAATCACAGCAACCAAGTGTTCAAACCCCTGTTGCTGAACAAGCTCAAACAACCAAGGCAAAAGAAGTTGATACTTCAACCAATGAAAAGGCTGATAAAGCTGCTCAAGACAAGATGAAAAGGGCTGACACTTTGGAAGCTAAAGCAGAGTTGTTGGTGCAGCTTAAAAAGGAACAACAGCAAGAAGTGGAAGATGTGAATACCTCCAAGAGAAAGAAAATGTCTGCCAAACATACAAGGAAACCACCTTCCAAACTATCTGCTGAAACCTCTGCTGCTGAAACACCTGTTGCCACAACCACTGCCACCACAACATCTGTTACCCAAACCACTGAAACCAAAACAACTGCTACCAAAACATCTGTTCCAACCAAACCAATCACCACACCATCAACCACTAAACCAGCCACAGCTCAAACAACACAACTAAAAACCCAAACAACTGTTGGTTCTACAAAAGGACCAACAGATGTTAACCAAACCACTGCCACCTCTTCACCTTCACCATAAATCTTGTATAGCAGAAAGAGGAAATCCACCTTTGTTATACAAGATGAAAACATCCACACCACACCACCTAACACCCCAATCTCAAAATCCACACCAGTCAATGCCATTCCACTTTCATCTTTCTCACCACACACTTCACAATTCAGATCCCATAGACCACCACCAACCATCACCCCATTGGCTGAGAAGTATCCCCTTGATTTGGATTTAATCAAGGGGGAACTTCAATCCTTCTATAATACTGATCAGCCATCAGACAGAACCTTCCCTTTTCTTAAAGGCTTCCCTGTTCCACTCAATATTGACACTTATCTTAAATTCAAGAGTGAACAGGCTGATGCTGTCATCAAAGAGAAATGTAAAGGGAAGGATGACAGGACTGCTCAGGGCATCCATTCAGCAGAGCTTAGCAAAGTTCGAAGGATTGAAGACTTTGCTAAGACCCTGAGCAATTCCATGTCTTCCATGCCTCTCAGCAAGGATTTGGAAATGGAGGTTAGGGATTCACTGCTAGAACAGATCTTGGCAACCAAGCCTTACAAAGCAACCAAAAATCAATTCACAGGCTGGACTACACATGCTCTCAGAGAAGAACTTATCAGAATTGAGAGCATGGCCAAGAATCCTCCTACTAAGGCCTCTGCCCCTGACTTCAGTAAAGGGAGAGATCAAGCTAGAGCCTTGAAATTCAAGAGAATGAGACAAGAGCTTGAAGCTGCCAAGTATGGAGAGATGAGATCTGTTGCTAGATGGTCTGAGATCAGGTTGATTGAAACATACAAGAAATTGGAACAAGAAAGAAAGACCAATCCTAACCTACCAAGAAAACCAGTCTATGATGATGCATCTAAGAAACCTTCACAGGCCTTTACACTAGACAGTTTACTTGAAACCTCTGATCTTTCCATTGCTGCTAGAAGATAATTCAAAAAGCAGAAGGAAATGTCAGAAGAGGATACAAGAAAGTTTACTGAAACTTATGTAAAAGAAGGTCTCTTAAACCAAATCAGATTCTTCTCTGACCCTGTCATAGAGAAGTTCAGAGAACTCATTGGCAGGCCTCCATCACCTAACTCATCAAAAATAAAGATGCATCCCAGTCACTCCTCTGATTCTAAAATTCTAAAATGGAAGTCTGACAAAGAGACCCATGAATAGACATTGCTCAGATCAGATGGTAGTGTTCAGAAGTTAAGTATGGATGATGCACCTGGCCTAAGTGCTGAAGATCTCCAGACCCTTCTGAATTTGACACTGGAAAGAGATGCTGAAGACCTCTTCTCTCTAAGCTTTGAATTACAACTTAAAGGGCAAATAAGAGAAAGTCTGATGAGGAATAAAGATCAAGAATAAAGCAGAGTTTTGGCATCATCTGTTCTAGGGGGAGATTGTTGGGTCTGCTGACCTGGAGAAGAACAGATGATTAAAAGCCAAAATATACTAAGTGTTGATCCTTGAATAAAGAACAGTTGTTACAATAAAGCTTCCTCCAAAGGTCTGTTGATCCCTAACTACTGCTGCTGCTTGAATCAACTGTTAGAGATAACTGCTGTTGATGAAAGGTCTGATGAACAAGGTCTGAAGGTTAAAAGTCTGATGAAGAACAACTGCTGATCAAAGAACTGAAGAACAAAGGTCTGTTGAACCAACAGCACTTTGGTTCAACAGATGATAGAAGACATCAGAGTTTTAGTTTTACAGAGTTTTGTATTGTCAGTAGTTTCAATGTAATAGTAGTTATAGCTTAGCAGATGTTAGAGTTTGTTAGTCAGTTAGAGGTCACTATCTAGGTGACGTCAGCAACTGATCATCAGAGTTTTGAGTCTGTCTATAAATAGAACAGTACTTGTACTGTTCTATTCATCACTCGTCATTCCCTTTTAGACAAACATTCTCTGAGTGATCAGGCTGAGGGGGAGTTTTAGTTTTACAATTGTAATCTTTCAATTAATGAAAGCTTTCGGTTAAAAACAATTATTCTCCATGTTTTGATTTATAGTTTATTCCGCTGCACTTTCCATTTATACTTCATTCATTATTCATACTTAATCAAACAAATCAAAACAAACCAAAACTCAGATCCTAACAGTTCTCTCAAGACCAAGCAATGTGTTTTAAGGTGCCAATGGTAGAACCCAATTATAAATTTCTTTCTTGTTAAACATTTAATGTCGAAAGTAAATCAAGTGTGCTTGGTTTTGATAAAAAAAAATTACTAAAGTTGTTACCATAATGTGAGAACCGATTGTTAACCAACAAAGGAGGTTTCTTGACAATTTGGCTTACGTAAACCGATTGTATGCAAACATAGTGAGTTGTGTTAGTACCTAGTCCAGATTCCGATTGTTTAAGGCCTAACATAGGACTTGCTAGTGTTTGTGTATGAATAAAGAGGTGTCCATAAGTGTATGCTAGTGTACAAACATAGAATCGATTGAAATCATCCATTATAATAAGATCTGTTTTGCAAAACAAGGTATTATTCTAAGTGGTGTGTTAATGGTTGGATGATAATAGATCAAGAGGGTCGGCTGATCCATGTAGGCCGAAGGAAAAACAAGGAAAAAGGGGTGAGTTAACTTACCTAGATCGAGTAATGCCAAGGTGGTTGAACTTGATCTTGTCCCTTGAAGCTTCCTTGCTTGTAGAGGTTGGTTCTTAAGTGAGGGTGGGTTGTGGTTCGGATTAAAGACAACCGAGAGAGAGAGAGAGAGAGAGAGAGATGTGAGGTGTGGTTTCAAGTGTCCAATTGTGCCTCTATTTATAATGGATCAAAGGGGGTAAGGACAAGATCAAAAGAAGCAAGCTTATCATCTTGGTTGAAGTTCTTGTTTATGAATCTTTTCATCTTTTGATGCATAGCCAATTTGGTTAAGAGTTTAGTGAGGATATGGCAAGTCAACTCTCCTTGGTTATGCTTCACTTCTTGTCTTAATCCCTTTTTGGTGTAATTGATGTCATCACAAGTGATTACCTCCTGCTCCATGCTTGTCCATCCTTGAAAGATTCCGGGCCAATGCATGCTTAGGACGAAAGGGACTTGTCCTAGATCTCATATCTTTGTCTTGTTGTAGGATAGTGATGGTTCCATAGCCTTCCCCAATTTCGATTGGTGTTAGCCATTTTAGGAAGTTCTAGCTGTGAATGAGAGGCTATCCCTAGTGGTCTTTGCCAAATTCATGTAACTTTGAGACACCATGTGTGAAAGGGATATGTGGGAATGTTTTTGATATGTGTGTGCACATGTTCGGCCAAGATTAAGACAAAAAGGAGGTTTCCTAGTTGAGGTTTATAATCACTAAGAGTTTAATTGTACCATGTAATAGTTACCTCTTATGTGTAAGTGTGTACTTGATGATCAATCATTGTCATGTGATCTTGGGTGAGATTGGCCGAATGGTTTATAGTTGTAAGGGTGATAGTGACTAGTCCAAGAACATATACTTGTCATGTGTGTGTATCGATTAGAGAGTATGTGTTTATGGATGTATGTGCATGCGTATATATATATATACACACATGTGTTCATAGCCAAGTGTTTATTTCCAAGATAAGTTCAAGTAATTATCAAGTTATGCAACCCTTTTCCTAACCATGGTGTTGGTGGAATAGGTTGTGAGGTCGAGTAGGTGTTCGTGTCCGATCATCTCTAGTTATTTTAGACGTAGGAACATCTAAGTAGGTGATCATGTGTCGGGTGTTGACTAGGAATTGATGACGACATTAACATGTATTATGCTTACAGGTTACGTACATGAGTTATTAGGTGCTAGTATATGATAATATTAATGATCCATGAACATGTGTTAGTAAAGTGCTATCATGTGTTAGAGAGTGGTGGTCTTATTGAATGCTTGTTTGATGATTTGTCCGGATGCTGTATGCATAATCCACAGTTCTTGATTGAGTTTTCTGTTTAACTCATGCTTCACTAGACTGGGGGCGGTATTACTCAAGTAAAATGTGTAAAGATGCACATATAATGACAATTAATAAACGAAAAACGTACTGATGTTGACCTGGATTGTTGACTCTTGTCACCTTCTCCCCTTGTTTTGCAATTTCGTCCGCGAATCGAGTCTTCGTATTAGTTTCAATGTTCGTAGGAAAGAGAGCTGGGTACTTGCGTCTAATTTGGTCTTCGCGTTCCCAAGTAAATTCGGGACCACGCTTTGCATTCCATCTGACTTTCACAAGTTTAGTGCGGATCCTTCTCAATTTCTGGACTTTCCAATCGGTCACCTCGATTGGCTCCTCAATGAAGTGGAGTTGATCATCGATGTGAATTTCTTCCGGAGGAATGATCAAGGACTCATCGGACAAGAACTTCGTTAGATTGGACACGTGGAAAGTGTCATGAACAACACTAAGCTCTTCTGGTAACTTGAGCTTGTATGCCACGGGACCAACCCTAGAAAGTATCTCGAACGGACCTATGTATCGAGGATTAAGTTTTCCACGTTTGCCAAACCGTGGTACACCCTTACAGGGTGAGACTTTTAAGAGTACCTTATCGCCAACCTGAAATTCAAGCGGTTTGTGACGGCGATTAGCGTAGCTCTTTTGAGGATCTCGAGCGGCTTTCAAGCGATCATGGATCTGAAAGATCTTGTCAGTTGTTTCTTGAACGAGCTCGGGGCCATTCAAATACTTGTCTCCAACTTCTGCCCAACACAAAGGGGATCTACACTTACGTCCATACAGGGCTTCGAAAGGTGCAGCCTTGATGCTGGTATGGTAACTGTTATTGTAAGAGAACTCAACCAACGGTAAATGAGAATCCCAATTTCCACCGAAATCGATCACACAGGACCGAAACATATCTTCCAATGTTTGGATTGTACGTTCACTCTGGCCATCGGTTTGAGGATGATATGCTGTGCTCATATCTAAGCGAGAGCCGAATGCGTCCATCAATGTCTGCCAGAATCTGGAAGTAAATCGACTATCTCGGTCGGAAATGATTGATACAGGCACGCCATGCCTAGTTACAATCTCTTTGATGTACACTTGGCGAGTTTCTCTAGTTTGTCGGTTTCCTTAATCGGCAAGAAATGCGTGGACTTAGTCAACCTGTCAACAATTACCCAAATCCATGGAGATCTGTTCCCATTTTCAAACAGGAATCTCTGGTTGCTGAAGTAGACCGGACGGTTTCTGATACTCCGCTTTGACTTTCCAACATGTAAGGCATCGGCTGACGTATGTGGCAATTTCACCTTTAAGGTTGGGCCACTAGTAAAGTTGCTTCACATCTTTGTACATTGTTAGGATCTGAGTTTGATTGTTTTGATAGTTTAGACAAATAATGAAATTAATGAAGTGAGATATAAATGGAAAGTGCAGCGGAATGATAAACTATAAATCAAAACAGGAGAATAATTGTTTTTAATCGAAAGCTTTCATTAGATTGAAAGATTACAATTGTACAAGTACTCCCCCTCAGCCTGATCACTCAGAGAATGTTTGTCTTAAGAGAATGACGAGAGTGATAAATAGAACAGTACAATCACTGTTCTATTTATAGACCAAACTAAACCTCTGATGATCACTGCTGACGTCACCTAAGATAGCGACCTCTAACTGACTAACAACATAAAACATCTGCTAACTATAACTACTGTTACATTGAAAACACTGCTAATACAAACTACTGTAAAGGAAAACTCTGATGGTCTTTATCATCTGTTGGATCCAAAGTGCTGTTGGTTCCAACAGACCTTTGTCTTCAGTACTTGATCAGCAGTTGTTTCTTCATCATATCTTTGTCTATCAGTTGTTTGTTCAGCAGACCTTTCAGCAGCAGCAGTTGTCTTCATCAGTTGTTTGGTGTAGCAGTTGTTAGGGTCAACAGTCTTTTGGGGAAAGTATCTTGAATCAACTGTTTTATTCAAAGGATCAAAAGATAGAATATTTTGGCTTTCTAATCACCTGTTCTTCTCCAGGTCAGCAGACCCAACAATCTCCCCCTAGAACAGATGATGCCAAAACTTAGCTTTATTCTTGATCTTTATTTCTCATCAGACTTTCTCTAATTTGACCTTTGAGTTGTAATTCAAAGCTCAATGAGAAGAGGTCTTCAGCATCTCTTTCCAGCTCTAGATTCAGCAATGTTTGGAGATCTTCTGCACACAGGCCATGTGCATCATCCATGCTGAGCTTCTGAATCTTTCCATATGATCTGAGCAGAGTCAATTCATGGGTGTCTTTATTTGACTTCCATTTTAGAATTTTAGAATCAGAGGAATGGCTGGGATGCATCTTTATTTTGGATGAGTTTGGTGAAGGAGGTCTTCCAATGAGTTCTCTGAGTCTCTCAGTTGTTGGATCAGAGAAATAGCGGATTTGATTAAGGAGTCCCTCTTTCACAAAAGTATCAGCAAACTGTTTCTGTTCTTCTTCTGTCATCTCCTTCTGCTTTTTGAACTATCTTCTTGCAGCAATAGATAAGTCAGAAGTGTCCAGTAAGCTGTCTAAAGTAGAAGCCTGTAGAGGTCTCTTGGGCTCATCAGCATAAACAGGTTTTCTTGGTAAAGTAGGGTCTTTCTTCCTGTTTTCTTCCAACTTTTTGTAGGTTTCAACTAATCTTAGCTCAGACCATCTTGCCACAGACTTCATCTCTCCATAATCAGCAGCCACAATTTCTTGTCGCATTCTTTTAAACTTTAGAGCTCTGGCTGGATCTCTGCCTTTGCTGAAATCAGGGGCAGAGACCTTTGAAGGAGGATTCTTGGCCATCTCTTCAATTCTGATTAGTTCTTCTCTGAGTGCATGAGTGGTCCAGCCTGCAAACTGTTTCTTGTTTGCTTTGTAAGGCATGGATGCTAAGATTTGTTCAAGAAGAGAATCCCTTACTTCCCTTTCCATGTCACTACTGAGAGGCATGGAAGACATTGAGTTGCTCAGGGTCTTAGCAAAATCTTCAATCCTTCTCAGTTTGCTAAGCTCTGCTGAATGGATGCCCTAAGCACTCCTATCATCTTTCCCTTTGCATTTCTCTTTTATGATGGCATCTGCCTGTTCACCCTTGTATTTCAGATAGGTGTCAATGTTTTGGGGAACAGGAAAATTCTTGAGAGATGGGAAAGTTCTTTCTGATGGCTGATCAGTATTGTAGAAGGACTGAAGTTCCCCCTTGAGTAAATCAAGTTCAAGAGGATACTTCTCAGCCAATGGGGTGATGGTTGGTGGTGGTCTATGTGATTTGAATTGGGAGGTGTGTGGTGAAAATGATGAGAGTGGAATGGCATTTAAGGGTTGTGTGAGTGGAGTATTGGGTGGTGTGGTGTGGATGTTTTCATCTTGCACAACAAAGGTAGACTTCCGTTTTCTGCTGTCCAAGATTTTTGGTGATGGTGATGTTGCAGCAGTGGTTGGGTTAACCTCTGTTGGTTCTTTTGTAGAACCAGCAGTTGTTTGGGGTTTTGGTTGTGTAGTGGTTGGTTTGGTTGTTGGTTTGGTGGTTGGTTTGGTAGTATCAGATGTTTTGGTGGCAGTGGTTGTGGTATCAGTGGTTTTGGTGGTAGTGGTTTTGGGAGCAGTGGTTTCAGCATCAGGGGTTTCAGTAGATAGTTTGGATGGTGGTTTCCTTGTATGTTTTGCAGAGATTTTCTTTCTTTTGGAGGAACCCACATCTTCAACTTCTTGATGTTGTTCCTTTTCAGCTGTATTAACCTCTCTGCTTTAACTTCCAGAGTGTCAGCCCTCTTAACCTTGTCTTCAGCAGCCTTATCAGCCTTTTCATTTGCAGAGGTGTCAACTTCCTTTGCTTTGCTGGTCTTGGCAGTTTCAGTAGCAGCAGAGGTTTGAGCACTTAGTTGTTGTTGTTTTTGTGGTGCTGTTTGGGTAGACTCTGGTTTGTCAGCAGTTGGTTTACCCTTTTGAGAGGGTGGAGAACCAAAAGGATTTAATTTTGGCAACCTATCTCTGCCACTCTCCCCCTTTTTGGCATCATCAGCTGTAAATGCATCATCATCATCATCTCTGAGAATTGTGTTAGGGGCAGAGCCAGTAGTCTTTAGCAAGTGGTCCTTGATCACCTTGATATCTGCCTTGGTGTCATTGAACCTGGCATCCACCATATTTCTGATCAGGGTCATATATGTCTCTTGAGTCTGATCTGCTAGTTTCCTGTGAGCTATGATGATGGGGGAAACAGATTTCCATAGCTCACTAGCAATATCAGCAGTTGATGGTTGACTTTTGGTAAAGTTGGCCAGAGTTTGCAATATTGACTTGACAATCTGATTTGATGTCAGCAACAGAGGTTTCAATGGATTGAACTCTATCCGTCAATTCTTGGTATTTTAATTCATCACCTAAGTTAATAGGATCATCTGAATTCGTACCAGTGGTAGTTTTAACTGGTTCAGTCCTAGGAGGTGAGTCCAGGGAATGAGAACCAGATGCCCCTTGGTCTTGGTTCTGGGGACTTCCAACTGATTTTGGGGACACAATTGTGGCCTCCTCAGTTGTTGCCTTCAAGGAAGTCTTAGCTATGTAACCACTGTCCTGTTGTGAGACAATGGTCTCTACATCAGTAGTGGCTGCTTCACTTGAAAACTCACCAAGAGTTACATTGAACTCTGGGAGTGTAACCTCCTGTTCTGTTTGTGGGTTGACAGATTGATTTTTCTTAGGCCCAGTCACTTATGGAGGTATACTCTCAGTGACAGGTGAAGGAGAGGAACTGGGATTATCCTGAGTTTTATCAATTGCCTCAAACAGAGGTTGCATGGTTTGTGGGACATGTTGTGGTGAAGGTGGAGGAGTAAGAAGAGAATCAGCCCTGGGAGATGGACTTGTAAACATATGATCAAGTGACTCATATGCTTCAGTATGTGGTTCCCTTTGGCTTACAACATGATCCTTTTGTGAGGATACATGAGGAGTTTGTTTGGGTTGAGATATTGCCAACTGTTGTGAGGAAGTAACAACAGTGGTTTCAGGTTGCTTTTGTGTTGCAACAGGGTTTGCTTCTGGTATCTCATCTTCCAGAAGTCCCTTTTTAGGTGTGGAGGTGGTTTTTGTAGATGGTCGTTTTCTTTTGGATGTGGCTGGTGTGGGTTTCACAGCACTGGATGAAGTGCCATGATCACCAGGAGCAGTGGGCTCAACAACAGAGGTTTGAACAACAGTTGTTGTCTTGGACCTCTTTGTTTGTGTTTTGGAAACTTTTGACACTTTGGTTACTTTTTCTTGGGTAGAAGAACCCAGCATTCTTGTGAAAGTTTCATCAGTTAAACTTTTCATTTGGAAAGACTCACCCTTTTGAAAATCATTTTCTGGTAAAACCTTTTGAAGGATTACACTAAGAATTCTTGGGTAAAGTAGAAAAGCATTGTTTGAGCCAGATTTTATGGCTTTCACATTGGAAACTAAGTCCATAAACAGTCCCTGGGAAAGATTGAAGTCAGAGTCTGACAACATAGCATACCCCAAGTACTGAATCCTTAATGGGATTTCATTGAAGGATGTAGTCTTAGCCGAGGCACAGAGAAGGAGAGTATGGAAGAAAAACTTCATGACTGGAGGGAAAAACTTTTTAGATAGTGTTGATCCAGTCATTTGAGCATCATACCCTCTTTCCTGAAACTCTGTGTGAAGCTCTATTTTAGGAAAAGAGTCCTTACCTGACAAGTCGTTGAGGGAGAAGGTTGTGGATATTAATTCAGGTGTGATGGAGATGCTTGTGGCTCCAATTTTGGAAATAATGGATGTAGGCTTTTTGTCTTGAAGCAAGACTTCAGCTTTAGCCCAGAATTCTTGGAGGGTTTCAAGATGGATGGGAGCATCAGCAGTTAGGATGGTTTTGTATTTTGAATTTAAAATGATGTCAATGGTGGAATGGAATGGTACGTTGTCTTCTGTTTTAACCAGATATGGTAGGCAATTATGGGTGGCTTTTGTTTGAAGATCCATTGTAATGGATTTCGTGTGTGAGAGGGACTGAAATTTGATTAGGGGTTTGAGGAAGAAGAAGGAGGTTTGAGTATTTTGAATACAATGAGACAGTAAAACTGCTGTTGGGGGAAAACAGGGTTTTATAGCCTCTGGTGAAACCGCTGATGTGGCAAACCTCTGCTTTTGAGAGCAGACGTGGCAAACATCTGATGGTTTAAACATCTGGTGGCATACAGCTATTTTAGTAAAAGTCTGTTGCCAACAGCTGTTGTTTAACCAAAAGACTGATGAAGTAACAGTTGTTTTATCTGATCAGATGATTGAAACAGATTTTTCAACCAACAGTGGTTAGAATGAAACAGTGGTTGTTTTATCTGATCAGAGGTTTGAAACAGATTTTTCAACCAAAAGAGCTATTTTTAAGGAGAAAATTGATTTTCTGAAAACATTTTAATGTTTTTATTGAAAACATTTTTGTTGTTTTAATCCATGTTTAACATTCCAATTCGAGAGATCAGGTTTGTGAAGGTAGATGTGTCTAAAGCTTTTGTCAACACATCTGCCAACTGATCCTCTGTTGGAACATGGTGCAGAGAAATCAAACCTTTTTCATAGTTATCTCTGACAAAATGATGTCTGATGTCTATGTGCTTTGTGGTTGAATGAGAGACTGGATTTTTGATGATATTTTCAGCAGCTTGACTATCCAACATGAGTGGAGTCCTTAGTGCAGTTATCCCAAAATCCAGCAGTTGATTTTGAAGCCACATGAGTTGGGCTGTACAGCTTGCAGCAGCAATGTATTCAGCCTCAGCTGTTGAAGTTGAAACAGCTGCTTGCTTTTTGCTTTGCCAGGAAACTAAGGCATTCCCTAGAAACTGGCACCCTCCAGATGTGGACTTTCTTGTGGTGTGGCAGCCAGCAAAATCACTGTCTGAATAACCTGAAAGCTTAATGTTTCCATCAGCAGGATACCAGATACCAAGTGTGGGAACACCTTTTAGGTATCTGAATATCATTTTCACAACAATAAGGTTTGACTTTCTGGGTGAAGCCTGGGATCTTGCACAAACACAGGTGGCAAACATAATGTCTGGCCTGGATGCTGTTAAGTACAATAAAGACCCAATCATGCATCTGTAGTGTGTCTGATCAACCAGTTCATCCTTGTCATCAACAGTGAGTGGCTTGACTATGCTCATGGGTGTACTACATGGCTTACAATCATTCATCTCAAATTTGGTTAACAAGTTTTTCACATATTTATTTTGATGAATGGATGTGCCATTTTGCAGCTGCTTCACTTGGAGACCAAGGAAGCACTGAAGTTCACTCATAGCACTCATTTCAAACTCTGATGTCATGAGTTCCCTAAACTCCTCACACATTTTGTTACATGTGGATCCAAAAATGATATCATCCACATATATTTGAACAATCATTAAATCTTTCCCTCTCCATTTTAAAAATAAGGTTTTATCAATTTTACCTCTTGTGAAACCAATGAATAAGAGAAAAGTGGAGAGAGTTTCATACCAGGCTCTAGGTGCTTGCTTGAGTCCATACAATGCTTTATTTAGCTTGTAGACATACTCAGGATGGAATGTGTCTTCAAAACCAGGTGGTTGACATACATAGACCTCCTCCTAAATTTTGCCATATAGGAATGCACATTTGATGTCCATCTGATACACCTTGATGTTGTGGTTGACAGCAAAGGCTAGGAACAGTCTGATAACTTCTAACCTTGCTACAGGGGCAAAGGTTTCATCATAGTCTATCCCTTCTTCTTGTCTGAAGCCTTGAACCACTAGCCTGGCTTTATTCTTGACAACTATACCCCTTTCATCAGTTTTGTTTTTGAAGACCCACTTTCTGCCAATTGGACAAACATCCTTAGGCAGTGGTACAAGTTCCAATACTTGTTGTCTTTTGAACTGAAGGAGCTCTTCTTGCATGGCTTCCACCCAACTGTTGTCTTTTAGTGCCTCTTGGTACTTGACTGGTTGTATGAGGGATAAAAAGCCTGCAAAAAGACAGATATTTGAGGATTGGCTCCTTGTGAGCACACCTTCTCTGATGTTGCCAATGATTTGGTCTGGTGGATGAGCTCTTAGGTAGATTAGATCTCCCTGATATGGTATGATGGCATTTTGAGGTGAAGGACAGAGGTTTGGTGACTCTGTTGACATAACATCTGTTTGCACTTTTGTAGTGTCAACAGATGTTTGGAATAGTGGTGGAGGAATGGGTCCAAGTGGTGTAAAATTGGACTGACTCTTGTCAACAGATGTTTGACTTTTGTCAACAGATGATTGAGCAGTGGATGCAATAGGTGAATCAGTGGTTTGAGGATAGGACTGGCCAACAGTGGCTAACTCAGCTGTGACAGAGTTTTGACAGTTGTTTTGAACTACTGCTTCCTCTGATGCAGAATAGACTTGATAGTGATCTGGAATCACAACATCTGTTCTGTAGTCTTGTTGTGGAGATTGTGAAATACCTGCACTGTTAGTTTTGAAAGTAATATCTTCAAATTTGAATTTATCCAAATCAAATAACTCAGCAGGGTTTGCTGGGATTTTTAAAGATGAAAGTTCATTGAACTTCACATTTAGAGTTTCTTCTATTGTCTTGGTCCTTGTGTTAAACACTTTATAGGCCTTGGCAGTAGAAGAATATCCCAGAAAATATCCACAATCTACTTTGGCTGCAAATTTTGAAATGGAATCTTTAAGATTTAAAATGAAACAAGGACAGCCAAAGATTTTGAAAAATGAGATTAATGGTTTGATTTTGAACAAAATTTCATAAGCAGTCTTTTGATGTCTTGGGTTGATCAAAACTCTGTTTTGAACATAGCAAGCAGTGTTTACAGCTTCTGCCCAGAAGGACAGTGGCAAACCAGAATCTGCTAGCATTGTTCTTGCAGCTTCAATGAGAGTTCTGTTCTTTCTCTCAACCACCCCATTTTGCTCTGGTGTTCTTGGGATACTGTACTGCCTTACAATCCCTTTTGACACACAGAAGTCATCCAACTCCTTATTTTTAAACTCTGTTCCATTGTCACTTCTAAAGACTTTTACTGGCAAGTCATATTGTTTTTCAACTTTGGTGACAAAGTCCTTCAAAATACCTGCAGTCTCATCCTTAGAATGTAAAAAGTAAGTCCAAGTAAACCTAGAAAAATCATCAACTATGACAAGACAAAATCTCTTTCTTCTTAGACTCATGATTTTAACTGGTCCAAACAAGTCCATGTGTAACATTTGTAAACACTGACTAGTTTTGGACTCATCAATTGATTTGTAAGAGCTTTTATGTTGTTTTCCTTTTAGGCAGGAAACACAATGCTCATCACATTTGAATTCTTTTGATGGCAAACCTCTGACAAGGTTTTGTTTGGAGAGAGAGTTGATAGTTTGAAGGTTGGTGTGACCAAGTCTCCTATGCCACAATTCTGTCTCTTTGGTAGAGGCAGCTGAGAACAGGCAGACATTTGCCATAGGATTATCCTTCAACATATCAACTACATACACATTGCCACTTCTATGAGCAACAAGTTGTGTTTTACTCTCAGCAATGATGGTGTTAATCTTTTCAACCACTTCTGGTCCAACAATCTTACATGTTTTCTTAGTGAAGAATGACCCATATCCTTTGTCACTCATTTGTGATACACTAAGTAGATTAAATTTTAGATTGTCTATCAGATTAACATTTTCAAACTTAAGTCTCCCTGCTTGAACTGTTCCAGAACCCAACACTTTACCTTTAGAATCATTACCAAAGGATATATCACCCCCTCCATGTGCAAGAAAGTCCAGAAGAAGGGCTCTACATCCTGTCATGTGCCTGGAGCCTCCACTATCTACATACCATAAACTATCTAAGCAAGAAGAAGCTCCCTGCACATCAGTAAAGAGTTTAGTTTTGGTGAGTGTCCAAAGCCAAATTGGCTTTGGATGGGTTCTCAGATGTCTCAGCCTTAAGTTGAGGAGAATGATCAGTGGTTTGAACTAGCTTTTGAACTAGGTTCAGCAGCCGTAGTTGACCATTTGCCAGTGCTTGTATGTCAACACTTGGTCCAACAGATGTTTGATCACTTCCTGTCAGATGCTGATAACCATGAGGATGTCTGTGCACTTTAGGTTTTGAAGGCCTTTTGGGCTCTTCATAAACATGTGGCAGACGATGACAAGTTGGTTGTCCATATCCTCTTGGAAGTCTGGTAGCTGGTGGAACATCTGTTACCTGAACATCTCTGGGAGCAGAGTTTTTGTTCAGACCTTTGGTAACAGCTGTTTGGACTGGTTCAAAAGTCTGTTTGGGTTTTCCTTTTGGAGTACTCACCACTTGATTTTCAAGAGTTTTAGCCTTGTACTCTTTTATCTTTTCATCAAAATTTTTGAGATACAGGCACTCTTTTGTTTTGTGATTCTTTTTCTTACAAATTAAACATTCATTGGTTTTAGAATCACTTAAACTTGTTGCTTTGTTGATGTCATATGCTTTTAGAAGAAAACAGTTTTTGGTGACATGATTCTTCTTTTCACAAAAATCACAAAACAAGTTATCTTTGGCTTTCCCTTTTCCTTTCTTCTTTTCAACAGATGTTTGATCATCTGTTGGAAGATCTCTCAAAGGGATGACTTTGGCCTGTGGTGCCTTTTTACCATCAGGGGTTTTGAAGGTCATTGGTTGAAAATTTTCAAGGACATCACACTCATCTGACCAGGTTGGTTTGAATTGATATTTTTCAATTTCATCAAATGAGGGTGTACCTTCCAACTTTTCAAGAATGATTTTCTTGCCATTGGGTTCAGTAACCTTGATTTCTTGACCTTTTGAATTGGTTGGGATGATTTCAACCAACTGTGGTTCCTTTTTGTCAGTGGTTTGTGAACTCTGAGCAGTGGTTTCTTGAAAACCAAAGCCAAATTTCACATGACTTTTAGATTGTTGGTTGACAATCATTTCAAAACCTTTTGATGATTCCACCAATTTCTGACATTCAACTTGGGTGGACTCAAGCTCCTTTTTACAACAATGATATTTGGTTATCATAGTTTGAAGCTGGTCTTTGGTTATGCTTGCTTCATGTTTTAAACTGCTGATTTCAGATTCTCTTTCAGTTATTTTTGATTTTAACTCTTTAGTGAGTTTTTCAAACTGAATTTCATCTTCCAAAATTTTCTTTCTAAAGTTTTCATTCACCTCTTTTATCTTAGCAAATGCTACAATACATTTGTCTGAGCACAAGTCATTTAAGATTTGAGGAGATACCTTAGCAGCAGCCATCAAGGCACAGTTACACTGGCAGTCACAGTCATCAGTACCCCAGGGGTCTGAGAGATTCACAACCTCTACTTCAGATTCTTCAGCTGAAACAACTTCATCAACAACATCATTAGTCACACTTTCAGACATAGACACCACTCCCTCAGAATCAGTCTCTTCAACAATTGTTTCTAGTGCCATAAAGCAAAAATTATTTTCAGAATTGGCAACTAAAGCAATGTTATCATCTGTTATCTCATCTGGTAGACTACTCCAATCAACAAAGCCTTGAGTGAAGAAACTCTGTTAACTTTGCTGACTGGTTTCTACAGAGGCAGAGGGTGGAGCAGCAGTCATTGGCACTTGTGCCTGAGTAACAGGTGTTTGGACATAATGATACTGAGGAACAGTGGTTTGGACATAGTGCACAGGAACAGTGGTTGGGGTCTGTGCAAAGTGAGCAGTGTTTTGCACATTTGGTATAGGGGTGTTTTGGGAAAACTGATAAGTGTTGGTCTGAGGTCTTTGATTTGGATAGGTGATCATAGGGGTACCATTTTGACTCCTACATTCCCTAGCAAAGTGACCCATTCTATGACACTTATAACACTTGATCTTTGATTTATCAAACCCCACTCTTGACCCACCATGTAAACCTGGGTACCTTCTGCCAGTTTTCTTATAGAAGTTATTGGTTCTAATACTGAGCAGGGCCAACTGATGCAAAATGTCCATTTCTTCTAAGTCAACAGGGTCAATGTATTGAAGGTCATTATACACAAAAGATGTGTTATCAGATGCCTGGATATCACCACTTGCTGCAAAAGCATAGTTGGGTGATGAGTAAGAATCAGTGTTAAAACCAGTGGTTATATCAATGTAATGATCATAACCCTGATCCTTACTACTTCCAGGAACCTCATCTTGACCCAAAAGTGTTGTATTCCCAAATACATAGTCATCAGACACTTTTCCAGAGTCCTGGAGCTTCTTTTTCTGGTTAAGCTCTCTCTCATAAGTCAAGAGCTTACCATGAAGCTGGGTCAGAGTCAGGTCCTTAAATCCGATAGAGTTTCTCATGACAATTGCTATAGTGTCCCATTTGTCCTGAAGTGATCTAAGAAACCTATGATTCAAAGTTGAATTAGGGTAAGTTAGACCCACCAGTTTTAGTTCACTAATTAGACAATTAAATCTCTCAAACTGTTGTGTTAACGACTCTCCCTTCACGTGACTAAACGTTTCATATTGTTGGTTAAGTATTTCACGGTTGTTTTCTATCACATCCTCAGTCCCACCAAACTGCTCTTTAAGAGCATCCCACAACTCTTTTGCACTATTGCAGTGCAACAGTCCAACATAGATATCATTTGGTGGAGCCATGGCTACAATACTGAAAGCCTTAGCATCTAACTCATTTTTTTGAAAATCTTGCTCAGAGTAGTTTTCAACACTCTTAGGTACTTGGACCTTGGGATCTTCGGTACTCGGCACCATTGGAACATGAGGTCCAAAGACAACCGACTTCCAACACCCTGTGTTTTGCTGTACTAGCACATGAGCTACCCGACGTTGCCAGATATTGTATTCAAATCTGACAAGCATCGGTGGCTTGTTGCTAGTGCCAGTGTTATGTGGATCTTGATTAAGTGAAGTCATTCTCTGATTTTTTCGAAAACAAAATCTGTTTACTAACGGTTGAAACGAAAATAAACTATTACTCTGTTTTCAATCCGATAAACAAACGATATCAATAATTGTGAGCTGATCTGATTATATTAAATTGATTGGTTAGATCGGATTTAATTGACCAAGCTCTGATACCAATTGTTAGGATCTGAGTTTGATTGTTTTGATAGTTTAGACAAATAATGAAATTAATGAAGTGAGATATAAATGGAAAGTGCAGCGGAATGATAAACTATAAATCAAAACAAGAGAATAATTGTTTTTAATCGAAAGCTTTCATTAGATTGAAAGATTACAATTGTACAAGTACTCCCCCTCAGCCTGATCACTCAGGGAATGTTTGTCTTAACAGAATGACGAGAGTGATAAATAGAACAGTACAATCACTGTTCTATTTATAGACCAAACTAAACCTCTGATGATCACTGCTGACGTCACCTAAGATAGCGACCTCTAACTGACTAACAACATAAAACATCTGCTAACTATAACTACTGTTACATTGAAAACACTGCTAATACAAACTGCTGTAAAGGAAAACTCTGATGGTCTTTATCATCTGTTGGTTCCAACAGACCTTTGTCTTCAGTACTTGATCAGCAGTTGTTTCTTCATCATATCTTTGTCTATCAGTTGTTTGTTCAGCAGACCTTTCAGCAGCAGCAGTTGTCTTCATCAGTTGTTTGGTGTAGCAGTTGTTAGGGTCAACAGTCTTTTGGGGAAAGTATCTTGAATCAACTGTTTTATTCAAAGGATCAAAAGATAGAATATTTTGGCTTTCTAATCATCTGTTCTTCTCCAGGTCAGCAGACCCAACATACATCTTGTCAGCTCAGGGATGGACCGAGTATTTAGACTTGTGGGCTTCCTCAAGAATAACGTCACGTAGACCACCAAAACGTGGCACCCAGATCCGATTGGCAAAATACACTGTGCCGTCAGAACTTGTTTCTAACAGATTAACCATCTTGAATAACGACTCATCCTTCAGATTCTCACTTTTCAGAGTTTCCTGCTGAGCGTCGCGGCTACGGGTAGTGAGATTTGTATAGATGGTCAAACCTAGCGCACGCACACGCATGGCCTTAACTCGTTCCTTCAGGCGTAGGGCGTCAGCCACAACGTTGGCTTTTCCCGGATGGTATTTAATCTCACAGTTGTAATCGTTCAGCAACTCAACCGATCTACGCTGCCGTATGTTCAGATCCTTCTGATTGAAGATGTGTTGCAAGCTCTTATGATCAGTGAAAATGGTGCACTTAGTGCCATAAAGGTAGTGCCTCCAAATCTTGAGGGCAAAGATCACTGCACCTAACTCGAGGTCATGAGTGGTGTAATTCTTCTCATGAACTTTGAGCTATCAGGATGCATAGACAATAACCTTATTCCTTTGCATGAGTACACATCCAAGACCTTGATGAGAAGCATCGTAATAAACTACGAAATCATCGGTACCCACAGGAAGAGAAAGAATCGGAGCACTGCACAGACGGTCCTTTAAAACCTGGAACGCGTTCTCCTGCTTGATTCCCCAATATAATTTCTTGTCTTTCTGCGTTTGGACAGGCAATGGCTGGGCAATCTTGGAGAAATTTTTGATGAACCGTCGGTAGTAACCGGCTAATCTCAGAAATTGTCGCACTTCAGTTGGTGTCTTGGGTGCAGCCCAATCCTTGATGGCTTCAATTTTTGTGGGGTCAACTTTTATGCCCTTCTCGTTCACCACGTGATCGAGGAAATGGACTTCTCGAATCCAGAACTCGTACTTTGAGAATTTGGCAAACAATTTCGCGTTTTTGAGCAACTCTAAAATCAATCGAAGATGATATTCGTGCTCTTCTTGGGTTCGCGAGCAGATCAAGATGTCATCGATAAAGACAATTACGAACTTATCTAAGTAGGGCTTGCAGACTCGATTCATGAGGTCCAAGAAAACAGCAGGAACATTTGTTAACCCAAATGGCATGACTAGGAATTCGTAATGCCCATAACGAGTTCGGAATGCAGTCTTCGGAATGTCATCTTCCTGAATCCGCAACTGATGATAATCCGAAGGCAGATGGATCTTCGAGTAGTAGCTGGACCCTGCAACTGGTCGAACAGATCATCAATTCTTGACAACGGATACTTGTTCTTGATGGTCAGCTTGTTCAACTCCCGGTCGTCAGTGCACATGCGGAAACTTCCGTCTTTCTTCTTCACGAACAGGGCAGGTGCTCCCCAAGGAGAGAAACTAGGGCGAATGAATCATTTGTCTAACAATTCTAGCAATTGATTAGACACCTCTTGCATTTCAGATGGCGCCAGATGATACGGAGTGCGGGCTACAAGGGCAGCTCCTGGGACTAGATCAATACGAAACTCGACCTGCCGTGGAGGGGGAAGTCAGGGCAAGTCTTCTTGAAAGACTTCAAGATAGTCTCGTACGACTGGTATGTCCACAAGTTTCCGATCTTTGGCCTTTAGTTCAACAACGTGTGCCAGGAGAGCGACACAACCCTTCCTTAAACACTTCTGTGCCTTAATGCAAGATATGACTCGAAGAGTAGCTCCACCTCGGTCTCCTCGAATCGATAGGCTGTCACCATCGGGCAAGGGGATACGAACCAGCTTCTCATGACAGATAATCTCAGCACGGTGCTTGGATAACCAATCCATGCCGATGACAACATTGAAACTACCCAACTGAATAGGTAGCAAGTCAATGCGAAAGGTACGACCACCGAGTTCCAGAACACAATCCCTAACAACTTCATCAGACGAAATCAACCCCTATTGGCCAACTCTATGCTATAATGAGTGTCCAACTTAGTTGACTTTAACCCAAGAGAATTCTTAAAGTCGGTCGACACAAAGCAAAAATCAGTGCCTGAGTCAAACAGGACTGATGTAAAATGATTGTTAAGGAGAAACATACCGGTAACTACGTTAGGATCTTCATGTGCTTCGTCAGCTCACAGCACGAATGCTCGACCGCGAGCTTGATTCTTGGGCTTAGGGCAGTCTTTGCGGAAATGGCGGGTAGCTCCGCATTCAAAACACTCATTCTTGGCGGGTGGAGTGTTGGCAGCCTTAGCCTTGCAGTTAGCGGTTTGGTGGCCTCGACGATTACAGTTTTTGCACAGGATGCTTTCACATGTGCCTACATGGTGATAGTGGCATTTGCTGCAGTAGGGATGGGGCCCGTTGTATTTGCGTTTGGGCTCCTCAGCAGCAGAAGTGGCAGCAAAAACCTTTACAGTTTCCTGTTGCTTGTGGGACGAGTTCTTACCCTTCTTAGAGCCAGATCGCTTACGCTTACCTCCAGAACTCTCTCCCGCATCTACAATCTTCTGATTCAAAGAACCCATACGAACAGCATCGTCGGTCAGACTGTGAGCTAGAGTAACAACAACTTGGATAGTGGTAGGTGCAGACGCAGTGACCATGCTTCGAATCTTGTGGGACAAACCCCAGATGTACCGCTCAACTCTCTTGTATTCCGGTGTAACCATGTGAGGAACTAGTCGAGAGAGCTCATGAAAGCGGGTAGTGTAGGCAGTCACTTTAGCATCTACCATGGCAAGATTCCAGAATTCTGCCTCCAGCTTTTGCAGTTCACTCCTAGGACAGTATTTCTCCATGAGTAGAGTCTTGAGATCGGCCCAGGTGAGATTGTAAGCCGCATCTCGACCCATGGTTTGAACTTGAATATTCCACCACGTGAGGGCTTCATCTTGGAAAGTGCAAGTAGAGTACTTCACTTACGGGTCCACAGAGCAACCGCTGATGTCAAGAACTGACTCAGTCTTTTCGATCCAACGGACAATACCGACGGCACCCTCGGTACCGCGAAAGTTCCATGGTTTGCAAGCCATGAAAGTTTTGTACGAACATCCGTGAATGGAGTTTTCAACTTCATTGTCCATTTCGCTTCCTCGTCGGCGTCTTGTACCTCCAGAGCCTCCACTGGAATCAGCTCGAGCTGCATCATGTCGAGCGATTGCCTCAGCAATCACCCTAGCTAGCTCAGCGGGAGTGGTTGGTAATGGTTCGCCATCGGTTGTTCGCGCAGATTATCGGGTTTGCATAACTAAAAACACGCAACAAACATAAGAGATATATATACATGTAATCATATAACAATCAACACAAGCATGCATAGTAATTAAATCACATCCACAATCTATTTACTTGTCAACAAATATTATCAAAAAACTGTCATCAATTACAATTTTGAAAGCATAGAATCGATACAGATGTTGGAGGAACTCAAGATGTTGAAACCGCTCTAAGAGTAATATAACCAGATGTCTACACAGACATTCTAATACTTAAAAACAGTCTACAGCCCTAAAAGTCTATATGACAACTGTCCAGATGAACGATTTAGATTGTAACTTACAAAATACGACGATTATTAATGTTAGATGAACTTATTTTTACTATTATTAAACTACTAAATAATGTTATCATAAATATATAAAATATGTAATTATAGTTTTTATAATTCAAAATATAATATTTTCAAAATTAATAACTACATCTATTATTACATGACAGACTTTTTTAACCAATGACCTAAATTTTACTCATTAATAAAAAAATAATAAAACATTTGATGACTTGTCAATAGATGTTGATAAACAACTGTAATCCATTACAAGTATCCACTGAAGGATAATATAACCAGATTTTTAAAACAGACTTTGTAATGAATATCAAACAAAATAACTATGAATTTAAATTACACCAGTCTTTTCAAATTCCTAATTAGTAACAGTCGCTACAGCCCTAAAAGTCTTTGGTGGACAATGTACAGCTGAACTATCTAGATGCAACCTGACAGAAAATACAGCTGCAATTAATGCTAAATGTACTTATTTTTACTATTATTAAACAACAAAAAAATGTTACCATTTTTTAAAAATCTTAGAAAATGAAAACATATTTTATAGAAATAAAAAATCTTAAAAAATCAGTATTGTTAAAATGTGTAATAATATTTTTTATTCACAATGTATTATGTTTTAAATTATTAAAATGAATATTATCGTTAGTTTCAATTACATAGTAATAAACTTCGTATTGAAACCTATTCTAAGTTCAAAGGTATGTCTAATTTGACAACTTGGAAACAGATGTTTTCAAACAACTGTGATCCATTACAATTTTCAACTGAAGTATGATGTAACCAGAATTTTAAAACAGATTTTGTAAAACCTAGCTAGTAAACAATATCTAATAAAATAACAATAATTTTAAATTACATCAGTCCTTACAAATTCATAATTACAAACAGTCGACACAGCCCTAAAAGACTTTAATACCCTCTGTACGGATGAACGATCTATGATCTAACCATTACAATTTTCAACTAAAGGATGATCAATGATGTAACCAGAATTTTAAAACAGACTTTGTAAAACTTAACTTGTAATCAATATCTAACGAATAACTGTAAATTTAAAGTACATCACTCTTTTCAAATTCATAATAATTACAAACAGTCCCCACAGCCCTAAAAGTCTTTGATGACCACTGTAGAGATGAAGGATCTAGATGGAAAGATAACATTAATTTACACATTATTATTTTTATATTAATTAAACAATTAAAACTATTGTTCTTACAAATGATTTGAAGTCTTTTATTGTAAGTATAACTTCAAAAAATGAACATATATTTTGTAGCAATAAAAATTCTACAAAAATATCAGCATCTATAAAACGTGTAATTATAATTTTTAATGAAGACTTATTATCCTTTAACTAAATAATATTTCGTTGAATAAGTTTTTTAACAAAAAAACGTCAAATTTCATCATTGTAACTAATATTTTAAAAAAAGTAAATTGAATATTTACTTTCCACTCAGTTAAGTTATTATAACGATCTATTTCATAATGTTTATCAACAACAATTGAATTGTCAACAGATATTGAAATTCAATAAAACCCTATAATGGCCACTGTACAGATGAACGTTTTGTAAATAGAAATTTACGAAACAATACAGCTATTTAGTGTAGATGAAATCATTTTCACTATTAATAAACAACTAAATAATGCTACGTTAACAGAAGTTATTATTACAATAAAAAATTATTTATAGGAATAAAAATAGTTAAAAACAATGACTATTATTAAAATGTGTTGAAAATAGTTTTTATTTACAATGTATTATGTTTTAGATTATTAGTATGAATATTTTCATTAGTTTGAATGTCCTAATAATAAATTAGGTATTGAAATCTATTCTAAGTTCAAGTTATACAATATTTGATGACTTATGAACAGATGTCAAACAACTTTAATCAATTAAAATTTTCAACTGAAGGATGATGTAACCAGAGTTTTAAAACAGCCTTTGTAAAACTTAACTTGTAATCAATATCTAACGAAGAAATTATAAATTTAAATTAAATAAGTCTTTTCAAATTCATAATTACAAACAGTCGACACAGCCCTAAAAGTCTTTGATGACCACTGTACAGATGAAGGATCTAGATGGAAAGATAGGATAAATTTAAACATTATTCTTTTTATACTAATTAAACAATTAAAACTATTGTTTAACAAATGATTTGAAGTCTTTTATTGTTCCTATAACTTAAAAAAAATGAACATACATTTTATGAAATAAAAATTCTACAAAAATATGATCATCTATAAAACGTGTAATTATAGTTTTTACTGAAGACTTATTATATTTTAAATTAATAATATTTCCATGAGAACTTTTTAAAAAAAATGACGTCAACTTTACTAATTGTAACAAATATTTTAAGGAATAACTATCAAAAAATTTAATATTCAACTACTATAAAATACTGGAGACACTATTTTATGAATAGATATTGGATAACAGAAGTTAAAACAGATGAAATTTAAATAACATAACATCCATGGTACAACAATGTATTATGTTTTAGATTATTCAAGATTTTCATTAGTTTCGATGTCCTAATAATAAATTACGTATTGAAACCTATTCCAAATTCAAGGTATAGAATATTTCATGACTTGACAACAGCAACAACTGTGATCCATTAGAATTTTCAACTGAAGGATGATGTAACCAGATTTTAAAACAGACTTTGTAAAAGTTAACTTGTAATCAATATCTAACGAAGTAACTATAAATTTAAACTAAATCAGACTTTTCAAACACATAATTACAAACAGTAGACACAGCCCTAAAAGTCTTTGATGGCCACTGTACAGATGAAGGATCTAGATGGAAAGATACCATCAATTTAAAATTTATTCTTTTTATACTAATTAAATAGTTAAAACTATTGTTCTAACAAATGTTACAAATGATTTGAAGTCTTTTATTGTTCTTATAACTTTAAAAAATGAACACACATTTTATAGCAATAAAAATTCTACAAACAAATCATCATCTATAAAACGTGTAATTATAGTTTTTATTGACGACTTATTATATTTTAAATTAAAAATATTTGCATGACAAACTTTTTAAAATACTCGAGACGCTATTGTTTCAACAGATATTGGATAACAGAAGTTAAAAGAGATGAAATTAAAATAACATAACATCCAGTGGCACAACAGATGTTAAACAACAGCTGTTAACTAAAATATATTCATCCAAAGTTGTTAAACCAGCATGTACAAAATTAACATACATATCTTGAACTTCAAAGATGTTAAAAAAAACTTAAAACTGAAAAAACTAAACAAACATCTGAATACGTTAATAATAAGTTCTAACTTTTGAATCTACTAGTCTTCTTCTTCAATCCTTTGCTTGTACAAGTTTGCTCACCAACATTTACATTACCACAATCTTCAACACTTCTTTTTCCATTGGGACTTGTGGAGGTATCCACAACGGCATCAACACACACAACATCCTTCAAACAAATCACGAAACAGCTAATAAAACGTTAGATGACAATACAAGCTATAGAAAAAACTTAGACATAATTGCACAAAGGCATAAATACCTTAGGAGCAACTTGAAACCCAAGTTGCGAAGATTCTGAAAGGTTAACAGATTTGTTTTCACAAACTTCCTGACTGACCTAAAAAGTGGTCATATACAAATAAACATAACAAATTTGAAAATCTACTGAATATAAATACTTATTGCAAAATAATTCGAATAAATACCTCAACAGAACTATCGTGTACATTCTCATGTCCGTCGACTAACTCTTCAATTATAACAGGATCATCACAAATCTTGACGACAGTGTACACATGGTAGTCATTTGTAAGATTGTAATCAGAAACATCAATCTTGAAAGCGAGTTTCTTTTCAACGATTCGGGACAACTCATGCGGCAAACTTTTGTGTCGCCTTCCTTCAACTGCCTTTCCCTGATATCAGATGCAGCCGCTCCAATGAGCCTCATCACATCTTTATCGAACATCACAAATGATACACTACTGGATTCATCTTGAACCCTTATCTGCAACTTGAACCTAAAACAAATAAAACATAATTTATCTAAAAGAACTGCATTAAATGAAATAAAAAAATATGAAACAAAAAATGTGTATACATTTACTACTTTACATACTTTGTGGTAACAGAAGTACATTCACACTGGCATTTTCGACAAACCAACGCAGTCGCAGGCAATTTGAGAATTGTTTCAGACACTTCTTCAGCGTTTTGCAAACACTGTGATTTACTTAAAACTTTCTTGTTGCACTTGCGGCAGGCAGCATAAAACCAACCATAACTTTCTTCAACACTTTTTATTATGGCAACGACATCATAAGACATCGGCTGCAAACACAGTATATATGTATGCAACAAACACTTTTAAAAAGTAGAAACATATAATAAACTAAAGAAATATAAAAGGTACGAATAAAATATTGAAACCTCTTGAATGTCAATGAGCTCATCAACACGCTGCTTCTGTGTTCCATCTATGAATTCCTGACGTAATGAATAAACGGTCTGGGACGAAAGAACGGTTTGAGAAGTACAACCAGACTCTTGTTATTGTTTCAACATCAAACTACATAAATATGGACAGAATTACATCTCTTAGCTAAAAGAAAGTATAGATGTAAACTTGCGTATAGAAATAAAAAATAAATAACACCTCCTCTTTGAGTCAGACACCTCATCTATAACTTGATTGAGAAAGAGGCGAGAACCATACTTATCGCTTTGAACTGTAATTCTTTCTAAAAATTTCACAACACACATATCTTTACTGACTTCATTTATATTAATATGTTTTTAAAATAACAACACTGAAACACAAGTTACCGTTCCAGTCTCTAACCCTTCCATGCTGGATAACATCCAGTACATGCTCCTCAGTGATCTTTGAAATGAATTCCTTAAATTGTATTGCATAAGAGTTCCACAATGTACAACTTAAGGTCGTACCTCTACAACAAAACAACAGAACCATAGATGTAAAACAAATCCAAAGATCTGGTACTATACAAACATTAATACTGCTGTAATTATTACATTAATAAATGCGTTCCACATGAGATTCAAAACAGTCAGTCATAGAATAACTTCTTCATAACATTTATTACAGAAATTAAATTTGCAGTTCTAAACAATGATTGTTTACAACTATTGATACAACACTTTTCAAAAAAACTGTATAACAATTCTAAGGAATCCTTACTCTAAGTCCTGAATATCAAGATTCATTCGTTTGGTTTCGTTAGGAGCTCGTCCAAACACATCCAAGTCCCCACACCAGATGAGGCTTCCAGCAATGTTTGTAAAAACAAAACAGACAATTTTACCAAACATCTGTTAAGTTTAAAGCAACAATGTTCAACCAAAGTGAATGTTCAAGCTTGTACTAAGGTAAAGAATAAAATACAAACCAACGGTCAACAAATTCTTGGCTTCTCCGTTAAGAATTTGGTTAAAAGGTAAGAAGTTGAAACCATACTCCACACCTTCCCAACCCTTAACCTTTTTGACAGTTGTACAACGATAAAAAATGATTTTGAATTGATGAGCTACAACTCTGTAGATGTCCTTGTTTTCACCTACACCGAACTTAGATAAGACAACCATACCGTCTTCTTCAATTTGACTATCAAAAACTTGCATAAAAGGTGCATTGGCAGAACCTTGAATCTTATCACCCTACATATATCGGTTAACAGAAGGTAAAAAGCATGCAGAAAAGAACACGTCTTCATGAATAAGAGAGAAAACCAAGCTATAAAGTTTACCTGCTCATCAATGAATATGACCTCCAACTTATAGGCTGTCTTCCACTTCCTTATGACTCGAGCCTTCATGTACCACATGTCTTTGGCTGGATTCAGATCACGAATGAAAGTGACGTGCTTTTCTTCACTGTCCATTGACGTCGACACTGTTTTAAAGATATCTTTTAAGAGGGAAATTTGAAAATCTTTGTTTAGATTTACAAAATTGAAAGCTGATATTAGAAATGGCTGAATTGCTTATGTGCTTATATATAAGGAGCTAATGAGGCATGTTTCCCTACGTTAATTTAAATTTTCCCCCTTAAAATTCAAACTTAGGGCCTAAAATGTTGCAGCGTACGTGCCTAACGGCTGCTGCTTGACGGCAGACCCTTTGGTTGTGAACCACTGTTGAGGACAACAGCGGTGCTTTAACGTGGCCCACGTGTTATTTCTGAATATTTTAAGGTGATTACTGACGTCACTTTTTGCATCACGCAGGCATTGGTGGCCTATCTAAGTTGTTGACACATCAGCTTTCTAACGTCACTCACGACTCTCCTATTATAGAAAGTATAGATAGATAGATTATAGATTCTTAAGCTCCTTTCATTACAAACACCTATAAAATGATAAAAAAAATAAATAAATACCAAAAGCTAATAAAAACGCTAAATAAAAGACTCAAAAATGACTAAAAATACATAGAAAATTAGATGTGTTTTGCAACATCAATTTGCAGATTTAGGGGTTTTTTACATAATCTTTGGTTTTGCAAGTTTAAGATCTGTTAATTTTTTCAATCTTTGTTTTTTGGATATGGGTATTATTATGTGTCATTGATGATATTACAACTGAATCTTCAATGTAATTTCTCAAGAACAATGGTTTTATAAAAGTAACTTACTTTTTCATATTTCTATTTTATTTTCCTGTTTTCCCATTAGTTTGTCATTTTAATTTGATACATTCTTCATAGTTTACAGTTTTTGTTCGTTTATTTGAGAGTGAAAATTTTAAAATTTGATATATTGAAGGCCTTAAGCATCAAATAGCAAGGTGAGTTATATATGTATGAGATCTAATCCTTTTAATTGATTATATTATGGTAGTGTTACAGTGTGGTTAAGAAATTTTACATCATTGTTTATTATTTGATCTAACTTGATAGCAATTACTTTCCGTATGCTGTTAATGGATAGGGTCATATCCATCTTTTTTTTTTTTTTTTTTAGGTTTAGTTCAGTGGAAATCCTTGTACAATCTTAACCTAGCGGTCTCAAGTTCGAATCCCTACCCACACACCGGCAGGGGCGGATCCAGCTTACAACTAGGGGGTGCGGACGTTGCGGCTCAACTTCGCGCGCGTAGTGGAAAATTAGTGGAAAATTTGTTTTTTTTTTACGAAATTTGAAAAACGTTGCTACTAAAATGAAAAAAATGAAAAACGTTACTACTGAAAAATGTTTCTAGATCCGCCACTACACACCGGTGTCCTCCTTGCCTAAGCTCAAACCGTCACGGGAAATGTTTTGTGGTGTGCATGGTGCGAACCAGTGACCTACCCTCAGGATGGAACCCCTAAGGAAAAACCCACCATACCTCAAATCAGTTGGGCTGGAGATCATTGGTAGGGTCATATCCATCTGATTCTTCCATCATTAATTTTTTTTTTTTTCAATTATGATGGACAAATCAATGAAGTAACTTGAATTTAAATTTGAAGATGAAGCTTATTCTGGGAGTCAAAGATCATGGTTAACTTAGAACTGATGAGATTGTCTTTAATTGGAGTTTAGTTAGTTATTTTATGAAAGTGATGATTGTGGGTGGATATATTGAATCTAAACAGATTCATGAAGAATGTATCAAATTAAAATGATTAGATCTCATACATATATAATCACCTAAGCCAATGTTCACTTTCTATAAAAAGAAAGTAAGTTATATATGTTTAGATTCGTGAGTTATTAGATCTGATTAGATCTCATGAAGGTGAGTTATATATGTTGGTTTTGCAAGTTTAGTTAGTTCACTTTTAATTGCTATTAGTGCAGGATATTTCTAAAATTTTTTTTTTTTTTTGAAAAGTGAACTTCATTAAAACGAGCGAAAGGTCCTCAAAGCGAGGACCGTCGCAAAAAACTACAACATATACAGGGGGTAAACCGACCAATCCTTCCAAACTAAAAAATTGAAAGTAGATCTAGAACTAAGCCAAAGAAAAGTCAAAGACTTAATCTTTGCAACGACCTCACCGACTTTCGCTTCTTTAGCTTTAAACATCATTTCATTCCTCGCGTTCCAAATTGCCCAAAGCGAGACCATAACAATACCCTGGAGGATCTTTTTCGCATTCTTGTTCCTTATATCCTTGGCCAAACTCAGCAGGTCTTTAATATGAAAGGCAAAAATCGGGTCAATTTTGCACCAAGTACCTATGGCAGACCAAACACCGAAAGCGAAACCGCAACCGGTAAACATGTGCAGCGCATTCTCTTCTTCCACAGCACATAGAACGCAAACTGCATCCAGAATTTGGATGTGTCTTCGTCTAAGAGAAATCCAAGGCGGGATCCGATCCATTTCAAGGCGCCATGTGAAAATTTTGACTTTTAAGGGGAACAATGATATCCACTGCATACCAAAATCCCGGTGTTGTGCCCTCTCGCTAATCACATTCTTCTTAAAATCAGCAACCGAAAATAGCCCATCATTGTTCAGGTCCCATTTCCAGGTATCATGCGAGTCGGATAAAAGCAGCCCGATTAACAGGTTCTGCAGAAGTAAAACTTGAATAGAATCTTCAGCTGATAAAACCCCGTTCCATCTGCACATAAGGCGCGCCTCGGCGCTATTCCAAGAATCTGCAACAACAGCTTTTTTATCTATGGCCAATCTGAACAAGCGAGGAAAAGCATCTTTGAGTGAACTGTCTCCAATCCATTTATCTGTCCAGAACCTTATCGACTGCCCGTTACCAGCTGTACCTCGAAAGAGGCCACACAAGGATTGATTCCTCAATTTAACTTTGTTGACTGCAGTCGCAAGAGATTTCCAGCAGCCTGTAATATAGCGATTAAAGGGAAGAATATCCCAATTATTAAAATTACAATGACTATATTCCACCACTTTGCGCCATAAGCAATTCGGTTCAAGCTTATAATCGACAAGTGAGTTTGTGTTCACAAGGTTTCTGGTCTAGATTCTCATACGTGTTTCTAACCTTCTGTTATGTATATTTATTTGAACTATTTATGTTTACTTTTTATAATTCTCATATGTATATTTGAATAATAAAATTAAACCTTTAAAGTATTGTATTTGTTGAACCGTGCGTATACGGGCAATAATCTAGTGTTTAATAACTTAAACCAACTAGTTGTATAAAATCACGCGCGTTGCGCGTTTTACAATCGAGATTTAGATGAGGTGTTGATCAATCAATGAATTATACAATCGAGATTCCATTTTGGTTGTAAACGTTAAAAAAATAAAGAAATCTACACATAAGGTAACGAAATCACATAATATTATGTTATTTATATTAATAGTATATAATATAATAAAGTTTATGAATAAAATAATAATATAGTTAAAAAAAAGTTTTTAAATAAAATAATATTATTAATAATATATAATATAATAAAGTTTTTAAATAAAATAAAATTATTATTACTATTCATTTTATTTTACTGTTCATTTAGTTTGTTTATTAATTATAGTGTAATGTATTTTGTATTTTATCCTTACATTATATTTGTAATATAATTAATTATTAATTATAACGAGTTTACGTCAACCCGCGCGTTGCAGCGGGATGTTGATTTTGGTATCACTGCATGAGATGCAAAATTAACGAAAATTCTTGATCTTGTGTGCGCAAAACATATTTTTTGCTGTTAAATAACCTAATTTAACAACAAAAATCCCAAATTTCAGTGTCTTCACAAAAATAAATAAGTAAATATATCAATTTGTATATTCAGAAAATTATTTTTTCTTCAAACCGAAAATTTACAAGACCCATTAGCTACTTAGGCTTTGGCCTAGTGGTAAAGAGGACTTATCAACAAAAGAACGATCTATAAATATCAACAATCAAAATTGAATATGACCAATTCGACCGAATTTAAAACTAATATTATGAAAATGGTGACAGCATGACTCGAAAAGCAGATATAATAGGATTACCTTGCATTACGGGTGTGGGATCTTAGTTAGTGCTGGTTCGTTATGGTAATGAAATTTGCTATAGTAACCAAAAGATAATACCTAAATGTTCAAGATGATACTGGGGAACAAAATATAGATCAGAAACATAAAAAGTTGAAGAAAGCGAAATGTTATATTCGGATTTGTGTTTCATATATTTAAAGTTGATCCTCAACCGATCATGTTGATGATCCTTAACCGAGCATATGATTCAGTAGGCCAAATTAAAAACTTCATAACAGTAACACTCATGTTGCACAGCAAAGACCTACAAAAGAATTGAAATTCCCTAAATCAATATAAAAATGTATAACTGCACATACACAAATCGATTGAAAACTTAATGCGTCCATAGGACCCCTTGTTATCTTCTTGTCAACCGAAAACAAAAGCAAAATAAAAAATACCCAACAGAACCACACAACAGAATTTACATGAACACATAGGGCACCCTCAACGTATCGCGGCTGCCATTCTCGCACACGCACCACCGTGTTTTATCCGACGCACCGCCCATGTTCCCACAATGAAAACCGCGCCCATGTTTTCATAAGCTAATAATTAACCGCGCGCACCAACGGGGATATAAAAGAATCAATAATCTGTCATAATTGAGATCAAAGTCATTGAATAAGAACAGGAATACCGATTATAAACAAACAACAACATAACAATCCTGCAAACAACATTCAGATAGGAGCTTAGTTTTTTTTTAATTATTTCTTACTCTGTTTAGAACAATTTCTATCAATCCAAAAATTCCCAACTAACAGCATGATTTTGTCTACAAATCCACATCGAAAATTTAATAATACACATAAAGTATCCGTTTGTTATATGCCGTTTTTTCAGACAGAACCAATTGAATTTTAGCCTCATGAAGCGCAAGCGAAGTAAAGTGATTCGGAATCGTTATTTTTCGGTGAATGGAGAGATAGAGGTTCACTCATATATTGACGCGAAATCGTCGAACCTGTCGTTGTTGGTTTACATCGCTCACAAAAATCCATAAGATCTTGTTTTGCGGGTTTATTCATGGGTATGGTTGTGGATTTAACCGTAAGGGATAGTGGAATTGTGACCGGTGAAAAAATGATGATATGGACAAATACAAAATTTAAGCGGAGGGGTTGATTTAATGGGTATGTTATAAAGTAATTTAACAGAACGTCACCTCGCCACATAACATGGCACCCGGTTTGAAGGGTCATCTTTCCATTCATACGCTAAGTTACTTTTTGTATGTATATACAATGATGCACTCATAAGGGTTACACATCTGCACTTTTATCGGTAAAAAATGCATGGAAATTTGTATACTAAACTTCGTTTGAAAAATTACATACCGTAAAAACATAACCAACACATCATGGTGATCATATAAAACCAACCTTACTAAATATATGGAAAAAAAAGTACTATTTGTTTTCAATCCCAAAATCAATATTACAATTACAAAAATATAATATATTAAATTCACAATAAGTTACTGTTTGAAGTTTAACAAAATGATTAAATACAAAACAGAAACCCAATACATAACAGAACGCAAAGTTCTTTGATTAACAGTAACTAATAAAATTATAAACAATGGAAAGTTTTTGAAAAACAGAACAAAGATAAATTTATAACTCTAAAACGTTCAAATCCTTATACTTCTTATTCATATAAAAAAGAAAGAAAATACCCAAATAGCAAATTTACTTGAAATCCTAAAATTTATAGTAATTTAAATGTTTGATTTGTATTATTGTTTAAGCGTAAGCCCTAATTCATCAGAACAACGGTCTCAAGAAACAGAATAATAATAATAATAATAATAATAATAATAATCAAATTTGAAAGATATGTAGAGGAAAACTGTTGAAATTATATTAAATGTACCTACTGAATAAACATGAAAGAAAAATAACAAAGAAAAAATGATTCAATTGAATGAGTAGGGTTAAATGTTGATACCTTTGAGCGACAGAACAAATATGGTGCCTTTGATTGTGATTGATCAACAAATGAAACAAAGAGAATGTGATTTGGAAGAATATAGGATGGGAGATGAGGAAGAATGAAGCGGTGGTTAGAATTGGGGGAATGTAACAAAGAGTTAAAAATGGGGAAAAAGGTTAACAAAATGACTGCAACTCGTATTGTAACGGTGTTAAGTAAAGTTAACATTCCGTTAAGTTGGTAATTGTAGTTATATCTATTAATATATATAAAAGAATTGAACGTTGCTGACGTGGCGTGCAATGATGACTTCAACCTCTCCATGAAATTGTCACGTGGCATCATAATTGAAAGATTTTAGTGTTTTTGAAAAAAAATTTAAATCCTAATCCTTTTGCCATTCTATTCTCTACATTCTTTATCTTTTCCATAATTCTCTCACAAACCAAATCTACTTATATTTTAAATATAGTATTATTACAAATTCAAATATTTTATTAAGATATGGTTATCTTAAATATAAAATAAACATATTAACCTTCCATATTATCTATACTATATTAATAACCATATAGGAAGGGCAAGAATGGTCATTTACCACTTTTCTTAAAGATACAAGCCTTAAAAGCATATTGTACAATTCTTCATTGCACAAAACTCTTAAAGTTAAAAGGGACCAGTAATGATGCATAATGTACAACTCCTTTATAAATAAACGCTGGATGGATACAGTACAAATTTTAGAGCACATATTACAAGTTATAAAGCTTCAACAAACACAACTAAACTTAAAAAAAACACAGCCAATAGGAATAGAGTACAAAGATCATGATCTACACCGTTGATCCAAACCCCCCATCCACAAAAACTATCTACACCGTCCGTCCATGAATCTAAGATTTGAAATCACATCCTATTCTCTCTCTTCCTCATTTTTCAAAACAACATCCACAAATCTACTGCACTCTTTCCCTATATCCAACGATAACACAACAACAACCGTGATGTTGAATAGGGTGTAAAGGATGGGTGTTAAACGAGTTCTAGAAGACCGATGACTCAAGATAATTCTGGGTAGAATTCCGACAGCTAAACGAGTTCCTAAAGACCACCGGTAATATCTAATACCCGTGCAATGGCTTCAGTTTGCTTTTGTTAAATTTATTTGAAACTAGACAAACATAAAAAATGGGTTTATTTCAAAATGGTTATGTTCATACAGGTAGCCTCATCATTTCCCACCTCACTATGTTTTCATTTGAATAGCTTTTGATGTAGTTGGTGTTCTAGCTATTCATGTTTGCATTTCCAATGTTGTTTATGTTGCTGATGCTCTTGATCTAGAAATCTACCGGTGGTCTTGTGGTCAAGAAACACAACTGTAATAAATCGTTTCTTATTGGTAAGTCTGACTACTATTTTTTTACTATGTTTTTTTTTAAAGTAGCCAAATGGATGATCAGAAGCTTAATTGTGGAGTTTGCAGTACAAATGGATAAACTAAAAAGAATAGTTTTGGAGTTTGCAGATTACTGAAGCGATTTAAGTACGTTCTAGAAATTACTTGTATACATTGTTTTTGAAAGAAACGCTGCATTAATGACTTCAATTATGGGTACTTATTTGGTCATAGTGAGATTAAATTAGGTTGCTGCCGAAAGTTTATATTCATAGTTTATAATAACGCCTATTCAGAAACTTTTAGTAACCATAGTATTTGACTGAGTTTTTCATGGAATTTACTCTTAGGAAAATTGCAAAAACTTAAATTTATATTAAAACACGGGCAAGTTGAATTTTCAAGCATTTGTTTTAGTTGTTAAATGGTTTCCTTAAAATTTTTCATATTTGGAAAATTGGGTGAGTTGATTCATTGGGAATCTGTCCTTATGGTTGTTACCAATGTTTTAAAAACCGGTTTTTAAATCATACCGGATTTGGCCTAAAAATGGTTCAACCGGTCTTTCAAACCAGCGAAACCGGGGCTGAACCGAACTGAAACCGGTTTAGACACGAACCGGCCCCCAAAGAGGAACCGGTTTGGAACTGGTTCGGTTTCTAGAAAAAAAACTAATCTGTGCAAGTCTAGAAAGTTCTCAGGTTTGGATGTCTTATGTGGAGTATTTTGCAACTAACCTAACTTCCCATTTCACTTTCTGATGCAATTGATAGAAATTTATGGTGCATTTGATTAGCAAATGTATTGCATTGCTTTTATCATGTAGAAAAAGTTATGGGTATGCTTCTTTGCAAGTTGATTATATATGAGCCGTTCCAACATCCTCTTAATGTGGATCTTATAAATGTCCCTTTGCTTTCTTCTCCTCGACAATCCCTCCAAATTTGACACTTTCAACATATTGAGTAGGACTATTAGTATAATAGCAGTTGCTAATGAGTCAAACCGCTACTTTTCGTTTTTTTACCGGCATATAAGTCAAATTAAATGTGGTATATAGAACATAGCATGCTATCATGTCGTCTTATAGCTTTTAAAAAAATGACCCCATTGTGAAGCACATGTGCTTACACACACAAACATACACCTTACATATTGAATCCGCCGCAACGCGCGGGTTCCCTGCTAGTATTAATATATATATGTTTAGAATTTTTTTTAAATTATTGTTTTAAAAATAAATCAAAAAAGATATGGATATCTTCAAATTTAAATAAAAAGATAAATATTCTAATTTATCTAATAAGCATTTATTATAAATGAATATTATAAATAGAGGTAAACATTCCGTTAGCTTCTACCTTTAATCAGGAGGTAAGGTTTATACCAATAATCTAATGATATTAAAAATTTTGCTTTGACAAATAAAACAAACAATGTCACTGATAGATTTAAAACAAAGCACTAATTACTTTAACACTTATCATATATACCGTTAATAATAGATAATTGTGTGTACACTGATAGATTTATTAGTTGGGATTTTTACTTTAATTAAATATGTAATGTTTGTAATTCAATATATGTATTAATAAAATCATATAACTAAGTCATTTAAAGTGAGACCAAAACGATGAAAACTTCAAAAATGTCAAAACCTCATCTGTAATCTTTAACCACTACAGGAGTATGAAGAGAAAGCCGAAGCTACTGCTTAAGTGAGCTATGAATCGCCACATTTGCTTCAAGGTTCAGGTCAGTGAACGCAAATGGGAATTAATGATCCGTATGACTGAGTTTACGATTGGTATGTTTTCTACTTTTATCATTTTTTATTAAGTCATATTAGATTTTTCAACCCCGGGACATTCCCGGGGTAATCAGCTAGTATAATATAATATAATATAATATAATATAATATAATATAATATAATATAATATAATATAATATAATATAATATAATATAATATAATATAATATAATATAATATAATATAATATAATATAATATAATATAATATAATATAATATAGATCAAATCCAACTATCCCAAGGACGTCTGTTATTAGATTAGAAAGTCAACATATCAAGCACAGCCGTTTGATTAGAAAGTCAACACAGGGATGGAATATAATTTTTTGATAAGATTCTCAAAAAAACATTTTCTATTCGAATTTAATTTTTATTTGATCCAATATTGACCGAGATTTGCCTACCTCACAACAAAAGCACGTAAAAACATGCCCCCTTTCACATTATTCGTTTTTAACATTTTTACCCAAGAACATTCATCCTACCTTCTCATCACATGGCTAAAAGTTATAAACATAAAAAAATTGCTATTGTAGATGCTGATAAAAAGAACCATTGGCTGTTGTAGAAGTAATTAATCAATAAAAAAAATCATTGCCTATTGCAAAACGTTACTAATAAAAATAAACATTTGACTATTTCAGGAGTTGGTGTTAATAAAAAAAAACCTTGCTAACGTAATGTTATTGAAAAAAGTATACTTTGGCTGGTGTAGACATTCTAACTTCTCTTAACTAAAAAAACCCTTTGGTTAGTGTCAGGGGCGAAGCTATGTTGGGGCCAGGGGTGGCCCTGACCCCCCCCCCCCCTGTTTTTTGGCGCAGTACTAGAAATTTACGATTTTCATAGGTAAATTGAGTCCGGGTTTAGTCCGGCCCCCGTCGATTTTCCACTACGGATCGAAAAAAATTGAGTTCGGCCCCCGCCGATTCCGAACCCAAGCTTCGCCACTGGTTAGTGTAGACTATGTCAATCCTGAATAATAATAATAATAATAATAATAATAATAATAATAATAATAAATTCTACATGGTGTGGGATGGAGCCCTTGAGGCTCCATTCTACCACCTCAGCGCCACTTCAGCATCCCGTCAGATAAGAGTGTTCATTGGGTTTGGTTTCGGTTATCGGGTTATTCGGATCGGGTTATTTGGGTTTTCAGTGGTGAAAATATTACCTGATAACCGACTCAATCTAATTAAATAGTTCTCGGTTATAGGATTAATCTAGTTCGGATATATCGGGTCGGCATAAATGGTTATCAGTTAAATGGTTCGGGTGTTTGAGTTGCACATTTCTAGCCATTTGGGCTGCATATTTCCATTGAACTGTCGGGTTAGTCAGGTTGGAGTACATCGGGTTTGGGTTAACTCGGGTCGGGTTTATTCGCAAGAGATCGTCAAAAAATTCAAACATGATTTAAGAATATGATATGATAAGTGATATTGTTATAAATTATTAGGTCAAAACTTAAATTTCCAAGTATGTAAAGTAAACAAAAGGCATATATTTTGATTAATCCGTCGGGTGGTTATATTAAAACCCTCCACTTTTATTTTCATCCCCCTCAAAGCGTCTCGCTTTGGCCAAAGAGAGGCGTTTTAGTTACTTTTTAACTACCTCGGTCTGAGGTCAGAAAAGCTGATTTGTGACCCAAAGCGCCTCGCTTTGGCCAAAGCGAGGCGCTTCGAATCAAAGTTTTATTTTGGGTGGTTTTTTGGTGTTTTGAGTTGGTTTTTTATTTTTTTTTATTTTTTTAATATAATTATTGTAAAAAAATTTAAAAAACAAAATAATAACCACCAACTTGTATCAACTTGATGGAAATAATTGTGAATAAAGCAGCGGGAAAAATGGAAATATTTGTGAATAATACATTCATCAAAAAGACCATCTCTTTGTTAGTCACCCGCAAAGGGAAAGATGGTAATATTTGTGAATAATACATTCATCAAAAAAGACCATCTCTTTGTTAGTCACCCCCAAAGGGAAATCGACTCTCACACTTATGCGTAGATCAAGGAGATTGATGAAGATATTGTCACACCCTCAAATTCCACATGCGGGGTTTTACCGCGAGGCGCGTGACACGCCAGGATCCAAGTCAACGGTCACAATAAACAACACTATATGATAAAAAACGTAAAATAAAAACATTAAGTTTCATAACATAAACCAACAGCGGAAGCTTTTTAAAATCTTGATTACAACTTAAACAACGTGACTGAAGTCTGAAATTACTGAAAAACATGAAACTAGAATCCTAGACGCCAAGTGAGACTCTGTGCGCCTAAGTCCGATGCTGCTACCTTAACGACCTGAGAAAAACATGCTAAAAACGTCAACATATAATGCTGGTGAGTTCACAGGTTTTTGTGAAAAGCAACTTAGTTAGTTTCAAAGAATATTCCAAAGTAGACCAACCCATAAGTAACCCGACCAAAAGAATACTACTCAAAGAATGCCAACCAAAATGAATACATGTCGCCACTACGATTGGAAAACCATTACTGGACTCGAATACATGAATACAAGAATACAAGAATACCTGCCCGAATACAAGAATACAAGAATACAAGAATACTCTAAGAGACAACATGCACCCGTCCGACCTCCAGTCGACGAGTGGGGCCGGTCACGCCCAAATATATCTATCCATATTTCCCCCGTTGTGCAACCACCGCACATTCATTGTTTTCCCCGGGACTTTAAAAAATCGTATAGCAACCCAAAAGAATACCCCAATGCATAAAGAATTCAAGAATACCAATACGCAATACCATATAGTAACTAACGACTACCTTGTAAGCTTTACCAATCCGAGTACTTAGCAAATCATAGGTTTTATGAATACGAAAACGTAAGTTGACACACCTTTTATGAATACGAGAACGTAAGTTGACACACCTTTTATGGATACGAAAACGTAAGTTGACACACCTTTTATGGATACGAAAACGTAAGTTGACACACCTTTTATGAATACAAAAACGTAAGTTGACACACCTTTTATGAATACGAAAACGTAATTTGACACACGTTTTATGAATACCAGTACCCAGCATGTTTTCTCCCCCGAAAGCAAAACCAGTTAAAAGTGGGGCCGTGAACTCACCTTAGATTGCGTTCTTCTTAATAAACCACAGACAATGCAAACGACAGCCCTAGTATCGGCAACCTATCATCGAATGCATATGAGTACCCGAACCATTGACCCGCGGGTCAAATAGTCCCCAAGTGTCCAGACCATGACCAAGTACGTTTTGAAAACACGTTTGACTGTTACTTTGACCACACATACAAGACCCGACGTCCCATTGGTGACCCGACGACCCACGTGTTAGCTAGGAGTGAGAAATCATGCAATCACAAGCAAACATGCACTTAATACGCATAACAGTACACCAGAGTCAATCATATAGTTCATATATCGCATATACGAGTCCACACGTGTATTACCGGGTTATCGGACATTCCACAGGGTTCCTAGCATATTCCTAGGTGTCGTTTCATGTTCGGGATGTCAAACTATGCTTAAATCAGCTAATCACGTGCTTAGACATTAATCATGCAATTAGGAAAGTCAACTAGCAATTAGGATGGTCAACTAGCAATTAGGATGGTCAACTAGCCATTAGGATGGTCAACTAGCCATTAGGATGGTCAACTAGCCATTAGGATGGTCAACTAGCCATTAGGATGGTCAAACATGCCATTAGGAGGCTAATTGGCTGATACATCAGGCGATTAGGGGTCTACTCGCCCCTAACCTTTCCTACTCGTCCCTGCATCAGGCGATTAGGATTCCTAATCGCCCCCTGCAGGGCTGTGCCACTTTTTCGCGCGTTTAACCCTCCAGATCAGATCCGAAACAAGTGGAAACACCCAATATCAAACCCAACTCAATTACCAAGCTATTCCAAGCAAAAACCCCCAATTTATCATCTCTCTAACAGTCCCGAATGCAAGCGTTTTCCCAAAATAGCATATTCATCATGTAAACATCACATCATCATGTAAAACTTACCCTAAATAGCAAATACTCAGATTTCATCACATAACAACGTTGTCTAACTCTTTCCTACTGTTCTAGCATCATCCTAGAGCAAACCCTAATCCTCTAGAATCATCAAAACATATTAAATCACACTAAGTCTCCCAAAATCACCCAAATGGGTCAAAATATCAAACATCAAAACACAACTATATGCTCCCAAATTCATAGACAATCATCCTAATGATTCATTTAAGTCAGAAACATATCAAACACATGGAAACAAACACGTTTTAATATCAAAAATCTCATCTTTGCATGATAACATAACATAGAACAAGCATGAAGGTGTGGGTTTGTTTATAATCTGTTTTTAACAAGTTTTCAAAGACACAAATACTTAGAAACCAGGTCTGGACCTCTAGGGAGTAAAACTTTATCATTAACAAGGTTTAAGAAGATGAACACACCTTAGATTTTAGCAAAGAAAGGTGTAAGATCTTGTAAAGGTGGTTTCTTGATCAAAAACGAGTTACAGAGGTTGGGTATAGTGTGTGGTGGCTTTGGGGTGTGCTAGGGTTTCTAAAATGATGTTTTGCAACACAAGGGTGGTATTTATAGGCGTTTCTAGTCGCCAGGGCTGCAACAGGCGAGTAGGAATCTGCAGCACGCCATTAGGGCACCTAATCGCCCCCTAAGCAGGCGATTAGGCCTCTAATCGCCCCTAATAGAAGCCTACTCGCCCCTGCAACAGGCAATTAGGCCTCCTAATCGCCTGCTGCAGGGTGTTATGGGTTTTTGGCACGTTAAACACTATTTTAACATATACAAGCACGTATTCACATACCGACAAGTCACATAATGATTATAAACACATAATTCATGAAAACAACACGTTCACACTCGTTCACCAATTCTCGGGACTCGAGACTTGTGTGTGTTAGAACCCCCAATGATGCACGACTCGACTGACCTTGTCATGTGTAATGTATGCACGACTCGCTAAGGTAGACTTACTGAGTTTTCAAAAGTTAGTAACCGAAGTTTGCCGGGTGTCACATCATCCCCCTGTTGAAAGAATTTTCGTCCCGAAAATTTCCCGAAGTCGAAGAGAGAGAACAAATAAGAAGAAAAATTTTCCGGGTCGTCACATCATCCCCCTGTTGAAAGGAATCTCGTCCCGAGATTCTTTCGGCTTCAACAGTGATGAGTGTCGACCTCTGTGTGTGCCCAAGTAACGTTTCCCCAAAATGCAACGAGTGAATGTTGTGAACCAAAACGCGATAGTAACAACCGGGAAACCACTTTTCCAAATGTGAATACAAGACTAGAGACCCCCCGATCGAAGGCCTACTGGAGACTACTATGATCGGTATAACTAACCCACCGGTACCGTCCAAGTAGCATCCCCAAAGGACCCTCATCGACCCAAAGAATGAGAAATAGAGACCAAACAAAAAAGAAAACACTCGAAGACATAAATGCACAACGATGCGGATAAGGGTAAAACCAAAGTGTAACGAAAGATAAGAGAGAATACGTACGGGTAACAGTATCAGAATCCGCCTGGTTCTCCCTTGTACCCGGGACGCTCCCACGCGCATTTCGGCCACCACCTTCACTGTTTTCACCACCGGAAGTCCCTGCTTCAGCTTGATTCAACTTTGGGCAATCCTGCGTGAAGTGCCCTGCCTCGCCACAATTGTAACATTCCTGGTTCTTCCGAGTATTAACACGCGCCTTTCCTGGCCGAAGATTGACCCTACAATCCTTAGCAACATGTCCCATAAGTTTACATCTGTTGCAACGGAACCTCTCGCAACGACCATGATGATGAAATCCGCACTGGTTACACTCCGGGAGCTTCCCAGTATACCCACCTTGCTTCTGACCAAACGACGACTTCGAAGCTTCAAGCCTCACTGTCTGCTGATGCACTTCGGCTGTGGCTACATCCTTCTCGGCATTCTCCCGTTTCCTTTTGTTGTTCTCAGTCCCTCCAAAGATGTGGGGCTCACACTCCATGAACACCTTAAAAGTACACACCTGTTGGCCCAGAGGAGGTGGCGGTGGAGGATAAACGACATTTCCACCGTCGCCTTGCTGAGCGGTCTGATAAGCAGCAAGAGTAGCAGTCACTTGTTGCTGGATTAAGTCCTTCAGCGCTTCTGGGGTTATGTTGATGCTATCACGACTCTCGTCACCACTGTTTCACCACGACTTCCAGACATCTTCTGCCGAAACAAGAACAAAACTCCCAGACCCATCACCAACGCTAAACCAAGAGAATACAAAAAGTCTAGGATTGGGTACAAATGTGACCATTAATCCCAACCCGAGATCCACCAAGTCTTCCATGCATTTCAACTTATGATTTCGTGTGCACCCGAAATGATAAATTGCTCTACATGGTCCTCAAGGCGTGCCCCGAGCTCGAACCTCAAGTCACCCGACACCCACATCTTAGAAAGAGACAGCCAACCCAAAAGATCAACAACAAGTTCCTTCGACTGCAACCCGAAGGAGAAGATAAAATGAGACTAGGAATAACCAAGAATGAAATAGATAGTACAATACTGCGTGATAAGGATACCGACACCCCGACAAGGTTAGTATGTTTACCAAAAGACACGACTCAAAAGTATGTGACTGTCTAGTGTGTGAGACTCTGCTATAGTCTAGACTCTACATGCAGTCCTAGTTCACTATAACCATTGGCTCTGATACCAATCTGTCACACCCTCAAATTCCACATGCGGGGTTTTACCGCGAGGCGCGTGACACGCCAGGATCCAAGTCAACGGTCACAATAAACAACACTATATGATAAAAAACGTAAAATAAAAACATTAAGTTTCATAACATAAACCAACAACGGAAGCTTTTTAAAATCTTGATTACAACTTAAACAACGTGACTGAAGTCTGAAATTACTGAAAACATGAAACTAGAATCCTAGACGCCAAGTGAGACTCCGTACGCCTAAGTCCGATGCTGCTACCTTAACGACTTGAGAAAAACATGCTAAAAACGTCAACATATAATGCTGGTGAGTTCACAGGTTTTTGTGAAAAGCAACTTAGTTAGTTTCAAAGAATATTCCAAAGTAGACCAAACCATAAGTAAACCAACCGAAAGAATACTACTCAATGAATGCCAACCAAAATGAATACCAGTCGCTACTACGATTGAAAAACCATTACTGGACTCGAATACATGAATACAAGAATACAAGAATACCTGCCCGAATACAAGAATACAAGAATACTCTAAGAGACAACATGCACCCGTCCGACCTCCAGTCGACGAGTGGGGCCGGTCACGCCCAAATAGATCTATCCATATTTCCCCCGTTGTGCAACCACCGCACATTCATGGTTTTCCCCGGGACTTTAACAAATCGTATAGCAACCCAAAAGAATACCCCAATGCATAAAGAATTCAAGAATACCAATACGCAATACCATATAGTAACTAACGACTACCTTGTAAGCTTTACCAATCCGAGTACTTAGCAAATCATAGGTTTTATGAATACGAAAACGTAAGTTGACACACCTTTTATGAATACGAGAACGTAAGTTGACACACCTTTTATGGATACGAAAACGTAAGTTGACACACCTTTTATGGATACGAAAACGTAAGTTGACACACCTTATATGAATACGAAAACGTAAGTTGACACACCTTTTATGAATACGAAAACGTAATTTGACACACGTTTTATGAATACCAGTACCCAGCATGTTTTCTCCCCCGAAAGCAAAACCAGTAAAAAGTGGGGCCGTGAACTCACCTTAGATTGCGTTCTTCTTAATAAACCACAGACAATGCAAACGACAGCCCTAGTATCGGCAACCTATCATCGAATGCATATGAGTACCCGAACCATTGACCCGCAGGTCAAATAGTCCCCAAGTGTCCAGACCATGACCAAGTACGTTTTGAAAACACGTTTGACTGTTACTTTGACCACACATACAAGACCCGACGTCCCATTGGTGACCCGACGACCCACGTGTTAGCTAGGAGTGAGAAATCATGCAATCACAAGCAAACATGCACTTAATACGCATAACAGTACACCAAAGTCAATCATATAGTTCATATATCGCATATACGAGTCCACACGTGTATTACCGGGTTATCGGACATTCCACAGGGTTCCTAGCATGTTCCTAGGTGTCGTTTCATGTTCGGGATGTCAAACTATGCTTAAATCAGCTAATCACGTGCTTAGACATTAATCATGCAATTAGGAAAGTCAACTAGCAATTAGGATGGTCAACTAGCAATTAGGATGGTCAACTAGCCATTAGGATGGTCAACTAGCCATTAGGATGGTCAACTAGCCATTAGGATGGTCAACTAGCCATTAGGATGGTCAAACATGCCATTAGGAGGCTAATTGGCTGATACATCAGGCGATTAGGGGTCTACTCGCCCCTAACCTTTCCTACTCGTCCCTGCATCAGGCGATTAGGATTCCTAATCGCCCCCTGCAGGGCTGTGCCACTTTTTCGCGCGTTTAACCCTCCAGATCAGATCCGAAACAAGTGGAAACACCCAATATCAAACCCAACTCAATTACCAAGCTATTCCAAGCAAAAACCCCCCAATTTATCATCTCTCTAACAGTCCCGAATGTAAGCGTTTTCCCAAAATAGCATATTCATCATGTAAACATCACATCATCATGTAAAACTTACCCTAAATAGCAAATACTCAGATTTCATCACATAACAACGTTGTCTAACTCTTTCCTACTGTTCTAGCATCATCCTAGAGCAAACCCTAATCCTCTAGAATCATCAAAACATATTAAATCACACTAAGTCTCCCAAAATCACCCAAACGGGTCAAAATATCAAATATCATCAAAACACAACTATATGCTCCCAAATTCATAGACAATCATCCTAATGATTCATTTCAGTCAGAAACATATCAAACACATGGAAACAAACACGTTTTAATATCAAAAATCTCATCCTTGCATGATAACATAACATAGAACAAGCATGAAGGTGTTGGTTTGTTTATAATCTGTTTCTAACAAGTTTTCAAAGACACAAATACTTAGAAACCAGGTCTGGACCTCTAGGGAGTAAAACTTTATCATTAACAAGGTTTAAGAAGATGAACACACCTTAGATTTTAGCAAAGAAAGGTGTAAGATCTTGTAAAGGTGGTTTCTTGATCAAAAACAAGTTACAAAGGTTGGGTATAGTGTATGGTGGCTTTGGGGTGTGCTAGGGTTTCTAAAATGATGTTTTGCAACACAAGGGTGGCATTTATAGGCGTTTCTAGTCGCCAGGGCTGCAACAGGCGAGTAGGAATCTGCAGCACGCCATTAGGGCACCTAATCGCCCCCTATGCAGGCGATTAGGCCTCTAACAACTGTATAGGTGTGACCTTCATCGTTGACAGATATCTCACCGACAACTGTCCAACAATGTCTAACAACCGAATTTTACTTGCTTGCATGAACAGTTGTTTTACACGATTTTGTTTACCTTCCCATCGATTTCAAGTATGTTCTTTTGACAAAACGTCTGGCTGACCTGAAGTTCATTTGCAACCTAGTTTCTTTTAATTATAAACAACACTAAGAAGGACTTGTGCTATTGCTTGCATTAACAATTATGGATCCTTTGATCAAAAAAATATATTCTCAAACAATTCTTAAAATCAATCTTCCGATAATCCACACCTTTCTCCTGAAGAGAAGTTATCATCATCATCCACAATGTTCTTACCTAAATTCAATGTCCAACAACTAAATTTTACTTGCTTGCATGAAAAGTTGTTTTTAGTTGTTTGGGAATATATTTTCTGATAAAAAAAGCCATAACTGTAATGATCAGGAACATTCCAAATAACTATTCGATTTCAGCTTTTGTTTAACTATTTTAGCAACTTCCATAGGAATTCTCCATCTCAATGTCCAACAACTGAATTTTACTTGCTTGCATGAAAAGTTGTTTTTAATTGTTTGGGAATATATTTTCTGATCAAAAGAGCCATAACTGTAATGATCAGGAACATTCCAAATAACTGTTCAATTTCAGCTTTTGCTTAATTATTTTAGCAACTTCCATAGGAATTCTCCATCTCAATGTCCAACAACTGAATTTCACTTGCTTGCATGAAAAGTTGTTTTTAATTATTTGGGAATATATTTTCTGATCAAAAAATCCATAACTGTAATTATCAGGAACATTCCAAATAATTGTTCAGTTATGGAATCTTTGTACAAAAATCAAAATCATCTCGATCATTCCATGTTCTCCATATCCATACCTTGTTTCAACACACACCTTCAACCCATTCTGAATGGTTTATCCCTCAACACAAGCTTTGCCATCAGAGTTTCCAACCACTAATACCAGATTGATGATAGTCATTTTCGGCATTTGTAAAGCGATCCTTACTGTTCTGAATGGTTTAGTTATGGATCCTTTGATTAAAAAAGATATTCTGAAACAATTCCTAAAAAAATAAAAAAAAAAGTATAACCAATAAAATTATAAAAATCCTATCACATCACGATTTGCATCCCGCCAGTAATGAGTAACCTACTACCCTCTATTAATAGACTTCATTTATTCTTCTTCATCTTCTTCTACTTGAAGTGCAGAGTAATAACTAACCCTCCATCTTCTCTGTTTAAAGTCCTAACAAAATCTAAACTACAATGAATTGTTATGGATCTTTTGATCAAAAAATATATTCTCAAAAAATTCCTAAAATCAGTTAATAGACTTCTACAATGTTTTAGTGTTTTCTTCTTCTTCTACAATGAACATTTATAACCTTTCTGTACCTGTGGCCAAAAGACATTTGGTCTAGTGGTGGACTTAAGACTAGAGGGAGTGGAGGGGAGGGAAAGAGGGGGGTGAAGCGCCATGTGGCACTTGTGGGACCCATGTGGGGGGAAAAAATTGTGGGGAGTGGAAGGGGGGGGAAAGGGGGGTGAGAGGAATAATATTATATTGTTTTAAAGTTAAATAAAAAAAATAAAAAAAAACACCCAACCAAAAACTGCCACGTCACCCACCCAAACCCCCCACCGCCCGGCTTTCCCCCACCGCCCCCCCCCCCCCCCCCCTCCCCGCCCTCCTCTTCCCGCCCCTCGGGACGGTGTTCCCGCCCGGGAAAGGAATACCGCCCACCCAACCCCGCCCCACTCCCTGTGGTCTAAGCACCTAAACAGTGGTCTAGTGGTGTGGTCTACCTTTTTGCAAAAAGACATTTGGTCTTTTGTATTGAAACAAGGTACTTGAAACAAGGTATGGATATGGAGAACATGGAATGAGATGATATCGTAGAAGATTCCAATAAGCAAAAGTCATTTTGTATTGAAAAATCCATCGGAAGATACTAAAGTATGCATCATGGCCATAGATCAGTTATTTGAGGTTGCTTTCATCATTGACAGATATCTCTCCAATAACAAAAGAATTATCTTCAATGATTCTAAGAAACTTAAAGGAAGAGGTACCTTGAAGACTAGATTAGGTGCAATCAGAATCTGAATATTATATTACAATAATATTACATTGAGAAAAAAGTTGTGTTTGAAGCCTAGTTCTTTTGGCCACAGGTACAGAAAGGAACAAAGTTGTTTCCAAAGCCAGGCGCTTTAGCCTTTTTTTAAAAAAATAAAGTTGTTTTAATTCTTTATAAATATTTGTTATTGACTAAAAAATATTTTTAATTCATTTTTAGTTCTTTTAAGTTGTTTCCAAGCCAAGAAAATTCGTTTGAGGCGTTTCGGTTTGTTTATTGCTCGTTTGTGTTTTTCGGTATAAACATCCGGCTTTGTACAACTTTGATGAATCATTGTACGTGGTGCTCGGACTATACATTCGATACCCATATTTTTTTCAGAATACAATTTTTCCATGTCTAATCGATATGCTCAACTTCCGGACTCTGTTTGGCGCGTTTCGGAATGTTTATTTGATCGTCGGTGGTTTTCAGAGCAACCCTTGTTTGATTATACTCGTGTTCAGCCTTTAAAACTTCGTCGTTGGGTTTGATAAACACAAAAGTTATTAATAAAAAGCAAAAATTGGAACATTAAATCGTACCATGATTTAAGAAGAGGCCTATTAGGAGTGCCCGGTGCCGTGGAAGAAGATCGTCGGTTTGCTGTAGTCGATGATGGCGCAGATATTAATGGGAAGTTGAAATTTTGAATGATGTTCGTCTATTTTCTCTCCGTATACTAATTCAAAACAGAGGTAGGAAAGTAAAGCTTCAAGTAAAAGTGGATACCATGGATCAGAGAGATTTAAGCTAATCAAACTCAAATCTCAAGCCGATGCAAGTTATGTTGGAGCACTTTTCATTTTCTTCTTCTAATTTCTTTCTCTTGATCTTCACACTTGCTTTTGGAGCTCTGATCTTCTTCCTATTATATTTTCAACACACACCTTCAACCCATTCCTTATAAACCAGAGAAAAATGGCTATAGTAAAACACTTCAAGATTATGGTTTTGTTTTGTGGATCAGACGAGGACTTGCCTGTGTTGTTTGATGGGAATGTTGCAACATGAGTTCGACCAAGATGACACGCGAAGCTTTAGACTCCAAGCGGATCCCTTGATTGCCAACTCACCTCCCGTAGAACATAGGCCTCTACAAAGTTTGACTAATTCGCCTTTTTCACTTATTTAATGAAATTTAACGCGCATGCCGCATTCGAAGATCAAGATTTTCACATTATGGTGATGTAAAACCTGGTTACACCGATCCGACTGTTGATTTCTTTCCATAACCAGTACAACATACTTAAAATTGATTGGAAGGTAAACAATAACTAACAAAGATTGTACAACAAGAGAAGAAAGTATTCCTCTCTGTTACTAAGCATGTCAAGAGATGTCAAGAAAGTATTCCGACTGTTGATTTCTTTCCACAACCAGTACAACATACTTGAAATCGATTGGTAGGTAAACAATAACTAACAAAGATTGTACAACAAGAGAAGAAAGTATTCCTCTCTGTTACCAAGCATGTCAAGAGATGATAAAGAATAACGAAGATTAATGTTTTGTCTTTCCCGGAAGTAATGAATAAAAAAACACTTTTAGAGTTATTAATCATAGTATAATTAGGGTTATTACTTTGTTTTGTGTTAAAATCATTACCAATACGTGGTTCATGATGTCAAGTTTAAGTTGTTGATTCATTTGGAAATCGAAAATGCATATATAGACGTTTGATTAGGGTTATTACTTTGTTTTTAATTTTTTTAAACTTTTTTAAATAATTATATTAACAAAATTAAAAAAAATAAAAAAACCAATTCAAAACACAAAAAATACCCCAAAATAAAACTTTGATCCGAAGCGTTAAAGCGAGGCGCTTCGCTTTTAAATTTCAGTTTTTTCTGACCCTCGTACTGACCCCCTCAAAATGGGAGCAAAGCACCTCGCTTTGGCCAAAGCGAGGCGCTTTGAAGTGGGTGGATGGAAATAGAAGGAAGGGGTGTGAATAGCCAGAGCCTACGAATATCTGCATAAACATGTTGCCATAACATATTCTGATGAACCCCATGTGAATTGATAGTTTTAAATTTGTATAAAGTCTTGTGTGGGTTAATGAGAAGACGAAATGGATCTAATATCAAGAACTACAACTATCAATTACATCGGAAAGTAGAACTATTAATTACAACTATTGATTAATATCCTAAAAGTTTCGGGAATTATAACTATTGATTACATGGGGTTATTTGGGTTGTCCGAATAAACCCCGTTCCAATCCAAAGACCGACCCACTTATTATGATTGGGGTTTGAGTGTTAGTTTAATCGGTTACGGTTTCTTCGGGTTAGCTCTAATTCGGTTTTGGGTGGCTACTGTTTCGGGTCAGGTTTTAGGTTACAGACAAAAAAGAACAGGCCTAACGTTAGAAGGGGACTCCATTGCATTATTTCAATAACACTTAGGAAATAAAATAAAGCACTCATCATTACCCAATCATTTATTTTTTTATAAAGAAACTAGGTGAAAACCCGTGCGATGCACGGGAAGACTATATCATTTTTTAAGGTCTGTTTACTACATACCAAATCAAGAAGTCAAGCATCTGTTGCAAGCAAAGTTTGTTTATTAAGGTCTGTTCCAGAGCAATGGGTATGTTAAGAAGATCTGACTGAAACAACTGTTGCTTCCAACAGATGTTGCTTCAACATGTTTGCTTCAAACAACTGTTGCAAGCAAACTGTTAAATCATCATCTGTTTGAAGCAACAGTTGCTTCAGACAAATCTCTTTAACAGATCTACTGCTCTAGAACAGACCTTAGTAAACAGACTTTGCTTGCAACAGATGCTTTACTTCTTGATTTGGAAAGATAATAAAACGCTCGTTTTTTTTTTGTTTTTTGTATAGCACTATGGTAGTCGTTGGAAAGATAATAAAACGCAAGTTAATTTGGTGTAATTTGTTTTAAAAAAAAATCTCATTTAAAAAAGTTATTAACGTTTAAACATCATGGGGGAAAGTGCATGTGCTATGCACATGAGAGAGAAAAAATAATTTAATAGTAGATGTAGTATCCATGACCCATTTAATTGACCCGTTAAAATGAGCGGGAAAAACTTAGTTAGATGGCTTCAGAGTATGACATGTGTCCCAAATTTGGTTTCATTTATATATAGTAGTGGATATGAAAAAAAAAATGAAAATTTAGTGGGCATGTTGATGCCCGTTATTTCCTTGGCGGTGCTTGACGAAGAGATGGACGGCGCCTTCTATGATGCCTGAGAAATAGGGGGAGGGGCGCTATTGAGCATAAAATAGTTAAAGTGGATGCGACGTCACCCCACACCACTCAACCTAAGACTTGGGCAGCGGGGGGATTGGGTTTGGGGCATGAAATGCTATGTGGCATAAGTAGGCTCCACAACTCAAGCATCAAAAAAATGTAGGAAGTGGAGGGGCTTAGGTTTGAGGGCATGAGTTGACATGTGACCTTTCTTTGTTTAAAAAAAACAAAAGAATTAAATTTATAAAAAAAGACATTTATATTATATTAAATTTAAAAAAGACAATGACAGTTATACTAAACACTACATCAAATTAAATAAAAAAATACATCAAGTAAAAATAAATCTACCATATCACATATATTTAGTTATCATCATCATTGTTAGTGCTAGAAATTTCGAGGATATTTCCATTATTTATATTGAGTATACATGCTCAGGATGATTAGGATAATGCTATGCTCAAGATATGTCTGCCTAATGTTTATATACTATATCTTGAGCATGACTAACGGTCCTTATCGTTTAAAGCTCTTTGTGCAGGTTAAGTCTAACTGAATTGCTAAAGACTAGGTCTAGCTTAAATCTCAAAAGTTCAGTTTACACCCGTTGGAAAACATGTGGAAGAGAGAGAGTTGCAATGAATATGTGAATTTAGTAGGAGTAATCCCGGATTCCTAGGGATATTAGTTACTTTTATTTTTAGTATAAAATGGGCTATGGACGATCATTTAGGTCACTCGTCGCTTTCTACTTATTTTACCTAATACTCATTTCTACTCACTCACAACACACTTACTGGCTGTAACACTTAGCTGATCGTTCCATCGTCTCCGAATATGTATTTGTAAAACCTTTTTTTAATAAAACAAACAAGGTAGGGGTAATTGTCTCCTCATGAGATTTTATGCCGGAGATCTAAACTGATCAAGGGTTTTCCTCATACATCTCGTGTTCTTTATTGCATTCTTTACTTATTTTTTATTATTTCATCCTAAGGATTTCATTGATATAAAATCTGTCATTACAGTGACATCTTGAGGATAATCATACTATAATTGTCAAAGTTTTGTCTCTTTACGTATTTAAACAAGCATTCTTAAGATACCCATAAATCTGTTTTAACAAACTTACTAAATCACTTTAGCACTCTACCTCACATAACAAATTTGGAATACAAATTTAGTTGTTATTTTTTTTACCAAAACAATCATAATCTGCATCGTCATTGGCATTATATCTCAGAACCCTCCAAATATGTTTAACCAAATCTGCTCGAAGGTTGTGATGCTTTGGCTACTCTTGATTTCAAATGTGTTTAATGTTCTTGCTTCATCAGCAACGCCTTCGTTATTTGATTGCATCTCCTTACCACAGTACTCGCATATTGCACGTCATTCGTCTTCTAAAATCGTGTTGTGTAAAATAACGCATGGGCACATCACATTTCTTATTTTTGGGTTTTCCCACAATCGAAATGGCAAGGCCAAAATGCGCCATCTTTTTTGCAAAACACCAAAAGCTCGCTCGATGTGTTTTCGTACCGCCATTTGAGATTTGTTAAACTTTGATTTCTTTTAATCTAACATAGTATTCCATGTAAAAGATTTTACGAACACAACATACTCCGGGTAAGTTCCATCCATTAGGTAATACCCGTACTTGTATCTGACCCCGTTTACAAAAAAGATCCTTTTGGTGCAACACCATTTATAAGATCGTTGAAAATGGGTGATTGATTAAGAATATTTAAATCGTTCATCGAATAGGGCACAACAAAGAATGCATGCCAAAACCAAATATCTTGTGATGCAACCGCTTCAAGCATCATAGCCTGTTTTCGATGATATCCACTTGTGTGTTGGCCTTGCCATGCGGTTGGACAAAGTACCCACTCCTATTTCATACAATCTAAACTACTTATCATCTTAGAGAAACCATGTCTTTCTTCATGAAACTCCAAAATTGTTGTATGTCACTGAACGTAGGTTTTCTCAAATATTTTTGTAAATATAGTTCAATGATATACTCACAAAAATTGTGAAGAGTTTCCTTAACTGTTCGTGCTGGCAACATTAAATAGTCATCAATTATGTCGGAACTAGAGCCATAAGTCAACTGCCTAAGCGCTGTTATGACCTTTTGCAACATGTTGAATCCCAAACTACCACGCGCATCGTTTTTTTTGAAATATTCATATTTATTCTATAAATCATTTGATATTCTTAAAAATAAATTACGACTCATATGAAAACGCCGCATAAAACTCCCATCATCGTCATCCTCAATAATAGTTTGTACCACGTTTTGAACAATTGATAATATCATTTCCATACCTTCATCGGATGAGGACTCCAAAACAAATAGGTCATACGAATCTGACGAACTTGAAGATCGCATTTTGCGAAAGTTAGTTTTTTTTTAATAAACATTCAAATCACCGCCAATCAAAACCTACCACATCACCACCCAAAGCCCCCAGTCTAGATCCAACGACACTTGGGCCACGCTCGATCCCACGCCACACAGGGGTGGTGTTCACGGCGTTATATGACCTTCCACGCCACTACTCCCCTCACTCTAACGACAATAACAACAATAACAATAATAATAATAATAAGGGTCGTTATATTCAAATCCCCCCAAAATGATTTTCACCCCCATCAAAGCTTCGCGTTTTGCCCAGAACGATGCTTTAAGGTACAAGGTTGATTGATTGGTCTTAAAGTCTGATAAAGTCTGTCAAAAGGGGCCACATGTGAACCCTTAGCGCCGCACTTTGGCCATAGCACGGCGCTTTGGTCCATGCAAATTGTGAATATAAGGTGGTTTGATACGTTCGATATTACCTCGTTCGTTTTCGTTTTACATTTAAACATTTACATCTCTACCCACGATATACAAATTTTATCTACAATATACAAGATGCCGTATTACGACTTCATTTTCAGTGATTCTTATGACGAGTCTATTCGAGATGATGTCGAGGAGGTTCAGTCTAGCATTCGTTATAATGACAATACGGTGTCACTGGACTTGAATACCCCCTTGGAGGACCCGTATGCACAACACTGTCCCAGTCAACCCGACAACGTTTATGGTGGTGAGCCACCATTTGATCACCAAAGCTATTCTAATAACGCTTACGGTGGTGATGGGAGTTTTATACAGCAAGACTATTCGGAACAGGGAGACAGTGGTGATGAGGAGAAGCCGTTAGACGGTCAGGAAGGCTCTTACCTAGTTATAGTTTCGTTTGAGACTGGCCGAACCTTTTGGTCACATCGGGAGTTGATCGACTGGGTACAAGATACGGGAAAGGAAAATGGTTACATGATTGTTATAAAAAGATCCAAGAAAAAAGAAGGCGATTTCGTGAAGGTTATATTTCAGTGAACTCTTAGTGGGGAGCATAGGAGTGTAGCTACGGTTAGGAAGACTGGTAGCAAAAAAAATCGGTCGCCCGTTTGAGTTAATATGGGTTCTTGAATCAAAGAGAAAGGTTTGGCGGTTAAATGTGAAGAACCCGGCGCACAACCACACTCCCTTTGAAAAGATAGAGGGTTATGCGTATGTGAGAAGGCTTTCTTCGGATGAAAGAGAACTGGTTGGGCTCTGGCAAAGCGAGATATTATGAAGCATAGCATATGGAGAACGTTGACGAAAAAGAACCCGAATAAAAAGCTTATTTCGAAAGATATACACAACGCGGTTTAGAAGATAAATGCTGAAAAGTGAGTTGGTGAAGATCCAATGAAGCAACTCTAAAACCTCCGAGTGGAGAAACAATTCACCTACTACACGCGCGAGAATCACGTCACTAACTAAGGCTGTTGAAGATATTTTCTTCATCCACAGACATTCATTTACTATGTGGTGTGTATTCCCGCATGTGCTAATATTTGACGCCACCTACAATACAAACATCTCAAGAAGACGTTTGTCAGGTTGTAGGTATGACGTCGACAAACCAGTAGTTTTCGGTTGCCCATTCGTTTATTTCTACTGAAAAGGTTTATAACTACCTTGGGGTGTTGGAGAACATAAAGTCTATGTTGGGAGACTGCATGGAGCCATGTGTGTGATCAGATTTTTCCGAATTCGTGAAAGTATCTCTATTGGTTTCATATTTAAAAAAATCAACAGGAACAACAAGAAGAAATTCACCGATAAGGAGTGAAAGGAGTTTCTTTGTTCATTTGCGACACTGTGTGAGTCTTCGACTGAAGACATATACGTGGGGAAACTTTCAGTCACATCAGGAAGAGATTAGTCGTGAACGTGAGTAATTTTTTTTACATATTCTTTTACATACACACCTGACAAGTTATGGTTATAGTTTTAGAGGCTTTTACATATACGAAGAATAATTGGTTGGATCCGTACCGTGAAACATTTGTGGATGGATGGAATAACCGAACCATTAACTTTCACATGCCACAACCAATAGAGTTGAGGGCATGCATGCTTTACTAAAAAGTTACCTTCCAGGAAATCGCAACTCATTGGCTAGAATTGTGGTGTTTGTCAATCACATGGTTGATAAACAGTATACAGAAATTAGAAGAGGTTTCGTTTTAAGCATTAGAAAAACAATGAACCATCACAAGGCAGAGCTAATGCATAAGAACTTACTTTGGAAGGTTTCAATATATGCTCTCGAGCTTCGCTACATGGAGATGCGATGTGTGGAACTTTCCTTGCGCCGTTACGGTACCAGTTATGGATGCCAGCTTTTTTACAGTTGCGGTTTACCATGTGCCTGTCGTCTCGAGCAGTTAGAACATGATGGTAATTAATACTAGTGACCACCTGGCTTTTATGATTTTACTACCTAATTTAATTTAATACCATATGTTATTGTTTACAGGTGAGGAAATCCAGCTATTCTCAATAGACGTGTTCTAGAGGAAGCTTGACTTCAAAGCTGCGAAGATTGGTTGTGAAAATATCAACGTAGACGCCGCGTTTGAAAACTTAAAAGACAAAAATTCAGCAAACACCATCCCAGGTGAAAAGGAGCTATTCGGAAAATTTGGCACAAATTATCACATGCAACTCCCCCCAAAAACCCGCTTGTTGTACAAAAGAAAACTCATGGTCGTCCGACATTAAAACTGCAAGAATAGAGGAGAGAAGAAGCTGCGAGAAAGAGCTCGTACATGCCGGATGAACAAAGTGGGTCTGACTGGTCATTTGACTTTCCCCGTCACAGCTCGTATGAGTTTCCCCGTCACAGCTCGTACACACCATCACAGGAAGAGCTCGTACGACCTTTCGCGTCCCAACTAGTACGATCTTACGAATTGACCCGTCACAACTCGTACACATCAGCATAGGAAGAGCTTGTACGACCTTCCACATCTGAGCCGATAAGACTTTCCTCGTCACAATAGGACTTACCTTATTTCCCGTTGATCGAGCACACCCCTAAGTCAGATTTATTAATCAGAAAATTCGGGCATCAAATTCCATCAGTGTTTTACCCATATATATCCAAAATAAGGGATGTGAAACCAAATGGTCATTGTAGGTTTCGATCGGTAGTTGTGGCGTTAGGGTTTAACCAATCAAGGTATATGTCTATTCAGAAACAACTGCTACTCGAGTTGCGCATGAACCAGCCTGTTTGGAGGAAAGTCTTTGATTCGGAAAACTTAGGACACTTTGACCGGTTGTATAATAGGATAGAATTTCATGGAGTTGGTCCAGCAGAGGAAGAAAATTGGAGGCCTATGCCTGAGGCGGGATTTTTTATTGCTCACAGATAGGGTGTTATTGTTCATACATTCGACTCTCGTGGCAATGATACAATTTTTATTCTATTGGAAGGACCAGATGCTACTGAGGAACCTCATCAAGTGGTAGCGGTTGTGTTCGTTAATGGAAACCATTACATCCATTTAGTGCTTTGAGAACCGTATTCAATGCCTCCCCCGAACCCATCTTGGATTTTTGAGAGAACTGATAGAGCAGCGGGTTGGTACGATTTATACGAGGATAGAGTCAATGCGTATAGAAACCTAGTTTACCCGCGAGTAGACCCCAATGTAATTCTGAAAGTCCAGGATATAGATTAGATATGTGAAAATATGCATTTTGGTAAAAAAAAATTGTATTGATTGTAACGTTCATGTATTACGCACATTGATTTATGAAAGTTGTTCATACTCGGATGTTTATTCTGAAAACTACCAACGAGCAATTAAATGAACCAAAACGCTTCAAACAGAGTCCGAAAGTCCAGGATATCGATTAGAGATGCAAAATTTGTATTTTGATAAAAAAAATGGTATTGATTGTCACGTTCATGTATCACGTACATTGATTTATGAACGTTTTTCATACTCGAACGTTTCTTCTGAAAACTACCAATGAGTAATTAATGAACCAAAACGCGACAAACAATTTTTTTATTGGAAACCAGTTAAAACACTTAAAAATGAATTAAAACCATTAAAAATCCATTAAAACCTTTTTAAAATAATTAAAACAATTTTTTTTAAATAAAGGGCCAAAGCGCCACGCTGTGGTTACATCGTGTCGCTTTGGTTTGAATTTTGAATCAAAGTGCCTGGCTTTGACCAAAGCGAGACGCTTTGATTGCTCATTATATACCAAAGCATATTAGTCACGCTGATATGCTTTGGTATAAAAAATACACACATTACATCCAAAAACACACTATTTCGATCGTTCGATAGTACCCTTCTCATCGTTTGACAGGTTAGTTTGTTATTAAGCATTGATTTAGTTCGGTTGTATATAGATTTGGGTGTTGTTTGGGTGGATTGCTGTTGATTTGGGGAAACCAAAGAAGCAAAGTGTCGCTCTTAGCACATAGCGCGCCGTTTTGCCTTTTGTTTTTCAAATCATTTTTTACATAAATAATAACAATAATTATGTTTTTAACAATGTAGTAATATGTTATTTTTGTTTTTCTTTCGCATAAATGGCAAAGAAAGATGCTGATGATGATGATCCACCGAATCATCAAAAGACTCAGAATAACAATTTCCGTATTTAGGAGAAAACGGGATGAATCCTTTGTTTGTTGATGGTGACTATGATCGTAATATTGAAAATGTCTTCGCTCACCATTTGCTTACTAGGCAGGTGATGGAGTTGATTACATCATGGTCACCAAAGACATCAGTATTTTTGTTATATCAACTAATAGACGTAGTTCACATTTTAGCTGATGCAGTGTGTCTCGTCCTTTTTAACTTAGTTCGACCCACTATGTAGAATCGCCTCCTATGTGTTATAAATAGAAGGTTGATCTTAGTTATTAGGGTTGATTGCTTTTGTTACTTTTAGTGTGTTTGTGTAATCCTTGTACCAGACGATTTACTAAATAAAAACTCAGTTTCAGTTATTTATGTTACAATTGGTTTCAGTTATTTATGTTTGTGTTGTTTATTTACAACGATCAATCGATTTACTAAAAAAAACTATTTTCAAGTGCATTGAAATATAAGGATTAATCGATTTATTAAAAAAACACTTTTTCAAAATCAACCTTATAACTTCTTCAAACTCACCAAAACAAACCAAACATCCTCAAAACCAACCAAAGGAAACCAAACAAAACAATTTTTTTTATAAAATAGTATTGAAATGAATAAAACTAATTTTTTAATCAGCTTTTACATTTTTTAATTAATTTTTATTAAAAATAATAAATAATAAAATCAACCATAATAAAACTTATAAAAAACCCTCACAAAAAAAAACCCACCAAAATCCACCTCAAATCCCACCAAAAACCCGACCCAACATCAATCCCAATGGCTGCTGACTTTTAGTCAGCTTTTGTATTTCGAAACGTCGCGCTATGGTAAAAGTGCACGGTTTAAAACCTGTGGGTGAATCTAGATGGCTGGAGGTGGGAATAGACGGGGCAATAATAATAAGGGGGATGGGGCGCCACCCAAATTGGTCACGGGTACCCACTACCAACACGGTAACACCGCAACCACCCTTGCTGGTAGTGGTCCCTTGAACCGTTTTGATGGTTCTTTTTACCATACTGGTAACCGTTTTTTTTATTTTTGACTTAAATAAATACTATTTATTTTATTTTAACCGTTTGTTTTAAAGCATAAAAATACATTAATAATAACATTACATTAAAAACATAAATAAGAACATTTCATTAAAACATAAAATTAAAACATATTAATATTAATCATAAAATAAAAATACATAAAAACAAAGAAAAAAAATCAAGGTTGGCGCAGCAATTGCCATGCCTCGACATGGTCGAAATTGTTGCTGTATCGAGCCTCATAGTCCATATGAGTGAAGCCGATAGCCAACTCGTGATCGAGGTACGAATCGTCCCTCATCGTGTGCTCGTAGATGGGGGTCCACCTCTCACACTTGATGCTGAGATCAACCCACTTCAGCTAGATGTCTGCGATGGTCCTGTCGTTGGTGCCAACATGTTGGTTGAAGTCGTTCAACACGCGGGCCAAGAACCCCTCTGTGGGGTAGGCCGAGCACTCGTCCCTCGGGAGTTGTTGTATAGTTTTGTCGTTTGTGGCATCTTTGTAGCACACAACTAACGTTATCTCTTTGTCCTCGATCCAGGGATTCATCTTTGTGGGTGTTTCTATTTTTAAACGGTGGTAAAGTGTGATGTTTAACCCCACAGTTTGATCTATTTATATACAAAAGAACGAACGGTTGAACTGTTAAAATTAAAGTTTACTGACCGTTTAGGTGAACTCAATTCAATTCAATCGACGGTTTCCAAGAATTCACAAATTAATTTTGCTGACCATTTGGTAAGATGGTTGTAATAGTATGAAATTTAATATTAATAACCGGTTTAAAATTTTAAATCGTGTGAAATTTATAAAACAAAAAAAAGTTTGGATATTTAAATGAAAATAAATAAAACAATCAGTGGTGTGTTGCCTCCAAAAAAGTATTTTAGAGAAGTAAATCAGTGAAGTGACGTGACGAGACAAAATTCAGTAAAAAAAAATTTATTACTACAAGCAGCCTCCCCTCCTAATAACCTCTTTTGTTGGTGTGATTGTTTGACCACGTTACCAAAACAAGACCAGTGATTTTGACCAGTTCAAGAAAGCAATATACGGGCTGCAGCAGCCTCCCTGACCCATGTAGTCCGGTTATGGTGTTAGGTAGAGAGAGGGACAAAACCGTCACAAATTAAGGATATCCAATATCCCATCTACCTCCCTATTATTTAATCCAACATTGTCAAAAACTATACAATTCAAGTATTTATAGGTACAGTTTACACACCATTTGCTTTGGAACCCAAACCCACACCAAATTCTTAACAACAAACCCATCAAAAATGTCTATTGCAAAGAAGGGGTTTCAAGAATATTTATTGCAGCTTCAGCAACATCCTTTAAGAACAAAGGTACTCACTTTTTAATTTTTTATGTTGATCTTGAATTGGGTTTGTTTATTTTGATGATTCATGATCTGGGTTATGTTCTTTTGTTGATTTAATAACTGGGTTTTGTGTTTCTTGATTTATAAATGTTTATAAGTGATTAACTACTGAAATTTTGCATATGTTTTAGGTGTTGACCTTTAAGAACAAAGGTAGTGACTTTTTGTTTTTTTATATGGATTTTGAAGTGGGGTTTGTTTATTTTGATGAATTGTGATCTGGGTATTGTCCTTTTGTTGATTCAAGAATTGGGGTTGTGTTTCTTGATTTATTTATAAAGATTAAGTACTGAAATTTTGCATATGTTTTAGGCGTTGACCTTTAAGAACAAAGGTGTTGACATTTTGTGTTTTTATATGGATTTTAAAGTGGGTTTGTTTATTTTGATGATTTCTGATCTGGGTTTTGTTCTTTTGTTGATTCAATAATTGGGATTTGGGTTACTTGATTTGTAATTGTTTAAGTGATTAAGTTGTGGTTTTTTTATTGTTTTAGGCGTTGACCGCTGGAGTACTTGCGGCGATCAGTGATGTGGTGTCTCAAAAGCTCTCGGGTATCCAGAAATTGCAAGTCCGGCGACTTCTACTCAAAGTGGTATGGTCTTGTTGTTATTCTTGTTGGGTTTGATTGAATGTTTCGAGGTTTATATGATTAAATCTGATCTAGTGTTTGTTTGACTTTGGAAGTCAATCCATTGACTTTTGTTCAAGAGGTGTGTAGTTGTCTAGGGTGGTGTTAGTGGTAGACTAGGTACTTGTCACGTTATACGGGTCATGTAGATGGGTGAATAAAGGTTTTACGGACCGAATGGGCCTTATGACTCATAATTCAATATCGCATACCAGTATTACGTTAGTCATTTATTTGTTTGTTTGTTCTAACCTTCATTTGGGCCGTATAGTGTGAGCGAACACCCCTATCATATCCGTATAGCCATCTTAGCCCTTCATACAACCTGTATGACCCATATTCGCCTTGTATATTTGCGTATGAGGGTTCGTGTACGTATAGTGTGTCAGTGTTGTCTGTTTGGTGCAAAAATCATAAATTTTAGTTTTTCTCCCCGAAATTAAAATTTATGTCGTCAATTTGGGAATTCTTATATGCTAAAATCACTTGAAAGTTGGAACAAATTCAAGTATCCCATCTGCTAACATATTCCTTTGTGGATTTACTGCTATGCAGCTTTTCGGGTGCGCGTATCTTGGACCATTCGGGCATTTCTACCACACATTATTGGATAAACTGTTCAAGGGAAAAAAAGACAACACAACGGTTGTCAAGAAGGTATTCTGTGAACCTCTGAACACGCGTATAAATGGAAAATTGTAGTCTTACAACCAAATTATGTGATGCCTATTAACGATTTTTTCTACAATTTCAGGTGGTGCTTGATCAGTTGACAGCAAGCCCGTGGAACAACTTGATGTTTATGCTCTACTATGGATTTGTTATCGAGGGTAAGAAATGTATAATCATATCAAGTTGAAAATTCAATTTAGGTGAGCATTTAAGCTACCTCTAAATGCAAGCATTATAAACACTAAGTAAAGTTCTTTAGTATTTTTTTTTTAAAGGAAGAATTTCTAATGTTTTGTAGTGAATATAAGAAAGAAATGCAAAAAAATGTTAATCTAATGCACCCCCTCAAAGAATCATGGTGATAGTGTAGATGTATGTCAACAATCTTGAATCCGTCACTGTTTTCAAGCCATATAATAATTTACCATTGTCATGATATATGCAGGAAGACAATGGATCCACGTAAAATCCAAAATCAAGAAGGAATACCCTTCAGTTCAGTATGCATCATGGACGGTACTATAATTTCCTTTTTTAAACTTTTTTTATTTTTTTTACATCAATGTAAGCAGTGAATAATATTTACCAACAAATGTGCAGTTTTGGCCTGTAATCGGGTGGATAAACCACCGCCACGTGCCACTTCAATTCCGTGTTATCGTCCAAAGCTTTGTCGCAATGTGCTGGTACGTGTTTTCAGTTATATAAAAAAAGACTATGAACATGTTTAAAAATCATCAAGAGTGATCCTTATTGATGACAATTTGACTTATTTTGGATGGCATTTGTAGGGGGATATTCTTGAGTCTAAAAGCAAGATCAATGACATTGACCAAAGGTTAAGCAAATAATAAAAGGAGCTTTTCAAATAACCTCTTCTTCTACTGATGCTGCTGCAAAAGTTATGAAGAATTGGCTCTTATTTAGCTCATAAATTATTTAAGGTTTGTTTACTTCTATTTTTTTTTTTAATCTGTTTTTCCCAAATATGTAAAAACAGCAAGACGGGTTGTTGGGTTCCCTTATTAATCTCTATGTATTATATTAGTTATTGATCAGATTCAATAATATGGTTAGATTTTATGTGCTAGTAAGCTTCATAAATCGTGCGCACACCTATATTAGCTCGTGAATCATTGTAACCCATGGGGCTTTTCGTTTGCCTATATACAATCTCGTGGTTTTTGGTTTGAAAATTATAATGGAAAATTATGATTTAGTTTTTTGAACATTATGTGAAGTATGAACGGGCGTGCTAAAATTTTAATTTACTCACGTTTAGACTTGATACGAGTGAGTTGTGAGTGAAGCATAACTTGAGATGTTTGATGGTTATGATCAGCTAGCAGTACGTCGTTATTGATATGATCATTTTTTTCGCGATTTAAGCACATCGTCTGTAAACGACAGTGTTTGCATGGTTGGATAAGTTCTTTACTACATATTATAGCGAAAACAAGTAGAACATAGACACTCTTTAGTAGAAAAGTCTAAATTCTAAATGTATCACACCATACTTGGGAAAAAAAATCTTATTTTATTTTCAAATCATAGAAAAATGAAAATGATGATCTAGAACTGTAATTTAACGTTGAAATAAACACGTAAATTCGATAAAATTTATGATTCACGTTTTTATACAATTATACAATAAAATCAGAATCAATCAAAATAATGAATTTGAGGGAAATGGATGAAGCCCAAAACATGAGGAATTTGTGTCCAAAAGAAGGCCCATTTAATATTTTCGTTTGTGTTTTATGGGCCTTTTAACTGGGCCCACAACTCCAAATGGATTAAAAATTTTATATGTTAAGTCAGGCCCTTTTTTAGCTCACTTTTTTTTTTCTTATCCGTTTGCTTAAAATATGAGTTTGTCTTGGATAACTTTTTAATATTGTGAAATCAAGACCAAATAATTTGCGGAAGTAGCATTTTTTGTGTTTACCACGGATTCCAAGCTGGGTATTTTGAATTTTGGATACTTGAATTGGGGTGGGGGTGTCACGCATTTATTTTTTGGATGAAATAAGAGGATATGAAATTGAGATGGTCTGGGTATGTTCGGAAGACACATATGACGGCTCAAGTTACTCAGGTAGAACCCCCACATGTAGTAAATATGGCTCCGACCGGAATCGAACCTATTCATAAGCGGTTGAAATCTATATCATGTAATCAAGATATGAGATTAAACAACACTCACCAAATGATTTGTTCATGATTATAACCACAATTCATCATCAATGTATTTACATGAACATTCTCATTCTCAAGAACCATAGGTTAGGAAACAACATACTAAACAAATATCTTGACTCATCTAGGCCGCCTTAGCGAATCCAATTCTCACATTTCCATAGTCAAATATAGTGTGGTAACAACCCATGAAAACATCTCCCAAGATCCTATAACATCACCCAAATGTTACTTCATACCATAAACCAAAAATAGCAACTATGCTACCAGGGTGAGATATTATCAATAACCCAAATTAACCTTTTTTACAAGTAAATGAATCAAAATTATCACATCCGGTTTCTGTGAAACCATGTGTTTAAACAACATAATACGTTGATACGTACCACAGAGGGCCATGAGGAGGAGGAACGTCGAGTGGCATGAAGCCGCTAACACAATCACCCTGAGGATCTTTAACAAGGTACTGCAAAAAAAAAATCAAAGAGCCCAAGCTTAATGCATTTATAAAAGATTAATTCTTCAAAAATGGATTGTTTTTAATAGACTTGATGGTAAATTATGTTATTTCTTGTTTCCAATTATGGGTTAGTCGCTATCTAAGATATCATACGAGGTGGCACAAGGATCATATATTTAGTATTGACGACCCCAGGACATGCAATTCGCTATTTTGTATAGTGACTAAGCCATAATTGAAAACAAAAAGGCCCATTTATCACCACTGGTTGAAAATAACTCCTTTATTAAGCATTTCCAATTAAAGCTTACATAAGTTATACCAAGTTTATGTTAGAAGAATACCTCGCGTGGCGAAAGAACAAATTCTTCGCCACCAATCATAAATGAAACATTGGGCATGGAGGCGGCATTCGCACAATCAACACTCGAGACTCCCATTGTCCTTACAGGATGATCAGAATGCTGAGTTTTATGGACTTGTTAGCTCCTATGAAAACCAACAAAAAAACATAAAACAAACAGTTGGTCTCGTGGTCTGTACCTCTTCAGAATTGGATTGCAGGTGACTTGCAAAGCTCTTAGCTCCAATCGCGTTATTTATCTCAGTGATCACAGACTAAATGTAAAACAACATAAATAAAAGCATTCATTCCGATTACTAGATTAAATTTAAAAGTATATACTAAATAGAAGTTCAACTCATGCATACTGTTGGGCCTGTTATCAAAGAAGTTCCTGAGTCTGCAATCGCGTAACAACCATTTTGACAAGATCCTGAGTAAAGAAACCAATGTATCATATAAAATGCAACAGTTAGACATGACAACGTGTTTGTTAGACATAATTCTTATTTCCACATTATATCTATTATATCCTAAGTATATGTTACATATTAGTATATCCTAAGTTTAGTCAAGAGTCATGTATGTTTGTTATGAACCGGTATGTCGGTTATAAGGGTCAAGGGTCACACCCCTTCATATGTATAAATACCCTAACACTTGTGTCATTTGAATATATAAGTATTGATTTCTAATTTCCATATTCTCTCTCAAATCCTTTCCCTCAAATTCGGTCCTGCGAACCCATCATTTGGCATCAGAGCGCAAGTTCATCGTTTGTTCCATTTGATTACAGAACATAAAGAAGAAGACGATCACAAGTCCGATCCCCTGTTTTCATCCAAAACAGAGAATTGACTCAGAAGTGATTATACGTTGGAACAATCAGTCATAGGCCATATCAGGATCAAGAGAAGATCAATACATAAGAATATAACCGTTTAAAGAAGAGGAATCAGAACCGGATAAAGTTTTCCGACCAACTTCATCTTCTCCGGCGATTACCGGAATCGGAACAAAATTGTTTTATCACGTTAAAACGGTTATATCTATCCCTGCCTATTAGTTTATCATAATCGAATACACAAAATTTAAAATCCAAATCAGAAAATTAGAAACTTTTTTCAGACCCTGTTTTTTTTGTTCGAAGAATCTATCTTCCCGCCAAAATTTTATAAACAAAAGGAACAAGTTTTATACTTAAACTTATATCCGAATATCCCAGACACAAGAAACAGATTCGCGTTCTACAAATCTTTTATCAAAAACATTGAAGTTTATCAAAGGATTAAATTTTTTTTGAAAAACAAGAACCGGAGATTATTTTTTCCCGGAAAAATTTTCGTATTCGATTATCATTAAGAACAAGTTATTAGAACTTGTTAAAAGGATCCGATAATATTAGACTTGGAATCGGATCGTACAAACTCTTAAAGATCAGTGAGTTTGTTTGGGCAGTGGGTATTTACGAAGAAGAAGAAAGTTGTTTGACTTTCGAAAGTCAAACATATAAAAGAAAATAATATTATATTTGAGGGATTATTGTATAGTAAGTTGTAATCAGTGAAAGTTCGGGTTTCTGTTCACTGATCCGCAGACAACTTTTGAAGTCAGAAAATTAGTAAAACAAAGCGAGTTTGTTTATTTTAGAAGGGTGTTTATAGATTGAGTGTTATTAGAAGAACACTAATCAAATTATTGGAGGATTATTAAGTCAAAAGGATTGACTTTAGAAATTAGTTGGAGGAACATCATTGATACACAAGATATTATAACGAAGTTCTTGATACTTTGTTAAGGCGCCTACAAAATATCAAAGACCTTTGTTACCAAATAATATTTTAGTATATCGATTTAAGTTTGACGATTTGTTGAACAAAGTTCCTAAAAGAAGCGTGGGTAGTCCATAATTAGATTTGGACAATAGGGAAGAAAAAGAGTAAAAGTCCGCAGAAGACTCCCATTAAACCCACAATGTCGACACCGAAAGAGACAGTCACAAAGGAGACTCTCACTTTCAGCCTCCAAACACCGATGTTGACATCTACAAATTACACGAATTGGGCTGTTCGTGTAAAGGCAATATTGAGTGCCAACGGCCTTTGGGAAGTAGTGGAACCCACAGAAGGCACGTCGACAGTAGATGCAAAGAAGGATAGGACAGCGATTGCCTATCTCTTCCAGGCAATTCCAGAAGATATGGTGATGCAAGTGGCGTCACATAATACAGCGAAAGAGATTTGGGATGCATTAAAGACAAGATTTATTGGAATTGACCGAGTCCAGAAAGCAAGACTTCAATCATTACGCACAGAATTTGAAATGATAACAATGAGAGAGACAGAGACCATAGACCAGTTTGCTGGTAGGTTAAGTGCGATTAGTACAAAGTCAAAAACCCTAGGAACGAAAATTGAAGAGTCAGTCTTGGTACGAAAATTGCTGGACTCCGTACCAGAAAGGTTCCTACAGATTATTGCGTCCATAGAGCAGTACTCAGATATAGATTCCATGACGTTAGATGAAGCGCTTGGAAGACTTAAAGATTACGAAGAACGTCTCAAGTCAAGAGATGAAAAGAAATATGGACCCGCTAGTCAAGAGAAGCTGTTATTTACAAGGCAAGATAGAAGGCCTTTCAGCAACAACAACAAGAACTATAATCAGAATCGAGGTAGACAGAACTTTAGGAAGTTCAATAAGAGTCAAAGATATGAGAAGAAGAACTTTGACAGAAATGACCATCAAGATCACAAAGGTGATAGAATTCCCACTAAGAATCGTCATGACGACAGTAGTTACAAGCCCAGAAGAGATGGCAGCAGTATAAGATGTTACAACTGCAATGAATTAGGACATATAGCTCCCAAATGTCCTAAACCTCGAAATAAGCAAGAAGAATCTCACCTAGTAATGGAAGAAGAGGATCCCACATTACTTATGACAGTTGGTGAAGAAAGACGTATAGTTCTTGAAGAAAAGAAGATAATACCAGAACGCTATCGCAATGAAGAAGATGTAAACGAAGTATGGTATTTAGACAATGGTGCAAGCAATCATATGACAGGAAGACGCTCCTATTTCACAGAGTTAGACGAAAAGATAGCAGGAAGCGTAAAATTTGGAGATGGATCGTGCGTTAACATCAAAGGTAAAGGCTCAATAGTATTGGAATGCAACAATGGAGAACAAAGATTAGTCACAGAAGTGTACTACATTCCAACACTCAAAAGCAACATCTTAAGCCTCGGGCAAGTCACAGAATCTGGTTGCAAAGTAATTATGGAGAACGAACATTTATGGATTTATGACGCCCACAATAACCTATTGATGAAAGTCCCAAAAGCAAAGAATAGACTCTACAAGGTAAAGCTCAGAATAACTAGTCCAATTTGCTTACAAGCTAAAATAGATACACCTGCATGGCTATGGCATGCACGTATGGGACACGTGAACTTTGATTCACATAGACAATTAAGCACAAAAGGAATGGCACATGGACTGCCAAAGATCCAGCACCCATCTCAAGTATGTGATGCATGTATTACGGGAAAGCAAAGCAGACTTCCATTTCCCTCTCAAGCAAGTTTTAGAGCTACAAGACCTCTAGAACTCGTACATGCAGACCTATGTGGACCAATCACACCCACATCATTAGCAGGCAACAACTATTTCTTCCTGATAGTTGACGATTATTCAAGATTTATGTGGATCTACATACTTAAGTCAAAAGATCAAGTTTATGAAAATTTCAAGAAGTTTCTAAGCGAAGCTCAGACAGAGACAAGTCACAAGCTCAAAAGATTAAGAACGGATCGTGGAGGAGAGTTTACTTCTAAAGCTCTTACCACATATTGTGAGGATAAAGGAATCCTTAGACAGCTTACAGCACCGTACACACCTCAGCAGAATGGTGTAGTAGAAAGAAAGAACCGTTCAATAATGAGTATGACTAGAAGCATGTTAAAGGCTATGAACGTACCACAGAACTTATGGGCAGAAGCAACAAGACAAGCTATTTATATCCAGAATCGGTTACCTACCAAAGCACTCAAGGGTATGACACCCTACGAAGCAGTAAAAGGCAAAGCACCCAATATCAAGCATATTAGAGTATTTGGATGCATAGCATACGCTAAGGTAACAACGCCCTACTTAAAGAAGTTAGAAGATAGAAGTAAGAAAATGGTACATCTAGGAAACGAAAATGGTTCCAAAGCCTATAGATTATATGATCCCATAGAAGAAAAGATACACATTAGTAGAGATGTCCAATTCATAGAAAACGAACCATGGGATTGGAACAACAATTATTTGAAAGAAGAAAGCGATGACGAACCATCTTGGACAAGATTCGAAGTTAATGGAGATCACGAAAGTGAAGCTGTACAAGAGCAAAGTAATGAGGACAATGAAGACAGTGAAAGTGACAACGGATTCTTCAGTAGTCCAATCACAGCTACACGAACTCCAATAACAATTCAAGAAACGCCGACAAGTGATCCAATAGCTGAATCAAGCACTCAAGAGTTAGAAGACTCACCAGGCTCTCAACATAGACCAGTTTGAGCCCTCAGATCACTTAATGACATCTATGCAGCCACACAGCCTCTTAGACCAGAAGAATATGAACATCTGTACTTAGCTTACGATGAAGAACCTGCAAACTACAAAGAAGCAGCAGATTACCCACAATGGATAGAAGCAATGCAAAGCGAAATAGACTCTATAGAGAAGAACAACACTTGGACACTGACTACACTCCCCTCAAGTCAGAAACCAATAGGTCTAAAATGGGTATTTAAGGTCAAGAGAGACGCAAGTGGACAGATCACCAAACATAAGGCCAGATTAGTAGCAAAAGGATACGTACAACAAGAAGGTATAGACTACAATGAAGTATTTGCACCCGTTGCAAGAATGGAAACAATCAGGCTACTATTAGCATTGGCAGCACAGAAAGGATGGCAAGTACATCACTTAGATGTAAAATCAGCATTCTTACATGGTGAATTAAAGGAAGATGTCTACGTTTCACAACCAGATGGATTTGTAAAGAAAGGAAAAGAAAATCTAGTCTACAAGCTAAAGAAAGCTCTATATGGTTTGAAGCAAGCACCAAGAGCATGGAACATAAGGCTGAACAACATCCTAAAGGAAATTGGATTTAAAAGATGTCCACAAGAGCAAGCAGTATACAAGAGAACTTCAAAGGAGTCAACGATAATTATAGGAGTTTATGTCGATGACATAATAGTGACAGGAAGTTCAATCAAGGACATAGCAAGCTTCAAGAAAGAAATGCAAGGCAAGTTTGAAATGAGTGACTTAGGACCACTCACTTACTATCTAGGGATAGAAGTATGTCAAACACAAGGAAAGATACAATTGAAGCAATCAGCCTACGCGAAGAAAGTTATCAAAGAAGCCAGACTAGAAGACTGCAATCCAACGAAATATGCAATGGAATCAGGTCTAAAGCTCACTAAAGAAGATGAAAGTGAACCAGTCAACGAAACAGAATATAGAAAGCTAATTGGAAGCTTAAGGTATCTCACACATACCAGACCAGATATCACCTACGCAGTTGGATACATTAGTAGATTCATGGAGAAACCAAAGACAACTCACATGAAAGCAGTCAAACATTTGATATGATACATCAAAGGCACGTTGAATTATGGAATTCAATACAGCAGAAACAAAGAAGCAGAAATTACTGGATACAGCGACAGCAGTTATGGAGATCAAGACGATGGAAAAGGAACAACAGGAACGATATTTTGCTACAAAGATTCACCTATCACATGGACAAGTCAGAAACAAAGTACAGTAGCACTATCCTCATGCGAAGCAGAATTTATGGCAGCTACATCAGCAGCATGTCAAGCAATATGGCTACAAGGAGTACTCAGCGAACTCACAGGTGAACAACCAAAGAAGATCACACTACTAGTAGACAACAAGTCAGCAATACAACTTATGAAGAATCCAGTATTTCATGGAAGATCAAAGCACATCAACATAAGGTATCACTTTATCAGAGAATGCATAGAGAACGAGCAGATACAAGTTGATCACATCAGTGGAGAGATGCAGAAAGCGGATATACTCACCAAGGCACTACCAAGAATAAAATTTCTCGAGATGCGAAGTCTCATAGGAGTTGAAGACCTTGGGGAAATCAAGAATTAAGGGGGAGAATGTTAGACATAATTCTTATTTCCACATTATATCTATTATATCCTAAGTATATGTTACATATTAGTATATCCTAAGTTTAGTCAAGAGTCATGTATGTTTGTTATGAACCGGTATGTCGGTTATAAGGGTCAAGGGTCACACCCCTTCATATGTATAAATACCCTAACACTTGTGTCATTTGAATATATAAGTATTGATTTCTAATTTCCATATTCTCTCTCAAATCCTTTCCCTCAAATTCGGTCCTGCGAACCCATCAGTGTTAACAAAACACTAAGAAAACGAGTTTTGTTTTACGAAAATAGATTTTTTTTAGAAATACATGATAACAAATTCGTGTTTTTTCTTATTTAGAATTCAAGGTTAGTCACTATCTAACTTTAGGTCCATGAAGTACGGAAATATGACTAGATTAGACGAGTGTCCAAAATTGTCTTTATGCTACTAAAGTCGCCGAGGAGCACAATCCACCTAGATTCTACATAGTGAAGTCGCTATCTGAGATGTTAGTTGATCTTTTAAATATCAACTAACCCAGATTTGAAGTCCAACGAAAAACACATCTTTATGTTATCATGTGTTTTCAAACGAACTCATTTAAAAAAATGTATATATAATAAGATTAAAGAAATCATACCGGTTGATTTGCCATTGATAAGAACATCACCCATATCGAACTATAATAAAGTAAACCATCAAAAGATTAATCATTAAATCATATTAGATAGTAACAAACTATGAATACTTTCTAACAAGAAAGCATTATAACCAACCTGCCAATAACCCTTTTGTGTGATCGGAACATAAGTATGATTACCGGTGTAATGATTTGGATCAACACCTCCAAAAACAATTTCGCCGCCTTTTTCTTCATTAGTATTACGGTTCAACCAAATTGAAAACAATGGATCTTTAACTAGACCTTGGTTAACCATATTGTACCTACAATATGGTGTTGATATTCATTAATGGGCCAATTCATATATTAGTTGGTTCTCGATATAGATGGATTGTAACCGAGAGCCTTATGGTTTTTTTTGTGGGGGGGGGGGGGGGGGGGGGGTTGGGTTTCTAGGCCATGTGGGCCAAACTAGTTACGATGTTCATTATCATGTTAGTGGTTATAAGTTTCTCTCTTGTACTAGACGGTTATTCAATAAATCGTGTGCAATTGAGTTTATTCAGTTTGTTCTTGAATCACCACAATCATTGTTCCTGCCTTTGCTTGTGATTTTACTTGATATCATTGTGTTAAGATCGGCATCTGGACTTACAAAAATAATGAACATACCATATTGGGGTAGCATTTCCTACAGAAATCTCCTCGAACCCAAGTCCAAGTATGCCATCAAACTTTCCAGACATAAATACCAGTCCAGGCTCTGTTGTCGCCTCAATGAATTCCTAATCATAAATCAAATCCATCAACTGGTTAACGATGTTGAATCCTGGTTAACGATGTTGAATCCTATAGTGTATAAAATAAAATGAATGATCACAAAAAAAGTTGATATTAACCTGTTCTTTAATAACCAAATCACCAAGTTTGACATCATCTTTGCTAAAGAATCCGGATATTGATCCACTGCCATATCCAATTTCAGCATATTTCCCTATAATTACAAAATCACCATGTCATATAATGAGTGTCAAAATAATGGTGAAAAGTTGATTGGTTGGAACTAAGCCTTGCCAAACGAGTGAGTCAAGTCTTATAACAAGTAATTTTAAAACGGTAGCATTTAAGTAGACCTATATGTATAGGATTGGTCTACTAAGTCACTCCTCAAATCTATTTATGCACCACAACCACGTATACGTTCCATATTGGGCAATGTGGACCCCTATATGCTCCATATTGGCCAATATAAAACGTATTGGTGGTCCTCACAAGTCAACTCCACCTGCAATTTTTGCCTTTTAATGCCGTAAAAAATGTTCAATGTTGGCTAATGGAGCAAATTAGAGGGTGTCAAAATAGAGAATTAAGATGTCTAAATATCAAGATCCTATATAAAACCCATTAATCAAATAAAAATTACAGTAATCTAACTCATTTGTGAAAAAATAGGTAATTATTGTCACGTCTTGAAATTGTTATTTTTTGAACGGGCCTGGTTCATTAGCCTACACACAAATAATAAATGCAATATGTGATTTAACAACAATCTTATTCGATTGATTAGCTTTTTTATGTACGATTTAAAATTCCCGTTTTACATGTTCCTTTTTTAGCTAATCTTTTTATACAGGAGATAACAACACACAGCTACCGCTACCTGTTTTGTATATATCAATAATAAAAAATCGCGAATCCAAGTGTGTTTACACAGGCATTGACAAGTAGAAAATTCACTTTTAACAACAAAAATTCACTTTCAACAAGGCTGTTTGGTAGGTTCTGTCTGACTAAGTGTTAAATCATTAAGAGGGTCTGAATAATTCAGCACCCTTATTAGCTGAATGGTTAAGAGCTTAATGGAACAATTCAGATGTTTTTTTTAGTTTGAAACAAACTGTTAAAATTAATACCCGTATTCAAACATAAATATTCAATAGTTATTTTATAAATTCATTTAGTTTTTTATAACAAAATAAAATAATATGTTGCATAAGTTAATTGTAGGTTTGGGGCTGGAATGGATCTGATGGGCACAAGACACACTCTGGATTCAAAGTCAAGTTCAAGTCCAAGATCAGAAGTGTCCGGGCCCAGTTCGAGTAGAGTCCAGCTCAACTTAAGCCCAGTTCGTTGAGATATGTCCGAGCCGACGTGGCGATCTGTGTGACAAAGAATGGAGGGTTGAGATCATGTATATTTGTGTTTATGTGATCTCATCTAACGGTTCGTAGTGGTTCGGGTGTGTTTGTTCCCGAACCAAGAATATTAGCTATAAAAGGAGACCTTCTCTCCTGATTACGAGTTTAGTCGTTCACTTTTGTTTTTCATCCTTTGTATTCTCTCTGTAATATCTAGGGTTTGTGAGGGTTGTAATCTGATTCATCTCGAATCAGATATTCAGTGTGTTCCCAGTTACATTCTAGTAGTTAGTGATAGAGAGGTGCAGTAAGGTCGTAAGAGTGTTGATTCTTTGTATTTTCTTTTATTGATTCAGGGTGTAAACAGTTGTTTGGTTTGGGTTCTTGAATAAAATCTGTTTATGATCTGATATCATGTATTTTGACACAAACACTTTTAACGTGGAATGATTAAGAGGTTTATTAAGAGGATAACAAACATCCCTTCAGTCACACATATTTCAAACCAATTTTTTTAACGACTAAATTTACACCAAGTTAAGACGTGACTCAAACCACCAAATAGAAAATTCATTTGATAGTATACTGTTTTTTAGATTTGCGACAGATAAGTGACAACCAGGTCAAATTCCTAGCTAAAAGATGGAACTAAAATGTATTTTTAAAAGATTCCGTCCTTAATCAACGACGGATTAGCAACGGTGATGTGATTTGTAGTAAACAGCAATTGACTAACCATTTCCCTTGTATGTATTTGACATTCTTGAACTGTATTTTGGATGAACATAGCAAGACATCTACACAAAAACATATACAACCGATAAATATTTATGTCACAACAAAGATGACAACTCGATATAAGTATATAGGTTACATAAGCTCACCGAGAATAAACATTTTGATGACGGCACCCATAGATTAGAGCTACCCGTGTCGTAAATTACGGTGAACTTCTGAGGTGGGGTGCCAATGCCAATCTCACCATAGTACTGAGTGTCCATGTAGTTCTTTAACAACACGAAATCTGTCCCGTTAGGATCATTTTCGTCACTTGTCCTAAAGGAATGACTTGGCACGAAGCGCGACATAACATGACTCGCTTGATTCGGGTTCAGTTTTTTTAGTTTGATTTTAATGTATCCTTTAGTTGAATCAGAAAGTATCAAGGGAGGATACAAAAATGATGAACAGATGATAAAAATTGCAATTGCTTTCTGATAATGTCCCATTTTTTGCCTGCTATTATTTTCAACAAAAAAACAAATAGTTAATACTTAATAATAAATCAAAACATATTTAGTATTTTCTTTATTAGTTGTATGAATATGAATGTAATAATTTTTTTGTGGTATAGTTTTAAGTCCAACTTTATTTATCAATCGCTTCCTCGATATTAAAAGATTTAAATTTAAATATGGTTGACACTGGTCAACAAAATGCCTGGTTTGTCTACTTTGGAATTTGTACGTCAGGGCCGTCTTCGAAAACGTTAAAAAAATTTTGAAATTTGGGCCTCGGGCGAAAAAAAATTTGGACCCAAAATTTTGTAAAGAAGAATGAATTTAAAAAAATTTAATATGGTGGTAGAGCCAAGCCTTGAACTTGAGACCTCTATATTAAATTTGCATGGTTTTTCCAACTCCACTAACAACTTTTAAATATAAAACCCCAATATATATCCTAAATATAAAATTTAATGTATATGTGTATATTTTTAAAAAATGTTCGGGCCCATTTATGGGTCGGGCCCTGAGCCGGTGACCACCCGGCCCATGCTCAGGGCCGGACATGTTGGACGTATTACACATGTGATAATATGTAATTAAAACATATATTACCTATAAATTAAATCAAATCTTACATTTATTAATCACTATTACATATTATCTTATTTTCCTTTTGTAGTGAAAAAAAATACCATTTGAAAATGAAGATATGCAAAGTGCAAAATATGTTTGTATACAAAAATATACCGAGACAGAAAAACTAAACACAAAACTAAATTCGACTAAAATTAAGATGCAAAATTAATGTGACATTAATAAGCACATAACATATCTTATTACACACGTCGTCTCTAGAACCGTGATACTCACTTGTACGTAGTGCATGAAAGGTAATCAAATGCAGTATGAGTAAGAAAGATGAACAATTAATAAACCTTCTTACGTATCATATTTCAAATAAGTGTCTATGTGACACTTTTTTATTTTTTTTATTTTTTGCTAACATCTCTAATCAACATTAATATATAAAATTAAATCAGTGTTTCTCAAAATTATAAATATTTTTTTCGATTTTACTATGAGTGAAAGCTAATTAAATTTGTTAAACAATTAATATCCCAGGAATTTATATAGCAAACATAATTTGAGTAACCAGTTAACAAATGTCACACCCAACTCGATTAGCAATCCTCTTAATTGTGATTTAAATTATAATAGTGAAACTTGAATGTAAAAAAAATGAGGAAGAAAAACTTACAAATGAATTGATGAAAATCCAAAGCTAGAATTTTAGAGAGAAATGCAACTGGAATTAATTGATACATTTTTATAGTTTGTTTACATACATGGAGCCCACAGATTTTAATCCTGGCCGCTGGATTAATCATGTTGGCGTTTCGTTAAACCTTTTCCTCGTTTAGGATTAAGGATTTCTATTTTATGTAGTTAGGTACCTTCCACTTTGTTAATATCAAATTTAGCCCCTAACATTCATTGTGAATAGTCATGTTAAAATAGAGGGTTAAGTAATGCTTGGATTATGGACTAAGATTACATTGTTAGTTTGACCTATATAATACAGGATTCTCTATTTATATTATTTTGTCCTGTCTAATACAGGATCTTCTATTTCTGCACAAACTCAAGATATGTTTAGTGGACTCTATGTATTAACGAGTAGAAATCGTCGGGGTATTTATGTAAATAGGTATAATCTATGTAATCTTAGAAACTATTAAGAGGGTGTTTGGGATTGCGTTTTGAATCTGAGTTTTAGATTATTGCGTTTTGAAAACGTAGATAATCAGTTTTTAATGTTTGAGATTGCGTTTTGAAAACGCAGATAATCAGTTTTTTAGGCTATCAAAACGCAATAATCTATAAGCAGCTTTACCCCTGCTTTTCCAAAACGCATAATTTGTTTTGAATAATCAATCCCAAACACCCCCTAAAATGAATATAATATATATTAGTTAAAAGTTTCAGTTTATTTATATTATAAAAAGATGAACAAAAACATTGGAAAATGTTTTCATTGAAAGGAAAGTGTGAAATTCCAAAATTTCAATTACTTAAGGAATTACAATTACCATTGTGACAAATTGAACGCCTATGGATAGTTGAACTAGCTAGTCCTTGAGTTTGGTATTTGCGAAGAAGGAGAGGAAGTGGAAGTTCTAGAGTGTGTTTTGCGAGACTAGGTAAAGCAATCGGATTTTCAACCAATAAACTCTAGTCGTGGATGTTTCAAGTGACTGAAACCGAAGGAATATCATAATGAGTGTCTTGATGTCAAATTCTGTCTAGGTGGTTTCTATTCTCAGGGCATAGTCGTCTTCGAGAAATGTTAAAACGATTTAGGCGTGAGGCCACTAAAAATAAATCGGGCATATAGAACTTAAACCCAATCATCACATAAAAAAAACAATAATACAACACTGAATTCTGATTGCTATGTTTGCTAGCCTTGCGAGTGAATTCCGACCGTTGTGTGCCAACGAATTCCAATCTCCTGTGTAACCCTCAAGTCATCGACCTAATGTTGTTTAACCTTGCCAGTTCTCGCTCTTCACACCCTAGGCTCACAGCCCCACACAACTTATTTTTTAATGAGTCTAAATTTCAATTTGCTGACTAAAATATTCACGAAAGACAAACTATATGATTGGAATCTCATTTATTTTTTTATTACTAGATTATATCCTGAAAGCCAACCGATAGATAAATTTAATATGAAGTAATAAAATATGTGTTATGATGTAACATAGAAATTAATGTACTATAATATGAGAAAACAACAATTTTAATCATGTGAATAAGAATTGAAAATGTATATTAAAAAGATGTATGTTTGAATGAGGAGCAGAGCCAGAAACAACCAATGCAGCGTGTGATTGAGGCGGTGGTCTTGAATGTGTGATTTTTTTTTTGAGAAGAGTGGTTTTAACTTTTAACCTATTCCGCTCTTAATGAAAATAGAATTCGTAGTTTGAATATGATTAGTGACTTGCCTAAACATGATTAATGAATTACTTGAATACATTGTGTTTTTTTCCTGTATGAATAAAAATCCGCAAAAAAAAGTTGTTTGTTTTTTCGTTTTTTGTATAGCACTATGGTACTCGTTGGAAATATAATAAAACGTTCGTTAATTTGGTGTAACTTTAAAAAAACTTGTATATAAAAGTTATTAACGTTTAAAAATTGTGTGGGTAACATGAGATAGAACAATACTTTTGGATGGAAATAAGGAGAAAAAATGCGTGATAATATCACACACCCAAAAGAAAGATGATCTCATTGAACATCATGTCAGCAAATATATTCGGGTTGGGCTTAACCAAGTAGTGGTTCAGTACCCAATCCCACCAGATATAGATATATATGTACTCATTAGTAGAAATTTTCTTAAATCGTAGATCACTTACAATTTAAGCGGTTTAAAAACAAGCAAACTTACTATTCTAAGAGTTGATTAAAAAAGAACTTTGGGAAATAATGGAGATAACTATAAATGTTGAAGGACATTATATGACACATTACGAAAACATGAAGGGGGTAAATCATAACAATGATTAAAAGCCTTAAATCGGCAAGCTGCAATATGAACCGTAGGATTTGTATTGAACAACCATGATTGGTAAATACTGAAAATGATTTTAAAAAAATACCATTAATTAAGGGGAATGTGAATATCGTGAAGGGAAACAACCAAAAAGTTAATGACAATGTCGTAACCGAAACTAACGTTTGTTTACAAGACACCCACGCGACTATGTGAGTCATGTGACACCCACTCTTACGTGTTTATAAAACGTTGGAACTGGTTGGTTTTTTAATTTTTACAATTTAGTTTACAGTCAGAAACTTTGAACCGGTCTTTTACCTAAGTTATTTAGGCAAATTGGATTTTAAAAATCTAAACTATAACTCTTTACGAATAATAACCGATACTGTAAATATAAATAGTAATAATCATCACACATTTACACTTGGTTTCCAATCAAATTCGCTTACATGTAATGTACGTATCCTTGTTTTTGCTCATGATCATCTATGTGAGCGAAATCAAACAAGAATTAGGTGTTAATGTATGATAATTATGTGAGTGAGTCTTTTGGACGCCCAAGTTCCAAATGTTCTTATCGTTTCTTGTAAAATTCTAATCATGCAATAAGGTGGACTAGGAACGAGCGACAGAGACCGTTGGTGGTTGTGGGATTGGTGTTGCCATGTTGGTTCAGGTGGACATGATCATGATAGCGAAATTTATGATGGTGGTGATGATGACTTTGGTGATAGATGACGGAGGCATTCTCTTTGGTAGAGGTGAGCAGGAAAACTAATCAGCTAAACCATAACCGATAAAAGAACGGGTTGTTTTACATTTTACATACCTATAAATTCATGCAATAAATGATGCACGATTGTCACAACTTTAAACATGGTTGCAATATTTTATAAAATGTTTTCAGAGCATGTTTGGATAAACTTATTTAAGTCCAAAAGGACTTTTGGTTAAAAGGACTTATTAACTTATGACTTTTTAAAGAGTAATTTTAGAAAAGTGTTTGAATTAGCTTATGTGGTGGGGAAAAACAATAAGTTGATAAGTTATTTTGTAAAAAAGTGCTTGGTTTAACTTATTTAAGTAAAATGACCAAAAATGATATAAGAAGGGTATATATAAGAATATAAGAAGAGCATGTATGTAAATATCTATCAATAAGTTATAAAGAGAATAAAAAAGTCACGCATCCCTTACTTTTTTAAAACAACTTATTTCAGGCAAATGAAAAGTTAAAACATTAACTCCGTTTTTATTTGTCAAACACTTATTTTAACTTATTACTTTTTGAAAAAGTAATAAGTTATAAGGTGGTGGAAATAAGGAGAGCCAATTGTGTATCTTTATCATACAAAATATAGTATCTTATGTTTTCTCTGTTTTTGGACCATAAAAAGTCGAAGTTCTTTTCAGAAAGCAATTTGTTTTTTTTTTTTGAACGGCTAATTTCTTACACCCCTTTTTTTTACACCCTTTTACACATTTTTTTGCACACCCTTGGAGTTGAACTCCCAACCTCACCCAAGAGAGGATTTCCTCTCTACCACTAGGCTATAACCTAAGCGGCTCGGAAAGCAATTTGTATATATACATTTAGCAAATGGTTGCAATAGTGTTTTAACGTCACAACTAACGGCGCCGTTATCCACGCGTGTTATTCTTTGCTTTGTCTCTTTGGCCGGTGGCCTCGAATCCACCACCTGGTTCTTTTCCTTTTGATCTTTTCTTTTGCTTTCTTCTTTGATATTTCACAAGACATATTCACATCTCTTCTCATATAAACCTAGACAGAAACCTGTTTTCCCCGCCCACATCTCCGCCCCAATCTCCACATCCGCCGCCATCCACAACATCTGACGCCGCCTCTCTCTTGTCGTTCCGTTTGTCTTCGAACTCTTTCGGGTTTGTCGACGGAGATTGGGTCGTCTTAAAGCGACACTGGTCGTGGCATGGTGACGGCGGCAGCGAAGCGACACTGGTGGTGGCGTGGTGGCGGCGGCGGCGAAAGTGGTGGGGCTGACGTAGTGTTTGGAGAGAGTGAAGAAAGGATGGCTGTCGTGTGGTGCGTGGAGGTGGTTTTAAAGCGACACTGGTGGTGGTGTTGTTGCGGCGAACGGGGGTTAGGGTTTTCATAGGTTAAGTCACGTTGGTTGCCGGTGGAGTAGGTGGTGGTTGTTCGTTGGTTTAGCGATTGGTGGTTACAGTAGACTTAAATGAAGGAGACAAATTGTTTTGCATTTTTTGTCTTATGTATTAAGAAAAGAAACATCACATTTGAATAATGAAAAATGGCATATGATGGGTCTTTTTTGCCATGTTACTGAAATCGCCCAAGTTTACTGGAGAGTCACTAGCTTTTGTGTATGGTTGTTGCCTAATTTGTAGCATATACGCTCCCACAGAGACGGGAGACAGTAAGTGTGACTGTGTCGTTGGTAGGAAAAGGCCAGTAGTGGTCAGGTCAGGTGGTGCCGTGGTGGTGGATGCTCGCAATTGTGGGATGTAAAAGCCTGAAAGGGATGGCGTATTTTTGTCACTACAACGCGCGGCGGGCAAATCTACGTCATTGTCGCATCATGAGTTCGATTACCGTCCTTTTGAAACCATCTACGGCATAGTGTTAGTACCTATAATATGGAGTGTTGTCATTGTGCAACAGGCGGCAAGGTGTTTTAATCGGTTTAGCGTGCCGCAGGGTATAAATTCGAATTAGCCTACCTTTTAACCCCGCCGCGTGCCGCCGCAACGCGGTGGGTATAAAACTAGTTCTATTATAATAGGCGCAAAAGCAAAAAGGATTTGTATATGCTAATTTTAGCCAAATTATTCATCTCCAATATTTTCATAAGCATAAAGTGATTGCTAGATGGTTAAAATAAACCCAAAACCATTTTCCAAATTTTGCAATTGACTATAGTAAAAAAAAAAAACACCCAAAGAATAAATATTAAATTACTATGGAAGCTTGAATTATAAAAAAACTAAGAGTCTCCTCCTATAAAAGTTGCATCCCATGCTCTAAACCTTTAACAAGAAAGGCAAATCCATTTCATAACTGAAACCGAACCGAACCTCCTCTCAAAAACCTATAACCTAACCGAAACTGAACCGAACAGTTAACTGAAAATTTTGGTTTGGGTGCGGTTAGTGACTAAAACTGATCGTAATTGACCCATGTGCACCCGTATTCTTTGTGTTTGATGGTTTTCCCCCTTTAGACCGCGAAGATTCACAATCAATCTGCTCGTTCACCATCTGTAAACACTTACCCTCGTCCTTCTGACCAGGTGCCGATTTCACACAATTCCCCTTGTAATCTAAAACAAGCTCCGGTCTCACCGGTTTTAGACATTTGTTTTTTAAACAATCGAAATAATTATCAGAAAATGTAAAATTCAACAACTTTGGCAACGTACAAATAGCATCACATACCGTACCAACCAACTCATTATGTCCAATATCAAGCATCTCAACACACTTCATGTTCCCAATCCCTTTTGGAATTGACCCAACAAAACTATTATTACTCAAATCCAAAACTTTTGTATTATGAAGCAACCCTAGCTCTTCCGGTAGGCAACCCGATAAGTGATTGTTAGCGAAAATAACCTCGTCTAAATTAGCCATTTGACCAATGCTCTTAGGAATAGGTCCTTCAAACTTATTATCCGCGAACACAATCACAGACGCCTTAGAATTACCAATGTTTTCGGGGATAGTTGAAGAAAATTGATTATGGTTCAAGAAAATAGCATCAAGATCCATGTCAAACAATTGAGGTGGTAACGATCCTTGGAAATTATTGTATCTAATATCTAGATACTTTAGGTTAGGCATATCCAATATAACTTGAGGAAACGGTCCCGTGAATTGATTGTCACTTATGTCGAATTCGCTAAGGAGTGCAAGCTTTGAGAAGGATTTTGGGATAGTCCCACCAAATCTATTAGTGTGTATATGTAATATGCTAAGATCGGTTAATAGACCAAGACTAGAGGGGAGTTGGCCCTCGATATCCCCATCGTATAGATCAACTGCCGCAACGGTTGATTGATTGGGATCATCGGGTGCCTTTGCACAAAACACACCATTATAGGCGCAGACTTCTGCGCCATCCCAGTTTTTGGTCATGCCTTTTGGGTCCGAAGAAATGACCTTTTTCCATTCTTGGAAGGCAAAATACGCCTTTTTAAGCCTAAAATTAGGAAAATGGAAATGTACATCAATACGGATTTCATTACCATCGGGTAGAGGATCGGGTAGGTAACGACGGTTAACGCCAGGTATGAACGCGTTGTTTGATGAGGTTATGGAGAGGAAAAGAAAGCAGCATAAGGCTATCATGTTGGAAGCTTGGTTTTGGGTATCATTTGGGTTGGAAATTATGGAGGTCGTTATGAATCTTGAATCTATATTTAGCAATAAATCGTCTCCATGCACCTCTAAAACGTAATACAAAAACACATATTTCTAGAGACATTCCTTGATAGTCGCTAGATATTGACATATTATTAACTAGCTTTTATCCCGGGAGTGTCCCGGGGTTGAAATATCTAATCTATATATATAATAAAAGAAAGCAATTTTAATGACATGGCATTCAAAGAGGCATTCTCCTCCTTGAGTGTGCCATGTGTCATCCCATGTGGCATTGAAATATTTTAAAAATCAAATTGGATTTTTCTCACCTATGTTTCCTCCCATAATTTTTAAACGTTAATATCTTTTATATACGAGATTTTTTAAAGAAAAAAATTACACCAAATTAACGAGCGTTTTATTATCTTTTCAACGAGTACCATAGTGCTATATAAAAAACGGAGAAAAAAACGACTATTTTTTGTGGAGTTTTGTTCATACAGGAAAAAACACAAAGTGTTCAGATTATTCATTAATCATATATAGAGGAGTCACTAATTATGTTCAAATTAGTAAATATGAATTCTATTTTCAACATCAGTTAACATTGGAGTTATACATTGTTTTAGTTTAGATATTAATTAGAGTTATACATTGTTTAAGGTTAGGCGTTAACATTGAAGATACAACCAAAGCCATTTTAATGACATGACACTCAAAGAGTCATTCTCCTCATGTGTCATGTGTCATCCCATGTGGCATTGAGATATTTTAGGAAAAAAAAATTTAAAAATAAAATTGAATTTTTCTCTCTTATGTTTCCTCCCATAAATTTTTAAACATTAATATGTTTTATATACGAGATTTTTTAAAGAAAAAAAATTACACCGAATTAACAAGCGTTTTATTATCTTTCCAACGAGTACCATAGTGCTATATAAAAAACGGAGGAAAAAAACGACTATTTTTGTGGGGTTTTGTTCATACAGGAAAAAAAACACAAAGTTTTCAGGTAAATCATTAATCATACATAGGCAAGTCACTAATTATGTTCAAATTAGTAAATATGAATTTTATTTTCAACCTGCGTTAACATTGGAGTTATACATTGTTTTAGTTTAGATATTAATATTAGAGTTATACATTGTTTAAGGTTTTCTGAACTCCAACACGTAATTGACTTTTAAGAAAATTACATTTTTAGTCCTTTCGGTATAAAGTAAGTTGCACATATAGGCCTTAATTTTCATTATACATTTAGGTTGGACGGTGTAGGGTGTGGCACCCTCGCAACCTTAGCATTTTAACTAAAAATGCGGCTCATCCCCTATTTCATGGGCGTCATTGAAGGCTCGTCGCCCCAACAACGAGCGTTAATGGGTGTTTTGTGGGACCCACTTCAACTTATGCTAATAAAAAACGAAAATAAGGGAAAAAAATTACACCAAATTAACGAGCGTTTTATTATCTTTCCAACGAGTACCACAGTGCTATATAAAAAACGGAGGAAGAAAACGACTATTTTTTGTGGGGTTTCGTTCATACAAGAAAAAAAACACAAAGTGTTCATGTTATTCATTAATCATGTTTTTTTTAAACCATGTTCTTATCTACGATGTTAAAATAATAAACCAAAACCATTTTAATGACATGACACTCAAAGGCATTAGGCATTCTCCTCCTTAAGTGTGTCATGTGTCATCCTATGTGGCTTTGAGATATTTTAGGAAAAAAATAATTTAACAATAAAATTGGATTTTTCTCTCTTATCTTTCCTCCCATAATATTTAAACGTTAATATCTTTTATATACGAGATTTTTTAAAGAAAAATATTACACCAAATTAACGAGCGTTTTATTATCTTTCCAACGAGTACCATAGTGCTATATAAAAAATGGAGAAAAAACGACTACTTTTTTGTGTGGTTTCGTTCATACAGGAAAAAAAACACAAAGTGTTCAGTTAAATCATTAATCATGTATAGGCAAGTCACTAATTATGTTCAAATCAGTAAATATGAATTCTATTTTCAATATGCGTTAGCATTGGAGTTATACATTGTTTTAGGTTAGATATTAATATTAGAGTTATACATTGTTTAAGGTTAGACGTTAACATTGCAAATACATTTTTAATTGTTTTAGGTTAGGTGCTACCCGAAGCTTTCCTGCATGTAACTGTAAAGCGCATCATTTTATTTCATATGTAAATTTAATATGTCATATTAGATTTCTCAACCCCGGGACGTTCCCGGGGTATAATCTAGCTTATAATAAAAGAATTCAACTTTGATGATGTGGCATTCAATGGAGGCTTCAACCCCTCCTTGAATGTGCCACGTGGCATCATGTAGGATTTTTTAATTTTTGACTTTTTTTAATAAATCTATATATATTATATCAAATATTTGAGCTCATAGTGGGTAAAATGAACAATAATAATTGGTATGATGGGTTTATACTAACAATATTATTACGATTTAGTATTTCTTTTATGAAAGTATTTCTTTCAGAAAATCATATATCGTTTGTTACCATGTAATTTTTGAACATCAAACAATATAAACTCGCACTATTATGTAAATAATAACACACAAACTCATCTATATACACACATAAAAAATAAAAGGGTAAATGCAGAGGAGGGATGGGGGCACCCGATCCAAAGGGGCAAGGGCCCTTTGCAGTTTGTTCTGGTGTTATCAAGATGTTGGATAAAACTTTGTTGTTAGAGTTCAATCCCCACAGTGAACACATATATGTAGTTTAGTATCAAAACTAGAGAGTGTGTGAGTTAAACGCCAAATCAACAGGGGGCTTCATTTTCCCTTTTCAATAAGGTCCAAGAAATTTTAAACGTTAATATCTTTTATATACGAGATTTTTTAAAGAAAAAAAATTACACCAAATTAACGAGCGTTTTATTATCTTTCCAACGAGTACCATAGTGCTATATAAAAAACGGAGAAAAAAACGACTATTTTTTGTGGAGTTTTGTTCATACAGGAAAAAAACACAAAGTGTTCAGGTTATTCATTAATCATATATAGAGGAGTCACTAATTATGTTCAAATTAGTAAATATGAATTCTATTTTCAACATCAGTTAACATTGGAGTTATACATTGTTTTAGTTTAGATATTAATTAGAGTTATACATTGTTTAAGGTTAGGCGTTAACATTGAAGATACAACCAAAGCCATTTTAATGACATGACACTCAAAGAGTCATTCTCCTCATGTGTCATGTGTCATCCCATGTGGCATTGAGATATTTTAGGAAAAAAAAATTTAAAAATAAAATTGAATTTTTCTCTCTTATGTTTCCTCCCATTAATTTTTAAACATTAATATGTTTTATATACGAGATTTTTTAAAGAAAAAAAATTACACCGAATTAACAAGCGTTTTATTATCTTTCCAACGAGTACCATAGTGCTATATAAAAAACGGAGGAAAAAAACGACTATTTTTGTGGGGTTTTGTTCATACAGGAAAAAAAACACAAAGTGTTCAGGTAAATCATTAATCATACATAGGCAAGTCACTAATTATGTTCAAATTAGTAAATATGAATTTTATTTTCAACCTGCGTTAACATTGGAGTTATACATTGTTTTAGTTTAGATATTAATATTAGAGTTATACATTGTTTAAGGTTAGGCGTTAACATTGGAGATACATTTTTAATTGTTTTAGGTTAGTTGCTACCCGAAGCTTTATTGCATATAACTGTAAAGCGAATCATTTTATTTCATATGTAAAATTAATATGTCATATTAGATTTCTCAACCCCGGGACGTTCCCGGGGTATAATCTAGTAACTATATATAAAAGAATTGAAGTTAGATGATGTGACATTCAATAGTGACCTCAACACCCCCTTGAATGTACCACGTGGCATAATAAGGTGAAAGTGTTTAATTTTTTTATTTCGTTTTTATTATTAAAATCTAATAATAAAATTAATTAAAACTCTAAAGAAGATATGCATATCTTAAAATTTAAAATAAAAGATTTTCTTTACCAGTTAAAAACAACATTGGATTTTTCTCTCTAATGTTTCATCCCATAATTTTTAAATGTTAATATCTTTTATATACGAAATTTTTTAAAGAAAAAAATTACACCAAATTAACAAGCGTTTTATTATCTTTCCAACGAGTACTATAGTGCTATATAAAAAACGGAGAAAAAAAACGACTATTTTTTGTGGGGTTTGTTCATACACGAAAAAAACACAAAGTGTTCAGGTTATTTATTAATCATGTATAGGCAAGTCATTAATTATGTTCAAACCAGTAAATATAAATTCTATAATATTAGAGTAATACATTGTTTAAGGTTAGGCGTTAACATTGGAGATACATTATTAATTGTTTTAGGGTAGGTGCTACACGAAACTTTCCTGCATGTAACTGTAAAGCGCATCAATCTATTTCGTATGTAAAATTGATATGTCATATTTGATTTTTCAACCCCGGGACGCTCCCGGGATATAAATCTAGTATAACATAATAAAATCTATAATCTATAACTTATAATAAAAGAATTGAACTTTGATGATATGGCATTCAATGGAGGCCTCAACCCCTCTTTGAATGTGCCACGTGGCATCATGTAGGATTTTTTTAATTTTTGAGTTTTTTTAATAAATCTATATATATAATAATTAATTTAGGAAAAGGTAAGAATTTAAAAACAAAATTAAATTCTCTCTCTAATGTTTCCTCCCATAACTTTTAAACGTTAATATCTTTTATATACGAGATTTTTTAAAGAAAAAAATTACACCAAATTAACGAGCGTTTATTATCTTTCCAACGAGTACCATAGTGCTATATAAAAAACGGAGAAAAAATAACTATTTTTGTGAGGTTTTGTTTTCAAATATATTTTACTCTACTAATAAATCATAAACGATAACTTCATAGGCAGAGATTCTTTTTTTTTATATTTGAATATGATAACTTATGGCAGAAATTTGTTTAAAATAAATAATAATATTCTCTCTAATGTTTCCTCCCATAACTTTTAAACGTTAATATCTTTTATATACGAGATTTTTTAAAGAAAAAACTTACACCAAATTAACGAGTGTTTTATTATCTTTCCAACGAGTACCATAGTGCTATATAAAAAATGGAGAAAAAAACAACTATTTTTGTGGGGTTTTGTTTTCAAATATATTTTACTCTACTAATAAATCACAAACCATAAACATAACTTCATAGGCAGAGATTCTTTTTTTTTATATTTGAATATGATAACTTATGGCAGAAATTTGTTTAAAATAAACATAATTAATGATTTGTCAATACATGATTAATGAATAATAATAATAGTAATAATATTATTATTATTATTATTATTTATTTTAAACAAATTTCTGCCATAAGTTATCATATTCAAATATAAAAAAAAGAATCTCTGACTATGAAGTTATCGTTTGTGATTTATTAGTAGAGTAAAATATATTTGAAAACAAAACCTCACAAAAATAGTTATTTTTTTCTCCGTTTTTTATATAGCACTATGGTACTCGTTGGAAAGATAATAAACGCTCGTTAATTTGGTGTAATTTTTTTCTTTAAAAAATCTCGTATATAAAAGATATTAACGTTTAAAAGTTATGGGAGGAAACATTAGAGAGAAAATTTAATTTTGTTTTTAAATTATTATCTTTTCCTAAAATAATTGTAATATATATAGATTTATTAAAAAAACTCAAAAATTAAAAAAAATCATATATGATGCCACGTGGCACATTCAAAGAGAGGTTGAGACCTCCATTGAATGCCACATCATCAAAGTTCAATTATTTTATTATAAGTTATTATTATTATTATAGATAGATTATAGATTATAGATGAAATAGCGAAAGGGGATTGTTGTTCTATCATTAAAAGAAGTTTTAGTTATACACATTCATAAGACATTTTCTATTTTGTGTTTTTACAAGAATGATCTAACTACGCTACGAGATATACAAAACATATTTTTTTGTTTCACATATTCAAGAGCATATATATGGAATTTTTTTTTTTTGAAGAAATATAAAGTATAGTTAACATAAGAAGTGTACTAAGTTTTTTTTTTTTTTTTTTTTTTTGGAAATTGACTTTCATTAACAAACACAAAACCGAAAACCTATTTCCAAGGAAGAAATAGCCCGGCGAAATACAAACCAATTACATGAAATCGAATCTACACCATTGTTTCCAATCAACCTTTTCCTTCTTATATCTATTTCTATACCACAAAAAACCATACGCCTTCACATCTGACACAATCTCTACCACCTTGGAGTTCTTGTCTTCAAAAATTTTCTGGTTCCGCGCTTTCCATATCCTCCAAGCCGTTATAATAAGTGATTTGCGTTATTGATCAAATCAAATCTATGACTAAGATGATTTGGGTATGAACTTGGATATAGATTGGACCATTTGGTAGATAAAAACTATAAAAACCTTCATTGTTTACTTTTTATATAGTTTCACCATTTTCTTTAACATGAAATTATATCATAAAATCAAGTGTTTTTTCTTTTACCTTCTTTTTTGTTCTTTGCGCTCGGTTTTTTTTTTTTTTTTCTATTTGGTATTTAAATTTGTTAAACAAATATTGGAAGATTTAGATCAATAATTCTCCTTAAAAAGTATGTTACTATGTTGATACATCATGCATAAGTATAAGCATGTGTTTGTTAGGCGTGAAGGCTTTCTGGGCATTGGCTTGTGTTGACCAAGAATGAAGACAAAGTGGCCGGTTATGTCTAATTTAAATGGGAACTATTTTGTTTCTTATACGGTAAACTCTGGAAACTCTGACTTCTCAAATTTTTTTTTTTTGAAAAAAATAGGGCAAGTAATATACATGATTTTAAGCATTTTGAGTCAAAAAAATTAAAAAAGCGCCGAGTAGTTTTTTTTAAAATAAAAAATAAACTTTTGACTAACACATGTTAAGCAAAAATAACACGTGTTAACCATGTGTTAACTATATGTTAACAATAGACGTTTTTTATTTAAAAAAAAAAACCGTTCGGCGCTTTTTTGAATTTTTTGGCTCAAAATGTTTAAAAAAATGTATATTACATACCCTAAAATTTTCATTAAAAAAAAGTCGGGAAGTTAGAGTTTCCAGAGTTTACCATATAACAAGGGTTTTCTCTATATACTTCCACTATATATATATATATACATATATATAGGGGAAGTATAGACAAGAAACTCTTCAAAATGAAAAAACCCTAGCAAACCCATTCCTTGGTCCATATTAAGCCACATCACCTAGTACATAATAATAATCAAAAGGGCAATTTAGTCAATTTTACCATCTCCTTCTCTCTCTTCCTATATATATATGTTTCCCACCTCTCTCTCTTCATTTGTTTTTCAAAATTCAAATGCAGATCATAATATCATACCCTCATCTCTCTCTCTCTACCATCCTCTCTCTTGAACCACCACCACCACAACCACCACCTGCATCGCCTCCAACCACTAGAACAACCACCATCGTCATCATCTCGTCATAATCATCTCGAAGAACAACTGATGCTCTATTTCAGACTTTTCGAGTGATGCTCTGTTCAGATTTTAAAGTAGGTAAAATGCAATTTCTTTCTCTCTCTCCTCTTCCCTCTCTTTTCTAGATCTAATAAATAATAAAACTACAAGATTGTTGCCAAAAAAAACTTGTTTGCCAAAAAAAAATGAATCACGTCAGTGATTCAGTGAAGAAAAAGTTGTTTCCAAAAAAATTGTAGCAAAAAAAAAATGAATCTTTCTAAAAATAATAATAAAATAATAATAATACTAAGCTGTTATGTTTTGGGTTTAGTGAAATAGGTTTTGAGTTTTGCTAGAATAATAATAATAATATTTTTGGGGATAGTTTTTGGTTGCACACCAAGTGTTTGATCAAATGCTTGAATGAAAGAAAAAAAACTTATGTTAACCTTTTATTATTTTTTTATTACTATTTTGTTTATGTTAGATTGTTGTTGGATAGGGGACATGATGTTGATAGATCACATGTGATTAAATTTTTTTGATTATGTGTTTTAGGATCCCAACTAACATGTGTTTTTATACACATGTTAGTGATGTGGCTGTGGTACGTGATATTTTTTTATACAAATGTTAGTGATGCTAACACGTGCTAGTATATGGCTAACTAACAGGTGTTAGGGTTCATATTAGTTGGGGGGCCCAACTAACATGTGTTTTAGTATATGCCCAACTAACATGTGTTTCTGTTCTAGTGTTGGTTTTCAGGAATAAGCTATTAGGAAGAAGGCGGCGTTGGTGTTGTGGCTGTGGTAAGTGATGTTTTTTTATAAAGATTATAAATTTTTAATAATTTGGTGAATGAGGTGTTTAAATTAGCTTGAATAAATTGGTTTCTTGGCTTTATGAAAACTGAAAAAGGGTTTATTCTTTTTAGGGTTCATATGACATACATTATTTCAGGAAAGATATGTTAGTATACGCCCTTTCACATGTTAGTGATGTTAACACATGCTAGTATATACCCAACTAACACATGTTTATGAAAACTGAAAAAGGGTTTATTCTTTTTAGGGTTCATATGACATACATTAGTGATGTTAGCACATGTAAGTATACGCCCTTTCACATGTTAGTGATGTTAACACATGTTAGTTCATACCCAACTAACATGTGTTACGTTTTGTATGACATACGTTATTTCAGTAAAACATATATTTTAGAATACACTAACACATGTCATTGATGTCCCATTATGTGTTTTGTAGAGCCCAGCTAACACATGTTTACTTTTTTTGTAGGTGAAGAGATGTTTTTGAGTTAAAGATGATGATGAGGATCAAGAACGAAGAATAGCTAGATTTTTTCTATGTTGTTATGATAGTTTGTTTGAAAATTCACAAATAATTATGTTTGTATTAAACGGTTTTTGATATGTTTTAGTGTTGATTGTTACGATCGTTTTTATCATTTCTTAAATAAATACACATTGTATGTGTTCTTTTAATATGTTCTTTTAGTATATGCCTGGTAACACATGTTAGCGATGTCTCACACGAGGTCAGAATTTTTTTTCACAACACTAACGTACATTAATATTCATGCTGGAAAATGTGACATAAACTAGGAGAGAGGTGACATGACAAGTGTCAAATCAACCTTTTTAAACCTAGGATTCATAAAATTAAATTATAAAAAATTAATTCAAGATTACCATATTGCCCTTAATCCTATTTTTTATTATGGTGGCCCACTTGCTTTTGAATATTATATAGAAATTAATTATGGACCATTGATCAAACTTGATCAATGGTCACTAGAGGGTTTCTAGGGTTTTTCCAAAAGATGAGGTTTCCATATTATCCACCCCCTGTATGTATATATGTATATATATATATATATAAAAGATTTGGTTCAAATGAGAATCTTTTCCCAAATTGAAAACTGTGAGAACCATTCTGGACCACAAATTTCTCTAAGGCAAAAAAAATATTTTTTTGCTTTAATCGCTGCTTTATATGCAGGAATTTTTTTGTATTTTTTTGTATTTTTTTTCAATATACACATGTGTATAATTGCATTATACACATATGTATAATGTAATATACACATATGTATAAATGAAAAAAATTAAAAAAAAATTTTAAAAAATCTTGCATAAAATAGTGCGACTAAAGCAATTTTTTTTTTGCCTTTATATGAAATGTGTGTTCTCTCAGTTCTTAAATAGGGTTGGTTCTCTTAGGATCCCTACCCTATATATATATACACACACACACTCATGATGTAATTGTATTCTTTAAAAACCTAATAAAAGATAAACCCCTTTACATACAATGCATACAGAGGCGTTATTGAAAATTTAGGTGCCTTATCTGAGCCATTAAAAAATATACCCCTTGAATTTTATGTTTTGAGTTTTAAATGAGTATTTGACTTATAAAAGAGCTAATAAGTTTTTGAGTTTTCAATCGGCCCAAGTTTTAAGCTTAAAATGAGTTTTCTATTAACACACACACACACATATAACATATGTATATAGGCATTTTATAAAATAAAAAAAAGAAAGAAATTGTGCCCCCGAATACAACGGGTCCTAGTCGTAGGTCCTCTACGGCTATCCTAAGAGCCTCCCATGATTGCATACATTGGGTATTTTGTGCGGAATTAGTTTTATATCTCTTGTAATTTTGTGTGATTAGTTATGTATGTCGTAAATATATGGCGAATAATAGCGTTGGCGGAAAGAAGGACCGGTGTGAGAAGTGTAAGAATATATTTTATATATTCTAATTATGTGGCCATTATAATCATTTATCTAATAATGAACATTGACCTTAATACCCTTATATCACTAATAAATAATTATTCAATGGACGTAATTAACCTTACTTGATAATAATAGGGTTTCCCCTTGGGTGTATATAGAGGAGATTATTAGAGAGGTTAGAGATTAATGCAAATATAACACCACAACCCTAATTGTCCTCCTCTCTCCCCCTCATATAATTGTGATCATTAGATCACCTAATAACCGTCCTAATCATACACCCTGAACGGGAACTCGATCCAACTAAGATGATGTCGTCTTCCAACACTCTGTCAGCATCTATCTCTTGCTTCATTAATCTATCAGGTATTATTTATTTTCATGTTTTCTATTACATACAATAAAAATCGATCACATGTTGTATCAGAGCGTGTGTTGCTCAAATCGGTTCTTATTGTTTTCCTTTAGATCTGGAATTTAAATTGGAGAACAAACTGTTTTAGAATGAAACCTGATAAAAATCGAATATGAAATCGTACAAAGGTGATTCACGGTTTTCAGTTTTAATGGGGAATCTTGTTTTCAATTAACAGTCATTTTATGAATTTCGAAATCTGCTTATTAAATAATTAAGTTTCTAGATTTTGATTCCAGGAAATTGGAAAAAACTGAATGTTCATGATTTTCGAGATGTTGTTCAAAATTCATCCTAAATATAAAAAATCCCTTATGTTTTGGTTCAGATCTGAGTTTAATTTTGTTTCCCTAAGTTTTGGGATATCTCCGAATTTTGAAATAATTAAGAGACTTGATTTTCAAAATTAAAAGATATTGGTAGATATTAGAATCCCTTAAAAATAGGAAACAGAATGGAAAACCTTAATCCCCAAGTTTTCTAATACGAACCAACTAATTACTAGTTCTCGGGTTTTTCTCAAGTTCTCGGACTATTTTGAGAAACCTTATAACCAAGAACTCTATATCACAAAGGTCTTAGGTTCACGGAATTGAGTTTTTGAAATCAGGTTTACGGGTTTGAAGTTCACGGATAACAGTTCTCGAATTATGGTTCACAAACTCAGGTTCTCAAATCAAAATTTTAACCAAGAACCCTTAAATTTCCAAGAACCTATCACAAAATCGACAACCTAAAAGAAGTTACCGAGAACCTTATGTGATTTCCGAGAACCTAATGTGTCTTCCGGAAACCTAGTATAATTTTCGATAACCTATTTTGATTTCGAGAACCTTTATGTACCCTAAGTTTATCCGAGAACTAAATTTTCCGAAATCCTCATTTTTACCGCAAACTTGAACCTACTAATACGGAAACCTCTAAAACATTTTGGGGATAAAATTTTGCTCGAGGGGCATGCCCCCCGCACCCCAGAGAAGATTCTGTGGGTTTCAATATGTGTTAATAAGAGGTTTGTCATTAACTAATTAAATAGTGTTGATAAACCTTAACATTCCAAGTTTTCAAAACCTAATTTGCATTACTTTAATAACACACTTATGTTTCACTTCTTCCTTGACCTTCCGGCACTGGGCAGGCGTCAGCCCCCATACATGGTCTTACGACTTTACGGAGACCTGTGTTTTTGGTAAGGTGACATGTTACACTTATGATGTTATTTAAGTCTAGTTAGGAATTATAACTTGGTTCACCTACATTTTCATGAAAGATTTCACATTTGTCCAAAGATGATGTGCTACAAGTCATGTAATGTGAGCTTAGTGTATTGCATTAAAACGTGATTCATAATGTTTCGTGATGTTTTCGGATTGTTTTGATGAAAAATATCAAAATAACTTACCCAAAATAGTAGTAATCACAACTTACCCAAAATAGTAAAGTATGGAAATGTCACATCAATGCATTTAATCTTTACCCAAAATGGAAATTATCAAAATAACTTCATATGCAGGTCCATATTCACAGATTAGGTCACTAACATATCATCTATTCATCATTCAAACATCATATAACACATAACAACTCATTTAACATCATTAACATAGGGATTTTTGTATGAAAAGTCATTTTTAGTGAATAGATTTAGTTTAGAAAGATGTTAGAAAAGTTTTTATCCATGAAAACTTCGCCCCTGTTTGCGTTTATAGACTTGGATTTATGATTATCATGGATGAACATGAGTATGCACAACCATGTTCCTGGACTCGAATAAGAAACAAAGGGTGGGAAACTTTTGTGAAACACACACACAAAGATAATATTTTCCACAAACAAATAATTCTATACACAAGTGGCTATTTATACAAAACATATTTGCAGTTCAATAACGAACTATAATAACCGACATGTCCTAACTGAAACAACACAACTGTTCTGTTTTGGCGCTTTTCTTTGTGTAGTTGACTTTTTCGTTTGACTTTCATTTCTTGATTATAACCTTCTAACACTATTTTGACTTGACTAGCTTTGACTTGCCTTGTTTTAACCCAACCAACTAAATTGGGTCCCCCGTCCAAAAAATTTATGTATTCGCCACTGTTTACATTACATACAATAAGAATCGATCAACAAGAAGTGGTCGCCCTTGCAGTGGCAAAGAAATCGGTGATCAATACAGTCACCATGGGGCTTGGTTTACAAGTCACATAAATAAATCATATGTTTTCCACAATCTTACCGCAAATCTTCATTCGCAACAGCTATCGAATTTATTGATCTTGGAACACATAACATGCAGATGTGTAATATATGGCGATAGATTAGCATGTTCATCAACAGTGAAGAAATAATATTCATCTATAAGATATAGGTATGTAATTTGGATTACGTAAGTATATTTGGAGTATCACTGATGGTTGAAAATCATTTGATACAATGTATTAAACTACAGGAATTTAATACTAAAAATTCCTTCAGTATCGTTTTCCCAAATGTCTCACTAAGGCACTCAGTTTTTCTGTTCTTCAGAGGGGGGACGGGGCACCACCAGAAATGGTCACGGGTACACCACTACCAGCACGGTAACATCGCCGCCACCCATACTGGTAGTGGTTCTGTGAACCAAAATCTGGTTGTAGTTAACGGGTTGGTACCCGTGAGTTTCTCTTTCCTCATAAATAAAAAAAAATGCTTACTGTTATTATTTAACCGAGTACATCCATGATAATATAATACATGTTTCTAAGAAGAGATGAAAAAGATAAGCATTGAAATATAAATATATAGAGTTGCTCTGAGTTTTTTTCTTTTGGTTAAGAATGTTATTTGCAGGTACAAAAGAGGGAAGAAGATGAACATTATGTCGAGATGTGTGAATATTGTATTTTTAGTTTTAAAGAAATTATTTGATTGATTTTTTTTTTGAAATGTAAACTTCTTACACGGGACTCGAACCCCACTCCCCTCAATTCCTAATTCCTAAACCTTATTACAAATCCTTTGGCCACTGGGCTATTCCCAAGTGGTTAATTATTTGAGTGATATAATTATGACTTTTGTCCTTTCTTATTTTCTTTTATTTAAAACTAGATATTTGCCCGCGTTAACACGCGGTTCACCAACGCACAATTATTTTGAGCGGTAAAACGTATAAAAAATATAGTAGAAATATTTTATTAAAATTTAAAAGAAACCAATACACATTTTATTCAAATATCACTAAAATATTTCTTTATACACCACATTTTTTGTTTTATTCTTGTCCTGGCATATTCTTCTTTAAGCTTCTTAGTCTTCCATCGAGCCCTCCGGTCCTTCCTTTCGGATTCCAATATATGCTCATCTCCTAAGTATTGCTCAAGCATACTCACTTGTTCATCACTCAGTTCCTCTTTTTAAACCCACTGGTGCCAGCATCTTGTTTGTTCTTCCGCCTTCTTGACAGTTCACAACTTCCCCTATACAAAATTAAATAATATAATCAATCACCAAAGTTTAATAACACAAATGTATAAATGAAAACAACTGTTGTTCATCTAACTGAGTTGAAACAACCTTATAATAATCAAAGTTATGATCTACAAGTTGCAATGTTAAACTAAAAAAGAATAATAATAATTGGTATAACATACTTCATTCAAAGTAGATAAAATGAACAGCGACAAACCAATCTATCTAGCTGTAACATCGAATCTTTGACTTTAATGTTGTATTTCCACTTTTTTGCTCTAGATATAATCGCATAAAAACGCAGCTCCTCCTCGGAACATGAATGTTCCTTCTTTCTAAGGCCACCGTGTACATAGTAGCTATTCTATCGAAATCCGCTAGCCAAACAAAGATGTTAACCCGTAACCAGTAAGAAATAGGATCAAGACCATGGGTTGGGTTAACCCGTAACAATCAGTCGAACAGAGAAAAAGATTAACAACCAAAATACAACAATTGCTGAAATCATTTACCTAACTAACAGATCTCAAAATCACTTATAAGTTGGGCAAACATTAAGCATAACCAAACCAAACCACTTACCATGCCTTACGGGTCGATTCGTCCATATAAACAGCCTAAATCAGGAGCTTCAAACCGTCTTCATATCATAGCAGCCCTGAGCCGGTTTAAAAACAGCCTCAAAAGTTATAAAAAAAATAGTGGACTGATACAAATTACCAAGGTTAAATCAATAAGAAATAGAGAAGTCCTGAAGCAAAGTACAACTAACTAAATAGTAGGAAAACAATGAAAACATATAATATGATTAAAGAACAGAATAGGATAGCTCTATATTTTTGTATCAGAAAGATATTAATGTTTGATGGAAACACACTGAATTTTCTCTTGCATCAGCAAGTAATCAAATGTTAATTTTAAGTATGAAGGTTCATCAACGTTGGATTTAAAAATTGTTGTTAATTATGTTCCAACATTAAATTTGCCTGTGAGTAACCATATTCAACATTTTCTCTTCCTCATAAAAAAATAATAAGACGATAATGACTAACCTTATTCAATTCATGGGAGACAATAAATCACAAATACGTACACTTCCATTGCTCGACCTTGTTGTCTTTAAACATATCAGTTAAAACCTTTCCAGCTAGATTCGGGCCCCGGACATAAAGATTAACCTACAACTCCAATTTTAAGCAACCAAGCCTAATTAGTTGCTTATGAAGATATTGAAGAATGTGCCTACTGGGTCACCTAAACATTCCGCAAAAAAATTTCAAATTGCAGGGCGAGAACTAAATGGTCTGGAGCCGATAAACCTATACTAACCCGACTCCCAACCCGATAAGACCCGAACCATTTAACCATAACACCGAAGAACCCGAATCTAGAATGGTTTGGTTATCGGATAATTGTTTTAGTGTTGAAAACCCGACCAGAAACCCGAGAAAGCAACCCAATGAACACCCCTAATTGTAAAGCCTTGGTTCTGGTTCAAGAACTGGAACAAACTTGGAATCACTTATCATAAAAACTCAGAACTTACTACGACCCTAGAACATATAAAACCAGTTCCAACTTATTCGGCTAAGCACCGGTGGTTCTGGACAATAAAGATTGCTTTGTGCACACCCTAGTTGTGTACTGTTATTGCAAAAAACATAAAGCAAGGTATATCCATTCTTGAAGTAATGTAAAAAATACAAGCCTAAACTACACAAAAGAGAACTTTAAAAATAGTCAATATTCAAAGCAAATTCAATAGGTAACCGATACGTTAAAGAAATGATAATATCTAAGATCTTGTATAAAAACTAACCTGGATTGGAGCCTATTGATTAGGGATGTTTTAAAGGTTGATGTTTAAGCATGTGTATCATTTCTATACACTTGCCTAAAAAATTTGCTCTACCTGAACCTCTCTAGCTTGAATTACATAGAAATATAAAGACTTTCCTGTTGTTTTAAAACCTATTAGGAGCAACATCTACCTTCACACAGAAAACAAAATCAAGCATTTACATCCATGACTAAACTATATTAGATATAAACATCATATTAACACCATTAACATATAAAAACTATGACCAGATAAAGGAATAAATTTAAGCTGACATCCACAAACCTGCAAATAACAAAACCACCAGTTTCATATTCTCTGGCTTTAACAACCCGGGTCAGTCGGATAACAATCGATCTGAACTCTGTCGCAGCTTTTCTACCAGAACCAACACTGTCTCTACAATACGGACAGTGCCAATCTTCAGAAGGAACACCCTCCAGTCCCAAACAAACTGCAAGCCATAAGCCATGTATATTAGTTGAGCATTGTGAAGTGTATATATTAAACAAACATTCTTCAATGTCTTTAGCACATAAAACCAATAGCTGCCATAATAAATTTTAAAAACGACAAATCCCAGCCAACTTTAATATATCTCTGTGTATGTGGATTTCAACACAAAACCCATGTTTAGCATCATCTTTAATCTATGGATTTATCAAGAGATACAATGTAAAAACTATGATCATCAGAATAACATGTCGACAACCTTTAGATTGTTTAAAGATTAAATTATATCAAAAACATAGAACATTAAAAGCTTATGAAGAAAAGTTTAACCTGTATGAGTCGAAGCTTCAAATGTCTCGGTTGTAAAGCGCATCAATATAAACTGCACCAACGAAAACAATAATGTAGGTATACCATCATAAGCGTAAGAAAAACGATGCAATTAAGCTAGATTTTACCAGCTTAAAAGAATGTTAAAATATTACCATAGATTTAAAGCTCTGGTAATTCAGCAAGGCACTACAACCATTAAACCTCAAACAAAGTTATGGATATTTCTTTATACGTATTGATTTACTAAGAAACAGAATGTAGGTATAGGGTTTTACCTAATTCGTCAAAGCTGAACGATTATCGTCAGATCACCAGAAAGCCTGTTTCAAGGTAGGGTTTTAAATTAAAGGATAAGAAAATACTTTAACAGGTTATTTATATGTTTCTAAGCGGTTAACATACCAGACCATGTATGCTTTGTTGAGCCTCAAAAAAACCATCATGAGTTGGCGCCAATGAATTTAATTGTCCCTGTACGAAAAAAAACAATAAGTACTCGATAAAGTTGTCAACTCTGATCAATTTACATATTTATATGGGCTGATTTGGGTTGAGTTAAACGCAGCAGCTGGCTATTAATGGCTACAGCCGCCTGTTAACAGTTGTGCAACCGTTAAACGCTGCAGCATCAACTGCAGGTTAAACGCATCAAAAACAACGCTGATCGCATTATCAGTCAACGCTTGAATCTGTTAACAGTGTACGTACAACCTGCTGCACAACAACCTGATGCTGCAATAAGCCTTATTATAAGATTCTTATAATAAGATTCTTATAATAAGATTCTTATAATAAGTCATTTGAACTAAGTTGTACTGTCCTGGGTTTGTCGATTCTGAAAAAAATCCTGGAAAAAAACAGAAAAAGAAACTGAGAAAAAACTGGAAAAATAGTTTAAAAATCTAATATGAATTTTGTAAATAATCAACTTAAAGATGTGTTAAGAAAAACATCTTATGTTATCAAAAGTATGTAATCAAAAAACTCAAAATAACAAAAACTAACCTATTTGAACATCAAAAGGAGCGAAGGTGATATCCGTTAATGTGTACACTAAGCGATAAGCTCTATCTTAAAAATTATCCAGAAAAGTAAGGTGTACAGTGATCGTTTCTTCTATAGCACATCTTTGAGAAATAAGTTTTCTATAAAACATAAGACTGTACAAAAAGAACACCTGAATGCCACTGCCTGAAACATCAATCTTATTAAAAAGAAGGGCCGAAAAGAAAGATGGCTGTATGCAAATTTCCTTTGTAAGCGGTTTGAAATCTACAAGTTAAATTAAAAAAAGCATGGTCAAAGAAAAAAAATTGACAACTGAACTAACTCACATATGAACATGGGTCAAAATACCCAGCTGAAAGATTTCTGTAGCAGCGTTCGGCTCACAACTCCACTCCAAAACCCATTTGTTCGAGTCGTTCAACATCGACCTGGCCAACCCATTTTTGTGTTTTGATAGCTTGAATAAAACATTCCATAGATGAAGGTACTTCCAATACCACCAATAACAGCCAACTCAGCTGCAAGAAAACATTCTATAATCTTGTCAATGGCCTTTTTATGTTTTAATAGCTTGAATATAACATTTTAGCAGATTTATGGCAATAAATGACCTTTTTATGGAAACAATGACTTTAAGTTTTTTGTCTAAGCATTTGCTTTGAGTGAGATTTATATGCTTTTTGGTGAATGTTAAACATTGGTATTGGTATTTGCAGAGTATCATAATCTTGTCAATTGGTAGATAACTCATCTTTATAACTTACAAAGTTAGTTGGTATTTGCTTTGAGTGAGTATCATAATCTACTGACCCATTAATCCTACAACAAACAATAATCACAAAAATGATGCAGAACAAAAAAGACAAATGGTTTATTCAAACTTTCATAAACCTCGCTTCTCATAGACTACCTAAAAATGAAATGAACGAAAACAAAATTAAAATAAAACCTCACCGGAGTATTGGTACCATTAGATACCTCTAACTCGACAAAATCATAAGCAGAAAAAAACATATCCCTGATTCAAAAACCAAAACATGAAGCGTAAACATAAAATTAGAAAAACAGTCTCGAAAAACAAAAAGAAGATAAAAAACCAAAGAACATACCTTGAAGACATATAATCAAGGATGCCTGAACCCTAGCTGCCGAAACCCTAAATCCTCTTCTGTTCGTATATCACCTACACACAAAAAGTCATTTAAACCCCAAAACACACAAAACACATAAAAAGTCAAATAAACCGTAAATAAAATAAAATGAATCTATAAAATGAAATGCAGAATCAGATCAATAATCGCTTAAATATGAAAATAATTATAAGAAACAACAATATATAAGAGGAATCGTATTAACAAAATAGAAACAATGGTTACCTTGAATGAGAGACACGAAGAAGATGAATGATCGGCGATGGACGGTGAATATAAACAGCCGACGAACAGACACAAAAAGAAACAGAGAAACATAAACAATCGATTAAATCTGAAAATAATTATAACAAACAACAATATGTAACTGGAATCGTATGAAAAAAGAAAGAAAGAATCGTTACCTTGAAGGAGAGACACGAAGAAGATGAATGATCGGAGATGGAAGCTGTGTTTTGATGAAGAAGACACGATCGCCTTCTTCAGATGAGAGAGAACAGATGAGAGAGAATGAGGATTGAGAAAGAAACGTGTGTTTTGATTTAGGGTAATTGATTGAGTAGGTTAATGATATTAGGAAAGTATTAATTGACCAATTTTGACCATATTTATGTGTTATTACTCTATTTTTTATTTTTTAAAAAAGAAAAATTTTATAAATTACAAGAGAAGGACACATGGCACAATATGGGAAGAGAGAGGAATTGAGGTGCAATATGGGAGTGCCAAGTGTCCTCATAGACTTTGTTTTATTAGATGTATAGATATTAAGTTTTTTTCCCAAATTTTATTATATAATACTTATATAAACTTGATTTTTTTCATTTACATATAAACTTTAACAAAATTAGTTAAAAATGAAGTTCTATCTAGTATATATACTATTTTAAATATATCTTGCTTCTAAAAAAAATTCTGATATTAACCATAATATAACTTAGTTTATATTATTATTATTATTATTATTATTATTATTATTATTATTATTATTATTATTATTATTATTATTATTATGAGTGAAAATAATTGATAGTTGGTTAAGAATCAGTGAAGTGTTGCCTCCAAAAAAGTGTTTCAGTGAAGGAAATCAGTGAAGTGAAGTGATGTGGCAGTGCATGATTGGTAGAAATCAGTGAAATGAAAACTTTTTCAGTGGAACGCCCCTTCCCCCCTAAGGTTAATCAACTTTAATAAAATGTTCAGATCATTCACAAATATCACAATCACAATCAAAAAAATAAATTAAGGAAAACAAATGAAATGTAGATCAATTTTCGTTACTAGTTAATGAATTTTTTTTTCAATATAACTTAAACCTAACTATAAAACTTGGTTATTTAGTGAAATTTTCTCATCAATACCATCTCTTGCTTCATCTTAATCTATACTATATTATAATGCATGAGGCAATAATAGTTTAAGATATCCAAAAGTTAAGAACTTTATTTTCATTAATAACCCTAAAATGAGAGTAAAATAGTCTTTCAAACACTTTTACACTTTAATATCTCATCTTAGAGGGTGTTTGGGATTGAGTTTGGAAATGCAAAAGTGCTTTTAGTCAGAAATGTTTATTGGCTTATAACATTTTGAAAAGGATTTTTAAAAAAAGTGTTTGGATTAGCTTTTGGGATGAGAAACGTCAAAAAGTCAATAGATTGTTTTTTAAGTGTTTGGCTAACTTATTGTGAATATTGGTTGTTTGGGCAGTAGATTTGTAATTTATTTCCAAAAGCTAAAAGCCAAGATTTCTAACTTTTCAAAAATAACTTTTCCACCCTTAAAAGCCAAAAGTCAAAACAGAAAGTGTTTTTGGGTTACACAAACAGCTTATTAACTTATTGGCTTTTTGAAAAATCCAATAAGTCAATAATTTGTTTTGAAACTCAATCTCAAACACCCTCTTAGTTATATTTTATCCCTTAGACTTTACTCAAATTTTACTTATTTAAATTATAGTTAAACTTTTTTTTTCTAATTTTAAGTATACTATCCCCTATGATTTTTAAAAAGTCATATTTTTTCATACATTGATACTTTTATAAAAAAAATTACTTCGTAATAATGAGCATTTTATTAGCTTTAATTTGAGTATAGTATTGCTAATTTTTTTTAATTTAATGTGCTACGTGATTAACAATATTTACGACTGAGAAATAAGTAAACCATTCACCAAAGCTAAACCAAAAAACAAACAAAACCGAACCAAAATCAATTGAAAAAAGAATTAACCAACATCCTATTTCACTTAAAGTCGGTTATCCTTTTCTTTGTGTACCCTTTAGTTAACCGAAATTAGTCAAACTGAAACGAAACCATTGATATATTCATAACAGCGTGCATGTGCGATGTAGTAAGGAACACGGACACTTCCAATGGTGCATGGTTGGGTTGGGTTCGGTTTAGTTCGGTTATTAGCCTCAACTGAAAAAAATCGACATTATCGATTTATCGGTCTTATTAACTAATCAGTTAATTGGTTCAGTCTATTTTGCTTAGAAGTACTTAAAATGGAGGTATAAATACAAGAAATAGATGTATAAAAGATATAAATATATAAGCAAATCAAATACTATCAGTACCTTTAAACCGCTTTCGATCTACGGAGAATGCGCTTCTGTTTTGTAGTAAATTGATATAACAATTTGCTTTAGATTTATATGTAAAGCTTGAGATACCGCACTTACAATTTTGTAATAAGTTATGGTAAATTGCATAAACGATGTATCCAAACAAAGTCAGGCAACAAATATTGTTAGTCACATAACATATCAATTTTTGATCGATTTCGGTTTAGGGTTTAGTTATTTTTCACCCCTAAATATTGTTAACCACATAACATATCCATATTTTTTAATTAAAAGAATTGTTATACTATACTCAAATTATAAACAATAAAATGCCCCTTTTTGTGATATAGTTTTTAAAGTATTAACGTATGAAAAAATTATGGTTGTTTAAAATTTGTAGGGGTAGTTGCCAGTTGGCTTTAAAGATGAAAAGGTGTAACTATTATTTAATTAAACAAAAGTTAACTCTTAACTTTTAAGTATCCTAAAATGCACTATCAAATATATTATATATAGTATAGATATCTACGGATGAACAATAATTGAACCTCTAACCAAAACCGAACAAAAAAAAAATCAAAGAACTAAACCGAAAACTGAATTAACAAAAAATTGAATTAACTTAACGTCGATTATTGCTTTTTGTATACTTAGTTCACCAAAATTAACCAAACCCAAATAGAACCATTCATATATTCATATATTTTTAGTTTTTATACCTCTATTTCATGTATTTATACCTCCATTTCATATATTGTTAGGCAAATAAATTTAGCCAAATTTTGGTTTTTGTTATTAACCAAAATTCATTAAACCCTAAAACTGATAATCTAACCATATAAACCGAACCAAGTAACTGGTTGTTTAATAAGACCGATTAACTGATGTGACAACCAGCAAATTCCGTACAACGATTAACGTGATTCTAATCATGTTTTCGAAGTAATTAACATGGCTTAAGGTTAATTAAGATATAATGAGCCGTTACGAGCCCTACGATGTGCTTCTCAAGTTCGTAGAAGCCTTAGTGCCTTTAAAGAAAGACTTCGCGTATTTAACGTTAACGAACTGACATCAGTAACAATCCATCAAACTGGAATAACATAAGCTTATTCTATGTATATACAACAAGTATTTACTATCGATGCGATCGGATGTGAAATCGGCGCGAAAAACGATCTAAAACGCAACGTTTTGGAGAATGCGGAGAGGAACTGACGTGGGATTCGAACGTCAAAACACGTGGTTTTAATCGTTATCGAACTTTTGAAATACTTATTTATAGTAAATAATGTCATTCATTGAGTTTCGAAAGTAAACGTGTCGTTTAATTATAGGATAGCACGACCGGATCGATTAACGCGATTTTAACGCGTGTTCTGATTTCACGCGTCGGGTGACAAATATGATAATTAAATTGCTCGGTTTAGTGTTATTTACGATTTCGAACAAAACCGGCTAACCTTTGTAAGTAGTTATCGAGCCTAAAATAAAACCGATCCGATTTATGTTAATACGGGTTTGATACGCGGTATACACCCAGCTACCAACAAACCCTAGCTATAAATACTCTCTTTCTCCTTATCCTCTTCATTTCACCAGCCGCTACTCTCTCTCTCTCTCTCTCTCTCTACTCTCTCTCTAAAATCTGGACCTCCCTCTCTCTCTACACCTACAAGAACCCACGAGCTCCCTTTCTCCTCACCATGCAAAAGATCGGCCGCCACCACCCATGGTGGTGGCTGTGCAGTGGTTTTCTACCCCAAAATGAGCTGAACAGTAGTGATCGGTTCGGTTTAGTTGGTTTTGAGCTGTCGTGGTTGTGTGGGTTTGGGTGCAGAGGTGGAAACGACCGATCGGGTGATGGTGGGCCAGATGTGAGGTGTTTGGTCGGAATTTGGGTGGTCGATGGGGGGTGGTGAGCAATTCGGTGGTGGTGGTTGTGTTGAAGGTAGGTACGGTGGTGGTTGTTTGATGGTTTCAGGTGGTTGTCGAGTGGTGGTTGTGGTCCGGGTGGGTGTAGATGGCGGTCGTCAGGGTGGTGACCGATGGTGGCTGTTGGTGGGTCTCGTTAACTAGCGCACAATGTTTCTTGGTGTTTTTGGTTTGCTCGGTCTTGGGTCCAAGTTTGGGTTGATTCAGATCCGGCTCGTTTTGGTCAGATCTGGTTCGTTCAGGTGTCGTTCTCGGGTTTGGCTCGGGATCTCGGTTTCGGGTCAGATCTGGGCGTTTCGGGTCAGATCCATGCGTTTTCGGGGCTGATAGAGTCCGGGTCAGGTTTGGAGTTCGTGTTCGAATCAGATCTGGTCGGTACTGGTTCAGGTCAAGCCAGATCTTGTTCGGTTTAAGCCTGGTCCGCTTCGGTTCGGGTCAGATCTGGCTCGGTTCGCGTATTGTTCTCGAGTTCTAGTCGTGGGTCAAGTATGGTAGTCTTGGGTTAGATCCGGTCAGATCTGGTAAACTCGGGGTCAAATGGGTCAGATTTGGTCAAGTCAACACGCGGACGATTTCAGTCAAACGCGACGCTTGGTTGACACGTTGTTCGAGATGACGTCCGGTCGCGCGTATGCTTTCGGTATAAATTTACTTGTTGATGTTTGTATTTATGTTTATAATATATATATATAAATATAAATAGTGAATGTGTTAACTTGCAAAACGAACTGACAAAATAATAAATGAAAAGTATAAAACGAACATTTTGTATTGTACATGAAAGGCGTGACTATGTGATTTATTATCGGACTAAGTTGTTGGACTATACTATGTGTATATATTATTATATATATATATATAAATAAATGTGGTATTTATATAAGTTATCGAAGCGTATAAGTGTCTCGTTTAATGGAATTGCGGATAAAAGATCGTTGTCTTGTGTTTGGAATTTGTTTTGGGAATTTTGAAGACGACTTGTGTTGTCTGGCTCATACAAAAAACAGAGGAAACTCTGCCAAAGTTTTTATAAAATTTGAAGCGCAACGAATGTGACGTTGTTGTTGCATAATTTTGTAAATAAATCTTCCTAAGTGTTTTAAACAAATGATTTTGTCCAAAGTCGCGACGTTTTCGACAAATGGTTATTTACAACGATAAAGATAAACGTCGAGCATTGTTTCCAAAACAAATATATAATATTTGTCGAGCGTCAACTGTGTCAACTTCAATGATTTTGGTAACCAAAACATTGTTAAATATACGGATTTGAAATACATAGACGCTCGTCTTATTTCGGAAAGATTATATGAAAAATAATGTTTCGAAACACTTAAAACACTCGGATTTGGGAAGAGAAAGAACAAATGTTATTAGTCGATTTTAATACCTATATTTATGTTTCTCCAAAGTATATTGTCCAAAAATAATTATACAAGGCAACTACATTTATCCGATTTACGAGACAAGCTATGACTCGGGATGAGTTATACGTTTCGTATTAGTAGTCCAACATAGTTTACACACGAATAGTAACAGGTGCACAACTTGGGTGCTATGTCATGTGTTAAACAAATCAATATAAGTCACGATCGGTTCGGCGAGTTAAACGCCTAAGGCTCGGGTTAGTACACACGAGTCTAGATAGTTGAATAAACTATCTTTTAACCGGAAATTAAGCTAGGATTATATGCAATAGACTTTAAGGTGTCCTTTATTGGTAATTAGGGCACAAGGAAGTCGGTCAAAGCTTCGGGCTTTGTTTTCTAGCTAAGCAAGGAAATCAAGGTGAGTTTCACGGCCCCATTTTAAACTATTTTTACGTTTTTCGGGGGAAAGATATGTTAGGGAAAATGTTTGACGGGATAATTACTTGAGTTGTGATCGCCACTCGGGGTTGAGTCCTCTCTTCTATAACCATTAATTCAGGTAAATGAAACTGAAGGAATATTTGGATAGTACTATTGGTGCCTGACAAGGCCCACCCCTAATCGATAGCGTCGATTATGCATCGGCGTATGCCAGGGGTGCACATATTCTGAAATTAAGTCGTTGGATACCGAGAAACGACTTGGAGCGGGGCATTATTATTGGTCTTGGTTTGGTTATGGGCTCAAGTAGATTGTAGGAATTTGCAACTCCTATAATAGTCATAACATGGTATTTCCCAAAAAGTAAAGTTTTGGAAACTAAAACCTGTGAACTCACCAATATTTATATATTGACGTCTTTTTAAACATATCTTTCAGGTGATTAAGTGCTGAACAGGTATGCGGCTAGTACGGTGGAATTTGGGATGTCGGACACTGGTTGGGGGTTTCATCTGTTGTCACTATCGGGTTGGGACATAAACGGAAACACCCCACTTTGAAACTTAATGATTGTTGTTTTATGTAATGATTGAAAACAAGGTAGTCCTTCTCGACATCTTAATATAATGATCTTTTCTAATTAAATATAGTTTGTGTTAATCTTGACTTTGATATGCTTTCGAGCGTCGCGCCACGTGTTTCCGCCATTGGCGTGGTGTGACAACTGATGACTTTGGTCTTAGTTTCGATTGAAGCTAACAGTTGAACTGAACTAAACCATACACACTCTTAGAAGTATCTATGTTCCCCGATGTATTGTGCGGGCACCCTACTAGTTGAAAAAAATATATCACTTATTAGTAGCTTTGTACATGTTTACCTATCTGGTTTAATCCAAAAGAATGTAAACATTTATATAAAAAATTACATTAAAATAAAACACACAACAAAAACTAAATGACTTTAGGGCATAAGGGGTGCTATCATGATATATGTTTTTCTTTACTGATTTTAACCAATCTTGCACTGTCACATTACTTCACTGATTCACTTTTTTGTAGGCAGCACTCCACTGATTCACTTCACTGAAATCTTAATTTTTTAGTTTTCCTTTTTTTAATTACCGTTTTTATTAAAAATAATGACCGTTTGTAAAACCTAAAAAAATAAACCGTTCCATTAAAATTAAAAAAAAATTACAAGAAACATCAACTAAAATAAACATAGAAACGCCTTCATCCTACTAGTCGCCATCATCATCCTCGTTGCCTTCAACGCAATAACGCCCCTAATTGTGTTTCGCCGCTATTTCTTCTTTACGTTTCAAAACCAAGGCCAAAGATTTACCTTTGAGGTGGTCGTGCGGTTTTGAATACATACTCAAGTCATAGTCATACTGCCTTTGTCTCAACAAGTCGTATTGTTCCTTTAAAAAAGGCATTGTTTTTTCGCCTTGTTGAAATTGTAGGGTGACCAAATGGTTGATTTGTCTTCTTTCATTACTTGGTATGACCCGAGTTCGTCAACCAATGATTTTCCTGAAGACTCGGCGGCGGCGGCTTTCTTTGTTTTTCGTTTGGGCCGCATTGGGTTGGTAACTTTGTTGAGATCCGGCATCTGGCTAGTGGGGGTGGTCTCGTCCGATGTGGAAAAGGCAGTCGCCTAATAGTTGCCGCTTTCCGAAGACTTTTGTCTCTTGTCGGAATGACTATCGGACGGTTCTTCACCCATCAACACTTGCTTTTTCCACTTGTCGTGGTCTTTTACAATCTCCCATGCCGCTTGATGATTAAAACCCGAAGGATGGCTTTTTCTGTAATCGTTCAACGCTGTTTGCATGACGTTTAGATCACTACATCCACTCCCTCGAAGTAGGGGTGTTCATCGGGTTTGGTTTTCGGGTTATTCGGGTCGGGTTATTCGGGTTTTCAGTTGTGAAAATATTACCCGATAACCGACCCAATCTAGTTAAATGGTTATCGGTTATGAGGTTAATCGGGTTCGGGTTTTTCAGGTTAGGTTAAATGGTTATTGGTTTAATCGTTCGGGTGTTGAGTTATATATTTCCAACAATTTGGGTTGCGTATTTCTATCCATTTGGGCTACAATATGTTTAAAATAAAACCACAACATAGACTACAATATTTAGTTGCAAATTTGGCTACAAAAACACTACTCCGATATACATAAAAATATGGAAACTGGATCATTTATTTGTTTTCGAATTATTCGGGTTATTCGGTTCACCCGAATTATACAAAACTAATCCGAAGATCGACCCAAAAGACTCTAGTCGGGTTCGGGTATGCACTTAATCGGGTTCGGGTTAATCGGGTAAGGTAGTTTCTCGAGTCGGGTCACTTCGGGTTCGGTTCGGTTATTGGTTATCGGTTAAAACGAACACCCCTACTCGAAGGCACTCCTATATAATTAAATAAAACCGTAAATTAAATATAATTTAGAGAAGTTTGTATAATTAAGTAAAACGCTAAGTTAAATATATCATAATTGTTACCGCTTGTTGATGAAGTCCATTGAACGCATTCATTTGTGGGTTCATGGCGGTCCATTTCGTATTAATTTGATCAACTGTTCGGGTGGATCCTCCCAACAGTGCCGCATAATGTTTTTGGATAGCTTTCCAAAAGCTTCCCTTGCTTCTTTGGTTACTCTTCTCCCTGTTTTCCGACACATAGCACCAAGCTTTTGCCAAAGCAACCTCTTGTGCCGTATTCCAATTCACAGCTTTCAGTCGCTTTGCATATTTCTTTTTCTCCCCTGCATCAACTTCTTCAACTTCACCTTCAAGCGCGTCATCCACTTCCTCGTCTAGTTGTTCATCTCCATGATGCTCGAACTGTGTCTCTGGCACAGTTTCCTCCACGTTATCGTCCTCATCTTCTAGGTTGATCTCGAAGTCTTCTAGTTGGGAATTTGTTAATTGAGGCGGCGTAAAATATTGTTGATACATCATGGGTGGTTGGCTTTGTGGGAATTGTTGGAATTGTGGGTATTGTGAGTAAAACGGTTGTTGTTGGGGTTGGGTTTGTGGAAAATTGATCACGGGCCTATAGGGTTCAACCGTAGCCGATCTCAAACCCGAAGCTTTGCCTCGACTACTAGAACCACTAGATTTCGAGGTTCCCCTCCCACCCCTCGAAACACTCTTTGATTTCCTTAGATCCATTTGTTTTGTTTGTGTTTTAAAGTAGTTTGGTTAATGTAGTTGTTTGTTTGTGTTTTTTTTTATTTAAACCGTGCACAATTTTATACCATTTCAAAAATAACGGTAAAAATAATGTTACGGTTTCATATTAAATAAATTCAAACGGTCAAAAAGTAATAAAATATATTATAAATTTGACCGTTGAAATAATTAAGGCTTGTTACCAGCCCGTTAGATGAAACCCGTATTTGGTTTACGAGACCCCTACCAGCACAGCTCGCGGCAGTATTACCGTACTGGTAGTGTGGTATCCATGCCCAATTCTGGTAGCGCCCCGTCTCCCCTTAGAGAGAAAAAATGTAACTAACCATAATGAAACATCATTATTATTGTTGGATGAAGTTTTATAAATTAATCAAAGGTGTTATTTTGTTTTTTCAGAAGTAAAATGTCTACAGTTTGCAGACCATATCTGCAGATGAAGAGGTGGACCAAACCTCTGTAGTCTGCAATAAGAAGACTGTTTGTTTTTAACGTCTGTACACTGCCAAAATAAACTGGTGGTGGTGTACAAACGGTGGTCATGGACGGTGATGGTGGTGGACAGTGGGTGGTGATGTTTAACCCTCTACAAACCTTAGAAAATCTTAAAAGTGGTTGGGCCATCTACACCAAGAAGAGCTTGTGTAGACGTCTTTTAATAAAACGTCTTCGAATAAACAAACAGTCTGCAAATGACAATATTTACGTGGCGCAGATAGAAAAACCTACACAGACGTTTCTTAGAAAAACAAACAGCACGAAAGTACCGTAATATGAAAAATTTTAATGAAAGAAAAAAAATTCAACCCACTGCTAATTCTAATCCCAACTCAGTTCAAGCCCAAAGTCAAGAACCCATTTATGTTTGCAAATTAATCCATGTCATCAATCCACCCAAAACCCCAATCCAAACCGTACAATCCCAATCAACGGCTCACAATCATCCACACCATTTCACACAGATCATAAACTCTCACAAACAATATTCCAACCAAAATTCAAAACTTTCCCTCCAAATCCCACCAAATTAAAAACTATAAAACCACCTCCAAACCAACCAACATTCATCACAAAATTTTCAAACCCAATTCAATATCATCAGTTCACCCATCCTCTCTCCAAAAACATGTCTGGTCGTGGAAAGGGCGGGAAGGGTCTAGGAAAAGGCGGTGCAAAGCGACACCGAAAAGTTTTAAGGGACAACATTCAAGGGATCACAAAGCCAGCGATTAGGCGATTGGCGAGAAGAGGCGGAGTGAAGAGGATTAGTGGGTTGATTTATGAGGAAACACGAGGCGTGTTGAAGATATTCTTGGAGAATGTTATTCGGGATGCGGTTACTTATACTGAGCATGCTCGTAGGAAGACGGTTACCGCTATGGATGTTGTGTATGCTCTTAAGAGGCAGGGGAGGACTTTGTATGGATTTGGAGGCTAATTGTTGTGTGTTTTGATTAGTATGTTGGATAGATTGTCTGTTTGGTTGTTTTTTGAGCAATTAGGTTGTGTATTGTAATGATGAATTTGTTGGTTAATCCTTTGATGTTTGAAATAAGTGTTGTACTTGTTGTGTTGTTTGAAATTATACGGGTTGGGTTTCTTTAATGGGTGAAATATTTGTTGGTCAATATTTTTGTGGACAAAAAGTATAGGAACACTTTTAGTGGAGTGGATTGGGCGTGAAATGCCACCATAAAACTCCTTCAAGCCTAAATACTGTCCCTAAGGGCGTGAATGCTCTTAAAAATCAAATGGTCGCTTTCTTTTTCAGGCCGTGAATGCTCTTATTCCACTTTACTTTTGTGTAGCCACTAGCCAATTAAATAAACTCATGTGGAGTAAGGGGGCGTTAGTTGTTATCTTCCATGACCACTACATGTGTTCTAATATTGGAAAAAATATTTAACAATTCCACCACACTTAGACACCTACAAAATGATTTAACAGTTGAATCATTAGACACAAAATTTGCAAAAAAAGTATAATAAAAATCCAAACAAGCTAAGTTGAGCTTCTTGTGAGCTACTTGAGTTTGAGTTGAGCTTGAGCTAAAACAAGGCTTGTCCATTTATTGAGGCCGAGCCTGGCTTGTGAAGCTCGTTTTGCTGAGTCTTGATGTAATACTAAATAATGCTTACCAGTTACCCCTCAAAACTTTACGTCTTTAGATTATTTAAAATGTTTTCTTGATTTTGACCAATTAGATCTTAAAGTTATGCTATATTTCTCGATTAATCCTTTGATGTTTGAAATATTGGTCTTTTATGTTCTTGAATCAGATGAACTGCATGATGTATTGATGTTGATTAGTCATCTATTTTGGGTTGAATTTTTCTGGGTTGGATCAATTTTTAAACACCCTTAAAGAATTATATCAACAATAAATATCATAATGTTAATTCATTACATATGAGAAGAAAATGAAGGGGCCTAGGTTCACATAATTTCATGAACACTTGTGACCGAACATGCCGAAAAAAAAACCTCGGATCCGAGTATCTTAGGAAATGAACATACAAACAAGAAAACCTAAATCAAAACGCACATCTCTTAACATGCTTTGTTGTAAGTGCAACGTAGTGGTCCGGCCTTGGCAGTAAGACCAAGCACTTGTGACCCGTGAGCAACTGGGAAAGATTGTGCTCTCGTATAACCTGGAGCACAGCTTCCCCATCCAGATGGAACGAAATACGCTCCACCTACAAACACGTCTTTAGAAGACCTCCATTTCCAATTCTTCCAACCTTTGTTAACCTCCCTCTTAGTCACCTACAAATAGTTTTAACGTAATACCTTTAGACATAAAATTGGAGAAAAAATGTAACACCCTAGTTACAACGCTTCAAAATTGTACCTCTCTGTGAAATGGATTTTTAGACGCGATATAATAGTTCCCTTCGCTTAATATTGTTGGATTCGCGCTTCCACCAATCGCGTACATGTCCCATGCATCATAACGATTGTTTGCTACATGTGCATAGCCTAACCGTACCCTGATATTTCATTTGATATGTAAGATAAAGTGACAATGGTTTAATCATATTCGTGTCGTAAATATAGATACCTTGGCATCCTTTGTACTAGTCCCGGGCCAAAATGGTTATAAACAACTGTCACTTTCATGATTTTATCTTCAACATTGTTGTCGTTGTGGCCGAATAACATAACCTACATCATTATGTAAGGATCAATAACACGAAAGAAGGATTTCAACACGCGATATACATGTTATATATTATCAATTTATCATTTAAAGATGCATGATCAATTCAGCTAGTGTTTTTACCTTATCGTGTTGAGTTAAGTAGTTATTCGAGATTGTGATGAAGTTTGAAGCATGAATAACATCAATTAGCCCATCAGCAGCTCGAGCCAGGAAGCAATGGTCGATCCATATGTACGATGATGCAAATATATCAATCGCGTCTCCGCCTGAGCCTCGACGATGCCCAACATGCATGGGAGTGCTTCTTACAAGTCCAGCTTTCCCAGGCTTGCAATCATGAATGCTTATTCCATGTATGATCACATGGCTCACATGTTGTATAGTTATACAAGGCCCGTTCGCGATTTCCACTTTCGCCCCTCTACCGTCAATAGTCTTGTAACTATTCATAATAAGTTCATTCTTTAGATTGATTACCATATCCTTTGCAAATACAATCCACAAAGGCCTTGTTTGGATAACTCCATAACGAAGTGTGCCTGGTTTAGGGTTGATAGGATCGTCTGAAGGGTTTGTAACCACATATATTGCCCCATTCTTCCCCCCTATAGCCTCTTTACCAAATCCAATGGCACAATCAGCTAATGCACGACGATTAGATGCCCATTTTGCTGTCTTAACCCGACATGCATCGATCAAGTTTGAGGCTTTTGAACTCGTTTTTGGAATGTAGGTGGTCAGGGGTTTAGGGGTATTATAGTATACTGCATGTGAGATTGTAGCATGGAAGCATAGGAGACTTAGGATGAAGAAGAGTGAGGCCATGGATAATATGAAGTGAGGTGATTAAACCATTAGAGACTACATCATAATATATAAGATTTAATAGTTACACTTATTCACCTTTAGTTTAGTCTTGTCTCTAGTTTACACCCATCGTTTTTGTTTTATTACAATGCAAACGTTTATTGTTTTGTATCCTTTTGAAATGTAAATTCAAATCGATCGTTTTTTGGTCCATTTATTGTACCTTTTGGACAAGGTGTCAAGTATACACAAATATAAGGTAGTTAGATGTAAATAAAGCTATAACAATGTGGTACACACGATTTTGACTTGCAATTTTCCAATGTGTGTGGAGACGTGAGTGCACGAACTAATGGAAAGTCAACTTCTAAAAAATTGTTTGGTCAAAGATGTCTTTCTTTTCGAGAACTGTTAGGCTTTTGGATAAAGGCCTTCGGTACAAAGTTGGGGTTACTTGATTTAATTCGAACTTATATAACAAATGTTTTAATTTTATAATAATTTATGAACTAATTTTTAACGACAAACACCCACTCTTACGTATACTCCTAAAATTTATCTATTATCTACTTTGTAGGGCTTGAATCGGCACCATTTTGATAAAGTTAAACACTCGGTACCACCTTATATATTCTTGTAATTATCATTGGATAATGATATATTGCTAACCAAATTATCACTAGATACCATGTCCGAAACTTCTAATGTTTGTTAGAAATTAAGTAAACTCGATGGAAGTAGAGATAATAGAGGGTGCATTAGACGGCATCAACCTTCTCCCTGATAGGGTGGTTTACGGGTTTTGAAATAGGATAAACTTCTAAGTATTAGTCAAACCTGAGTTATTGAATTGAATCATAATATTGATTTGTAACTCTTTTGGTAACCATGAGAAGTGGTTACCGAAATGTTCACGAGACCTATCAATATCATGCTAACGAATTGTATAAGGTAAATCTTAGCTTATGTTAGACATGTGAAAATAAAGAGGTTATTGTTGAAAATAGTATAATGACATTTCGATCATGAGATAGACTATAGGGAAATGAGATGCTTAACACTATAGCACATGTTGGTTTATAAAATTTATAAACGATCTGATCAGGCGTGATTTACGATCTCAGGATTCAAGTTGAACTTAACTGTTTAAAAATGTGAATCACTCAAAATTTAACAACCATTTAAACAGAAAATGTGTATTTTAAAAATTACATCGACAAGAAGTTAGTAGTATGAGAATAAAATCTAAGTTGATACTTTGCACGACGGGTTCCTCAAATACTTTTTCATTGAAGGTTAGGTGTTCGTGAAGCAATTAAATAAAAATAAAAAAAAACTTTTTTCGGATTTTTAAGGCTATATTGATAAGTATTGTTTCTTATTTTTTATAGTTATTTTTGGGCCTTTTTAAGGTGGTACACTTGGATCCGTTTCTTTAACCCATTCAGGTTACAAATCAAACCGGGTTGGTGAATAAAATATAAAACTTGGTTTGTAAAAACCAATTCAGATTTCAGGTTATAAGCTGGTTCAGAAAGAAAATGTTCAAATTGATCGAGTCTGCTTCAAAACGGTTCGAGACATAAAAAACCGGTTAACATGTTTTTTAAATCAGGTTGCGTCCAAACTGGTTTCAGGGAACAAGATTACGAATGGATGGGCTAAGTTACTTGGATCCCAACTAGTTTGGGCCAAACCAACCTTGTTATGAGGTGGGTCGGGTTATTTTTTTTAGATATGAATTTTTCTTATATCTTATGGGACTTTTTTAGAGATATAAACAATTTTTGATGTATAACTTCAAACTAGGATTCTATTACCCCGCACTTCGCGGCAGGAGCTCCTATTGCATTGAGGGTTTGGTGGTCAAATTGGAAGAAATCAAAGTACATTAGTTATTAAGAAAGTTAGTGGTCAAAGTTTGGTGGTCATTTAAAATTTTAAAAGCTAAAAGTTTGGTGGTCAAAGTATGAAATCCTAAAAGTTAAAAGATTGTTGGTCAAATTGGAAGGAAATAAAGCACATAAGTTAGTGGGCAAAGTGCAATGCAAGTTTAAAGAAGTTGGGTGGTCAAAGTTTGAAATCCTAAAAGGTAAAAGTTTAGTGATCAAAGTTTTAAATTATAAAAGTTAAAAGTTTGGTGGTCAAAGTTTAGTGTTCAAATTGAAATAAGTAATAAACTTAGTGGCCTCTTTAGTTTTTTTTAAATGTACAAAATTCATGCCGCTAGAAGGAGCCAATCAGAGGATTTTGCCTCCAAAATCAGCCAACCAAATCAGTTTACTATTCAACTGTCGTAAACTTATTAGATAGTATAATTTATTGAAGTCTTTATTAAGGTGATGGCCATAGTTTTTAAATTTTTAAATGTTGTGGTAAATCCTGTCAATTAATAGAGTTCAAACACTAAGGTGTTGTTTGGCAAGCCTCTTAATGAGGCTCTAAATCATTCAGCATTGAATGATTCAGCATTCAGCGCGTTTGTTTAAACTTCTGAATGGAATGGTTAAAACCGAACCATTAAGATTTGAGATGTTGCTGAACAAACACCGAACCATTAAGCACTGAAATAGGCTAAACCTTAATGAGACTCTCCTACCAATGTGGGACAAGAAAACTAACCATTAAGAGGTCTAACTTAATAATTCAGCACTTAACCATTCAGACCTCTTAATGATTCAACACTTAATCAACAAAACAGCCCCTAAGCCAAACTTATGCTGCAATTGTTACTAGATTTAATACCTACTTGTTGGTATGTAAGACTATAAGGTGTGGTCTCGGGTAGCTCTCTCGGGGAGCGGAGCTGGAAACGGCCCCGATCGGGAACACCGCTCCCCCCGTCCAAAACTCGGGGATCTCGGGGAGTATTCACCTAGGGCACCGAAGAATCTCATTGGTTATATTTTTTTATTATTATTATTTTTAAAAGAAGGGGGAAGGGGGAATGAGGGGGAACCATTTCCTTGGTTTGGGGGAGAGAATGGGAAAAATGATGTGGCGCTGATGTGGCATTTAGGGGAGTTGGGGGAAGAAGGCACCACACCAAATAGTCTAAGAAAGCTATGTGTTAACAATAAATCAATCTCCCGTTGACAAATTAATGTTGGAGGCTTGAGTTTTCGGGTATCTAAAAATTATGAGTATACATGATGTATCAGTTTATTGGAGATAATTTCTCCTCCAATGATTATGCAGTCAAGTCAAAGGTCAAGCCAGTCATAGTCAAAGACATAAACCAAGATGAAATCAAAGGCAAAGGCATAAATCAACCATTGCTTGATTTAAGCCATTACTTATATTTCTTTTATGATTAAGAATTGTTTAGTTTTCTTATAAATAGCTACTAAGAATTAGTAGCAAAATGTACCTAACATTACAATCAAATAAATCTTTCATATTCTACCTCTATATTCTTGTACCAAAACCACTTTGCCATTTTGAGAGTCTTTTAGTAAGAAACGAGCCGCCCTTGGCGGCATGGCTAAACTAACCAAACCCAATACAAAACCGTTTCCGCTAGCCAAATACCAAAACGCTTCCGCTCGAAATTTTACATGGTATCAGAGCAGGCTACTATCCTGCTCGGAAAAAAAAAACCCAATCTGTCGGAACCACCGCCACCATCAATTTTTGTCTTCTCCTACTGCCATTCCCATCACTAAGAAACAACAAACAGTTCCTTACAATAGCCGATGCAACAACAACAACTAAAAAAAGGGGGAGAAGATGAATAGAAAGAGATGGAATCTTTTATGTAAAGGAAGTTGAAGGTTGATTGTTTGCCATCTGAGATAAATAAATGATAAGCACAAAATACAAGTGGAGAATTGTGTTGGTGTACGAAGGAGTTGTTTTTTTTAAAAGCAAAAACTTTGTCAGGTGAATAAAAAAAGGACCGTGCTAATTAAACCCCCCAACTTCTAAATCAACCCCTTAATCCAGGCGCCTCGCTTAGGCCTAAGCGAGGCGCTTGAGAGTTTGATTAACCTTGATTCAACATAAAGCCAGATATTCCCTCGAAATAATTACCCCAGGCGCCTCGCTTTGGCCTAAGCGAGGCGCTTGGTTCCATCAGATTTTGGCTATAAATTCAATCGATTTCATAGTTTTTCATTATAAACTCGTTCGATTTGAATTCTTTGTCCACAAACATATATAACATGTCGTTTTACGACTTAATTTTCGGTGATTCTTACGACTATAATTCATATAATGTCGAGGAGGGTCCGTCATATAATGTCGGGCAGGGTCCGTCATATAATGTCGGGCAGGGTCCGTCATATAATGTTTCGGAGGGTCCGTCATATAATGTTTCGGTGGGTCCGTCATATAATGTCGGGGAGGGTCCGTCTAGTAGTAATGTCGAGGAGGGTCAGTCTGGCATTCGTTACCGTGACAATGCGGTACAACTGGACTTGAATACACAGTGGAAGGACCCGTATGAATTTGAAGACGAGCCTAGTCAACCTGCCTACGGTTATACTTACGACGCTAACCGTGGTGATGACACATCTGAAGAACAAGACTATACGCACTATGAAGACAGCGCTGTCGATGAGAAGCGGGTAGAAGATCAGGAGGAAGGACCTAACCCGATCAACCCTTGGTTCGAGACTAACCGGACATTTTCGACACGCGATGAGTTGATCGATTGGGTACATGATACGGGAATGGCAAATGGTGACGTCATAGTTATAAAAAGATCGAAGAAAAGAGGAGAACATTTCGTGAAGGTATATATTTCGGTCACTGTTGTTTTTAAGTTATTAACAAATGCGTATTTTTTAAATTGTTATTTAAAAAGCAACAATAAACTTAACTTATAAATTAGTTACTAAAAACACGTGTTTTATCGTTGGTCAAGGTGAATTCCCTACGGGTGCACCAGTGGTTTTTGGGCCACACACCTTTAGGATTACGTTTCTCCTTTGCTAAGAGTATTGTTAATTTTTAATTAACAAACTTTTTTATAATTTATTATTTAAAAAAATTATAAAAAAAAACTTATTTTCTAATAAACTTATTTTTGTTAAGGTTGTATTTCAATGCACTCTTGGGGGGAGCATAAGAGTGTGGCTTTGGTGAGGAAGACGGGTAGCAAAAAAATTGGCTGCCCGTTTAAGTTGGCAGGGGTGTTTGAAACTCGGTCACGGGTTTGGAGGTTAAAGGTGAAAAACCCGACGCACAACCACACTCCCTTTGAACACTTAGAGGGTCACCCGTATGCCAGAAGGCTTTCTGTGGATGACAAGCAATTTGTGGGAGAGATGACAGAGAATGATGTTCCCAAGCGTAGCATCTGGAGAATGATGCTTTCAAAGAACCCGGAGAGAAAGACTACCCTGAAAGATATACACAATGCTGCTCAGATGATGAATGCTGGAAAGGGAGTCATTCCCAAAGGTGACATGGAGCACCTCGAATACTTTCTGACGGAGAGAGGATTCACCTACTACACACGTGCGGATGAAACCACGAAGGCTCTCACGGATATTTTCTTCGTTCACAAACTTTCACATACTATGTGGTGCGCATTCCCGCATGTGCTGATGATTGACGCCACCTACAATACAAACATGTACAATATGGCGTTTGTTCAGGTAGTGGGTATGTCGTCGACAAACCAGTCGTTTTCGATTGCCCATGCGTTTATTTCTTCTGAGAGGATTGGTAACTACACTTGGCTGTTGGAGAGGATAAAGTCTATGTTGGACAGCTGTATGGAGCCGCGAGTGATTGTGACAGACAGGGACCTTGCGCTGATGAACGCGTGTGATGTGGTTTTCCCAAAGGCGTACAAGTATCTATGTCGGTTTCATATCTCGCAGAATATCAACAGGAACAGCAAGAAGGAGTTCACGGATAGGGAGTGGAAGGAATTTGTTCGAATGTTTTGGTGGCTGTGTGACTCTACGACGGAAACCCTATACGAATACAATTTGGGGCAATTTCAGTCATATCTGGAAAAGATGGATCGTCTGGGTAAGTAGTTTTACATAATTACATACGTACTTGTTTACATACACACGCCTGACAAGTTTTGGTTATATTTTTCAGACGTTTTTTCCTATACGAAGAATAACTGGTTGGACCGGTTCCGTCAAAAGTTTGTGTCTGCGTGGACTAACCAAACGCTGAACTTCCGCCAGACCACTACCAACAGAGTTGAGGGCATGCATGCCAAAATTAAAAGTCACCTTCCAGGCAATCGCAACTCGTTGTCGACAATTGTGAGGTCAGTTGATCAAATGGTTGATAAGCAATACAGGGACATTAAAAAAGGTTTTGAAGAAAGCCTAAGAAAAACAATGAACCACCACAAGAGGCAGCCATTGCTTAATAAGTTACTTCGGAAGGTTAGCAAACATGCTATTCAGTTGATATACGAAGAGATCGAACGTCTTCGAACGCCCATGCGCCTTTACAATAACACTTGTGGATGCCAGCTTTATAATAGTTGTGCTTTGCCATGTGCCTGTCGGCTCGAGCAGTTACAACGTCACGGTACTTATTACTATTGTCCATATGATATTACTACATAATTTATTACATGATTTAACTTTATAACATATGTTATTTATTCAGGTGAGGAAATCCATTTGTTATCGATAGACGTGTTCTGGAGGAAGCTTGACTTCAAACCTGCGACGACTGGTTGCGAAGCTATAAATGTAGATAATTTCTGGGCAGAATTAAAGCAAACGGTTGATACGAAACCAGTTTTTACCCAATTAAACTACCTGGACAAATTTGCACAAATCGTCACAGGCAAGTACTCCCCCAATAAACCGCCTGTTGTGCAAAAGAAAACCCTTGGTCGTCCAACCAAGAAGCAGCAAGAACAAAATAGAGAACAATCTGCAAGAAAGAGCTTGCATATGCCTGCTGAAGAAAGTGGGTCCGACGAGGAGTTTGAATTTCCCCGGCACAGCTCTTTCGTACCATCACAGGAGGACCTCCTACGACCTTCCCAGTCCCAGCCATTCCCTCCTTACGAGCTTCACCGTCACAGCTCTTACATACCGTCATCGTCCCAGGGGGGCGGCATTTGGGATAAATTCAATTTCCCGTTGCTTCCGCGGACAAAAAAGTTAGAGAACTTAGTAAGGAAATATGGGGATAGAATTCCATCTGTGTTTCACCCATATATATCTAAAATAACCGATGTGAAACCTGATGGTCATTGCGGTTTTCGAGCGGTAGCTGTGGGGTTAGGCCTAAGTAAAGATGATCATATGTTGGTCCGATCCCAAATGCTACTCGAGTTGCGCAATAACGAAGGCTTGTATAGGTCAATCTTTGATCCGAATGACGAAGGACGTTATCAGCGTCTCTGCGATAGCATTTCTTTTAGAGGGGTGGCAGCAGCCCCAGAAGAGAAGTGGATGACGACGCCGGAAGCGGGATTTATCATTGCACAGAAGTTTGGTTGTGTTTTTCATACACTCGACATTAGAGGTTCTGATACAGTTTTCCCACTATTTTTAGGCCCAAGTGCTTCTCTACCGCCTATTCTGACGGTAGCAGTTTTGTTCGTGGACCGACATTACGTCAACATAACGCTTGAAGGATCATATCCGATGCCTCCCCCGAATAGAGTTTGGAGTGCTTTTAAAAATGATGGTGGTGAGGAATGGGCAACTATGTTTGAAAATCAAATCAATATGTACAAAGAATTAGTTTTCCCGAAACGGGACACCAATCAAAGTCCCGAAATACTAGATTTAGATTAGATATGTGAAATTTGTAAAAATATTTAAACATTGTTTACGTTCTTAAAAATCGTTTTGGTTATGTTTATGTCTTCTAACGGGCTTGTCGGGTCGGAACAGTACGGTTCGTTAACGTGCCGATCAGGTCGGAAAAGTCCGGTTCGTTCACGTGCCGGTCGGGTCGGACTGTTTTGGTTCGTAAACGTGTCGGTCATAATAATAATATTAGTAATAATATTATTATTAATAATACTAATAGTAACAATAATAAGAATAATAATAATAATAATAATAATAATAATAATAATAATAGTAATAATAGTAATAATAGTAATAATAAGGAAAAATAATAATCGTAATAATCGTTCACGTGCCGGTCGGGTCGAACTGTTTCGGTTTGTAAACGTGTCGGTCATTGTTTTTACTGGCTTGCAATTTATAATTTGGTGTTAGTTCATTTATTATTTATGGGTTTAATATGGACCATATTTATTAGACAATTAAACATTCAAAACAGACAACATATATATATATAAACAAAAGATCAACTGCATAACAATAATAATACTAATAATAATTTGTCCATACAAAAAAAAAAATACAACTAAAAAAAGTCTACTGCGGCGGTGGTGGTGGGGCCCCCTGTGCTGGTCCACGGTGTGGTGGTGTGCGTAACTGTACCTGCCAATGCGTCGCCATCGCCTGCATCGAGTCGACCGTCCACTCCTGAATATCCCGCAGCTCACCGATGCGGCGATCGATGTCCTCCGCCACGAAACGCGCAGCAGGAGTGAGGTCATCATATATATGGCGGGGGTACTGCTGCTGTGGTGGCGGCGGAGGAGGTGGGGGGGCGTCACCGTCGCCAGGCTCGTAATAATAAAATGACAGATAATTAAAATAACATACCTCATAGGTCATCTGCTGCCACTGCCTCGCCAACCGAAACTGGATGGGGCGAAAAGGCTCAGCCGTGTTCGGGTTCTGGTCCGGATCCAGTACCTCGAACGACGACAGAAACTCTATCGTCAAAGCCCGGTAAGAAGGCACCTGGGCTATGTCAAAGAGACGACGCCAGGGGGTGTCAAACCCCACAAAGTCGTTCGCCCTGGTGGTTTCGCCGACCCTCTCCAGAAGATCCCAACTGATGTACATCTGAGGGTCGACAGCCATATAACGCAGCTTCTTGCAGCTGCGCTGCGCATGGGGATGCCCCTCCTCAAAGTGCAGGTACTCGTGGTCCAGTAGAGGGTCCGGTGGTGGAGCCCGTCGACTCCTCTTCGGCGGAGGCCCCGGTGCAGACGACCCAGCGTCATCTCCACCACCAAAACCTGCATCTGAAAAAGCTGGCTCCATATCTATGAAAACAATAATTTTTAATTAATAATGATAATAACAGTAATAATAATAATAATAATAAATAATTTTATTATTAACAATAATAATAAATACTTTTTGGTTTCGTTATTCAGGGTGTTGCCACAATGTTAGTATGTTGTACGTCTAACAAAAATAACAACAGTCTTCTAACGTTCCTCCATTAGCTTGTCCATCCTACCTTTGCACATCTTGACAGTCTAAGGTGCGTTAAGAGAAGATGGACAAACTCATGGAGGAGCGCTACAGACCGGTATTATTTGTTTGTTAAATGCGCAATAAACTAATTTTGACTTAGCATGGTTGATGAACACAACGTTATGTTGCCACAAGGTTAGTATGTTGTACGTCTAACAAAAAATACAACAGTCTTCTAACGTTCCTCCGTTAGCTTATCCATCTTACCTTTGCACATCTTGACAGTCTTAGGTGCGATAAGAGAAAATGGATAAACTAATGGAGGACCGCTACAGACCGGTATTATTTGTTTGTTAAATGTGCAATAAACTAATTTTGACTTAGCATGGTTGATGAACACAACGTTGTGTTACCACAAGGTTAGTATGTTGTACGTCTAACAAAAATAACAACAGTCTTCTAACGTTCCTCCGTTAGCTTATCCATCTTACCTTTGCACATCTTGACAGTCTTAGGTGCGATAAGAGAAGATGGATAAACTAATGGAGGAGCGCTACAGACCGGTATTATTTGTTTGTTAAATGTGCAATAAATTAATTTTGACTTAGCATGGTTGATGAACACAACGTTGTGTTACCACAAGGTTAGTATGTTGTACGTCTAACAAAAATAACAACAGTCTTCTAACGTTCCTCCGTTAGCTTATCCATCTTACCTTTGCACATCTTGACAGTCTTAGGTGCGATAAGAGAAGATGGATAAACTAATGGAGGAGCGCTACAGACCGGTATTATTTGTTTGTTAAATGTGCAATAAACTAATTTTGACTTAGCATGGTTGATGAACACAACGTTGTGTTACCACAAGGTTAGTATGTTGTACGTCTAACAAAAATAACAACAGTCTTCTAACATTCCTCCATCAGCTTGTCCATCCTACCTTTGCACATCTTGACAGTCTTAGGTGCGTTAAGAGAAGATGGACAAACTGTTGGAGGAGCGCTACAGACCAGTATTATTTTCAACTTTAGACTATAAGATATTACACGATTTGGGATAATAAATGTTTTACTTTTGGTATGAAACGGATTGCACAAAATTTCATGGTAGATATTTCATGTATCATAAAAAGGTATAGATCACCAAATTTTGCAGAAAAGCAAGATTCCAAGCATAAACGAGAAGCCAAATTGCCTGAAATCATTGATGCTGATGATGATGCTCAAAAGAGAATGTTTCACTGATGTAAATGGTTTAGAGTTCATCTCTTCGATTGAAAGCAAGCAAGATCCAAAGAAAACCAAAAGAGAGCATCATGATAAGTCTAACGACATTTTCGCCAACTGACCATGATGCTCTCTTTTAGCTTTCTTTGGAAGCTACGTTCTTCCAATCGAAGAAAAGAACCCTAAACCATCAACATTAGTAAGATATCCTCCTTTGATCATCATTACCAACATCAATGATCCCAAGCAATTTGACCACTGATTAATGGTTGTAATCCTTTTTTCGATACACTTTGGTGGTCTAAATCCAAAAGTAAAAAAATTATTTTATCCCAAATTTTGAGTATATAATATCTACAATTTACGCTTGAATCATTATTAACTTGTTTTTGTTTGTGTTCGTTTATGTTCATTTGTGTTCGTGAATCATTATTAACTTTTTTTTGTTTGTGTTCGTTTATGTTCATTTGTGTTCGTGAATCATTATTAACTTTTTTTTGTTTGTTTTCGTTTATGTTCATTTGTGTTCGTGAATCATTATTAACTTTTTTTTTTTGTGTTCGTTTATGTTCATTTGTGTTCGTGAATCATTATTAAATTGTTTTTGTTTGTGTTCGTTTATGTTCATTTGTGTTCGTGAATCATTATTAAATTGTTTTTATTTGTGTTCGTTTATGTTCATTTGTGTTCGTGAATCATTATTAACTTTTTTTTGTTTGTGTTCGTTTATGTTCATTTGTGTTCGTGAATCATTATTAAATTGTTTTTGTTTGTGTTCGTTTATGTTCATTTGTGTTCGTGTTCGTTCGGTTCGTTTACAGCCCTTTAATTAGGTGTGTAATTTAAGGTCTTTGGAAACTTTCCTAACAAATCTAACTTTACCTCTAATAATAATAATAATATTAGTAATAATAATAATAATAATCGTAATAATAATAATAATATTAGTAATAATAATAATAATAATATTAGTAATAATAATAATACTAATAATAATAATAATAATAATAATAATAATAATAATAATAATACTAATAATAATAAAAATCATAATAATAATAATAATCGTAATAATAATAATAATAATAATAATAATAATAATAATCGTAATAATAATAATAATAACAATAATAATAATAATAATATCAATAATAATAATAATAATACTAATACTAATAATAATAATAATAATAATAATAATACTAATAATAATAAAAATAATAATAATAATAATAATCGTAATACTAATAATAATAATAATAATCGTAATAATAATAATAAAAATAATAATAATAATAATACTAATAATAATAATATCAATAATAATAATAATAATACTAATAATAATAATAATAATAATACTAATAATAATCCTAATAATAATACTAATAATCCTAATAATAATACTAATAACAATAATAATAACAATAATAATAATAATAATAACAATAATACCAAAGCGTCTCGCCGAGGGCAAAGCGAGACGCTTTGGTCGTCTTCTCCGACGAAGCCCCAACCGGAACCACCCAAATACGACAACCGGAAAAGAAACAAGAAAACTAGGGGGGATTTGGATCGAAAACATACCTTTTTGACGACGGAGGAGCGGCGGAGGAGCGGCGGAGGAAGGTGTCACACCCTCAAAATCCACTTGCGGAGTTTTACCGCGAGGCGCATGACAAACCAGGATCCAAGTCAATGATCACAATAAACAATACTAAATGAATTTCAAAAACATAGTTTAAAAATCCCAAACATCAGCGGAAGCTAAATGTCGTTACATAAACAAAATAAAACCAAATGTTTAATGTTCAAAACCATGCAACTCTAACTAGACGCCGTGCAGACGCGTGCGCCCTAGTTCCACTTTGCTACCTTAGCGACCTGAGAAAACATGTAAGAGTTTACGTCAGCACAAAAATGCTGGTGAGTTTACAGGTTTGTAATCAAAGTTCCAAGTATAACCTGTCCATACTATAACAATTGTAAACCAAGTACGCTAGCTAGGCGCATGTACCATTACTACTACGATTGGAAAACCATTACTAACTCGCAAACCAGATGTTGTGCCCGAATAGTAAACCTGTTCCTGTTTGAGACAATATGCACCCGCCCGGCGCTCCATGCCGACGGGTGGGGTTGGTCACTCCCAATAGCGCTATTCACATTTCCCCGTTGTGCAAACCAGCACATTCATGGTTCCCCCCGGGACTTCCAAAGATCGTATAGTAAACCGTTTGAAAACCCATAGTATGACAGTTGTTACCAAATAGTTGTTTAACACATGTTTTCTCCCCCGAAAACGAAAACCAAGTAAAGTGGGGCCGTAAACTCACCTTAGGTTGCGTTAACTTCAGATAATAGAATAGTTCAACAAGCTACGCTAGTCCCGTAAAACAGCGACCTAACATATGACAGTTACAAGTACTTAGACTAATAACCCTTAGGTTAGTTAGTCCCTAGATGTCCAGACCATAACCAAGTTCGTTTGAAAACACCGTGACTGTTTAACCGACCCAAAGTACAAGACTCGACATCCCATTGGTGACCCAAGACTCCCCGTGTTATGTTTACGCTCCAAAACATACAATCACGCAAGTACACTTAACATACGTTAACACACAACAAGTTATAGCACATAGTTCACGTATCACCGAAATACATCCAAGTATATGTTACCAAGTTATTAGACATGTTACGGGGTTCCTAGCATGTTCCTAGGTGTCAAAACGGGTCTCGGAATGCTAAAATATACATACAGCAGCAGTACAGGCGATTAGGAAAAGTCAACTAGCAATTACGTTGGTCAACAGGCAATTATGAATGCTAATCGCCTACAGTGTAGGCGATTAGGGTCATGTGACATGCAAATTTTTGAGTTTGCATGCAATTAGGGTCATGTGACATGCATTTCAGAACTTATCAGGCGATTAGGGTCATGCAGCATGCAAAAACACAACATAGCAGGCGATTAGCCCCTAATTGCATGCACATCAGGCGATTAGCCCCTCATAGCAGGCGATTAGCTTGCTAATCGCCTAACCCTTAGGCGATTAGCCTTGCTAATCGCATGCTACCCAGTTTTTCCGATTTTTCGCGCGTTTAACACTCCAAATCAAATCCAGAACGTGTGTAACTACCCCAGATCATCCCAATAACTATTCTAAACATGTTTAAACCAAAATCCTTCGTTTAACCTCGTATAATCAGTCCTGCATGAAATCAAGTAATCCAAACACCATACACATAGCATGCAATCATCATACTAACATGCATAATAATAACCCTAATAATCAATTACTGAGATTCCTATCATCATAATATCAATATCAATACTGATCTATCATAATAACATAGCAAATCTTCATCATGAATCATAAAAACCCTAGCTTTTTAATCATACACACTCATAATACATGCATATTAGTTATAATCCGATTAACAACCCTTATTGACGATTTTCAGAAAGCTTTTTCGTTTAACAACAGGTCTGGACCCTTAGGGATTGATTAAAAACGTTTATAAAGGGTTATGGATGAAAATCAAACCTTAGAATTATGAAAGTATGATGATTCAAGCTTGAAACCTTGAGTTTTGATCAAAAATCGCCTTCCAGAGGTTGTTTATGTGTTGGGGCGCTTTATGGGACGACTAGGGTTTGTATAATGAAGTTTAGGAGGTTAAGTATGGTATTTATAGTCGTTTTTAGTCGTCACTTACGTTGCAGGCGATTAGGTCTCAGTTGCAGGCGATTAGGGCTGCTAATCGCCACCCCCTTAGGCGATTAGCCCCCTAATCGCCTAGAAGGAAGGCTACTCGCCACCTGATGTGGCCTACTCGCCACCTGGGGTGAGCTAATCGCCACCCTACAGGTGATTAGCTCACCCTAATCGCCTGTAGTGTCCCGTTCCAAGTATTTTGCGCGTTAAACCCCGTTTTAACATATGTTAACACATTTTCACATACCGACAAGTCACATAATGATTGTAAACACATAACACTTGTAAATATACACATTCACACTCGTTCACCAATTCCCGGGACTCGAGACTTGCATGTTCCCTATGCTTTGACGATTCTCCGAATCGTCACCCCTTGTACACTTGGTTAAGGACTGACATCTAACGATCCTCTAGGCCAACATCTAGTGATTCCCTAGACTCATATAACAGTTCCCGAACCATAACCCGACTCAACTAACCCAGTTAAGTACAGAATACGCGTGACTCGCTAAGGTAGACTTTAATTTAGACGATGTTGTTAACTTGAATTTGCCGGGTGTCACATCATCCCCACGTTAAAAGAATTTTCGTCCCGAAAATTATGTAAGTACCAAGAGTATGAACAAAAGAAACAGACAAAAATAGAAACCAAGAGAGAGAATTACCCGAGTTGTCACATCATCCCCACGTTAAAAGGAATCTCGCCCCGAGATTCATTTCGTTGCAGTGGTAACGTGTCTCGACTCGAATGCCTCTTTAGGAAAAAGATGAGGATACTTAGACTTCATCTGATCCTCGCGTTCCCAAGTGTATTCCGGTCCCCGGTTCGAGTTCCATCGAACCTTAACAATACGAATCTTACTGTGACGCAGACTGCGAATCTTGTAATCAAGGATCTCGACAGGTTCCTCCACTATCCGAAGACGATCATCAACCTTGATCTCTTCTAGTGGAACAATGAGAGACTCGTCAGTCAGACACTTCTTCAGGTTAGATACGTGGAAGACGTTATGTACGTTACCGAGCTCCGTCGGTAAATCAAGTCGATATGCCACCGGTCCGATCCGTTCCAGGATCGTAAATGGACCGACATACCGCGGGTTAAGTTTGCCACGCTTCCCAAAGCGTATGACGCCCTTCCACGGTGAAACCTTTAGAAGCACTTTGTCACCAACTTGAAACTCCAATGGCTTACGGCGATGATCAGCATAGCTCTTCTGTCGATCCCGTGCCGCCGCCAATCGATTACGAATCTGTACGATCTTCTCAGAAGTCTCGTACACCAGTTCTGGCCCAGTGAGCTGACTCTCACCCACTTCGGCCCAACAGAGAGGAGACCTGCATTTCCGTCCGTACAATGCCTCGAACGGAGCTGCTTTGATGCTCGTATGATAACTGTTGTTGTAAGAGAATTCTACTAACGGTAAGTGAGCTTCCCAACCTTTGCCAAAATCGATCACACATGCCCGCAGCATGTCTTCTAGAGTTTGAATTGTACGCTCACTCTGACCGTCAGTTTGTGGGTGGTAAGCTGTACTCATGTCTAGTTGGGTACCCAAAGCCTTGTGCAAAGACTTCCAGAAGTGAGAAGTAAAATGAGAATCACGATCCGAAATAATAGAAACTGGTACCCCATGCTTAGAGACAACTTCTTTCAGATATAAACGAGCCAACCGATCCATGGTGTCGGTCTCCTTAATGGCAAGGAAATGGGCTGATTTCGTCAAACGGTCGACAATCACCCATATCTTATCATTCCCGCTCGGTGACTTAGGTAGCTGTGTGACAAAGTCCATTGTAATCCGTTCCCATTTCCACTCTGGAATTTCGGGTTGTTGCAATAGACCCGACGGTTTCTGGTATTCCACCTTGACCTTAGCACAGGTCAAGCACTTACTCACGTATGAGGCTATATCCGCCCTCATGTTTGGCCACCAGTACAGTATTTTTAGATCCTGGTACATCTTGTCTGAACCAGGATGAATGGAATACCGAGACTTGTGAGCTTCATCAAGAACCAGCTCCCGAAGTCCCCCGAATAAAGGAACCCAGACGCGTTCTGGGAAGTAGCGCAGGCCATCAGGCCTTTGCTCGAGGTGTTTGTCGGCACCGTGCATAGTTTCAGCCTTAAGGTTTTCCTCCTTCAAGGCTTCTAACTGAGCCGAACGGAGTTGATCAGGCAGAGAGGAATGGATTGTGAGTTGCAACGCCCGAACGCGACGAGGGTTTGTCGATTCTTTCCTGCTCAAGGCGTCTGCCACAACATTCGCCTTGCCAGGATGGTACTTAATGGCACAGTCATAGTCGTTCAGGAGTTCAACCCAACGGCGCTGTCGTATGTTCAGGTGCTGTTGGTCAAAAATGTGCTGGAGACTCTTGTGATCGGTGTAGATGGTGCATTTGGTACCGTACAAGTAATGCCTCCAAATTTTCAACGCGAACACCACCGCACCCAATTCTAAATCGTGGGTAGTGTAGTTCCTCTCGTGCACTTTGAGTTGACGGGAAGCGTACGCAATCACCTTCTCGCGTTGCATCAACACGCAACCGAGACCATGAATAGAAGCATCACAGTAAACAACGAAATCTTCGGTGCCCTCAGGCAAGGACAAGATAGGAGCAGAACAAAGCTTAGTCTTCAGTTTTTGGAACGCTGACTCCTGTGGTTCACCCCAGTCGAACTTTCTATCCTTCTGAGTGAGAGTGGTGAGGGGTTGAGCGACCTTCGAGAACCCCTTAATGAAACGACGATAATAACCCGCAAGGCCTAGGAATTGCCGCACCTCAGTTGGCGTCTTCGGTGCTTCCCAGTCCTTGATCGCTTCGATCTTAGCTGGATCGACATGGATTCCCAGTTCATTGACTACATGCCCTAGGAATTGGACTTCGCGTAACCAGAAATCGCACTTCGAGAACTTGGCGTACAGTTGTTCTCGTCGTAAGAGTTCCAAAACTAACCGTAGATGTTCCCCATGTTCGGTCTCGTTCTTGGAATAGATCAGAATGTCATCAATAAACACGATGACGAACTTGTCAAGATACGGTTTACAAACGCGGTTCATCAAATCCATGAAAACCGCCGGTGCGTTAGTGAGACCAAAAGGCATGACCAAGAACTCGAAATGGCCATAACGTGTACGAAAGGCTGTCTTAGCAACATCAGCTTCCCTTACGCGCAACTGGTGATAACCGGACCTGAGATCAATCTTGGAATAATAGCTAGAACCCTGGAGTTGGTCAAATAGGTCATCAATACGAGGAAGAGGATAACGATTCTTGATAGTCACCTTGTTCAATTCTCTATAATCCACACACAGTCGAAAACTGCCATCCTTCTTCTTAACAAACAAAATCGGGGCTCCCCAAGGGGAAGAACTAGGTCTGATGAAACCCTTATCCAAGAGTTCCTGTAACTGGTTAGACAATTCTTGCATCTCAGGAGGTGCAAGACGGTAGGGGGCCCGAGCAATAGGAGCAGCGCCAGGTACAAGATCAATACCGAACTCAACCTGACGATGGGGAGGAAGACCAGATAAATCATCAGGAAAGACATCAGAAAACTCGCGTACAACCGGAATATCGTCGATCTTCTTCTCGCTGGTAGTGGAAACAGATAAAAGTGCTAGAACAGCCGAATAACCCTTCCGAAGATACTTAAGGGCTTTCATGCTAGAGATGAGACTTAGCGGAGCACCGCTCTTGTCCCCGTACACAGAAAGAAATTCTCCATCAGGGAGAGGAATCCGGATGACCTTGTCGTAACAAACGATTTCAGCGCGATACAGCGACAACCAATCCATGCCTATAACCACGTCAAAACTACCCAAAGATACCGGCATAAGGTCGATAGGAAAAGACAAACCCGACAACTCTATGTGACATTCCCGAAGAACGCAAGTAGCTTCTATCTTCTTACCGTCAGCCAATTCTATAATATATTTAGCCTCTAAAGGAACAGGTACTACATCTAGCAAACGACTAACTTCCACAGATATGAAACTTTTATCGGCGCCAGAGTCAAATAAAACACTAACAGAGCGATCGTTGAGAAGAAACGTACCAGTGACTGTGTCAGGGTCCTGTCTTGCCTCTGCAGTCCCAATAACGAAGGCACGTGCGTTCCTGTTTCCGCCCCCGTTGTTACCATTTCCATTCCCATTACCATTCCCGTTCCCTCCCTGTTTCAGCTTTGGACACTCCTTCTTGTAATGCCCCGTTTCCCCACAGTGAAAACATCCCTGTTTACCCGCAGTCCCCTGAGTAGTAGAAGTCGGAGTAGTAGTTGGGGCCTGAGTCGATGGAAGAGTCGCCCTACAGTCTTTGGCAAAATGCCCCAACTTCTGGCAGCGATGGCAACGATTGTTGTCACAATTCCCATGATGATGGCGTCCACACTTATTGCATTTCGGTAACTTCCCTACATAACCACCACTTGGCTTAGAACCCGATGAAGACGAACCCCCACTATCAAACCTTTTCCCCTGTTGAGCTGGTGCTGGTGTAGAACTCTTCACATCATTATCCCACTTTCGTTTGTTGCTCTCTGGAGCCTTAGCAGTTGAACCTTTGGCAGGCAAGATACCCTCACTCACCTTCAAGTTAGTCATCCTATGAGCAGATCGGACCACCTCCGCGTAGGTAGGAAGATTCCCCGCAGCCACCAACCCTGCGATTTCTGGCACAAGACCCGAGATATAATGCTCAATCCTCCTATATTCCGGCACATGTAGATCAGGACAAAGTACAGCCAACTCGTTCCGCCTCACAGTATACTTCTCGATTTCTGACCCAGACATTTTGAGGTTCCACACCTCGTGTTCCAGCTTTTGAATCTCCTCCCTGGGACAGTACTCCCTCTTCAGCAGTTGCACAAAGTTCTCCCAAGGCATAGCATAAGCCTCCCCTATACCCATAGTCTGGGTGATATCGTTCCACCAGGTCAACGCAACATCCTGGAGCAACCCAGCAGAATACTTGACTCGATCCTCAGGGAGACAGTTACACATCAGGAAAACAGACTCCACTTTCTCCAACCACCTGAGCAAACCTACTGCACCCTCAGTACCCGAGAACTCATGGGGCTTGCAGTCCCGAAACATTTTGTAGGTGCACATGGGTGGTGGTGGTGGATTAACATGACCACCTGTAAAGAAACACGTAAGAAAACCACAGGAAATGTAAACAAAGTTCACCGATGAGATAGAAGTGGTTAGGTCAACTTACCGCCATTTTGCCCTAGCTGGAAGGCAGCCTGCAGCAAGTTGTTCAAGTCATCCTGCGTGAGGTTCACACCCCCACGACCACCATTTCCACGCCCACCATTGCGACCACCTCCACGTCCTCCTCGTGCTCCAGACATGATTCTGGCAAAAAGGACGAGAAAATTTAGTTTCACAGCCAATGATAAACACTAGCGTTTACAAGATCAAAGCTAGATCCAACCCAGGACTATCCATTCGAACCCAGAGCTCACTAGGGCTTTCATGCATTTCGGTTTATGATTTTGTGTGCACCCAAAATGATAAACCGCTCTACATGGTCCTCCCAGTGTTCTCCTAGTTCAAAGTTCAAATCACCGGACATAGATTCTTAGCTATACACCGTAATACTACGGTAGTTCATGACAAGGGTTTCTATTGGGGTAGGAAGGGAGATGTCCGAGTCTTGGACCAATCTCAAGAGTATACGGTTAACCCCAATGTACCTCACTGTCTAGTAAGCAAGTAACCCAGTAAAAGAGAATGGATGATGTAACACAGAAGGGTAAGATGATTTAGAGACACCCCGACAAGTCTATAAGTAACCCAGTATAAAGTTTAGTACCATGTGATCATCTAGTGTGTGCGACTCAGTTATAGACTAGACTCTACATGCAGTCCTAGTTCACTATAACCATTGGCTCTGATACCAATCTGTCACACCCTCAAAATCCACTTGCGGAGTTTTACCGCGAGGCGCATGACAAACCAGGATCCAAGTCAATGATCACAATAAACAATACTAAATGAATTTCAAAAACATAGTTTAAAAATCCCAAACATCAGCGGAAGCTAAATGTCGTTACATAAACAAAATAAAACCAAATGTTTAATGTTCAAAACCATGCAACTCTAACTAGACGCCGTGCAGACGCGTGCGCCCTAGTTCCACTTTGCTACCTTAGCGACCTGAGAAAACATGTAAGAGTTTACGTCAGCACAAAAATGCTGGTGAGTTTACAGGTTTGTAATCAAAGTTCCAAGTATAACCTGTCCATACTATAACAATTGTAAACCAAGTACGCTAGCTAGGCGCATGTACCATTACTACTACGATTGGAAAACCATTACTAACTCGCAAACCAGATGTTGTGCCCGAATAGTAAACCTGTTCCTGTTTGAGACAATATGCACCCGCCCGGCGCTCCATGCCGACGGGTGGGGTTGGTCACTCCCAATAGCGCTATTCACATTTCCCCGTTGTGCAAACCAGCACATTCATGGTTCCCCCCGGGACTTCCAAAGATCGTATAGTAAACCGTTTGAAAACCCATAGTATGACAGTTGTTACCAAATAGTTGTTTAACACATGTTTTCTCCCCCGAAAACGAAAACCAAGTAAAGTGGGGCCGTAAACTCACCTTAGGTTGCGTTAACTTCAGATAATAGAATAGTTCAACAAGCTACGCTAGTCCCGTAAAACAGCGACCTAACATATGACAGTTACAAGTACTTAGACTAATAACCCTTAGGTTAGTTAGTCCCTAGATGTCCAGACCATAACCAAGTTCGTTTGAAAACACCGTGACTGTTTAACCGACCCAAAGTACAAGACTCGACATCCCATTGGTGACCCAAGACTCCCCGTGTTATGTTTACGCTCCAAAACATACAATCACGCAAGTACACTTAACATACGTTAACACACAACAAGTTATAGCACATAGTTCACGTATCACCGAAATACATCCAAGTATATGTTACCAAGTTATTAGACATGTTACGGGGTTCCTAGCATGTTCCTAGGTGTCAAAACGGGTCTCGGAATGCTAAAATATACATACAGCAGCAGTACAGGCGATTAGGAAAAGTCAACTAGCAATTACGTTGGTCAACAGGCAATTATGAATGCTAATCGCCTACAGTGTAGGCGATTAGGGTCATGTGACATGCAAATTTTTGAGTTTGCATGCAATTAGGGTCATGTGACATGCATTTCAGAACTTATCAGGCGATTAGGGTCATGCAGCATGCAAAAACACAACATAGCAGGCGATTAGCCCCTAATTGCATGCACATCAGGCGATTAGCCCCTCATAGCAGGCGATTAGCTTGCTAATCGCCTAACCCTTAGGCGATTAGCCTTGCTAATCGCATGCTACCCAGTTTTTCCGATTTTTCGCGCGTTTAACACTCCAAATCAAATCCAGAACGTGTGTAACTACCCCAGATCATCCCAATAACTATTCTAAACATGTTTAAACCAAAATCCTTCGTTTAACCTCGTATAATCAGTCCTGCATGAAATCAAGTAATCCAAACACCATACACATAGCATGCAATCATCATACTAACATGCATAATAATAACCCTAATAATCAATTACTGAGATTCCTATCATCATAATATCAATATCAATACTGATCTATCATAATAACATAGCAAATCTTCATCATGAATCATAAAAACCCTAGCTTTTTAATCATACACACTCATAATACATGCATATTAGTTATAATCCGATTAACAACCCTTATTGACGATTTTCAGAAAGCTTTTTCGTTTAACAACAGGTCTGGACCCTTAGGGATTGATTAAAAACGTTTATAAAGGGTTATGGATGAAAATCAAACCTTAGAATTATGAAAGTATGATGATTCAAGCTTGAAACCTTGAGTTTTGATCAAAAATCGCCTTCCAGAGGTTGTTTATGTGTTGGGGCGGTTTATGGGACGACTAGGGTTTGTATAATGAAGTTTAGGAGGTTAAGTATGGTATTTATAGTCGTTTTTAGTCGTCACTTACGTTGCAGGCGATTAGGTCTCAGTTGCAGGCGATTAGGGCTGCTAATCGCCACCCCCTTAGGCGATTAGCCCCCTAATCGCCTAGAAGGAAGGCTACTCGCCACCTGATGTGGCCTACTCGCCACCTGGGGTGAGCTAATCGCCACCCTACAGGTGATTAGCTCACCCTAATCGCCTGTAGTGTCCCGTTCCAAGTATTTTGCGCGTTAAACCCCGTTTTAACATATGTTAACACATTTTCACATACCGACAAGTCACATAATGATTGTAAACACATAACACTTGTAAATATACACATTCACACTCGTTCACCAATTCCCGGGACTCGAGACTTGCATGTTCCCTATGCTTTGACGATTCTCCGAATCGTCACCCCTTGTACACTTGGTTAAGGACTGACATCTAACGATCCTCTAGGCCAACATCTAGTGATTCCCTAGACTCATATAACAGTTCCCGAACCATAACCCGACTCAACTAACCCAGTTAAGTACAGAATACGCGTGACTCGCTAAGGTAGACTTTAATTTAGACGATGTTGTTAACTTGAATTTGCCGGGTGTCACAGAAGGAGGCGGTGGATGTTGGCCTCGGAAGACGGCGGAGGAGCGGCGGAGGACGGCGGTGCAGACGGTGGTTGTGTGTGTGTGTGTGTGTGTGTGTGTGGAGAGAGCCAAGCGAGGCAGATCTGATGCCTCGCTTTGGCTTTTAAACAAAAAAAGAGGCGTCTCGCTTAGGCCTAAGCGAGACGCTTCGAATAGTAACCGTCTATCCGAAGCGTCTCGCTTAGGCCTAAGCGAGACGCCTGGTCAGACAAAACGTCTAAGCCAGCCGCCTCGCTTAGGCCTAAGCGAGACGCTTAGGGTAAACGGTTACACTTCGAAGCGTCTCGCTTTGACCTAAGCGAGGCGCCTGGGTATTTTTTTTTTATTGTTTTATTTCATTTAAAATACTTTTGGGTGGTTAAAATTTTTTTTAATTGATTTCTAACAGTTTTATGTTGTATCCAATCCAAAAAAATTTCGTTCGAATCGTTTCGGTTCGTTTGTTGCGTATTTGTGGATTTCGGTAAAAACATCCGAGTTTGAAGAACATTCATAAATTGTTATATGTCATACACGGACTAAACAGTCGATACCTGTTTTTTTATATTAATTAAAATTTCGCGTGTCTAATCGATATCCTGGTGTTCCGGTCTCTGTTTAACGTGTTTGGGTAGGTTTAATTGTTCGTTTGTGGTTTTCGGTAGAAACATCCGACTTTTAAGAACATCCATAAAACGTTGTACATCATGGACGGACTATACAGTAGACCCCACCGGGACGTGAACGATTATTACGATTATTATTATTTTTATTATTATTAGTATTATTGTTATTTTTATTATTATTATTATTGTTATTTTTATTATTATTATTATTATTATTATTATTATTATTATTAATTATTACTATTACTATTATTATTATGATCGACACGTTTACGAACCAAAACAGTGAGACCCGACCGGCACGTGAACGAACCGGACTGTTCCGACCCGACCGGCCCGTTAAGGAACCCAAACAATCCGACCCGACCGGCACGTCAACGAACCGGACTGTTCCGACCCGACCGGCCCGTTAACGAATAGAAACAGTCCGACCCAACCGACACGTGAACGATTATTATTATTATTATTATTATTTTTATTATTATTATTATTATTATTATTGTTATTGTTATTATTATTATTATTATTATTATTATTATTATTATTATTATTATTATTATTATTATTATTATTAGGGTATTATTATTATTATGACCGACACGTTTACGAACGAAAACAGTCAGTCCCGACCGGCAAGTGAACGAACCGGACTGTTCCTACCCGACCGGCCCGTTAACGAACCAAAACCATCCGACCCGACCGGCACGTGAACGAACCGGACTGTTCCGACCCGACCGGCCCCTTAAGGAACCCAAACAATCCGACCCGACCGGCACGTCAACGAACCGGACTGTTCCGACCCGACCGGCCCGTTAACGAATAGAAACAGTCCGACCCGACCGACACGTGAACGATTATTATTATTATTATTATTATTATTTTTATTATTATTATTATTATTGTTATTGTTATTATTATTATTATTATTATTATTATTATTATTATTATTATTATTATTCTTATTATTATTATTATTATTATTATTATTATTATTATTATTAGGGTATTATTATTATTATTATTATGACCGACACGTTTAGGAACGAAAACAGTCAGTCCCGACCGGCACGTGAACGAACCGGACTGTTCCTACCCGACCGGCCCGTTAACGAACCGAAACAATCCGACCCGACCGGCACGTGAACGAACCGGACTGTTCCTACCCGACCGGCCCGTTAACGAACCGAAACCATCCGACCCGACCGGCACGTGAACGAACCGGACTGTTCCGACCCGACCGACACGTGAACGATTATTCTTATTATTATTATTATTATTGTTATTATTATTATTATTATTATTATTATTATTATTATTATTATTATTATTATTATTATTATTATTATTATGACCGACACGTTTACGAACGAAAACAGTCAGACCCGACCGGCACGTGAACGAACCGGACTGTTCCTACCCGACCGGCCCGTTAACGAACCGAAACAATCCGACCCAACCGGCACGTGAACGAACCGGACTGTTCCGACCCGACCGGCCCGTTAACGAACAGAAACAGTCCGACCCGACTGGCACGTGAACGAACCGGTGATTCTTACGACTATAATTCATATAGAGGGTTTCATATAATGTCGAGCAGGGTCCGTCATATAATGTCGGGCAAGGTCGGTCTAGTAATGTCGAGGAGGGTCGGTCATATAACATGTCGTTTTACGACTTAATTTTCGGTGATTCTTACGACTATAATTCATATAATGTCGAGGAGGGTCCGTCATATAATGTCGGGCAGGGTCCGTCATATAATGTTTCGGAGGGTCCGTCATATAATGTCGGGGAGGGTCCGTCTAGTAGTAATGTCGAGGAGGGTCAGTCTGGCATTCGTTACCGTGACAATGCGGTACAACTGGACTTGAATACACAGTGGAAGGACCCGTATGAATTTGAAGACGAGCCTAGTCAACCTGCCTACGGTTATACTTACGACGCTAACCGTGGTGATGACACATCTGAAGAACAAGACTATACGCACTATGAAGACAGCGCTGTCGATGAGAAGCGGGTAGAAGATCAGGAGGAAGGACCTAACCCGATCAACCCTTGGTTCGAGACTAACCGGACATTTTCGACACGCGATGTAAAAAGTTACTTAAATTAAATAAAAAAAGTTAAATAAAATAAAAAAACTTCAAAACAAAACACAAAAAACACCCAAAAGGTGTCCAGGTTCATCCCCCCTTAATTCAGGCGCCTCGCTTTGGGCAAAGCGAGGCGCTTGGAACACCTTTTTCCAGACTCCCATGCAACCTCGTACTTAGACTGACATTGATTTGACTGAAGCGCCTCGCTTTGGCCTAAGCGAGGCGCTTCAGACGGGAGTTGAAATAGAAAGTTGGGGGGTGCCAATAGACGGACCCTAAAAAAAAGGTGATGGGTCTTGGGTTATGATAAAGGAGAAGTTTTTTTTATTAAAAGAAAAAAAAATAGTCGGGTTCAAATCTATGAGCCCGTAAGAAAAGTCGAGTTTCTTAACTCGTAAAAAAAGTCGGGTTTGTTGAACTCGCAAGAAAAGAAATTCGGGTTCGTTGAACTCACAAGAAGAAAAGTCGGGTCTCTTTGAGCCCGCAAGAAGAAAAGTCGGGCTCCTTGAGCTCGTAAGAAAAAGAAAAGTCGGGTTCAAATACTTGAGCTCGCAAGAAAAAGTCGGGTTTGTTAAACTCGCAAGAAGAAAAGTCGATATTTTTTAAGCTCGCAAGAAGAAAAGTCGGGTTATTTGAGCCCGCAATAAAAAGAAATGTCGGGTTATTTAAACCCGCAATAAAAGTAAACACTCCAACTTGAGGGGGAGTGTTTGAAAAGACAGAAATGTTACTTGGCAAGTTGGGCGTTCGTAAGCTTCACGTTCCAACTTGAGGGGGGGGGGGGGTATTGGAGATAATTTCTCCTCCAATGATTATGCAGTCAAGTCAAAGGTCAAGCCAGTCATAGTCATAGTCATAGTCAAAGACATAAATCAAGATGAAGTCAAAGGCAAAGGCATAAATCAAGCATTAGCCATTACTTATATTTCTTTTATGATTAAGAATTGTTTAGGGGTTGTTTGTTTGCCTCTTAATGACTATTCAGAGGCTACCTCTTAATAGTCTCTAACCTCTGAATGGTTAAGAGGTAAACTTAACTCTGAATGGTTAAGCGGCAAACATTAAGATGTTACCTCTTAACAATTCATACTTAAGGTTACATCTTAACCATTAAGAGACAATGAATCATTCAGATGTAGCCTCTTAATGGCCATTCAAAGGATACCAAACAGCCCCTTAGTTTTCTTATAAATAGCTACTAGGAATTAGTAGCAAGATGTACCAAACATTACAATCAAATAAATATTTCATATTCTATCTCTATATTCTTGTACCAAAACCACTTTGCCATTTTGAGAGTCGGTTAGTAAGAAACCGAGCCGCCCTTGGCGGCAGGGCTAAACTAACCAAACCCAATACAAAACCGTTTCCACTAGCCAAATACAAAAACGCTTCTGCTCGAAATTTTACAATGCTTGATTTATGCCTTTGTGTCACACCACGCCAATGGCGGAAACACGTGGCGCAACGCTTGAAAGCATATCAAAGTCAAGATTAACACAAACTATATTTAATTAGAAAAGATCAATTTATTAGGATGTCGAAACAGAGTATCGTATTTCAAACATTACATAAAACAATGAACATTAAGTTTCAATGTGGGGTATTTCCGTTTATGTTCCAACCCGATGGTAACAATAGATGAAACCCCGACAAGTATCCGACATCCCGTATTCCACCGCACTAGCCTCATATCTAATCAGCACTTAGTTACCTGAAAGATATGTTTAAAAAGAGACACCGATATATAAAATATTGGTGAGTTCATAGGTTTTAGTTTCATAACAACAACATTTTTACAACATGTGCGAAACCTGCACATCTTGTGGCCTTTGCAAGGAGTAGCTAGCTCCTACAAAACTATGATGATGAGCAATCCCTTGAGCCCATAACCAAACCAAGGCTAATAAATATGCCCCGCGATCACAAGTTGTTTCTCGGCAAATAACAACTTAGTTCAGAATACTTGCACCCCAGGCATACACCGATGTATAATCGACGCTATCGATTAGGGGTGGGCCTTGTCAGGCACCAATAGTACTATCCAAATATTCCTTCGGTTTCATGCCCCTGAATTAATGGTTACAGTAGCGAGGACTCAACCCCGAGTGGCGAACACACAACAAAACTCAAGTACTCATCATGCCACTCATCACATTTTAACCTTTGAAAACATTTCAACATGTGACAACATTTGACAAACATATCTTTCCCCCAAATAAAACAGTAAAGAGGGGCCGTGAAACTCACCTGAAGCACAACGTACAATCAATTAGCAGAGAATAGCAAGTCCGAGGTCAAGCACCTACGAACGTCCTAGTGCGTGTAAGTCACTAAGTCTATAGCGTGTGTTTTTCCGGCAAGTTGTACACCCAACTCCCAACACCACCATTTACATATAATTCCCTGTTTAATTAAAAATATGTCCTAGGTCCGTTGGTGATGGATTACCCTCATTACAAGTTACACTTATACTTCCATGAATATTAATTAACTTGTATAATATTGTTCTCGACTCGACTCACTTGACGTATAATTATTTTCCCATTAAATAATTATACTAAGATGTTGTCAATCGATATAATACTTTTCAACAGTCGACTCGACACACTTTACCGTATATTTATTTCCCATTAAATAAATATACTAGGATCTTGTCGACCCGACATAACATTTTCAATACTCAATTCGACTCACTTTACCGTATATTTACTTTCCCATTAAATAAATATACTGGGAACTTATCGATTTGATAATATATTTTCATTGTCAAGTCCATATACTTGTTTTAAGCGCTTAATCATTAGATTATTTACGTTATTTTCTCTCACGAATAAGTTTCCAACACTTAGGAATGTGTTATGTATTTTCACCCGAATTATATATTTTAAGTCCTTTAAAATATATGTTCTCATTTTCTCATTAGACGTAATAATACAAATACTTATTTGTCCGTTTTTACATCTTAGTCTGTTAACACGTCCATATCCGATTACTTAACATATATATATATATATATATATATATATATATATATATATATATATATATTGTTAATTTTCCAAGTTCCAACAATATATATTCTTGAAATTATCCACCTTTTAATTTCTACATATTTTACTTGGAAGTTTATAAATATCATTTGTATTTTTAATATAAAGACTTGGTTATTTCCACATAAAAATGCTCCAACACTTTTAAATTCCCATTTATATAAAAGTTTCCATTTTTATACAAGTTTTCACTAAGTTTTAATTTATCTAACATTATTATAAAAACCTTTTTTTTATACTTTTCCAACATATTAGGAAGTTTATATTTTTATAAAACTTCATTTTATAAAAACACCTTTTTTTTTATACAAAATATATATATTTGTAAATTTGCTACTATTTACACAATCATCCTTTGAAAGTCAATATTTTACACTTTTAACACCAAACTTTCCAAAACCATAGTTTTAGATTCAAGTTTCTAAAAATGACACTTTATGTCCCTCTACTTCTAAAGTTACCAAAATAGTCCTTTGACTTTCAAAAGTTACATTTTCTTCTCAATCTTTCAAAAGTGACAATTTTCTACTAAACTAGTAGACTTTATTTTGTCATCTTTGTCATGGTAGATTATTTTTATGATACGACATCATCTATAGTCCATAATAATCTAATTAAGGATAATATTAGGTGTTTTTAGTGTATATGTCCAATATGTCCAACATTACATCTTTCAAGTGTGTAACTTTGAATATGTAAACTTTATGTAATTTATTTTCTAACAAGATCAACACTAGATCAAGTTTTAGATGATTGTTTTATAATGATTTAAACCACATTCAAGGTTATTCAAGTTTCATTAACAAACTATGTTTAGATCATCATTTTATTTAAGTTTTTGTGAACTTTATGAAACTACAAGAACACTACATACATCCATCACCATTTTCGGTATTATACTATCTCATCACCATTTTAGTCTTAAAAAGTATATGTTTTATCATGTAAAGTTCCATCAAGTTAACCCATGTACAACTTGCTTACTAGATAACAAAACATAAACTTTTAAGAACAAGAATGAGATCAAGAATACTTACAACTAGCACAAGGCTAAGGAAGCTAAAAATACTTGATTTTAAAGGGGTTTAGTGTGTTCTTCCAAAGTGGTTAAGCTCCAAGCTTGAAACACACAATTGGGGGTTTGGAAATGGGTGTTTATGGATGGATTTGGAGTGTTAGAAATTTGAAGATGAGTGTGTGTGGGTAGGGGTAGCTCACGGCCAAAGGAAAGGAGCAAGATAGACTTTTCTTTTTTCTTTTGTTTATGAAATGTTGTAACCATTCATGCCTTTATAAATTCTCCAAGATCACCTAAGATATACCATATCTATACTTGATTATTCCAATCCCTTAAATAATGGGAAGAGTACTTAGGATGATCTTACTAGATATGGGGAGGGTTGTTTGGCCGAGAATTATTAAGAATTTGGAGGATTTTCAAATATCTTCCAAGGACACACAAATCCATCCAAGATCTCATAAGATCCATAATATCCAATTCTAGATCTCAAATCCTTTATAATATGGAACAATGGTACTAAGATGATCTTGGTAGATATGTATGGGTGTGTTGGCCGATTTTTTAACAAAGGAATGGAGGATTTTGTAGATATTATAAGGACATGATAATCTTATATACAATCTCATCAAATCCATCCCATATCTCTTATGATCTTTTTTAGATTTTAAAGAGTAGTTTGTACAAAAAGGAGATTTAAACATGGTAAAGGGTTGGGGGACGGTTTGGGGGGTGGTTATGTGGGGTTCACAACACAAAACATTTGCTAGTTAATTGGTTATGCTTCACACTTAGCGTTCGGGTTTCGTTTGGGTATTAATCGGATTTTAATTACGTGTTATTCGGACATTATAGTAGCCTCAAATAACCCTTAAACATAGCCTAGTTTAAGTGTTGGTTGGTTAACTAGGCTTTCGTTCGTTGAAATTATATGTTATACGCGTATCAGGTGCGATACACGCATTTTTTCGTTACCGGGAGATTTGTATGTAAAGTTTTCACTTATGGTTTGGGAGTTCCAAAACATACTATATTTTGTGAAAATACCCTTTATTTTATATCCTGGGTGTCCGGGGTCCTTTTCGTTTATTTAATTTTTACCGGGTAATCACAAACGTCCGTTTCGGACAAGTTTATTCGCACGCGACTTCGTTATGCTTCAACATTAAACATGTGCATCCCTATGCATCTTATGGGGAATTTGCTATTCTCTAAGGCTAAATTAATCCAATTAATTTAAATATACACCTAAACCGTTAACTACATATACTAATTACGTACGGAAACACATCGATTTTTGCCGGATGTTACATTCTCCCCCCGTTAAGAGAATTCCGTCCCGGAATTCAGTTCAAGTAGTCTATTACAATAGTATCCTTGAACAGGGCGGGTTGTTTGCGCTTCACGAGATCTCTTCTTTCCTAAGTGAACTCAGGTTCACGCTTAGCGTTCTAACGAACACAATGTCATGACCTAGCTACGATTAAGCTCTTGGGCATCCCAATTTGGCCCATCTATTGGTTGCCCGAAATAGTAGAGCTTAACGTCAACCGGGCTTCCGCCGGTCGAGGAATTGGCAATGCTTCCTCAGGCCAGACTTGCGGGATTCATCAAGAGTCCCACTAAGCTCTTGCGATGGTTCGAACTTAATCGTCACGAGACCAATTTTGATTGATATCTCTGTGCCACTGGAGTATCAAGAATTTGGCCTACTACAATTTCCATGCTTATCGACACCCTTTCGGAGTATGACTCTCAGTGAAAACCTATTACTAGTTCGAAGTTCTTAAGGCCTGTTCCTTGTCCACATGACTTCTTAATAGGTTCGCATCTCATCCAAGCAATCTCTATTCTGCAAGATTTATTGGCCATCTCTCGAATAGCTCAATTCAGATTATGTGTCCATCTCCGTCTGTCATTCAATGTACAAGGGATATACACGTATGCCCTCCAAAGGGCTTTGAGCAGCATACCCCGAACGCTGGGATGATAATTCCTATCACATAGGAAATTCTGGCGATGAAGCACCAAAATTCGATGTGCCACGGACATCAATCGTGTCAGCACGGAACAATTCCATCAAGTACATTCAATTTGTCCGAGAATGACAAGCCATACTCATCTCAAATCGAGTATCCCATGCTTGTGTACAAAGTTTGTCAAACTTAAGGTAGAGTGACTACTACAATCCGATATAATGGAAGTCGGCAATCCAGTGTCTAGCCACGACTCTCCAAGAATATAGGTAGCTATCCATATGCCTCATCTCGAAGCCACAAATGAGTACGAAATGAGTGGGTTCCAAACAATATTCAATCATCACTTGGGTCACATCCCGACCACGGGACACCTCGGGTGGCATGGTAATGTTAAACATGTGATCTTACTGCACCACATAATAGTTATAAAGGTTCCCTTGGAAACCTCGTCGGGTATCCCATTTTATTTATCCTTCGGCTCGACTCACTTTACCGTATATTTACCTCCCCATTAAGATAAATATAGTAGGTTCTTGTCGACCGAACAGCTACACTCAAAATGGGACTTTATTTCCGTGGAATCCTCTAGGTACTGAATTACTACCTTCCACCTGAGCAATTGTGGTTAATGGTACTATAGCGCCTAGTATGGACTGATGGAGGTCAAAAGTTTTTGCGTCGCTTTCACCCCTCAGTTCCCTGACAGTAAGCAGTGTATATACGACACACGGGCCGTTCAATCCCACAATCCGTGAGAATTAAAATCCGACTTAAACAAAAATGAATAGAGGCCCACGTCACCTCATCACATAGGTCAACACGAGAATGATGCATATGAATCATCATGATATGGTTGCCGCAACAAACAGGGGACAGGGTTTTGACAACATCTTGACATGCTGGTCTCCACCGAAACGGTATACAGAGAACCGGCAGCCACCCAAAACAAGGCTATCCAGTACTTGTCCTGTTATATGTGCCTTACGGGCACTAGTGTCCTATCGTCATTAGCAACCTAGTAATTCAATTCTGAATAATACAGGCCACACGCCCTCAAATTGACTATCAGATCTTATGCAGAGATTTGAGTGAAAGAAGTCCTGAAACCGGAACCCTCACTCATCGAAGGTTCCATCCTTTCGGAATCTTTCGAGGTAAATGGTGAAATCGAGTCATAGATGCATGCATTTGACATAGATTTAACGTTTGGGCTTGACAACTTCATGCGCCAATGTTGTTACTTAAAACAAGCAAACGAACGACTGAGATCGCACCACAAGGAATAGTCTTGAGTCTTCCCATAAGGCATCCCATTCAACGACTCGGATAGTCACACATATGGGTGCAATTTGTAAGGTTTCAAGCTCATCTTGATTGGTCAGGTGCTGAACGCACTAACTTGGCAGCCCATATTACTATGGTGTCTCCAACAATGTCTGTCAAGAACAGGGGATTTTACTCTAGCGTGAGCAATGCTTCCTAAGAATAACTGGGAACACCCGTATCGATTCAAGGTCGAAATGGTCCCACTATTCCAAGAACCTACGCAATGACACCAAGACAAGATAAACCTAACATCAGAGGAATAACAACATTAATCAAAGGGCTGAGCTGATCGACCATCTCATAACGATAGGGTCGCACCCTTATAGAGTAGATAATGCTACACGCCCTTATGGATTCAGGGTTTCATAAAACCTCCGAATCATGTACCAGGGACTTCACCAATGCACGCCCATGGGTGGGTCCACAATGGTATTTCCATAATCATCAATATGACATGTCGGCATGTATGACGTCAAACGAATCCACTGGGATGAGCAATAAATGAATTGAATCTTTCAACTCTTGTAGTCCCAAAGATATGGACGATAATATTGCTCACAATCACTTGATACCTTCATGGTCCAAGATGCATTCGAAATTCCTTATCATAAAGACGAGCCTCGCCTCGTCATGTGTGGATCATAGGATTTCTTTCTGACATGGTTCGAGTGTGGCTAGTCGACCAAGATGTGCGTAAAAAGTTAAGGCTGGACACGGCGTTACTGATGCCTTAGATTTCGAAGATGTAGTACTCACGAAACGTGCGAGCATATAAAGAAATCGACACATGATTTGGTCGATTACTCAAACGACCACGAGATTCGGACCTTAGGGAGATACGCGTGCTAACACTAGGACTAAAGTGTCTTAGTATGACTCCCAGGAAGTCCGTTAGACACCCAAAATCTCACGTAACAAATGTCGACACCAAACAATCACATTAACAGAACAATGACATCAAGGAGGGTTGAGGTGATGTCCCCATCCCGAGGGAACCCAAGAGTGAAACAAACGACAAGTCATCACATCATCAAGGCAATCCAACAGCTGTAGCAATACGTCCACGGAGCAACACGATAGTAGAAATAACACGACATGACAGCAACACATCCACGAAACACATCAAAAAGGGAACACCGCACAGGAACAATACGACGATAGAGAAGTATGACGACAAGGCAACACTGCAACGGGAACAGCTCGACAACAGAGAAGCATGTCAACCGGACAACACCGCAACAGGAACCGCATGACACTGAGAAATACGACAGTAAGGTAATACCGCCACAGGAATAACTCGACAACAGTGAAACACGACAACAAGGCAACACCGCAACATGCATGCATCAACGACAAAGCAACGTAACCACAGGGATATGCATTCGGCAAACAGTGCAACTACAAGAATGCACAATCGCTAGAGGTACACAACAACGTGAATGCACAACGGCAGGATGACGCTCAATATGGAAAATCCACAGTCCACAACAACAGAAAGCTCCGTTATGGTGAGTGCGCATCCCGGTGCGTCTCAGCTCACTTGTGGGGGCGGGATTTGTATCCATGCCTTGGACCTCAAACCTACCCTCCATAGGCTCAATGGTAGGCACGATTGGGTAAACAAAGGTATCCGTAATCATAACAGAAATGGGAACGATGGGTTCTGCATAATTTAGCAGACTTATCAGGCCAACATTGTTCTTAGGGAGAACGATCGTGGGCTCCATATAAGTCATTTGAATAATGGAAACTGCAGGATTGACAGACTCAACCCAAGCCTGAGAATCCATCGTCAATATTAGTCTTGGCAGGAGTCCAAGGAATAGTAACGAGTGGTTCAACGAAAGCCTAAAAGAAAGTGGAGTTGACAGCAAGAATTCCACCGGAACATAGACATGGTCATAGAGGTTTGGCAAGAGTCATAGAGACGTCCGTCAACGACAGTGACCTTAGCAGGAGCCTCCGAAACAACAGCCACATCCAACTCGACAAGCGCCATGGAGACAACACACTCAGCAAGAGCTACTCACTTAGCAACGACACAGGATTTCGCTTGAGCCATAGAACAATAACAGCAGCAGCGACGTCAGGCTCGGCCGGAGCCTTAGACTCGTCATAGTTATTATATGTGTGGTAAATAGTATCCATAGGACCTAGAAATCAACCTACATCTTTTTCAGTATCAAAGATAGTGGTCACAATGAGAATAGTAAGTAGAGGTAGAAGGATCACGGTTTATTAAGGCACCACGGTAAAATGAAAACGATACGGACTCTGGCAAATCAGCCGAGTCATCCTTCTCGTTGGGATCCTCTTCTAGGTTCTCATGGCACAAGCACCGTCAGTCATCTGATTATGCGCTTTTCTGTCATCTAAGCAAGGCCGATGGACTTTCTTCCTGATAGGCCACACGGTGAGAGTACCGAAAGTTAGACAGGTCACATTGTCCATAACGAATGGATCTCGCAACCCTAGTTTACAAACTACCGAGATAAGGGGACGCAATGTCTCATTATCTATGGGGACTATTGGAAAACACTTTGCATCATTTGTCGCCCAAATAGATAACTACTCTCGTTGTCGTGATGAGGGTGACGAACATTCAATATTGCCACAAGAGCAATGGAATTGTCGTTCCGTGGATACGTTTAATTTAACAGAATAACGTGACCGCTCCCAGCAGTTAGTCATTCGAGCTTTGAGGGGATCTCAATGTCAGCAAAAGGCGTCTTGCAACATTTGACAATTACGGAACAAACACTTGACGATTGCGGCTCCCGAAGCGTGGTTCCACTCCCCAGGATTTATGGCGGATTCAGACACAACACACGCATCGAACATACTCGGGCGTTCACCAACTGAAGCGAGACTACCAATAATCCTCTAAAACAAGCAGGTGGATGCAGGTAGAGGAATCTTACGATGACCTTTGCACCTCAAGAAGGTAGCTGGACAAAAGCATCACACTGCTAAGCCCATCACAATTCATCTTTCGGAATACGATCCAGCGCTATTGCGAAGGGTGTTGAACCATGCTTGAACACTCAATACATCGAGCAGTGGCTTCCCATGAGTTAGTCTTGTGCACTTCCGAGTGAGTCCATAGTCAAACGCCGACTGGGGCTTGCTGTTCCACTGCACACCGTCATCACAACACTGGAAAATGCTGCCGCGGTCATGATTAGTGGCCGAAATTTTCGACATCATCGAAGTTTAGCAAAGCCCTATGACTTGCGGATGTGCAACACGGCATGCTGATTTCGCAATCAGTGCACGACTGCATGGGAACAACCAATACTGTCGATTCAGACGAGGGCTATCGAGCCTTCCAGATAACAATGATCAAGCTTCCTAACTCAGCAACTTTGATTCTGTCCTCCAAAAGGAGAAGAAAATACTCGACCCTTGAAGACAACTTGGGCATGTGTTAGATCGAACATGACTTATTCACAATAATAACATAGCAGCACACGGGCCACGAGTCTCATATCTGATCCACACTGGGTCCCGTTCTCAAAACACACTGGTCTTGTAGGGACGCACCCTAGGTCTTCATTGGGTTCCGGGTATAACCTTCCATGCATCGTACCCGACATCTCTCGCTTCGGTAGGCCGTGTATTCTTGTACGTCCGCTCCTGTGGAAGAACTTTGTGACGGAGGCATTCAACTCCTATACAAGGAAGTTATCGTCTCCCGTCTCTATCCGATGTGAGGGTTTACGTCGGATTTCTCATATAAGAGACGTCCGGGTGTTCGAACCTTAGAGGTAATATTGAAGAAAGCTCATTGGGTTTCCAAGGATCGAAATCAAGGGATGTCGACAAGACCTCCCTTTTAACCCATTGGCCAATAAAAAACTAAGACTGATTCTAAAGAACAAGAACAAACAAGACAAGGAGTGATCACCAACCCTGGCCCTAGCGCCAACCAAGGTTACCGTGCACCCCAAACTATTATTACGTGTGCACCTGTAATGATAATTTGCGTTGCCAGGTAATCTTGTTGCCCGCTAGTTCCGAGCTTCCTGATCCAAAAACAAAGATTTCATAACAAATGACTTGGAATAGTTTTGCCTCCACATCATAAACAACACGGTGACATCCATTAGCGCGATAGAGATTAGTCCTTCCGATCCTCCTGTCCGCACGTAAGCGGGTGAATTAATCGTAGAATGCAACGTCCTTCCCACTTGCTGATATCGGCTATCGATGCAAGAGTGCGGACTAAGGTGAAGCGTGACACGACATCCTTACTGGCAAAATATCCATACTACGTATATGTAATAACTAATCTTAGAAAATCGGATTCCTACAAAACATAAACATTCCTATCCGTATTTTCTAATACTTCATATATTGACACACATGGCTAGTCGTTAGGAATTTCCCCTTGTACATCCCATGTAATAATTTCTTTCTTTTCTAAAAATATTTTGTTGTGTTTTCGTTTTGAAAACTTTATTTTCGTTTTGAAAACTTTGTTTTCGAGCCGAAACCGATTATAGTCTAGATTTTTCAAAAATGCTAGTTGGCTATAACCTTGGCTCTGATACCACTTCTGTCACACCACGCCAATGGCTGAAACACAAATACTTTAAGTCCTTTAAAACACATATGTTCTCATTTTCTCATTAGACGTAATAATACAAATACTTATTTGTCCGTTTTTACGTTTTCCGTTAACACGTCCATATCCGATTACTTAACATATATATATATATATATTGTTAATTTTTCAAGTTCCAACAATATGTATTCTTGAAATTATCCACTTTTTAATTTCTACATATTTTACTTGGAAGTTTATAAATATCATTTGTATTTTTAATACAAAGACTTGGTTATTTCCACATAAAAATGCTCCAACACTTTTATATTCCCATTTATATTAAAGTGTCCATTTTTATTCAAGATTTCACCAAGTTTTAAGTTATCTAACATTATTATAAAAACCTTTGTTTTTATACTTTTCCAACATATTAGGAAGTTTATATTTTTCTATAACTTCATTTTATAAAAACACCCTTTTTTTATACAAAATACATATATTTATAAATTTGCTACTATTTACACAATCATCCTTTGAAAGTCAATATTTTACACTTTTAACACCAAACTTTCCAAAACCATAGTTTTAGTCCTTTGACATTCAAAAGTTACATTTTCTTCTCAATCTTTCAAAAGTGACAATTTTCTACTAAACTAGTAGACTTTATTTTGTCATCTTTGTCATGGTAGATTATTTTTATGATACAACATCATCTATAGTCCATAATAATCTAATTAAGGATAATATTAGGTGTTTTTAGTGTATATGTCCAATATGTCCAACATTACATCTTTCAAGTGTGTAACTTTGAATATGTAAACTTTATGTAATTTATTTTTTAACAAAATCAACACTAGATCAAGTTTCAGATGATTGTTTTATGATGATTTAAACCACATTCAAGGTTATTCAAGTTTCATTAATAAACTATGTTTAGATCATCATTTTATTTAAGTTTTTGTGAACTTTATGAAACTACAAGAACACTACTACATCCATCACCATTTTCGGCACTATTATACTAACACATCACCATTTTAGGCTTAAAAAGTATATGTTTTATCATGTAAAGTCCCATCAAGTTAACCCATGTACAACTTTCTTACTAGATAACAAAACATAAACATTTAAGAACAAAAATGAGATCAAGAATACTTACAACTAGCACAAGACTAGGGAAGCTAAAAATACTTGATTTTGAAGGGGTTTAGTGTGTTCTTCCAAAGTGGTTAAGCTCCAAGCTTGAAACACACAATTGGGGGTTTGGAAATGGGTGTTTATGGATGGATTTGGAGTGTTAGTAACTTGAAGATGAGTGTGTGGGTGGGGGTAGCTCATGGCCAAAGGAAAGGAGCAAGATAGAGTTTTCTTTTTTTTTTTTTGTTTATGAAATGTTGTAACCATTCATGCCTTTATAAATTCTCCAAGATCACCTAAGATATACCATATCTATACTTGATTCTTCCAATCCCTTAAATCATGGGAAGAGTACTTAGGATGATCTTACTAGATATGGGGAGGGTTGTTTGGCCGAGAATTATTAAGAATGTGGAGGATTTTCTAATATCTTCCAAGGACACACAAATCCATCCAAGATCTCATAAGATCCATAATATCCAATTCTATATTTCAAATCCTTTATAATATGGAACAATGGTACTAAGATGATCTTGGTAGATATGTATGGGTGTGTTGGCCGATTTCTTAACAAAGGAATGGAGGATTTTGTAGATATTATAAGGACATGATAATCTTGTATACAATCTCATCAAATCCATCCCATATCTCTTATGATCTTTCTTAGATTTTATAGAGTAGTTTGTACAAAAAGGATATTTAAACATGGTAAAGGGTTGGGTGACGGTTTGGGGGGGTGGTTATGTGGGGTTTACAACACAAAACATTTGCTAGTTAATTGGTTATGCTTCACACTTAGCGTTCGGGTTTCGTTTGGGTATTAATCGGATTTTAATTACGTGTTATTCGGACATTATAGTAGCCTCAAATAACCCTAAACATAGCCTAGTTTAAGTGTTGGTTGGTTAATTAGGCTTTCGTTGGGTGAAATTATAAGTTATACGCGTATCGGGTGCGATACGCGCACTTTATTCGTTACCGGGAGATTTGTATGTAAAGTTTTCACTTATGGTTTTGGAGTTCCAAAACACATTATATTTTGTGAAAATACCCTTTATTTTATATCCTGGGTGTCCGGGGTCCTTTTTGTTTATTTAATTTTTACCGGGTAATCACCAACGTCCGTTCCGGACAAGTTTATTCGGACGCGACTTCCTCGTGCTTCAACATTAAACATGTGCATCCTTATGCATCTATAGGGAATTTGCTATTCTCTAAGGCTAAATTAATCCAATTAATTTAAATATGCACTTAAACCGTTAATTACATATACTAATTACGTAAGAAACACATCGATTTTTGCAGGATGTTATGCTTTGCTTTTGAGTTCATCTTGATTTATGTCTTTGACTATGACTGGCTTGACCTTTGACTTGACTGCATAATCATTGGAGGAGAAATTATCTCCAATACAGTTCTCTTGATTAATTTGTCGACTTGAATGTTTAGCAATTTTTAGTTAGGAGGATATGAATTATAACTACACTTACTTTTATCATGTGACGCAACGCGGTTATGTAAGCCAGGTTGATAGATATCTGAACATCAAAACTCAGTGACCCTGATGGAAACAAATTCCCGAGCCTAATTACGTAATACGTAATGATGTTCAAAAGGTATCGAAATAAACTTTTGTAACAATTTATTTTTAGACAAAATTACACGTATTGTCTTTTATTTATTATCCAAATTGCACATTCTGTCACTTGTCTTTTATTTGCACCCATTCTGTCCTTTATTTTCTCAATTTGCTACACCCTCTATCCTTTAGCCTAACTAAGTTAAAAAAGTTGGTTAACTTTATTCTTTAACTTTACACTTTTAGCCCATGCAGTTTTCCTAAGCCTTAACGCCAAATAAAACGACGAAACTAAGGCACGACATGAAACGAAATCATTGGGCTTTTAAACTACATCAAATTCCGATCAAAACCATAATTTTAAAGTAAAATGATTGATGAAAAACATATATTGTTTTTACAAAAAAACACATTTTATATATAAACATACACACATATATAACCGAAGTTAATCGAATTCACATCAAACATAACCCGACAAACATGAAACCTGACCGAAACTTGTTAAAAACTTATATCGAATCCATCCGATACAAACCGGATCGAAAAATGGGTCAAAACCTGAACCGAACTTGACCCGCGTTAACAAAAACAGATCCTACTCATTCAAATCGCACCTAAACTCATATCTGAGCACACCCACCTGTTTCCGGATCCAAATCGCACTAACATCTGGAAATCCGCACTAACATCTGCAAAATCACGCGTCAAAAATTTCCGAATTTAAAAATTTAATGAACCCATTTGTAAACCAGTCGATTATACTATAAATGGGAACCGTGTATAGATTCAAACTTCATAATCATCAGTTCTGTACAAAAACATATAAAAACATCCAATAAATCGTTCACAATTTGAAGAACAAGAACAACCCAGTCGCAACTTTAATCGGTGGATTACACCTCTAAAACAAACAAGTAAGTATCATGTTACATATGGTTTTGATCGGAATTTGATGTTCTATAACAGCCCTATGATTTCGTTAATTATCATGGTCGAATTCGAGGTCAATCAAAATGGGTTCAAGGGTTAGGTTCGATCAAAACTACAGGGGCTAAAAGTGTAAAGTTAGAAAATAAGGTTAACCAACTTTTTTTTAACATAGTTAGGCTAACGGATAGAGGGTGTAGCAAATTGAGAAAATAAAGGACAGAATGAGTGGAAATGAAAGACAAAAGACATAAGGTGCAATTTGAGTAATAAATAAAGGACAATCTGGGTAATTTTGACTTATTTTTATTTTTTAGGTTCTCTCTATTATTTTATTTCAAGATTTTGACGTAACTTTATTATTCACTTGGTTCATATGCCTAGTTCTGTGATGAACTATTGCTACTTTAAAGGTTCAACTAGATAAAAAATACAAAACCATGAGTTGCAAAAAATGCACGCAAATAAATAAATAAATTGATTGTATTAGTTTGAATTTTGAGTCGACAAGAATCATATAACATGAGATTCTAGCCTTCAATAGCTGTTAACAATCCATAAACCTTAAGCAAGCTATATATAAACACCAATGTTCATAGCCTGCCTTTATAATTTTGCAATCATATCATCATAATGATAATATATGTATGAATGTACTTAAATGCAAACATATTTAATTTGTATTTTGTGTACGGATATACATAGTTTAAACGGTTCATTCACGCGTAGCTGCACATCCCACGCACGCAAGAGTCTCCTCTCTCGCATACATAGTTGCATCCCCCACAATGACGCTTGTTCACCATCGGGTTCACACACCATCCTTTGCAACAAATTTCCATGTGCCTACATTTCCTTCCGCATAGTCCACAATTTTGTTTATCAGTCGTCACATCAACACATTTCTTCTTACAACAGTCGGGTCCAGGGCTACCCTTGGCCCGACAAAGTCTAGGGTTGTTGTTGCATTTCAATAAGCCCATGGGTTGTTGGACAAGGAACCTACCAACCCGTGTTGACGGTGAATCAGACATTATGATATCATCATCTTTATCGTCATCAGTGTCGAACGACTTTTCTTGGGTTGGTGTGGAAGAGACAGTTATGGCTAATGCCATGAGAATGGTGAGGGTTATCAAGATTTTGGTTAGGGTGGTCATTGAGTCTCTAGAGGGTACTGAAGGCTGATTTCATAGGAGTGATGACACATAGGAATGGTATTTATAGAGATGAAATATGTGCGAGTTGGAAAAAAGTTAGGTTTCTTAGAAAAGTATATGTAACTAATATTTGTGATTTGTGTACGACGGATTTAATTAAATTAGATAATAATCCACTTACTAATTTGGATCTTGAAAGTGGATGATATGATTGTGCATAAATATAGTAGACGTATGATACATGAATACTTACTGGAACAAGGTCCGGTGTATCGTGTATGGTTTTAATACGGAAGATATTATAAATATACATGTATTATTTGTTTATTGTAAAATAAATTCAGTGGATAGACAATCAAAGTGACTAGCAAGGGATGATCTTAGTTAAAGTGGCTGATTGAGTTCATTATACTTTTCGTATCATTGTACCTTTGGTAACCGAAAATTATTCATTTGTAGGCCTATTGTACGGGTATTTAGCATTTGAATGGGACACGAAAAGCACGAAACGCGATTTGAATTCGAGTTACAGGTTTTAATACGTACGTATTTAGAAAATCCAAATTCGATTCTAATTCAGAAACCGAGATTTGAAGTGAATATGAGCATGCGAACTATATGAGGTGAAGGAAAAATTCATGTGGTGACATTTCGTATTAGAATAATAATAGTTACTCTATAGTATAATTTTATTACTATATTTCATTTATTTTTTATATAATAATAATACAGCAAAATTTTATATTTGGGACTACTATTTCCTAGCATTATCTAGCTATGTGATAATTGCATGAACTTTAATAGTGTTGGAAGTCTGAAATACGCCTACTAGGAATGCATACAATTATATATTTTTTTTTTTGTTATTTTCTTTTCTTTTATTTTTATATATGAAGATTCAAAAGCTGGACACTTACCTAATGAGCTTAGAAAGTGAAGATTAGCTTGGTTAAACCTTGTATAAGAACCGGTAAAATGAGCAAACCGTTAGGTTCGTCACATGGGAGGTTGGAGGGCCTCTCTGTGACCACCCTCCGGCGTGAGGATACGTATTTGTTTAGAGAGAGAAAGTGTAGTTCGGAGTGTATGAGTACGTGTGTTACCTGTACTTGTGAGGGGGTATTTATACTAGTTGAAATTGTTGTACTATCATTCGGACTCATCAGTACTATGCTCCGGTGCTTTTGACTTCCGGACTCATATGTGTACTTGGAGTCCTGATAGTTCTCGAAAAACTTTGATTAGTGAGTCTCGGACATGATCCTTTATACCTCTTCATGTCCCTCTAAGTCCCTAAGTTGGTTTACAACTTAGTGGAGTTACATAGTCTTGGTTGATGCATTCCAGCTGGCCTTGGGATGGGACACTTGGACGCGGCTTTAACCATTTGTTTTTGATAGGACATATCGGTTTTTTCGAGAAGCTCGTGTCTCCGTTGGACTCATGAGATCTTGACAGCTGGTAGGATGACGTTTGGAGAGATTTTTGGAGGGTATAAAACCTTTCTTCTTTTTTAACTTTACAATTACTTTCCTCATTTTACTTTTTTCACCATTTCTCCCACAGATCCCTGCTATCGTCTTCCCTGTTGCCTTCCATTGACCAAATCTTCGTACCTGTTCTTTGTTTAGGTTCGTATATTCTTTCTTTCTTCTTTACAAAGTATTTTTTCTTAATCCCCCACGTTAACATTATGGTGAAAGATGACATGGATGTCAGTTTTAATAAACTGACACAAGCCGAGTTCGAACAGTTTCTTGATGAATATAGGATTCCCTTAATCTAAACCTTGAACTTCCTGCCCCGAATCGACCTATATACCCCATCCCCCTGGGAAGTTTGCATTTTACACACGTGTGTGTAATTTTGCAAATTACCGGGTGCCATTGACCAAGTTTTTGTTTAAAGTGCTTCGGTTTCATGGGGTTCATTTCTCACAAATAAACCCATTTGGGCTTGGACGAGTTTGTCACTTTGAACTGACATGCCGTGCCCTGAAATCAAAAGCCGACCTTAACATGTTTAGGGCTTTTTACAAACTAAACCAGGTCGGAGACAGGTATACTTTTGAAAAAACGAGGAACTTGGCCAATTTTCATGGCAAGGACAAGTCTAGTCTGAAGAACAGGAAAACTCAGTTCTTTTGGCTAGATGATCGATGCCCTCTTTGGGCTAGATGATCGGTGCCTTCCGAAGGAGATGGCTTCGGTATGGAGGAAGGTGTTCGAGTCCTCTGAATGGGAGCTTCCGAAGAATTTTGTTTTTGGTGATGTACTGTACAAGAAGCTTATTGCTCACAAGACAAACATTAAGAAGTATCCTGAACATATTCTGTTGTTGGGGAGTGTGAGTAGGATTTGGGACGAACCTGGCAGGTGGCCTGTGATTATGTATAATGAAGGGGGGGGGGGGGGTGAGGGTTAGTTTAATTTGTAGATCTATTATTATTGTATCCGGATGTCAATAACTTGGTGTTTTGTTGTGTAGAGATGTCGTTGCTAGCAACATTGAAGCTTGAGGATTTTACCGATGATGATTTGGTGTTCACCAGGGAGCCTATTGGAGATAATGAAACACTTATTCAACAGGTGGAGAAGGTTCAGTTCCAGACGCGAGCTATTGCTGACACCGATGTCCAGGGATAGGGTGGTGTGAATGTTGAAGATTGTGCGTCCCAAGGGGGCAGTGGAAGGTGGCGGATAAACCTTCTGGTGAGGCAGCGGAGGGTAAGACCGTTGGCAAGGTCTTTGCCAGCACCGGTCTCTTAAAGCCCTCGAGCTCGTCTACTCAAGGTCCGAAGGTTGTTGTTGATGAAGATGTTATTGAGGACGCATCCTTGAATCTAAATGTCAAGGCCCGGAAAAGGAAATCGGAGGTGAGCAGGGAGGAGAAGAAAAACCCTAAAAAGGTTAGGATTTTGAAGTCCGGTGCCTCTGCCTCAGCTTCAGTTTCTTCCCAGGATAAGATTATGGAGAACCTTGGTATGCATCTCACCGGAGGCAATCAGCCCGTGAAAATGGGTCGGTCTATATTTCCATTCCTGATGAGGGTGTTACAAACAAGGATGTGGTTCAGAGGGATGTGTTTGCTAAGATTGAGGATAGTCCGGAGAGGGTTCAAACTGTTGTCAAGACAACTGAGATGCCGAAGCATTCTCCTGGTAAGTCTGCTTGTCGAATCTTGTTTTTTTTTTCAAACTGATGGGGAGAACGAATATGGTGAATCATATTCTCCCTGTTGGTTTGAAACTGCGATAATGATCCTTTTTAATGTTGTAGATCCCTTGGACGAAGTCATGGATGTTGACCCGGCCATGACCGAGGATATCTTTGTCCCGGATTGGGATTTGAAGAACGGCACCAGAGTTGTGGATGCACTAACTTCCAAGATGCTCCGCTTCAATTTAAATACACCAGCTGATCATGCCTTTTACAGAAAGATGAAAGATGCCGAGCTTGGGGATGCAGTGATGGTCGACCAGGCTCAATCCAACTTTTTGGTGGTCGAGGTTTATAGAAGGTGGGTGGACTCTAAGCTGAGGATGATTAAGTTAGAGAGGCAGACTTTGTCCTGTGACCATGAAGCTTTGATTCAATCTTTAAAAAATGATGTGAAGAGGGGTCAAGATCTTTTACAGTTGTCCAAGCCGCGACTGTTGCATCTGCTGAAGCTCGTTATAGGCTACAGAAAGAGGTGGGTGATGTTAAGGGTAAATTGAAGAAGGAGGAGCTTGCTCATGCAGCCTCAAAGCAAAAATATGTTCTGTCTATAGAGGAGCTGGAGCGACTGATGGAGAAGACCAAGTCTGCTGCGGATATTCTTGCTAAAGGTTCGTCCTCATTCCATGTTAGTAGTTCATCCCGATTCTTTGTTTATAACTTGTGTTTTTAATTTTCAGATTAGAAAGATAGTTAGGCAAATGAAAAAAAGGCTATGAAGCTTGTGGAGGAAATCAAGGTTGACGCTGCCAGTGAGACTGAGCAACTGAGGACGGACAAAGAGAACTTGATAAGAGAGGTCGAAGAACTATCATCTTTGAAGAAGTTCATTCTGGTGGAGGGGGCCTTGTTGGTGTCTCGGTATACTCACAAGTGCTCAGAAATGAATGTGGATGTGGCAGGTGTTAATAGCGCCATGAACGGACTAGGTTTTAATGCCGGGGTGAGAGCAGGGGTATGCTTATGGGTGTGCCTTTGGATAAAATGCCCAAGATCATCCCCAATGCCAAGCAGATGCTTCTTGACACAGTTAAGACTTATGACGAACTTTCCTTTCCTTCCGTTGCTAAGAAGCAAGACCTCTTGTCCTATCCCGTGGATATTGTTGAAAAAGCCTTTCAAGCTTTGCAGATAGTGGATGAAGCCGAGCAGGGTCTTGTGAAGTGATAATTTCAAGGTGGTTACCTCCCGTTCCTATACATAGGTTTGGTGATTATTATTAAAAAATTGTGAAGCTTTTAACAAAATGTAATTCGGCAGGTTGCACATGCAATGTGCTTTTAATGATGCCACTCTGCGGCTTGACTTTGTGAATGAAGTGAATGGACGAACTTATTTTTGTTTATTTTTTGTGGTTTGCATATTACTTTTTTTGTCTTGTAGAAGCAGTGCCAACATTCGGCCTATCGTTAATAGGACGAACTTTGTTTGTGTATAATTTCCGGTTAAGTTCGCAACTAGTTGTGTTATTGAAGGACACATCCTATTAATCATACCTCATTGTCTATCCAAATCATGTACTTGGAGCATAGTCATGCGTCCATGACCTTAAGCCTCCGCATTCATATTTAGTAGTTTTTTGATTAAGTGTTTGGCACCGTGTTACTTGGTGTCTGAAACTGACTTATAATCTATTCAAAGTAGAAAGTTCGCTGTAAATATTTGTTATTTATGAGCTATTTAGACTTTGTTTATGGGGTATCATTTAAGTTCGGTATCATTTTGTCCTCGTGATTTTTGATGAAGGATGTTTGGAAGTGCCGATACCCCCATGTCCTAATTCTTATCCCTTTTTAGTGCCGATACTTATTTGTTCGTACACTAGTAGCTTTTGTTGTTTTTTATATACATATCTCTATGTAAGTAGGATGTTTGGAAGGATTAATAACAAGAAATATCGAACCACGTTTTATTTGGTTGGGGTATGTCTCATCCCAATATACAACTTGGAAGTAAGAAATTCATAATAAAAGGTGGTTGATCTGCATGTAACATTTCTTCAAATGTACCCCGTTCCATGTCTGGGGTACCTCCTCTCCTTCAAGGTTGGCCAACTTGTATGCCCCCCCCTCTCCTATCGAGGTGATAACATACACTACAACAAAATTGGGTTTTTAGTACGCACAAAAGCGTCCTAAAATGATATTTTATAGGACCTTTTATTTAATAGGACCAACGGTAAAAGCGTTTCATGTAAGGGGGTCGTAATAAGTCACGAAACTTAAAAAGCGTCCTAATATCTCAAATGAGATTATGAAACCAATTTTATGGTCGCATAATATGTCCCAAAAAACTCCTAATAAAACACATTAGGACACTTTTACAAGGTTTTAACATGTGCTTACTTAGTTTTAATCTTTTAATACACATATAAGAGTCCTAAAAAATTAATTTATAGGACCCTTATGATGTATCACTATAGGAGCATTAGTACCAAAAAAGGGTCCTATTATCTCAAATAAGACTATGAAACCAATTTTATGGTCGCATAATATGTCAATGAACAAACAATATAGCGCCCTAAGAAAAGCATATTCGAACACTTTAATAGGACCAAATTTCAAAGTCAAAACAAGTCATATGATACAACGTTTTTTTTAAACATACACACACACACAATTTTATGATATACTGTATATAACATTAACTAATGAAAGAAATAAAACTTTATTATATTTCAAATAAGCTTATTCATAACAAAAACACTAAACATAAATAAGTTATAGTATTATCCAACATAAAGTCTTGTAACATTTAACAAAGAAACTAAAAGCAATGAAAGAAATAAGCAGCATAGAATCCTGAGTCATCATGTGTCCTCAATACTCACGGACTACCTACAAATAAACCATCCATGTATAAGCATTAAGTTCCAGATTATTAAAATTATTTGTATCACAAAATTAATAAATACATACCGAGATGAAAGGATAAGGCCATGCAATGGAGGCACCAATACAATCTTGAATTGTGAAAAATAACCCATATGGTCTCACCAACTTTTCAACTATTTTTATTGCTACTTGAACGTTTACCTCACACCATTTTGGTCCTATCTCTGTACCACCAACTAGCTCATTTAGGTCCAAGCTCTTCACCCATCCTCTTGCTACAATCTCGGCAGAGTTTAGAATGCTTTTGAGGATAACTTCATCTCCGACCTAGATTTTAGTTTTCAACAAACATATCAAACTCTAGTCACAATAGTACAAGTAATATTTCACAACAAAAATAATAAAGATTTATATAGAAAAAAATAATAAAGATTTATATTAAATTATTAGTATTGTATAGTTTGACCTCAAAAGTCAAAAGTGTATATTTGTCTTGAGAACTGATGTAGAGTAATGGAATTTTGAATAGTATTAAAAGATCTTGACCTTTCGGTCTAGTTTCTTTAAACTGTAAAAAAATGAGACACAGATACATTAAACAAAGCATAAAACAAAGTGACAAATGAACATAAATCTACAAATAAAACACTCATACCTTTAAGGCTCGACTATTGAGGCTTGAGAAATTGACAGAAATCGAGTAAACAGGCAGCAGGCAGCAGCATATCAGATATTCCTTATCGCTCTATTTGTCATATGCGTCCAATATCCATATTCCACATGCTATAATACTACTAAAAGGTAACTGCCTATCTGTAGCTTTGATCAATTAATTTAGAACCAAAACGAATGCATCAGTAAAGCATAAATAAATGGGTTTCGAAATATAGAAGATGTAATTCACAGTTCTTGCATATTGTAAAGGAAAGAGAGGATTTATTATTTAACTTGATATTCAGGAATTAAACACACAAATTATTTGTATTTGGTTCCTGAACCTTTTCGTCCGTTATTCGAATCATATCTGACAGGTTATGTAAAAGTAACTGCAGACCTCTTTAACACTACAAAATCGCAGCTTTGTTTCACTGATACGGTTCATTCTCATATTCGAACTCTTTATATTTGATTGTTACCCCAACCCCTCACCAACTTATCTAAAACGACAAAAGTAGGCTCTAAACATTAGAAAGCTTTTTTAGTTGCTTTGCCCAACATTTCTACAAAAACTTACCGTACACAATGAACTTCTGGATATTAATACAATGAAGTTTGGGTTTATGTGTGACTGAAAATTTTTATCTTATCCCACCTAGCGCTTTGATAACTATTTACCAAAAAGCAATGCAAATAAAATTCATCAAATTCCAACAAACTAAACTCCTCATTAATAGTACTAAAACCACAATTAACCTTAGTCCCAAACACTCCTAAAGTTTCTCAGCAAAAAAAGCATCTTAGCATTATACATAATATATATACATACATATAAATACACAAAAAATGATACCTGTTTGTTCATTTGTACATAATATATATACACAAGCAACTTACGTTTAAAAATTAAAACATAGTGGATATTTCATATAAAATTCTCAAATCAAAAAACTAGAAAGAACTTACAATTTTTGTTGCAGTTTCATCAGACATATCAAGCTATGCACGCCGTTCGGTCCTTTTACGTGTACGTTTAAACATTTTGGATAATTCAACACTTGTACACAAATCACGACGCTCCTATACCATATTTGTGTTCATTAGAAAACATGTGTATATAAAATAAAATAAATATAAATATTTATAATCTATTACTATCGTCACCCGTATCAAGAATATAGTGTGCATCTCGCATCAACAAAATTAACCATGAAAGCATACATTGAAACAATACCTTATAAATCTTGTGGCATAACCATTACCATTCATTAACAATTTCCCAATCGGCATGGTACCCAATGGAGTTCTGTGTTGTAAACTGTAAAGACAACAATGGTTGCTAAAGACTTTTAACTTAAAAAACAGAGAGTCAATTTATTGCTTTCTAATGACTTATCTACCTTCAAAAGTGTGTGATTGCTTCTTATTTGTCTTTGAGTAGAACTACTCAATTTCATTCAATTTTTTCTCATGCTATATGTTGATTATATCATATAAAATTAAAATTGCACAAAAAAAAGTTGCATAGAAAACTAAGAATGTGAGGCAAGATAATTAACAAAAGACAAAAAATAAACATGTAAAGAAATATTCTTACAAGGAATGCAAGTTGTGCCTTACAAGTTACAAGACTGCCAAGTCTAGTTCTGATGCCCAACAATAATGCATAATATGTCTAGCATTAATACAGTAGGCTTTTTTAGAATGTAGGAACTAGGAATTTATGTGTTTGTCCATTGCTTATCAGAATTTCAAGTGCATACCCTCCAAAAATATAAAAGCACCAAATCTAATTCAAGTTTCTCAAATAGAAGTTGTAAGCAATATTGTTCTAAGCATGAAAAAGTAAATAAAAAAAGAAAAGAAAAAACACGTCCCTACGCTGTCATTTCTTTGTTAAACTGTGGAGACCATTATGTGTAACACTCACTCAGGCATTTTAACAAACACCTGGTAGTCCATTCAATAAAGTAAATAAACCTCCAATTTGACATGTGTTTGTGACAAAAAAAAAACACAAGATATGGAACATAATTATCTGTAAGCAGGAAAGGTTTCATCATCTTCTCTACCCCTAGACATTTCATTAGGTTGCCACTTACTCCAAAGTTCATCAATTCACTATACGATATTAAAACTGAACAGATCGAGATAATACATAATTAAATATGATGTGTGTTATGAAATCAAACATTAATAGATCATAGACATGCAGAAAAGCATACAGAGACGGTAAGCAATATGATTGACTGAAAACACTAGAATCCTTACAATGCCTCAGTAAACATTTCAGAAAATAACAAGCAATTCGAATGATGATTCCGGTGACTGTACAAGGATTCAAGCGGGATGACAGGTAGTTTGGTTGTGGTGCATTAGTGGTTCGTTGGTCACTCCGCCACGATTCATCAGTGGTGTAGTGATGGGAATCGATCGGAGAAGAAGACCTTCTAAATGAGGAATAGGATATGGGAATCGAGAGGAGGAGACTATAGATCAATATTAGATAGCGAAACTGATTGGGTTGGTGATAGATTTTCAACTGCGAAATCTCGGAATGAGCGGGAAATATAAAATATTTGGAGAACCTGTGTATGTTTAGGGTGTTGAACAGGTCGGCCCAGCGGGTTGGCAGGTCCAACCCAATCCGAGCCCAGAAATTTTACAAGAACCCGAACACTAACCAAACCCGAAAACTGTGTCATACATGTGAACCCAACACGACCCGAATATTCGCGGGTTAACCCGAATATGTCCCGTTCATCCTGGACTTTTTGTTAGTATTTTTTTAATTTTTGTTTGTAAATTAATATATTATAATTAAAATTTTACTTAAAAACCGAATTTTAGTTAGAAAAACTTATGTCAATTTATCATTTAAGTTATAATTAAGGCACCGAATAAAACAATCTTTTTACCAAACTGACTATACCTGTGAATATATTTGTAGTTAGTTGGTTCTTATATATAATAGTAGGTTAAAAAAACATCTTATCTTACTCCCTAATAAAAGAGTAACTCGGGCGCCACATGGCCCTTTTCTAGAGCCTCCACATCAGCTCCAACTACGCTCAACATATGATCCACCTAGATTGTACACATGTAATCACCAAAAACACGTGGGTCGGGTCACCCAGATCCTGTACTCGACCCGTCTACACTTATAACTTGATATTACTATTTCCTAACCCTAATTCTCACTTCATTTCCATTCTACTACTCTATCACCAATCACTTCATTCTTCTTCAGCCTCCATTCCTTCCCGCCGGTGGTTGCAACGGTGAATTGTGCTAACAACAATGGTGCTAAGAATCTCTACATCATCTAAGTGAGAAGGGATTAAAGGACGGCTCATCACAGTTAGCCGTCCACTTGATTTCAAGCAGTGGCGAACCTTGACAAAAAACTTCGGGGGATCGAAAACCAGTTCGGGGGGGGGGGGGGGGGGGGGGGTCAGAAGTCACTAATTTCGGGGGGTCGAAATCCAGTTTCAGTGGGTCGAAAACTTATATACCAAAAAATTTCTATACGAATACTATATAATCGAAACTTCTAAACGAAAATTCGGGGGGTCGGCTGCCCCTCTTGCCCCTTAAAAGGATCGCCCCTGATTTCAAGGGTATAAGCGGCTCATCGTTGTCATATGTTGATTTCAGTTTTTAGTGTTGTTTATCATTAATTCTTTTCAAATCGTTTCTTAAATTTGATTGTTGATGTATGGTAGGTTTTTAATCTTCTTTTTGTTTGGTCTTTTGAAAAGATAATAAAACGCTCAAAATTGGGTGTAATTTTTTTTTAAAGATGTATAAAAAATTGTTAACGTTTAAAAATCGTAGAGAAAGTGCATGTCATGTAGACGAGAGAGAAGTGAGACGGCCCCATCATAATTAAGACGGTCTCATCATATGTCATGTGTCTCACCCCTAATCCTAATACAAAAACTAAACTTTTTAGTTTTTTTTTATTAATTTCTATTTTCTTTCTTATTTAATATTTTTAAAATGATCGTAACTATATTTTATCAAATACTATTATTATATTTATATTTAAATAACAATTAACAACTTTCCCCAAAACTATTTCCCTCTTAATTTTCCCTCCAATTAATGTTTCATCCAATATACCCAAATTTTACCGCTCCTTAACAAAAAATTAGATGTCTTACCGCCATGAAGTTTTTGTTTTTGAATTATAAATCCTATCACTTATTTTCTTATAAAATATATTAGTTAAATATCAAATATCATCAAACACCTTAATGTAAATTTATTCCTATTTACAATTCAAAGCTTTTTATGCTTTTTGTTGTTTTAATTGAATTACGTAACTTTTAAATTAAGAAATTGAATACACGCTTTAGCAATTAATGTAACTTCTTTTAATAAAAGTTGCAAATTATAATAAAACTTGCAACCTTAAGAAAAAGGTTGCAATTTCAATAAGAGTTAGCAACTTTTTTTAGGAAAAGGTTGCCTCAGATGTTTAACTGCAAATTTTATATTGAAGAAGTTGCATTAGAGTCAAATGCAACATAATTAGAAAAGGTTGCATCTAAAGAGTTGCATTAGCCTCATTTTTTAGTAGTGCTAAGTCTTATCTCACCACCAAGATGCCGCTAGGCTATAATGCCTTTGGCAATATAATATAATATAATAATATAAAGTGTTGTATCGACATTAAGTCATTAAGATCGATGACTAGTAGGAAAGCCCGCATGTTATAATGTAGTATAGATATTGTAAGCAATAGATAAGTTTTCTACATGATTTTTTTGTTATGACTCAAATATCAAGTGTCCTATTACGGCATATTATAATAACACCACCATGATTAAGCGTCCTATAAAGGTAAAAGTTATAAGACTTAAATGTTAAGTATACTATTAAGTTATCTTATAATAAAACTCTAGTGAAAAAGCGTCGTATAAAACTGATGTTTTATGACTCAAATATCATGTGTCCTATTATGGTGTATTATAATAACATCACAATGATTAAGCGTTCTATAAAGGTTAAAGTTATAAGACCCATATGTCAAGTGTCCTATTAAGTTATGTTCTTATATGACTTCGACTAGAAACGGTCCTATAACATCAAACATTTATGACTTAACTACAAAGTGTCGTATTAAGTTATGTTATAATAGGACCCCCGGTGATCAAGTGTCCTATTACATTACCACATAATAGGACACAAACAACTAAATGTCTTATAAATTACTTTTTTAGGATCAACATTTTAAGGGTTTTATTAAGTTATATGATAATAGGACCCCAAAGAATCATCCATCCTATTAAATAGCTTTTTAGGACACTGGTTTAGTAGCGTATATTATAAAAGGACCCCAAAAGTTCATTCGTCCTATTAAATAGTTTTTTAGGACCCCATTTTCCAAGCGTCCCACACAAAAGGTCCTTAAAAGCCCTTTTTGTTGTAGTGATAGGGCCCTTCCCATTTAGGACCAAGCTTTCCCTGTTTTTCCCAGCCCCTAGCCTCGTTGCTCCTCATTACGTATTCTCCAACCTTGAACGATTTCTCTCGGACCCTGGAGTTGTAGTACTTCTCTAGAGTCCTTTTGTATCGAGCCTCTTTGATAGCTGCAATCTCTCTTCGTTCCTCTAGGAGATCAAGGTTCTGCCGAAGCTCTTTATCGTTGTCAAGACTATTGGTGGTTCGGTGGGTTGGCATCCTTATCTCCACAGGAATCACGAACTCGGTCCCATATATGAGACTGAAAGGTGTTTCTCCTGTGCTAGTTTTGTTCATGGTTCGGTGTGCCGAAAGGACATTCGGAAGTTATCAATCCAGCCATTTCTCTTCTTCCCCAGGCGCCGCTTTATTCCTTCAACTATGCTCACATTGATTCATTCGACTTGCCCGTTGGCCTGGGGATGGGCTACTGAAGCAAATGACTGTTCTATTTGAAGATCGGTGCACCATTTTTTGAAGGGGTTGTGGGCGAATTACTTCATGTTATCATTGACGATTGTCATTGGTAAACCGAACATGCAAACTATATTTTCCCAGACATTTTTCACCTCCTTTCCCAAGATTGTTGCTAAGGGCTTAGCCTCCACCCATTTTGTAAAGTAATCTACTGCAACAAGTAGAAACTTGGCTTTCCCGGACGACTTCAGGAGAGGTCCCACAATATCGATCCCCCATTTCTGGAAAGTCCATGCGGCCTATACCGGGATTAACTTATTCTTAGCCCGAAGGCTTACTGGTGCATGCCATTGACAATGCTCGCATTTTTCTACTTAGTGTAGAGGATGTGATTTGACACGAAAACAGGATTATATGATCATACAAGTTGCTAAACCAGGTGCGGAAACCCTAGCTTAGAACAAACTGATATAAACTCAATCAAAACACAATCAAAGTCATTTTAAAAGCTTTTCATAGATTAACTTTTCCAAATAAACGCTTACAGATTGATTACAGTTAATCTAGCACACTTCTAAACACTCTCAACACACTCTGGAACACACCTCTAAAACACACACTCTCAATGACTCGTTATACATTACAAAAACCCAAAATCTATTTATAATGTCTGCACATTCGCCCAAACTGACTGGTCGAATGTAAGCATATACCACATTCGCCCACAGATGGTGGTCGAATGTGTTCTTCTGATCAGTCTGTTCCAGATTCGTCCATCTTCAAGCTACCTTCGCCCATTTACAAATCACCTTCGCCCAGAACTGTTTTCCTTCGCCCCTTAACACATGTTAATATCTAATCATTAGTCGCAAAACGGCATCTACAAACTCCCCCTCGACTATTGATTAGATCGTTTTCTGTCTTCGTCCATGGCTTTATTCAACAGCTTGATTCTCAGCAAACTCTTCTGTTCTTTTGTCATCTCCGGCTCTAATTTTCTCTTTACCGGCTTTGACACATTAGCCATCTTCACCTTCTTGCCAAGCTTTCCTTCCAAATTACTCCCAGCATTAATGTCATAAGCAAAGCAAACACCCACAACTTGTGTGTATTTCCTTGCTTGATCTGCATCGTTTGGCTCATGATGAATCGGATTATAAAAGAGCATGATGATGTCTTCAAAGGTGCAATTTATCAGCCACATAGGATCAAATACATGAACATGCTTGTATTTGTCCTTTCCATCTCTCAACACTATCACAGCTTCAGCCTTCCTCCAATCATAGTACCAGAAAATGAAATCAGCACTGAAGTGTTGAGGCATAGGCATCAAAGGAATCTTTCTCATCACTTCAGGTGCCTTATAAATCAAGGTAACCCTTTTCAACTTGGTTCTGGGATCAATATCCCTGTGAACTTTCCTCCGGGGATATTGTGGTTTAAATCTGTTCCACTTCGTTCTGCTTTCCCAAACCAGTTTGTCTGCACACCAACCGACATGTGAGTTATTCACTGAAGCACCAGACATTTGGAATCTGCATAAATCTCTAACCGCCCAGTACGGTAGAGTCAGCAAGTCAATGAATCTGTAAAAATACAAGATTCCAGATTCCCACTTAGCAGCTAAACACTTCAGCCTGCCTAAGTATGTCCACCCGAGAGCTCTGCCTCTGATCTTCGCATTATGAAACCTATAAAAGTTTCCTTGAGCTTCAGGCTTCGGTCGGTTTTCATCCATTAATCTTAGTTTCTTCAAATACTCTTTCAATTCATCAGACTTATTTGAAGATTCTGGCAAATCAGCTCCAAGCACTTTCTCTACAAACTCAGCACTTCTCTTCCTTGCCTTTCTTTTTGCAGACGTATTATGTCTTTCAGTAAAATCAGGAAACACCACATCTTCATCAGTTTGTCTGAAGTACTGTGGATATTCCTCATGTGTAATATCCTCTATCTCAACTTCTTCAAATTCAGGGGTCTCTTTGTCATCTGAGTGACTTCCAATATCCTTTTCAGGAATATGTGGAATCGACTCATCAACAATGAATTCTTCAAACGTTTTCCCTACCCTCTGTGCAAGCCCATCTAAAATCTCCTTTGCCACAGATGCAGGTACTTCCCCCTCTTCCAAATCAGGATCATTATATTCCAATTCATATCTCATGTCATCAGTTTGGAATATTTCAGCAAAACGACCTGTGAACTCAATAGTCCATTCTCTTTTCTCTAACATGTCCTTATATACTTGTTTTGCATCATCAGATAAGGACCTCACCTTCTCATTCCAAAACACAGTTTCATCATCAACATTCTCTCCTCTCTTCTTTGAACTCGACTCACCTGTGTCTTTCTTCTTCTTTGAAGGTGGTCTCTTTTCAAAAGTAAACTTTGAAGTATCATCTCCTCCATCATTATCATCACTACTACTATCATCCTCCTTTTGGCTTCCCGAACCTTCAGCATCATCATTATTATCTCCTTCATCATCACTCTTATCCGATTCTTCATTCTCATCATCCTCATCTTCCTCTTTGTCAGATTCAGATGGTTCAAAGTCAACCTGTTCAACCTCTTTCTCTGTATCCTCCTCACCCTCCTTTAACTTGGGTGCAACGTTGTACAGATTATCAATCAGATCACTAAGACGTTTGTTTTCAGCCCTCAACTCTTTATTGTCTTCTTTAATTGCCTTGTATCTGTTCTTGTTTCTCAGACACTTTCCTTCAAGTTTCTTATTCTTTGCTTCAAGCTTCTTTACCTTCTCATCTATCTCATCCTGATTAGATTTAGAAGCTACAACGATCTGAAGCATTTTCTCTTCATTCTGCTTGAATCTGGCAATTTCTGCTTGCTGAGCCACTAGCATCTTCATCATGTCGTCCATCTTCTTATTCACCTGCTTCATCACATCATCATCCACAGTGACTTTCTTCGATTTGGACTTTGACTTAGATGGCTCAACCTCAACTTCTTTTCCTTTCTGAGGCTTAGTAAACATATCAAGAACATTATCCAGGGCAATATTAAATTGATCCACTGGTAATGGTGTAGCCTCCTTAGTCTTTTGTTTCTTAGTGGCTGGTGAAGATTGTTTAGACGATGTACCAGCATCAGGTAATCTCTTTCCTTTCAACAATAAGTTCAATTCTTTCTCTCTCAGCTGCTTTGTACTAGTCTTCTTGGCCATGGTTTTGTGTTTGGGCTTGGGCAAATTCACTACAACAGTTTCACCCTCATTCAACTCATCCAAATTAATAGTCAACCCTTCATCTTCAGCACCAACAGATTGCTTGCCCTTCTTAGCTTCTTCAATCGATCTGTTAAGTGATTCAGACTCACCAACCAAAGTGGCCTTTTGTTTGGTAGTCCGGACATTTTCAGCATCCGAATCCCACTGTTCCTCAGTCTCTGTCTCCTCTGAATCAACAGACTCTTCATCTACCAAACTCGTACCCTTCTTAGCAGTTGTTTTCTTCCTAACCACTTGTTGTTTTGAACTCCCCTGATCTGTCTTTCCCTTACCCTTCCCTTTGGCTCCGGGATTGACAACTTGTCTCTTTCTCTTCGTGCTTGCATCAGCATAAACTAATGGATCATCATTATCACTGTCACTATCAGGATGCCTTGCTGTATTCTTTCCAGGATCCATGTAATCCTCTCTAGCCAAGGCTCCAAACAACCTCCTGAAAGGTGGTCTCTCATTTTCAGGCACACCTTTGTAACCTTTCATTCTTGCTAAGGTTCTAACATTCATATGATCCATATTAAGTATCTGTGTTGGATCCTTCTTCAAGTGTGGATATTTGTGATCGAAGATCATCATCAAAAATCTAGGATAAAGCATGAAGTATTTCTTCTTCAAACCCTTCAACATCTCCAACATGTGGTCTAAGATCATCCCAGCAACGTTAAATGGTTTATTGAGAGTCAATGCAACCATTAACGAGCTCAAACTCTTCCTCATCACGTCATATCCTCCACTAACACATCCAAATACCATAATGATGACGTGAGCAAAATACTTGAACTGCACGCTCAGTTTCCCCTTATACATAGAACCATCAGTGATCGGTCCTTTGTATTTCATCCTCAGGAAACAGGCTTTCTGCTCAGTCCAGGACAATTCCCTTGGATCCTCACTTGTTTCAAACTGGATCTGGAGAGCTTCTCTGATATCTGCTTCAGTAATAAACATCTCCATTCCCTGAATCTTGCTTCTGATGATAGTCTGATTATCAAAGTAATCATACTTAGCATTGTTATAAAAGTCCTCAACTATATCTTTGTAGATAATAGTTGGTGTGGCCAAAGCATAAACCACTCTGCATCTCTTCAGAAACTTTATAATCTCAGTGAATTCCACATTTTTCTCCACATCTCCCAGATACGCGCAACAATTATGAGTCTTCTCAAACGGCCATTTTGTACCGCTTGATGATTCTCCTTCTGGTACAATCTCTGGAATAGGATCAGTCACTGCAGTCTCCACAGGAATATCAACATTAGCTTGTTCTTTAGCCATCTGAAATGGAAAATCAAAATAAAACGTCAAAACACAAAATCGTCAAAAATTCAAAATTTAGGTTTTTTGAAATTTCACATTCGCCCAAACAATATGGTCGAATGTAAGATATTATGGTCGAAGGTATAATATTTTGGTCGAATGTAAAACTGATTCTGAATAAAATATACATTCGCCCGTTTCATGACTCCTTCGTCCGTCCAATTTCACCTTCGTCCGGTCGATGGACCGAAGGTAAAACCTGTTCTAAACCCAAAATTTAAAATTTTATCAAACATGTTTTTAACCCTTAATTTTGATTCAAATCTGATCTAAAACAGCCGACTAAGCATCGTCTATCATCAATTTACCCTAATTTTCATTTTATATCGGTTTTCAATAGAATTTAGGGTTTATAATTTTCATTCAATCAATCAACACTTTAAACCATGTTAGGACCCTAATTCCTTTAATACTCTCCCCCTAAAACTGATATAGAATGAAAAACTAGCAACAAAAAGCATTAACAAACACTGAAAATCCCTAAACCCCTAAACCCTAGGTCGGTTTAGAAAATCAACGATTCCGTCTTCAATCTGTGATCATTACCTGTAATCTTTATATAACAATGATCAGAAAACACAAGGGAATAAAATGCACAAGCACAGAAATCAAAAACAACAAGGTTCTGTTATGAAGAAAATTTTGAAAAATTTTGAAGTGTCTGGTCGAACCTGGTTTGGCATATTTATAAGGCTTCACATTCGCCCGTTCTATCTGGACGAACGTACAATCTTTCCACCTTCGCCCCTAATGAAAGGCACGAAGGTAAAAGTGTTTTACCCGAAAGTGAATTTTGGTGTAAAAAAAATCACATTCGCCCAAAATAGAACAACCCGAAGGTGAACAAAACTCCACATTCGTCCCAAATTAAGGGCGAATGTAAAATGGAAATTTTGAAAATTTTTGCCAAATTACAAATTCGAATCCCGTTCAACATTTTTCAATCCGTTAAGCTTCCAAAACACAAATTTTTACTTTTAGAATGATACAAAGCCCAGATGGTGTGTCAAATCTCAGAAATTGACTATCAAGCATCCCCGGTTATCAAAAATAAAGCAGAAATGCAAAAATTTGGATTTTTCTGAAATTTTATCAAAACACACCTAAAATCTTTTTGGATTTTGTATCTTTTTGACATTAAAAGTAAATTGCAACAAAGTAAATTGCATCAAAGTAAATGAAAGCAGTAAACATTTTGTGAAATCCGGTCAGAGGATCATATCAGTTTTCTGAGAAATCTGATCACAGCGTTGATCTTTTTGTTTAATATTATCATTAGAAACAGTATGTGATACGGCAACTGCTGATATTGTGGTCCACGTAAGCTCACATGCAGACAATTACGCAATGCTTTAAAATGATACGAATTAGGTGTATTAGACTAACACGATGTGGTGCCCACACACACGACATACTCCCGTATCAAGTAATTGCACAAAGCTTCGTCGTAACGCGTGATTATGCTAGAGTTATCCGTAAAAGTTACAAAGTATATAGCACAGAGGTGTACAGGTCAGCAAATGAATGCAGCAGAGTAACATGTGCGTATACACTAGGTTGAGGCTGATATTAATCACTGATTTGCATCAGATAATCAATACGATGTAATAATGATCTATGATCAATTAAAACATAAAGTTCCTCAATTTGATAACTTCCGGTTTTGGCAATTAAGCTCTTTTAGCAAATATTCTGATAAAACTAGGTCCGTAAATCAATACGACAAAAGTTTATCAGAATATCCCGGATAACCATAACATAACGACCCGAAACCTCAGATTTTGGCAATCCTATCAAACGAAATTACGGTACTAAGACCATATGCCCATGAGGTGTTCAGCCACGAACGCGTAGTTCGTTATGTTTGTATCACTAATGCACGCAATATTTAGTCTACGAAGCCTATCAACATATCACACGTAGTCAACACACGCCTCATAAACTATACAATTCTTTAGCCTGTGTCAGATTCCCACTGATGTACTATCATTTCCTCTGTTTTACCAGGAAATCATTTTTTTTTTTGATTTTCTAATTTTTAGTTCTTTTTGAATTTTATATTGTTTTTGGCTTTTTTGAAAAATGGCTCCCCCTAAAATAAAGAACATATTTTTGGTATTTTAGATTTTTATGAAAAACAAAAACAAAAATTTGAAAGAAACAATCCACTCGAAAGCATCAACTTCTTTGAGGATTAAACAATCCCCTCGAAAGCATCAACTTCTTTGAGGATTATGATAGTAAAGAGAAATTCCCAATTAGCAAAGAGAAATTCCCAATTAGCAAAATATAAAAACTAAAAACTAAAAAACGATAAACCGAGGTGCCGATTAGTCCTGTTTTTTCTTTATATTGTTTACTTTTAAAAGATATTCAAAGCGTGAACGGTCAAAGGCTTTAGTAAACAGATCTGCACGTTGGTAGTCAGTGTGTATTTTGATCATATCGATCAATTCCTTAGCGTAACAATCTCGGATAAAATGATATTTGATCCGGATGTGTTTCGCTTTAGAATGATTTTCCGAATTTTTAGTTAATGCAATTGCGGCTTCGTTGTCACAGTAAATAGGAGTTTTTAGAAACTGCAAACCGTAATCCACCATTTGTTGTTGAATCCAGAGTACTTGAGAACAACAACTCGAGGCTGCAATGTACTCGGCTTCACAGGTAGATTGTGCTACGGAAGTCTGTTTCTTGCATTGCCAGGTGATTAACCTGCTCCCGAAAAACTGGCAACCAGCTGTAGTAGATTTGCTATCTTTGTCACAGCCGCCCCAATCTGCATCACTAAAAGATATGAAATCAAAATTATCATCATTAGGGTACCAAAGTCCTTTTGAAGGACAACCCTTCAGATATCTAAGGATACGCTTGACCGCCGTCAGATGACTTTGTTTCGGCTTCGATTGATAACGAGCACAGAGACACGTTGCATACATAATATCTGGTCGAGACGCCGTCAAATACATCAGAGATCCGATGATTGCTCTGTATGTAAAAGGATCCGTCAGCTCCCCCTTAGCGTCCACTCCAATCCCGTGATTGGGTTGAATCGGGGTATCCATCGGCTTTGAGTCCTCCATCTGGAACCGGCTCAAGATGTCGGAGACATATTTTGTCTGGTGAATGAAGATCCCGTCGGGTCTTTGGTCCACCTGCAAGCCTAGGAAAAACTGCATCTCCCCCATTGCGCTCATTTCGAACTTTTCCTGCATGACAGTTTCGAACTCCCTGCATAAAAGCTCGTTAGTTGAACCAAATATTATATCATCAACGTATATCTGTACTAGAAGCAAGTCATCTCCCGTCTTTTTCGTAAAGAGGGTGCAATCGACGAGGCCGCGCTTAAATCCTTTGGTGATGAGGTATGTACTCAGCTCCTCGTACCACTGCCTCGGAGCCTGGTGCAAGCCATAAAGAGCTTTGTTCAACACGTAGACCTTATCCCGGTGGATTGGGTCCTCAAAGCCTGGTGGCTGCCCGACATACACCTCTTCCTTGACTTTACCGTACAGAAATGCGCTTTTCACGTCCATCTGGTAAACTTTGAATTTCTTATAAGAAGCAAACGCAAGGAACATCCGAATAGCTTCAATTCGTGCTACCGGTGCATAGATTTCGTTATAATCAATCCCTTCGATTTGATGGAAACCCTGCACGACCAATCTGGCTTTGTTGCGAACAATAACCCCACGATCATCCTTCTTACACTTAAACACCCATTTGGTGCCAATCTTCTTCCTATCCGGCGGCAAATCCGTGAGCGTCCAAACTCCCAATTTCTGGAATTGTAATAACTCCTCCTGCATAGCTTCCACCCAGGCATCATCCTTCAAAGCGTCCTTGTATGTCCTTGGCTCTACCTGCGACACATAACACGCAAACGACCAATCATTTTGACTACCAGATTGTTGAATTTTGGCATATAAAGCTAAAGCACCAAAACTCTCTGGCGAATTAACGCTTTTAAGCTGCCCTCTGGTCATAACACTGCTTCCAGGATCACCGATAACTTGCTCCAGTGGGTGAATACGATGAATCCGAGATTCCGGATAATCAGGTACTCGCACTCCCGTCTGAACAGTCAAGTTCTCTACAGCATCCAGATCATGACCCGTATTTGATGATGAAGCCACATCAGTAGTTGGAGTTGGGTTCACTGGCGATGCCTCCTGTTCTTCAGCTTGATCAAGAATAGCTTCTTCAAATTGTTCATCTTCAGATTCTGAAGTGTCTAATGAAGTTGAAGCCTCTTGAAATATTTCTTCTTCTTGTATAGGAGCGTTGGTATTATTAGAAGCTGGTAGGGGGTTCACGGTGATCGGACGCACCAACGGTGAAGTTGTTGCATTTTCACACTCGTAAAGTAATCGAATGACAGCTTCTTCAACCAAGCTATCTAGATTGAATGATTCAAAGAAATCTTTGTAATCAAACATCCAATCAGGACCCGTGCCTTGAATATTTTGAGTATATCGTTGAACATCCACGTTAGCCCAGTCTTCCACACGACGAGTTCGCTTGTTGTATACCCGTTTGAGCGGGGTTGCATATCCAACAAAGTAACCCTCCTCGGCTTTAGGACTAAACTTTTCGCTTGGATTCAACATGGTGCAAGGCGCCCCAAAAGGTTCTAGATACTCTAAGTTCGGCTTTCTTCGGTGTAACAGCTCATAAGATGTTTTACCAAACTTCTTCACTGTTAGAACCCGATTTAGTGTGTAATTTGCTGCATATATCGCCTCATTCCAGAACATTACTGGAAGATTTGAATCAGCGAGCATTGTTCTAGCCGCTTCAATTAGAGTCCTATTCTTTCGTTCAGCAACACCGTTCTGTTGAGGGGTGTACGGAGCCGAATATTCATGATGTATCCCTTTGTTTTCACAAAGTTCATCCATCTTGGCGTTTTTGAACTCCGTCCCATTGTCACTCCGAATTCTCTTTATCTTCACATTGTAGAGATTCTCCAGTCGAGTGAACAGAACTTTTTAGATTGATAAAAGTGTCGCTTTTATTCTGCAAACACATCACCCATGAAAATCTTGAGTAATCGTCAGTGACGACTAAACAATAAAGCTCTCCAAGATGACTATGGCGCTTGACCGGTCCGAAAAGATCCATGTGCAATCGCTCAAGTGGCATCTCAACAGAGTTAACCTTCTTCACTTTGTGGGACTGTTTGTGTTGCTTCCCCTTTTTACAACTTACACACTTGTCATTCAGATGGAAATGTTTCACGTTTACTCCATCGACAAGTCCATTCCTCACAAGTTGATTCATTTTCTTCAGATGAATGTGCCCCATTCTTCGGTGCCACATTATCGATTCTTTCTCAGTTGCCTTGGACAAAAAGCATGTTATTTGCCCTTGTGATGTCATCGCCTTGGACATATCAAGAATGTAAAGATTGTTGACGCGAGGTGCCTTCAACATTATCCACTCTTTAGGAATTGTAAAGCCCGGTTTCAGAATATAGCAAGATTTGTCATCAAAATGCACAGTAAATTTCTTGTCACAAATTTGACTGACACTCAACAGATTGTAGTCTATCTGCTTCACGTACGAAATCCGCTCGAAACTCACTATCCCATTGCTCACACTTCCTTCCATTGTGATATATCCACCTTTGTTTCCTGCAAAAGCTACATAACCTCCATTGATGTTCTTCACATCGAATAACAACGCAAGATCCCCTGTCATGTGGCCTGAAGCTCCACTATCAACAATCCAAAGACTGCTAATAGGGCCAGCTGAAACTCCCTGCACACAAAATGTAAATCAGTTAGTTCTTTCGGGGGACCCAAGCCTGAGTCTTGGGTCTTTCAACATCAGGTTTCACAATGACATTTTCACAAACATTTTTAACAACTTTTTGATCAATCTTTTTCTGATTGCTCAAAACAGTTTCCTTTCTCTCATTATCTTTTGAAGTTGAAGCTCCTGGAGTACCATTAGGTGTCCAAGATTGTTCAGTCCTTTTCAGGATACGAATCTGAGACTTTGGGTTCTCAGTCGGTTTCTGAACATTGTTAGCAAAAGTAACTTTCTTGGTAACCTTATCTGATTTAACAGACTTAGGTCCAACAGTTGATTTGACAATCGGTTTTGGTGGAACCTTTTGCCTCTCAACTGTTGTGTTCACCACAGGCTTCCTCCACGAGTTTTCCATCGCAATCCGATTCCTTCTATCATAGTACATTGGACGAGTGTTCCTCATTTGAAAATTGTTATGATTATAAAACGGTTGTGGTTGTTGAGGAACAACTCTCCTATGAGGTGGCACATAATGATCAATCGGTTTCCTCATGGAATTCCTCACTTCTACCTCGTGCCTCTTGTGCCTTACATATGGACACTGAGCAAGCAAATGCCCACGTTCCCCACACTTAAAGCACGCACGGTACTCTTCAAAAACATTTGGAGCATTTGGTTGAGCAAATGATCTAACAGGGTATTGATCATTATACTGTTGCTTTCTTAAACTCTCAGGGAGTGGCCCTTTTGAGTAAGTAGGCTCATTGTAACCATTAGCTCTGTTTTTGGGTTTAACAAACTCTGTGACATGGACCTTTGGTTCTTGAGGAACATCCAAATACAACTTCTTTAACAAAGCTGGTGGAATTTCATTTGTTCTCTCATGTTTTGGGAACCAAATTGTACTTTCTTGCCAAATCTTTTCTATTTTAGCATAATTGGCATTTTTTATTGGAAAGTCCTCGTCAGAGATGATCTTATCGGATCCTTCCATTCGATAAAACACCTTGACAGGTTTGTCACATTGTTCGTTTTTATCATTCAAATCAAGATCTTTCTTAAGCACATTAAGATCTTTCTTCACAACATTCTTCTCAGACTTATTCACATGATGAACACTTCTCATTGGAACAATTTGAGATGATGAAACTGGTTCATTTGTAATGATGTGATTTTCTTTTGGGATTTCACATGCATTAACAGTTTGGTTACAACCAGTATCATCACTCTCTGAGTCTGAGTCAACACTTTCAGCAGTAACACCCTCATCATTGATTCCCAAAATCGGTCTAACATCGGAATTTGGATCACCAATACTTGAAGTATTAGATTCATTTTCCGATGCTGAATCAGATTTTACCGAACTCTCCGGTGTCACTTGGTGACAATTATGGTTTTCAAAAAGAACCGGAGATGGTACAGCCCGATAATTGGTGGTTTTATCATCAATGATGTGATCTACCACATAAGCAACATTTTTATAGCTTTCCAGCTTTTTGTTTACTTTTTCAGCAAAGCATTTGATGGCGGCCATTTCCAACTTGGTATTTTCAATTTCATTTATATAGTTGTTAATTGCCAATTGTTTTAAAGACAAAGTGTTTTTCAAGTCGGAAATGTCCTTTTTGTAGCCATCTAATACTTTGTTAAAAGCATTCAACTCTTTGCGAGTAGATTGACTGTTCATGATAGCACTATCACGTTGAACACGGAGTTGTTTAACCTCCTCAGTCAATCTATCACATGTACCACAATATTTTTCACTAGTATTATCAGTACTACACGCAGAACTTACAGGTTTTGGCGGATCAGTCATGGCCATCAATGCGAAATGAGCTTCCTTTCCTGCAAAGAATCTGGAATAATCAATCTTTGTGAAAGCATCATCTGCAATGCACGACTTTCTTGTCATCAGAAAATCTGCTTCTGCAAGCAACTGATCAATATCTTCATCAAGAGAATTAACACTTGCTTCCGTATCCGAATCACTGTCTGAATCAGAGTAAACCGATTCACACTCCTCAGGAATGTCAGAAACAGTATCAATCACGACTCCAGAATTTGTTTCTTCAGTTTGCACATCAACATCAACCTCAGTATTAACCTTAACAGGTTCAAATTCCCCATCCATCTCAGCCTCAGACTCATCACTATCAACTTCAGTTCCTACTTTCTCCTCCATCTTCACAGAATCTTCAACATCAACCTGATATGCAACACAAGCCACATTTCCCCCAGTGGTAATTTCCTCAACACCTATCTGAATGCTCGACCAGTCAAACCTCTCATCTTGTTGAGTAACCAATGCTTGATTGGTATTCGGTTGTTCATTTGGTGTAGTGATTGGTATGACTGTTCGGTTAGTATTGTTTGGTGTTTGGGTTTGTGTCTGGTTTGGTGTGTTTGGTTGTCTATTTTGGTTGTTGTGAAAGTTGTTTTGATGGTTGTTGGTTTGGTAAGAAACTTGGTTTTGGTTTTGTTGTTGACGGTTCTGATAACTGGCATTGAAAGGATTTCTATTGCCTTGTTTTGGTGGCTGGGTGCATTCTCTTTTAAAGTGACCTTTTCCTCCACAGTTAAAACAAGTCACTTTCTCCTTATTAAACCCGTAGGTTGTGTTAGGAGAAGTTCCCAAATCCGTTCTACCTGTCTTCTCAATAAACTCAGTTGCTCTTCGCATTATACTCGCAAATGCCCATTGAATATCAATGAGTTCCATCTCCTCCTTGTCAATCTGTGCGTAGTCTTCATTGGTCAAGTTGTTATTACCAATTTGACTAGCAACTAGCCCATTGTAGGAAGAAACCATTGCAGAGACTAATGCAATGTGTTGCTGAGCAACTTCTACAGTCACATTTCCAAGATTGGAAGTCTCCAAAACCACCGTTTGTTGATTAGGCTGGTTAATTTGGTTCATTGGTTGTAGTTGAGATTGACTAGCAGTGTAGAAAGCTGCTTGTTGTTTTGGGGAGAATGGTGGAATGTAAGAATATTGATATGGAACTTGTGGTTGTGGTTGTGATAAAGATGAAGTTTGTTGGTAGTTAATGATAGGTGATTCCACAACATTAGATACACATGCAACATGTGGTGCAACTAGCCCTCCTGAACTTGCACTAGCTGGAACTGAAGATCCTCCAAAGTATAAGTTTGGATTCTGAGGAATCTGTGCTCTCCTAGCCTTCCTCTTCTCTTCCAACTCTTTGTTTTCCAGCTTCTCAATGAACTCTTGAAGAGACCAGTATTGATAAGCATCCTTCTCCTTCAGAACATCCACATGCTGATCCCAGTTAGGTGGTAATGCATCTGCAAACTTGTCCACCTGTTTTGCCATAGGAATCTGTATACCATAACTAGACAATTCAGATATCAAATGATTAAATCTAGGAGTTAGTTCTTTCAAAGTTTCATTTCCAACATAAGAAAAATTCTCAAACTCCTTTATAAGTTCTTCCGTTCTCAAACTTCGAGTCTTCTCATTTCCATCATGCTTCCTTTTAAGCATATCCCACAGTGCCTTAGAAGTTGTGCACGTCCCAAACTGATGCAACAGGTCATTTGTGATTGCCTGTGTCAGTTGGGAAAATGCCTTCTTTTCCACAGCAAACTTCTTTTTCTCATCCTCAGCCATGCTCTCCAATGGCACTGGTTCACCTGTGTTCTCCAGAACTGGTGGTGTGTAACCTTTAGCACACTGATTGTATTCTTGAATCTCCATAAGCTTCGGTGGCCGAGTCCCGCTACCTGAAGACAAATCATTAATCAGTGTGGAAATAGCATTTGTAGTTTGAGTGTTTACCACCGCTGCTGCTACTCCCCAGTAGTCAGACTGTGGTGCTGGTGCACTTTGAGTCATGTAGTTAACCGGCTGCGAAGACTGTGTGCTCGTCTTCTGTGCTGCCACTGTCCATGGGTCCATCACCTGCTGTTGTGGTTGTGTAGTTGCTGGTGTAGGAGTAGTCTGATAACGCCACATTATCACGAACTTCGAGAAAATCAACACTTAGAAAATTTTCCAAAACTATCCTAGGTTCGCCCAAAAGAGTTTCAAGTTCGTCCCTTTTGTAGTAGATTCGCCCAAAACAGTCACCCGAATGTGCAATATCACCAGAATGTAAAAATTACACAAACACGTTTCTACTTTCGCCCAAATAGTTCTAGGTTCGACCGTTTCTGTTTCACCTTCGTACCCCCGATCTCCCGAAGGTAGAAATTTTAACCCGAATGTAGAAAATTCAAGTGAAACACTCTACGTTCGTCCAGAAACCTCTAGATTCGCCCAGAAATCCTCTCACCTTCGACCTAAAACTCACACATTCGCCCACACACTCCAGGTTCGCCCATTTCTTACTTTTGAAAAACGGTTACACTTTGAAAAACGGTTATTTTGATCTCTGATTTTCAAAAGTTTGTGGATTTGATTGATCTTGATCAGGTTATGCTTCGGAGATGATTTGGAACAACTTTAATACTTGGAATTTTGAATTTTAGCCACAAAATCACCTCTAATTCTTTCAAAAACACTCAAAAACCATTTTTATATGAAAACAGATGTGAATTGATGAAAATTATGTCCAAATCAGCTCTGAGTTTATCAATTTGTTGTTGTATGATCCTCTATGCTCTGATACCACTTTGTAGAGGATGTGATTTGACACGAAAACAGGATTATATGATCATACAAGTTGCTAAACCAGGTGCGGAAACCCTAGCTTAGAACAAACTGATATAAACTCAATCAAAACACAATCAAAGTCATTTTAAAAGCTTTTCATAGATTAACTTTTCCAAATAAACGCTTACAGATTGATTACAGTTAATCTAGCACACTTCTAAACACTCTCAACACACTCTGGAACACACCTCTAAAACACACACTCTCAATGACTCGTTATACATTACAAAAACCCAAAATCTATTTATAATGTCTGCACATTCGCCCAAACTGACTGGTCGAATGTAAGCATATACCACATTCGCCCACAGATGGTGGTCGAATGTGTTCTTCTGATCAGTCTATTCCAGATTCGTCCATCTTCAAGCTACCTTCGCCCATTTACAAATCACCTTCGCCCAGAACTGTTTTCCTTCGCCCCTTAACACATGTTAATATCTAATCATTAGTCGCAAAACGGCATCTACACTTAGTTACCGCGTCTTGGTGCATACCGGGCCAGAAGTACCCCATATTCATGGCTTCCGTGACTACCATCCTCGGTCCAACAGGTATACCATAAATGCCCCAATGAATTTCTTGAACGACATAATTGGTTTCGTCTGGTGCTAAGCACCGGAGGAGGGGGCCAAGGAAAGTCTTCCGATAGAGTATGCCATCCTGTACTTGATATTGATGGGACTTTACTTTCAATTTACGGGCTTTTGCCCTGTCTTCTAGTAGTTTGTCATACACGATGTAGTCTATGATCGGTGTCATCCATGATTCTTGTGACTCTTCGATCATGAGAACTTCTTGCTCAGACACCGATGGTGTGTTTAAAACTTCCAGTTTGACTTCTTGGGATACGTGGTATGGGGTATTTGCAGCTAGTTTGATTAACGCGTCTACCTGTTTGTTTTTCAACCCCAAGATATGCTTCACCTCACATTTCTATTAGAGGATTCTTTTTGGAGATGAGGTGGTATTCTGGAAACAGGTCATGTGTTAGTACCTTTTCTAGATACCGAACCATGCTTCTTTCCTTTGCTTCATATTCACCATTGATCTGTCATGCTACCAACAGAGAATCAACATGTGCTACTACCTGTGATCATGTACAAGTAGTTTGTTGAGTGTTATTTGACGAATACTTTAAGTAATCGTCGAGATAAGCATAGTTATGCATATTTTTATACCTTTCGAGCTCCGAACTTTAGTTCCAGTCAGAGTCCAGCCAAGAAGGCTTCGTACTCGGCTTCATTGTTCGAGCTTTTAAAGTTCAATCAGATTTAGTACACTATTTCTTGACCCTGCTTTTTAGGACAATGCCTGCTCCTGAACCCTCTGACCCTGAAGCACCATCTGTGAGAAGACTCTATTCATCAAGTTCTACTGGGGTCAGAACTTCCACTTTTTTCATTCCTAGTTCAGCCAGGAAGTCTGCTACTACCTGCCCCTTTACCGGGCCTCTTGTTTTGTATGTTATGTCAAACGCGCCGAGCTCAATGGCCCATTTGACCAATCTTTCGGAGACTTCAGGCTTTCTGAGTATGTGCATAATTGGTTGATCTGTTTGAACCTCAATTTCAAAGGCTTGGATGTATCGTCTCAACCTTCAAGAGGCGTGTACTAAAGACAATGCTAGCTTTTCCAAGGCAGGATACCGAGTCTCGTAGTCTTGGAAGGCTCGACTTACGTAGAAGATGCCGACTTGGGCTTTTAGCCGAGTGACCATTAGTACTGAGCTGATAGACGCTTTGGAGACGGGTAAGTAGAGGGTAAGAACTTTCCCTGGTTCTGGTGTTGTTAAGGTTGGGAGCTCATTAATACACTTTTGTAGATCCAGGAAAGCTGCTTCGGTTTTGGATGTCAAACAGAATTCTTTTGTACTTAGGCACTTTTTAAGAACTGCCATAAAAGGTAGAGTTTGTTCAGCGGCCTTCGATAAGAATTAGTGTAAGGATACCAAATGTCCATTTAAGGACCACACTTATTTTAAGCAAGATGGTGGCTTCATGTTTAAAACGGCTTCGACCTTTTCAATGTTGGGCCTAATTCCTTCTTTAGACATCAAAAGACCAATGAACTTTCCTTCTTCTAGGCTGAAATAGCTTTTCTTCGGGTTTAACTTCATGTTTATCCCCCGGAGCGTGTCAAATGTTTCGGCGATATCTTTCAACATGACTTCTTCCATACAGCTTTTTATGACAACGTCATCTACATAGACCTCCAAATTTCGGCCTATCTGGTTCTTGAAGGCTCAATCCATCAATCTTTGATATGTAGCTCCGGCGTTCTTTAATCCAAATGACATCTTTGTATAACAATACAACCCTTGATTAGTTACAAAGGTCGTATTGTCTTCGTCGGCTTCGGCCATTTGGATTTGGTGATATCCCTTGTAAGAATCCAGAAAACACTTAGGTTTGAAGTTTGCCACGGCATCAACCTTCAAATCTATTTCTGGAAAGGGGTAGCAATCATTAGGGCATGCATCATTCAGGTCTTTGAAACCCAATTCTGGTACTGCACCTCTTTGATTATGTTTGTGTATAGTAAGTTACATACATCATCGAATATTTCTTTCACTCGGCCCGGAGCCATGCTTCTCTTCTTTTGGGCAACGGGTTTAATTCCTGGACGGATGCTAAGCTTATGCTCAGCTAAGGATCGAGGGACTCCAGTCATATCTGACTGTTGCTAGGAGAATACGTCCAAGGAGTTTGCCAACAGTCTCCAAAGTGCTCGTTTGCTGCATTCTAGGAGTTGTGCTCCGATAGAAATCTTTTGCTTTGGGAAGCCCGGGTGGACGGACCATTCTTCTACTTCCTTTGTGTTTGTGCCAACAAGATTGGTGGGGGGTTGTCCCAGAGATTGCTGAACTTCTGCAATACATAGCTTAGACTCGGGGTGTGCAATGTGGCCACATCTGTCTCGATAAGGAATTTCACAGCTCCATGGATAGTTTATGTAATCATGCTGAATGCCTTCATCCCCCGTCATCCCAAAATGATGTTGTGGACCAACTGTGATCCTACAACTAGGAATGTAAGCATGGTGGTTCGCTGCTGGGACTTGGACCCAAGGGTTATTGGTAACGAAAGTTGTTGATAACATTGGTAATACATTATTTCTGATGCACTTCTGTTATCCACATATATTCTTCTTACCTTAGGACCTGCCATGACCCATGAGATGATTATTGTTGCTTCTTTTGATTCACATTAATCTATCAGTGGGAAGAACATCAGCTGTTCCATCTAGGGTTGAGTATGAGCATGGTCTCTCTTGGTTCCGTGGTACGGAAGGTTCAGATCATATGAATCCCGGCTTGGTTGTTGGGATTCGGAATTACAACACCAGTTGGTTTGCCATCTTTCAAGTCCCTGATCAGATTGGATAGCTTTCCTACTTTACACGCCTTATCAATCTCATGTTTCAGAGACCAACAATCATGAGTATTGTGGCCTTTTACCTGATGGTACTCACAGTACTTTTTGGTGTTTCGGTCAGCCGAAGGCTTTTGCTTCGGTGGTGTAGGGAAACGTATCTGCTCCGTACTTAGTATCTCACTTGGAGTTTTGATTAGTTCGGAGTAACTTGTGGTTCGGGGATGAACAGCTGAGGAACGACCGAAGTTGCCGTTGTTATTCCTATCACTCCTAGAGTATGTTTGTGACTGATTCGTGGACCACGAGTTACTTCGTTCAGGCTGTGACTGATTGTTTTCTCCCAGGAGCTGCTTCTGAAACTTCCTTTGTAATCATTGTCCCCTGTTTGAGCACATGCACTTTTGCCTCTGGCAAAAGCTCGAGCTCGCTCCATACGTATTTCCATTGTCTTTGGGAGATCTTCTTGGAGTTTTTAAACTAACTTGTTGTTCCGTACCCGATGGCAGAAACCAAAGATACGTAGCTGATCCACAGCTCCGGAGATTTGCATGCTTTCCTTGTTGAAACGATCAAAAAAATTTTCCAGCGACTCGCCATCTTTCCTCCGAACGTTGTGAACTTCGGTGATGTCCTTTGTGCATTGTCACTGTTGGGATATGTTTTGCAAGAAGATACAATGAAAATTATCCCACGACCCAATTTCACCTGCAGGGAGACCATCAAACCATATTCGAGCGGCCCCAGTCAGATTTGTGCGAACATGTGGCACCATGCAGGCATGGGCCATATCTCTATTTCAGCTGGCCCTCTAAAGTCAAATATATGATCATCGGGGTCGGGGATGCCATATTTTTTGACTGTGGCTGGCATTTTAAGCTTTGTTGGCAACCGAATACGCTGTGAAAATTTGGAGCAGGCCGCCATGTGGGCAGGCCTATGGTGCAGTGAGGTCATCGTCTCCAAAGACGGAACTTGCTGGTTGCTTCTCTGGCATCACTGGCCTGGTTGACAACAGACAGTTGATGTTATCCTGGTTGTTAATAGTCCCGTGTATGCGAAGGGAATGAGGTGCCCGTATGGGGTTTGGAGCAGAGTCGAAGTAACAACGGTGTAGTATGCTAGAGCACTGGTGACGTGGGTGTTTTCTAGTTGTGATGCAAATCCTTCCGTAGGAAATAAATTCACCTGTACGATGCAGAGTTTTTCTTGCTTGTCTTGCTGTTCCTTCAAGCGAAGCAGGAACTTGCGATTACGTTGGAGGAAAGTTTCATCATATTCCAAGGGTGCATATTGCCAAGACCTTGTGTTTGTGACGGTCATTGTTGAATCTGCCAAGACCTTGGAAAACCCAGCTGTATCTTGTGCATATATAACAATGTCGTCCCCCTCATTGTTTGTGATATCCATAATATGAGGAGCCTCATTAGCCATTCCAGATCTGAGTGTAGAGAGTAGATCTATGAAAGGATGACGCCAATTGAAGATCCAAAAGCTGGACTCATATGTGTATGTGGAGTCCTGATAGTTCTTGAAGTACTTTCAGCCGCAGCTCTTCATAAGAGTCGCGCCCCCACTAGTGAGTCTCGGACACGATCCTTTATACCTCTTCAATATATAAGAAATACGAACTTCATTTTATGACTATCAAATTACATTAAAACAAGCATACATGCAACAAGTTGCCCCACCACACCTTTCTGAATCGCAAACCCCTGCCCGCCTGGAGTCGAAACATTTCTATTTATAACCCGTTCGACCCTTGTCAGGAAACAGATAGCTACCGGTGCCAAGGAGCCAAAGGTATCAAAAGCGAAGGGGACGAAAACATGTTGTTTATCTTCGCAAGCTTTGGCGTGTTTTTCCACTTTCTTTAATTCCGCCTTCTCATTGCATGTCCAGCCATGAAACCATTATCTTGTAAACCAACTAGCGGGGTGATGGACGGGGTCGAACATCGTGTTTTTTATGCTTAATTATGTGTTTTTAATGTCGTTTATACGGTTATATGCTTTGAATGTGATAACTACGCAGTGATGTGTGATTGTAGGTTAAAAGACATATTTGGATGAATTTGGAAGCTTAAATGTGGATAAGGTCGAGTTCGGATGATGAATCGAAGATATGGAAGTTTTCGGGATGTTGCACGTGGCGATACAAGGTTAAAAAGGTGCTCATGAGATATGAGCTTAATACGTAGCAAAATGATCAAGTCGCGTACACTTGAGAGCGAGCAAAGAATTAATAATAGTAATAATAATAATAATAATAATAATAAATATAATAATAATAATAATAATAATATTAACAACGTAAAAGAAGAAGAAAAAGAAAAGAATGCAAGAATGAAAATTCAAAATGCAATTAATGCATATCTAAAAGAAAAGCACGAGCAGCAAACATCAAGGATCTCACAGTTGTTTCTGGCCGTAAGGGGCTTTTGGCTAGCCGTAAGGGGCAACGAGGTGTAGCAAGCATGGATCAAGAGCAGTTAAGACTATCCGTTGTGGCCCGCGAGCGACTAGCCGCGAGCCACAAAACCTTCCACGTGGATCACTCGAACCATAACAGCCTTCAGCGAACGACGGCGCGAGCGAGTAGGCGTTAGTGCACTCGCGTCTGTTAGCGAGCTGAATATAGCCGTTGGCAGTCAACTAGCCGTTAGCCAACGGCTAGTTGTCCTATGTAAATAAAAAAAAAAACTAATTTTTATTCACCAAACAAATAAAATACAATACTCAATCAAGCTACACTTCAAAAATCAAGCAAACAAAAAATGGACTCACAATGGCAAAATTGCTACCAACCCGCAATGAAGTTTCTTGATGAAGAAGAGTATGATGTTAGTCCAACGAACGAAATCGAAGTTAACCTAAGCCAAATGCCACCGCTTTCACTTTCACCGGATTTAGTCCCGGATACACAACCACCAACAACTCAAAGGCGAGGTGGTAGAGGTGGTGGCCGAGGACGGACGGCCGACCGAAGTGGTGCAAGGGGTGGTGGTAGGGGTAGTGAATTGCCCGAGCAAGATATTCGACCAAGGCGCCTAGTGACCCCTTGGACCAAAGACGAGAAAATAGCCCTTTGTCGGGCTTGGGTTGAAGTATCGGAGGACCGAAAAGCGGGTATGTATTTTTTTAAATACATATTTTTTTAATATACATATATGATTTTTTAACATTAATTGTTTTTCTTATGTAGCCGATTATCAAAAGGCTAAGATGTTTTGGCGACGAATCCGAGACCTCTTTCATGAGCAAGTCGGGAGCACTATGCGTTCGGCCGATATGATTTCCGGCCGGTGGCCGGAGATTAGGAAATATGTGGGTTTGTTTACGAAGCTTCATAACAGGAACACTGCTCGAGTGCGAGTGAGCGGGTCAAGTGAACTTGACGTGTATCAATTTACTTGTGACGAATGGAAAGAGGAGGTCTTGCGCAAGCACAAGACCAACAAGACGTGGGATGAGGACTATTTGTGGAGAATCCTACGTAATTGCTCCAAATGGGTGGAGCTAATTTCTGTTGAAAATATGAGCGAAGGCGGCGGCGGCTCATCATCAAAGCGAGGCAAGACGTCTTCATCGGGTGGGTACATCTCCTCTACGAGCTCGGATGCTCACGTGGGGGTTGACCTAAACAATGATGAGGGTCTTCCCCCGTCTCCCCTTGGTCGACCTGCTGGAAGGGACAAGACAAAGGCTAAACAGCCTGTTAACGAAGCCGATGTGGAGTTCTCAGGGGAAATAACCAAAATAAGGACGACAATGGAGATGACGGCCAAAGCTAAAGTTCATAAAGTTCGAATGAGGGACATGGACTTTTTTGCCAGAGACTTTAGCAACATACCAATGCCTCGTCGAAAGATACTTGAACTAGAACAAGCGCGTCTCGTGAAGGAATACGAGATGGAACAAGAACACCCCATTGACGAGGAAGAGTAGTTTATTTTTTTAAGTAGTTTATTTTTTTATTATTGTATGTCTTTTTAATTTTTTTATTAATGAAAAATTTACGTTTATTATATAATTTGTGTTACAAATTTAATTATTATAAATTTAAAATAACAAAGTTTAAAAAAAATAAAAAAGAAATAAAAACTGGATAAAGCTGTTGCTCACCTCTAGCCACAACACCATCAGGCTAGTGAGCCAGAGCTTTATCACCCAGCCAACTGGGCGCTTACATGGCTCAATATGAGAGGATAGAGCCATTGTTCACCTCTAGTCAAAGGTATCAAAAAGCGAAGGGGACGAAAACATGTTGTTTATCTTCGCAAGCTTTGGCGTGTTTTTCCACTTTCTTTAATTCCGCCTTTTCATTGCATGTCCAGCCATGAAACCATTATCTTGTAAACCAACTAGTGGGGTGATGGACGGGGTCGAACATCGTGTTTTTTATGCTTAATTATGTGTTTTTAATGTCGTTTATACGGTTATATGCTTTGAATGTGATAACTACGCAGTGATGTGTGATTGTAGGTTAAACGACATATTTGGATGAATTTGGAAGCTTAAATGTGGATAAGGTCGAGTTCGGATGATGAATCGAAGATATGGAAGTTTTCGAGATGTTGCACGTGGCGAAACAAGGTTAATAATGTGCTCATGAGATATGAGCTTAATACGTAGCAAAATGATCAAGTCGCGTACACTTAAGATCGAGCAAGGAATTAATAATAATAATAATAATAATAATAATAATAATAATAATAATAATAATAATAATAATAATAATAAAAACATAAAAGAAGAAAAAAAAGAAAAGAATGCAAGAATGAAAATTCAAAATGCAATTAATGCATATATAAAAGAAAAGCACGAGCAACAAACATCAAGGATCTCACAGTTGTTTCTGGCCGTAAGGGGCCTTTGGCTAGCCGTAAGGGGTGACGAGGTGCAGCAAGCATGGATCAAGAGCAGTTAATAAAGAATTTGGTCACTCACTGACCGTCGTAACACCCTTGCTGCTGGCCGTAACTTACGGCAGCTCAGGAGGAAAATATGGAATGTTGTTATGATGCTATTAAAAGCAAAAAAAACCTCAAACCTATAATTATTCAGCCGTCTAGGATCGAAAAATATCTATCATTTGAGGGTTTTGGAGCTACAATCACCCAAAAACAGCATCATACAACTAATCGCTTCAACCGAATCAACATGCTTTCAAGTGATAATCGATTCATGAGCGTATTTTGCACCAAGATGAGCAGCTAATCACCCGTGAAACTCTACGGGTGAATGGTAACTTACTAGAACAAGGTTTTATGTTTGTTGAACAATTGAGTTGAGACTTTGAATGTTTAAACTTTCGGTTTCAGTTGTGGTTTACGTTAATATTGATGTTGAACATTTATTGAATGATATGCTTGTGTTGGATTTCATCAAATAACGTGGCGTCTTATCGAGGGTCATTGAATACATGCAAGTTGTGTCTTTCAATATTATGAGTCATTAAGATATTGGTAGGTGATAATCAACCGAGTCAACAGTCGCGGTCTAGTTATCGGCTGTCAGCGAAGTCATTAATCAACCTTCTTTATCAATCATATTTATCACACATCATGTCTATGTGATATCAATTGGCAACTCCTATAAACCTTGGCAATAGTAATTAACCGGGATCCTCTGGAGATCACCATTGCTCTAATCGTTTACAATTCAATTTTTTTACGTTGTTTTTTTTATTATTTACAAATTAATCAACAATCAACCAATCGATTTTATATTTCTGTTTAGTTTAATTTAATTGTTACAAATAACACTTTCCACAATACTCCTCGTGGTTTGACACCCGACTTACCTTAACTAATAAGGTAGTTGATCTTTAAAACTCTTATTTTTTACCAGTCCTTTGATAAATTGATAAAATTTTGGCGCCGTTGCCGGGGAGTCGTGCGCAATGTGTTCATTTTTCTTAGTTAATGAAAATTCTAAAAAATCCAAAAAAAATTATTTTCTGTTGTTTAGTTTATTGTTCAGAATTACGCTCGGTTTTCTTATTTGTTTTGTGAAGGTAACTCTCTAGTTGTATCCATCATACAAGACACTCAGGGAATTCATCTCCATTAGTGTTTGATCCAGAGGTTGAGAAAATAGCTCGGCAGAACCGAGTACTTCATAGAGAGAAAAAAGTCTTACACTCGCCGGTTTCGCAATTCAGATCTATGGAGAACATTGACTTAACCACTAAACCAATGCCCCAACCTCAATTTTCACCCACTCAAAACCATCCATCACCCAATACATTCGCCACATCTGAACCTCCACCACAATCCAGTACGCAATCATCACAAATTCCTCCATTTTCAAAATTTTATAACCTCTTGCCATCACTTTCACAAAAATCATCCTTACCACAACCAAGCACAACTCACAATTATCCAATAACCTTGATGTGTCGTAAAACACATCTATTTTCCTATGTATTTTGAGTCATAATTGAATCTTTTAAATATAGTTTTTACTAGTTTTAGGCATGTATTCATTTCTTTGTCCATTTTTATCATTGTATGGTTTTTATTAGTTTTTAGCTATTTTTAGTTCTTATTTACTCCTTTTTTATATTTTGTTAGGTGTTTATGAACGTTGGAGCGCTTTGGTCAAGTCGCGAACACCTGATACGAGATCATGGATTAATAATAATAATAATAATAATAATAATAATAATAATAATAATAATAATAATAATAATCTATATATATATATATTTGAAAGGGCTAAATCCTACATGGCACTCATATGACCATTCTCCTCTTTGAGAGTGTCATGTAGGATGCCATGTGGCATTGATTATTTTAGGGAAAAAAGAATTTAGAAACAAAATTGGATTTTTCCCTATCATGTTCTCTCCTATAATTTTTAAACGTTAATATCTTTTATATACGAGATATTTTAAAGAAAAAAATTACAACAAATTAACGAGAGTTTTATCGTCTTTCCAAAGAGTACCATAGTGCTATTATAAAACACGGAGAAAAAAACGACTATTTTTGTGGGGTTTTGTTCATACAGGAAAAAAAAGATAAAATGTTTAGGTTATTCATTAATCATGTATAGGCAAGTCACTAATTATGTTCAAACCAGTAAATATGAATTCTATTTTCAACAGGTGTTAGCATTTGAGTTGTACATTATTTTAGATTAGGTTTTAATATTAGAGTTATACATTGTTTAAGGTTAGGCGTTAACATTGGAGATACATTGTTAATTGTTTTAGGTTAGGTGCTACCCGAAACTTTCCTACATGTAACTGTATAGCGCATCAGTCTATATCATATGTAAAATTGATATGTCATATTAGATTTCTCAACCCCGGAACGCTCCCGGGGTATTATATTTATATATAAAAAGGTTGATTCGGGTTGTATTTTATTGATAACATGACTCAAAATCTCCACCATCCGAGGTTTTAAGTTATAACAATTATTGTGTGTTAAAGAATTAAAAAAAAATATGGTTGTTTTTATGGGAAAAATCGATCAAGAATGAAATTTTATGTAAATATATCAACTCGATCCGAGATAACCGGGACGATCCCGGGGTATAATCTAGCTATATATAAAAGAATAACCACTTAATGACATGACATTCAACGGGGCAACCCTCCACTCCTTGAATGTGTCATGTGGCATCATGTGAAGCTATCTTTTAAATTTTTTTTGTTTTTTTAAATAAAATTAAATCACATAAATTAATAATATTAAAATAGTAATATCTACCTGATTAGGTATTCTTCCTTATTACACCTCTCATATCTTTCCTTCTCTTCTACATCTTCATTGAAACCCATCATCTCCTTCTTTCGATAGAAAAATACATAGAACTTTCTTCTCTTTACTAAATCATAAATGTGAAGTAGCAACATATTAGATTTTTTATTTCTATTCGTAACTCTGATTTAAATCATATACACTTTTACTTATATCATTTTAATAATAGGGGTTTTATATATAAACCATTGTATTATATGTTGTAAACTGGTGAACAATATAAGGTGTGCAATCGCTTCCTGAAGGTTAGGAATATAATTCTGGATTGCTAGGTTGACTAACTAGGCATTGTTTGGTAGTTTGGTTATCGCTGGGGCGAGACCGGTTACTTATTCGTGTTTAGAGTTTTCCTAGGATTTCATTCGTATTAATTAAGTTTGCTTCACAGTTTGGGAGTTTTCGGTCCAAGAGTAGTTGATTAAAGGATTATTGTGGGATTTGGTTTCGTTGGGGCGATCCACTTTCGTTTTAGCATCTCAATACTTGTCCCGACTTGATTCCGGTAGGCTATCCTTGACAGGAGGTTTATTAGGTGAGAACAGGGTCTCCAACCAGATTACATAGGTCAGCTTTTATAACCAGAGTCTAGGGATTCTACCCAGGTTACCAATCTTCTCCTCATTAGAGTTCCAAACATGTTCTTCAGCTTTCGTTTATTTTCAGTTTCTTAGTTTAATTAGTACTTCAGTTTTAATTAGTTTTAATTAATTTATTTTAGTTACAGTTTAAGCCCCTAATCAACAAATTAATTTCACAAGAGTTAATAGCCATTTTCGTCCCTGGGGTTTGGTCCAGTTTGCCACTCCAGTACAAAAGTTTTTTTTTTTTGCAATTCCTTACCTGTGGTTTGGATTTTTTTGCCAAATTCGTCCTTTTCACTAACTCAGTTAAAAAATCTCGTTAAGATCAGGGGTATTTTTGTCTTTTTACCTACAATTTAAAATTTTAATAAAAAATCTTACCCACCCCCACCCCCACCCCCTATGTCTCTCTCACTTGCACTCTCTCTCTCTCTATCTCTGCAACCAAGAATTAATCCCTACCCCATGTTCCTTTAAATAAACCCCTAATTAAAAAAAAGATCCATTGTGAAATGGAGGACCAAGACACCAAGTTGCAGAAGAGGCACCAACATACAGTGGGGTTTATTATGTTCAACAATCCAAGATGAATAATAATAATAATAATAATAATAATAATAATAATAATAATAATAATAATAATAATAATAAATATCGTAACCGCTCTCTCGGGTGTCTCGACTGTGTAAACAGGTTCAAACCCGGTTTGTATATTGATCCAAGTCTATCTGGGTTCAGTTTCAAAAGGTTCGGGTGTTGGGTTTGGTTCAAAGCAGGAGGTAGTTTCAAGGCGATGGTTTATCAGAACAGGAAGATCAAGAGTTGTAGGACTCGAACCGACCTGTTGGTACCGGAGAAGGAAGCTATCGGGTTGGTGGTTGTTAGTCACGGTGGTGGGTCGGAGACAGGTATTCGTTGGAGATGTGAGTTAGTGACAGAGGATGGATGGGTGTGGTGAAGACGTGGATGTGGCTTTTGAGGTCCTCCTCTGTTCTTTCTCGATGAACACACAGATGTGTGTTTGTCTGTGATTTGCAGAAAACAAATCAAGGAGGAGGGTTTATATAGTCCATGTTGAATAGAGGGTGTTTTATATTTAAGTGGGTAAGTTTCAAGTTGGGTGGTGGAGGTGGTGGACTCAGGGTGGTTAGGGTGGTGGAGAATGGTTAGGGTTTCATTTATAAAGAGAAAAATAATAATATGATGAAATGTCTAAATTGTCCCTCATTTTAAGTGGCAAAATGACAACCCTACCCCTGACTTAACGAGATTTTTTAACTGAGTTAGTGAAAAGGACGAATTTGGCAAAAAAATCCAAACCACAGGTAAGGAATTGCAAAAAAAAAAAACTTTTGTACTGGAGTGGCAAACTGGACCAAACCCCAGGGACGAAAATGGCTATTAACTCATTTCACAATAATAATATTTTATCAGGTAATTCAATATGAGCAATCTAAAAATTGTTAGATAAAGTCCTTAGATTCGATACCTGGTCTTGCCTACTTGCTACTTGCGATCCGTACACTTGCCGATAGTGTGTGGTATTAGAAAAGTCTAGGATTTTAACTTGATCAATTTATTTATATACTTATTTGCACACATCACTATAACTTGATCAATTTATTTTAACTTATTTACACACACCACTTCTGAACCTCCACCACAATCTAGTACGCAATCATCACAAATTCCACCATTTTCGAAATTTGATAACCTCTCGCCATCACTTTCACAAAAATCATCCTTACCACAACCAAGCACAACTCAAAATTCTCCAATAAGCTCTCTCCCGAATTTTGAAAGGTTCAACCCACAACAAGGCCAATCTTCGGCACAAGACCCAACATTCACCCAAAAACCAGTGACCAGTCACTCTCCCCCTTATGTGAGAGTGATTTATGATGATAACACCCTAAACCAAACTGATACACAATTCCCATAAACTTCTGCAACTCAATATCCATCATTTCAACCACCATCATTTAGTTTCAATCAAAGAACTAATCAAGGTAATTATGAGTACGATGATGTGGATTTGGATATAGATGAAGGAGATCCAGGGACAGGACAGATCAGTTGGCAAGGCCACAGATTTTAAATCATCAAGGGTACCCTCAGTTCAATCAAGCCAATCAAGGGTATCAAGCATTTCTAGAAGCTCCAGTTCACCCTGCACCTCGACAGCAACAAGCAGTGAATCATCACTTGAGACCTAACCCAAGGAATGCAGTGCCTCCAGCTAACAATCAAGCAGGCATCCCTTTGAGGTTTAAGAGAGGTCCGGTGAGAGGGATTGAGAGTCATTTCTGACCTGCTATAGTTCACAATGCTTCGGCAGTAGTCATTCCACAATTGCATGGCTGGTCGTTTGAAGTAAGATCACAGGTAATCTAGAGTTTGCCTAAATATCATGGGTTAGTGACAGAGGAATCGTATATGCATCTTGGGGCTTATGATGCAAGATGCAACACAATTGGGGGACAAGGGTTTACACAAGATGAAGTGAAGTTTGTACTATTTCAGTCCACTCTCGAAGATAAAGCACAACAATGGTTCCAATCCTTGCCTTCAGCATCTATCCGTACCTGGTTGGAAATGCAACAACAGTTTCTTGATGAATTCTATACATGTCAACGAACAAATGATGCTAGGAAGAATATCATAAACTTTTCTCAGCAGCCAGGTGAACTCTTTCATGAAGCACTTACTCGCTTCAAGATGATGATCAATAATTGCCTACATCATGACATCCAAATGTGGGAATTGATCAACTAATTTTATGAAGGACTCCACTATGAAGACCAAGGTGCGTTAGATTCAATTTCAAATGGTACTTTTGGCACTAACGATGAACAGGTTGATTGGGAGTACCTCGGGAGGAGAGCTGAGACAACAAAGAGGAAGGCACAATCTTCAAGACGCTGAAGGCAAGCAACTATGAAGGCTGCAAGTAGTGGTGGTGTAGTGGATGTTGAGAGAATAGCTAAGACAGAATATCAATTAGCTAACGTAGGTATTGGTGGGCAGCCCATGTGTGGGCATTGTGGGGATGTAGGACATATAGCTGATAGTTTCCCTAGTATAGTTGGTGGGATGGAAGTGTACAAGGGAAATAGTAATTGGTTGAACATGAACTCGAATACTTATCACCCAGGTCTTAGAAATCACCCAAATTTTAGTTATGGAGGTAGTGATGGGGGTTACAAAAAGGGTGGTTAGTCTTCTGAGACATCAGGTAGTGAGATTGGTGGGGGTAATAGAGATGTTGAAGCTGATTCAACAGGATTTGCAGGCCATTAAGCAGAAAGGTACGTGATAAAACTGTTCAGGCTTTAACTACACAGATTGGGAAGTTAGCCGGAGATGTGGCAGAGATGAAGGATGCGAGTGGGAAGCTATCGAGTGATACTCAAGTTAATCCGGCACATCAATCGTCATCAAATACAAGGAATGTGCAAATCAATGCGGTAAGTTTTCTGCCTAATTCTATAGATTGTAAAGATGAGTGATCAGGATCTGATTTCACAAACAACACATAAAAATTAAAAAAAGTGTTTTGTGAAAAATTTTTGAGTGAAAATTCCACTATAGCTGAGGATAAGTGTGGGGAACTTAAACCTTCCCCATTCCCCTAGCTACAGTGGAACAAAATAAAACATCATTTTTGAGAGAAAACTCACTAAAGGATGAAAAGTGGGAACAATTTGAAAAAGGAAAAACCAATCAACCATTACTTGATGTTTTAAAAGATGATCCTGCTCATGCTAAGTGTTTGTAGGAGTTGAGTATCCAAAACCGACAAACCAAGCTGCCAAAACAACTTGAATTACCAGCGAATGTTCGTGCCACGTTATTGGGTGCGTGTCCACCCAAACTACAAGACCCAGGAACGCCTTTAATCGCAATACAGATTGGAGAACTTAAAATTGACAACGCATTATTGGATCTTTGAGCGTGTGGTAGTATTATCCCAGGATGTATCTATGACCAATATGATTTTGGTCCTCTGAAAAAGGTCGACATCACTATGGTGTTGGCAAATCAAAAACCGATACATCCTTGGGTAATGTTAACAGATGTTATAGTCAAGGTGGAGGATTGTTTTTACCAAGTGGACTTTTTAGTAACGCATTGTGTCGTGAATAAAAAAGGAGACACAACCCATGGTTATACTGAGTAGACCGTTCTTAGCAACTGCACACACAGTGATTGATTGCACTAACAGGACGGTAAATATGAGGTCTTGGGAAAGGACATTGAGCTTGAATGTGTTTTCAAGTTTAACTGACCCAAACGCCGAGGAAGAGTGTTGCATGGTTGACAGGATTGAAGAAGCTGGAGTCAAGAAGGGTAAGCAGAAGAAGAAGAAGGTCAAGAAACGAGCTGAGGTCAACCAGGATGGCATAAGAGCAAGAGCTCCAAATCATGGCTATGGGATGTCTGAGGCATTACTACAGGATGGGGAGGATGCATGCTTAGCGGAGGGATGCAAGCATCCCACTAGTCCATTATGATTAGAACAACAGGTAAATTCAGGCTGAAGACTGTAAACTTAGCGCTACCGGGAGGCAGCCCGGAAGTTTATTTATTTTATTGTTTTTGTTTGTTTCTTTATTTGCGTGTTTGTTTGTTTTTGTTTTGGTGGTTGTTTGCTAAGTAACTAATCATTGCGGGTGGTAGTCCATAGTAGTATATGTTGAGATTGGTGGTTGGGAAAGAATTGGGTAGACACTAAAACCACCATACATTGGGGACAATGTATCCCAATTGTGGGGATGGGGGACCTAGGAAAGTAAGGCGGAATTACTTACCTTTGCAAGAAAAATTCAAAATTTTGAATGATTTTGAAAAATTTAATGGAATTTTTTTTTCTGCAATTTTGTCAGCCTTTCTACTTGATCAGGCATAAAAGCCGAATTTTCAGTCACTAAAGAGTCTTTTGCCAAATATGAAAATACAAGATCCTTAATCATGGTTGTCCCTTTAAGTATCATGAGAGTATTTATGGCGAGTGTTTTTAGTGAAATTGAAAAGAGATGCCTAACTAGGGGTAACATGCTTATAGGACTTGCATATGCTACATGTCGGCAACCTATTTCCCTACATTGTGAGATCTTGAGCCTGCTAGATGCTAAATTGATATAAATGTTTTGTTTGTTGAGAGTAGGCCAAATGTTTCCTTGTTGCAAAATTTGTGTAATTCTATACATGCAAAAGCTGTAGGCAACACGTGCACAAAGATGAGAAAGGCAATTTAGGAACCCACTTGTTTGTTTGATACCCATGTATTGTTTGTGTTGACCCGTTTGTCAAAAATTCACCATTAGTAAACCATGTTGAGCCTAGACCTTTCATTTGCCAAACCTACACTATTACCCAAATCGACCTGTTTACCTTTGTTGAATAAAGAATGTTGACATCCAATGTGTTCGTGATGTTTATTGTTTGAGGTATGCAATGTGAGAAAAAGAAAAGAAAAAATATATTCATAAAAAAAATAGAAGTGATTGTTATGGGTCAATTATGCCCAAGTTTGTGTGTTAGTATGTTCTTGTGATATGTGAATAAGGATGTTCAATCATTTGTGTTAAACCCTTTGTTTTTGAGCCATTTGTAAACCAAATCATCCTACCTTTACCCGAAGCCCAAAACCTGTAAGTCCTTTTGATATGTGCACGGTTTATAGCTTAGGTGTGATTCTTATACAAACCTATGATAACAAAGTTGCATTCTTCGTTTTTGAGTGTTATATACTAGTACATTACATGCTAGTCCAGATATTGAACCGAGAGGAGCGAAGATAGTGAGGGGTGTGTAGCATATGTATATGATAATAAGCATGTTAGGTTTGGATAGGCAAGTCTTGTTTTGAAAATGCGCAACACTTGCTTGCTGGATTGTCAATCTCGATTGTGCAAATCTATGGGACGGGTATGATTGGGAATCTTGGAAAATCGATAGGCAAAGGAATTGGAGGTGATTTGTTAAATAGGTGAGTCGTGTTTTGAGACGGTTTGATTGGGGACAATCAAAGGTAAGTGTGGGAATGTGATGGACGGGGTCGAACATGGAGTTTTATATGATTAATTATGTGTTTTTAATGTCGTTTAGATGGTTATATGCTTTGAATGTGATAACTACTCAATGATGTGTGATTGTAGGTTAAACGACATATTTGGATGAATTTGGAAGCTTAAATGTGGATAACGTCGAGTTCGGATGATGAATCGAAGATATGGAAGTTTTCGGGATGTTGCGCGTGGCGAAACAAGGTTAATAAGGTGTTCGTAAGATATAAGGTTAATACGAAAAAAAATGATCAAGTCGCGTACACTTGAAAGCAAGTAAGGAATTAATAATAATAATAATAATAATAATAATAATAATAATAATAATAATAATAATAATAATAATAATAATAATAATAATAATAATAATAATAATAATAATAACAATAATAATAGAAACGTAAAAGAAGAAGGAAAAAAAAAGAAAAGAATGCAAGAATGAAAATCAAAATGCAATTAATGCATATCTAAAAGAAAAGCACGAGCAGCAAACATCAAGGATCTCACAGTTATTTCTGGCCGTAAGGGGCCTTTGGCCAACGATAAGGGGCGACGAGGTGCAGCAAGCATGGATCAAAAGCAGTTAATAAAGAATTTGGGCAATCACTAACCGTCGTAACACCCTTGCTGCTGGCCGTAGCTTACGGCAGCTCACGAGGAAAATATGGAATGTTGTTATGATGATATTAAAAGAAAAAAAACTTCAAACTTATAATTATTTAGCCATCTAGGATCGAAAATATCTATTATTTGAGGGTTTTGGAGCTACAATCATCCAAAAACAACATCATATAACTAATCGCTTCAACCGAATCAACATGCTTTCAAGTGATAATCGATTCATGAGCGTATTTTGCACCAAGATGAGCGGCTAATCACCCGTGAACCTCTCCGGGTGAATGGTTAGTTACTAGAAAAAGGTTTTATGTTTGTTGAACAACTGAGTTGAGACTTTGAATGTTTAAACTTTCGGTTTCAGTTGTGCTTTCCGTTAATATTGATGTTGAACATTTATTGAATGATATGTTTGTGTTGGATTTCATCAAATAACGCGGCATCTTATCGAGGGTCATTGAATACATGCAAGTTGTGTCTTTCAATATTATGAGTCATTAAGATATTGGTATGTGATAATCAACCGAGTCAACAGTCGCGGTCTGGTTATTGGCTGTCAGCGAAGTCATTAATCAACCTTCTTTATCAATCATATTAATCACATCTCATGCCTATGTGATATTAATTGGCAAATCCTTTAAACTTTGGCAATAGTAATTAACCGGGATCCTGAAGAGATCACCATTTCTCTAATCGTTTACAATTCAATTTTCTTTACGTTGTTTGTATTTGTTTGCAAATTAATCAACAATAAAACAATCGATTTTATATTTCCGTTTAGTATAATTTAATTGTTACAAATAATACTTTCCACAATACTCCTCGTGGTTCGACACCCAACTTACCTTAACTAATAAGGTAGTTGGTCTTTAAAACTCTTATTTTTGACCGGTCCTTCGACATCGATCACGGGACACACCTGTGAGGTAAACATAAGCCTGTTTCCCCTAGCCCAACCAAAGACCAGCAAATCTGTTGGGTGCAAAGTATAAATGAAAGAAAATATGCTTTAAATTAATTTAAATTAGGTTTATTAGGAACTGATGTAAAAGACGCATACCCTAATATTATATTACGCCCACACATACGGACACACACACACACATAGATATATATGCTAGTGAGCAACCCGCGCGTTGCTGGTGTTAACATAATTCAAACCCTTAAACAATAAAAAAAATATCATATATTAGTTGTGTACATATAAAAGAGCACACACGCTTCGCCTCGTGATAACTTTTTGACTACTATAGTGGAATTTTAAATGATAGCATGCTACGTTATATATGAATTCTAGCTTAATAGCCATTGTCTAATGGCCATTGCACCTTTGTTGGCACTAATCCTTCTCAAATCAATTCAAGCTTCTTTCATGTCCAATGACAATTACACCTCTATTTACTACCCTCTTTGTCCATTTTTGAGTTCAAATTTACAATAACAATGAAATGGGTTGCATTATGCTTATCCATTTCTTAACCATATAAATTAGCTAAAAACAATCAAAGAAGATATAAATCTAGAGTTCAAAATATTAGTATGAAATGGAATGAATGAAATGACATCTCATTTTCTTCTATTCTCTTTCAACAACGAGTAACAACCAAATAATTTGTTTAGTTATTAGTGGGACAACAATAGCACATTAGTTTTCATTATTCGTTTCAAATTCCTATCTTCCATTACTTGAATGCTACTAGGATAAAAGGAGAACAATATGGATTATATGTTTCAAATTCAAAAAACCAATAACCAAATAATTTGTGTGGCCAGTTGGGCAACTTTTAAGTTAAACTAGATACCAAATCCAGTTTAGGCAATTGCTATTAGGATAACTTGTTTGTCAAAACCTTTGAAGCCCTCAAATCCATTGCCGCTTTCCCTCGTGTTCGTCGCAACCAACTATCATTGTCCGTTTGTCACCATCGTACAACACCATCACCACCCCTAAAACAATAAAAAAAGATCATATATAAGTTGTGTACATATATTAGAGCACACACGCTTCGCCTTGTGGTAATTTTTGATGACTACAGTGGAATGTTAAATGATAGTATGCTACGTTATATATGAATTCTGGCATAATAGCCATTGTCCAATGGCCATTGCACCTCTGTTGGCACTAATCTTTCTTGAATCAATTCAAGCTTCTTTCATGTCCAAAGACAATTACACCTCTATTTTACTACCCTCTTTGTCCATTTTTTGAGTTCAAATTTACAATAACAATGAAATGGGTCGCATTATGCTTCTCCATTTCTTAACCACATAAATTATCTAAAAACAATGAAAGAGATATAAATTTAGAGTTCGTAATATTAGTATGAAATTGAATGAATTAAATGCCATTTCATTTTCTTCTATTCTCCTTCAATAACGAGTAACCAACCAAATAATTTGTTTATTTATTAGTGGGACATCAAACATCAATTTCACAACTTAAAATCAAAGAATGTAAATGAACCAATGCCAAACAAAAAATAACCAGTTAAATTTTTTGCATAGAAAAACCAAACTAAAATGAGGGGGGGGGGGGAAGGAAACATAAATTACACATGGTATAAATATGAACTAGGGTGTATCCCCGTGTTGCGGGGACGAAATTTTTAATCAAAACCCAATGTAGGAAACATAAAAACCCAATGAAGTGCGGAATGTAGTTTAAAAATTCCTATATTCACAAAAAATATAACAGGGTTTGCATGCTTACTAAGAAAGTCAAACGTATTAGAAAACTGTGTGAACAACATTAATAGAAATCTAAATAAGAAGACAACCATTAGTATAATGACATTCAATACATAACCCAATGATTAATAGCCAGCAACATTACATTACAAAATTCATATTATACAGTATACAACTGGTTTTACATTAAAGAATAGGGCGAGCTTAGTCTACGACATGCGCTTTTGGGGGCTGAAGTTGTCAGTCCGCTTTATCCATATTTGTTTTTAGTACGGCAGGAGGAGGTACTTCACTTGACTCTGCATTATGGTTTATTGATGATAGTGTGTGTTTGTTCTACTCTGCATTGTGGGTCAATGTTGCTATCACATCTTCCTTCACTCGTACATCTTCAGAAGCTACTTTAGATGCTGCAGATCATAATCCGAATATATAAGACCATAGTTTAACTTCCTTAATAGGCATTTTTTTCCTAGTGAAATGGCAAACATTTTACGTAGAAGCGAGAATTCATAAAAAATTGTCTAGATGGCGTTACTATGATTATAATGAACCTACATCATCTAAAAAAAATTACCTTGCTCATCATGATTCAAGAGTTGTTACTACTTGGAGAAGAATCAAGACTTTTCATGTATTTTAATTTGAGGAATTAATTTCTTTCTAAACAGCGAATGAAGCTCCTCGTTATGTGCATGTTTGTTGTGCGAGTTTAGCATACAATCTATAACTTTAGGTCTTGAGATTTCAACCCCACCTTGCAAAATTTCCTAAACAACAAAAATGTTAGAAAATTTTATTAATATTATGTATGTAAAATATGTTTTAAAAATAATTAAACTGACCTTCATCATATTCCAAGAGTTGTTACTACATGGAGATGAATCAAGAACTACCGCATATTCTATATTCCAAGACTTGTTAGTTCTTGGAGATGAACCAAGAAATGTCTTACAGGTAGGGTCTGGCATTATTCTATGACTTGGTACACATGGCAGGCGCATTAGCAGCCGAGTAGATATTCTAACCTTCTATCCAACGTATAAAGAAAACCAAACAATTGTCCGCCGCGTGAGCTTAGCCTACGATACGTGGTCTCAGGAGTTGAGAATCTCACCTCACTCTGCAAAATTTCGTAAATAATATTACGTATAATACAAAGCCAAAGAAAATTGCTACATCACCATCGCCATCACCACTATTGAGGGTAAAACAGCAGAGGCTGCAGATATTGTCGGCTTGGATCTACATTATATTGATTACCTTTCCAAATTTAGATGGGACACCAGTGGTAAAACGTGGATGCGTAGGCTGCCAAAGCAGACACCTCCAGTTGGTAGGCTGTCGTATGTGCACCCAACAACTGGCGAGTTGTTTTATCAAGGCTGCTGCTGACTTATTAAAGAGGGTGTCAATCTTATGCGGATGCTCGAACAGTAGATGGCGTTGTCATGCCAAACATAGCATCCGGATCTAATACCATTAGCACTGCCAATTCACCATCGCTTTCTAGATGCACCAGATGACTAACCAACACCAGCATCATCAGCTGTCACAGGTGACTTCGATTTGTATACAGAGTCTAATATATATGACGATCCATCAGTAGCGTAAACAGAAGCCACACAGTTGTGTACAATCCCTTTACCACTCTGTCTCCCATTCGGCAATACAACAGCACCATACACCACTATCACCTGATCACTCTATTTACCATTACACATCCCACCCAACGACAATGAAGACATTATAAAAAAAGCTACATTACAGTCATGTGGGTGCTTAATGTTTTGAGTAGCGCTTAGAAGGTAGAGGTGATAATAGCTACGCCGTAAAAAGAAGGGGTAGTCAAGATTAGTTAACATAACACATTTCAATACACCATCAGACATAATCAAAATCTTATGTAGGAAAGTGGAATACGTAGCTATCTGACTTGTTTTCTTATGTGAACTAATCACCTATCTTTTGGTCTCCCTTATTCTTGTCTACATACCACACAATCATCTGGCTCACTTTCTTATGTGAACTAACCACCTATCTTTTGCTCTCCCCAAGTCTTGTCTACATACCACACAACAATTTTTAATGCCCTTAGCAAACAAATACTGACCAAGTTATTTGCTTTGTAGTACACCTATCTTCTGCTCTCCCTAATTCTTGTCTATATACTACACAACCATCGAGTCCTATCTTTTGCTCTCCCTAATACAAATACTGACCACGTTATTTGTTTTGTAGTATCATCATTTCCCCAATTCTTGTCTACATACCACACAACAATTTTTAATGCCTTTAGCAAACAAATACTTACCATGTTATTTGTTTTGCAACACACCTATCTTCTGTTGTCCCTAATTCTCGTCCACATACTACACAACCATTAAGCCCTATCTTTTGCTCTCCTTAATACAAATACTGACCACATTATTTGTTTTGTAGTATCATCATTTGTAATTAAACACACTAATAAACCTTCTAATATAAACATATAACTGTCAAATATGCTGCTAAACAAACCTAGCTTTAAAGACGCTGTGCGCAAACATCATTAGCAGCCAAGCAACAGCTAATACTTATCAAACAATAACACCTATAATGCACCTATTAAACATCACGACACAAACCTTTACCAAGAACGATACACTTATATTTGTTGATAATACCACACACTATTAATTCATCCAAGCCTTATGATATTTTCTCAATTACAACGGCTTTACCCTTAAACAACCATATGACTGAAACCACAAAAGTATACCAAACATTCTCATAAATCTTATACTATAAACACTCCACAACACCACGCAAACCCCCATCATAAACGTACCTAACATGCTATATGTACTCTTTATCGCCAAATAAACGTTTATCAAGGACGGCTTCATCCTAACCCCTGACCACATAAACTTCTATTAACAATCTAATATATACCCTACACATAAACCTCTATAAAAAAAACAAACCCAACTACTATACTACTCTATATAACCGCACAAACCTCAATTATCAATTTAACGCCTACACTATATACAACCTACATCACCACACAGACCTTGATCAACAACAATGACATCCGCATCCCCTATATAACCTTCCTAAAACTTATCAAACGTAAACAAAGAACCACAAATAAATATCAAACATACGAAAACCCGCATCAATCTAAAGCTAACAAACAATGAAAAGCAATGACCAGAAAATAGTAGCCTTACATCAGATCCTTCAAAAAACATCATGTCCGTAACACAACCTCCTGAACCCGGATCTACCTGCGTAAAGAAAACAATAAACAATCAGATTCATCCACATAATTGCAATGCATGCAAACGGTTTCAACAAACAACAACAACAACAACAATAATAATAATAATAATAACAATAATAATCAGAAAACATACCATTCGGAAGAGAAAACGCTAGAGCATCGAAATCCACGTAAGAAATAAGCGTGTAGACGGCGGACGGCGATGTTTGAAATGGAAACGAACGATGGTAGCAACGACGCCGTATGACGGACGATAAGAGTTGCGGTGGTAGTCACGGCGGCGGACGATGACGGTTGAGATGGCTAGGAATGGTGGCGGACGGCGGTCGTATCAACAGAGAGAGAGAGAGAGAGAGAGAGGAAGGAGATGGAGTGTGTGTGTGTGTACGATCGTGTGTATGTGTATATGATCGGTTATTTGCATACATAACATTATATGTATGAGAAAGCAGATGGAGAAGCCACGTGTCCGGACAGGTGGAAAGTTTAAAAAAAATTGAAAAAAAGGGAAAAAACGGAGTCCACCTGACTCGAACCCGGTTGTGACCAAAACACAAACAACACCCACACCAACTGATCTGCAGCATTATTTGTTTAATATACCAAATCATCTATATAAATAACCTTCTAACCTAAGTGGACCAGGCCTTATAAATGCAAATACTATTCAATAAGCATGGGTATTTATATATTTAAAATGTAAAATAGTTGACTTAAGATTTCAGAATGAGAAGGCTAATTTAAAATACCATTTTGCCTTGGTGTTTGGTCGAAGTACCTCCATTGGGTCTTGCTCAACACTTTTAAATAAGATGCATTTGTATTTATTATATTAAATGTTTTAGTTCTAAAATTTTATGGATGATAAATTTCAAAGAAACTAAAAGAAAATCAATTTTCTTAATCACAAGCACTTTAAACAAAAGCAACACATTATCTTCAAGTTCCACCCCAAATTTAATTCAACACACGCAGACATGCATATACCCCCAATTCAATTCAACACATACATACACGCATACACCCAACACACATACACACCTAAAACATAAGCACATTCATACACAAAAACACTCACCCACGCACACACACACACACACATACACACATCACATACATTCATACATACACACACAATCAACACATACACAATGTACGCACGCACCTTCACATCGACACACACACATCACACATAATGCACTCACTCTGTAAATAAAAAATACACATTGATTCTTACCTCAAACCGAGTTTGACATCAATATCGACTACAGATGGTGATGGTGTTGTATGATGGTGACAAACGGACAACGACAGTTGGTGGCAACGAACACGAGGGAAAGCGGCAATGGATTTGAGGGCTTTAGAGATTTTGACAAACAAGTTATCCTAATAGCAATTGCCTAGACTGGATTTGAGCATCTAGTTTAACTTAAAATTGCTGAAACTGACCACACAAATTATTTGGTTGTTGGTTCTTTGAATATGAAACATATAATCCATACTGTTCTCCTTTTATCCTAGTAGCAATCATGTAATGGAAGCTAGGAATTTGAAATGATTAATGAAAACTAATGTGCTATTGATGTCCCACTAATAACTAAATAAATTATTTGGTTGGTTACTCGTTATTGAAAGAGAATAGAAGAAAATGAGATGCCAATTAATTCATTCAATTTATACTAATATTACGAACTCTTAATTTATATCTTCTTTCATTGTTTTTAGCTAATTTATGTGGTTAAGAAATGGAGAAGCATATGCAAAACTCTTGATCTTCATTGAAACTTTTGGTATTTCTTCTAGTGTTATTCGATATTTATGTTATTAGATATTTAATTATCACATTTAGTGGTATTTAATTACAACCTTCTATTACTATTATAAATAAAATTTGACTTGTATTAAATTTGTCTTGCCAATCTAATGAAATTACATTTTTGTCCATGTAGATGAATATGAAATGATGATTTTACCCGTCCAGAATAAATTATATAGTAGTATTTGTATTAAATTTGTCTTGCCAATCTAATGAAATCACATTTTTGCCATATAGATGAATATGAAATGACGATTTTGCCCATCCAGAATACATTATATAGTAGTATAGATACATAGGATTTGGTTCAAACGAGACCCTTTGGCCAACTTGAGAACTAAGATAACCATTTTGTATCACACATTTCTCTAAGGCAAAAAAAAGGCAATTTTTTTTTTTTTTTGCTTGATCGCAAGTTTTTTGTTACAAGAATAATTTTTTTATATTTTATTTATACATATGTGCATATATGTGTATAAAACTACAAAAACTAGTGTTCTACATATATGTACATACATGTTTTGTAATGTACATACATGTACAAATATTTTGGAATGATTTCACATACATGTATAGAAAAAAAGATTGTGGCTAAGAGCATCTTATTTTAATGTACATACGTGTCTATACGTGTTAGATACATATATGTTTGAAACTATACACATATGTATAACTGAAAATGTAAGATACACATATGTATAAATGCAATATACACATATGTATGAATGAAAAAAAACAAAAAAAAAAATTATTCTTGCATATAAAGCTGCGATTTAGCAAAAAAAAATACCTTATAGAAATATGTGGTCCAGAATGGTTCTCTCCGTTATCAAATAGGGTTGGTTCTCTTAGAATCCCTACCCTGTATATATATATATATATATAGGGTAGGGTTCCTGTAGGAAAATTGGTTTGTGTGAGAAGTGTAGGAAGGATTAAAAATTGATATGTATGCATCATTTTTTTGGACGTATGCTTCATTTTTTTGGACTTATTCATGATGTTTTGGATTGTTTTGCTTAGAAAAACAACAAACATAACAATTAATAACCGAAAACAATGTATTTTAGGCTTAAAACTTAAAACACTATGTCAATAACACTTTAGTAGAGTGTTTTAAGTAATTACTAGGGTGTTTTATCTGGAATTTTAATTTAATGACTATAATACATTGGATTGTGTTTTAAATTTTTGTATATTGTTGTGTTAAGTGTTTTTCAAGCCAAAACAACTCAAAACATCATTCCAAAATCAAAAACATGATGGCTACATGTCAATTCTTAATCCTTCCTACACTTCTCACACAAACCAATTTTCCTACAGGATCCTCTACCTATATATATATATATATATATATATATATATATATATATATATATATAGAGAAAGGGTAAAATGAGAACAACCATTTAATGCAAGAACCATGGGAACTCACTTTTTAACCACAAACATATTTTAATCATAAGAGAATTTGTGATTGATAATTAAAATGGAATAAAATATAAAAAGTAATATTCCCTTTCCTAATAAGACAACAAGGTGGGCCCAGGTCTTTACACCACTATAAACCCATCGTAAATTATTTTTTTTACGTCGAGATTACCCATTTTTACATTGGTGGAAATTTTTTTTTTAAATTCACATTTTACGTCGGGGTTCTCACGGTTTTTACACGAAAGGGTGGTTTTCATTTGAACCTAATCCTATATATATATATATATATATATATATATATATATATATATAGGGTAGGGATCATACAAGAACCAACTTTAGGGAGAGAACTAAAGAACCAATGTGAACTGGGGGTATTATTGTAAATATGTGATTAGATTTAAAAAAAAAACAATCTCCGTTCATTAATTTCTTAATCAAAAACCATATCACTCTCTCTGATCTATCTCTCAGATCCATCTCTCACACTCCTCTCCGACCACCACCGTACCATCCAATCTCCGTCGTCATTAATTCCGTTCAATAATCCAACTCTTTCTCCTAATATTAGGTCTGTACACATCCTAACGCACACACTACATCTATTTATTATTTAGTAATTTATTATCTCAAATCTATTCATCGATTAAATAAAAGCATTTCGTTTAACTCTTGTTTTACGATATATATATATATATATATATATATATATATATATATTTAAATAATCCAACTCTTTCTCAGATCTATTTATTAAATACCTATCACTTTGTTTATAGGTATTTATTATAAAACCATTTTGTTTAACTCTTGTTATATGATATATATATTTGCATGTTCAATTGATTCAACTTAAAATTCATTTATTGTTAATTTTGTCACGTATGTCAAGTTTATTGGTTATTCTATGGCTATAAGTGATTTGGAGAGTTTGTTGTTGACAATGCCAGTTTGTTAATTAAATAGTTTTTGTTTTGTTAGCCAATTGAGATTTTATTAGATATGTCGGTGACTTGGTGCACCAACAGTTAAATAGATGATCCGTATGAATCCGATGTGTTAATAGAATAAGAACATCTTGTTTTTATTTATTAGAAAACTTAGTTTTAGGATTAGATATCTGTGTTTGTTTTTATAATTCTGTTTGCATTTGCAGTTATGATTTGGCGATATCGGATTTATATGATATTGCTGGTTTAAGTGGTTATAGTCTAAGCATTGGATGAAAAACTGTATAATGATTGTTTTTATGTGTGTGTGTGTGTTTTATTGATGTACTGATTTTGTGTTTGGTGAATTAGGTTTGAAGTGTGTTTATTGATGAATTGTTTGCATATATTATATAGGAGGATAATTTGTGTTTTGGATGAGGTGCCATTTGTTTATATTTACATGTGCATTAAGAGTGTTAATGCACATGTGCATAACACAATTGTTAATGATAAAAGTAATGTTTATGCACATGTGCGTTAAGACTATTATCATTAAGGTCATTAACGATAATAGAAGTGACCCTGCGCTATGCAGTAGGATATAGCGCTGGATAAACTAATTTTAGATGAAAGTTAAATGGAAATGTAGACAAAATAGTAATAAAAAAACCTAAAACTAAAATACTGTAAAAATAAAAAAAATAAAAGATCTTTTAGTTTCCTCCAACGCTAGTGGGTTCTAGGAGGTTCAGTTTAATTTTAGCCCATTCTGGTTTCTAGCCTGTGCCGATTTAGTCAAAACCAGTTCTATTCCCTCTTAAAAGAACCCAAATTTGTTTTCAACGTGAACTGGTTTGAGAAAAAAATGGGTCATCTCTAGGCTAAAATAATGTAATGGACACTTTACGGGTAAACAATTATTTTGGTTTTACTAATATGTTAAATAATTTTAATAAATAAAAAGTAGACAAGGTAAAAGTCACTAATTTTGTTGTACAACTAATGCTTTTTTTATTTATATAGGTTTATCATTAGGTGTTCTTAACCTTGCAATTTTTATACCACATGTATAATTACACGTGCATTAAATGTGAAATTATGCCTTCAATTGAATTGAATTGACATGTACAAGTGAGTTTTGCAAATAAGGGTAGTATTGAAAAGTTTTTCATGACATTTTAGGTGTAAAGCATAAAACTCTTCATATGCCATCTTAAAAAAGAGAGCAAATTACCTTGTTGCCCATCTAGGATGTATTATATAGTAGTATAGATGCGCATGTGCATTTGCATTTGTTATGTGGTAATGCAAAAAGTAACGTTAATGCACATGTGTATTAAGATTGAAATTTTGGTTTTCTTATGTGTTTATTTTTTTGCAGTTAAAGAATGAGAAAAAATCGAAGAAGGTAAATTTTGTCTTAGAATCGAGGGAGAAATGGTCAAAAAAGGTGCCAGATGCGATTGAGGATGATAACATAATCGTTGACCATGAAGTTAAAAAAGGTTATCACTATTTATTTAAGCAATTTAAATATATATGCACATGTGCATATATGTATATTTTCATGTTAACTAACGAATGTTAATTATTAGTTATTTTAACTTATGAACAATGTGATAAATTTGAGAAGTATATGATGTTCGGGATGATGGATGAAAATACAAGGAGATGTTAGATGAGACATCAATGAGGTGTGAAAAGTGTTGTAAGAAGATAAGTAAAAGGGGGAGAAGATAAAAAGGGGACAAATAAGCAACTGAAGGGGACACTGTTGGTGAATGTGAGGTTGTAAGATAATTAAAAGTTTGTAGGTAGGTGGTTAGTGGTAACATGGTTGGTTTGTAATGTTGATATTTTTTTTTGTTATCATTTGTTTTATTGTGTTGATGATTGTTAGAAACTACATGTAATTGTATTATAAAAACATATGGGTACAAAAAAGTTTGTTGTTTGAAGGATGATGCATGCACATATGTATATTGTGGGTGGTCTTATATGATGGTTGATAGGTTGATTATGTTTGTGATTAGTATTTTGGCGTATGTAAATTTGTATGATAAGGAAATTGACATATGCACATGTGCATACTTATAATTAAACTCCCCACCACCCAAAAACCTAAAGTCACCACCAAATCCCCCCCCCCCCCCCCCCCCAAATAACCTAACCCCCCTCCCACCATACCTAAAACCTAAGACCTGAAGCTAAACCACTCGAAAAACCGAATAGCCATTTGTTTGGTTGGTGGGTGTTTGGGTTCAAATTGTAAAATCATGAGTTAAGATGTTGCTTCTTCGATGTCATGGGTTTGAGCCTCAGGGTGGACGTGGCGTCACTAGAATTGGTCACGGTTACCCCATTATCAGCACGGTAACACCGCCACCACCTATGCTGGTAGTGGTCCCGTAAACCAATTTCTGGTTCTATTAACGGGCTGGTAACGGTGCATTTTTTATTTTTGAGTTAATATAATTCTATCTTTTTATTTAAACTGTTTGTTTTATTAGTTAAATCCCATTTTTATTATTTTTTTTATTTAAACCGTGTGTTTTTATGGTATATTTATGGTCCTAAATAAATTTAATTAAAGCATAAAAATAAATTAAAACATAATTACATAAAAAACATAAAACATAATTTCATTAATATTAAACATACTTAAAATAAATTAAAGCATAAAAAAGCGTAAAGTTGACGCATGAGTTGCCATGTCTGGACATGGTCAAACGTGCCGCGATAACGAGCCGCATAGGTCACCTGGGTGAACTCCACAACCAACTCTGGCACAATGCCCGGGTGCCTACTCATGGTGCGCTCGTATTAGGTGGTCCACCCATCACATTTGTTGTTAAGATCGGTCCATTTCCGCTGGTGGCTCTCGATTGTGCGGTCGTTTATGCCAACTTGTTGGTTGAAGTCGCCCAACACACGGTCCCAGAAACCATGTGTCCCTCCCCCCGAGCCTTGACGGCGTTGCCGTTGCAAAGCGGGTTCGTTTTGTGCGTCTTTAATGCAAACAACCAGAGCCATTTCTTTTTCTTCGGTCCAGCGCGTCATTTTAAAGGGTGTGGGTGAACCGTGGATGTTGAAATGTGTTTTCACCACCGTGGTATGGTGGTTTATACACAAAAATTTCTCAACCGTCTTGCATGTGTAATTCAATTTCTGACCATTAGATGAGACCGGTTTTAATGCACATAAAATTTTTGACCATGTTGGTGGGACGGTTATGTGAAATTAAATAAAAATCTGACCATTTGGTGATAAATAATAAAACCGTGTGAATTTAAAAAAAAAGTTTAGATTTGTGTTTAAATGAAAATAAATAAAAGAATAAGTTGAGTGCTACCTTCAAAAAAGTGTTTCAACAAAATAAATTAGTGAAGTGATATGACAACGCATAATTAGTTAAAAGTATTTTTAATTTAGTTGAGCACCCTTCCTCCCACAAGAAGCGAATATGTAATTCAAGTCGTTTAAAAGAAAAAGTAACTTGTTTTGGTTTTGATCTTGAAATAGTATAATTTGATTAATTTCTCTGATACATATACAAATATTTTAATATACAAAATCCAGAAAAAAAAAAAAATCGATTTCACTTAATTAAATAAATAAACGAGTTATAACGGGGGACGGGGCGTCACTCGAATTGTTCACGGGTACCCACTACCAGCACGGTAATACGGCCGCCACCCACGCTGGTAGTAGTCCCGTGGACCGTTTTGCTGGTTCTATCTAACGGGCTGGTACCGGTTTTTTATATTATTTTTGAGTTTTATATATACTATTTTTTTTGTATTTTTAACATTTGTTTTATAATTTTTTTATTATTTTAACGGTTTGTTTTATAATATTTTTACCTTATTTTAACCCTTTGTTTTAAAACTTAATTAAATAAAAAAACATTAAAGATAAATATAAAAAAACTAAAATTCATTACTATTAAACATAAAAAACTAAAAATAAAATATTAAAAGAAATAGAAAAAACCTAGGGTTAGCGCAACAGTTGTCATGCCTCGACATGGTCAAAGCTGTTGTCGTATTGAGCCGCATAGTCCACATGCGTGAACTCGATAGCCAACTCAGTTTCGATGTCCTGTTTTCGTACAGGGTGGTCCACCGATCACACTTTATGTTGAGATCGGCCCACTTCCGCTGCAGGCTCACTGTTATTCGGTCATTGGTGCCGACGTGGCGGTTGAAATCCAACAGCACACTGTCCTGAAAACCCTTCGGGTAGGAGCCCGAGCCCGAGGCCCTCAAGCATTGACGTTGTTGAAGAACCGGGTCACCAGATCACCAAGGCAATCTCTTCTTCGAGGGTCCAACGAGTCATCTTCGTATGTGTTTGTTTGTTTGTATCTACGGTGGTAAAAGTATGTTTTAACCCCACAGTTTGCTATGTTTATATACAAAAAAATTGAACGGTTTGGTGGAACGGTGTGAATGCCATTGAATTCGATTGAACAGTTTCCAAATTCAATTCACTGACCGTGAGGGTGTGGGACGGTTGAAATAGTAAAAGTAATTAATATTTAACCTTTAAACCGTGTGAAATAAAAAAAAAGGTTTAGTGAAATTATAAAAATAAATAAAAGAATCAGTGGAGTGCTGCCTCCAAAAAAAGTGTTTCACTGAAATAAATCAATAAATTGATGTGACAATGAAAAATTGGTTAAAATCAGTGAAGGAAAAAAAATTCATACTATCTTATAAAGGACCCAAAGAATGAAAGAATTCAAAATTGGCCGGATATATGTTTATGAGACCACTTCCAATGTAAACTACTAAACAAGTTTGACTTATTAGACAAAAATACAAATAGTTTACTATAAAAAGAGCTATAAGTTTGACTAATATGAAACAATTAGGCAAATAAACTATTCTGTTTAAAATAGCTTAAACAAGTCAAACGGGACACATCTCAACAAACCAAACTTTATGTGGCATAATATCTTTTCAATTTCTCAAAAGAAAAAAGTAATCATATTTACTCATAAACATTGCCTCCCCATGACCGGGAATAAAAACATATTAAAAGCCAGATGATGATGCGGCTGCAATATCATGTAATGTATCACAAAAATATAATTCCAAGTGTCGACACAATTTTACAAGTATGTATTGTTAGAATTCGATCTTTCAAACAATACACCAAACACAAACTAAAAAACTGTAAAGAAAATTAAATGAACATCAACATACGAGATTTATGTAGTTCGGTCTGCTTATCTACGTCCACTATTTGCAACCAAAGTAATTCTTTTTATTGCCATGTCTCACTAGTGATAATGATATCACAAGACATAATATATAGAGGCTACTTTAAGGTTTACAACTGTAGGGACAAAAAGGATTGAAGAAACCATTTTTTGATAACCTTAGTTCAAATCATATTCTGCTAAGTATGGAAGGAACTACTAAAGAAGAAAACACAAAGTGCTGAAGAAGAAATCAACAAAGTTCTGAAGAGCAAACTGATCAGTAGTTCTGAGGTCTAACCAGACACTTCCCTTCAGAACTACTGAAGACAAAACTACTCATCAGCAGTTTGTTGATCTTATCTTCTAACCGACTTAGACTTCAGTAGTTTAGTATAATATTGTTTTGTTAAAGTCTTTGAACAAGTTTCAATGCTACAGCCTGTTGTAAGCATTATCCTAAGTAAAATATCTTAGCTAAATATCTTGTATTACTTAGTGCAACAGTTTGTAATCGTCTATAAATAGATGGGTTTATCCCACTATTTTAGACATGTGATTTACATTGATTTTGAATTGAAAATCCTTCAAAGCTTTTATAACTTATTATCCATTTCACATCTGAGAATCATTCAATACTTGTGCTTACTGCATTATGCTTTAAATTGCTTTTGATTCTCATTAACTGCTTAGTAAAGGGGGAGTAATAACTCCTGTAAAAGTGATACTTTAGACTTAGAACATTTATCATTCCGCTGTGCAAATAACTTTGATATAACTGCAAACACATAAGTGTTCTAATACTTAACTGTTATAAGAGACCACCTGATCCTACAATTGGTATCAGAGCTTCTGGTTTATCTGATCAAATATCAATCTAACAAATTGAGAATCGGACACATGCTCTTATTGATATCCAATAAAGGATTAAAAGGTTCACTTTTACTTTTTCATCCATCACTTTAAAGAAGTATTGACAATCCAAACTTCTTAAAAATGGACCCTTACAATATTGGATCTGCCAATAAGCCTCCCATGCTAGTCAGAAATGAATATCACATCTGGCAAAGAAGGATGGCACACACCACATCTCAGACCAATACTGGCTGTTGGAGGTCTGTAATTTTTTGACCTCACAAACCAGTAATAACAGATCCAGAAGGAAAAGCTGAGAGACCAAAAGACTACACTGAAGAAGATTTCCAAAAATTTGAGCTAGATGCAAAAGCTTTTTCTATGTTGGCTATGGCTCTCCCAAATGAAATTTATGCTGGACTTTTACATTGTGAAAGTGCCAAAGAGCTGTGGGATAGTCTAAAAGAACAGTTTGGAGGAACTGAAGAGGTGATAGCCAACACTAGAGAAATCCTAGCCCGAAAATATGAAACTTTTACTCATGTAGATGGTGAAACATTAACTCAACAATTTGAAAGATTTTCATCACTCATCTCTGAGTTAAAAATTAATAATCCGACCTATTAAAATGCATCTATGTTACATAGATTTTTAAGGTCTTTACCTTCAAAATGGGAAACTTATTCAATAGTCCTCAGAACAAGTTCAGATTTTAACACCCTGAACCTAACAAGGTTACATGGAAAATTACTTACTTTTGAAAGAGAAATCAATCAAAAGAAAAAGTTACAAGAATCTGGTAAAAATGCTGATGACTATGCTCCAGGTAGCACAGCCTTATTAGGACATGACTCACCATCTTGTTCTAATAATTTTAGATCTTTTGATCACATTGACATAACAGTTGGGATCTCATTTGATGGATCTTTCCCAGCTTATGACAATAAAGATCTAAGTCAAACTGCTGATAACATGTGTTTTATCATGGATGACTTAAAATATTTTAGCAGTGATGACTTAGAAGAAATGAATATTTTACATCAACTGGCCTTATTAAGCATCAAATCTAATAAATTTTACAAAAGGTCAGGAAGGAAATTTCCAGGATTAAACAACTCTACAAAAGTTGGTTTTGACAAATCAAAATTGAGATGTCATAAGTGTCAAAAGTTGGGACACTTTGCTAGAGAGTGTAGAAGCTCTAGCTATAACCAACCAATGTCTGGAAATCAATTTAACCCCAATTATAATAGGAATAATGGAACTCAAGGTAGTGCTCATTTTGTACAGGCACAAGCTCCACAAATCCAATATGTGCCACAAGTACAATATGTTCAAATGCCTGCTCAGCAACAACATCAAATGCCTCCTTTTCCAGCTGCTCAACAACCTCCACAAACTCAACAACCCCATCAACAACAAAGTTTATTTACATCAGGGTATGTTGACTGGAGCAGTCTTCCTTTTGATACATCTGAATGCAGTCCAGATGCAGACAACAAAGTCTATGATATCAACTGGGGAGAACCTGATAATGGCAGAAAGAACTTTGCCTTAATGGCCTTTGAGGGATTCTCCTCCAATTCTGCTCTAACTCAGGTATCACAACAATCTCTGTTAAAGCTTTGTTCAAAATCTTGCAAAGAATCTTTTGCTTTAATTAGAGAAACTAATGTGCATTTACAAAAGGCAAATCAAATGATATGGAGAGAAAATACACACAGATGAAGTGTGATTTAGAAAGAAAACTTATTTTAAAAAATAAGGAAATTTCTAAATTAACAGATAAATCCATTGAAACCCAGGCACAAATTAAAAGCATGATAGACAACCTAGGTAATGTCAGAAAAGAGCTTGCTGACACTTAGGTTGATTGTGAAAAATGGGTTGAGTCTTGTAAAGGTTACCAAATGCTGCTTAACAAGCAAACTGCTGCAAATGTTAAGTTTGGCATATGGTATACTCATACTGAATCACCAACTGATTTCACCCACAAAACTGATAATCATGGGAAGAAATTGATTCAAACTTCTGATATGGAGGAATGCACATCCTACCATCAGAACTTTCTCAAAAATGAAAGTACTGCAGAAGTTAAAACCACTGACAATAAGCCATCAGTAGTTTCATCTACATCAGGAGTTGAGTTCTTGAAAACTACTGATGACCTATTGAAAAATACTGATATTTTTAGTAAATTTCCTTCCAACTCTCTTGCTTTATCAAAAAGGAAAGAGAAGGCAAAAGCATGTGAAATATGTGGTCTGTTTAACCACATAACTGAACTTTGTAGATATAGAAAGGGAAATCAGTTTAATAAGAAAAATCAACAACTGGTTGTGGGAAAACAAATTAGACAAGATTTGGAAAACATTTTCTTTCCCAACAAACAACAACCAAGTAAAAACCTTTCTCATAAAAAGATTTTATCTCAACAAAAACCTTTTTCTCAAAGTTCATCTTCAGAAGTTAGACCTAACTCATCAGCAGTTTCACAAACTGCTGAAGTTAAAGACTTGATAAATATGGTTAAACTTCTGATGACCAAAGTTGATGGTGGTCACCAAAAAGATACCACCATTGTCCTTAATGAAAAATCCATTGCCAAAAAGATATGGATTTCAAAAATTGGTCCCCAACAAACTGGACCTGTTCTCAAGAGCAAACCCAAAGCCAAATTGGCTTGGGTTGCCAAATCTAACTAATTTGCTATTTTGTGCAGAGGGTCTCCAGAGGTTTGAATAGCATTTGGTATGTTGATAGTGGAGGCTCAATGCACATGACTGGATGCAGATACCTGATAAACAATTTTATCAGCCAAAGAGAAGGATCTGTGTCCTTTGGGAACAATGCCAAGGGGTATGTGCTAGGATATGGCAATGTATCCTCAGGCAAAATGCAGTTTGACAAGGTCAATCTGGTTGAAAACCTTGAGTGCAACTTGCTGAGTGTCTCACAAATGTGTGATAAAGGATATTCTTCCTTTTTTCACAAAGACAGCATGCAAGATCATATCACCAGAAGGTCAGAAGTTGATAGAGAAGATCATTGAAGATCATACTTTGCTGATTGCCAAAAGATGTGGCAATGTCTATGCAGTGGACATTGAAAAACACAAAGTATTGAACAATACTGTCTGTTTCTTCTCAAAGGCATCAACTTCAGAAATTGATCTCTGGCACAGGAGACTTGGCCATGTGAACTTTAAAACCATCAATAAAGTCACAAAAATGGGCTTGGTCAGGGGTCTACCTTTGAAGAAATACCAGTGGAAAGAACATTGTGTTTCCTGTCTTAAAGGTAAACAGCATAAGTCCTCCTATAAAGTCTATTGAAGAATAAAAAACAACTGCATGTCTTCAACTACTCCACATGGACTTATTCGGACCAGTCAAAATCATGAGCCTTGGTAAGAAGAAGTACTGCTTGGTCATCATTGATGACTACTCAAGATTCACATGGGTCTTCTTCTTATATTCCAAGGATGAGGCAGCTGAAATAATCAAATTCTTCATTCTACAAATAGAGAAGCAATATTCTCTTTCTGTCAAAGTCATCAGGAGTGACAATGGGACAGAGTTCAGGAACAAAACTCTGGATGAATTCTGTTTGTCTAAAGGGATTGTTAGACAATTCAGCATTCCCAGAACTCTTGAATAAAATGGTGTGGTAGAAAGGAAGAACAGAACATTAATAGAAGCAGCTAGAACAATGTTAGCTGATTCAGGCCTACCTTTGTATTTTTGGGCTGAAGCAGTCAACACAGCATGTTATGTTCAGAATATAGTTCTTATCAACAAGAGACATACCAAGACTGCCTATGAACTTCTTCATGGCATAAAGTCTCTTGTCTCCTTCTTCAGGGCTTTTGGATGTCAATGTTTTATCCTCAACATCAAAGACTCTATTTCAAAGTTTGCTGCTAAAGTTGATACAGGTTATTTTCTTGGTTACTCTCCAATGAGAAAAGCTGACAAAGTCTTTAATTCAAGAACCAAGAGAGTAGAAGAAACACTGAATGTCAAGTTCAATGAATCAAAACATATTCTTATTCCAGCAAATCCTGCTGAACTCTTTGACCTGGACAACTTTTATTTCGTACCTGAAAAGACTGTTGAATCATCCAAACCTCCTCAAAATGGTTATCAAGGATTTGAAGATGATGGTCCTACACCATGGACTCCAAACACAGTCATCAAATCAACTTTTAAACCTTCAGAATTTTCACAAGCTTCTACTTCAAAAACTGCTGATGAACATCTTAAAACTACTGATTCAGCTGAACCAAAAACTCCTGAACCTCAAACAACAGCTGAACCAGATATTATCAATCTCAGTGGTTTATTTGAAGAAATACCAGAGCCATCCTCAAGTACAGGTCTACAACAACTTATTGAACACAAGGATCATCCATTGGAACAAATCATGGGTGATATTGCATAAGGGGTGCTTACCAGAAACCAGCTCTCCAACTTTTGCTTTTTCTCAGCATTTATTTCTCAGTTGGAACCAAAGAAGTATCAAGAAGCCCTCAAAGATAACAATTGGGTTCAAGCCATGCAAGATGAGCTGCTTCAGTTCAAGAAGCAACAGGTTTGGGAAATTTGTCCCTTACCTCCAAACAAACAACCAATTGGCACAAGATGGGTCTTTAGAAACAAACAAGATGAAGCTGGTATGATTATTAAGAACAAGGCAAGATTGGTGGTACAAGGCTATTCTCAAGAAGAAGGCATTGACTATGATGAAACCTTTGCACCAGTTGCAAGACTTGAAGCTATCAGGTTATTTTTCGCTTATGCAATTTCCAACAACATAAAAGTTTTTCAAATGGATGTCAAAAGTGCATTTTTGTATGGAAAAATAAAAGAGGAAGTGTATGTCTGTCAACCTCTAGGGTTTGAGGATCCTTCTCATCCTGACTGGGTATACAAGCTTGACAAAGCTCTTTATGGGCTAAAACAGGCTCCAAGAGCCTGGTATGAAACACTTTCCAACTTTTTACTTAAGAATCACTTCACTAGAGGCTCCATTGATAAAACACTTTTCATCAAACATGTTGGAAATCATGTCTTACTTGTTCAGATTTATGTTGATGATATCATTTTGGGTTCAACAAATACCAAATTGTGTGATGAATTTAAGAAACTCATGCAATCAAAATTTGAAATGAGTACAATGGGAGAATTGCAGTACTTTTTAGGACTGCAAATCAAGCAACAATCAAATGGAACATTTATACATCAATCAAAATATGTTAAAGAATTATTAAACAAATTTTCTTTACAAGACTGTAAATCATGTTCCACTCCCATGACACCAACCACACAAGTTGAACCAGATGATCAAGGAAAACAAATTGATCAAACCATGTATAGATGTATGATAGGTTGTCTTTTATATTTAACTGCTTCAAGACCAGATATTATGTTTTCAACTTGTGTCTGTGCTAGATACCAATCTGCACCAAGAGAATCACACCTAATTGTTGTCAAAAGAATCTTCAGATATCTGAAAGGAACTCCTACTTTAGGAATTTGGTATCCTGCTTCAAGCAATACCAAGTTAACAGCTTTTTCAGATAGTGACTATGCAGGGTGTAAAATGTCAAGAAAATCAACATCTGGTGTAAAATGGCCCCAATATCAACTTGTTGATTATGGAATCAAAGAGACCAAGACTCCACTCTTAGTAGACAGTAAATCTTCCATTAGCATCATTCAAAATCCTGTTCAGTTCTCAAAAACTAAACATATTGAAATCAGGTATCATTTCATTAGAGATTGCTATGAAAAAGGCAAGATTGAGGTGAAACATGTCACAACTGCTAATCAAATAGCTGATGTGTTCACCAAACCCCTTGATTCAACAACATTTCAGAGGTTAGTATCCATGCTTGGGATGCTAAATTTTGAATAAAGTCTGTAAGTGTTTTCACTTTTTAGTTCTGCACATATTTTTACTTTCACTTACATACTTATTAAAAACTGATACAAAAACCTCTGATAAACAAAAAGAGAGAGAAACTACTGATGTTTTAAGAAACATCAAAGATGGAAAAAATTTCGGAAAAGAAATAACTACTGATGATGATCAGGAGTTATTCAAGTGTTTGAAAGTCATTCTCATCAGCTGTTTCAAAACTACTGAAGAGATGACTAAAACCACTGATGAAGAAACCTACTTCATCAGTAGTTTCATTAAAAAAGGGTAAAACTGACATTTCACTCATCAGAAGTTTGACCTAGTCGGTTAAAAACTTCTGATAAGTACCTTTTTCAAACACTTATCCATTCAAAAAGCATAATTCCCTCTTTCTCTCTCAAAGCAAAACCATAACCCCTTCTCTAACCTAAAATTATTGTTCGATCAAAGAAACCATGGCTCTTGTTCTAAAACAGGGACATAATCAAAGAGGCTACTTCGAGAAAGATGAAGCATGGTCCCAATACGACGAAATCATTGATTTGGTCGTTAAATCCCAATATTACACAGCTTTCACCGTTGATCCTCCCATTCATGTAGAAACTCTCAATGAGTTCTGGGCAAATGTAGAGGCGGTCACAGTGAACAATAAGGTGATTTCCCTCAATTCAACAATTCAAGGGAAGCACATGGCAATCACACAGGAGTCACTGGGAATAAGGCTTGGCCTTAATGATATTGATGCTCCTGAGCATATTCCCACTTCTGACATTCATCTAACCATGACTGAGTGTGGTTATCAAGGTACTTTAGCACAAGCAACAGTTTATAAGAAATATTTTGATCCACAATATAAACTGTTATTTCATTATATTATAATGTGTTTAAGTCCCAAAACTGGATCATATGATCAGATGCCTTCAACCTTTCAACCTATTTTTCATTCTATAATAAATGAAACAACTTTTAAGGCATCTTCATTATTTTTCAATGAGTTGGTGTTGCATCACCAAAATGATAAGAAAAAGTTTTTGTTATACCCAAGATTTGTTATGCAATGCATAATAAAGGAACTTGGTGAGGGAGTACTTGTGGGGGAGTCAAAAACTTTAAATCCATTGACTTCACAAGTATTCTCAAGGCATAACAAACCGGCACTTTTGCCAGAAGATGACCAAAGGGGACAAGAACCAGTCCCTGAGGAACCCACATCTTCAAAACCCAAGACTAAGAAAGCCAAAAAGCCTAAACAGCAAAAACAAAAACCCACCAACCCAAAGAAAAAGGTAGTTCAGGAAGTGGAGATCCCTGAAACTACTGATGTGCAATCTGCACTTGAAAAGGTAGTGGCTGAAACATCCTTTCAGTCCACTCCATCTCCACCACCCAAAAGAAAACCTGTTACAGTTACCTTTCACAGAAAAAGACTTAGAAAAACGGTAACTACTGATCCTTCTTTTGATCCCTTACCTACAACTGCTGAACCTGAACCCTCCCACACAACCATAGAAATTGGCCAACTTCTCTCAGGACTAAAAGAGAAAGTCCCATCCAAACATGTCACTCCCCAAGAAACACATCAAACAGGGGAGATGCCTTCAGAAGTTGACATGGATGTGGACATTATTAGTCCTAACCAGGGAGATGAGGATGAACCAAGGTTTCTAAGCCCAAACTTAGATACCTTAGGTACATTTGAGGCTGCTTCTACTCATTTATCACGCAGTGGTGGATATGAGGACAGAAGTAACATTCTTAAGACCTCAAATGTGGTGTTGGGTCTGCTGACCTAGAGAAGAACAGATGATTAGAAAGCCAAAATATTCTATTTAATTGATCCTTTGAATAATCAGTAGTTTCAAGATACTTCTCCCAAAAGACTGTTGATCCTAACAACTGCTACACTAAACAACTGATGAAGACAACTGCTGCTGCAAAGGTCTGCTGAATAAACAACTGATGACTAAAGATCTGATGAAGAAACGACTGCTGATCAAAGTACTGAAGACTAAAGGTCTGATGGAATCAACAGCACTTTGGATCCAACAGATGATACAAGACCATCAGAGTTTTCCTCTACAGCAGTTTATCTTAGCAGTGTTTTGAATGTAACAGTAGTTGATAGTTAGCAGATGTTTTATGTTGTTATTCTGTTAGAGGTCGCTGTCTTAGGTGATGTCAGCTGAGATCATCAGAGGTTTAGATTTGTCTATAAATAGAACAGTGATTGTACTGTTCTATTCATCACTCGAATCATTCTCTTAGACAAACATTCACTGAGTGATCAGGCTGAGGGGGAGTACTTGTAATATTATAATCTTTCAATCAATGAAAGCTTTCGATTAAAAACATTTATTCTCTTGTTTTGATTTATAGTTTATCATTCCTCTCCACTTTCCATTTATATTTCACTTCATTTATTTCATTGCTCATCTAAACATATCAAAACAATCAAACTCAGATCCTAACAATTGGTATCAGAGCTTGATCAACTAAATTCGATCTAATCAATCAATTTAATATAAATAGATCAGCTCACAATTTATTGATATCGTTTGTTTGTCGGATTGAAAACAGAGTAATAGTTTATTTTCGTTTCAACCGTTAGTAAACAGATTTTGTTTTCGTAAAAATCAGAGAATGACTTCAATTAATCAAGATCCACATAACACTGGCACTAGCAACAAGCCACCGATGCTTGTCAGATCTGAATACAATATCTGGCAACGTCGGATGAGTCATGTGCTAGCACAACAAAACACTGGGTGTTGGAAGTCGGTTGTCTTCGGACCACATGTTCCAATGGTTTCGAGTACCGAAGATCCCAAGGTCCAAGTACCTAAAAGTGTTGAAAACTACTCCGAGCAAGATTTTCAAAAAATTGAGTTAGATGCTAAGGCTTTCAGTATTGTAGCCATGGCTCTACCAAATGATATCTATGATGGACTGTTGCACTGCAATAGTGCAAAGGAGTTGTGGGATGCTCTGAAAGAGCAGTTTGGTGGGACTGAGGATGTAATTGAAAACAACCGTGAAATACTTAATCAACAATATGAAACATTCAGTCATGTGAAGGGGGAGTCATTAACACAACAATTTGAGAGGTTCAATTGTCTAATTAGTGAACTAAAACTGGTGGGTCTAACTTACCCAAATTCAACTTTGAATCATAGGTTTCTTAGATCACTTCAGGACAAATGGGACACTATAGCAATTGTTATGAGAAACTCAATTGGCTTTAAAAACTTGACTCTGACCCAGCTTCATGGTAAGCTCTTGACCTATGAGAGAGAGCTTAACCAGAAAAAGAAGCTCCAGGATTCTGGAAAAGTGTCTGATGATTATGTATTTGGTAATACAGCACTTTTGGGTCAAGATGAGATACCTGGAAGTAGTAAGGATCAGGGTTATGATCATTACATTGATATAACCACTGCTTTTAACACTGATTCTTACTCATCACCCAGCTATGCTTTTACAGCAAGTGGTGATATCCAGGCATCTGATAACACATCCTTTGTGTATAATGACCTTCAATACATTGACCCTGTGGACTTAGAAGAAATGGACATTTTGCATCAATTGGCCTTGCTCAGTATTAGAACTAATAATTTCTATAAGAAAACTGGCAGAAGGTATCCAGGTTTACATGGTGGGTCAAAAGTGGGGTTGGATAAATCAAAGATCAAGTGTTATAAGTGTCATAGAATGGGTCACTTTGCTAGGGAATGTAGGAGTCAAAATGGTACACCTATGATCACCTATCCAAACCAAAGACCTTAGACTAACACTTATCAGTTTTCTCAAAACACCCCTGGACCAAATGTGCAAAACACTGCTCACTTTGCACAGACTTCAACCACTGTTCCTGTGCACTATGTCCAAACCACTATTCCTCAGTATCATTATGTCCAAACACCTGTTACTCAGGCACAAGTGCCAATGACTGCTGCTTCATCCTCTGCTCCTGCAAAGACCAGTCAGCAAAGTCAATAGAGCTTTTTCACTCAAGGATTTGTTGATTGGAGTAGTCTACCAGATGAGCTAACAGATGAAAACATTACTTTAGTTGCCAATTCTGAAAATAATTTCTGCTTTGTGGCACTAGAAACAATTGTTGAAGAGACTGATTATGAGGGAGTGGTGTCTATGTCTGAAAATGTGACTAATGATGTTGTTTATGAAGTTGTTTCAGCTGAAGAATCTGAAGTAGAGGTTGTGAATCTCTCAGACCCATGGGGTACTGATGACTGTGATTGCCAGTGTAACTGTGCCTTGATGGCTGCTGTTAAGGTATCACCTCAAATCTTAAGTGACTTGTGCTCAGATAAATGTATCATTGCATTTGCTAAGATAAAAGAGGTGAATGAAAACTTTAGAAAGAAAATTTTGGAAGATGAAATTCAGTTTGAAAAACTCATTAAAGAGTTAAAATCAAAAATAACTGAAAGAGAATCTGAAATCAATAGTTTAAAACATGAAGCAAGCATACCAAAGACCAGCTTCAAACTATGATAACCAAATATCATTGTTTTAAAAAGGAGCTTGAGTCCACCCAAGTTGAATGCCAGAAATGGGTGGAATCATCTAAAGGTTTTGAGATGATTGTTAACCAACAATCTAAAAGTCATGTGAAATTTGGCTTTGGTTTTAAAGAAACCACTGCTCAAAGTTTACAAACCACTGACAAAAAGGAACCACAGTTGGTTGAAATCATCCCAACAAATTCAAAAGGTCAAGAAATCAAGGTTACTGAACCCAATGGCAAGAAAATCATTCTTGAAAAGTTGGAAGGTACACCCTCATTTGATGAGATTGAAAAATATCAATTCAAACCAACCTGGTCAGATGAGTGTGATGTCCTTGAAAATTTTCAACCAATGACCTTCAAAACCCCTGATAGTAAAAAGGCACACAGGCCAAAATCATTCCCTTGAAAGATCTTCCAACAGATGATCAAACATCTGTTGAAAAGAAGAAAGGAAAAGGGAAATCCAAAGATAACTTGTTTTGTGATTTTTGTGAAAAGAAGAATCATGTTACCAAAAATTGTTTTCTTCTAAAAGCATATGATATCAACAAAGGAACAAGTTTAAGTGATTCGAAAACCAATGAATGTTTAATTTGTAAGAAAAAAAATCACAAAACAAAAGAGTGCCTGTATCTCAAAAATTTTGATGAAAAAATAAAAGAGTACAAGGCTAAAACTCTTGAAAGTCAAGTGGTGAGTACTTCAAAAGGAAAACCCAAACAGACTTTTGAACCAGTCCAAACAGCTGTTACCAAAGGTCTGAGCAAAAACTCTGCTCCCAGAGATGTTCAGGTAACAAATGTTCCACCAGTTATCAGATTTCCAAGAGGATATGGACAACCAACTTGTCATCGTCTGCCACATGTTTATGAAGAGCCCAAAAGGCCTTCAAAACCTAAAGTGAACAGACATCCTCATGGTTATCAACATCTGACAGGAAATGATCAAACATCTGCTGGACCAAGTGTTGACATACAAGCACTGGCAAATGGTCAACAACAGCTGTTGAACTTAGTTCAAAAGCTAGTTCAAACCACTGATCATTCTCCAAAACTTAAGGCTGAAACATCTGAGAACCCATCCAAAGCCAATTTGGCTTTGGACACTCACCAAAACTAAAATCTTTACTGATGTGCAGGGAGCTTCTGCTTGCATAGATAGTTTATGGTATGTAAATAGTGGAGGCTCCAGGCACATGACAGGATGTAGAGCCCTTCTTCTGGACTTTCTTGCACATGGAGGGGGTGATATATCCTTTGGTAATGATTCTAAAGGTAAAGTGTTGGGTTCTGGAACTGTTCAAGCAGGGAGACTAAAGTTTGAAAATGTTAATCTAATTGACAATCTAAAGTTTAATCTATTTAGTGTATCACAAATGAGTGACAAAGGATATGGGTCATTCTTCACTAAGAAAACATGTAAGATTGTTGGACCAGAAGTGGTTGAAAAGATTAACACCATCATTGCTGAGAGTAAAGCACAACTTGTTGCTCATAGAAGTGGCAATGTGTATGTAGTTGATATGTTGAAGGATAATCATATGGCAAATGTCTGTCTGTTCTCTGCTGCCTCTACCAAAGAGACAGAATTGTGGCATAGGAGACTGGGTCACACCAACCTTCAAACTATCAACTCTCTCTAAACAAAACCTTGTCAGAGGTTTGCCACCAAAAGAATTCAAATGTGATGAGCATTGTGTTTCCTGCCTAAAAGGAAAACAACACAAAAGCTCTTACAAATCCATTGATGAGTCCAAAACCAGTCAATGTTTACAATTGTTGCACATGGACTTGTTTGGCCTAGTTAAAATCATGAGTCTAAGAAGAAAGAGATTTTGTCTTGTCATAGTTGATGATTTTTCTAGGTTTACATGGACTTACTTTTTACACTCTAAGGATGAGACTGCAGGTATCTTGAAGGACTTTGTCACCAAAGCTGAAAAACAATATGACTTGCCAGCAAAAGTCTTTAGAAGTGACAATGGGACAAAATTTAAAAATAAGGAGCTGGATGATTTCTGTGTGTCAAAAGGGATTGTAAGGCAGTACAGTATCCCAAGAACACCAGAGCAAAATGGGGTGGTTGAGAGAAAGAACAGAACTCTTATTGAGGCTGCAAGAACAATGCTAGCTGTTAGGATCCGAGTTCTGTCTGTTTTGATTGTTTAGATAAGTATTAAACAAGTGAAGTGAAATATAAATGGAAAGTGCAGCGGAATAAACTATAAATCAAAACATGGAGAATAATTGTTTTTAATCGAATGCTTTCATTAAGTTGAAAGATTACAATCGTACAAATAAACTCCCCCTCAGCCTGATCACTCAGAGAATGTTTGTCTTAAGAGAATGACGAGTGATGAATAGAATAGAGCAGTACATTTACTGTTCTATTTATAGACTAAACTAAACCTCTGATGATCACTGCTGACGTCACCTAAGACAGCGACCTCTAACTGACTAACAACTTCTAAGATCTGCTAACTATAACTACTGTTACATTGAAAACTCTGTTAATACAAAACACTGCAAAGTAAAGCTCTGATGGTCTCTATCATCTGTTGAACCAAAGTGCTGTTGGTTCAACAGACCTTTGTTCTTCAGTACTTGATCAGCAGTTGTTTCTTCATCAGACCTTTGTTCATCAGACGTTTGTTCAGCAGACCTTTCAGCAGCAGCAGTTGTCTTTATCAGATGTTTGGTGTAGCAGTTGTTAGGGTCAACAGTCTTTTGGGGAAAGCTTCTTTGTAACAACTGTTTTATTCAAAGGATCAAAAGATAGAATATTTTGGCTTTCTAATCATCTGTTCTTCTCCAGGTCAGCAGACCCAACAATCTCCCCCTAGAACAGATGATGCCAAACCTCAGCTTTATTCTTGATCTTTATTCCTCATCAGACTTTCTCTTATTTGGCCTTTGAGTTGTAATTCAAAGCTCAAAGAGAAGAGGTCTTCAGCATCTCTTTACAGCTCTAAATTCAGCAGTGTTTGAAGATCTTCAGCACACAGGCCATGTGAATCATCCATACTGAGCTTCCGAATCTTTCCATCTGATCTGAGCAAGGTCAATTCATGGGTGTCTTTATTAGACTTCCATTTTAGAATTTTAGAATCAGAGGAATGGCTGGGATGCATCTTTATTTTTGATGAGTTTGGAGATGGAGGTCTTCCTATGAGTTCTCTGAGTCTCTCTGTGGTTGGATAAGAGAAATATCGAATCTGGTTCATGAGACCCTCTTTTACAAATGTATCAGCAAACTGTTTTTGTTCTTCTTTAGTCATCTCCTTCTGCTTTTTGAACTGTCTTCTTGCAGCAATAGAGAGATCAGAAGTTTCCAGTAGGCTGTCAAGAGTAAAGGCCTGTAGAGGTCTCTTAGGCTCATCATCATAGATGGGTTTTCTTGGTAAGGTAGGGTCTGTCTTTCTATTCTCTTCCAGTTTCTTGTAAGTTTCAATCAATATGACTTCAGACCATCTAGCCACAGATCTCATCTCTCCATATTTGGCAGCTACTATCTCTTGTCTCATCCTTCTAAACTTGAGAGCTCTAGCTTGATCTCTCATTTTGCTGAAATCAGGGGCAGATACCTTTGATGGAGGATTCTTGGCCATGTTTTCAATCCTGATTAATTCTTCTCTAAGTGCATGGGTGGTCCAGCCTGCAAACTATTTCTTGTTTGCTTTGTAAGGCATGGTGGCCAAGATCTGTTCTAGAAGAGAATCCCTAACCTCCTTTTCCATATCTTTGCTGAGAGGCATGGAGGACATGGAGTTGCTCAGAGTCTTAGCAAAATCCTCAATCCTTCTCAATTTCTTAAGCTCTGCTGAATGGATGCCCTGAGCACTCCTGTCATCCTTCCCTTTGCACTTCTCTTTAATGATGGCATCTGCCTGTTCACCCTTGTACTTCAGATAGGTATCAATGTTGAGAGGAACAGGAAAATCTTTAAGAGAAGGGAAGGATCTTTCTGATGGCTGATTAGTATTGTAGAAGGATTGAAGTTCCCCCTTGAGTAAATCAAGTTCAAGGGGATACTTCTCAGCCAATGGTGTGATGGTTGGTGGTGGTCTATGTGATCTGAACTGTGAAGTGTGAGGTGAGTATGATGAGAGTGGAATGGCTGGGACGGGTGTGGATTGTGTGACTGGGGTGTTAGGTGGTGTGGTATGAATGTTTTCATCTTGCACAACAAAGGTAGATTTCCTTTTTCTGCTATACAAGATCTTTGGTGAAGGTGAAGAAGAAGTAGTGGTTGGGTTAACCTCTGTTGGTCCTTTTGTAGAACCAGCAGATGTTTGGGTTTTTGGTTGTGTTGTGGTAGGTTTAGTAGTTGATTGTGTAGTGGTTGGTTTGGTGGTTGATTGTGTGGTGATTGGTTTGGTTGGAACATGTGTTTTGCTGGCAGTGGTTTTGGTTTCAGTTGTTTTGGTAGCAGTGGTTGTGGTGGCAGTGGTTTTGGTGGCAGTGGTTGTGGTAACAGGGGTTTCAGCATCAGTGGTTTCAGAAGATAGTTTAGAAGGTGGTTTCCTTGTATGTTTTGCTGAGATTTTCTTTCTTTTTGAGGAACTCACATCTTCTACTTCTTGCTGTTGTTCCTTCTTGAGCTGAATTAACCTCTCTGCTTTAACTTCCAAGGTGTCAGCCCTTTTAAGCTTGTCTTCAGCAGCCTTATCAGCCGTTTCATTGGCAGAGGTATCAACTTCCTTTGCTTTGCTGGTTTTGGCTGGTTCAGTAGCAGGGGTTTGAGCATTTGGTTGTTGTTGTTGTTGTTTTTGTGGTGCTGATTTGGTAGACTCTAGTTTGTCAGCAGTTGGCTTACGCTTTTGAGAGGGTGGAGCACCAAATGGATTTAGTTTTGGCAGCCTATCTCTGCCACTCTCCCCCTTTTTGGCATCATCAGCTGTGAATTCATCATCATCTTCATCTCTGAGGATTGTGGTAGGGGCAGAGCCAGTAGTCTTCAGCAAATGGTCTTTGATCACCTTGATATCAGCCTTGGTGTCATTAAACCTGGCATCCACCATATTTCTGATCAAAGGTCATGTAGGTCTCTTGTGTCTGATCTGCTAATTTTCTGTGAGCTATGATGATGGGGGAAACAGATTTCCATAGCTCATTAGCAATATCAGAGGTGGATGGTTGACTCTTTGTAAAGTTTGCCAAGGTTTCCAATATTGACTTGACATCAGTTTTGATATCAGCAACAGAGGTTTCAATGGTTTGAACTCTATCCGTCAATTCTTGTAGTTTTAATCCATCACCTAAGTTAATAGGATCATCTGAATTACCACCAGTGGTAGTTTTACCTGGTTCAGTCCTAGGAGGTGAGTCCATGGAATGAGAACCAGATGCCCCTTGGTCTTGGTTCTGGGGACTTCCAACTGATTTTGGGGACACAATTGTGGCCTCATCAGTTGTTGCCTTCAAGGAAGTCTTAGCTATGTAACCACTGTGCTGTTGTGAGACAATGGTCTCTACATCAGTAGTGGCTGCTTCACTTGAAAACTCACCAAGAGTTACATTTAACTCTGGGAGTGTAACCTCCTCATCTGTTTGTGGGTTGACAGATTGACTTTTCTCAGGCCCAGTCACTTGTGGCGGTATACTCTCTGTGACAGGTGAGGGAGAGGAACTGGGATTAGCCTGAGTTTTGTCAATTGCCTCAAACAGAGGTTGCATGGTTTGTGGAACATGTGGTGGTGATGTTGGAGGAGTAAGGAGAGAATTAGCCCTGGGAGATGGACTTGTAAACATATGGTCAAGTGACTCATATGCCTCAGTATGTGGTTCCCTTTGGCTTACAATAAGATCCTTTTGTGAGGATTCTTGAGGAGTTTGTTTGGGTTGAGATATCTCCAACTGTTGTGAGGAAGTAACAACAGTGGTTTCAGGTTGCTTTGGTGATGCAACAGGGTTAGCTTCTGGTATCTCATCTTCCAGAAGTCCCTTTTTGGGTGTGGAGGTGGTTTTTGAAGATGGACGTTTTCTTTTGGTGGCTGGTGTGGGTTTCACAGCACTGGATGAAGTGCCATGATCACCAGGAGCAGTAGGCTAAAAAACAGAGGTTTGAACAACAGTTGTTGTCTTTGACCTCTTTGTTTGTGTTTTTGAAACTTTTGACACTTTTGACACTTTTTCTTGGGTTGAAGAACCCAACATTCTTGTGAAAGTTTCATCAGTTAGACTTTTCATTTTAAAAGACTCACCCTTTTGAAAATCATTTGCTGGTAAAACCATTTGAAGGATTACACTTAAATTCTTGGGTAGAGTAGAAAAGCATTGTTTGAGCCAGATTTTATGGCTTTCACATTTGAAACCAAGTCGAGTAGAAAAGCATTGTTTGAGCCAGATTTTATGGCTTTCACATTTGAAACCAAGTCCAAAAACAATCCCTGGGAAAGATTGAAGTCAGAGTCTGACAATATAGCATACCCTAAGTATTGAATCCTTAATGGGATTTCATTAAAGGATGTGGTCTTAGCCGAGGCACAGAGAAGGAGAGTATGGAAGAAAAATTTCATGACTGGAGGAAAAAACTTTTTGAATAATGTTGATCCAGTCATCTGAGCATCATACCCTCTTTCCTGAAACTCTGTGTGAAGCTCTGTTTTAGGAAAAGATTCCATACCTGACAGGTCATTGAGGGAGAAGGTTGTGGATATGAGTTCAGGTGTAATGGCGATGCTGCTGGCTCCAATTTTTGAAATAATGGAAGTAGGCTTTTTGTCTTGAAACAAGACTTCAGCATTAGCCCAAAATTCTTGGAGTGTTTCGAGATGGATGGGAGCATCAGCAGTTAGTATGTTTTTGTATTTTGAGTTGGTAATGATGTCAATGGTGGAATGGAATGGAACGTTATCTTCTGTTTTAACCAGATATGGAAGGAAATTGTGGGTGGCTTTTGTTTGAAGATCCATTGTAATGGATTTCGAGTGTGAAAGGACTGAACTTTGATTGATTGGGGGTTTGAGGAAGACGAAGGCGGTTTTAGTATTTTGAATACAATGAGACAGTAAAACTGCTGTTGGGGGAAAAACAGGGTTTTATAGCCTCTGGTGAAACCGCTGATGTGGCAAAACTCTGCTTTTGAGAGCAGACGTGGCAAACATCTGATGGTTTAAACATCTGGTGGCATACAACTGTTTTGGTAAACGTCTGTTGCGAACCTCTGTTGTTTAACCAAAAGACTGATGGAGTAACAGTTGTTTTATCTGATCAGATGTTTGAAACAGATTTTTCAACCAAAAGTGGATTGAATGAAACAGTGGTTGTTTTATCTGATCAGTGGTTTAAAACAGATTTTTCAACCAAAAGAGCTATTTTTAAGGAAAATTTGATTTTCTGAAAACATTTTAATGTTTTTATTGAAAACATTTTTGTTGTTTTAATCCATGTTTAACATTCCAATTCGAGAGATCAGATTTGTGAAGGTAGATGTGTCTAAAGCTTTTGTCAACACATCTGCCAACTGATCCTCTGTTGGAACATGGTGCAGAGTAATCAAACCTTTTTCATAGCTATCTCTGACAAAATGATGTCTGATGTCTATGTGCTTGGTGGTTGAATGAGAGACTGGATTCTTGATGATATTTTCAGCAGCTTGACTATCCAACATGAGTGGAGTCCTCAGTGCAGTTATCCCAAAATCCAGTAGTTGATTTTGAAGCCACATGAGTTGGGCTGTACAGCTTGCAGCAGCAATGTACTCAGCCTCAGCTGTTGAAGTTGAAACAGCTGCTTGCTTTTTGCTTTGCCAGGAGACTAAGGCATTCCCTAGAAACTGGCACCCTCCAGATGTGGACTTCCTTGTGGTGTGGCAGCCAGCAAAATCACTGTCTGAATAACCTGAAAGCTCAATGTTTCCATTAGCAGGATACCAGATACCAAGTGTGGGAGCACCTTTTAGGTATCTGAATATCCTTTTCACAGCAATAAGGTTTTGACTTTCTAGGTGAAGCCTGGGATCTTGCACAAACACAGGTTGCAAACATAATGTCTGGCCTGGATGCTGTTAAGTACAATAAAGACCCAATCATGCATCTGTAGTGTGTTTGATCAACCAGTTCATCTTTGTCATCATCAGTGAGTGGCTTGACTGTGCTCATGGGTGTACTACATGGCTTACAATCATTCATCTCAAATTTTGTTTTGATGAATGAATGTGCCATTTTGCAGCTGCTTCACTTGAAGACCAAGGAAGCACTGAAGCTCACCCATAGCACTCATTTCAAACTCTGCTGTCATGAGTTCCCTAAACTCCTCACACATTTTGTTACATGTGGATCCAAAAATGATATCATCCACATATATTTGAACAATCATTAAATCTTTTCCTTTCCATTTTAAAAATAAGGTTTTATCAATTTTACCTCTTGTGAAACCAATGGATAAGAGAAAAGTGGAGAGAGTTTCATACCAGGCTCTTGGTGCTTGTTTCAGTCCATACAAGGCTTTATTAAGCTTGTAGACATACTCAGGATGGAATGTGTCTTCAAATCCAGGTGGTTGACATACATAGACCTCCTCCTGAATTTTGCCATATAGGAAGGCACATTTGATGTCCATCTGATACACCTTGATGTTGTGGTTGACAGCAAAGGCTAGGAACAGTCTGATAGCTTCTAACCTTTCTACAGGGGCAAAGGTTTCATCATAGTCTATTCCTTCTTCTTGTCTGAAGCCTTGAACCACTAACCTGGCCTTTTTCTTGACAACTATACCCCTTTCATCAGTTTTGTTTTTGAAGACCCACTTTGTGCCAATTGGACAAACATCCTTAGGCAGTGGTACAAGTTCCCATACTTGTTGTCTTTTGAACTGAAGGAGCTCTTCTTGCATGGCTTCCACCCAACTGTAGTCTTTCAGTGCCTCTTGGTACTTGACAGGTTGTGTGAGGGAAAGAAAGCCTGCAAAAAGACGGATATTGGAGGATTGGCTCCTTGTGAGCATACCTTCTCTGATGTTGCCAATGATTTGGTCTGGTGGATGAGCTCTTAGGTAGATTAGATCTCCCTGATATGGTATAATGGCATTTTGAGGTGAAGGACAGAGGTTTGGTGACTCTGTTGACATAACATCTGTTTGCACTTTTGTAGTGTCAACAGATGTTTGGAATGGAGGTGGAGGAATGGGTCCAAGTGGTGTAAAATTGGACTGACTTTTGTCAACAGATGTTTGACTGTTGTCAACAGATGATTGACTTTTGTCAACAGATGATTGAGCAGTGGATAAAATGGGTGAATCAGTGGTTTGGGGATAGGACTGGCCAACAGTGGCTGACTCAGTTGTGACAGAGTTTTGACAGTTGTTTTGAACTACTGCTTCCTCTGATACAGGATAGACTTTGAAGTGATCTGGAATCACAACATCCATTCTGTAGTCTTGTTGTGGAGATTGTGGAGTACCTGCACTGTTAGTTTTCACAGTAATATCTTCAAATTTGAATTTATCCAAATCAAATAGCTCAGCAGGGTTTGCTGGGATTTTTAAAGATGAAAGTTCATTGAACTTCACATTCAGAGTTTCTTCTATTGTGTTGGTCCTTGTGTTAAACACTTTATAGGCCTTGGCAGTAAAAGAATACCCCAGAAAATATCCACAATCTACTTTGGCTGCAAATTTTGAAATGGAATCTTTAAGATTTAAAATGAAACATGGGCAGCCAAAGACTTTGAAAAATGAGATCAGTGGTTTGATTTTGAAAAAAAATTCATAAGCAGTCTTTTGATGTCTTGGGTTGATTAAAACTCTGTTTTGAACATAGCAAGCAGTGTTTACAGCTTCTGCCCAGAAGGACAGTGGCAAACCAGAATCTGCTAACATTGTTCTTGCAGCTTCAATGAGAGTTCTGTTCTTTCTCTCAACCACCCCATTTTGCTCTAGTGTTCTTGGGATACTGTACAGCCTTACAATCCCTTTTGACACACAGAAATCATCCAACTCCTTATTTTTAAACTTTGTTCCATTGTCACTTCTAAAGACTTTTACTGGCAAGTCATATTGTTTTTCAACTTTGGTGACAAAGTCCTTCAAAATAACTGCAGTCTCATCCTTAGAATGTAAAAAGTAAGTCCATGTAAACCTAGAAAAATCATCAACTATGACAAGACAAAATCTCTTTCTTCTTAGACTCATGATTTTAACTGGGCTAAACAAGTCCATGTGCAACAATTGTAAACTCTGACTAGTTTTGGACTCATCAATTGATTTGTAAGAGCTTTTATGTTGTTTTCCTTTTAGACAGGAAACACAATGCTCATCACATTTGAATTCTTTTGATGGCAAACCTCTGACAAGGTTTTGTTTGGAGAGAGAGTTGATTGTTTGAAGGTTGGTGTGACCAAGTCTCCTATGCCACAATTCTGTCTCTTTGGTAGAGGCAGCAGAGAATAGACAGACATTTGCCATAGGGTTATCCTTCAACATATCAACTACATACACATTGCCACTTCTATGAGCAACAAGTTGTGCTTTGCTCTCAGCAATGATGGTGTTAATCTTTTCAACAGCCTCTGGGCCAACAATCTTACATGTTTTCTTAGTGAAGAATGACCCATATCCTTTGTCACTCATTTGAGATACACTAAGTAAATTAAATTTTAGATTGTCTATCAGATTAACATTTTCAAACTTAAGCGTCCCTGCTTGGACAGTTCCAGAACCCAACACTTTACCTTTAGAATCATTACCAAAGGATATATCACCCCCTCCATGTGCAAGAAAGTCCAGAAGAAGGGCTCTACATCCTGTCATGTGCCTGGAACCTCCACTATCTACATACCATAAACTATTTAAGCAAGCAGAAGCTCCCTGCACATCATTAAAGAGTTTAGTTTTGGTGAGTGTCCAAAGCCAAATTGGCTTTGGATGGGTTCTTAGATGTCTCAGCCTTAAGTTGAGGAGAGTGATCAGTGGTTTGAACTAGTTTTTAGACTAGGTTCAACAACTGTAGTTGACCATTTGCCAGTGCTTGTATGTCAACACTTAGTCCAACAGATGTTTGATCACTTCCTGTCAGATGTTGAAAACCATGAGGATGTCTGTTCACTTTTGGTTTAGAAGGCCTTTTGGGCTCTTCATAAACATGTGGCAGACGATGACAAGTGGGTTGTCCATATCCTCTTGGTAGTCTGGTAGCTGGTGGAACATCTGTTAGCTGAACATCTCTGGGAGCAGAGTTTATGTTCAGACCTTTGGTAACAGCTGTTTGGACTGGTTCAAAAGTCTGTTTGGGTTTTCCTTTTGGAGTACTTACCACTTGACTTTCAAGAGTTTTAGCCTTGTACTCTTTTATCTTTTCATCAAAATTTTTGAGATACATGCACTCTTTTGTTTTGTGATTCTTTTTCTTACAGATTGAACACTCATTGGTTTTAGAATCATTTAAACTTGTTGCTTTGTTGATATCATATGCTTTTAGAAGAAAACAGTTTTTGGTGACATGGTTCTTCTTTTCACAAAAATCACAAAACAAGTTATCTTTGGCTTTCCCTTTTCCTTTCTTCTTTTCAACAGATGTTTGATCATCTGTTGGAAGATCTCTCAAAGGGATGACTTTGGCCTGTGGTGCCATTTTACCATCAGGGGTTTTGAAGGTCATTGGTTTAAAATTTTCAAGGACTTCACACTCATCTGACCAGGTTGGTTTGAATTGATATTTTTCAATTTCATCAAATGAGGGTGTACCTTCCAACTTTTCAAGAATGATTTTCTTGCCATTGGGTTCAGTAACCTTGATTTCTTGACCTTTTGAATTGGTGGGGATGATTTCAACCAACTGTGGTTCCTTTTTGTCAGTGGTTTGTGAACTTTGAGCAGTGGTTTCTTGATAACCAAAGCCAAATTTCACATGACTTTTAGATTGTTGGTTGACAATCATCTCAAAACCTTTTGATGATTCCACCCATTTCTGACATTCAACCTGGGTGGACTCAAGCTCCTTTTTACAACTATGATATTTGGTTATCATAGTCTGAAGCTGGTCTTTGGTTATGCTAGCTTCATGTTTTAAACTGCTGATTTCAGATTCCTTTTCAGTTATTTTTTATTTTAACTCTTTAGTGAGTTTTTCAAACTGAATTTCATCTTCCAAAATTTTCTTTCTAAAGTTTTCATTCACCTCTTTTATCTTAGCAAATGCCACAATACATTTGTCTGAGCACAAGTCATTTAAGATTTGAGGAGATACCTTAGCAGCAGCCATCAAGGCACAGTTACACTGGCAATCACAATCATCACTACCCCAGGGGTCTAAGAGATTTACAACCTCCACTTCCGATTCTTCAGCTGAAACAACTTCATCAACAACACCATTAGTCACATTTTCAGACATAGACACCACTCCCTCAGAATCAGTCTCTTCAACAATTGTTTCTAGTGCCATAAAGCAACAATTATTTTCAGAATTGGCAACTAAAGCAATGTTATCATCTGTTATCTCATCTGGTAGACTGATCCAATCAACAAAGCCTTGAGTGAAGAAACTCTGTTGACCTTGTTGACTGGTCTCTGCAGGAGCAGAGGATGGAGCAGCAGTCATTGGCACTTGTGCCTGAGTAACAGGTGTTTGGACATAGTGATACTGAGGAACAGTGGTTTGAACATAGTGCACAGGAACAGTGGTTTGGGTCTGTGCAAAGTGAGCAGTGTTTTGCACATTTGGTACAGGGTTGGTTTGATAAGTGTTGGTCTGAGGCCTTTGGTTTGGATAGGTAATCATAGGTGTACCATTTTGACTCCTACATTCCCTAGCAAAGTGACCCATTCTATGACACTTGTAACACTTGATCTTTGATTTATCCAACCCCACCTTTGACCCACCATGTAAACCTGGGTACCTCCTGCCAGTTTTCTTATAGAAGTTATTTGTTCTAATACTGAGCAGGGCAACCTGATGCAAGATGTCCATTTCTTCTAAGTCCAAAGGGTCAATATATTGAAGGTCATTGTACACAAAAGATGAATTATCAGAAGCCTGGATATCACCACTAGCTGCAAAAGCATAGTTGGGTGATGAGTAAGAATCATTGTTAAAACCAGTGGTTATGTCAATATAATGATCATAACTCTGATCCTTACTACTTCCAGAACCCTCCTCTTGGCCCAAAGTGCTGTATTCCCAAATACATAGTCATCAGACACTTTTCCAGAGTCCTGGAGCTTCTTTTTCTGGTTAAGCTCCCTCTCATAAGTCAGGAGCTTACCATGAAGCTGGGTCAGGGTCAGGTCTTTGAATCCGATAGAGTTTCTCATGACTATAGCTATAGTGTCCCATTTGTCCTGAAGTGATCTAAGAAACCTATGATTCAAGGTTGAATTAGGAAAAGTTAGACCAACCAGTTTTAGTTCACTAATCAGACAATTAAACCTTTCAAACTGTTGTGTTAACGACTCCCCTTTTATGTGACTAAACGTTTCATATTTTTGGTTAAGTATTTCACGGTTGTTTTCAATCACATCTTCAGTTCCCCCGAACTGCTCTTTGAGAGCATCCCACAATTCTTTAGCACTATTGCAGTGCAAGAGTCCGGCATAGATATCATTCGGCAGTGCCATGGCTACTATGTTGAAAGCCTTGGCATCTAGCTCGATTTTTTTTAAATCTTGCTCTGAGTAGTTCTCAACACTCTTTGGTACTTGGATCTTTGGATCCTCGGCACTCGGTACCATTGGAACATGTGGTCCAAATACTACCGATTTCCAGCACCCTGTGTTCTGTTGTGCTAACACATGAGCCACCCGACGCTGCCAGATGTTGTATTCTGACCTGACAAGCATCGGAGGCTTGTTGCTAGTGCCAGTGTTGTGTGGATCTTGATTAAGTGAAGTCATTCTCTGATTTTTCAAAAACAAAGTCTGTTTACTAACTGTTGAAACAAAAATAAACTATTACTCTGTTTTTAATCCGACAAACAAACGATATCAATAATTGTGAGCTGATCTGTTTATATTAAATTGATTGGTTAGATCGAATTTAATTGACCAAGCTCTGATACCAATTGTAAGGATCTGAGTTCTGTCTGTTTTGATTGTTTAGATAAGTATGAAACAAGTGAAGTGAAATATAAATGGAAAGTGCAGCGGAATAAACTATAAATCAAAACATGGAGAATAATTGTTTTTAATCGAATGCTTTCATTAAGTTGAAAGATTACAATCGTACAAATAAACTCCCCCTCAGCCTGATCACTCAGAGAATGTTTGTCTTAAGAGAATGACGAGTGATGAATAGAACAGTACATTCACTGTTCTATTTATAGACTAAACTAAACCTCTGATGATCACTGCTGACGTCACCTAAGACAGCGACCTCTAACTGACTAACAACTTCTAACATCTGCTAACTATAACTACTGTTACATTGAAAACTCTGTTAATACAAAACACTGCAAAGTAAAGCTCTGATGATCTCTATCATCTGTTGAACCAAAGTGCTGTTGGTTCAACAGACCTTTGTTCTTCAGTACTTGATCAGCAGTTGTTTCTTCATCAGACCTTTGTTCATCAGACGTTTGTTCAGCAGACCTTTCATCAACAGCAGTTGTCTTTATCAGATGTTTGGTGTAGCAGTTGTTAGGGTCAACAGTCTTTTGGGGAAAGCTTCTTTGTAACAACTGTTTTATTCAAAGGATCAAAAGATAGAATATTTTGGCTTTCTAATCATCTGTTCTTCTCCAGGTCAGCAGACCTAACACTAGCAGATTCTGGTTTCCCTCTGTCCTTCTGGGCAGAAGCTGTAAACACTGCTTGCTATGTTCAAAACAGAGTTTTGATCAACCTAAGACATCAAAAAAACTGCTTATGAAATTTTGTTCAAAATCAAACCATTAATATCATTTTTCAAAATCTTAGGCTGCCCATGTTTCATTTTAAATCTAAAAGATTCCATTTCAAAATTTGCAGCCAAAGTAGATTGTGGATATTTTCTGGGATATTCTTCTACTGCCAAGGCCTATAAAGTGTTTAACACAAGGACCAAGACAATAGAAGAAACTCTGAATGTTAAGTTCAATGAACTTTCATCCTTAAAAACCCCAGCAAATCCTGCTGAGTTGTTTGATTTAGATAAATTCAAATTTGAAGATATTACTGTCAAACCTAACAGTGCAGGTATCTCACAATCTCTACAACAAGACTATAGAACAGATGTTGTGATTTCAAATCACTGTCAAGTCTATTCAGCTTCAGAGGAAGCAGTTGTTCAAAACAATTGTCAAAACTCTGTTACAGCTGAGTCAGCCACTGTTGGCCAGTCTTACCCTCAAACCACTGATTCACCTTTTACATCCATTGCTCAATCATCTGTTGACAAAAGTCAAATATCTGTTGACAAGAGTCAGTCCAATTTTACACCACTTGGACCCATTCCTCCACCACCATTTCAAACATCTGTTGACACTACAGAAGTGCAAACAGATGTTATGTCAACAGAGTCACCAAACCTCTGTCCTTCACCTCAAAATGCCATCATACCATATCAGGGAGATTTAATCTACCTAAGAGCTCATCCACCAGACCAAATCATTGGCAACATCAGAGAAGGTGTGCTTACTAGAAGCCAATCCTCCAATATCTGTTTTTTACAGGCTTTCTATCCCTCATACAACCTGTCAAGTACCAAGAGGCACTAAAAGACAACAGTTGGGTGGAAGCTATGCAAGAAGAGCTCCTTCAGTTTAAAAGACAACAAGTATGGGAACTTGTACCACTACCTAAGGATGTCTGTCCAATTGGCACAAAGTGGGTCTTCAAAAACAAAACTGATGAAAGGGGTATAGTTGTCAAAAATAAAGCTAGGCTAGTGGTTCAAGGCTTCAGACAAGAAGAGGGGATAGACTATGATGAAACCTTTGCTCTTGTAGCTAGGTTAGAAGCTATCAGACTTTTCTTAGCCTTTGCTGTCAACCACAACATCAAGGTGTATCAGATGGACATCAAATGTGCATTCCTATATGTCAAAATTCAGAAGGAGGTCTATGTATGTCAACCGCCTGGTTTTGAAGACACATTCCATCCTGAGTATGTCTACAAGCTTAATAAAGCCTTGTATGGACTCAAGCAAGCACCTAGAGCCTGGTATGAAACTCTTTCCACCTTTCTCTTATCCATTGGTTTCACAAGAGGTAAAATTGATAAAACCTTATTTTTAAAATGGAGAGGGAAAGATCTAATGATTGTTCAAATATATGTGGATGACATTATTTTTGGATCCACATGTAACAAAATGTGTGAAGAGTTTAGGGAACTCATGACAGCAGAGTTTGAAATGATTGCTATGGGTGAACTTCAGTGTTTCCTTGGACTCCAAGTGAAGCAGCTGCAAAATGGCACATTCATTCATCAAAACAAATATGTGAAAAACTTGTTATCTAAATTTGAGATGAATGACTATAAGCCATGTAGTACACCCATGAGTACAGTCAAGCCACTCACTATTGATGACAAGGATGAACTGGTTGATCAGACACATTACAGATGCATGATTGGGTCTTTATTGTACTTAACAACATCTAGGCCAGACATTATGTTTGCCACCTGTGTTTGTGCAAGATCCCAGGAATCACCCAGAAAATGAAACCTTATTGCTGTGAAAAGGATATTCAGATACCTAAAAGGTGCTCCCACACTTGGTATCTGGTATCCTGCTAATGGAAACATTGAGCTTTCAGGTTATTCAGATAGTGATTTTGCTGGCTGCCACACCACAAGAAAGTCTACATCAGGAGGGTGCCAGTTTCTAGGGAATGCCTTAGTTTCTTGGCAAAGCAAAAAGCAAGCAGCTATTTCAACTTCCACAGCTGAGGCTGAATACATTGCTGCTGCAAGCTGTACAGCCCAACTCATGTGGCTTCAAAATCAACTGCTGGATTTTGGGATAACTGCACTAAGGACTCCACTTATGTTGGATAGTCAAGCTGCTGAAAATATCATCAAAAATCCAGTCTCTCATTCAACCACGAAGCACATAGACATCAGACATCATTTTGTCAGAGATAGCTATGAAAAAGGTTTGATTTCTCTGCACCATGTTCCAACAGAGGATCAGTTGGCAGATGTGTTGACAAAAGCTTTAGACACATCTACCTTCACAAACTTGATCTCTAGAATTGGTATACTGAACATGGACTAAAACAACAAAAATGTTTTCAGAAAATCAATTTTCTCCTTAAAAATAGCTCTTTTGGTTGAAAAAATCTGTTTCAAACATCTGATCAGATAAAACAACCACTGTTTCATCCTATCCACTGTTGGTTGAAAAATCTATTTCAAACATCTGATCAGATAAAACAACTGTTGTTCCACATATATATATATATATATATATATATATATATATATATTTACTTATCATTAAAAAAAAACTTAAAGTGCTGATAGCATCAGTGCTTTGGTTACACAACAGCTGTTAGCAACAGACTTTTTGCAACAGCTGTATACCACCAGATGTTTAACCATCAGATGTTTGCCACGTCTGCTCTCAAAAGCAGAGTTTGGCCACATCAGCGGTTTCACCAGAGGCTATAAAACCCTGTTTTACCACAACAGCTGTTTTACTGTCTCATTGTATTCAAAATACTCAAACCGCCTTCTTTCTCCTCAAACCCTTACTCAAATTTCACTCACTCTCAAACTCGAAATCCATTACAATGGATCTTCAAACCAAAGCCACACATAATTATCTTCCATATCTGGTAAAAACAGACGACAACGTTCCATTTCATTCCACCATCGACATCATCTTAAATTCCAAATACATAACCATCCTCACTGCTGATGCTCCCATTCATCTTGAAACCCTCCAAGAATTCTGGTTAAAAGCTGAAGTCTTGCTTCAAGACAAAAAGCCTACATCCATTATTTCAAAAATTGGAGACACAAGTATCTCCATTACACCTGAATTAATATCCACAACCTTCTCCCTAAATGATTTGTCAGGTAAGGACTCTTTCCCTAAAACAGAGCTTCACACAGAGTTTCAGGAAAGAGGGTATGATGCTCAAATGACTGGGTCAACTCTTTTCAAAAAGTTTTTCCCACCAGTCATGAAATTTTTATTTCATACTCTCCTTCTCTGTGTCTCAGCTAAGACCACATCCTTTAATGAAATCCCATTAAGGATTCAGTACTAAGGGTATGCTATGTTGTCAGACTCTGACTTCAATCTATCCCAGGGCCTGTTTATGGACTTAGTTTCAAATGTGAAAGCCATAAAATCTGGATCAAACAATGCTTTTCTGCTTTACCCACGAATTCTAAGTGTAATCCTTCAAAAGGTTTTACCAGAAAAAGATTTTCAAAAGGGTGAGTCTTTTCAAATGAAAAGTTTAACTGATTAAACTTTCACAAGAATGCTGGGTTCTACTACCCAAGAAAAGGTGTCAAAAGTGTCCAAAGTTTCTAAAACACAAACAAAGAGGACCAAGACAACAACTGTTGTTCAAACCTCTGTTGTTGAGCCCACTGCTCCTGGTGATCATGGCACTACATCCAGTGCTGTGAAACCCACACCAGCCACATCCAAAAGAAAACCTCCATCCACAAAAACCACCTCCACACCAAAAATGGACTTCTGGAAGATGAGATACCAGAAGAAAACCCTGTTTCAACACAAAAGCAACCAGAAACCACTGTTGTTACTTCCTCACAACAGTTGGATACATCTCAACCTAAACAAACTCCTCATGCATCCTCACAAAAGGATCATGTTGTAAGCCAAAGGGAACCACATAATGAAGCATATGAGTCACTTGACCATATGTTCACAAGCCCCTCTCCCAAGGCTAATTCTCTTCTCACTCCTCCACCTTCACCACCACATGTCCCTCAAACTATGCAACCTCTATTTGAGGCTATTGATAAAACTCAGGACAATCCCTGTTCCTCTCCTTCACCCATTAATGATAGTATACCTCCACAAGTGACTGGGACTGAGGAAAATCAATCAGCTAACCAACAAACAGAAGAGGAGGTTATACTCCCAGAGTTCAATGCAACTCTAGGTGAGTTTTCAAGAGAAGCAGCCACTACTGATGTAGAGACCATTGTCTCACAACAGGACAGTGGTTACATAACTAAGACTTCCTTGAAGGCAACAACTGATGAGGCCACAATTGTGTCCCCAAAATCAGTTGGAAGTTCCCAGAACCAAGACCAAGGGGCATCTGGTTCTCATTCCTTGGACTCACCTCCTAGGACTGAACCAGTTAAAACTACCACTGGTAGGAATTCAGATGATCCTATTAACTTAGGTGATGGATTAAAATACCAAGAATTGACGGATAGAGTCGAGTCCATTGAAACCTCTGTTGCTGATATCAAATCTGATGTCAAGTCAATTTTGGAATCCTTGGCTACTCTCTCCAAGAGTCAACCATCCAGAGCTGATATTGCTGGTGAGCTATGGAAATTTGTTTCCCCCCATCATCATAGCTCACAGAAAACTAGCAGATCAGACTCAAGAGACCTACATGCAAATGATCAGAAACATGGTGGATGCCAAGTTTAATGACACCAAAGCGGACATCAAAGTGATCAAGGACCACCTGCTGAAGACTACTGGCTCTGCCCCTACCACAATTCTCAGAGATGATGATGCATTTACTGCTGATGATGCCAAAAAGGGGGAGAGTGACAGAGATAGATTACTAAAGTTAGATCCCTTTGGTTGTCCACCCTCACAAAAGGGAAAATCAAAGTCTGCTAACAAACTAGAATCTACCCAAACAGCACCACAACAACAACAACAACCAAGTGTTCAAACCTCTGCTGCTACTGAAACTGTCAAGACCAGCAAAGCAAAGGAAGTTGATACCTCTGCTAATGAAAAAGCTGATAAGGCTGCTGAAGATAAGCTTAAGAGGGCTGACACTCTGGAAGTTAAAGCAGAAAGGTTGATACAGCTGAAAAAGGAACAGCAGCAAGAAGTTGAAGATGTAGGTTCCTCTAAAAGAAAGAAAATCTTTGCTAAACATACCAGAAAACCACCATATAAACTGACTGCTGAAACCACTGCTGCCAAAACCACTGCCACCAAAACCACTGCTACCAAAACCACTGCCACCAAAACCACTGCCACTAAAACATCTGATACCACCACAACCACCAAACCAGCCACCGAACCTACTACTACACCCACTTCACAACCAAAATCCCAAACAACTGCTGGTTCTACAAAAGAACCAACAGAGGTTAACATAACCACTGCTACAACATCACCATCACCAAAAATCTTGTACAGCAGAAAGAGAAAATCCACTTTTGTTGTACAAGATGAAAACATTCACACTACACCACCTAATACCCCACTCACACAATCTACACCCTTAAATGCCATTCCACTTTCATCATTCTCACCACACACCTCACAATTCAAATCACATAGACCACCACCAACCATCACACCATTGGCTGAGAAGTATCCTCTTGAACTTGATCTACTCAAGGGGGAACTACAATCCTTCTATAATACTGATCAGCCATCAGAAAGATCTTTCCCATCTCTTCCAAATTTTCCTGTTCCCTTAAACATGGATACTTATCTGAAATACAAGGCTGAACAGGCAGATGCCATTATCAAAGAGAAATGCAAAGGGAAAGATGACAGGAGTGCTCAGGGCATCCATTCAGCAGAGCTTAGCAAATTGAGAAGCATTGAAGATTTTGCTAAGACCCTGAGCAACTCAATGTCTTCCATGCCTCTCAGCAGTGACTTGGAAAGGGAGGTCAGGGATTCACTTCTTGAACAAATCTTGGCAACCATGCCTTATAAAGCAAACAAGAAACAGTTTGCAGGCTGGACCACTCATGCTCTCAGAGAAGAACTAATAAGAATTGAGGACATGGCTAAGAATCCTCCATCAAAGGTCTCTGCCCCAGACTTCAGCAAAGGCAGAGATCCAGCCAGAGCCTTAAAGTTCAAAAGAATGAGACAAGAGATTGTGGCTGCTGATTATGGAGAGATGAAGTCTGTTGCAAGATGGTCTGAGCTGAGATTGGTTGAAACTTATAAAAAGTTAGAAGAAAACAGGAAGAAAGACCCTACCTTGCTTAGAAAACCTGTCTATGCTGATGATCCTGTGTTAAAGAGACCTCAACAGGCTTTTACCTTAGACAGCTTACTGGACACTTCTGATCTATCCATTGCTGCAAGAAGACAATCCAAAAAGCAGAAGGAAATGTCAGAAGAAGATCAGAAAAGGTTTGCTGATACTTTTGTAAAAGAGGGACTCTTCAACCAAATCCACTACTTCTCAGATCCCACCTCTGAAAGACTCAGAGAAATCATTGGAAGACCTCCTTCACCAAACTCATCCAAAATAAAGGTGCATCTCAGCCAATCCACTGATTCTAAAATTCTAAAATGGAAGGACAACAAAGACACCCATGAATTGACTCTGCTCAGATCAGATGGAAAGATTCAGAAACTTAGCATGGACGATGCTCATGGCCTGTGTGCAGAAGATGTCCAAACATTGCTGAATCTTGAGCTAGAAAGAGATGCTGAAGACCTCTTCTCGTTGAGTTTTGAGTTACAACTCAAAGGTCAAATTAGAGAAAGTCTGATGAGAAATAAAGATCAAGAATAAAGCCTAGTTTTGGCATCATCTGTTCTAGGGGGAGATTGTTGGGTCTGCTGACCTGGAGAAGAACAGATGATTAGATAGCCAAAATATTCTATTTAATTGATCCTTTGAATAATCAGTAGTTTCAAGATACTTCTCCCAAAAGACTGTTGATCCTAACAACTGCTACCCTAAACAACTGATGAAGACAACTGCTGCTGCAAAGGTCTGCTGAATAAACAACTGATGACTAAAGATCTGATGAAGAAACGACTGCTGATCAAAGTACTGAAGACTAAAGGTCTGATGGAATCAACAGCACTTTGGATCCAACAGATGATACAAGACCATCAGAGTTTTCCTCTACAGCAGTTTATCTTAGCAGTGTTTTGAATGTAACAGTAGTTGATAGTTAGCAGATGTTTTATGTTGTTATTCTGTTAGAGGTCGTTGTCTTAGGTGATGTCAGCTGAGATCATCAGAGGTTTAGATTTGTCTATAAATAGAACAGTGATTGTACTGTTCTATTCATCACTCGAATCATTCTCTTAGACAAACATTCACTGAGTGATCAGGCTGAGGGGGAGTATTTGTAATATTGTAATCTTTCAATCAATGAAAGCTTTCGATTAAAATAATTTATTCTCTTATTTTGATTTATAGTTTATCATTCCGCTGCACTTTCCATTTATATTTCACTTCATTTATTTCATTGTTCATCTAAACATATCAAAACAATCAAACTCAGATCCTAACATGTGGCAACTACTGATGAAGGCTTAATGGCTGAAGTAGGAAAACCTCAGTACCAAGACAAAGAGGTTCATGAGACTACTAGTTTGGGTCTAGCTCATAATTCAACTGATGCTGCCCTCATTGAGGACACTATCAGGGATTCAGATGATTCCATTAGTTTGGATGATGATTCACAAATTCCACAACATGAATTGACGGCTCATATTGAAGGTCCTGAATCTGATGTCTCTAAGCTCAAAGAGCTGGTCACAAAAGATCAGGTTAAAGACCACTTAAACCGTGATTCCCCTAAAGTGGCATCTTCAGTACATTCTGAAGATCACCCAAAAACACCCCCTTCACTTAAACAGCCTACCCAATTCCCTAGGCCTTCCAGCATAGACTTGAACCAACTATGCCGCCCAGATGGTCCCCTGTACCAGATAATAACCAATATCATCTCTGAGCAACTCAAAACCTTCACAACTACTTGGGAGTTGAAGACAAACGAACAATTTGAGATGCTGAATACCCAACTTGCAGAGCTGAACAAGAAGATTGATCATAACACAAGACAGCTTGCATTATTATCTGCTACACCTTCTCAATCTTTAAAGCTTCCAGAAGTGGATGAAGCCAAAAAGGGGGAGAAGATTAAGGAACCAGTTGAAGTGTCTCTTGAAGCTGAAAAGATAACTCATAGACCAGGAAAAGAGATCCTTCAAGAGTTTGGACCATCCCCAAGGCAAACTGAAGAAACTTCTGATGACTATACTCAAACTGCTGAAGACAATCCTTTAGTAGTTGTGACAAGAACCAGTCCAATTAACCCTTCAGAAGTTTTATCTTCCAAAACTGATCAAGGACAGTCTTCCAAGGCAACTGATCAAGAACCAACTCAAATTCCAAAGCCTACACATGTAACTACAACAACCATTTTAAACCTTGCTCCAATCTCAATGTCCAAAGAATATCTGGAGAAGAGTTTGAAAGAGGCTCAAAAGAAGGCTAAGGAAGACAAAGTATGGAACAGCCTGGAAGCAAGGGATGATCTAAGCTTTGAAGAAAAACTTGTTAAGTATCAAGAAAAACTTGATGAGTTAGAAGCTGAAGACAGAGCCAAAGAAGCTGCTGCTGAAGAAGACAAAAGAGCACAGCTCATGCAAATGATTATAAAGAACTCAAAGGCTAACAAGCATCTCTGAACAGACTATCCACAAAAGAATTGACAAGAAGAGCTCAACTTGTAGCTGACAGGTTGGCAACTGAAAAGAAAAGAAAGGAAAAGAGAGCTGAAATAGTTAAAGAACTAGTAGCAAATGGTTATGGTTCAATGGCCTCAGTGTCAAGATGGAAAGAGGACACTCTTTATGACACTTACAAGAAATTCAAGGCCAGCAAAGCTGCACATCCAGAAAGATATACAACTCCTGAAGCCCAACAAACTTCAGTAATTAAAAGATCATCTGGTGCACTACAGAAACCTGCTACAAGAAAAAGGAAGCAAGAGGAAACTGTAAAGACTGATTTCAAGATGGTGCTGTTAGAAGGAAGTCAGTTAGTGCATGAAGACTTTGACATAGAAGAAAAACCTCTGCTTACACAATTCAGGGATCCTGCTACATATGCTTACCAGATACAACAAACAATCAAAGAAAAATCTCACACCAAGGTTGTAACAACACATCACTTACCCAAATTTGCATTTCAAAGTGGTGTTGATCTTGAAGATAGCAGAGAATCCCACCTGAAGGTCACTGAAATTGAAGACATACCTCAATCTTCAGGTCAAACCCAGGAAGCTAGCTTGGTTTCCTATGCCTCAGACTTTGACAGGTCTAAGGTAAACATTGTTAAGTGGTCATTCATTGATTCCAACTCAGTGATGGTGACCAGAAGAGATCGTTCAAGCAAGGTCTACAAAAATTCAAAGGATTTGAGCATACTGTCAACTAAAGACCTTCTCACCATTCAACATCTTGAGCCTGAACAAAGATCTCTCTCAAAGCAACAAAAAGATACGCTTACTACCAAGATGACTGCAGAAATCTGGAGGATACTAGAAGCGAGAAAGAATGAAGGAAAATAAAGGTTGGATAAGGTTTTGGCTTCATCAATCCAGGGGGGAGATTGTAGGGACAAAAAGGATTGAAGAAACCACTTTTTGATAACCTTAGTCCAAATCATATTCTGCTAAGTATGGAAGGAACTACTGAAGAAGAAAACACAAAGTGCTGAAGAAGTAATCAACAAAGTTCTGAAGAGCAAACTGATCAGTAGTTCTGAGGTCAAACCAGACACTTCACTTCAGAACTACTGAAAACAAAACTACTCATCAGTAGTTTGTCTTCTCATCAGCAGTTTGTTGATCTTATCTTCTAACCGACTTAGACTTTAGTAGTTTAGTATAATATTGTTTTGTTAAAGTCTTTGAACAAGTTTCAATTCTATAGCCTGTTGTAAGCATTATCCTAAGTAAAATATCTTAGCTAAATATCTTGTATTACTTAGTGCAACAGTTTGTAATCGTCTATAAATAGATGGGTTTATCCCACTATTTTAGACATGTGATTTACATTGATTTTGAATTGAAAATCATTCAAAGCTTTTATAACTTATTATCCATTTCACATCTGAGAATCATTCAATACTTGTGCTTACTGCTTTATGCTTTAAATTGCTTTTGATTCTCATTAACTGCTTAGTAAATGGGGAGTAATAACTCCTGTAAAAGTGATACTTTAGACTTAGAACATTTATCATTCCGCTGTGCAAATAACTTTGATATAACTGCAAACACATAAGTGTTCTAATACTTAACTGTTATAAGAGACCACCTGATCCAACAACAACTTTTTTTAAAGCAAACTATATGAAAAAATGAAACACCCGGTTAGCAAACAACTAACCCAAGAAAAGATACAGACAGTTACATATTAAGGAGTGGATTTTTCAAACAAACCCGATTTGGCTGAGCCCAAATCAAGACTCCAAAACTTAGTATATATAACCATTCATGGTACATGTTTTGTGTTTTGGGGTGTGTATGCTCTTCTTAGTGGCTTTGCTAAGAGAGTTTTGTTTGTGGTGCATAAAGTTTTTGCTTGGTGGCCGAAAAAATATGGTACATGGAAGTTTTGGAGATTGATTGGTCTGCAAGGATCATCAAAGATTTGACCCCCCCCCCCCCCCCCCCCTCCAAAAAAAAAATTAAAAATTTGGTGTGAATTTCTAAGTATGGTTTCCTCAATGGAGTAGTGTCAGTTTTTAATGATGTTTTTCCACCGTCGTTGTTAGAAATATGCCAGAGCTGGTGCCATTGTGGTGGATAACAATGCAAAGTTGGGATAGGGTATTTAAATTCAATTTCCCATCACAAAATGGGTCATAAAAAGAAGAAATGAAATGGTCGTGAAATCGGTAGCAAAGAGTTAAAATAAAAACAGTCGTAAAACCAATTGCGATATTTATTTTGTAATAAGAAAAATAGTTAAGCTAGCAATACGTCAAATAAAAATGTTCCAATCACCGGTCACAATATCGATAATTTAAATAGTGAGATGCGGATATAAACAAAAATAATGTCGTAAGACCGGTCACAATATTTATTTTAGATCGCGTTTGGGTTAATAAACAAATTACACTGTGTGATTCATAGTTGCATCCTTTGTCACATGAAAAGTATCAAACCGTAAATAGAACCTTTGTCGTATGAAACGTATCGAACAGTAAATAGAACGACATGATTTATAGTTTTGTATCAAGGTTGAGATCTCGTATCCTCGTAACCATGACCAAAACGTTCTATTAGATCTTGTATCACGTACAAGATTAATATAACTGCATGCCAAGTTGCTAACACGTTACAATTGAAATAATTGTGCTAGATTTTGGTAGACAATAGTCATATAATTTTGTGTACTGTAAATATCTTTTACATAATTCAATAATGGTCAAAGTTTTTGAACTTGAGCCAACCGATAGATACAATGATTCATTACTTCTTACAATCCAAATAATCGTAACTAATTGATACAAATCAAATGGTAAGCTAAAACACAAATGGTTTAGAGTTTGGAGCTTTCCTTCATAGTCTTGTAATCATATCATCATCATGAAATATAATTGTTTATATTGTTTAAATGGTTTAAATGGTTTGTCTATGCATAGTTGCACATTCCACGCACGCAAGAGCGACCTCTCTTGCATGCATAATTGCATCCCCCACAGTGACGCTTGTTCACCATCGGGTTCACACACGATCCTTTACAACATATCTCCATATGCTTGCATTTCCGTCCACATAGCCCACAATTTTGTTTATTAGTTTTCACGTTAACACACTTCTTATTGCAACAGTCTGGTCCAGGACTGCCCTTGGCCCGACAAAGTCTAGGATTCCTATTGCATTTCATTAAGCCCTTGGGTTGTTGAGCAAGGAACCTTCCAACCCGTGCTGATGGTGAATCAGACACCATGATATCATCTTCATTGTTGAATGAAGTTTCTTGTGTTGTTGTGGAAGAGAGAGTTATGGCAAAGGACATGAGGACGGTGAGGGTTATCAAGATTCTGGTTAGGGTGCTCATTGTGTCTTTAGAGGGCAATAAAAGCTGATTTGTAGGGAGTGATATGATGGGGTTGATATATTAGAAATGGTATTTATAGAGATGAAATTTGACTGAGTTTGAAAAAATAGTTAGGTGAGTTGAGAAAATTATATATAATTATGTTGGCAGGATTTGAAAAAAAAAAAAAGTAGATACTAATGCACTTATTAATTTTAATCTAGAAATTGGATAATATTTTTGTGTATACTTGACGTATGCTACATAAATACATACTTAGTGGAACAAGTCGTCATGTCGTTCTGACAGAGAAATGCCCAAATATTGGTAAAACTTTTATAATTTGTATGTTGTAAAATAATTCAATGAGCAATAATAAGATAACAACATACTTACTGACTGAATTTTTTTATAGTTCCACATATCATTTTAGTTAAAATCACTTTATTATACTTTTAGAATGTAGTGTAAATTAGTATTTTACCCGCCATCATTTTAGTTAAAATCACTTTATTATACTTTTAGAATGTAGTGTAAATTAGTATTTTACCCGCCAAGCGTTGCGACGACGCGTGGCGTGTTGGACCATGTGCTAACCCACGAAGTGTAAAACGCAAGTCGTAAGAGACAATGCTGTGTAAAGTACAATACTTTTGACTAACCTTTGCGCCTAACGGCGGGTTTCACTTTATGGCATAAATGTGCATGTTCCCAAAAAAAAAGAGGCAACTACTGTGTTGTCCTTCCAAACACCTGTAACAAATAAAAAATGGAATGAACATCTAAGTGAAGACAGCTATCAGCAATTTGTTATTATTAAAATAGCAAGATCAACATTTTGAGTCAGAGATTTGCCTTGATTAATCATTTTGAGCATATGAAGTGGAAGAATGGTGTAGCCTGTATTCAACACCAAATTCCAAATTGAAGGCATACCGGAAAAGCAGTATCAGGCAGCAAAATTAGCACATTCTTGGTTCTATTAGTAGCAGGCTGCACATTTCGACGGCAGTATACACTCCGAACCATTCAACGAGCGTCATTAACAAACTTTGCTAAGACGCCATGGTTGTCATCATCTTCCACCACCATCGTCTCATGTAATTACTTAAACCTTCTTGAGGTGATCAAATGTATCAACTGAATAAAGAATTCTATTTAGGAGAGATCATATATGTTGTTAAAAGCATGTTAATGATATCTAGATTTATCATTAGTAATATCTCAGTTATCACATACGAAATTGCAACTTTCAAGCAGGAGAAGCACATGGAAGCCATCCCCTAAACCACATTAGCAGAAGTAAATTACTTGGTTATTCCATATCCCAAAATCAAATACAAACAACACAGCCAAACACCTCCTTAAATGTAATTTATCATACTTTCAACTCTAAAATAACGTTATAATAACATTCAGTTAATGATCATACTTAATATCATCATCAATTCATCACTGTGCAACTATCCGTTCTGAAATCCGCATAACCCCTTTGCTCGGATCCACATAATCCCTTTGTGCAGTCCCCTCGAAGAATGCAAACCCAAACTTCCATTACCAGCTTCCAACCTATTGGTTCCTCTGTTTATACTGTAGGATGACACAAACCATATGAAGCAAACGCTGGAAACCATACCCAACAGTCTAGAGCTTCAACAGGGTCTTCAAGTCCTCTTTTTTGCTCATAAGCAGTACAAAAACTGAGATAACAACCACTTTCCAAATCAGGTCTAGAATCCAAATCAGTAATAACAACAAAGTAAATAGATCAGTTCGTAGAAATTCAGAACAACCACCTTGTTTGCAAGTTCACGTACATACAAACATCTGTATCTATCACTTAATCAAGATTAAAAAAGTTTTTAAGATTTGAAGACAACCCCAAAAGTAACAGAGAAGAAGATTTGACATTCCTTTTTTACCAAACAATAACCGTGCGTCAGAAAATATCTTTATATAATGCATAAAGGCTAAGGCGCGAAATGATATGTCGAAGAGTTGCGCTGCCATAGCACCATCACAATCGACATCTTCATTGAACACACAATCATCATAGCCAAATAGCCTCAAATACATTCACCAAAGAAAAAAGTACTGCTAACAGTACGAAGACAGCCGCCAAATACCAGCAATCAAAGCCAGTGGAAAACATGACAGTTCAAGACAACATACCAAGTAGATCGTTAAGGAGTTCAGCCGATTACGGAAAGGCTCAGGTACGCGATGGGAGGTCGATCGGTTGCGCAACAATAACGCCCTCGCAGTCGACGTCCGCATTATAACCACAATCATCATAGCTAAATTCCCACAAATAAAACCTGTACGCCTTTAGGGTTACAATGAAAATCAGATGCAATCATCATAAGTCAAGGCGGCGGAAAACGTGAGAGCCCAAGACAACGTACCAGATATTTCATTAAGAGGAATGTACATGAAAGCTCAGGCGCGCATTGACAGGTCGCCCGGTTGCGGTGCGAGCGCCATCTCAAACGACATCCTAGACAAAACCCGATTGAGGTCAAAGCTTTATTCACTAAAAAGCTGCCCATTGATTAGATTAAGCAAACAAAACTCAAGATTTCTAGGAAATCTCATTCAACATAGAGGAAACACCCGTACCCTGAAGCTGAACATCACCACCCAAGTTAGTTTCATCTTGGTCGAAATGCTTTACACGGTGAAGAACACCATACACCTCCGCCAAAGACTCATCATCACCCCGTACGACGATTAGAGAGCCGGAACAGAGAAGGATACATGCATCCTAATCGAATAGAAAACGAAAAAAACAAACAATAAATTCTTTTATTAATTTGCAGTATTGTGTGTAATCACATCAAACCCAATATCTACTTAATCTGAAGTCAGCATCTATCAAATCCCACCAATTTAAACCTCAAATAATAATAATAATAAATCACTCTACAAATGCAAAAGAACACTATTACAATAACCTCGATCTCTACCGATAAAAACAATGTTAGAAGTGTGCCCCAAAAGCAACCAATAAACTATATGTCAATAAAATAGCTTAAAGCACAAAAGAAGGCAAAGAGTATGTATCAGAAACTTGCAAATCAAGCTACCATTGTTGGAGCCAGAAGTTACCAGTTGCCAGAACTTCGGACCGTCACTTGATACCATTGTTGGAGCTATGGAAAAAAAAGGTTCTTCACCAGAATTTCCTTTCCCCTTCCCTTTCGCCCTGTTTAACCAGTGAAGTTGAAGCACCATAACAATACCTTTCAGCCAGTGAAGCGGTGGTTCTTCGCCGTCTGTCATCCGCGTACAGGACTTAGTCGCCCATCATAGCCCTTGAAGCTCATCAGCGAATAACTATTCACTGCTACAGTTTTTTTATCCGCTCAAAACGAAGCGACAAACAGGAAGAACAGGGGGACAGAGGTCATCGTCGCCGGCGAAGAACTGACACAAAGACAGAAGAGATGGCACGGGTACAAAGAGACAGAGAAAGGAATCAAAGGATATATATGAAGGAGGGGTGCAATAAAGACTTGTACGTGACAGAGCCACTGCTTCAAAGGCTTGTATTAAGCGAAACTGTAACATCTTGTGTTAGTACTCACACACACGCTCTCTCACTCTTAACATCTTTCTCTCGGATTTAACTTAGAGGTTTGGGTAAAGGATCGTACTTGTAGTTTCATAAGTATCAACCCCCTCGGTGATTAGTGATAATCTCCGAGATACTTATTGTTTCTTCAATAATATTTTATCAGGTAATTCAATAGGAATAATCTCAAAAGTGTTAGACAAAGTCCTTAGATTCGATACCTGGTCTTGCCTACTTGCTACTTGCGATCGGTACACTTGCCGATAGTGTGTGGTATTAGAAAAGTCTAGGATTTTAACTTGATCAATTTATTTATATACTTATTTGCACACTTTAACTTGATCAATTTATTTTAACTTATTTGCACACACCACTTCTGAACCTCCACCACAATCTAGTACGCAATCATCACAAATTCCACCATTTTCAAAATTTGATAACCTCTCGCCATCACTTTCACAAAAATCATCCTTACCACAACCAAGCACAACTCACAATTCTCCAATAACCTCTCTCCTGAATTTTGAAAGGTTCAACCCACAATAAGGCCAATCATCGGCACAAGACCCAACTTTCACCCAAAAACCAGTGACCAGTCACTCTTCCCCTTATATGAGAGTGATTTATGATGATAACACCTTAAACCAAACTAATACACAGTTCCCACAAACTTCTGCAACTCAATATCCATCATTTCAACCACCATCATTTAGTTTCAGTCAAAGAACTAATCAAGGTAATTATGAGTACGATGATGTGGATTTGGATGTGGATGTAGATGAAGGAGATCCAGGGACATATCAGTTGGCAAGGCCACAGATTTTAATTCATCAAGGGTACCCTTAGTTCAATCAAGCCAACCAAGGGTATCAAGCGATTCTAGAAGCTCCAGTTCACCCTGCACCTTGACAGCAACAAGCGGTGAATCATCACTTGAGACCGAACCCAAGGAATGCAGTGCCTCCAGCTAACAATCAAGCAGGCATCCCTTTGAGGTTTGAGAGAGGTCCGGTGAGAGGGATTGAGAGTCATTTCCGACCTACTATAGTTCACAATGCTTCGGCCGTAGTCATTCCACAATTGCATGGCAGGTCGTTTGAAGTAAGATCACAGGCAATCTAGAGTTTGCCTAAATATCATGGGTTAGTGACGGAGGAATGGTATATGCATCTTGGGGCTTATTATGCAAGATGCAACACAATTGGGGGACAAGGGTTTACACAAGATGAAGTGAAGTTGGTACTATTTAAGTCCACTCTCGAAGATAAAGCACAACAATGGTTCCAATCCTTGCCTTCAGCATCTCTCCGTACCTGGTTGGAAATGCAACAACAGTTTCTTGATAAATTCTATAGATGTCAGCGAACAAATGATGCTAGGAAGAACATTATAAACTTTTTTCAGTAGCCAGGTGAACTCTTTCATGAAGCACTTACTCGCTTCAAGATGATGATCAATAATTGCCTACATCATGACATCCAACTGTGGGAATTGATCAACTAATTTTATGAAGGACTCCACTATGAAGACCAAGGTGCGTTAGATTCAATTTCAAATGGTACTTTTGGCACTAACAAGGAACAGGTTGATTGGGAGTACCTCGGGAGAAGAGCTGAGACAACAAAGAGGAAGGCACAATCTTCAAGACGCTCAAAGCAAGCAACTGTGAAGGCTGCAAGTAGTGGTGGTGTAGTGGATGTTGAGAGAATAGCTAAGATAGAATATCAATTAGCTAACTTAGGTATTGGTGGGCAGCCCATGTGTGGGCATTGTGGGGATGTAGGACACATAGCTGATAGTTGCCCTAGTATAGTTGGTGGGATGGATAGTTGCCCTAGTATAGTTGGTGGGATGGAAGTGGTGAACCAGGTACAAGGGGGAAATAGTAACTGGTTGAACATGAACTCGAATACTTATCACCCAGGTCTTAGAAATCACCCAAATTTTAGTTATGGAGGTAGTGATGGGGGTTACAAAAAGGGTGGTCAGTCTTCTGAGACATCAGGTAGTGAGATTGGTGGGGTAATGGAGATATTGAAGCTGATTCAACAGGATTTGCAGGACATTAAGCAGAAAGGTGAGGTACGTGATAAAACTGTTCAGGCTTTAACTACACAGGTTGGGCAGTTAGCTGGAGATGTGGCAGGGATGAAGAATGCGAGTGGGAAGCTACCAAGTGATACTCAGGTTAATATGGTGCATCAATCGTCATCAAATACAAGGAATGTGCAAATCAATGTGGTAAGTTTTCTGCCTAAGTCTATAGATTGTGAAGGTGATCAGGATCTGATTTTACAAACAACATATAAAAATTTTAAAAAATCGTTTTGTGAAAATTTTTTTAGTGAAAATTCCACTATAGCTGAGGATAAGTGTGGGGAAGTTAAACCTTCCCCATTCCCCCTAGCTACAATGGAACAAAATAAAACATCAATTTTGAGAGAAAACCCACTAAAGGATGAAAAGTGGGAACAATTTGAAAAAGCAAAAACCAATCAACAATTACTTGATGTTTTAAAAGATGATCCTGCTCATGCTAAGAGTTTGAAGAAGTTAAGTATCCAAAACCAACAAACCAAGCTGCCAAAACAACTGGAATTACCAGCGAATGTTCGTGTCGCGTTATTGGGTACGTGTCCACCCAAACTCCAAGACCCAGGAACGCCTTTAATCGCAATACAGATTGGAGAACTTAAAATTGACAACGCATTATTGGATCTTGGAGCGTGTGGTAGTATTATCCCAGGATGTATCTATGACTAATATGATTTTGTCCTCTGAAAAAGGTCGACATCACTATGGAGTTGGCAAATCAAAAACCGATACATCCTAGGGTAATGTTAACATGTGTTGTAGTCAAGGTGGAGGATTGTTTTTACCAAGTGGACTTTTTAGTAATGGATTGTGTACCGAATAAAAAAGGAGACACAGCCCATGGTTATACTGGGTAGACCGTTCTTAGCAACTGCACACGCAGTGATTGATTGCGCTAACGGGACGGTAAATATGAGGTATGGGGAAAGGACATTGAGCTTGAATGTGTTTTCAAGTTTAACTGACCTAAACGCCGAGGAAGAGTGTTGCATGGTTGACAGGATTGAAGAAGCTGGAGTCAAGAAGGGTAAGCAGAAGGAGAAAAAGAAGGTCAAGAAACGAGCTGAGGTCAACCAGGATGGCATAAGAGCAATAGCTCCAAATCATAGCTATGGGATGTCTGAGGCATTACTATAGGATGGAGAGGATGCATACTTAGCGGCTGAGGGATGCAAGCATCCCACTCGTCCACTATGATTAGAACAACAGGTAAAGTCAGGCTGAAGACTGTAAACTTACCGCTACTGGGAGGCAGCCCGGAAGTTTCTTTATGTTATTGTTTTTGTTTGTTTCTTTATTTGCGTGTTTGTTTGTTTTTGTTTTGGTGGTTGTTTTCTAAGTAACTAATCATTGCGAGTGGTAGTCCAAAGTCGTATATGTTGAGATTGGTGGTTTGGAAAGAATTGGGTAGACACTTAAAGAACCATACATTGGGGACAATGTATCCCAATTGTGGGGATGGGGGACCTAGGAAAGTAAGGCGGAATTACTTACCTTTGCAAGAAAAATTCAAAATTTTGAATAATTTTGAAATATTTAATGGATTTTTTTTTTTTTTGCAATTTTGTCTGCCTTTCTACTTGATCAGGCATAAAAGCCGAATTTTCAGTCACCAAAGAGTCTTTTGCCAAATATGAAAATACAAGATCCTTAATCATGGTTGTCCTTTTAAGTATCATGAGAGTATTTCTGGCGAGTGTTTTTAGTGAAATTGAAAAGAGATGCCCAACTAGGGGTAACATGCTTATAGGACTTGCATATGCTACATGTCGGCAACCTATTTCCCTACATTGTGAGTTCTTGAGCCTGCTAGATGCTAAATTGTTATAAATGTTTTGTTTGTTGAGAGTAGGCCAAATGTTTCCTTGTTGCAAAATTTGTGTAATTCTATACATGCAAAAGTTGTAGGCAACACGTGCACATAGATGAGAAAAGCAATTTAGGAACCCACTTGTTTGTTTGATACCCGTGTGTTGTTTGTGTTGACCCGTTTGTCAAAAATTCACCATTAGTAAACCATGTTGAGCCTAGACCTTTCATTTGCTAAACCTACACTATTACCCAAATCGACCCGTTTACCTTTGTTGAATAAAGAATGTTGACCTCCAATGTGTTTGTGATGTTTATTGTTTGAGGTACTCAGTGTGAGAAAAAGAAAAGAAAAAATATATTCATAAAAAATAGAAGTAATTGTTATGGGTCAATTATGCCCAAGTTTGTGTGGTAGTATGTTCTTGTGATATGTGAATAAGGATGTTCAATCATTTGTGTTAAACCCTTTGTTTTTGAGCCATTTGTGAACCAATCATCCTACCTTTACCCGAAGCCCAAAACCTGTAAGTCCTTTTGATATGTGCACGGTTTATAGCTTAGGTGTGATTGTTATACAAACCTATGATAACAAAGTTGCATTCCTGGGTTTTGAGTGTTATATACTAGTACATTACATGCTAGTCCAGATATTGAACCGAGAGGAGCGAAGATAGTGAGGGGTGTGTAGCATATGTATATGATAATAAGCATGTTAGGTTTGGATAGGCAAGTCTTGTTTTCAAATTGCGCAACACTTGCTTGCCGGATTGTCAATCTCGATTGTGCAAGTCTATGGGACGGGTATGATTGGGAATCTTGGAAAATCGATAGGCAAAGGAATTGGAGGTGATTTGTTAAATAGGTGAGTCGTGTTTTGAGACGGTTTGATTGGGGACAATCAAAGGTAAGTGTGGGAATGTGATGGACGGAGTCGAACATGGAGTTTTATATGCTTAATTATGTGTTTTTAATGTCGTTTAGACGGTTATATGCTTTGAATGTGATAACTACACAATGATGTGTGATTGTAGGTTAAATGACATATTTGGTTGAATTTGGAAGCTTAAATGTGGATAACGTCGAGTTCGGATGATGAATCGAAGATATGGAAGTTTTCGGGATGTTGCGCGTGGCGAAACAAGGTTAATAAGATGTTCGTAAGATATGAGGTTAATACGAAGGAAAATGATCAAGTCGCGTACACTTGAAAGCGAGTAAGGAATTAATAATAATAATAATAATAATAATAATAATAATAATAATAATAATAGAAACGTAAAAGAAGAAAAAAAAAAAGAAAAGAATGCAAGAATGAAAATTCAAAATGCAATTAATGCATATCTAAAAGAAAAGCACGAGCAGCAAACATCAAGGATCTCACAGTTGTTTTTGGCCGTAAGGGGCCTTTGGCCGGCCGTAAGGGGCGACGAGGTGCAGCAAGCATGGATCAAGAGCAGTTAATAAAGAATTTGGGCAGTCACTGACCGTCGTAACACCCTTTGCTGCTGGCCGTAACTTATGACAGCTCAGGAGGAAAATATGAAATGGTGTTATGATGATATTAAAAGCAAAAAAACTTCAACCCTATAATTATTCATCCGTCCAGGATCGAAAAATATCTATCATTTTAGGGTTTTGAAGCTACAATCATCCAAAAACAGCATCATACAACTAATCGCTTCAACCGAATCAACATGCTTTCAAGTGATAATCGATTCATGAGCGTATTTTGCACCAAGATGAGCGGCTAATCACCCGTGAACCTCTCCGGGTGAATGGTTAGTTACTAGAATAAGGTTTTATGTTTGTTGAACAATTGAGTTAAGACTTTGAATGTTTAAACTTTCGGTTTCAGTTGTGGTTTACATTAATATTGATGTAGAACATTTATTGAATGATATGCTTGTGTTGGATTTCATCAAATAACGCGGCTTCTTATCGAGGGTCATTGAATACATGCAAGTTGTGTCTTTCAATATTACGAGTCATTAAGATATTGGTAGGTGATAATCAACCGAGTCAACAGTCGCGGTCTAGTTATCGGCTGTCAGCGAAGTCATTAATCAACCTTCTTTATCAATCATATTAATCACATCTCATGTCTATGTGATATTAATTGGCAAATCCTATAATCCTTGGCAATAGTAATTAACCGGGATCTTGAAGAGATGACCATTTCTCTAATCGTTTACAATTCAATTTTCTTTACGTTGTTTGTATTATTTGCAAATTAATCAACAATCAAACAATCGATTTTATATTTCCGTTTAGTACAATTTAATTGTTACAAATAACACTTTCCACAATACTCCTTGTGGTTCGACACCCGACTTACCCTAACTAACAGGGTCGTCCCTGAAAATTTAGGTGCCCTGGCCGAGTTGTCAAAATTGTGCCCCTTAGCCTTAGCTTTAGGCCTTAACGAAATAAATAATGTAAACAATTTTTTAAGCTACAATTAAAGTAATATTAAATTGATGGATCAAAATTTTTTTCCACTTAGGTTGTAGTCTAACGGTATAGCGAACAAACCCTCCTGGAGGAGGTTGGGAGTTTGAATCCCACAAAGAGCGAAAATATAAATGGGTGAAAGTTTGGCAATTAAAAAAAATTGTTTCATAATAAAAATAAAAGTTAAAAAGGAAGTTAAAACCAACCGGTAAAGCAAAAACAACTAACTGTGAGCCCTCATTTCATCTTCTTCATTTTCTCTAGTCCTACACTCATAATAAACCTGCAATTTATTTTCTCAAACCATTTCATTTTCTTCTTTAATTCTTAACCTCTCTATACATTTCTTTACTTTCTGTTTTATATAAACTACCCTTCACTTTGATTAATACTTGATTAACAATTTTAGGGCTTAAACATACGAAAATCCATCAAATTAAGGACATCACTGTTAAGAAAAGTTGGATTGTCGGAGGGTCAATGTGCCCCCGAGAAATTGGGCCCGGGCCGGGAGTCCTCCCCGCACCCCTTAAGGGCCGGCCCTGCTAACTAATAAGGTGGTTGGTCTTTAAAACTCTTATTTTTGACCGGTCCTTCGACATCGATCATAGGGACACACCTGTGAGGTGAACAAATGCCTGTTTTCCCCAACCCAACAAAAGACCAGCAAATCTGTTGGGTGTAATGTATACCTGATGGAAAATATGCTTTTAATTAATTTAAATTAGGTTTACTAGGAACTGATGTAGAAGATGCATACAAAAATATTATATTACGCCCACGCACACGGACACACACACACACATAGATATATATGCTAGTGAGCAACCCACGCGTTGCTGGTGTTAACATAACTCAAACCCTAAAACAATAAAAAAAGATCATATATAAGTTGTGTACATATAAAAGAGCACACACGCTTCGCCTCGTGGTAACTTTTTGCTACTATAGAGGAATTTTAAATGATAGCATGCTATGTTATATATGAATTCTAGCATAATAGCCATTGTCCAATGGCCATTGCACCTTTGTTGGCACTAATCCTTCTCGAATCAATTCAAGCTTCTTTCATGTCTAATGACAATTACACCTCTATTTACAACCCTCTTTGTCCATTTTTGAGTTCAAATTTACAATAACAATGAAATGGGTTGCATTATTCTTATCCATTTCTTAACCATATAAATTAGCTAAAAACAATCAAAGAAGATATAAATCTAGAGTTCAAAATATTAGTATGAAATTGAATGAATTAAATGGCATCTCAGAGGACTTTAATGATCTAATGTCACTTAGTCCCCATGTGATATAATATAATACGTTGGTCTAAAAGTTTGTAAAGTTTGTACCGCAAGTTTCTCCCCCAAATATGAAAACAGTAAAACTTTGTTACGCTTTAAATTCGTTAGGTTTTCATAAAAGAAGCATGTCTTCCCCCGAAAACATTTACAAAAATAGAAAAAAGTGGGGTCATAAACTCACCTTAATTTTCATTCTAAGCTAGCAAATAAAGCCTGAAACCTCAACAAACTTCCCCGTGCCCTAATTACCAACAACGGACACCTTAACAGTCTATCACACATAAGCCTAGCTTATTAACCACTTAAAAGATAGTCTATTCGACTGTCTAGACTCGCATACCAAGACGAGTCTTAATACTTTTCAACTTGACGAACCGGTCATGACTTATCTTAATTCACATATTACATACAACATAGCACCTAAGTTGCACACTTATTACTATCCATATGTAACCATGTTGGACTAGTACCCCGATACGTATATTTATCCTGAATCGTAGCTCGTCTCGTAAATCATATAAATATATTTGTTTTGTGTAATTATATTTTAGAAAAATACTCTTTGAGGAATTACAAATTTAGTTATTAAAACCGATTAATAACATTTGTTACTTTTTCTCAAATATTATTTGAAAATAATCTTTATTGTTACAAATAGTTACTCCTTAAAAACATTTCGATTTTGTATATAATGCACTTGTCCAAAACACTTAGGGGAATTTATTTATAGAAATAGCAGTTCGTTACGCTTTGATTTCTATAAAAATTTGGGCAGAGTTTCCTCTGTTTTTGTAAAAACCGGACAACACCCGTTGTCTACAATTTTCCCCAAAATCAACTTCCAAGCACATGACATCATGTCCTTTTTATCCACAAGTCTGATTCACGAGGTTCTATACGTTTTGACACCTATATATACTTAATTATATAAATGTATATATATATATATACCAATATATATAAAATATAGTCCGACAATATAGTCCATTGTTATTTAGTCCGATGTTTGATATCATAAGTCACGTCAAGTTAACCATTTACCAAATCATTCGATATATAATATATAATTACTGTTTGTTATTTTATTACCCGGTTCGTTCGCAAGTCAAAACTGTTTCGTCCGAATCAATATACTTTTAAATATATAAGTCTATAAATAAACTAATAAAAAAACACGAATATAAGTTATACCAAATCACACGCACGTAACCCGGAGCCACCTCGAACTACGTGTAGACTGGAACGCTGACTCGGTTCATTCAATTAAACCCGAAATCTGACCCTCGAGACGGTTGAACAGATCTGACCCAAACCGACCTTAAACGCGACTGAAACCCAAACTGAACCCCCGAATCTGACCCGAAGACCAAAACCATCAAACTTTGACCCGAACTAAAACCGAACACGATTCGGACCTGGCCCAGGCACCATGACCTGAAGATAACCAAAACAAGCTTAAAGGACCTGAGACCCGAGCACAAACAAACCTGAACCTAAGCCGGGCTCGATATCCAAACCAGAACCGAACCACAATCGAAACCCAATCATCACCTATACAAAACCATCACGGCAACCACCTAACAAGTCCCAACAAATCTGCGCCACCACAACCCACCGGAACCGGCCCCACCATTGAACACCATCTAAAGCTACACCGAACCAAAAACAACTGGGAACCCGTCGGCCACCATCGGAACTAACCCACTGTCTTCGAGCCACCATTCATGCCACCAGACACCTATAGCCGCCTTCCCCCACCTCTGTCCTAAAAAATTCGACCAGTTATCCACTACCATATTCGACCCGATGCCACCCCATGACCAGACGTAGCCACCATCAGAAGCCACAACCAACTTCCAGCCGAGAATCACTATACAGCCCGTTTTCTGCACAAAACACCACACCGCCACCACCAAACATGGTGGTGGCCGACCGCCACTTGTGAGGGAGGAGGGAGAGCTGAGAGAGATCGTGAGGTAGAGAGAGATAGGTTTAGAGAAAGAGAGTGACGGGTTTTAGTTAGAGAGAGAAAGAGTGGCTAGGGTTTTAAGTTAGATGAAAAATAAGAAGAAGAGGAGAATATGATGCTTTTATACCTAGGGTTCATTTGGTAGGTGGATGTCGCGTATATGAACCCGTTTAAAATGTATCGTGCCTCGGTTCGTGTTTAAACTGAACAATTAGTAACAAAATCTAGTCGGTTAAGTTCGTAATTAAAAATAACAGTAAACCGAGCAAAAATATAAATATTTTCGTTGTCCGACCCGTGCTTTCAAAACACGCGTTTAAATCGCGTCAAAAGATTCGATCAAGGTTTCCTTTGTTAAAACGATCTGTAACCTCTGAAACTTAATAATTAACAATATTTATAATAAATAGTTACTTCAAATACTTAAAATCATATCAGTAATGAGCAGAAGTTTCCGGTTGTCACAATTCATTTGAAAACTTTCTACATACAGTGCCTATTGGGTTATTGTCTAAAATTTAGTGGCCATAAAAGTTATTTCAAGCATCATCAAAAGTATAGACTTTGTTCTTAAAGATGCTATTTCTTTCTAAAAAAGAGTTGAATAATGTAGGGAGGTATTACTGGAAATTGTAGTTGACTTTCTTCAAATCAGTTGATGCAAGGACTTTGATGACCATCATCACCTGCTCAATAGTCAGTGGTAGCCTTGAAAAAAGAATAACTTCTAAAGATTCATAATATGAGTAAAAATTAAACAATTGGTTTTTATTGTTCAGTGCAGAGAATGATGTATGCGTATGCATACATGTATACTTCAAACTGATGTATGTATATACAAGCAAAAGTTATTTATCATTCACTTTGAATTTGAATTTGAAACCTACATATTTTAGTATGTAAGTAGAGTAACATACAATTTTTTTGGTTTGAATTTTTGGCCCAAAATCTGTCATAAATAGTTTTGTTGTTGAAATCAACTAATAACCAATCATAGAGAAGCATTCATGAGTCTGTGGAATGTGAAAAATATTCTCGGCAGTAGAATGGAGGAAGCAGAAAAAAGAGAAACGGAAACTAATTGTGCCACGTCAAACTTACAAAGGTTTAAGGATCAATTTAGGTCGAACCTCCAACCCAAGACCGAGATAAGCTACTAACTGAAGAACCAAAACCCTCAAAAGTCAAAGTAAACAATAGTCAAATGCATTCATTTATTTAATAGAGTAAAAACTAATTATCTGATGGTTGTGATAGTGAGGTATCGCTTTAAGCTTCTTTAGGAATGATGACACTGGCGGTACACGAAGATAGCAGAACAGGCATAGATGAACATCTAAACGTCAAACATATAAAAAAGATAAATTCGTTAAACTGTTAAAAACACATGATGAACATGTAAAAAACAAACAACATTTTCATTATAGAAAATGTAATGTAATGTTATGTCTTATGTAACTCTAACCACAACGGTCTAGTGTAAATGAAAGCATTCCATAACTCCTCATTAGTCTCTCTCACATTCATTTTCTCTTTTAACAATTTGGGAAAGCCTTCCATTAATAGAGTGGATCTTCATATAATAAAGAACAACATCATAACCTAAGTTAAAGATGAAGAAGAAAAAAGTTGCATAAACAATCAATGATATAAAAAAAATAACATATAAAAACACGATTGTTGGCATCTATCATCATGTAACCAACATCAATGATCAAATAATAATAGTAGCATTCATGCAAAACCCCCCATAATTGAAACATTTATAGCAGAAATCTCTGAAGAACAGATGGAGATATGATCGCGCTCTATTCTCCATTAGAAGCACATATGTAAATGAAATCCATGATTTAAATCTTGAAATCAAAGAATTGGGAACACCTATTGAGCAAACCAATACACGATAGATAAAAACAACATAGAACCATCTGATTCACCAAACTAATTCTAATGGACCATCTAGATAATTGTAACCGAAAAAAAAAACTTCAAAACCTAATCAGTAACAACACACACACTGTAACAATTATTATTGTCATAAAATAAAAAGTGCGAAAACTTGAAAAAAGAACTTAGGAAAATATACCTAGAAGTTCATCTCGAAGAACTAGACTGTGCGAGCATGGGTTTTGGTTTTGGTTTTGGTGAACGGACGATTTTTTTTCTTTGGATGTTTGAGATTCTAAGATAGCTCCAGAATGTTGAGCCAATTCAACCGACACTTTGTATACACACCAATAGCACAATCATGAACAAAACTTACATGAAAAAAAAGACGAAATTTACAAGTTGAAGCATTGTAGTTGATGAATTTTACCTGAGAATAATTTATACTGACTGGATTGAAACCTAAAACCCCAAATCGTGTGTGTAGTTATAAACCTACAATTTGGGTATACATTTTACCTTCATAGATTCCATTTATTGACGCACATCATAGTTTCTTTCTAGCACTTCCCTTCTAGCACTTCCCTTCTTGATACCTGATAGTTGTTGGTGATGAAATTAAAGGATTATGATTGATATGATATTGATATTGATGAATGGGTGTTATAAACTTTTTGCCTGCCCCAAGCTATATACAGTTTGTAACTGATTGAAGGAGAAACCCTCGTGAGGATAATCACTTTAACGCATGAATGAACATAATGGGAATGCAGGGAGCGTGATTATCTTCTAGGAGCATTTAAGAAAGAAAATTGGTAAAATTTAGGAAATTGTAAAGAAACCCTGGTATACCATCTTAACTTTGGACAATTTAGACATATATGCTCATGCCTCATCTTTTATAATGTAGTATAGATATATATGGGGAGGATCAAATGAGAAGAACCCTAATGTGAGAACAAAAAAAACGAAGTTACATAATGATAAAACATTAAATAGTTGAACTCGTCTTACATTAATTATTGGTGTGTTGTAAAACACATCTCTTATTCAGTGTATTTTATACATAATTTAATAGCTTTTTGTTCGTGTTGAGTCGTTATTTGTATTTCTTTATTACGTTAGCTGTTTATAGGTTTTTTAGTTTTTTATTAGTTTTGGGTCATTTTTAGTATTTATTTTTATTTAGTAGGTGTTTCATGGACGTTGGAGCGTAAACGAGTTACTTTAATCAAATCGTGAACACCCAATACGAGAGCATGGACTTGTAGTAATATAATAATAATAATAATAATAATAGTAATAATAATAAGGTTTGCTATTTGTATTAGAATTAAAAAAAGAAATAAAGTATGAGAAAAAAAAGTCTTGTGGACTTGTTCCAAGGTTGTGGGAGGTCAACAAAGCAAAAAAAAAGTGACAAAAATAAAAAAAAGAATCCATATACCCGGATCACCCATTGTAGGAGCCGGGTCTCGGTCCAGTTTATTCTAATAGATTCTAATACCATACAGCACTAAAAAGGTTCAGGGAAAGGCCGAAGCCTTGAGGGACATTCTCGAAGGACATCTAAAAAATGCTTGTTTAACTCATATTCTGAAGGTTTAAGTTCATTTAGAACGGCATCAGGCCGCCTCCAAACAAGTTTGAACGGGACAATAGACTCCGAAACCCAAAAGAACCTATTTTTCCACAAACCCAAGGTAGTAACATGAGAAGAAATCAAACCGACATCTATCTGGGACGTCTCGAACGTGAACCAGTCACCGGTCTTCACCAAACAAAAAAATCGACGGAACATTAATAAACTGGGATCATAACCCAATGCACGACAAAGGGCTTCAAAATGAAGAACCCTAGACAGTCCATGCGGGTGTAATTGCCCAAAAGACACTCGGTAATATTCTAAAATGTTAAAAACAAGATTGAAAATGGGTTTCGAAGGTTGAAAAACTCAAAATGACGGCAGTACAGAACAATCGAACCCTGGGGACACTGATCGATTAATTTATCCAAACCCGTGGCAATCGGATTAAAAGATAAATCGATCCCCCATTTGAAACAAAAGGATTCAACCTCTTCTTGAGTAAGTGTGGAATAACTGACGGCAAGATCCTTCTTAGCACCCATTTTTCTTGAAGGAATGTGTTGGTGGTGAAAATCCTCAGGATGATTTTACCTCATATCCTGTTGGATCAGGTGGTCTCTTATAGCAGTTAAGTATTAGAACACTTATGTGTTTGCAGTTATATCAAAGTTATTTGCACAGCGGAATGATAAATGTTCTAAGTATGAAGTATCACTTTTACAGGAGTTATTACTCCCCCTTTACTAGGCAGTTAATGAGAATCAAAAGCAATTGAAAGTATAAAGCAATAAGCAAGTATTGAATGATTCTCAGATGTGAAATGGATAATAAGTTTATAAAAGCTTTGAAGGATTTTCAATTAAAATCAAAGTAAATCACATATCTAAAATAGATGAACAAACTCATCTATTTATAGACGAATATACAAGACTGTTGTACAAAGTAATACAAGATATTTAGCTAAGATATTTTACTTAGGATAATGCTTACAACAGGCTGTAGCATTGAAACTTGTTCAAAGACTTTAACAAAACAATAGTATATTAAACTATTGAAGTCTGAGTCGGTTAGAAGATAAGATCAACAAACTGCTGATGAGAAGACAAACTACTGATGAGTAGTTTTGTCTTCAGTAGTTCTGAAGTGAAGTGTCTGGTTAGACCTCAGAACTACTGATCAGTTTGCTCTTCAGTACTTTGTTGATTTCTTCTTCAGCACTTGTGTTTTCTTCTTTAGCAGTTCTTTCCATACTTAGCAGAATATGATTTGGACTAAGGTTATCAAAAAGTGGTTTCTTCAATCCTTTTTGTCCCTACAATCTCCCCCTGGATTGATGAAGCCAAAACCTTATCCAATCTTTATTTTTCTTCATTCTTTCTCGCTTCTAGTATCCTCCAGACTTCTGCAGTCATCTTGGTAGTAAGCGTATCTTTTTGTTGCTTTGAGAGAGATCCTTGTTCAGGCTCAAGATGTTGAAGGGTGAGAAGGTCTTTAGTTGACAGTATGCTCAATTCCTTTGAATTTTTGTAGACCTTGCTTGAACGATCTCTTCTGGTCACCAACACTGAGTTGGAATCAGTGAATGACCACTTAACAATATTCACCTTAGACCTGTCAAAGTCTGAGGCATAGGAAACCAAGCTAGTTTCCTGGGTTTGACCTGATGATTGAGGTATGTCTTCTATTTCAGTGACCTTCAGGTGGGATTCTCTGCTATCTTCAAGATCAACACCACTTTGAGTTGCAAATTTGGGTAAGTGATGTGTTGTTACAACTTTGGTGTGAGATTTTTCTTTGATTGTATGTTGTATCTGGTAAGCATATGTAGCAGGATTCCTGAATTGTGTGAGCAGAGGTTTCTCTTCTATGTCAAAGTCTCCATGTACTAACTGATTTCCTTCTAACAGCACCATCTTGAAATCAGTCTTTACATTTTCCTCTTGCTTCCTCTTTCTTGTAACAGGTTTCTGTAGTGCACCAGATGATCTTTTGATTATTGAAGTTTGTTGGGCTTTAGGAGTTTTAAATCTTTCTGGATGTGCAGCTTTGCTGGCCTTGAATTTCTTGTAAGTGTCATAAAGAGTGTCTTCTTTCCATCTTGACACTGAGGCCCTTGAACCAAAATCATTTGCTACAAGTTCATCGATTATTTCTGCTCTTTTTGCCTTTCTCTCCTTTTCAGTTGCCAACCTGTCAGCTATAAGTTGAGCTCCTCTTGTTATTTCTTCTGTGGAGAGTCTGTTCAGAGAAGCTTGTTTAGCCTTTGAGTTTTTCATAATCATTTGTATGAGCTGTGTTCTTTTGTCTTCTTCAGCAGCAGCTTCTTTGGCTCTGTCTTCAGCTTCTAACTCATCAAGTTTCTCTTGATACTTAACAAGTTTTTCATCATAGCTTAGATCATCCCTTGCTTCCAGGCTATTCCATACTTCATCTTCCTTAGCCTTCTTTTGAGCCTCTTTTAAACTCTTCTCTAAATATTCTTTGGACATTGAGATTGGAGTATGGTTCAAAATGGTTGTTGTAGTTACATGTGCAGGATTTGGAATGTGAGTTGGTTCTTGATCAGTTGCCTTGGAAGACTGTCCTTGATCAGTCTTGGAAGTTAAAACTTCTGAAGGGTTGATTGGACTGGTTCTAGTCACAACTACTGAAGGATTGTCTTCAGCAGTTTGAATATAGTCATCAGAAGTTTCTTCAGTTTCCTTGGTGATGGTCTAAACTCTTGAAGGATCTCTTTTCCTGGTCTATGAGTTGTCTTCTCAGCTTCAAGAGATACTTCAACTGGTTCCTTAATCTTCTCCCCCTTTTTGGCTTCATCCACTTCTGGAAGCTTCAAAGATTGAGAAGTTATAGCAGATAATAATGCAAGCTGTCTTGTGTTTTGATCAATTTTCTTGTTCAGCTCTGAAAGTTGGGTATTCAGCACCTCAAATTGTTCAGTTGTCTTCAATTCCCAAGTAGTTGTGAAGGTTTGGAGTTGCTCAGAGATGATGTTGGTTATTATCTGGTACAGGGGACCATCTGGGTTGCATAGTTGGTTCAAGTCTATGCTGGAAAGCCCAGGGAATTGGGTAGGCTGTTTAAGTGAAGGGGGTGTTTTTGGGTGATCTTCAGAATGAACTGAAGATGCCACTTTAGGGGAATCAGGGTTTAAGTGGTCTTTAACCTGATCTTTTGTGACCAGCTCCTTGAGCTTAGAGACATCAGAGTCAGGACCTTCAACATTAGCCGTCAATTCATGTTGTGGAGTATGTGAATCATCATCCAAGTTAATGGAATCATCTGAATCCCTGATGGTGTCCTCAATGAGGGCAGTATCAGTTAAATCATGAGCTAGTCCCAAACTAGTCTTCTCATGAACCTCTTTGTCTTGGTACTGAGGATTTCCTACTTCAGGCATTAAGCCTTCATCAGTAGTTGCCACATTTGAGGTCTTAGGAATGTTACTACTGTCCTCAGGTTCACCACTGGGTGATAAGTGAGTAGCAGCAGCCTCAAAAGTACCTAAGGTATCTAAGTTTGGGCTCAGAAACCCTGGTTCATCCTCATCTCCCTGGTTAGGACTAATGAAGTCCACATCCATGTCAACTTCTGAAGGCATCTCCCCTGTTTGATGTGTTGCTTGGGGAGTAACATGTGTTGGATGGGATTCTTTTAGTCCTGAGAGAAGTTGGGCAATTTCTATGGTTGTATGGGAGGGTTCAGGTTCAGCATTTGTAGGTAAGGGATCAAAAGAAGCATCGGTAGTTACAGTTTTCTTAAATCTTTTTCTTTGAAAAATAACTGTAACTGGTTTTCTTTTGGGTAATAGAGATGGAGTGGACTGAGAGGATGTTTCGGCCACTACCTTTTCAAGTGCAGATTGCACATCAGTAGTCTCAGGGATCTCCACTTCCTGAACTGTCGTTTTCTTTGGGTTGGTGGGTTTTTGTTTTTGCTGTTTAGGCTTTCTGGCTTTCTTAGTCTTGGGATTTGAAGATGTGGGTTCCTCAGGGACTGGTTCTTGTTCCCTTTGGTCATCTTCTGGCAAAAGTGCCGGTTTGTTATGCCTTTAGAATACTTGTGAAGTCAAAGGATTTAAAGTTTTTGACTCCCCCACAAGTACTTCCTCACCAAGTTCCTTTATTATGCATTGCATAACAAATCTTGGGTATAACAAAAACTTTTTCTTATCATTTTGGTGATGCAACACCAACTCATTGAAAAATAATGAAGATGCCTTAAAAGTTGTTTCATTTATTATAGAATGAAAAATAGGTTGAAAGGTTGAAGGCATCTGATCATATGATCCAGTTTTGGGACTTAAACACATTATAATTTAATGAAATAACAATTTATATTGTGGATCAAAAAATTTCTTATAAACTGTTGCTTGTGCTAAAGTACCTTGATAACCACACTCAGTCATGGTTAGATGAATGTCAGAAGTGGGAATATGCTCAGGAGCATCAGTATCATTAAGGCCAAGCCATATTCCCAGTGACTCTTGTGTGATTGCCATGTGGTTCCCTTGAATTGTTGACTTGAGGGAAATCACTTTATTGTTCACTGTGACCGCCTCTGCATTTGCCCAGAACTCATTGAGAGTTTCTATATGAATGGGAGGATCAATGGTGAAAGCTGTGTAATATTGGGATTTGACAACTAAATCAATGATTTCGTCGTATTGGGACCAGGCCTCATCTTTCTCGAAGTAGCCTCTCTGATTATGTCCCTATTTTAGAACAAGAGCCATGGTTTCTTTGATCGAACAGTAATTTTAGGTTAGAGAAGGGGTTTTGGTTTTGCTTTGAGAGAGAAAGAGGGAATTATGCTTTTTGAATGGATAAGTGTTTGAAAAAGGTATTTATCAGAAGTTTTTAACCGACTAGGTCAAACTTCTGATGAGTGAAATGTCAGTTTTACCCTTTTTAATGAAACTACTGATGAAGCAGGTTTCGTCATCACTGGTTTTAGTCATTTCTTCAGTAGTTTTGAAACAGCTGATGAGAATGACTTTCAAAACACTTGAATAACTTCTGATAATCATCAGTAGTGATCATCAACCAAGAAGAATATGTTGACGCAAAAAGAAAGAAAGGGAAGGCACAAAAAGAATTCAATCGGCAGACAAAGTTGGAAGATAAAGTCCCCGAATATCCATCCATTATGTGTTGTGGAAAATGTAAAGAACCATTCCACTTTAGAAGAAATTGTCCAAAGAAAATCAGAAAACTGAATTCATGGTTAAGGGAACCGAAAATCAAGGATGGAATGATATATGGTTTGAAAGTTTGACTAGAAAACAACATGGTTGTGGAACCAAATCGTTGTTCAAGACTCAACTTAATTCGTTCAGGGTAGAAGGATGTCCACAAGGATATCGAAAGGAATACTTTAGAGGAAAAGGAAGGGTATTGATAACAAGTTCGGGACAAATCAACAAGATCAAGAATGTTTATTATGTACCGAATCTAAGAAGGAATGTGTTGAGTATTGAAGCATTAACACAAGAAGGGTTTGAAGTTAATTTTGAAGGAGATGTATGTCACATACTCAAGCCGATTGAAAAGTCGAAAGATATAAAGAAAGTAAAACTCATCACATGTAGAATTTGCAAAGGAGACGATCACTTCACATTTAAATGTCCACAAAAAACAAGAAGAAATGGGTAGGAGTGCACAAGAAATCAAGAGAAAGAGGGACTCATCGAGTGATCATGCAAATTTATCTAAGGAAGACAAAGAGAGAGCGTTGTTGTTCAAACATTTCGAAGAATTCTCAATAAAAGAAGATCAAGACGACGCCGAAGTATACATGGAGAAAGGCCGAATCATGTACCCAACAGAAGAATCAAAACTACAAGATTGCATAGTGTTCATTGATCTTGTTCATATTGGTACAATGTTGGAAAGACACAGAAGAAAGTTTGAATTGGAATTCGAAAATTGATTGAATGGTTTGTAACTTAAAGATTCGAATTCATGCCCCAATTCCACCAAGGGATTTCAATGGTTATCCGATTAGCCTAGTAGAATTATACACGATGGTGCAAAAGTTTGGTGGAATAACAAAGTTACAAGCGAAGACAATTGGGCCGTAATAGGGTTGTCTATGGGATATGGACGTGGGCAACCAAGCATGACTGAAAAAGAGGAGATTGCAAACACTCTAAGAAAGGTTTATGTGAGGTATCTAGAGATGATGGAATCGTACAATCTAAAGTACAAGGGACGAGAGTTGGTGGTAGAAATAGGAGAAGAAGAAGCCGAAGAAACATCCAAAGGAAAGAAGGTTCTAAAGGATGAAGACTGGCCACCGAAGAAGCGATCAAGATCCTCAAGTGAAGAATAAATTGAAACATCAAGGAATTATGTTTATGTTGATTAGGGGGGTGAATGTTAGACACTAATCTACATAAACATACAAGTTCCAAAGTTACCATACGTTAAAATAGTTATGTACATATGTTAGTATAGTAAATAAATGTTATGTCCTAAGTCTAGAAATGTTAGAATCGGTTATATGGTCACACCGGTTCAAGTGGCAGTTATTTTTTGTTATAGAAGTCATGTCGGTTCATACAAACCGATTTAAGTTGTATATAAGTGTAGAACATTGTCCATTTGTACATATATGAAAGTTTGTGTTTTATAACCAACTTTTAAATTTACCTCTAAATCACATTCAAAGTTTTATATGCAAATCAAGCTGATCACAAACAATATATATGTTGTCTCTTTTTTGAACGGCTAGTTGTATATATTAAAAGTAACTTAAACCCATCATGGGTATTATAGAAAATACAAAACACCAATTACTCAATAATTGTAACAATACAAACAATCTTTAACTAAATATTATGAACCACTTTTGCATGCTAGCTAAATCAGAAGGTTAAGGTTTGCCTTTATAATAAGTGAAAAAGAATATAAATACAAATTTAATTAATCATGTATTGATTTATACGTAGTTGCACATCCCACGCACATAAGAATCCCCTTTCTTGCATACATAGTTGCATCTCCCACAATGACGCTTGCTCACCATTGGGTTTACACATGATCCTTTGCAACAAATCTCCATACGCTTGCCTTTCCTTCCACATAGCCCACAATTTTGTTTATCAATCCTCACGTTAACACATTTTTTGTTACAACAGTCTGGTCCAGGGCTGCCCTTAGCCCGACAAAGTCTAGGATTCTTGTTGCATTTCATTAGGCCCTTGGGTTTTTGGGCAAGGAACCGGCTAACATGTGTTGACGATACAAATAGGATTCTTGTTGCATTTCATCAGACACTATGGTATCATCTTCAATATTAAATGGATTTTCTTGGGTTGGTGTCGAAGAAAGAGTTATGGCTATGGCCATGAGAATGGTGAGGGTTATCAAGAATTTGTTTAGGGTACTCATGATGTCTTATCTATCTATATAATAAAAGAATAGATTTGGGTTAAATGGATCCTTTTGAGAGTGTCCGCCTATGCTCCAATTGAAAATGGAGCTCCGAATCTATCATATATATATAAACCAACTTTTCTTTTTTCCTTTCTCCAAAACCACAAAGCCTCCATTCTGAATTCTTCCCGATTAAGATTCCTCCGTCCATCTTATTCATTCACTTTCACCATCAACCCTAATCGCAAACTCTGCTGCTCGATTTTTATCATCTCCATCAGGTAACGATTCTTACACTACGCCGCTTCTTTTATAATATTACGATTTCATCGAGTTATCTTATATTCGATTTGTCTTTAATAACGATTCTTACTTTGCTATAAGCAGGAAAGTTGCATTGATACTTTTCATATCCAGAAGGTTTCTCGGCTGAAAACAATTGGTCGGTCTCGGCATCATGTTAAACTCCAAGGTATGTTTTGTATTTGACATAAGCTTGGTTGTCGAGGATTGGATTGGCATGTTCTTGGGATGAATATATCATGTTGCGGGTTATGTCATTTTAATTGTTTGGGCCGATTATTAGTCATGTTCGAATATAATTTTTGATCGTGTACTATACTCGGGTCTTAATCTGGATGGTGTTTTTGGTATGATTATTTGGATGTAGTTTTGGCTGATTATGGGTTTGGGTTCGATTGCGGTTATCATATGTTTATCGGGTTCTATTATTCATAGTTTATGCTCGTAATACGCCTATGACTGAAAACTCGTAGCCTTCTTGGCATTAGGTTGAATCCGAGCTTAGCTATTGTATTTCGGCTATGTTCTTGGTTGTCAAGGTGTTGCATGTTCTTTAGATAAAACCGGATTTAATGTTTGTAACTGATACTCGGGTTTGATTATGATGAGTTAGTTGCAAAATATGGTTTGGTGTTCTTGGAATTTGGTATGAAGATCATCATTGTTCATCAGGATCACAAAATAAAGTTCTAGAATTATTTTGTTTGATCTTGATCTAGCATGTTTGGAGGTTTCGGATTTGTTAATGGATCGGATTTGGATCCGGTTTGATCCGAATATTATGGAAAAGAATGGAAATTTTGAAATCTAAAAATTATTTTGTTAGGATCTGAGTTTTGGATTGTTTTGATTAATGATGTAATATGAATGAAATATAAATGGAAAGTGCAGCGGAATAAAGAATAATCAAAACATAGAGAATAATTGTTATCAATCGAATGCTTTCATTAAGTTGAAAGATTACAAAGGTACAATTATCACTCCCCCTCAGCCTGATCACTCAGAGTTTGTTTGTCTTAGAGAGAATAACGAGTGACCAATAGAACAGTACAAGTACTGTTCTATTTATAGACAAGTACAAACCTCTGATGATCACTTAGCTGACGTCACCTAGAAAGCGACCCCTAACTGACTAACAAACTACAACATCTGCTAAACAATAAACTACTGTTACATTGAAACTAATGAAATGAAAACTCTGTTAAGCAATAAACTCTGATATCTTCTTAACATCTGTTGAACCAAAATGCTGTTGGTTCAACAGACCTTTGTTCTTCAGATCTTGATCAGCACTTGTTCTTCATCAGACTTTTGCTCTTCAGACTTTATCCATCAGACCTTTGTTCAGCAGCAGTTGTCTTGTATCAGTTGTTTGTCTATCAGCAGTTTGGAATCAGCAGTTCTTTGGAGGAAGCTTTCTTGTAAACTCTGTTATTTATTCTTGATCAACACTTAGTATATTTTGGCTTTCAATCATCTGTTCTTCTCCAGGTCAGCAGACCCAACAATCTCCCCCTAGAACAGATGATGCCAAAACTTTGCTTTATTCTTGATCTTTATTTCTCATCAGACTTTCTCTAATTTGCCCTTTTAGTTGTAACTCAAAGTGCAGAGAGAAGAGGTCTTCAACATCTCTATCCAGTGTCAAATTCAGAAGTGACTGGAGATCTTCAGCACTTAGGCCAGGTGCCTCATCCATGCTCAACTTCTGAACACTACCATCTGATCTGAGCAATGTCAATTCATGGGTCTCTTTATCAGACTTCCATTTTAGAATTTTAGAATCAGAGGAGTGACTGGGATGCATCTTTATTTGGGATGAGTTTGGTGATGGTGGTCTTCCAATGAGTTCTCTGAGCCTGTCTGACACAGGATCAGAAAAGGATCTGATTTGGTTCAAGATCCCCTCTTTCACATAAGTATTAGTGAACTTCCTTGTGTCTTCTTCAGACATTTCCTTCTGCCTCTTATATTGCCTTTGAGCAGCAATAGATAGATCAGAGGTTGCAAGCAAACTATCTAATGTGAAGGCCTGAGAGGGTTTCTTGGGAGCATCATCATACACTGGTTTTCTTGGAAGATCAGGGTTGGTCTTTCTTTCTTCTTCAAGCTTTTTATATGTCTCAATTAGCCTGATCTCTGACCATCTGGCAACAGATTTCATCTCTCCATACTTAGCAGCTACAAGCTCTTGTCTCATTCTTCTGAATTTCAAGGCTCTAGCTTCATCTCTCCCCTTTTTGAAATCAGGAGCAGAGACCTTAGCAGGAGGATTCTTGGCCATGTTCTCTATTCTGATTAGTTCTTCTCTTAGAGCATGTGTGGTCCAGCCTGTAAATTGATTCTTTGTTGCTTTGTAAGGCTTGGATGCCAAGATCTGTTCCAGCAATGAATCCCTTACTTCCATCTCCAAGTGTCTGCTGAGAGGCATGGTTGACATGGAGTTGCTCAGGGTCTTAGCATAGTCTTCAATCCTTCTGAGTTTGCTAAGCTCTGCTGAATGGATGCCCTGAGCAGTCCTGTCATCCTTCCCTTTGCACTTCTCTTTGATGACAGCATCAGCCTGTTCACCCTTGTATTTGAGATATGTGTCTAGATTAGGTGGAACAGGGAAGCCTTTAAGAGAAGGGAAGGATCTTTCTGATGGCTGATCAGTATTGTAGAAGGATTGAAGTTCCCCCTTGATTAAATCTAACTCAAGGGGATACTTCTCAGCCAATGGTGTGATGGTTGGTGGTGGTCTGTGTGATCTGAATTGGTCAGTGTGTGGTGAGTAAGATGAGAGTGGAATGGCATTGACTGGTGTGGATGAGATTGGGGTGTTAGGTGGTGTGTTGTGGATGTTTTCATCTTGTATAACAAAGGTGGATTTCCTTTTTCTGCTATACAAGATTTTGGGTGAAGGTGAGGATGTAGCAGTGGATTGAGAAACATCTGTTGGTCCTTTTGTGGAACCAGCAGTTGTTTGGGTTTTAGGTTGTGTTGAAGTAGGTTTGGTAGTGGGTTGAGTTGTGGTTGGTTTGGTGACTGGTTTGGTTACTGGTTTGGGTTGTGCAGATGTTTTAGCAGTGGTTTTAGTTTCAGTTGTTTTAGGTGCAGTGGTTTGGGTAACAGAGGTTGTGGTGGCAGTGGTTTGTGGAGCAGTGGTTGTGATAACAGGAGTTTGCACAACAGGAGTTTCAGCAGTTAATTTGGAAGGTGGTTTTCTAGTGTGTTTGGCTGGCATTTTCCTTCTCTTTGAAGTGCCCACATCTTCCACTTCCTGTTGCTGTTCCTTTTTCAGTTGTACCAACCTCTCTGCCTTTACCTCCAATGTTTCAGCCTTTTTCATCTTGTCTTCAGCAGCCTTTTCAGCTCTTTCATTAGCTGAAGTGTCAACTTCTTTTGCCTTTGATGCTGGGGCTGGTTCAGAGACAGGGGACTGAACATTTGGTTGTTGTGGAGCTGATTTGGGTGACCCTGGTTTGTCAGCAGTTGGCTTCTTCCCTATTTGTGTTTTTAGTTTACGTAGCCTATCTCTGCCACTCTCCCCCTTTTTGGCATCATCAGCAGTGTACTCATCATCATCTTCATCTCTGAGAATTGTGGTAGGGGCAGAGCCAGTGGTCTTCAGCAAGTGTTCTTTGATCACCTTGATATCAGCCTTTGTATCATTGAATCTGGCATCAACCATGTTTCTGATCACAGTCATGTAGGTTTCTTGTGTCTGATCTGCTAATTTTCGATGAGCTATGATGATGGGGGAAACAGATTTCCATAGCTCATTAGCAATATCAGCAGTTGATGGTTGACTCTTTGTAAAGTTATTCAATGTTTCCAAGATTGACTTGACATCAGATTTGATGTCAGCAACAGAGGATTCAAGGTTTTGAACTTTAACCGTCAATTCTTGTAATTTTGACTCATCACCTAAATTAATAGGATCATCTGAGTCCCTACCAGAGGTAGTTTTAGCTGGTTCAGTCCTAGGAGGTGAGGCCATAGAGAAAGAACCTGCTGCCCCTTGGTCTTGGTTCTGGGGACTTCCAACTGTTTTTGGAGACACAATTGTGTCTTCAGCAGTTGTTGCCTTCAAGGAAGTCTTAGCAATGTAACCACTGTCCTGCTGTGAGACAATGGTCTCAACAACAGTAGTGGCTGCTTCTCTTGAAACCTCATCAGAAGTAACATGTACTTCTGGGAGTATAACCTCCTCATCTGTTTGTGGGATGGCTGATTGATTTTCCTCAGCCCCAGTCACTGGTAGTGGCATACTCTCAGTGATAGGTGATTGAGAGGAACTGGGGTTGTCCTGAGTTTTATCAATAGCCTCAAACAGGGGTTTCATTGTTTGTGGGACATGTGGTGGTGAAGTAGGTGGAGTAAGAAGCTGATTAGCCCTGGGAGATGGGCTTGTAAACATATGATCAAGTGACTCATATGCCTCAGTGTGAGGTTCCCTTTGGCTTACAACAAGTTCCTTTTGTGAGGAATCTTGAGGAGTTTGCTTGGGTTGAGATATCTCCAACTGTTGTGAGGAAGTAACAACAGTGGTTTCATGTTGCTTTGGTGATGCAACAGGGTTAGCTTCTGGTATCTCATCTTCCAGAAGACCCTTTTTGGGTTTGGTGGTTGTTTTGGTGGATGGACGTTTTCTTTTGGTGGCTGGTGTGGGTTTCACAGCACTGGATGAAGTGCCATGATCACCAGGAGCAGTGGGCTCACCAACAGAGGTTTCAACAACAGTTGTTGTCTTTGTCCTCTTTGGTTGTGTTTTGGAAACTTTTTGTGCTTTTTCTTGGGTTGAAGAACCCAGCATTCTAGTAAAAGTTTCATCAGTTAAACTTTTCATTTTAAATGACTCTCCCTTTTGAAAATCCTTTTCAGGTAAAAGCTTTTGTAGAATTACACTTAGAATTCTAGGGTAGAGTAGAAAAGCATTGTTTGAGCCAGATTTTATGGCTTTCACATTTGATACCAAGTCTGAAAACAATCCCTGAGATAGGTTGAAGTCAGAGTCTGACAACATAGCATATCCCAAGTATTGTATCCTCAATGGGATTTCATTGAAGGATGTAGTCTTGGCAGAGGCACAGAGGAGGAGGGTATGGAAGAAAAATTTCATGACTGGTGGGAAAAACTTTTTATATAGTGTGGAACCAGTCATTTGAGCATCATACCCCCTCTCTTGAAACTCAGTGTGAAGCTCTGTTTTTGGAAAAGTTTCCATACCTGACAAGTCGTTCAGTGAGAAGGTAGTGGAGATGATCTCAGGGGTTATGGCGATACTGGTGGCTCCAATTTTTGAAATTATGGACGTAGGCTTTTTGTCTTGATATAAAACCTCAGCAGTTGCCCAAAATTCTTGGAGTGTTTCTAGGTGAATGGGGGCATCAGCAACAAGAATATTTTTATATTTCGAGTTATTTATGATGTCAATGGTGGAATGGAATGGTATGTTGTCTTCGGTTTTAACCAAATATGGAAGGAAATTGTGAGTGGCTTTTGTTTGAAGTTCCATTTTAATGGATTTTGATTATGAAAGTAATGATCTTTGATTGAGGGTTATGAGGAAGACGAGAGCGGTTTTTAGTATTTTGAATACAATGAGACAGTAAAACTGCTGTTGAGGGAAGAACAGGGTTTTATAGGCTCAGGTGAAACCGCTGATGTGGCAAAAACTCTGCTTTTGAGAGCAGACGTGGCAAACATCTGATGGTTGAAACATCTGGTGGCAGACAGCTGTTTTGTTAAACCTCTGTTGCCAACCTCTGTTGTTTAACCAAAAGACTGATAAAAACAGTTGTTTTATCTGATCAGTTGTTTGAAACAGATTTTTCAACTATCAGTGGTTTTAATAAAACAGTGGTTGTTTTAACTGAATCAGTGGTTTGAAAACAGATTTTTCAACCAAAGTGTTATTTTAGCAAAATTTGATTTTCTGAAACATTTTAATGTTTTTATTGAAAACATTTTTGTTGTTTTTAATCCATGTTTAACATCCCAATTCGAGAGATCAGATTTGTGAAGGTAGATGTGTCTAAAGCTTTTGTCAGCACATCTGCCAACTGATCCTCTGTTGGAACATGGTGCAGAGAAATCAAACCTTTTTCATAGCTATCCCTGACAAAATGATGTCTGATATCTATGTGCTTGGTGGTTGAGTGGGAGACTGGATTTTTGATGATATTTTCAGCAGCTTGACTATCCAACATGAGTGGAGTCCTAAGTGCTGTTATCCCAAAGTCCAGTAATTGATTTTGAAGCCACATAAGTTGAGCTGTACAGCTTGCAGCAGCAATGTATTCAGCTTCAGCAGTGGATGTTGAAACAGCTGCTTGCTTTTTGCTTTGCCAGGAGACTAAGGCATTCCCTAGAAACTGGCACCCTCCTGATGTGGACTTCCTTGTGGTATGGCAGCCAGCAAAATCACTATCTGAATAACCTGAAAGCTCAATGTTTCCATTAGCAGGATACCAGATACCAAGTGTGGGAGCACCTTTTAGGTATCTGAAGATCCTTTTCACAGCAATAAGGTTAGACTTTCTAGGAGAAGCCTGAGATCTAGCACACACACAGGTTGCAAACATAATGTCTGGCCTGGATGCTGTTAAGTACAATAAAGACCCAATCATGCATCTATAATGTGTCTGATCAACAAGTTCATCCTTTTCATCATCAGTGAGTGGCTTGACAGTGCTCATGGGTGTACTACAGGGCTTACAATCATTCATCTCAAATTTTGTTAACAAGTTTTTCACATACTTGTTTTGATGAATGAAAGTACCATTTTGCAGTTGCTTTACTTGGAGACCAAGAAAGCACTGAAGTTCACCCATAGCACTCATTTCAAACTCTGCTGTCATGAGTTCCCTAAACTCCTCACACATTTTATTACATGTGGATCCAAAAATGATGTCATCCACATATATTTGAACAATCATTAAATCTTTTCCTTTCCATTTTAAAAACAAGGTTTTATCAATTTTACCTCTAGTGAAACCAATGGATAAGAGAAAAGTAGAGAGAGTTTCATACCAGGCTCTTGGTGCTTGTTTGAGTCCATACAAAGCTTTGTTAAGCTTGTAGACATGATCAGGATGGAATGTGTCTTCAAAACCAGGTGGTTGACATACATAGACCTCCTCCTGAATTTTGCCATATAGGAAGGCACACTTGATGTCCATCTGAAACACCTTGATGTTGTGGTTGACAGCAAAGGCTAAGAAAAGTCTGATTGCCTCTAGCCTTGCTACAGGGGCAAAGGTTTCATCATAGTCAATACCCTCTTCTTGTCTGAAGCCTTGAACCACTAACCTGGCTTTGTTCTTGACAACTATACCCCTTTCATCAGTTTTGTTTTTGAAGACCCACTTTGTGCCAATAGGACAAACATCCTTAGGCAGTGGTACAAGTTCCCATACTTGTTGTCTTTTAAACTGAAGGAGTTCTTCTTGCATGGCTTCTACCCAACTGTTGTCTTTCAGTGCCTCTTGGTACTTGACAGGTTGTGTAAGGGATAGAAAGCCTGCAAAAAGACAGATGTTTGAGGATTGGCTCCTTGTGAGCACACCTTCTCTGATGTTGCCAATGATTTGATCTGGTGGATGAGCTCTTAGGTAGATTAAATCTCCCTGATATGGTATGATGGCATTTTGTGGTGAAGGACAGAGGTTTGGAGACTCTGTTGACATAACATCTGTTGGCACTTCTGAGGAGGCAACAGATGTTTGAAATGGAAGTGGAGGAATGGGTCCAAGTGGTGTAAGATTGGACTGACTTTTGTCAACAGATGATTGACTCTTGTCAACAGATGATTGAACAGTGGATTGGATGGGTGAATCAGTGGATTGAAGATAAGACTGGCCAACAGTGGCTGACTCAGCTGTGACAGAGTTTTGACAGTTGTTTTGAACCACTGCTTCCTCTGATACATGATAGACTTTGTAGTGGTCTGGAACCACAACATCTATTCTGTAATCTTGTTGTGAAGATTGTGGAGTACCTGCAGGGTTAGTTTTGACAGTAATATCTTCAAATTTGAATTTATCTAAATCAAACAATTCAGCAGGATTTGCTGGGATTTTTAAAGAAGAAAGTTCATTGAACTTTACATTCAGAGTTTCTTCTATTGTTTTAGTCCTTGTGTTAAACACTTTATAGGCCTTTGCAATAGAAGAATACCCCAGAAAATATCCACAATCCACTTTGGCTGCAAATTTTGAAATGGAATCTTTAAGATTTAAAATGAAACATGGACAGCCAAAGATTTTGAAAAATGATATCAGTGGTTTGATTTTAAACAGAATTTCATAAGCAGTCTTTTGATGTCTAGGGTTGATTAAAACTCTGTTTTGAACATAACAAGCAGTGTTTACAGCTTCTGCCCAAAAGGACAGAGGTAAACCAGAATCTGCTAGCATTGTTCTTGCAGCCTCAATAAGAGTCCTGTTCTTCCTTTCAACCACCCCATTCTGCTCTGGTGTTCTTGGGATACTGTACTGCCTTACAATCCCTTTTGACACACAGAAATCATCTAACTCCTTATTTTTGAACTCTGTTCCATTGTCACTCCTAAAGACTTTTACTGGCAAGTCATATTGTTTTTCAACTTTGGTAACAAAGTCCTTCAAGATACCTGCAGTCTCATCTTTAGAGTGTAAAAAGTAAGTCCATGTAAACCTAGAAAAATCATCAACTATGACAAGACAAAATCTTTTCCTTCTTAGACTCATGATTTTTACAGGGCCAAACAAGTCCATGTGCAACATTTGTAGACATTGACTGGTTTTGGACTCATCAATGGATTTGTAAGAGCTTTTATGTTGTTTGCCTTTTAAACAGGAAACACAATGCTCATCACACTTGAAGTCTTTTGATGGTAAACCTCTGACAAGGTTTTGTTTGGAGAGTGAGTTGATAGTTTGAAGGTTGGTGTGACCAAGTCTCCTATGCCACAGTTCTGTCTCTTTGGTAGAGGCAGCTGAGAACAGACAAACATTAGCAGTAGGATTATCCTTCAACATATCAACCACATACACATTGCCACTTCTGTGAGCAACAAGTTGTGCTTTGCTCTCAGCAATGATGGTGTTAATCTTTTCAACAGCCTCTGGGCCAACAATCTTACAGGTTTGCTTAGTGAAGAATGACCCAAAGCCTTTGTCACTCATTTGTGATACACTAAGTAGATTGAATTTTAGATTATCTATTAGATTAACATTTTCAAACTTAAGTCTCCCTGCTTTGACAGTACCAGAACCCAACACTTTACCTTTAGAATCATTACCAAAGGATATATCACCCCCTCCATGAGCAAGAAAGTCCAGAAGAAGGGCTCTACATCCAGTCATGTGCCTGGAGCCTCCACTATCTACATACCATAAACTGTCTAAACAAGCAGAAGCTCCCTGCACATCAGTAAGGATTTTAGTTTTGGTGAGTGTCCAAAGCCAAATTGGCTTTGGATGGGTCCTTAGCTGTCTCAGCCTTAAGTAGAGGAGAATGATCAGTGGTTTGGACTAGCTTTTGAACTAGATTCAACAGCTGCAGTTGACCATTTGCCAGTGCTTGTATGTCAACACTTGGTCCAGCAGATGTTTGATCATTTCCAATCAGTTGTTGAAAACCATGAGGATGTCTGTTCACTTTTGGTTTTGAAGGCCTCTTGGGCTCATCATAAACATGTGGCAGACGATGACAAGTGGGTTGCCCATATCCTCTAGGTAATCTGTTAACAGGTGGAGCATCTGTTACCTGAACTTCTCTGGGAGCAGAGTTTTTGTTCAGACTTTGGGTAACAGATGTTTGGACTGATTCAAAAGTCTGTTTGGATTTTCCTTTTGAAGTACTCATCACTTGACTCTCCAGAGTTTTAGCTTTATACTCTTTTATCTTTTCATCAAAATTTTTGAGATATAAGCACTCTTTTGTTTTGTGATTCTTTTTCTTGCAGATTGCACATTCTTTAGATTTTGAATCATTTAAACTTGTTGTTTTGTTGATGTCATATGCTTTTAGAAGAAAACAGTTTTTGGTGACATGGTTCTTCTTTTCACAAAAATCACAAAACAAATTGTTCTTGGCTTTCCCCTTTTCTCTCTTCTTTTCAACAGATGTTTCATCATCTGTTGGAAAATTTACTAGAGGGATAACCTTGGCCTGTGGTGCCATTTTACCATCAGAGGTTTTGAAGGTCATTGGTTTGAAATTTTCAAGGACTTCACACTCATCTGACCATGTTGGTTTGAATTGATATTTCTCAATTTCATCAAATGAGGGTGTACCTTCCAATTTTTCAAGAATGATTTTCTTGCCATTGGGTTCAGTAACCTTGATTTCTTGACCTTTTGAGTTTGTAGGGATGACCTCAACCAACTGTGGTTCCTTTTTGTCAGTGGTTTGTGAAACTTGATCAGTGGTTTTAAAACCAAACCCAAATTTCACATGACTTTTAGATTGTTGGTTGACAATCATCTCAAAACCCTTAGATGATTCCACCCATTTCTGACATTCAACTTGGGTGGACTCAAGCTCCTTCTTACAACTATGATATTTTGTTATCATAGTCTGAAGCTGGTCTTTGGTTATGCTTGCTTCATGTTTTAGACTGCTGATTTCACACTCTTTTTCAGATAATTTTGATTTTAACTCTTTTGTTAATTTTTCAACCTGAATTTCAGAATCCAAAATTTTCTTTCTAAAGTTTTCATTCACCTCTTTTATCTTAGCAAATGCTACAATACATTTGTCTGAGCACAAGTCATTTAAGATTTGAGGAGATACCTTAGCAGCAGCCATCAAGGCACAGTTACACTGGCAATCACAGTCATCACTACCCCAAGGGTCTGATAGATTCACAACCTCCACTTCAGATTCTTCAGCTGAAACAGTCTCACCAACAACACCATCAGTCACATTTTCAGACATAGACACCACTTCCTCAGGATCAGTCTCTTCAACAATTGTTTCTAGTGCCATAAAACAAAAATCCTTTTCAGTGTTAGCAACTAGAGCAATGTTGTCATCTGTTATCTCATCTGGCAGACTGCTCCAATCAACAAAGCCCTGAGTAAAGAAACTCTGTTGACCTGGTTGACTGGTCTCTGCAGGAGCAGAGGGTGGAGTAACAGTCATTGGCACAGAGGCCTGAGCAACAGGTGTTTGGACATAGTGATACTGAGGAACAGTGGTTTGGACATAATGCACAGGAACAGTGGTTTGGGTCTGTGCAAAGTGAGCAGTGTTTTGCACATTAGGTACATTAGGGATGGTCTGATAAGTGTTGGTCTGTGGTCTTTGATTTGGATAGGTGATCATAGGAACTCCATTTTGACTCCTACACTCCCTAGCAAAATGACCCATTCTGTGACATTTAAAACACTTTATCTTTGATTTATCCAACCCAACCTTTGACCCACCATGTAAACCTGGGAACCTCCTGCCAGTTTTCTTATAGAAGTTATTGGTTCTAATACTGAGCAGGGCAACCTGGTGTAAGATGTCCATTTCTTCTAGGTCCAAAGGGTCAATGTATTGCAAGTCATTGTACACAAAAGATGAATTATCAGAAGCCTGGATATCACCACTAGCTGTGAAAGCACAGTTGTTTGGTGATGAGTAAGAATCATTATTGAAACCAGTTGTTATGTCAATGTAATGATCATAACTCTGATCCTTACTACTTCCAGAACCATCATCCTGACCCAACAGTGCAGTATTACCAAATACATAGTCATCTGACACTTTGCCAGAGTCCTGGAGCTTCTTTTTCTGGTTAAGCTCCCTTTCATAAGTTAGGAGCTTACCATGAAGCTGGGTCAGGGTTAGGTCTTTGAATCCGATAGAGTTTCTCATAACAATAGCTATAGTGTCCCATTTGTCCTGAAGTGATCTAAGAAACCTATGATTCAGAGTTGAATTAGGAAAAGTTAGACCAACCAGTTTTAGTTCACTAATTAGACAGTTAAACCTTTCAAACTGTTGTGTTAATGACTCCCCTTTTATGTGACTAAACGTTTCATATTGTTGGTTAAGTATTTCTCGGTTGTTTTCAATCACATCATCAGTTCCCCCGAATTGCTCTTTAAGAGCATCCCATAGTTCTTTAGCACTATTGCAGTGCAAGAGACCGGCATAGATATCATTCGGCAGTGCCATGGCTACTATGCTGAAAGCCTTGGCATCTAGCTCGATTTTTTGAAAATCTTGCTCTGAGTAGTTCTCAACACTCTTTGGTACTTGGATCTTTGGATCCTCGGCACTCGGTACCATTGGAACATGTGGTCCAAATACTACCGATTTCCAGCACCCTGTGTTCTGTTGTGCTAACACATGAGCTACTCGACGCTGCCAGATGTTGTATTCTGACCTGACAAGCATCGGTGGCTTGTTGTGTGTGCCAGTGTTGTGTGGATCTTGATTTAGTGAAGTCATTCTCTTGGTTTTTCAAAAACAAAGTCTGTTTACTAACTGTTGAAACGAAAATAAACTATTACTCTGTTTTAACCCGACAAACAAACGATATCAATGATTGTGAGCTGATCTGTGTATTAAACTGATTGATTAGATCAGATTTAATTGACCAGGCTCTGATACCAATTGTTAGGATCTGAGTTTTGGATTGTTTTGATTAATGATGTAATATGAATGAAATATAAATGGAAAGTGCAGCGGAATAAAGAATAATCAAAACATAGAGAATAATTGTTATCAATCGAATGCTTTCATTAAGTTGAAAGATTACAAAGGTACAATTATCACTCCCCCTCAGCCTGATCACTCAGAGTTTGTTTGTCTTAGAGAGAATAACGAGTGACCAATAGAACAGTACAAGTACTGTTCTATTTATAGACAAGTACAAACCTCTGATGATCACTTAGCTGACGTCACCTAGAAAGCGACCCCTAACTGACTAACAAACTACAACATCTGCTAAACAATAAACTACTGTTACATTGAAACTAATGAAATGAAAACTCTGTTAAGCAATAAACTCTGATATCTTCTTAACATCTGTTGAACCAAAATGCTGTTGGTTCAACAGACCTTTGTTCTTCAGATCTTGATCAGCACTTGTTCTTCATCAGACTTTTGCTCTTCAGACTTTATCCATCAGACCTTTGTTCAGCAGCAGTTGTCTTGTATCAGTTGTTTGTCTATCAGCAGTTTGGAATCAGCAGTTCTTTGGAGGAAGCTTTCTTGTAAACTCTGTTATTTATTCTTGATCAACACTTAGTATATTTTGGCTTTCAATCATCTGTTCTTCTCCAGGTCAGCAGACCCAACATATTTCTAAAGCTTCGGTAAAAATGAGGAGATATTTTTGGGAGGTTGTTTATGGTGCATAATGGGACTTAATTAGAAAATTGCATATAATTTGGAAAGTTGTTATGTCCCAGATCCAATGTACCTAGACGTTTTTGTGATGGAGATTAAAGAATGTTTTTTTATAAAACTTTGGTGACAAGTTTGACCAAAATAATATGGGGCGGGCTTTTTAGTTTGGGCTGAAAGGCTTCTTGAGTTTGTTACAAGATGTGAGGTTTATCAAAATTTTGTGGGACGAGAGTTTGTTTGAGTTATGCTTGGAAAAAGGTGTTGGACCGGTTATTGGTCTTGTACCAGAATTAAGGATTCTAATTGGGAGTATACTTCTAATTTATATGTAAATTTAAAGTTTAGAACCTTGCTATATTTTTAGAAGTCCACGATATGTCACAATTAAACTTAAACATAATCTACAAACCATTTGGGTCATTTTTTATCTCAAACAAATCAAATAGAAAGAAAAAAAATAACTAAAATATAAATGGGTCAAATAGGTTGAAGAGGTTAAAGTATGTTTTATTAAAGACTTTAGATTATTATTGTAATAACATAGTTTTAGCTATCGTATTTAGTGCAATAATTGTTTACAAATTTGTTTTAATAGAACTAGACGATAAGTGTTTTTGGGTCAACCCGATCTTTATCTATTTTGACCTCTTACCTTACCCGCTTCCATTTTTTATGATAAAGATAAGATAGTAACTAAATAGATCAGGTTTTATTTTATTTTATTTTATTTTATGATATTTTTTTTACTTTATCCATATTCCCTCATAGGATGAACTACCTCTTAAAGAGATGAAGGCAGAACAAAAACATTGTCGAACAGTAAATGTCGTGTTATGCTTGGGTCTCCTTGTGTGTCTCCTTTTTAAATAGTATTTAGCAAATATATTAGAATTCTGGTACTTAATATTTAATTTATATGCAGTTTACATATAACACTTGCATGCAACATCCATTTAAAGTGCATTCGCAATGGAGGAAAGATGGTAATCGTCAACCTTGAGGTATTTTTACCTTCTTTTTCATACATCCAAGGTTCAGGGTTCTGATTTAACCCTCACTCTGTGTCATATTTGTTTCTTAAACTTATATTATCGTTGACAATTAGCTTGCGGGTGTTAATGATTTTTTATCTTTGTTAAAAACGCCAAAGGACAATAAAGCAAGTTTGGTCATTCATGGTTTGGGTGACAAGGTAACATTTATTTGAATGAAGAATTGTACAAGACAAAAATCAAGAACTAAAACAGAGTTCTGAATCTTTTTATAACTCAATTTGCATATCTTCTTGTGTGATGTCAACTATAATCATGTAGGTAATAGCAAAAGTACTGCAACCACTTACAATGCCAATTGCTCCATATGTTCGAGTGGATCTTTTCCAGATAATCTTTGATCAAGTTCAATGCATCTCAGGTTTTTATTTTGCTTTTTTGTTTTTGTTTGTTTGATCATTATTTAAACAAATGTTATATTTTATTATGTTGTAAATTAAGTTTTCCAAATATGTAGTTTGATGTACATATTTAATATCAGATGGTGACAGTTTATGCCATGTAAAGAACAAGGTATGACAATACTCGGGTTGAGTATGAAATCGGGCTTTGAGAAGGAAGAGATCGGATTTTCTTGCTCTCGGTTCCAAGTTTGACAGGTTTAGGTTGGTTATAGAGTTGGAACCAGTTTTAAATCATAAGGTATGGAACTATTGAACCTATATATAGTTACCTCATAAGCTTAATTGCTGATTGCTTACCACTAAAGTATAAAATGATGATTCTTATGTTTTCGTTGTCATTCCTCTATTTTTTTACCATACTTATATAGTATATAAAGTACATTCACTCTTGGCTCTAAATAAATAGAAGTTTGTTTTTTATTCATATTTTGAACTTGATATGTAGTGAAGCTTAGCTTTTACTAAAATTATAATCTTAAACTTTATTTATCAAAATTTGTGGGGCTATATAATTTTAACTTTCATTTCTTTAAAAGAAAAGTTAATAACAAAGAATTTAATTTTTAAGTTTGCCTTCTTGACCAAATATCAACCATCTTTTCAACGGTGGGTTGTAAGTTGTGACACAAAATTTATAGATTCCATTTTAAATTATTCAGGTCCTAGAAATAGATATTATCACATAAAAGACTTTACTATTAAACCAAGTTTAGCCACCTTTAGGAGGTTGGTACATGCTGTTCTCCTTGATCATATAGATGAGTGTATATAGTAGTTATCCAGTCTATGCCAGAGTTTTAAACTTGACTGTTCTTTTTATTAGACAATTACAAATTGTCTTATGTGAAACATACGGTAGAAAAATTGTAAGTACTTTTAAAATGAGGGTAGAACATTTGGGTAAGTTTAGACCAATATTTTGTAGATATATTTGTTTTGGTTAGATGCAATATCTGATGATAGACTATGTTTTTTTTTACAGGCGTTGGAATAATTTCATATCTCAGCTAATATATCTCATGACACCACATTTCTCTTAAGGCCAATTTTGCGTCAACCTCATTTGGAAGATGAAAAGCCTTTGAATTCTTTTGATTTAGGCTCAAATTCAGTAGTGAATACGTATGCTTTTAAAAAGTATTCTTTAGCCTAGAGTCTATTAACCTAACGATAGAGGTGACATCTTGACGCATTTACCTACTCTTCAGTCGATTTGGATGATTTTTATAAATCAATCAGGTCAAGAAAATAGTTAAAAGGAGAAGGTCTAAAATTGAACAAATCGAATAGGCTGAAATTATTCCTAGATGGTTTTATTCCAATATTCACTTTGTAGTATTTTATTTGTACCAAGCATTATGTAACTAACGAATTAAGTGTTTATAAAATTTGGATAGAAACTTTTCATTATGTACTTTTTCATTTATTAGAAAAAGAAATACCATTTATTTTATTTCAATGTGATGTTCTAAATGGTTGTTTCAAATTTCAATTATTGTTATTCTATATATCTTGCCTTCATACCACTATAATATTCATGTGCTACAATTTTTGTTTTGTGAAATACAAATAGTTAAATGGAGACCGCACGAATAACTATGTTAAACTAAATAAATGCTTGCAAAGATGATTATGTTTTGAAGGTTTGTATAATAAGAATGTACCGCCAACCTGACCGCCGGTCACCAGACGAGACTACTACATTGAAATGATCGTTATAGACCGAAATGTAATGTAATATACGCTTGCCTTTTTTTGTTATTCTTTTAAATACTTTCAATTTTTGTTTGCGAAAGCTACCATTTAGAAATATAATATGGTTTACTATGGTTAATAGTTTTTTGTTTATACCTATTATTATTATTATAATGCAAGAAATTGTTAAATGATCCAAAATGTGTAAAATCTTGGTTGCAGAATTGTTAAATGATCGGAGTTTTCATCATAAATTAATATCTTTGTTGCAATATTTGCTCTTTCACATTATGACCATAATATACTTATACTTATTACTTTGTATTTTTGCTATTTGATCACAGAAATACTGACCATTTATCATTCTATGGTGATGGTTTATTGACAACTCAATAACCTTTTAGGACATGCTCTATGATACAAAAAAAAATTGTTGATAAAAAAAATATTATCGTCAAAGGCATTGCATATCAAATATATAATACTATAGTTACAAAAGGTAGTCATGCTATTTGTTGTGCATTTAGAAATACATATATGATATGAGTTCAAGTACAAGAGTCCAAACTCAAATTTACATGTATGTCATTCCAATGGCTATAAATCTTTTTAACCAAATCCAAGTAATTTTTGGATTATTTTTTGGTTACTTATGAACCTATAAAAACAATCCTAAGGATGTTGGCTTCCTGCAAAACAACCATGTCATAGAGCCACTTATGGAAAAAAAAAATTACGCGCATGTTAATTGTTTACGGCAAACAGTTATATTGTTTAAGACTTTTAGCACATTTTGCTTTCCACATTTGAATTCTTTGTTAAAACTATAAACTTCAATATATTGGTTTTTTTAATGTATAATACAATATTTATAGAATTTTTTTTCATTTGACTTGAGCATTTACCGTGTTTACACACGGGACTCTAACCTAGTAGGGTGATAATTGATTAAAAAAACCCGAATGGTTTTGTGGGACTGATGCAGGTTTGTAAGAAACGGTATCTATAATCTATAACTTACAATAAAAGAATTGAGTTTGTATGAGGTGGCATTCAATGGAGGCCTCAACCCCCCATTGAATGTGCCATGTGGCACCTTGAGGTGATAGTATTAAATTTATTATTAAAAAAAATACCATGCGGCAAATTAAAAAAAACAAATAATAATATAAAACCTAATCTACTAAAATTAAATTGAGTTATTTTAGGAAAAAATAATTAATTAAGATTCATTCATAAACATAAAAACGCGACTAATTACATCAAGATAGCGGGCAGGCGGGCAACAAGCTGCGCCGCCACCCCTTTCTGGATAGCAAACCCTACCCTACTAAAAACGAACCCATGTCCCCCCGGAGTCGAGACACTGCTATGAATAACCCGTTGGACTCTAGTCAGGAAACGGATGGCTACCGGCGCCAGAGAGCCAAAGGTATCAAATGCCAGGGGAACAAAAACATGTTGGTTCTCCTCGCAGGCTTTAGCATGCTTCTCAACTTTCTTCGCCTCTGCTTTCCGCACAGCTTGCCCTGCTAAAAAACCACTATCCCTCAAACCAACCAGAGGAGATACACCTGTTAGGTCGACGCAAGCGTGTTTCCCCCCCGGCCCACCCAAAGACAAGCAGGTCTGCTGGACGTAAGGTGGATCTCCCGTCAGCAGGGTCCGAGAGAAAATTCACAGGAGCTTCCCTCTTGGCTGAGATCCCAGCCCTTCTTAAAATGTCCCAAAGAACGTCCCGGACCCAGTCGTGCCTATATTTGAAACCAGGCAACTCCTTACAATGAACCGCGTGTTCCCCATATTTGTCCAAGCATGCCTTACGGCAAATCGGACAGACTTCATCTTCATGGTACATGGGGATCATCAAAAGATATTTAAGAATTGCCCTGTATTCAACCCTAGACATGGTTTGGCCCAAACCTTCGATTGGGATAACATTTAGGAAATCTTGGGCATGGGGGCTCTGCAAGCATTCAATAACTGCCTTTTGGCGGGGGATAGATCAAAAGTTTCACCCAGGCTCTGTGCGATTTTGCCAAAGAGGGCATTCGCCAAAGTTTTCTGAGGCTTTGGGGGGGGGGGGGGCGGTGTCCTTGTTAGAAAAACCGTCCATATCAAAACCTGGGAGAAAGTCATTTATCCTTTCGAGGGCCTGTACGTAGTCCAAGTCCATGTCGACAACCCCACTATTCCTTAAGATGTGGTCTTGGAGATTCCAAGACTGAGCTCGCGATGCCACAAAAGCATACACCCCAACATCTTTTGCTGAGAGGAGCCCTAATCCTCCCAAACGCATCGGCAAGGATGCCAATCGCCACTGTAGGTCACCAAAGAACGGGCCCCCACATACCACTATGTCTTCGATGGCTTCCCGCAGACCTTTGTCAAAACATGATACCGCTGCATCCGTCATGGTGGGTTGGCAGGTCCGCAAACCAAAAAGCAACTTAGCGACCCCCATACAAGATCTGAGCAAAAGGAGTTCACTCTGGGGATCCCTAAGGCAAGGCAAAAGTTTCATGAGATCAACCGCACGCGAGGCTCTCCGCTCTGCCAATTCCCGTATAAAGTAAGAGTCCCGACTAACAGCCCCTCCAAGGAGCTTCACCCCTTTTTCTGGCCTACCAATCCCACTGGGGAAAAGCCCGTCCCTACGTTTCACCCCATTACAGGACGGCCAAAACACCTCAGTTTTCTTAATATTCAGTTGAAGCCCCAGGGATGGTCCCTCCTTCCGGATGATGTCTAAGGCATTCGCAACATCGATGGCATCACCTATAATTGTCCCATCATCAAGATACCAGGCATGAAATGGGAGGTTACATTTTTCTTGCACTCGGAGAACCATAGGGTGTAATGCCAAGGCGAACAGGAGGGGACCTAAAGGGTCCCCTTGCTGAACCCCCGTAGTGGCCCCGATACAATCATTACCAACATACAACCTAGCTGGCTGGGCATATAAGAACTGGACCCACAAATAGATAGACGGGCAATGCTGGAGAACTTCTCGGAGAAGGGCAGTGCGGTCTATCATGTTGAAACAAATTTAAACTTTTCTCTTTTATGTTTCCTCCCATAATTTTTAAACGTTAATATCTTTTATATACGTGAGTTTTTAAAGAAAAAAATTACACCAAATTAACGAGCGTTTTATTATTTTTCCAACGAGTATCATAGTGCTATATAAAAAACGGAGAAAAAAACGACTATTTTTTGTGGGGTTTCGTTCATACAGGAAAAAAAACACAAAGTGTTCTGGTTATTCATTAATCATGTTTTTTATTTTAAACCAGGTTCTTATCTACGATGTTGAAATTCAGCCCAATCGTCATGCTATCATTGGAATTTTACTCTTTAAAGATGCATAGGTATACTTCATCAAGAGAAGCTAGGATAGGAGAAAGAATCGCGCAACACTGCAACATATGGTGTCACCTTAAAGCAAGGTTATTTTTTTATTTATTTAATTACAAGAGTAATAATTATAACTATTAGTATTAGTATTATTAGAATTGTTATATTTTTCAACCCCTGGACGCTCCCGGGATAAAAGCTAGTATTATATACAATCAACAATTGTGTACGACGAATTTGAAATAAGTTAGATAATGATCCACTTACTAATTTTAATCTAGAAATTCGATGGTATTTTTCTGTATACTAGACGTATGGTACACAAATACATAGCGGAACCAAAATATCACACACACATATACATACAAATTTTAAAAACGTATATTTTATTATTCATCAACTAGCAAGACGCTATACAGGTTAAAAACAAAAATTACATGGCCAAAAACTAGATTTTGTAACCAAATTAAGCATTCAGGTAATCTATTATCTTATGATTCCTACAAGCTAGCCACAAAAATGAATAATTAACAATCGAATCATAAATGGTTTCCTTGAGATGTATACTATCTTGAAAAACTTTGTAATTACGATATCTCCAAAGCATCCACCATGTTGTTATGACAATAGCCTCAACCTCGACACACGTATACTTATCCTTCCTTCAAGCACCCCGAGTCAGTCAGTTCATCATGACCAACAGATTTTTATTCGAAGGAAACTTAACATTTAATTATTTTGCCATCACTTCGCGCCCTCACACACACAGACACACACATATAGGGGAATGATAATTTGAAAACCCTCTTAAGTTGAAGAGACTATGAAAAAACACTATGTTACCAACCATTTTTTATATATAAAAAAAAACTAGGGCAAGAAATAAACATATTTTCGAGCGTTTTGAATAAAAAACAAAAAAAATGGCAAGTAGCTTTCTAAAAAAATAAACAAAAATATGTAATAGTGTAACAACATAATTACTAAACAGAAGACGTGTTACATATATTTAACAGACTAGTGTATATTACACACCCTAAAAATTAAATAGAAATATATTTATATGGTGCAATAAAGAATTTTCTCAGTTTCTTCAATGTATTTGAGTGTTGACAACCTACCTGTCGATACTCATTGTCTGCCTATAAATACTTTCTTGTTTTAAGTCAGTCTAGTCATTTTGCCCAAATTCTATCTGATTGTGTGTGTGAATTGTTCTAAGATGGGGATTTTATTGTATTAGCAAGGAACTTGTTTGTACTCATCTTTTGTGGCATTAATCAATCAATTAACGAAAGTTTAAGTTTGAATCTTGTACGCTCTTCTTTTTGATGTTTGAGTTTTCTCTCATTTTTTTTTATTCAAACACTAAATTCATAGGTTTTTTGGATCTGATTATTGTTGAGAAACAATCACTAGCATTGGAAATCCGAGTTGTGGGACTTACAATTTGGTAATAGAGCTCTAGATGCTCTTGATTATTTGAAAGCTTTTAGGTTTTGAAAAGTTTCTACACTTTATAGAGTTTTTCATGTTGTGATTAGTTTGGGATTAATGTGTCAAACTTTTTGGTGAAAACTCTTTGATATTTGGTTTAAAAGGTTCCTACTAATTCCTTTGGGGATTCGGTAGTAAAAATCAGATTGAATTTTTAAAATTTTAAGGTTTTCGAAAGTGGGTGTTTTGTTAATTTTGCGACACTAGTATCTTAGGCAACACTAATTAAGATTTTGAACTATTATAGAAGATGATGACGTGAACCATCAACATCATCTAAAAACTTATTATTGACATATTCATTAGCGATACTGCTAGGATTTGGCATTACTCAAGCTCAAAGCCATAATTTGCTTGGCATTTGATACTTCACTAGATGTAACGCTGTTCAATTGACTATTGCAGGCGACACTCTTTTGTTGATTTGGCGCCACTTATTCATAATTAATCAATTAACTTGTTTAAAATATGTTCTAATCTTGTTGGACAAAATGAACTTGAACTTGGATCGACATCTGGACTTCTTAAGCTTAAGACTATAGATGATTTTATCAGTTGGAAGAATGAGATGAAGGTCTTGTGTTATTTCATTGATGCATCATTGTGGACATCTATTGTCCTTAGTCCTTATGCCCCAATGGTTCAACAGGGAAATGTTCAAGTGGTTATCACAGATCTATCCAGAAGTGTGTTTGAACTGTGGAACTCGCTGTGTGAATATTTTGAGGGTAATGATGAGCAAAAGGAAGATAGAAGGGATTTGATTCAAAAGGAATATGATACATTCGGTAGTATCAAAGGAGAGAGTCTGACTAATCACATTGACAGATTTGTCAAAGTTACTAGCAAATTGAAGAATACAAGTGTGATTCTAACTCACTCTAACCAAATCAAAAAGTTTCTTGATTCCTTAACACAAGAATGGAGCTTACAGTGTATGATCATCAAGAAAGAGTATCTAAACACTAGATCTACCATTGATGATCTCATCCACACTCTAAAAGCGTTAGAGATGGACAAACTCCATAAAACCACCAAAATTAAATATTTACAAAACCATTAGTGTTGAGGGTACATCCCTCTAAACACATATGACGATACAATTGCAAAGAAAAGTTGGTAACTAATACTATATAAATACCAACTCTAAAAACAAATTTCTTAACTTAATAGTTTATAGTTTTGTTGAAGTGTAATTTCATTCCAACACATTTGTTATGGTATATTCAATAAAAAGAATAATAATTTCTTTTCTTTAGTTATTTTATATATAGGAAAAATGAATATGAGGTTGTCATACACCTAAACTTAAGTATAAAACCGCTTAAAACTAAGTTGTTTTATCACATCATAATAAATTTATATATCCCGGAAATCATCCAGGATATAATCTTACTATATATAGGGTTATCATGAGAACGCTAAATACTGCGAGAACCGTGAGAACAAATTAGAAAACCTATCAAAATCATTTTTTTTCAATACAAACCTATTTATAATTAAAATATAACATTAAAAAATGAATTTTCTTTCTAAATTATTCATATTTTCTTGCAAAAACACTCAAAAATTAACTTTTTACACATGTGTAAATGAAACAGTTTACACATGCATAAATGGTAAATTTACACATGTGTAAAATCAATTTAATTTCGTATACTTTTGAATTTTTTCGCGTAAATTGTGTTTTTGAGATTGTACTTTAATAATAAAGAAAAATGTAAAAAGAAATTTTGATTTGAATGGTTTTAGATGGCGTTCTCGCGGTTCGCGTGAAATACATGTGTTCTCAAATTAACTTTCCCATATATATATATGAGAGGGTTATTTTGAGAACACTAAATATCGCGAGAACCGTAAGAACAAATGAGAAAACCAATCAAAATCATTTGTCTTCAAGGAACATGATATGTTCAAGATCGCAAAAGCTAGGGAGCGTAGGAGGCAGGACTTAGGGGTGGTGAAGTTTATAAAGGGAGAGAATGGACGCGTTTTAGTCAAGGAACATGACATTAAGTTGCGGTGGCAAACGTACTTCCAAAATCTCTTCAACAACGTGAGGGATTTCCAACAAGAAAATGACAACTCATCTACTCAAAGGCTCCAAAGGAATAATTGCTATTGTCGGCGTATCACACAGGGAGAGGTAAGAGCAGCACTTAATAAGATGGGAAGGGCTAAGGCGGTTGGGCCGGATAACATACCGATTGAGGCGTGGAAGTGTATGGGAGAAGTAGGAGTTCAATTGCTAACAACGTTATTCAATATTATTTTCAAATCTGGAAGGATGCCAGATCAATGGAGGACTAGTGTAGTAGTACCTTTGTATAAGAAAAAAGGAGAAGCCCAATGTTGTGGGAATTATAAAGGGATTAAATTGCTAGGACATACTATGAAATTATGGGAGAGGGTAATCGAGTCTAGACTTAGAAGAGAAACTCAAGTTACGGTTAACCAATTTGGTTTCATGCCAGGGCGGTCTACCAAAGAAGCAATACATATCCTTAGGAGATTGGTGGAAAAATATAGGGAGAAGAAGAGAGATCTACATATGGTGTTCATTGGTCTTGAAAAGGCATATGACAGCGTGCCTCGTACACTGATTTGGGACAGTTTAGAGAGTAGAGGGGTTTCTGGGAAGTATATAGACCTAATTAGGGATACATATGTTAGGACTGAGACTAGCGTTCGGTCGCCTGTAGGAGATACTGAATCTTTCCCTGTAGAAGTAGGACTCCATCAAGGGTCTGCCTTGAGCCCTTTTCTGTTTGCGGTTGTCCTAGACGAGTTATCAAAGTCAATCCAGGAGACGGTCCCGTGGTTCTTGCTTTTTGCAGATGATATTGTGTTAGTCTCCGAGAGTAAACAAGGTTTAAATGCGAAGCTAGAGGGGTGGCGTGTAGCGCTAGAAAGTAAAGGTTTAAGGATTAGTCGATCCAAGACGGAGCACTTGTACTGTGACTTTAGTGGCGTGGGCATTGACGAGAACACTCAAATTACCATTGAGGGACAGGTGGTGCCGTAGGTAACTAAGTTTAAGTATTTAGGATCATTTGTACAAAGGGATTGATAGATAGTGACGTAGCCCACCGCATCCAGGTTGGATGGTGTAAGTGGAGAGAAGCTACTGGGGTTTTGTGCGATAGAAGGTTTCCAACTAACTTAAAGGGGAAGTTTTATAGGGTAGCTATTAGACCGTCTATGTTATATGGCTCTGACTGTTGGGCAATCAAGAAAATGCAAGCACAGAAGATGGAGGTAGCTGAGATGAGGATGTTGAGGTGGATGTGCGGACACACACGGTTAGACAGGATAAGAAATGAGGTTTTAAGGGATAGATTGGGGGTAGCTAGTATCTCGGATAAGATAAAAGAGGGGAGATTGAGATGGTTTGGGCATGTGAAAAGGAGACAGACGACTGAGCCAGTTAGAGTGGTAGAAGGTCTCACTGTGGAAGGGAAGAGGAGTAGAGGCAGACCAAAATTGATGTGGGATGAGCGGGTTAGACAAGATTTACTGGGGTTGCACCTCTCTAAGGACATGGTTCATGATAGGGGTTTATGGAGGCGAAGGATAAAGGCTAAGGACTATTAGGATATGGGGAAAGGCATGTTAGGTGTTTCATAGGGTCTTACTTTTTGTTTTCACGTTATGCGGATTTTATATGTGTGTCTTCCTGTATGTTTGTGCATAGGTTGTTTATGGTGGTATAGTGTCTATTCTTTCGATGCATTGTTTTCAGTGTCTATGATGTTATTGGTAGTTGTGTGTGTGTGTGTATATTCCTGACGTGCGCGTATATACACATAATTTACAATGGATTTTAACACACGTTTTGCTTTAATATTTATAAAAATGGTTTCGACCTTCATATTAAAACACACACACTAGGGCAAGTGTACCCTGTCATATATGTAGTAAGTACAGATAAGAACCAAGTATCGATCCATGGACGCGCGCGGAGCAATGGTACTAAAACTCTGTCCCCGATTCACCAGTAGGTAAAAGATAAGTTTGGGTTTTGTTTAAACTAGATTAATTCTAAAATATGTAAATAACATATATAAGACTCCAAATAGAAAATATAACTATAAACACAACCCTAGCATGTCATCTACAAATCATATAAAACACAGGCGTGTGATCAACATTCCCATTTTCCAACAGTTAGTGTCCTTCTCAGGCATCCTAACATGACAACTATACAGAAAGCTAACACGAATACACACGTTAACCACTTCAAGTTGTTCATTAGCGAGCAGCTGATATAATCTCATGTGGATCTTTAAATAAAGGTTAGTATCACCTTTCGGGAGTCCTCAACCGCACTAGTTCGGGAAAGCAATATCGAATACACAATACGACCACCTAAACTAGCATAAAGTAGATCATCTCACAACCTATTCCATTTTACCAACTTTGAACACAAATCTATCAAGATCGCTATTTTTACCAAAATAACTAACAAAGATATTTAACCGTGTCAAAGATTGGTAACAACACCATTAAGCTTTTAAAACTCTTTTACGTGCCGGTAAACATTCATAATCATTATTCAAGCGACTTTAACCAAACCAATACCCGGTTACAGTTTCATGGTGTAAACTTTATCAACAAGTTAACTAGTTTACTACCGGACGATTAAACGGACGGTTTCTTCAACAAGTAATCCGCCTAACACATTCGACAATCATCAAAGTCACTAAAACATAATCACAAATCCAACAACAACGAAACAAGGTTGCACTATGATCATCAAGATCCAAACATGAAAAACGCCAAATTCATACAAAACGCGATTTCATACAAACGATTGTTTTAACTACAAACGATTACTAGATATTATCCGTAGGCTATAATACAATACATAATCGACACAAACAAGCCAAAATATTCAGATTTGAACAAACTTAAAGTTTATAGATCAAACCATAAAATCTTGAATGTGAAGGATTGGATGATGTTAGACGATTAGGATGAGTTCCCGAGCTTGTTCCACTCCTTTCCAGCAGCTTAGATCGTCCAGAAAATCGCCCCAAAAGTGTCTCCAAAACCCAATAATCGATCAGTGGGTTGAAATGGCAGATTTATACTCGAACAGGGCCTGTGAGCGGCCGCTCGAAGCCAGTGAGCGGCCGCTCACTTTTCAAAAAGTGGCACAAGTTGGTCCGTGCATGACGTAAGCCTTCTAGAAGGTTTCTACAAATATCTGGAGGAGCGAGCGGCCGCTCGAAGCCTGTGAGCGGCCGCTCACAGGACCCGAGGTCCCGTTTGCTCGCCGAAATCTGCGTGTTTTCTCCTGTTTTGCTTCCGGGGTATCGTTTAAGACCTGAAACAGTAAAGATACACAAATAAGCACCAATTCCTGTGTATAAGGTCAAAAACGCGTGAAATTTGGGAGTTAAACGGGGACTTTTATATGTGTAAATTAACGTATATCAAACCTCCCCACACTTGAACTTTGCTTGTCCTCAAGCAAAAACTTAAACGAAAAATAAACTCAACACAAATAAAATAACCTGTACATAATAGAATCAAGCTAACAAGTATAAACAGGTGACAAAACAACTACAAGGCGGCGATTCACTTTCGATCAACAAAGCAGGCAAACTCGTACACGACTCACAATGTTCACACACACTCGGTTTTATTTATGAAACATACGTGTAATGTGTATGTGTAAATCGCTCCATTGCCCAGGCAATGAATCGTGTAATATCATAGGCTTGTCAAAAGATCTAGTCTTCACCAACTAATCGTGTGAAAAAGCACAAATCAAGAGGTCTTATAAGGGTTGAAATGTCAGGCTAGGGTAAGGGTGTGGAATGGATATATACAGTGACGAAATGGCTAAAACTCGGCGGTTAAGTCTAACTAAACTGACGCAAAAGCAACTATACAATACATACGCGAACATAACCGCATTTTATTCAAATCGAGCTAAACATATAACTTCTAATCTTTATTGCCCCGAAAACTGCTCGAACACTGCTAATTCACCCTATTTTAGGGTGTTCTATTTTTCTGGATTTTTTTTTTTTTTTTTTTTTTTTTTTTTTTTACATATATAACTAAGATATAACTGATATTAAAACACGAATATAATCAACATACGGGCTCTAAATATACAGACCCGAACACGAACTATTTACAACGCAAAAACGAGTCAAACATTAACCTAAACCGAGTTTCAACACAAAGGGTTTAAAAGAAAAAGGCTAATTTTGGTTTAGTGGCGAAATGGTGTGGTAAATAAGAAAAAGCACGGGAATAGGTTCAACATGGTTAACTAGGGGATAATGTTTTGGTGAGGAAACAGATAGAACGAAAAGAAAAGGCTAAATCAAAAGGGTATCCTAAATGCCTCAATCATATTCGTACAATTTCACACGACTCTGGTCTAAACACGTATGCTAATGACAAGTTCTAAATTACACAAAACATCCGGCTCACTCGTAAGCATGTCAAAGAAATGAAAATCTAGTCTAAGGCTCAAATACTCACGTAACCGGAAGGAAATGGGTGCAAATGTACAGATTTAGCAAGCTAGTGTCACGTCCGTTTGTCGCGCCTTAAGTTATTTTTATCAAAAATTGGTTAAGCTTGATGTTTCTAAATATATATATATCATATGTACTTTCTAAAATTTTTGTTTGTTTGTTTTTTTTTTTTTTTTTTTTTTTTTTTTTATATATATATATATATATACAACGCAAGAGGACAAACTGGAACATAATATAAACCCTCCCCACACTTAAATGTCACATTGTCCCCAATGTGAAAAGTAGAAAGCGTTTATGAATTAGCTAACTACTGTGTGAAAAAGGAGAATAATACTCCCCTGTTTGTGATATCCCGAAAAACACGGTGGCTGCATTGAGCATCCAAACCGGTGCTCGCCTATTCCTGCACTATCACCATTCTTGACAAAACCAAAACACATTAAACACATCCATCCATAATCACACTTATTGAAACAAACAAACAGTGCTGAAATTAAAAATAAAGAAAAGTAAAGAGTACAAATACAGGAAAATAAAGATGTCTTGGGTGCTCGCACCCGAATACAATAAAAAACTAACATAAGCAAATCAAATACCACCACCACTACTCCTCACTCCTCGTCATCATCATCATGGTGGGTCCCGGACGACCCCGCAGCATCCCCACCTCTTCGGCGCTTGTCACCCGGCCCACTTTGGTAGTGATAAGGCTGATGGCCAAAGTGAGATGGGTAAACCGCGCGCAAGTCCTGAAAGAGGTGGTGCATGCTCTCAAACATGTACCCAAAGTTCTCGCGAGTTTCATTCCTGAACTCGCGAGTTTCATTCCTGAACTCGGTGAACTCCTGGTAAAAGTTTGGGGGGGGTGCGTACTGGTGCTCATGCTGCTGGTGTGGCTGCTCCTGTTGCTGATGTGGCTGCTCGAGTTGCTGGTGCGGCTGTAGCTGGTGCTCCGGTTGTGGCAGTGGGTCCCAAACTTCATCGTTATGCCCTTTTAAACGGATTATTCCATTGTATTCATGAAGGATCCCCATGCGCCTGAGCACGTCCATGTTAACCAGAGATCCGCCTTGAACTCGAGTAAGGGTGTTCCTCGCTGCCTTGAGGACACCCATAGATCTGGCAATAGCAGTCACATATTCCCCACCGTAAATCGTACTCCCTGGTTGTGTACCTGCTGCTTGACTAAGAAAAGATGCTATTAGTGCAGCAAGGTTAACTGGTTGTTCACCTACCAAAGCATACAAGAATAGCAGATCAGGGGTAGGGCAATTGGTGGAGTTTTCTTGCTTTGCAGCTGCAGTCCCACAGAGAACTTTCTGGAACACCCGGAGCAAAGGGTCGCGGATTCGGGTCGCTTTCGAACCTGAGGGATTATAGTTTTGAAGCCCCGTGAGTTGCGCCCAAAAAGCGTTCCTTAAGACGTTGTCTTCCGGAAATTTGTACATAGCTTCATTGAAGCTATTATCCGAGACTTCCTCATCCGAATATAAGCCCAAACGGACCCCCAGATCCGCGACTGAAATGTCGCGCCACACTCCACCCAAGCGAAATTGTAACCCCCATCGCCCATTTGCTTGAAAATCCGGTTGTTCATGCTTTCTTGGCCTTTGGTATTGGAGAGTAGAGAAGAATTCAATAGTGATCTCCTCAAAGACCGGTTCTCTGATAGAAAGCAAGTTTTCCATCGGGTCATCCATCAGTTCCCGTAACCTATCCCTTTGATTCAGCTCAGCAAGAGTTTCATAACAAATTCTTCGCGGGGTGGCAATAGAGTTCCGCCTTGCATATAGTTGTTCAAACCTTTCAATGCACCCGCGGTCTTGCTGTTTTGCCGGATCGAATCTGAGGAAACGGTGCACCATCTGCATAAGAATGCTTAAATATGTTAGTAAACATCGAAGGAATTGGACCCGGACCCAAACAACGCGAAACAAAAAAAACAAAATTTTCAACAGACTCTGTGAGCGGCCGCTCACAGGGACTGAGCGGCCGCTCACTGCCCCTGCGCGCGCGTTTTCGCTCTGCAGCCTCCCTATTTCGCTCCTGTGCACTTGGTTTTGGCCGGTTTTCAATGTTTTAGCCAAATGCACTCTGTAATCGGCCATTCAAGCACTTGTGTTTTGAAAAATTGTATGACTTGGTGATCGAATGGCCGAGTTTAAACATTTATGAAGTATTTAGCATCTATGAAGTATTTGAGCGAATTTTGAACCTTGAACACTTAGGCGCTAAGACTTTGCAAAATGTTTTCAAAATCAACTTGCTTAGCTTTAGGCGCTCAATTTCCAAAATCATTATGAAGTAATCACTAGAACTCGGGGCGCGTTTGTTTAATTATGAAGAGCGCCCCAAAGTTCATGAACAACAAACAAGTAAAACACAAACTAAATACTAACAACCTCAAAATTTGGGGATTTGTTAAACAATTATGAAAAACCCCCAAAGATTAAGGTAACTACACTTTATCAAACAACCTAAACATGAAGAATATGAGGATTTTTGAGCATTTATGAAGGATCCTCAACATTGAACAAGAAGGCTATCTAGACAAAGATTACAACTAACTTACAAAATGAAATCAAAGTCTTGGGGTTTTGTTAAACGCTTATGAAGGAAACCCCAAGAATTCAACATCATTAACAACAAATTAAAACCTAAAACATGAGGAATTTGGGGATGTTTAAACATTTATGAAGAATCCCCAAAATTCCAAGAACAAGACTAAATTAAACTAACATTAACACTAACATACAACCTATCATGAAATTAAACTACATTAACACTACATTACACTAAACACAAGACTACAAGATGAACAAATCTTCAAAGAAATTCGGATTCAAGTTAAACATTATGAAGAAAACCCAAAATTTCAAAGATTTGAATAACAATAACACTCCAATCTAAACTAAGAAGACAAACAATCAATCCAAAAATTTAGGGTTTGTTAAACATGTATGAAGTGACCCCAAAAAATGCAGAAAAGATTGCATACAAGTGACATACATTAGACTAGAACAAGAAAAATTGCAAGAAAACTAGTGATTCATACCTTGATTTGAAGATTTGTGTGTAGGATTGAAGGGTTTTGAGTTGGGTGTTCTTGAGAGCAACAAAAACAAAGAGAATGGGTCAAAAGTTTAGGAGCGGCCGATTATAAGTTTTAGGGTTGGTTATTTTGAGTTTAAAATGTAAAATACCCATTTTAACCTTGAAAAACTGCAGCAGAATCGATCGAGCGGTCGCTCGCCCCCTTTGAGCGGCCGCTCAAATTATTTTTTTTTTTTTTTTTTTTTTTTTTTTTTTTTTTCAGACCTGGGCGTTTTGAGCGGCCGCTCACTCTCTTTGAGCGGCCGCTCACTGCAATCTGATGTGCAATTCGCTGCAATTTTTCACCCAAAAGCCGCTGCACTTGTCCGTTTTGACCCGAACAACCAACATACCTGTGTTTTGACGCTTCTTAGTGTATTACCTCAGTTGTGAAGCGACTTCCCACATAATCCACAAGGCGCGAATCAAACCTGCAATCTCTAAGAACAACTAAACAAACTAGTTAAAAACTTAAACAATTTAACTAAAAATTCAATCTAAACCATAACCATTTGTACAATTCGGCGCGCCCATACACATCTAACCCATTTGAAGCTCGTTCCTTGCATCATTGCACTCCTCGGATATGATCAAACCTGCATGAACCTGCGCACGACTCAAACAAACATTAAAGCTAAGAAAATATTAAACTAAACTAAAAATTTTAACTAAGTACTAAACAATTACCTACTACCCCAACTTGGCGCGCCCATACGCGCCTCGCTATATTTATTATCGAGTCGCTAGCTAGACTCACTTCCCCACACTTTATGAAGCGTGTGGGGCGTAGAGATCGATCTCCTCTACGGATTGGTCAACCGGTCCTTCAATATAGACTTTTAATCTATGACCGTTGACTTTGAAAGTCAAACCCTCAGAATTCGCGATCGAGACAGCACCGTACGGATATATCTCTTTAACGGTGTACGGTCCTGTCCAGCGGGATTTCAACTTTCCAGGAAAGAGACGCAAGCGAGAATTATAAAGCAAAACCAAATCGCCTACCTGAAAATCTTTCTGGCTTTTCAGGCGACTGTCGTGCAGTCTCTTTGTGCGCTCTTTATACAATATCGAGCTCTCATAGGCCTGTTGCCTAAGCTCCTCCAGCTCGTGAATCTGTAAGAAACGGGTCTCACCGCCGGTCTTAAGATCCAAATTCGCCGTTTTAAGAGCCCAGAATGCCCTATGCTCCAACTCGACAGGGAGATGACACGCTTTTCCATAGACCAGCCGAAAGGGAGTCGTCCCAATAGGCGTCTTGTAGGCCGTTCTAAAGGCCCATAACGCGTCATCAAGCTTGTCAGCCCAATCCTTGCGGTTTTGATTAACCGACCGCTCAAGGATTCGCTTCAATCCACGGTTCGTGACCTCCACCTGCCCACTTGTCTGTGGATGATACGGGGTGGATAACCTGTGGTGAACACCATATCGTGCCAATGCGCGATCAAGCTGCGCATTGCAGAAATGCGTGCCACGGTCACTAATCAGTGCCTTCGGGGCACCAAACCGGGAGAACAAGCCTCTAACAAACCTCACGACTACTCGGGCATCATTTGTGGGTAAGGCTTGCGCCTCGGCCCACTTTGACACATAGTCAACCGCCACGAGTATGTATTTATTACCCCGTGAGGAGGGGAATGGTCCCATGAAGTCTATGCCCCAAATGTCAAAGACCTCACAGACTTGGATGGGATTCTGCGGCATTTGGTCGCGTGCCGATATGTTCGTCGCCCTCTGGCACGAATCACATGCACCGACCAGTATCTGAGCGTCACGGAAAAGCGTGGGCCAATAAAACCCGGAGTCTAACACCTTTTTGGCAGTGTAATTCGCTCCGTGGTGACCTCCGGTCGGCCCCTTGTGACAATCACGCAATATCTGCGCCGCCTCAACCCCGAACACGCAACGGCGAATCAGCTGATCCGCCCCGACCCGGAACAAAAATGGGTCATCCCAGAAGTAATGCTTCAGGTCCGCAAAGAACTTCCTCTTTTGCTGGTGCGACAATCCTTTGATGAGGATCCCGCACGCGAGGTAGTTCGCAAAATCCGCGAACCATGGCGATACATCTTCCACCGACTCAACGCTCATCAAGAACTCGTGGGGAAAATTGTCATTAATGGTATCCCACGCGCAGTTCTCGGCGTCATCATGCTCGAGTCTGGACAGATGATCAGCAGCAACATTCAGGGCACCTTTCTTGTCCTGAATCTCTATATCGAACTCCTGCAGCAACAGGATCCACCTAATCAGGCGCGGTTTCGCGTCCTGTTTGCTGAAAAGGTATCGGATCGCTGCATGGTCCGTATAGACAATGGTCTTCGACAGCACTAAATACGATCTAAACTTGTCGAATGCAAACACTACCGCTAGAAGCTCCTTTTCAGTCGTGGTGTAATGCTCCTGAGCATCATGAAGAGTCTTACTAGCGTAGTAGATCGGGTGGAAGTGCTTATCCTTCCGCTGTCCCAAGACCGCCCCTATCGCGAAGTCACTCGCGTCGCACATGATCTCGAATGGCAGTCCCCAGTCGGGTGCTACCAATATAGGGGCCTCAACAAGCAAACGCTTCAAAAGGCCAAATGCCTTTACACACTCTGCACCAAACACAAACGGTGCATCCTTCTCCAACAATCGGGTCATCGGACGGGCGATTTTTGAAAAGTCTTTAATGAATCGCCTGTAAAAACCCGCATGACCCAAGAAACTGCGGATAGCTCTGACAGAGGAGGGCGGAGGGAGCCTAGAAATGATGTCTACTTTGGCAGGATCCACCTCCAACCCATTCTGAGAGACCTTGTGCCCGAGGACTATTCCTTCCTTCACCATGAAGTGGCATTTCTCCCAATTCAGCACAAGACTGGTCTCCTCACACCTCTGCAGCATCCGCTCAAGATTTCCCAGACACTGATCAAAAGAACTCCCGAACACTGAAAAATCATCCATGAACACCTCCATGGAGTCCTCGATCATGTCATGAAAAATAGCAATCATGCAACGCTGGAAGGTAGCCGGTGCATTGCACAGCCCAAATGGCATACGCCTGTAGGCGAATGTGCCAAAGGGGCATGTGAAGGTCGTCTTATCCTGGTCCACAGGATCGATAGGGATCTGGAAATACCCCGAGAAACCATCAAGGAAACAATAGTACAACTTCCCCGACAGACGTTCCAACATCTGATCGATGAATGGAAGCGGGAAGTGATCCTTGCGGGTGGCGTCATTGAGCTTGCGATAGTCAATGCAAACTCTCCACCCCGTGACGGTCCTCGTAGGAATCAACTCATTCCTATCATTCGTGACCACCGTCATGCCACCCTTCTTGGGCACGACGTGCACAGGACTAACCCAAACAGAATCCGAGATAGGATATATCAATCCAGCATCAAGCAATTTAATCACCTCGGATTTAACAACCTCTTGCATGTTCGGGTTCAGACGCCTTTGGTGCTGCGCACAAGGCTTGTGGACATCCTCCATCAAGATTTTATGAGTACAGAATGAGGGATTAATCCCCTTGATGTCCATGATCTTCCAGGCAATTGCCCGTTTATGAAGTTTCAACACTTTCAACAACTCGCTCTTTTCTTCCACAGACAATGAAGACGATATGATCACCGGTAGACGCCCCTCCTCATCCAGAAATGCATACTCGAGATGCGGTGGGAGCTCTTTCAGCTCTAGAGACGGTGGGTCCTCAACAGACGGCTTCGCCTTCTCCTCTTCCTCTCGCTCAATCTCCACAAAACGCTCCGGACTTTGGGAACCATCATCACCAATCTGATAGACTGGCTGCTCATCTCTATGGCCCTCCTGCATAATGCCATCTAGGCTCCCACACAACAGATGTGTGTCCGAAACATCTCTCTCCCAAGCACCTCTGACATGAGAGCTGACACACTGGTCTACTATATCAAGATAGTATAGTGTATCGTCCTGGCTCTCAGGATGGCGCATTGACCTCTGAATGTCAAAAGTCACGTGCTCATCATTCACTCGGAGTGTGATCTGGCCCGCAGCCACGTCAACAATCGTCCTCGCCGTGTTAAGGAAAGGACGTCCGAGAATCAGAGGAACTTTAGAGTCCTCATCCATATCCAGGATAACAAAGTCCACAGGGAAAACAAATTTGTCAATCTTGACAAGCATATTTTCTACAAATCCCCGTGGGTACTTGATCGAACGATCAGCGAGGCGAATACTCATCCTGGTGGGTGAAGGTTCACCCAGATCCAACTTCTCAAAAACCTTATAAGGCATAAGGTTTATGCTGGCCCCCAAGTCTGCAAGTGCATTACTGACAGTCATGTTACCTATCAGACAAGGGATGGTAAAGCTACCAGGATCTCCCATTTTCATGGGCAGTCTATTCTGCAGAATTGCAGAGCAGTTCTCGTTCAACAGAACGCAGGACAGGTCCTCAAGTTTTTGCTTGTTTGTGAGGATGTCCTTGAGAAATTTCGCGTACTTAGGCATCTGGGCCAAGGCTTCCACAAACGGGATGTTTATGTGTAGCTGTTTGAACAGCTCAAGGAATTTCCCGTATTGGGCCTCGTCCTTCTGTTTCCTAAGTCTGCTAGGGTACGGGACAGGAGGAGTGTAATCTGTGACTGGCTTCGGTATCTGTGCTGTACTTGCTGGGACTCGCCTAGCGTGCACCTCGTCCGAAGACTCAGTCTGGACCGTCTCAGTGATCGGTGGTGAGTCCGATGTGTCAGGTCCCGTGGTTTTACCACTCCTCGTCATAATGGCATTCACATGCCCCCTAGGATTCGGCTCAGTGTTGCCCGGAAGACCACCCTGCTGTCTCTCGGACATCATCTTCGCCATCTGGCCAACCTGGTTCTCTATGGCCTGCATCGACGCCTTTTGGCCCCTCATCTCACCCTCGTAATTCGTAAAGCGCTCCTCGTGCTGCTTGTAGCGCTGCTCAGCGAGCTGATAGGTTTCAGAGGTGTTGGTAAGGAGTTGCGACATCATCTCCTCCAGCTTAGACATACCATGAGGGGCGTGCTGCTGGGAGCTGCTCCCGGCGCCCTGGCTCTGGTATTGGTTCGGTCTCTGCTGGGACGATTGACCACGAGACTGGTAAGGCTGCTGGTTGGACTGGTAGGGCTGTTGGTTGGACTGGTAGGGCTGTTGGTTGGACTGGTAGGGTTGTTGGTTGGACTGGTAAGGCTGTTGGGACTGTTGTGGTGCGGGGGCCCTCTGCTGATATCCGAGCGGGTTCTGGTTAGAGGAACCAGATCTCCACCCGAAGTTCGGGTGATTTTTCCATCCCGGATTATACGTGTTGCTGTAGGGGTTATTCTGGGGTCTTGTCTGATTGCCCATATAGTCCACCTCCTCGTGGCCTGTATACATCACCCCCTGAGCACACGAGCCAGGCTCGTGAGATACCCCGCACTGCTCACACAAACAATCGGTCTGCGCTACGTGCTGCTGCTGCTGCTGCTGCTGAGAGTTATCGAACCTCGAAGCCAGAGCCGCTATTTGTGCAGAGATCGCCGTATAGTTATCCACGGCATGCACACCAGCCTTTGCAGATGAAGATCTAGATCTATCATTCTGCCGGGACTTAGACTTTAGGGACGCCTTTTCAATAATGCTCCACGCTTCCCTAGGAGACTTTGTTCCGATGTCTCCTCCAGCGTATACATCAAGGCGTTCCTGAGACGAATACCCGAGTCCCTGATAAAAAGTTTGCACCAAGTGCCTTTTCGAAAGCTCATGGTGCGGGCAACTCAAGAGTAGGTCTTTAAACCTTTCCCAGGCTGTGTACAATGATTCATCGTCATCCTGACGAAAAGTCATGATGCGATTCCTCAGTTTTTGAGTTTTCTCAGGAGGAAAATATTGCTGCATGAACTGTTGTGACAACTCTGCCCAAGTCGTGATCGACCCTGCGGGTTGTGACAGAAGCCAAGTCCGGGCTTTGTCCCGCAATGAGAATGGGAAGAGTCTCAAACGTATAGCATCATCGGAGATGCCTTGCATCTTAAAGGTGGCTAAAACCTCCAAGAATGCAGCAATATGTCGGCCTGGATCCTCGTGTTCCAGTCCACCGAATTGCACCGAGTTCTGTATCATATTCACGATACTGGATTTGATCTCGAAATGGTCCGCCAAAATAGCCGGACGGATAATACTCGGCGCAAGTCCATCTCCTCCTGGGCGACCACTATCATTTAGCGGAATATCGTCATCCGCCATGATAACGTCGCTTCCGGCGTCCGACCCGTCGTCGGCCAGATCGTGCCTCGCCTCGACAACTGGGACCTCTACTCTAGGGGCAGAAATAAGAATATCAGAAACAAGACGCAATTTATGAAGTCTAATCCGCTCGCTTCTCCTCAAGACACGCCTCCGCTCCTCGTCAGAAAGATCACCAGAAGGTCCGGGGTTTGCGGACATCAACCTGCAAATAAGAATGATACAGTTGCAGCAGGCGAATATATGACAAACCCAAAAGGCGATAAAAGACAGAAAAATAAATAAAGAATCCATAAATTCATACGAAAACAAAAGAAAGCAATAAATTCGAGAAAATCAAAATAAAAACAAATAGGATCAAGGGAAGAACAGAAAAGGCAGACTAAGCCTAAAACTATACAACGAATGAAATTAATAATCAGTTCAAATGCGAACAAACAAATCTAATCAATCAAATAACGAACTAATCAAATTCATAGACAAACTAATCAATCCACATTCAATCAATTAAATCTATCAACACCCTAATGAACGAATAATCAAATCAAACAATCCTATAAGCAGATAAATGAACGAATCTATATACTAACCTATAAACCAACTTAGAATCAATCCAAAATATCAACAGACAAATAAATCAAATAAGCATTCAACGAATCATATATGCAAATAAATGAACGAAATAACAAATCAAAGAAGTATAAACAAGTATTCACAAGTATGTACACTGGTAAAAAGTTGACTCGGTTCGTTCCTAAAGCTCGTCGCGTCCCTGGCAACGGCGCCAAAAACTTGACGTGCGCGTATATACACATAATTTACAATGGATTTTAACACACGTTTTGCTTTAATATTTATAAAAATGGTTTCGACCTTCATATTAAAACACACACACTAGGGCAAGTGTACCCTGTCATATATGTAGTAAGTACAGATAAGAACCAAGTATCGATCCATGGACGCGCGCGGAGCAATGGTACTAAAACTCTGTCCCCGATTCACCAGTAGGTAAAAGATAAGTTTGGGTTTTGTTTAAACTAGATTAATTCTAAAATATGTAAATAACATATATAAGACTCCAAATAGAAAATATAACTATAAACACAACCCTAGCATGTCATCTACAAATCATATAAAACACAGGCGTGTGATCAACATTCCCATTTTCCAACAGTTAGTGTCCTTCTCAGGCATCCTAACATGACAACTATACAGAAAGCTAACACGAATACACACGTTAACCACTTCAAGTTGTTCATTAGCGAGCAGCTGATATAATCTCATGTGGATCTTTAAATAAAGGTTAGTATCACCTTTCGGGAGTCCTCAACCGCACTAGTTCGGGAAAGCAATATCGAATACACAATACGACCACCTAAACTAGCATAAAGTAGATCATCTCACAACCTATTCCATTTTACCAACTTTGAACACAAATCTATCAAGATCGCTATTTTTACCAAAATAACTAACAAAGATATTTAACCGTGTCAAAGATTGGTAACAACACCATTAAGCTTTTAAAACTCTTTTACGTGCCGGTAAACATTCATAATCATTATTCAAGCGACTTTAACCAAACCAATACCCGGTTACAGTTTCATGGTGTAAACTTTATCAACAAGTTAACTAGTTTACTACCGGACGATTAAACGGACGGTTTCTTCAACAAGTAATCCGCCTAACACATTCGACAATCATCAAAGTCACTAAAACATAATCACAAATCCAACAACAACGAAACAAGGTTGCACTATGATCATCAAGATCCAAACATGAAAAACGCCAAATTCATACAAAACGCGATTTCATACAAACGATTGTTTTAACTACAAACGATTACTAGATATTATCCGTAGGCTATAATACAATACATAATCGACACAAACAAGCCAAAATATTCAGATTTGAACAAACTTAAAGTTTATAGATCAAACCATAAAATCTTGAATGTGAAGGATTGGATGATGTTAGACGATTAGGATGAGTTCCCGAGCTTGTTCCACTCCTTTCCAGCAGCTTAGATCGTCCAGAAAATCGCCCCAAAAGTGTCTCCAAAACCCAATAATCGATCAGTGGGTTAAAATGGAAGTTTTATACTTGAACAGGGCCTGTGAGCGGCCGCTCGAAGCCTGTGAGCGGCCGCTCACTTTTCAAAAAGTGGTACAAGTTGGTCCGTGCATGACGTAAGCCTTCTAGAAGGTTTCTACAAATATCTGGACGAGCGAGCGGCCGCTCGAAGCCTGTGAGCGGCCGCTCACAGGACCCGAGGTCCCGTTTGCGCGCCGAAATCTGCGTGTTTTCTCCTGTTTTGCTTCCGGGGTATCGTTTAAGACCTGAAACAGTAAAGATACACAAATAAGCACCAATTCCTGTGTATAAGGTCAAAAACGCGTGAAATTTGGGAGTTAAACGGGGACTTTTATATGTGTAAATTAACGTATATCAATTCCCCCCCCCCCCCTTTTTTGGGTGTGTGTGTGTGTTTTTCGTTGTGTATTTGAGCAGAGGGTCTCCCTGGAAGCGGTCTCTCTATTCCTAGGGGTAGAGGTAAGGCTTGCCTACATCCCACCCTCCCCAGACCCTACTAATAGCTTTGCTATTTGTGGGATTTACTAGGCTTTGTTGTTTTTGTTGTTGATTAAAAAACGAATTTTCTTTTCAAATAATTCATCTTTTCTTGTAAAAACACTCTAAAATTAACTTTTTCACATGTGTAAATGAAACAGTTTACACATGTATAAACGGTAAATTTACACATGTGTAAAAACAATTTATTTTCGTATACGTTTAAATTTTTACGCGTAAATTGTGCTTTTTAGACTGTATTTTAATAATAAAGACAAGTGTAAAAATAAAATTTGAATTTGAATGGTTTTAGATAACGTTCTCACGGTTCGCACGTAATATATGTGTTCTCAAATTAGCCTTCCCCTATATGTGTGTGTGTGATTTACTTCCTCTTTATACATAAATTTCATATGTAAATGTATTTCTCCATTGAGTTAATTGCCAATTTAGTCCCTGGGGTTTGATCAAAAATGTCTTTTTAGTCCAAATAGTTTTTCTCATCTATGTCCCCAAGGTTTCTCATTTTTGCCACTTTCATCCAACCCCCTAACTCCGTTAAAAAAAGTCAGTTAACTAAGTGGTATTTTGGTCACTTTGCATATATATCCTTTTATTTGCCACTTTCATCCAAACGTCCCATAATCTGTTTGGAACGTGGCCAGAGATTAACCAGACCTCAGTTATTAACAACATCATCATCATCGACTCGTCTATGATTAGCAAGATATAATACCACGCACACTTATTGATATGTGATAATAATCTCGGTGACTGATTGTCGGAAAGAGAAGAAGAGGAAGGTCACAGTTTGGGTTATCGATATTTGATGACAGATTCATAACAGGAAAGAGGTTGGGTTCGATGAGGGTTACTGCTGACAGTCACCAGATGCGGTGACTATCTCGACATCGAACCAATAGAACGAAGAACATGGTTTTGAGTTGGATTATGATGGGTAGGTGATTGATTAGTCAAAGCAGAGGAAAAGGGGTTGATCGACGCTTAGAATCGGTCATCGGCACAGAAAAGGGGGACGGTTATGATGATGTTATCGATATTAGAGAGGGAGGAGAGAGACGCTTACTGGAGATGATGAGATTACCAACGCCGGTCACCGGAGATGGTGACCGGTCGATGATGTTGTTGTTGACACACACACATAAGTGTGTGTTGTGTGTATGATCGTTTGTGCAGAAACAATGAAGAAGGAAATGGGCCTTTTATAGGTGGTTCAAAATAGAGGGTGTTTGGATACGAGTTTAGTGGCAGATAAAGAGGGTGTTTGGCAGCAATCTTAGAAGTAGATATGGGGCGTTTGGCTGCAGGAATAAGGAAATTGATCATTTATATTTTTATAATCCGGTGGTCGGGTACGACCCGACCCGTTAACGAGATCCGTAACACTATGGGTGTTACAATATAGGTGGTTCAATTGGAGGGGTGTTTGGTAATGAGGATAAAAGCTACACTTGGAGTGTTCGGCGACGGGTTTACCAGCAGATTATGGGGCGTTTGGATGAAAATGGCAAAAAAAATGATACATATGCAAAGTGACCAAAATACTCTTGAGTTAAGTAACTTTTTTAGCGAAGTTAGAGAGTTTGATGAAAGTGGGAAACAATAAGAAAGCGGTATTTGAATGCCTTAAAGGAGCGCATGCTCAAGATTTCTTGACTGTTTGTCCCATTGATGGGCTTGGGCAACACATGTCGGCTGTTGAATATCGGGCTATCCTTAAGTATAGACTTATGATTCCCATGTTCCCAGTTGATGAGCCGTGTCCAGTTTGTAAAAAGGCATGTTTAGATAAATTTGGGGAGCATGCCCTTCACTGCAAGGAACTGCCAGGATTTAAATACAGACATGACCTGGTCAGGGATGTCTTAAGGGACGTCTTACGAAGAGCAGGGATTTCAGCTAGGAAAGAAGCTCCGGTTAACTTTTTGACGGATCCACTTGAGGGGCGGTCCACCCTAAGGCCAACGGATGTCCTTGTGTTCGGGTGGGCACAGGGTAAACACGCGTGCGTTGATCTCACAGGGGTGTCTCCTTTGGTGGGACTTCGGGATTCGGGGTTTGTGGCAGGGCAGGCAGTCTTAAAAGCTGAATCGAAGAAAGTTGACAAACATGAAGCTGCTTGTCTAGAAAACCAACACGTATTTGTGCCCTTCGCCTTTGACACATTTGGGGGCCTTGCTCCCGAAGCAATCCGGTTTTTAGATCGAGTGCAAAGGGTGGTAAAGAGTAACTCTCATGCGGCCAAGCAGTGGCGAAGCTTGACCCGACGGTTCGGGGGGTCGGAAGTCACCGGGGGTTGGAAGTCACTAGTTTCGGGGGGTCGAAAACCAGTTTCGGGAGGTCGAAACCCTATATTTTCAAACTTTTCTATACGAATACTATATAATCGGAACTTCTGCGCGAAAATCCGGGGGGGTCGGCCGCCCCTCCCCGCCCCTACAATGTTGCGCCACTGCGGCCAAGGACACAAGCTTTATTTTTAATAGAGTAGGGTTTACTATTCAAAAAGTGGTGGCGGCGCAGCTTGTTGCCCGTTTACTTTCTACTCACTTGTAATTCTTGTTGGTTTTTAAGTATAATCTAATTAATTAATCAAAAAAAAATAAGAAACCTTGAGGAAACAGATAAAAAAAAAATTGGACTATAGAAATATTTTTAACGAAAACTCATAGGCTAAATTAACTCTTCTCCGTTTGAACACATTACATGTGTTCTGAACTTTGAAACACAACTCTTTGTAGTTTTGAGTTTTGACTTTTTGACTTATACAAGTCACACAACTTCTGGTCAACACACAACACTCATTGAATAGTTCAACCCCTCTCTCTTTCTCTTTCTATTCCATCTTCCCTAATCTCACCCCACTCCTCCAAACTTTCACCTCCAATGGATTCCTCAACCCTAGACTCCCAACAACCCACCTCCATCACACATGAATCCCCCTTCACCCTCTTCTCTATGGCCATCTCCCACACCCACATAGCCTTAGGCACCTTCCTTGAAGACTACACCAATCACATTAACATCCTTAACCTTAACCATAACACTCTCTCCTTATCCCCTTTCCTTTCTTTCCCTCACCCTTATCCCCCTACCAAACTCATGTTTCACCCTTCCCCCCTTAACCCCTCCCTCTTAGCCTCCTCCTCAGACTTCCTCCGCCTCTACCAAATTAATAATAATAATATTACTAATAACAATAATAATAATAATAATAATATTACTTCACTTGAACCTGTATCTATTCTCAACAATAGTAAAAGTAGTGAGTTCTGTGCACCGTTGACTTCCTTTGACTGGAACGAACTCGAACCAAGGCGAATCGGAACATCATCGATTGATACGACTTGTACTATATGGGATGTGGAGAAAGGTGTTGTGGAGACACAATTAATAGCTCATGATAAGGAGGTTCATGATATTGCTTGGGGAGAAGCGGGTGTTTTCGCTTCGGTTTCGGCTGATGGGTCGGTTAGGGTGTTTGATTTGCGCGATAAGGAGCATTCGACGATTATCTACGAAAGTCCGCAGCCCGATACGCCGTTGTTGAGATTGGCGTGGAATAAGAGGGATTTGAGGTATATGGCAACGATTTTGATGGATAGTAATAAGATTGTGGTGCTTGATATTCGGTCGCCTACGTTGCCTGTGGCGGAGTTGGAGCGGCATAGAGGGAGTGTGAATGCGATTGCGTGGGCGCCGGTTAGTGGGCAGCATATTTGTTCGGGTGGGGATGATTCGCAGGCGCTTATTTGGGAGTTGAATGATGTGGCGGGAGGGAATGGGATTGATCCGGTTTGTATGTATTCGGCTGGGGCTGAGATTAATCAGGTGCAGTGGTCGGCTGCTATGCCGGATTGGATTGGGATTGCGTTTGGGAATAAGATGCAGCTTCTGAAAGTTTGAGGTTTAGCGTCTGTTCTATACATATAGTTTTGTGTTTCTGTTCAGTGTGTTGTTATATATAGTTATTATTTATGAAACAATATATATAACTTGTGTTATTTAAACATGTTCAGATGATTGATACTAATTGTGTTTAATATCTTTTAAGTCTTTGTTTTAAAATGCGCGCATTAGGAGTGCATAATGCGTTATATGGCGATGAGACCACGTCACTGCAGTTGATGCAATACGATTTCATGATATGCATATTATGCGGCTTATGTGTGATGCTGTTTCATGACTAGTATTTGAGCAAATTAGACCAATGATCGCAAGGGATTTGAACTTTTCAAATCTGACCACCTATTGACTAGTTTGAGTATTAGAACAAATATGACTAGAAATGAGAATATCTTTTATCTTTTAGTGTTTAAAACTTTACAAGTTAAAATATTATCTATAAATGGTTTTTAGTATTTTTTTTAGTAACGAACGCCTCCCATATGTGATGTGGCCCTCATGAATTGGCTTTTGGGATCAAAACGCATCGGAGCGCCACAAGCTTTTTTAAAACCAAGCTTAAAGTTTAATATGAATGATCTGTATCTAAAGGGCTTGTTCAAAACAAAATCTTAGATGAGATCATGAATTCAGGTTGTCATGAAGAGCATTAACCTTCAAATTGTTCTACTATTACCCTCTTGATCAACCTAGTTGTATGATCATGTAAAAATACGAATGGTTATATTTTTATGCCTAGATTAAGTTGGTTTCCTGTCAAAACTTGAATCATTTAAGGTTTCTTGTTTGGGATTTGACTTGTTGTCCTGAAAGTTGCTACAAAGTGTATTTTAGGTAGTGTAGAAGAAAGTTGTATCTTTGATCACTCAATAGCTATAATATTTATAGGTTTAGTTGATGTAGATAGATACTAGTAGTAACCTGGTGTTATGTTCAAATGGACTAGAGCTGTTTGGAACTTCATTTATGGTTTGTGGGGAATTGCCTCAATGGTTGATTGTAGAGTTATTTGAACCAAGGATGCATAGTTGTCATAATCATGGTTGTTGAGATCCCTGTGTTAATAAGTTTTTATGATTTCATCAAAAACTTTGCGATGATCATGCCATGCACATAGGATCTAGGGGTATAAACGAGCTAGAGTTAAGCCAGAGCTTGCATAGGCTTGAGCTTAGTTCGTTTAACATAAGACAACTTGAGCTCGGCTTGTTTCATTTCGAGTGCTATTTCTAGAGCTTAGCTCATTCTGAGTTCTACTTCTAGAGCTCGGCTCGTGAAGGGGGATGGCAATTCTTGACATCATCTGAAACACGATACGAAAAATAATCAGGTTTTGAGTTGGAATATAAACGTTAAAAAAAGTAGTCGTGTTTGGGTTTATCTGTTTAATAAGCAGGTTGGTCCATTAACCTGTTAAAGACTTGAAGTTTCATATTACTTTTACGAGTTAGTTACATGGACGGTCCTTGTGGTTTACCACCCATATTGCATGTTTGGTCCCTAGCCGTCATAAATACACTGGATGATTAGACTCCAAGCAAACCCCTTCAATGACATTTTTTGTCTAGTATTTTTCTTTCGAGTAAAAGTCTCTTGTTACTATTTACTGGGTTTTTTCTATAACTTTAAGTCAACGGGAACATGATTCTGACACAAGGTAGAGTATAACTTATGAAAGCATAAAATAACCATCAATAAATGAAAACTAAACTTGGAGGAGATAAAAAGACACACAAGGAACATGGTGAACTGCCGGGTGCCGACCTGCATGGGATTTGTTTCAACCACTAAGGGTATCCGGTCTGCTTCGATAGACTCGAGTTGATGCCGACCCAATTCAAACCCAAACCATATGACTATCTCTAACCCGATCAAACTAATAGCTAATAATACCGGGTCGTGATTGCTATAACTAAGTTTGGGATTGAGTTTGAAAACAGCTTATTGACTTATTGGCTTCTTCAAAAAGCCAATGAGCCAATAAGTTGTTTGGCTACAGCATAAACATTTTTGTTTTGGCATTTTGATATTGGTGGAAAAGTTGTTTTTACAAAGTCACAAATCCTAGTTTTTTGTTTTGGCTTTTGGAATAAAAATTATAAATTTATCACTCATACAGCCAATTTTCACAATAAAGTAAGCCAAACACTTCTTAAAAAAACAATTTATTGACTCGTTAGTTTTTCCCAACACAAGCTAATCCAAACACTTTTTTAAAAACTATTTTTTAAAAAGTCATAAGTCAATAAACACTTCTGACCAAAAGTACTTTTGACCAAAAGTACTTTTGAAGTTAAATAAGCAATCCCAAACACCCATGCTATAAGTAGATTGAAAGCATATTTTATGCATTGATTAGTTACGCACACACTATGCAGATTTTGGATACGGAGGACCGAATCATATACATGACAGGTCAGTCTGGGTCGGTTTCTTGGATCAAGTCATCAAACACGAACCATACCTAGCAATTCACTCCAATAATATTTTAAAAATAGTAAATTACTCTAAGAGTAAAGTACACGGATGATCCATGTGGTTTGTACTTTGTAACACATTTAGCCCCTAACTTGGACCTGCTAAAACCTTTAAGTTTGTTGGTTGGGAACTAATTGCATTACAAAGTGCTAACCACATGGAATATTCGCATACTTCTGAAAAGCAATGGACAAAATCCAAATATTTATGAAACACAAGCATGAGCATATCTTTTAATGGGCTAGGGTGGGCCCTAACCCCAGACTTTTTTTGCTTAGAAGTGTAATTTTTACCTAAAATTCTAAAAATTATATTGTATTGAGTCGGATTCCCTGATTTTTTTTCTTTGAAATTTTTAGTCTAAAGCTCAATAAGTCTTTTAATCCATTAACCTATTTAAGTAATTAACTAACCTAAAGCCAAATACCTTATTCAATCAGTTAACCTATTTATCTAATAAACCTAAAGCCCAATACATCACATAATTCATTAACTTAGTCCAAACCTAATACTACAATAACCCGTGTTTAAAAAAAATCAGCTGCCCCATCCTAATTTCCTAATAGATTTGAGCGGGATTGAAGATTAGGTTTACGGTTGTGGACTCTGGTCGAAGGGGGAGGTCTAAGGAATAAGGCTAGTTTGGCGACTTAGCGACGAGCCGAGGGTTGAGATCGACTTTCGAGCATGTTAGTTGAATATGAACATTGCTTTGGCTTGTTGTGTATGATTTATGTATTTTGACTAGTTGATTGGGTTAATTTATGAGTTTGTTAGTATGATTTTTTATTACCTGATGTGTTAGGTTAGTTGGTTACTCGATTAAATAATTAGGCTAAACGATTAATAGATGATTTGTGAATTAGGTTACTAGATCTTTGGAGTTTTTATTGAGCCAAATTATAAAAAATGTCAAAAAATAATCTGAATCTCATAAATTTTAACTCTCTATATATCTAAATGTTCAAGATCCGTTTCCAAATTTTTAGTTAACCTTTTTATAGCATCCACTTAGAGCATTCACATCCCCTCCACCAAATCTCATCCATCAAATTACACAAAAAATCACTACTTCACCTCTAAATCTTCTATCTCCTAATTAAAATAATAATACTTTTTCATAATTTTATCATTACATTTTCTCTCTCCTCACTCACAACTACTTACAAAAATATTAAAATATATATAGGGGTGAACAGTAGCTTTTCATATTTAGGGTGGAACAGTGTTTTTACCAAATATTTTATCACTCACAACCCCTTACACTCACCCCCATATAATTTGGTGGACACACTCAGATACATTTGGTGGATGGGATGTAAAGCATTCACAGTAAATACTCTATCTCTATCTCTATAATTACACTAAAAATCACTACCTTTCTCTCTGCTTTTCTATTTAATAATATTTGTTCTATACTTTTATCATTATATTTTCTCTCTCTTCTACTCACAACCACTTTTAAAAATATTAAAAAATTATAGAGGGTGAACAGTGTCTCCTCCAAATTTACTGATGAACAGTGTCTCATCTATATATTTTCTCTATCCTCTACTCACAACCACTTATACTCACTCTATAGAGGTTTTCCTCAACTATTATGGAGCATTTGTTGTGAATACTGTGGTGCTCTTAAACATTAAAAAAAAGGATTAAAGCTTAAAATGATGTTAGTTAAGCCCATAAAAAGTTTTATTGGGCCCAATTCTAAAACATTGCAAAAAGAAAACATAACATAAAAGATTATCCGGTAACAAGATCAGCACCGACAGTGGTATCCAACAATGGCAGCATCCGCCATGGACGGTGTCGCTGCGACGGCGCTCCGGTCAGTCCTTCAACGCGTAAAACAAGCAGCCGAAAGATCATCTCGTTCATCTGATCATATAAGACTTGTTGCAGTCAGCAAAACAAAACCCGTTTCACTCCTCAAAGAAGTGTACGACGCCGGTCATCGTTGTTTCGGTGAAAATTATGTTCAGGAAATCGTTGATAAAGCTCCTCAGGTTTTCATTTCATTTTAATTTCATTATTATTATTATCATTATTATTATTTATTATTATTATTATTATTATTATTATTATTATTATTATTATTATTTCAGCAATTATGAAAGTGTATAAATTAGGGCTCACAACTAGATTTGTTGCTTCCTGAAGATATTGGAATATTAATATGCCTTTAGTAGTAGCTTCGGATTGGTTGGTTTTTTAGGTGCGGGTCTGGTCACATTACTTAATAATGATAGTTTGTGATTGCAACCGATAAATTTAAGAGTTATGGCGGAAAGACAACTTGTTTTTCAACTGGAACATGTGTAGCTTAGTTTAGTTTAGTTTCTTTTCTAAGTAAGCACAAAAAGCGTTGGGATCAGTGTTAAAAACTGTAATGATATATGTGACATATGAAAAATGCAAAAACTGCGGTGAGTGGTGAACATACTGAAATAAGTTTTTTTGGCTGAATTTGTAGCTTCCTGAAGATATAGAGTGGCATTTTATTGGGAATTTGCAGAGTAATAAAGTGAAGCCGCTGTTGAGTAAGTGTTTTATGCTTTTTATGTATGATTGCAACTTTGTTGATGTTAGAAATTTGAAGACTAGATGGTGAAAGAGAGAGGGATAAAGATTTTGTTTTATCTGTCTTTTTTTGGTTTATCGGAATAAAGAATAAGTTTGGTATGATGAGCACGCTGTTTTAACATGTTCTTGTTGTTATCATTTATGTGCAGCTGGGGTACCAAATCTTGCCATGGTGGAGACTGTAGATGATGAAAAGGTAATTTTGGTTATGTTTGTAATTTTGTACATATTGACACTGAATACGTGCATCTTTGTAAGGCTGGTTATACTTCTACTGAGTTTCGTAATGTAAGTTGAGAAGTCTTTGATGCAAATTAGACATGAAAACTAGTTCCTGCTTGTAAATGTCTCGGGAACTCATGCAGTTATGCTACATGTAAAGTTATTAAATCTTGAATAGTAATTGTTATCTTAAAACCCTTGGATGTTTGCTAGATAAGTTGCTAAGGATACACCTATACAGGGTGCAATGCAATATAAATTTAGTTCCTGCTTGTACAAGTTTGGGGAACTAATGCTACTTTCACAATTATTAGATCCTGAACAACAAACGTTATCTCAAACCATTAGAAGTTTGCTTTGGCATGGCTGCATGGGTAAGTTGCTAAGGATACACGTATACAGGGTTTTTGCCAATTGTTTTTGCCAAATTTAGTGAGGCATTGGACAGTAATGGGGTTTTTATTGGTTGGTTAACCACCATATCTAGGTTGACTTGAATTTGTGTGGTTCCTCTTAGTTGAATAAAATCTTTGAAGGAGAAAGTGGACCGTTAGGATGGTGTTTCTATTGTTAGCTGTAGAAAATTTGCAACACGGAAATATGCGAGACCCTGAATGAGTTATTCTCTATAAGGGAGTTTTGGTGTCTGTTAAAACTCATAAATATTGCTAATGTGAATTTTGATTTGTATCTTCTATTACGAGGCAGACATAATTTTTTTTTTTCTGGTGTTCCATACCTTTTTTATATGGTATTTTGGGTTAATAGTGATTCATTTAATGTTTATTTTTTTTCTAGATTGCAAATAATCTTGATCGCGTTATTGGGAACATTGGCAGGAAGCCTTTGAAGGTGTTGGTTCAGGTGAATACAAGTGGAGAAACATGTGAGTAAACATGATATTGATCAATTTGCAAGTATCATCTCTTCAATTTGTGTAACTAATCTTATTAACAAATAATTATCACATCGTTGCAGCCAAATTTGGAGTCGACCCCGATGGGTGCTTGGAGCTTGTTAAACATGTTACTTCAAACTGCCCGAACCTCGAGTTTTGTGGCTTGATGACAATTGGGATGCCAGACTATACATCAACTCCAGAGAACTTTAAGGTACTGATACCCAACACTATCTTTTTATTTTATACATTTTGTGTTCATGTGATAGTAGTTTTGTGTTTTACCAATTGCGTGTCTTGTTGATTTCAGACATTAGCCAATTGCAGAACGGAGGTATGCAATGCTCTTGAAATACCAGAGGAGCAATGCGAACTGTCAATGGGCATGTCTGGTGACTTTGAGCTAGCTGTAAGTGGAACTTTTAACATTGACAATGTATTTGCATAAAACACACTTTACTTTTCAAAATTGTCTACTTGTGGTGTCAAAATGTGCCTGAGCTTGGTAACGGGTTAAAGTGAGCAACGTTTATTGTGAAATAGGTTGGGTTGGTGTTGGGTTGACCTGCACGTGCATGATTGTCACCAGTTAATATTTTACGTAGCTAATTATGAGGCATGCAATAAAAATTAAACTTTTAGGTGACTTTCGACTCGTTTGACCAGTTCCTTTTTGAGCTAAATGTTTTAATTTGATCAATTTGCCCCCATACAAACTAAACATGGCCCAAACTGACCCGTCTCTCAGAACTCGATAAATATGTTTAATTATTGTCTTTTTGGGCGTACTACAAAATATGATTATTATGGCTCTGTTATTTGTTCTGTAGATTGAAATGGGTAGTACTAATGTGAGAGTCGGATCTACCATTTTCGGAGCAAGGGAGTACCCAAAGAAACAATGAATGAAAACTTTTTCGTGTATTCATAGCAGTGAATTCAATCTATAAACATATGAATAAGCCCGAAAGAAGGGGAGCCTTTTCATCTTTGCCATTTGGACCAAGGACTCGTGCGAGGCACAAAACACAAAATATATGGGCATACTATGAATAATGCTTTGAATCTTTCATATTCGGACAGAGGTACTGGCGTATGTAAACGACTAATTGTTGTGTTTGAAATGCTCGGTTATTGGTCCCCCAGATTTGTACCCGACAGTATTGTATTTAACATATAATTATTTTTAATGGATGATGGTGTGGTAGTTTTTTAACGGGGCAGATGACTAAAGGTGGTTTATATAACACTAAAAGCTACCGTATACATTTGTATACTACTAAACATGTTTGTGTTAGGGAACACTAGAAGAATTTAAAGAGAGATTCAAGACTAATATTTTTCATTCATGCCAAAAACAATAAACATGATTGCTATTTTATAGGCTTACAAACTAATCAAAATAGAATATGTACTTAATGGGTTAAGAGAAAGTATACAGTATAAAGCTTGTTAACATAAGTGATAGATTGGAAACCTTGCCTCATCTCTATTTCATATCAAATATATATAGTACAATATTGTTCCTATAACTATGGAATGGATATACATCATAATTACAATTAATAATACGCTGACTATATTCTATTACACCCCCGCAGTCGAAGCGGGAGGTGACTAGATGCTGAGACTGTCCCTGAAGTCTTCAAATAGTACACGAGGCAGGCCCTTGGTGAAAATATCTGCGATCTGAAATCTGGTTGGAACATGAAGAACACGAACGTGACCTCGTTGTACCTGTTCAGGAACAAAATGTATGTCTAACTCAATGTGTTTAGTGTGCTGGTGTTGGACGGGTTCCCTGATAAATAAATAGCACTGACGTTGTCACAATACACCAAAGTTGCGCGAGATAATGGATGACTGAGCTCGAGAAATAAATTGCGTAACCAACATATCTCAGCGACTACATTTGCGACTCCCCGATATTCTGCCTCTGCACTGGAGCGTGAAACGGTACTCTGTCGTTTAGACGACCAAGATATGAGACGGTCACCAAAATAAATGCAGTACCCGCTAGTAGAACGCCGCGTGTCCGGGCAACCGGCCCAATCGGCGTCTGTATATGAAATCAAGGACTGACTGGAGGAACCGTGTAAGGTTAAGCCAAGGTGCAAAGTTCCCTTAATGTACCGAATAATGCGCTTAAGCGCGTTCCAGTGGTCAACAACATAGGAGATATCTGGGCGAGTGAATGTGAGGTACTGTAGAGCCCCTGCGAGACTACAAAATAGAGTGGGGTCAGAAAATAAATCACTGGTCGTGGCGTTGAGCTTACCGTTGGTGTCAACGGGAGTGGCCACTGGATTACACGACTGCATGCCGGCACGTGTAACAATCTCAGTCGCATAGGATTGTTGGGAGAGGAACATGGTGTCATTGGAGCGTGTCACAGAAATGCCCAGAAAGAAGCTAAGGGGACCTAAGTCCTTCATTGCAAACTCAGCGGCCAGCTTCGACATAAGTTCGTGACGAAGCTTGTCAGACGATGTGACCAGAAGAATATCGTCTACATAGAGAAGAAGGTATGCTGTATGAGTGCCCTAATGAAAGGTAAAGAGAATGGATCGCTCTTGCTGTGATGAAAACCAATAGATAAAACAAAATCTGTGAAACGCTGATACCAGGCGCGGGGAGCCTGTTTGTGGCCATAGAGAGACTTTTTAAGAGAACAAACATAATCCGGGAACTGCTTGTCCCGAAACCCCATAGGTTGATACATATAAACTGTTTCATGGAGATTCCCATGAAGAAACGCATTGGTAACATCAAGTTGATGGACAGACCAGCGTTTAGAGAGAGTAATGGAGAGTACCATGCGTATAGTGGCCGATTTAACAACCGGGCTAAAAGTCTCTCCACAATCAACACCAACCTGTTGCAACCGCCCATCGCAAACTAAGCGAGCTTTGTAACGCTCCAAAGAACCATCCGACCTGTATTTATGTTTAAACAACCACATACTTCTAATAACATTCATGTCTGCATGCCTAGGGACTAATTCCCAAGTTCCATTTCTAACTAGTGCATTGTACTCAGTAGACATGGCTGAATGCCATTCCGGTATGGACAAGGCGTCTGTGGGGTTTTTAGGAATGGGAACAATGGCAGGGGTGGTGGAGGTGTGGAGGTTGAAAGGCATTTTTGGTTTATGGATCCCGCTCATGGAGCGAGTGTGAATGGTCCGGGTTGGTGGCGGGTAAGGGATTTGGGTTTGGATTCGGTGGGTCAGGTACGTGTGTGGAGGTGGGCTGATGGGTGGTACTTTGGGAAGTGTTGGAAGTGTGGTCAGAATGTTGCATGGAGTTGGGCCGAGGGAAGGTTGGGTTGTGAGTGGCATGGGCGGGGTGAAGTGAAGGTGTGGGCTGGTGTGGGGACATGGGTGGGCCCGGGTGTGGTCTGGGTAACCGGTGGGCTAGAGGTGGTTTTTATGTGTGTTGTTAAGTGGTGTGGAAAATGGTCAGCCAGAAATTCGTAAGTGGGGGTCGGGGCGATAGATTGTTTAAAGGGAAAGGTGGTTTCATCGAAGGCTACGTGTCGTGAAATATGGATCTGTTTGGTTTTCAAGTCGAGACACCGTACCCCCGGTGGGTCGGTGGGTAACCGAGAAAGACGCACGGTTGAGCACGGTTGTCAAGTTTGTGAATAGTGGTTGATGGTGTAAGAGGGTAGCAAAGGCATCCAAAAACTCTAAGGTGATCATAGGTGGGTGAGGCTTGATATAAGAGTTCGGTAGGTGTTTTAGTTTTGGTGGCGGTGTTTGGGAGAATGTTTAGGAGGTAGGTTGTGGTTTCAAGGGCAAAGTTCCAAAGGTGGGTGGGTAGGGAAGCATGGGCCATGATGGTGTGGATGATATTATTTATGATGCGGAATTTTCTTTCGGCTTTGCCGTTTTGGGATGAGGTGTATGGGCAGGATAGACGGTATAGTATGCCATTGGTCGTGAAAATTTTTTGGAAAGACGTGTTAACATATTCACGACCATTGTCACATTGAAAAGTTTTAATGGTCATTTCAAATTGAGTTTTTATTGTGGATGCAAATTGGGTAAAAGCAGGAAAGACATTGGATTTATGAGTAAGTGGGTAAGTCCATAAGAAATTACTGTAATCGTCTAAAAATAAAACATAATATTTGTGACCAGTGGAACTGATAACAGGGGAGGTCCATACATCACTATGAATAATATCAAATGGTTTAAACATACAAGTAGTAGATGCAAAGAAAGGTAATCTAATACTTTTGCCAAAAACACATGAGTCACAAACATTTTTATTAAAGTTCTCAAACAAAACAGAGGTTTTTATTGAATTTAAAGAGTGACGTCCTGGGTGGCCAAGACGTTGGTGCCATAGGTCAGCAGTGATGGCAGCAAAAGCAGTGGGTGGTGAGTAGGAGGTGGAGGACCCGAGCACCAGAGGGTAAAGATCACCGCTGCTGTTGCATCGCAGGAGCGGAGTCCGCGTCTTGAGGTCCTTCACAAGAAAACCAAACGGATCAAATTCAACAGACACAGAATTATCTCTAGTAAAACGACGAACTGAAATAAGGTTTTTAACTAATTTTGGTGAGTAGAGTACGTTTTTAAGGATTAATGGGGGGAAGGGTTTGGGTAGGTATTTGGTGCCCTGTCCTAATACCGGAATAACATTACCATTACCTACAATTATATGTTGAGGAATGCAAGAGTTAGAAAAGGAATGAAAATCACTTTTGTCATGAGACATTGTTGAAGAAGCACCCATGTCCATGTATTGTGTCAAGTCTGGCTGTTGCAGAAACATCGTGTACATCACCTGTTCGATGTCGGTGGGAGAATATGCTGCATAATTATTATGAGAAGGAGCTGGGCCTAAAATTCCCTGTTGTTGGGCCTGAGGTTGTTGCGGGCCTCTAGTGGATGGAAATGGGCATGGAGGTGGTGTACCAGTGGGCCAAGAGAAGTATGGGGCCGAGGAAAATTGAGGGAATTGGGCATGTGGGGTGTTCTAGTATGTTGTGGGTGGGTACGGAAGTCGTGAGTTTGGCCAGGAGGGGTTCCACGAGGTATATGGGGAGGGCCAAAAATAATTCTGTGGTGGTTGTCGCTGGTAGTTCCCGCGTCCGCGACCCCGGCGGCCAGAGCGGCCACGGCCACGTCCGTAGGAACGATCAACGGGACGAGTGGTGTCATAAGTTTGGTTGCGGGACGTGGTGGCGGATAGGGCGGATGAAGCAGATTTGGTGGCATGGGATGCTCGTTCGGCTTTGTCGGTTTCAGTTTGAATCAATTTGGAACGAGCATTATAAAACGAAGGCAAGGGGTCTTGGTTTTTAAGGATAGTAGAGATACCTTCGTACTGTTCATTAAGGCCCGCAAGCAACTGTAAAACTAACCGGTCGTTATCCACCGGTGCATTGACATTGGCGAGTTGATCCGCAGAGACCTTCAAGGCTTGACAATATGCCGTCATGCTAGGAAACCTATCCAAGCGTGTGTTGGAGAACATGCTCATGAGGTGAATCGCTCGGGCACTTTTATTGTCATGAAACAAGTCCTCAATGGCGACCCAAGCTTCATGGGCATTGGAGATGTCATTGATAATAGTGTGTAGGAGATCATTGGAGATCGTACTATAGATCCATTGTAGCACAATGGCGTCTAGACGATCCCAATCATCTAAAGGTTTTTGGGAGGCTTCGGCTTGTGTAGGGACGGGTGGGGGAGGTCTCGGATGGAGATGATCTTCAACCAAGAAGGCTTTACAATGGAGTTTAAATAATGTAGCCCATGAGGCGTATTGCGAGGATTCAATTTCAAGAACAATGGGGACAAAATTCTTGATGTTAGACACGGTGGTGGCGGGATGAATCTTAGATTCAACCGTAATGGAAGGAATAATGGTAGAGGATTAGGCGGCAGAAGTCATGGTGGATAGGGTGAGATGCGATTTGGTGATAGGAGGGTAAGGGATAAGTAAATGTGAGATAAGAACGAAACAGAAGGTAAGAGGTGCAAGGGAAAATTGATCGAAGTAGAGGAAAAAAAAAGAGGTGGCAGAGGAATAGGTTAGGATCGATGGAAAAGAAAAGATGAGGTAGGGTTTCTGGTCTTTGATACCATGATAGATTGGAAACCTTGCCTCATCTCTATTTCATATCAAATATATATAGTACAATATTGTTCCTATAACTATGGAATGGATATACATCATAATTACAATTAATAATACGTTGACTATATTCTATTAATAAGAAGCAATAAGAAGCCACCAGTGAATGCCAAGTGTCCTGCTAAGCAAACCACAGTTAACCTAACCAAACTATAATTAATCTTAATATCAGTTAACCTAAGGTTATTCCAGACTTTTCACACGAAATCAGTTACGTGATTTACGTTCGTTATTTTTGTAAACGATATTTTCAAATCATAATTTGAAATCATAACACACAGACGATCACACACACACACACATTACGTTTCAATCCAATTACGATCTCAATTTTGATTATCACGATTACAGTTTAATCGATCAATTCATCATGTTCGGTAAGTGTAGTCGTGCTTAATTAATTCATTTTTTAATAGTTTTGTTTAATTTATGTTTTTGTTTGTATCAGATTTAAACTTCTCTGTTGAAGAGCAGATAGTTGATGTTGAGAATTCGAATCAAGTGCCTGATTATAATGCGTTTCATGGTAGTATCATCATCCTCTGTTTTTTAATCGAAAAACAGAGCTCTGTGTTTTGATAGATTTGTTAACATGATGTTTTTATATGTGTTCAGACTTGATCGAAAACAATAATCAGGATGTTGATATTCATAGTTTGAACCTCATTAACGAATTCAGAGTTCAAGGTATTTTTTTAGTTTTAACCTGTAATATATACGAATGCGTCTGATGTTATATAGGAGTGCGTCTGTTTTTAATCTGATTTTGATTATTTTCTGGTACTGATAATATATCAATGCGTCTGATTTCATATATGAATGCGTTTGGATTGCAACCTTTTTTTTACTAAGTGCGTTTGAGTTTCTGTATGAATGCGTTTGTTTTATGGTTTTTGTAGGTGTTGCAACTGATGTTCCTGTTGATGACCTAGCTAGTAACACATATATACCTGATGTACCTGATTCTCTCAAACCTGCAAAGGACATGGAGTTTCCTAGTATTGAGCATGCACAAGAGTTTTATACAAAATATGCAAAGGCTAGCGGTTTTGCTATTCGAAAGGGCACTTCAGAAGTGCGAAAAGGTATTCTAAGACTTAGGTACTTTGTATGCTATAAGGAGGGTTTTAAGCCAGCCAAAGTAGGTGAAGAGAGTTCTAGCAAAGATGTTAAGTCAAGGAAAAGGCCTTCGATCTGGACTGGATGTCCTGCACATGTCAGGCTAAACTCTGATGATGGAAAAAAAATTCAAGGTTTATGGCTTTAAGGAAGGTCATAATCATCCATTTGTCCATGAAAGTGACATTCATTTTCTAGCAGCAAATAGGAAGCTGACACATACTCAAGAAGAGATGATATGTGAGTTGTCTTCATTGAATATGGGTCCTGTCAAAGCTTTTAACATTATGAAGACCAAGTATGGAGGTTTTGAGCATGTAGGTGCAACTGCAACTGATTGTAAGAACTTTAAAGGTGGCTTAAACAGCTTCATTGGTGAGTTTGATGCAGATATGATTGTGTCTAGGCTTAGGGATAAGAAGAAGTTCCTGCCAGATTTTTCATTTGAGTATTCTGTTGATCAAAAGAATGCATTAACCGGATTATTTTGGGCGGATGCTTTATGTAAGAGGAATTACATGGAATTTGGAGATGTGATTTCGTTTGATGCAACATTTAACACAAACAAGTATGTTTTAAATTTTATTTTTTAAGCTTGTTATCCAAATATTATATGTTTTTATTTTTTTTTTAAATTTGTTTTATTGGTTATTGTAGGTACAAGATGGTTTTTGTACCATTCACTGGAATTGATAATCACTGTCGGAATGTCACACTTGGTGCAAGTTTGTTGTCATCAGAGACAACTGAATCTTATACATGGTTGTTACAATCATTTTCCAAAGGTTTTGGAAAGCATCCCAAAGTGGTTGTAACTGATCAAGATCCTGCTATGAAAAATGCAATCCAGTTGGTTTTTCAAAACAGCAGACATAGGCTGTGTATGTGGCATATCATGAAGAAGGTTTCTGATAAGGTTTGTATCAACTTTTTTTGTTTAAAATTATGAGTGCGTCTGTTTTATATAAGAGTGCGTCTAAATAGTGTCTTTTTTTTGATGCATTGCACTGAGTGCGTCCAAACTTATCAATGAGTGTGTTTGTTAAATGAATTTGTTTTCTAATGTGACTGCGTCTAAATACTAACTGGCTGCGTCTGTTTCTATGTCTTTTGTAGGTGGGTAGTGCATTGTGCAGTGATGATGAGTTCAAAAAGAGAATTTGTGCAATTGTCTGGACAGATTCCATCAGTCCGGAGACTTTTGATTTCGAGTGGGGTGTACTTATTTTTTATTACAAATTAAATGAGAACACTTGGTTGTCTGACATGTTTGACTTGAGATCGATGTGGATCCCTGCTTTTTACCGGGATGAACCTATGTCTGGCCTAATGAGGACAACATCAAGATCTGAGAGTGAGAATCATTTTTTTTGCCAGGTGGCAAATTCTCAGTTGACTCTTGTTGAGTTTTTCAACCATTTTGAGACGTCCCTTGAAGCTCAGAGATTTAATCATAGAAAAAATGACCATGACTCAAGACATACAATTCCTCATATGTGGACTCAAAACCCTATTGAACAAGAGGCTGCTAAAATATTTACCCGGACTATCTTCTTTGATATCCAAGAAGAAATATATGCCAGTTATGAAGGATTAATAAGTGTTCATATGCAAAGGGCCGATGAAGAAGGGTTTTTAAAGATTTATGTTGATGATCCACAAGCACAGGGACAAGGCTTTATTGAGGTATTTTTGTTTTATATTGGTGTTTTTAATAAATGAATGCGTCTGTTATGTTAATGAGTGCGTCCAAACTGCATATTATTTGTTTTTTTGTTTCTTTTACATTGAATGTGTTTATTATATTAATGGGTGCGTCCAAACTGCACATTAATGTTTTTTTATCCTTTTTTACAGGTTTTGTTCAAAAAGGAACTTGTGGATGGTGTTGAGGATGGGACTACATTATGTACATGTAGGAGGATTGAACAGTACGGGCTTTTGTGTAGGCATATTTTTTTCATATTAAGGTTGATGAAAGTGTATAGATTCCCGAAAAGATACATTCTGAAGAGGTGGACAAAAGATGTTGTTCCAAATGAAATCAAGTATTCATTTGAAACATGAGAGTTTGGTGATGACATGACGAAAGAGGCAAGGCGTATTGCACGGGAGATCATTTTAGGTGGTGAATATCTTGCAAACTCTCTAATTTCAGATTTAGCTGAGTTAACTTTGGTTAATGATAAAATCAAAGAGATGGTTAAGAAGGTTGATGAGGGCAGGTTTAAGAGACCTAGTCATCAGAGTAAGCATGACAGGTATGCTTCTCTTCATGGTTATAAGAAACCATCAAATGCTGAACCCACTATTAGGCTTCCGAATGGTATAAAGAACAAAGGACGTGGCAAGCATAAGCGAATAAAGTCCAGCAAGGAAGTAAAGGTTAGTCGATCCGGCAAAAGAAAGAGGAATTGTGCTATATGCGGAAAAAGTGGCCATGATCGATGAAAACATGCCAAAGAGGGTGCTTCAACGCAGACGACGCAGACGCAAGGCGAACAAGATGATCAAATTGCTGAAGATGATGTTGATGATAATCAAGAGATAGATTTAGAAGTTTCTGATGATGATGAGGAGTTGTGTTAGATAGTTGCAGTGGACATTGTAAACTTTTAGACATGAGTGCGTCTGAATGTTTTTACAAAAGCGTCTGTTTCATGGTTTTTATTTTAGTTACTCTTTGTTTTTTATACAAATGCGTCTGTTAATATTATGAATGCGCCTGTTTAAAAAATAACTAAAAACTTCATATTATATATTAAAAAAAGGTAGTACATATGAAACTACCACTATTACACCACCACCACCACTACCACTACCACTACCACTACCACTACCATCACCACCACCATCACTACCATCACCACCATCAGTTGCCACCCAAGATTGCATCCCTTGCCTTCTGTTTGTTTGACATGTTCTTCAGGATGCAGGTCTGGGTGTTGCTAAGTGACTGGGAGATGAGGTTGTCAAAAGATGCTTGAGTGTGTAGTTGCTCAATAGCTGCATCTGTGAATGGTGTCTTGTCCTCCTCCTTCATCAGTTTGTCTATGAGGTCTAGGTTCTTCTTGTATTGTCTCTGAACCTCATTTTGTGCACCCATAACCACACAAGATGAGTTGAAGTCATCCTTGACCTCTGAGATGCAGTCCACCATGACAACTGTCTTCACTTGTAGGTTGTTTATTGCTTCAATTTGATTTTCAGCCATTTTTTTGTGTTTTGTAGTTGTATCAGTATGTCAAGATGATAGTGTTTATATAGACTAAAAATTAAAAGTTAATTAGGTGGTAGTTGAATATTGAATTGAAAGATTTATCTAAATTTATTACCAATCAAATCATAGTTAATAGACGGTAAGTTTTTTTTAGTTTTTTAGCATTTAAATAAACATGTAGGGATTTACTGATTATTTTATACAATTAATAAGATATGCAACTTGTATATGTAATCATTACATGTACAGTTTTATAAAATTGAAATAAACCCGTGAGTGCGTTTGATTTTTTTACGAGTGCGTCTGATTTTTATACGAGTGCGTCTATTTTTTATAGTGAGTGCGTCTGTTTTTATACAAGTGCGTCTGATTTTTTGTAGTGAGTGCGTCTGTTTATGCATTCTTTTTTACCCAGTGGTTTAATTTTTTTTTAGACGCACCTTTAAAAATATGAATGCGACTGTTTTTAAAGATTCAAGTGTTCATAATCTGAATGTTTTTTAATTGCATTTTTTCTGTAATTGTAATTATATTTATTAAAATTCTATGTTTTTTGTTAATATTATATGCGTTCATTGTGTTTTTTGAATAGGATTAATGTGATTTTTAAACCATCGAATGCAATGCTCTGTTTTTCTTTTTTTTTTTGCAAATCACTAACTGTGTGACACCCCGCATTTTCAGGTTAATACTTTTACTGAACTCTAGTTAACTTACATGATATACTCTAGTTAACTTACGTGTCGTACATGGTTAGATACTTAACTAGGGCTAGTTAAGTAGACCTAACATATGTTAGATGATATTAACATATGCGTTAAATAGGAAAATCATTGTTGAACACACACACGAGTCCTGTATCCCGAACGTTGGTGAATTATATGGCATGTATAATAATAATATGTGCAAATTAAATCACGATGGACGTGAAGTGCCTACTTATGTTAATTATGTGAATTATCACTTGACTGAAGGTTAATACGTAAACCATGCAAATTACGTGCACTTGATGATTAATATGTTATGAGATAATAAAAACAATGGTTTTTATACAATTTAGAGTGATTAATATTATCGGGTCCGGTATTGGGCTAGAATAGGTTTAACGGGTCAGGATATTGTGTAAAAGGGGCCCTAATACTCAACTACTTAGGGAACAAGCAAACTCATCTTATAATTATAGGTTAAAAAAAATAAAACCCTAACCCTTTCCCCTTCCTTGCGCCGTGAATACCCACTCCCCTCTCCCTCTCAATTTTTCAAACAATCATTCAATCCTTCACATATTCAAGCTAATTAGGGTGCAATCTCAAGGCTTTAGAGGGTTTTAGCATTGCAAGGTATGTGTTATTATGTTCCTTGATGATTAATAATACTTGAAAAACTATAAAAACCCTAGAAACAATATGTTTAAAATCGCATATATATATATATATAGGAGTTCTTTAATGTTTTTGATGATTTATTGATGATGGTTGTTGTTAGTTGCCATGATTAGGGTTTTTGCATGATAATATATGTGTTTGATCATGAGAGTATGGATTATGCATGTGTTAGGGATTTTTGAGCATGATTAGGGTTTGTGAATAACTTGGGATGCAAGTTTTAAATTCTGGTAGATTCGTTTGGACGTTTTGTAGGGGCTGTAATGGGTTGGTAAATTGATAGTTTTGATGATTTCTTTGCATGATTGTGATGTACATAGTCTTAGCTTTTCATAATGGGCAAAACCATCAGATTTGGACGTCGGTTGAGTCGTTTTTGGAATTTTAATTGATTAGGGCTCATATCAGATTTTCGGAACTAAAAATTGGGTCAACTTTAAATGGTCATAACTGGAGATTTACAAAGAATTAAGTTATGAAATTTTTACAGTAGGTCAAAATTGGAAAAACTCGGCTTTTCCATGTAGATTCATCCCATTTGGATGAATACACAATTTTTGGGAATTTTTCTACTAAACTGACCTGCTGTGGAAATTTTCTGGACATAGCTGTGTTGTACGAATTTTTATAATTTTTGTGTTTGGTTTTAAGATAAAATAAAATAGGGGTTTACAACTAAATCCCCATGAACACTCAGTAAAAATTTGGGATTTTAATTCATTCGTTAAGTGGGTTAAATGATGCGTTTTTCACAGTGCACAATCTGTCCTAAAAACGCAGATTGTGTACGAAGTCTTTATGTGACTATTTGAAGTTGTTTATGGTATGCAATTGACATGTACTTGTGTGAAAACTTGCATGAGATGTATTTGATGTGTTAAACTCATAATAGTCACCATGATTACCAACGGGATACGTAGGACATACTTGTGCATGTAGAGTCACTAGGTGTCACTACACGGTTTTGAACTTTTAAAAGTATCGAATAAACGTACTATGTGGTATATTGGTTATGCACGTGTACTCACATAGTGACACATATAATAGGGAGTCGGTAGCGAGTCTCTATTACGTTGGAGTTTGGATATTTTTGCTTGCAACTTAAGGTGAGTTTCACTACTCTTTTCTCAAAAGCATGCGTCTCGGGTTGAGACAACTTACTTAATGTTTCTAGTCCGGTTTGGGACTACTTTTACACATCCCGAGTTTTGGGGTGTATGGTTCACGGGGTGAATCTACTTTTACTAATTCATGCTATATGTCCTTGATGAACTAAACCAACCCTATCATTTAAGTCCTTCAAAATACCGAATCAATTGCCGGATGGGCAAGCGGGTTACTAGTTGATAGCGCTATTAGGTCTAACAAACCTCACATCGTGCTGGGAGCATGGGTGTGAACTAATAACTTAAAACATATGTCATTGTTGATGAGCAATGACGCAAGGCACTTTACTCCCTGTTGTGGGAACTCGTTCATTAGTAGTTCGGTATTCGCCGGTATTAGTTATCATGAGTGGCTTAGCTACCCCTGGCATGTGAATTAGCGGTTTACTTGTGGCCGGAGAGGCCGACGTTCTTACTCGTTTTTATGTGGTCTGGGAGACCGACGCTTTTACTTGGTCACGTGGTTTGGGAAACCTAAGCTTTTACTTACTCGCCTATTTTACTTAGTGAACTCACCAACATTGTTTGTTGACCCACCATTCACATGCTTTTGCAGGTAGTTAGCTTCCGGTGTCACGATTAGGAAGCACTGCACGTTTCATTGCATTGGGTCTTGGGCATACACCTAATTTACATATCATGCTTTTACCTTTATTTTTTTATGGCATTAATTTTGGGCGCGTTGTTTTGCGCATGGTTTCTAAAAGGTTTAATTTGGTTTACGCTTCCGCAGCTTAACTAAACTTGGTTTTTGAAAACGAACTAAATGGTTTGGGCATTTAGAGTTCGTTCATATGACTTATGGCTATGGGATCCTGGTATGTCATGCGCCTCGCGGTAAAACCCCGCAGTGGAAATTTGAGGGTGTGACAGATTCTATTTTTAAAGATTCAAGTGTTCCTAATCTGAATGTTTTTTAATTGCATTTTTTCTGTAATTGTAATTATATTTATTAAAATTCTATGTTTTTTGTTAATATTATATGCGTTCATTGTGTTTTTTGAATAGGATTAATGTGATTTTTAAACCATCGAATGCAATGCTATGTTTTTCTTTTTTTCTGCAAATCACTAACTGTTTATGATTCAAATCAATGTTTTTCATTGTTTGATGATTCGGAACATTTAATCGATTGCAATTATTTGCTTAATTGTTGAAATATTTTTGTTTTGATGTTACGTTTCGATCAATTGTTGAATCTCTATTCTTACGTTTTTCTGCAAATTAAAACGCGTTTTACCTAAATTACCCCTGGTTAGGTTAACTGAAGTGTGATTAAGGCTGTTAATTACGATCTTGCCACCGCCTAAATCCAATGGCTCAGATGGCTTCTTACGCTTCGTATTTTTAGACGCTTTATACGTTATCTTTTCCCATGGGTTAAAACCCACTAACCCTATTACTTAGACACTTGCAAAGAGAGAAACAGAAAAAAAAAACAATAGAAATCGTAGGTATGATTGCTATTTTATAGGCTTACAAACTAATCAAAATAGAACATGTACTTAATGGGTTAAAACCCACTAACCCTATTACTTAGACACTTGCAAAGAAAGAAACAGAAAAAAATAGAAATCGTAGGTGGCATGAAGATGGGGTAGTGGGCACATATCAGTTTGTACTGTGTACACTAGTCTAGGGGTGCTCTGATTTGTGAATCTAAGATTGATTTATAGGAGTCTGCCACATTTTTTGGTTTTAAACGGTGAGAGACATGGTCTAAAATCGAGGTGTAAATCGTAAAACCGCACCGCTTTTTGTAGGTGGGCACAATTTGTTAAATTTATATAATTTTCTTAGACTAAATTTCAAGTTTTGTCATTTACATTATACCAAATTTCAATGCATGTCTTTTGTCTAAAATTGATGAGTTTTGTACTTAATATTTTAAAATCTTACATTGTATGTCCTTTGTTTTTTTTTTTTTAAAAAAAACCTAAAGCGTCTGGCTATGGTCAAAGCGAGACGCTTGAAAGGCTTGATTAGACCACAGGCGCCTCGCTTTGACCATAGCCAGGCGCTTTAGGATTTTTTTTAAATAAACTTGTTTTAATGGGTTATAAATATTTGTTATTGATTAAAAAATATTTTTAGTTCATTTTTAATTCTTTTAAGTTGTTTCCAATCCAAAAAAATTCGTTTGGGGCGTTTCGGTTCGTTTATTGCTCGTTTGTGTTTTTCGGTAGAAACATCCGAGTTTGTACAACTTTCATAAATCATTGTACATGGTGCTCGGACTATACATTTGATACACATATTTTTTCAAAGTACAATTTTTGCATGTCTAATCGATATGCTGGACTTTCGGACTCTGTTTGGCGCGGAATGTTTAACTTTGAAGTTTTGGTTTGCATGGAGTGCATTCTACTAGAGACCCTAAGTGTGAAAATATTTGACTTTGAAGTTTTGGTTTGGCATGTAGGGGGTATGTAGCGTCGCATTTTATGGGGAATGGGCAAGTCTTTTTGTGGCAAGGTTGACAAGGCAATGTGGTTCATGTGATTTATGTTTTGCCACATTAATATAAAGAGTTGACTAGTGTTTGTGTGCACACCTTCTTGGAACCCTTGGAAGCCGAAAATAATAGGACAAAGAAAGGTTTTTGTGGCTAGTCAATTTGGTTTGGAGATTGTGAGGGCTTATGTTGGTTCCATGGTGGTATAAGGTAGAAACCAAGGTTTTGGTTTGTTTGTTGTTGTTTCCTTGGGGGCCGATTTCTTGGAAGGTTATGGATGGTTTTGGAAAGTCAATCTCACTAGATTATGGTGCTAGAATGTTGTGCCTCTATCTTGGTATATGTCTTGCAAGCTTGAGGGTTGACTATCTATGATTGATTATGGGGAATAGATGAAAACTAGGTGGGAAGAAGTGTAGGTAGTTTAGGAAAGTAAAGGTGCATGGGAGTGTGTTGGAATGAAAGCCACCTTCCATGTTGGTGTAAGGTGTGTGTATGTGTATGTGTGTCGAGTACTATGTATGCATAGGTATGATGAGTTGTGCAAGCAAGGTATTGTATCTATGTGTGTGTGTGTGTGATCGTGTATATGTATGTATGTGTGGAAATGGATTTTTGTTATAATAAACATTCATACACACATGCATATGTATCGCATATATATACATAAGCAATAATTTTTTTTATCTTGCTTAATGTTAACTTGTCTATGGATGTACATATGTATATGTATTACAACTAGTGTCCTTTGTATACAAGTTTAATCACCTTTGTTGGAAAATGCATGTGTATAATTCATGTAGATGAACAATGTTTGTTTTTGTTCTTGTCGGGGTAACAAGTTGGAATTCTTGTTCAATTGCATGGATTTCCTAGAATCTATCATGAGTTATTCAACTAAATAGAACTATGGTATCTACTGTTAGACTGTATGCTTTGATATTGACTCATTGGAACCCTGTAAAGTCCAACTTTGCTGCCAATGATAACATGTAATGCTATGAACATTGTAAACATGTAGCTAAGTGTACGGATATGACATGTGATTTCGACGGTGTCACATTCTCCCACTGTTAGAGGAATTTCGTCCGCCAAATTTTCGGTGTGGGTTATCTAAACCGGTGATCTCCTAAAAGAGATGTGGGTACTTGCGCTTCATCTGATCCTCACGCTCCCATGTGAATTCGGGTCCGCGTTTGGAATTCCAATGTACTTTGACCAACTTAACCTGACTGCGACGAAGTTTATGAACTTTCCAATCTGTTATCTCAAGTGGCTTTTCTATGAAATGGAGCTGTTTGTCGATGTGGATTTCCTCTAGAGGGATAACCAATGACTCATCGGCAAGACACTTCTTGAGGTTCGAAACATGAAACGTGTCGTGAACGCCACTGAGTTCTTGGGGTAGTTTTAGTTTGTATGCAACCAGTCCGATTCGTGCAAGGATCTCAAATGGACCTATGCATCTGGGATTGAGCTTCCCACGTTTTCCAAACCTGGGAACTCCTTTCCATGGAGATACTTTGAGCAAAACTCTGTCACCCACTTGAAACTCTAAGAGTTTACGCCTCTGATCCGCATAACTCTTCTGTCTATCTCTGGCAGCTTTCAATCTATCCCTGATCTGGAAAACCTTGTCAGTTGTCTCCTGAATGAGTTCAGGACATGTCAGGTGCTTGTCTCCTTCCTCAGCCCAACACACGGGCGATCGGGACTTGAGTCCGTACAACGCTTCGAAAAGGGCAGCTTTGATGCTAGGACCAAATCACTCAATCCTCCATACAATGGAACCCATATTCTATTCGAGAAATATTTTGCCCATCAGGTTTTGTCTCTAAACCGATTAACCTGACCGTATAGAGCTTCTTGCCCGATACTACTATCCTTAAGAGCCTCTTGCTGAGCCTGACAAATGCGAGTAGTGAGATCGTTATGAATGGTCATGCCTAGCGCATGTTGTTGCACGTTCTTTTTGGCTTAATACATCTGCTACAACATTTGCCTTCCGTGGATGGTACTTAATCTCACAGTCGTAATCATTGAGTAGCTCAACCCATCGTCTCTGACGCATGTTCAAATCCTTCTGGTCAAAGATATGCTGTAAGCTCTTATGGTCAGTAAAGACAGTACACTTAGTCCCATAGAGGTAGTGTCTCCAAATCTTGAGCGCGAACACTACTGTACCCAATTCTAGATCATGGGTTGTGTAGTTTTGTTCATGCACTTTGAGTTGACGAGAGGCATAGGCTATGACCTTGTCCCTCTGCATCAAGACACAACCGAGACCTTGGTGAGATGCATCGCAATAGACCACAAAATCTTCCGTTCCCTCCAGCAGTGAGAGAATCGGTGCGCTGCATAACTTGAGCTTCAGAAGCTGAAAAGCTGATTATTGTGGATCTCCTCATTCGAATTTCTTGTCTTTCTGGATCAAGACTGTCAGGGACTGGGCTATCTTTGAAAAATTCTCGACGAATTGCCGATAGTAGCCAGCTAACCTTAGAAATTGTTGAACTTCTGTTGGGGTACTGGGTCTAGGCTAGTCTTTGATCGACTCTAGTTTGGCTGGATCAACATGTATACCCTTCTCGTTCACCACGTGACCGAGGAAATGAACCTCACGAATCCAGAATTCGCACTTGGACAACTTGGCATATAGTTTCTCCTCCTTGAGTAGATTCAGAATCACTCTCAAATGCTGCTCATGCTCATCTCGAGTTCGTGAGTAAATCAGCATGTCATCAATGAATACGACCACGAACTAGTCGAGATAAGGCTTACACACCCTGTTCATCAGATCCACGAACACTGCTGGTGCGTTGGTCAACCCTAATGGCATAACCAGAAACTCGAAATGGCCATATCGCGTCCTGAAAGCAGTCTTAGGTATGTCCCCTTCGTGAATACGTAACTGGTGATAGCCTGATCTCAGATCAATCTTCGAGTAGAAACTAGAGCCTTGCAGCTAATTAAACACATCATTTAGCTTGGGAAGAGAGTAACGGTTCTTCATCGTAAGCTTGTTCAACTCTCTGTAGTCGATGCACATGCGAAATGATCTGAACTTTTTCTTGTCAAAAAGAACTGGAGCTCCCCATGGTGACGAGCTTGGTCGAATGAATCCTTTGTCGAGCAACTCTTGCAGTTTGTTGGAAAACTCTTGCATCTCAGATGGAGCTAAACGGTAAGGTGAACGTGCTATGGGAGCAGCTCTGGGAATGAGATCAATACGAAACTCGACTTTCCTCGGGGGTGGCAGTCCTGGCAGATCGCCGGGAAGGACTTCTGGGAAATCTCTCATGACAGGGATGTCTTCGATCTTATTCACCTTCGGCTTCTTCTCATGCACAAGTGCTAAGAAAGCAAAATGACCTTTTCGTAAGCACTTCTGAGCCTTCATGCAAGACACCAATCGCAACGGGGTTTTCCTACGCTCCCCCTGTATGGATAAGACCTCTCCACTGGGCAACGGAACTCGAACCACTTTTGTGAAACAGACGACCTCTGCACGGTTCTTCGACAACTAGTCCATGCCAACTACGATGTCGAAACTTCCCAACTCGATTGGCAGAAGATCGATACTAAACTCATGATCTCCTAACTTTAACGCACAATTCCTAACTACTTCTTCGGACCTAATTATCTTACCATTGGCCAATTCTATGGAGAAATGTTCATGAAACTTATGTGACTCTAATCCGAGGGTCAGTTTAAAGTCAGTTGACACAAAACTTAGATCGGCACCGGCATCAAATAGTACAGAAGCAGTATGGTTGTTTACGAGGAGTGTACCTGTGACTACGTAAGGATCCTCGCGTGCGTCATCAGTTCCCATGACAAATGCCATGCCACGAGCTTGGCCTTTCAACTTACGGCAGTCCTTCTTGAAATGGTCAGTAGCTCCACACTCAAAACATCCCGGCTTACCGTCAGAGTCCACAACTGTTTTGGCCCGACACTGCACTGTGGGATGTCCCATCCGCTTGCACTTCTCGTTTTTGATACTGTCGCACGTCCCTACACGGTGATACTTGCACTTGTTGCAGAGTGGGTGGGGCCCATTGTATGGCTTGCGAGTGTTAGTAGCGGTGGCAACAAAAGCTTTGACGGTTTCGGGTTTCTTGCTGGGATTACCCTATGCACCTCTCCCTTCTTGAAGTGGGACCACTTACGCTTGTTTCCCGAGCCTTCACCCTTGTCGGATTGCTTTTGGGTCAGGGATCCCATGCGTACCGCATCGTCGGTAAGGCTGTTAGCAAGGGTGGCAACATGCTGGATGGAAGCTCGAGCAGTAGTGGTAACCATGCTATGGATCTTAGGAGAAAGTCCCCAGATGTACCTCTCTACATATTTATACTCGGGCTAACCATGTGTGGAACTAGATGAGAAAGGTCATGAAATCGAGTGGTATACGTAGTGATATCCGCCTCGTTCATTGACAAATTCCAGAACTCGGTCTCCAACTTCTGTAATTCACTCCGTGGGCAATACTTGTCCATCAGCATCGACTTCAAATCAGTCCACGAAAGATTGTAGGCAGCTTCGCGACCCAAGGTCTGCACTTGTAGGTTCCACCATGTTAGCGCCTCGTCCTGGAAGGTACATGTGACGTACTTGATCTTCTAGTCTTCCGAGTAACCACTAATATCGAGCACAGATTCCGTTTTCTCAATCCATCGGACAATACCAATCACTCCTTCTGACCCACGAAAGTTGCAGGGCTTGCATGCCATGAAAGTCTTGTAGGAACACCCATGTATGGGATTCTCTACTTCTGCAGAATCAGAAAGATTGGATCATCAACGAAAGGATTGGCATAAGGAAACGATCGAGACAAGGAAGGAATAGGCGAAAGCTTTACCATTCTCAGGTTCCTGGGTTCTGCGTCGATCTGCAGCGCCCGAGCCGCCGCTGGAATCGGCGAGTTTCGCCTCATGTTGCGCAATAGCATCTGCGATTACCCTGGCTAGATCCGCTGAGGTGTTCGGAAAAGCTTCTTCCTCAGAAGACGATCGAGTAGTCCTTTTGGGAGGCATGTATCTTCTAATACACACAATTAAAAGAATGGGAGACATATCACTGTATAATATTGTCAACATATGCACCAAGCAAACAACTATCCAATCAACACAGACAACAAGCACAAGAACAACACAAACACAACAACAGAATAGGAAACCAAAATACAAAATCTCTAATTAATAGTTAACCATACCAAATTAGTCAGAATAATAATACTAGAATACCAACAACAAGTCAACTACTACATCAAAATACATCACAGAACATCCTAAGGGGACGGGGTGGGAAAGCAGTGGACAAAGCTGCAACGGCGGCTGTCATCATGGACTCGATGTCATCCACTATCGCCTCTAACTGGGCAACACGCTCCTCGGATGCAGCGCATCCCTGATCCGCCTCGTAAACACGCGTACCCAACTCTGCTAGTCGATAGAGGATAGGATCCCGGGTACGACCCGTTAGATAGAGATCGTCCTCAATCTCCCGAACTCTCCCCCCAAGCACCCCCAATCTCAGTGTTGTGACGTCCAACCACGTCCCGCACAGAGTAAAGGGCGTGACGCACAGGAGCAGGCTCAAAGCCGATGGGTAATGGAGTGTCAGAGGGAGGCTGAGATGGACCACCAGTCTCAAAGGTAGAGGGAGTCTGGTCGTCGTTGTTCTCATCAGAGTAGGCCACGAATCCATCCATGGTCAGCAGGTAAGTCCTCTTACGAGCCTGAGATCGCCAGAGAAGTTTCCTTCTGGGTGGCTCGGGGTCCTCTGGAGCTGGAGGCTGGTGATCGGCTGGTGCTGGAGGCTCAGGGTTAACCTGGGCAGGAGCCTCAGCTGGAGCGATAGGAGGCGGTGGAGGGAGCACTCGTTTCCTAGGGGTATACATCAGAAGGGTCCCACCTGGACACGGGCGATATGGTCGAAAGGACAGCACCCGGGGCTCTGGCTGCGGTGGGGGTGTATCCTCCTCATGTGCCTCACCAACAGGCACATCCTCCTCATTGCCGGAGACAGCGTGATCAACCTGCATGTGATCGTCATCGGTGTTTTAGTTTCTAGAATCGGGCTCATAACCCTGCTGAAGACCGTCGGCTGGAGGGCTGTCTAGTACAATCTCCTCCTTAGAATCCGAGAGAATGACAGGGTCATCTTGGTGTGCCATGATCCTGGAAATTAATGAACACACGTGTGTGTTAGTAATAGTGTGGTGTACTTAATGTATCTAAAAACGTGCGAAGTACATAACTGGCATGGAACTTGCGTAGCACGTAGGGATAGGCGTTGTGTTTCTTTCTTTGGAAAACATTTCAAAATCAATTTTTGTTTAGATTATAGTTTTACTCAAAAGAATCTTAGTTCGCTATAACCTCGTGCTCTGATACCAATCTGTCACACCCCGCCAAGGCGGAAACGTGATGTGCGACTTTGAAATATTTCCAAGCACAAAGGTCACATGAGCATTAATTAAAATAAAGTGGGAACTTTCATTAAATAACCAAATTCGTCCAACATTCGTTAATTGTTTAAAACTAAAACCATTGTATGTAAATGTCTAAAATTATTATGACAACACAACGGTCCAAAAGAAGGTATCCCACAAATGCTCGTACGCGACCCCTGCAAGTTCCATTATCCATGTTAATTTCCTGAAAAACATGCATGTAAAATATATGGTTCAACACAAAGTTGGTGAGTTCACGGGTTTTCCATATGATGGACATGTAATCCAAAACTGACTAAATCATTGCCTAGCTAGGGCAATAATTAATATGTGATCTGACATGAGCCCATAACCAAACCTTGACATGTTGTGCCTCGCCCATTGTACACTAAAGACAATGAATAATGTGAAATACAAGCACTCTTTTGATATCTGTCATCCGGTCAGCACGACTGACCAAGAGTGGAGGTGTCAACCCAATAGATCTATCCCGGTGTTTCAGGGCTAAGTCCATAGCTAATGGTATGATGTATGACACGAGGGCTTAATGGGTCCTTAACCTTGATGTCTCATGTTCACATAATAGTCATGAATTGTAATTGAAAACTGTACGCATTTTTTCCCTGGAAAAATGTAAAAACTGTAAAAAGGGTCCGTGAATACTCACTTAGTGTCTGGATACTAGCACTGAACTGATCCTGATGCGGTGTGTCTGGTCTGGGAAGCCCTAAATTCAATTTAGAAGCCTCTTAAGTCCATGTTTGGTCCTAACTACCATGCAACTGTTCACCCGACTGGGACACCTATGGACTAGAGGCTTCTGTACCACTATCCACGTGTGTCACACACTGTATGTGTCAGAAAATGTTCGTTTTATTGTTTAGGTGGCTATGTTTAATCTGTTTTAGGTAAAACAAGTGCTTTGTCTCACCAAATGTTACCAAGTGTTACATATGTCTCATCTATGTAAGCCTAGGGTGGCATATATGGACACATCTTTTGATAATTTTGTATAAAAACAACTTGTTTAGGTGTTTTGCCCTTGTATATACTTGCATACCATATGTTTTCAAGAAAACTCTTGTGTTAAGCTTGTTAACACATGTTTTTATAGTTCGTAACACATGTTTATAAATCTAACCATCATGTATTTGTAAAATAAAGTGAAATTCACTATACGTGGGCCGGGTCTTGGCCTCTAACACGCATGCATACATCTACATGTATGTGTATGTGTGCTCGTGGATGTCCATGTACATGTGTTCCAAGGTGTATTTACCAATGTACGTATGTATGTATACACAACTAAAACATTGAACTCTTAACACAAAACTTGAGTGTTTAAGGTTGTTTTTATCCGATACATTGTGTTCATATGGTCGTGGTCGAGTATGTGTCGGTTCGGGTGATCACTACATGTAACCGAAAGGTATATAAAGAAGGAAATCTGGTTCAAATATTACCTCATGTGTATATAGCCAATAATATTAAAGAAAATAAGCTAACTTCCTTCCAAATGACTCCTAAAGGCTTGCTAGTGTCTTGGAACTCCTAAATGATGATGGTGGTTGGTCGAACCAAGCCATTTGGTGTGGATCCCTTCGGTCGAATGGTTAACAAAAGGAAAGGAAGTGTTCAAGTGTTAGTGTGGCTTTGAGATATTGTGGTGTGATTCTAAGGTGCTCCTTGGCTCTATATATAGCCGAGAAAGAGGATGAGGCCAAAGGTTTCATTGGTGCACAATTGTAGAAGGTCAAATGTTTGCTTTCATGGAGTGCATTCTACTTGAGACCCTAAGTGTGAAAATAGTTGACTTTGAAGTTTTGGTTTGGCATGTAGGGGGTATGTAGCGGCCGAATTTTATAGGGAATGGGCAAGTCTTTTTGTGGCAAGGTTGACAAGGTAATGTGGTTCATGTGATTTATGTTTTGCCACATTAATATAAATGGTTGACTAGTGTTTGTGTGCACACCTTCTTGGAACCCTTGGAAGCCGAAAATAACAGGACAAAGAAAGGTTTTTGTGGCTAGTCAACTTGGCTTGGAGATTGTGAGGGCTTATGTTGGTTCCATGTTGGTATAAGGTAGAAACCAAGGTTTTTGTCTGTTTGTTGTTGTTTCCTTGGGGGCCGATTTATTGGAAGGTTTTGGAAAGTCAATGTCACTAGATTATTGTGCTGGAATGTTGTGCCTCTATCTTGGTATATGTCTTGCAAGCTTGAGGGTTGACTATCTATGATTGGTTATGGGGAATAGATGAAAACAAGGTGGGAAGAAGTGTAGGTAGTTTAGGAAAGTCAAGGTGCATGGGAGTGTGTTGGAATGAAAGCCACATTCCATGTTGGTGTAAGGTGTGTGTGTGTGTATGTGTGTCCAGTACTATGTATACATTGGTAGGATGAGTTGTGCAAGCAAGGTATTATACTATAATACAATTATCAACTTAACGTCCGTTATCCTTGTCGGTCATCGTAACCGCCACCGTCATACACCACCACTTTCTTCCAGTTACGTTATCCTTGCCGTCATCGATCGTAACCGCCACCGTTAATCACCACCACTTTATTCCACTTACGTTATCCTTGTCGACATCGATCGTACCCGCCACCGTTAATCACCACCACTTTCTTCCGCTTACAACCAAATAACCGTCACCAATTCTTGCCATACAGCCGTTGCAACCCCTCCGAAAACCATTGCATCTCCTCCGAAAAGTCAACCGTCTGATCGATATTCAGAAGTTCAGGTCACCGGCTGGCACCGATCTTTAACTTCTCTACCGTGGCACCATCGTGGTTCGACAAGAAGAAACGGATGCTTATGCGTGTAGCGCTGCATCTACAAAGGAGAATGGACATTTTGGAGAGGTTGAAGGAGTTTATTTAGAAAGAGAGAAGATACAGTCTTTGGTTTTGTTTTTTTTTACTGTGGGCAATTTGTCTATTTCATGTAGCAGTATTATATAGTCACTGTTTCTTGAATAAAAAAACAAACAATTGATAAATCTAATTTAATTTATATTTATAGATCTATTCATAATGATCGGGTATCAATCTAAAAAATAATTTTAAACTACTTGTATTCTTTTTAATGATTGGTAACGTTTTAAATATTTAATGTCAAATTTTTATACATTAAAGTTAATGGTTGATTTTAATAATATTTTTATTACATGTGTTTAATAATTATTTTCTCCCATGCAATCAATTCACTTTGGTTTAATAGAGGAAATTAAAAAAAAACTATGATTAAACTTTTTGCTTTCCTTATAATCCTCTAATTTAATAAACTTTATGTATATTGATATTAAAGTAGTCACAAAACTTGATGTATATACTTTATGTATTAGCATATGTCCCATGTATTAACATATGTATTAAACAAAATATTTGTATCATGTAATTGTTGGTTGATTATGTATTTCGGTTAGAGTTGGATATGTATGGTTATATGCTTATGCCAAATGTTGTCTTTATATAAACCATGGATGATTTTCTTTTTTCATTCTATTATTTTTGTATGTTATGCAAAAACATATAGAATTTTAAAATCTAATTTATTTTTGTTTTTATTTTATGTAAAAATTAATTATTTTAGTAATCACTATTCCGCTGCAACGCGCGGGTAATGCCAACTTGTTGTATTTATGTGTGTGTGATCGTGTATATGTATGTATGTGTGGAAATGGATTTTTGCTATAATAAACATTCATACACACATGTATATGTATCGCATATATATACATAAGCATATAATTTTCTATCTTGCTTGATATTAATTTGCCTATGGATGTACTTATGTATATGTATTACAACTAGTGTACTTTGTATACAAGTTTAATCATCTTTTGTTGGACAATGCATGTGTATAATTCATGTAGATGAACATTGTTAGTTTTTGTTCTTGTCAAGGTAACAAGTTGGAATTCTTGTTCAATTGCATGGATTTCCTAGAATCTATCATGATTTATTCAACTAAATAGAACTATGATATCTACTGTTAGACTGTATGCTTTGATATTGACTCGTTGGAACCCAGTATCTTCCAACTTTGCTGCCAATGATGACATGTAATGCTATGAACATTGTAAACATGTAGCTAAGTGTACGGATATGATCTGTGATTTCGACGGGTGTCACACCCGCTCAATGTAACTAAACATGGTATTATTGGGAACAATCAATATGAATGATTTGCCTCAACACTAGTGTCTATCAACACTAGTAAGAAAATGTGGTCAGAAGTTCATGCTCGTGACCCAAGCACCTCAGGCATGAGGTTGCTGCACAACCTCATAACACTACTAACTACTAACCTGTTCGCCACCAGCGATTAACCCAATAACTTTGTAACGACTTTCAAACGATAGATGTTGTTTAGTTAACAAAGGACAAAAAGTTGCAAAAACCAATGTTTTCATAACCGAGTCGGGCAATGAATCGGATGACTTACTGGTTCACTGGTTGAACCAGTCGAACCTGTCAGACCGGATTTAAGAACCGGATGACGTATATATTATTTATTTATATATAAATAATATATCTTAAAGTTAAAAAACACAACATGCACAAAATTACAATAAAATAACAAAGTTGTTCAGCATTTTAAAATAATATAAAGTATTATACATGTTGATGTATACTTATAATCAATTAATAATAACCAAACGGTTCAGTACTCTTTTAATTATTATTATTATTATTAATACAATAATAAGTTAAGTAATTATAACTATCATTGGAAACTAAGAAGATTATTAGCAAGCATGTCCGTTCAAAACATTATACGGAGTGATATTTTTTTATACGGAGTAATATTTTTTTAGATTTGCTAATACCAAAATGCAGAGCAGCAAGGAAAACTGGCCCTCTAACTGGGAAGGGCCATACAAGATTCAAGAAATCCACAGAAAGGGTGCATATGGAAAAATTAGATGGTACACCCATCCCGCGATTTTGGAATGTTGCACAACTTCGCGTGTGTTATATGTAATTTACTTGTAATCTCGGCCAACTAAGCCTATGTAATTATCTAATCAATGAAGAAGTTTCTTTCTATATATCTGTTATCCTACTTACGACTAGCGCTACAGTCTTCAAGGCGCATGGTTATTCAACACCTAGCGCCGGACTGCGAAGCCATGCAAACGTTTTAGTTAACACTGAGGGGCTCCCAGTTAAGCAAGCTAAAACATAATAATACGGTAAAAATACAACATATATGAACAAGCACTTTCAATAAAATGTGGGGATAAAAAACCCGGATATTTACATATCAGAAAAGGATCCAAAAGATTACAAACAAGAGTATGCACTACTCTGAGCCCTCATAATCAAGATGCTGCTCTTCGTCATCATCATCATGAGCAGTGCCAGAGGAACCTTCCCCTCTAGCAGCTTGGCGCTCCCTCTCCAAGCACTCTGCCTCCTCCTGCTCTACCCTCTTCTGCGCCTCCGCACCCAATTGGTCAGATTCTTCTATGAAGTAACGAAGGGCGCATGCTGGGTCTGCATGACGGCGGCAGTCTGCAACCACCGGAAGGATGGGGAACTCAACTTGTTCAAACTTGGCGAGTTCCGCCTCATATTCCTCCTCCACGGGCCTGCCATAGTGCTCCACCTCATCAAGTCATCCGCCGTTTAAGCAGTGGTGGAAGCCACTATCGAACCCATCACCAAACCCATAGGTGCGAACAACAGCAATCGTGGCAACCTAGTCACCAAGCTGGGGCTCATTCCAGAATTGCTTGAAGATTTATAAACCGCGCACCAAGTGTTAGACAGTTTTTCATAGATAACAAAAGTAAAAAGGAAGAGTTTCAAATTACTTACCCCATCAACGCCGGCGATTGATGTGCCTTGTTTTAGTAATTTAAAAAGATATCATTTTCCCAGTGCCAAAAACTTGATGTTTTAAATTCCAAAACATTGATTTTGGGAAAATGATTAATTTTTACTAAACCGTTTAAACAAATTTTAAATTTATAAATAATTTACCGTTACTTTAAAAACGTAAACCAACACATAGGCACAGAACTTGACGTGTATAGTATAGGTTTCTAGGGTAAATACTGAGTATCGTATTCCAGAGAAGACACTTTACCCTACTCAACCTTTTCATCACATAACTATTCGGGTTTGAAAAGAAAAATAAAACGCAGGGGTTCTAAGAAAAATAGTTTTGAAAAAGGTTTTGGGTTTTATAAAATAAAAAGATAAAATAGTAGAGATAGTGGTCATGCACATCTCGGGGCCCTCCGTATAAGTAGTTAGGTTTATTATTAGAAAAAGTATCAAGTTTAATTATTTGTGAGGAGGACAAGAGTGAGCTTGAAGTATTGACTCCTTGATAGAGAAACGTGGCCACTACTAAGTAGTATGCTTAACTTCCTGATGCGTATCTGCATGAAGGTTCACCGAGTGAGCCCCTGCTATCACAGGTGCTTCCCAAACCGTAGTAAAGTCTCTAGTCCTCTAACTTATCTTAATCTTAAAATGGAGGCTTGACTTCCGACATGGAACACCGTACACCTCCCTTAGTTCTCGCATTTCATACCGAAGGATCTCTTCTTACAGTCAGTCATGCCAACATCGTATCCCCTAAGTAGGTTAACGATCATGAACACCGAAGGATCTCTTTTAAAGTTAGCTTAGATGACATGTACCCCAGTGGTTAACGGTTTTGTACTACTGAGACCTAGATATAGAATTCTTGTTTTATTTATCTTAAGAAGTGATACTTTGAATATTTATTGGCATGTTAAACACAAAGTTGGTTTAGCGATTTATGACTTAATAAACCCAACCCATAACCTCCCGAGATGAATGAAATCCTTAACAAAGGTGGAACATAATCCTAAAGGTGTGTAATCTGAAGATCTCTAGTGCACCCGTAGGGAATCCACCCTTTCCCAAGAAAGTCATTCATTCATCTGGTAAGAACCAGAAATGTGTCACTCATATCTGGTGCACTTCAGAAGGCATTTCTTAGAACCCAGCTTGGATATCAGAAGCCCGGAGAATCTGTCTCACTACCGGTTTCCTCACCTTGGATCTAACTCGGGACTACTAGAAGCTGATTAAACCTCTTGGTAGTTTATTAATTAAGGTTTATGCTAAAGGTTTATCAAATTAATCACTATTTGAACCTGTCACAAGGTAAACAAAGAAGAGTTAGATAAGAAGATAACACAACAAATAACTAAAAACAAACTACTACTACTAATAATAAAAGTCTACAAATTGAAGTGGGTTCGGAGTTCATAGAAAGATACAACCATAGTGAATGATCAACACAAGAACATGGCTGCTCATAGACAAGCCTTCCATCGCCTAGTTCTATGTATCTAATGCAATCCCCATGACCAACGATGTTTATTGCATGAACTACTCTATGATCCCGTCCTCGGCAAAGATAATCAAGGTAGGACGAGGCCTAACCTTGGTGGGATGTTAGGATGGCCCTAAGCCCTCCTACAAGACCCCAAGATCTCTGGAAGAAGCATGGAAGTCGGCCCAAGAAAGCACAAGAAGGGATGCCAAATGATTGAGTTGAGCTTGCTATTTATAGGCAAATCAGGGTGTGTGTGGGCGTGCCAATCCGTCAGGTACATCAGATCAGTCTTGTCTGTACGTTTTGTCGAGCACGGACGTACCAAGGGTTTGGCATGGGCGTGCAAGTGCCAGAAGTTGTTTTCTTGATCCCCAAGTTTGCTGCTTTGTCTTCTAGTGTGCAGGAGTTCGTGCAAGTGAGCATGGGCGTAGTGGGTTAGTCCCGGACTGATTTTATCATCGTTTAAGCCCCGAAAAGGTCTTCACACATACAGGAAACCTGTTGCGAGTCTCGTGTCCTCAGGAATCTCCGTTTTAGCTGTTTTTACCCGAAAATCACTTGTTTTCAGTTTGGAGCTCTAATTTCCTGAAAATACAAAAAGGAACGATTAAGTAGCCAAAATCAGTAATATAAGCCCAATTCTGCCCAATTACGAGACTAATTATGCATATTTTATATGTTTATATTACGACACATCAGCTATCAACACCCAGTTCATAGCCTCTTGTGCCTTCTCCTTGGCGGCAGCAGACTGGTCAAGCAAGATCTATGCATTTTCAACTTCTTGAACCGCGACGTTGAGGGATTCTTTTAAGGAGGCACTCTCCACTTCAAGGCCCTCCTTCACCCTCATTGAAGATCTTTTCAGTCTCCAATAGCAACGCGCGCGAAGTCGCGACCATGAGCTCCTTGTTATTTGATCTGGAGCTTTGACCGCGCTTCCGCCACCGCTGAATCCTTCTCCGCGAGGACCTTGGCATGGCCCTCGGCAGTCGCACGCATCCGGGAGATCTCGTTATCTAAAATTGAATGCGCTCTCTGGCCTTCATCATATCTTCGTTGGTGTGAGTGCAAGACTCAGTCCACCTCTACTGGGCCGCTGCGTGCTCCTGCTCCAGGAGCTTAACCTTGTCCTCGACCGCGGTAACGCTCAATCTTGGACTTAAGCTTCACCTCCATCTCCGCCTGTGTGGCCCTTGCAGCATTAAAATCAACGATGTTGCGCTGAATGATATCATCACGTCTCTTCAAAGAATCAATGGCAACAAGCTGGAGGGCCTGATTCACGCACATATCAGAGATGAGGGCCGAACGCTCAAGCCCACCTTGGTACGTCCTCTCCTTAGGATGGACAACCTCAGCAACGAACTCCTCTGCCAACAGAGGGTTGGCAAAGTGATTATTCTCTCTTATACTCTAGCGAGGGCGCCTGATTGTACCGCCCTCGTAGCAACTCGAGGAGGTGGCCACCCCACCCTTCTTCAACAACCACGAGAGGGTCTTCAAAATATTCGACCTAGATGTCCCCCTACCCTGCAGGCTAGACGGCGCATCGCCCATCTGGCCCAAAACATCCCCACCATCCCCAGCGCCTCCCGCTAGGGAGGTCTAGTAATCTTCTTTTTGGCGGGATCATCGGCCTATTTCCTGGCCTCCACCGCCTTCTCCTTCTCCAGGCGGAGACTCTCCGCCTTGACCTTCTCCTTCTCAAGACAGATTCGCTCCGCCTCCAACTTATCCACCTAAGCCTTCTTAAAGGCTTCATCGACTTTCTTCTTGGCCTAAGCCTCTTCTCCCTCTCTCTCTACAGCCTCTCCTCCCCATTCTTCTTCTCTATTTTGCCATGGAGTAATTTCTCCGCTATCCGCTTTTTGGCAATATCCTACTCAGTCAGAGTGGGAGGAAAAGGAGAGGAGGGAACAATCTTGGGTACCACCGCTGCGAGAGAAACAGGTAAAATAAGAACAAAGGGTAAAAACAACGCAACAAATTCAAGAGTTAAAAAGCAACATACAAGGAACCTTCTTCAAAGTCTTTTGAAGAATCGGCACGCGCTTGGGAGGGGCAGTGATACTGAAGGAGAACTAAGGAAATGTCTCCTTCATCTTGGGGTCAGTAGTTTTGCCGGGGCTAGACTTTTCAGTCCCCCTGCCTTCCCCTCATTAGCCAATGGGCCTACCCCACTATGATGCGTTGTGTCCTGCATGAGCCTCCTCTTTGAAACCAACTTCTTGGGTGACTCATCTGTATCCTCAAAGGGGGATCCTCCTTGCGCTTTTCCTTATCCTTCAACCCTGCGCCCCCTGCACTCAAAGATGTACTCCCAGACTCCTCTATATATTTTGTCCGAGAAGAATATGTATGAGTCTGGGGGATGGTTTTCCAATGCCCGGGAACTGTGGATGGGTGCGGCTGTCGCCGCACCCTCCTAGAAGAACCGTTTGACTCCTCTGAATCAGATAGAACAACGCATGGGATGCGACTTAGCGTGAATTAAGAGGGTCAGGGTTCAAAGGACACTCACTAGTAAGGTTGAACTGCGCGGGTGCATCCTCCAGCTGTGGCAGGTAAAACCTGCCAACCAACTCCTTAACCACCGAAGT